>JASDFA010000006.1:12948333-14422500 GCA_035772735.1 Datura wrightii | reverse complement strand
GAAAGTATGCCGTTGAGCTTATTGCCAAGACTGACATGACCTCAGCAAAAGCAATGCACACACCTCTAACACAGAAGCACAGACTACAAGTGGCTATTAGGAAACTTGTTGATTTCTAACTATATAGGAGCATTGGGGGAAATCTTTAATACTTAATCATCACTAGACCTGATATCACTCATGCAGTGAATCTAGCCAGTCAGTTTATGCAAAATCCAAACAATGAGCATCTTCAAGGTGTTGAAAGGATTCTTAGGTACATTAAGGGGACTCTGCACTATGGGCTCAGAATAATTTCACAATCACCATGCAGATTATATGGTTATTCAAATGCAGATTGTGGAGGTTGTTACCTTACTAGGAGGTCAACTACTGGTTACACTATTTATTTTGGTGCAAACTGCATTTCTTGGGTATCAAAAAAATAAACGACAGTAGCAAAGATCAAGTGTTGAAGCTGAGTATAGAGCCTTGGCATCCACTACAGCTGAAATGACATAGATCAGCTATGTTCTTAATGACATTGGTGTGTATCTGTAGATAGTTCCTACTCTATATTATGACAGTTTAAGTGCCATATATATGACAGTGAATCTAGTTATGCAGTCCAGGACAAAACATGTGGAGATGGACTACCACTGTGTTCGCGAAAAAGTATCCAGAGGATAGCTACTCATACAATTTGTGAGGTCTAAGGATCAGCTGGCTGATATACACACAAAGGCCTTGTCTAAACAAGTCGTTGCTGATTTTAGAAGCAAGCTAGGAGTAACTGCTCCACCACTCACTATCTTGAGGGGAAGTGTCCAAGATAAAGATCAAGAGTCCAAGATAAAGCTCAAAGAAAAAGTTAGTTAAGTCATTGTATGAGAGTAAATGTTTAGTTCTTCTTGTTTAACAAGAATAGGACTCGTGTAGTTTGTAGTTATCCTACTTCTTCTACTTAATTCTCCTCTTATATATAAGAGTCATTTGTATGCGATTATGGTAAAGTTGTAGTTATCCTACTTCTTCTACTTAATTCTCCTCTTATATATATATATATATACAGAGAGAGAGAGAGAGAGAGAGAGAGAGAGAGAGGAAGAGAGACAATGAGAGAGAGAGGTAGAGAGAGAAAGTTAAGAGTTCCACAAAGAAGAATGTTATGTTGGGGTAGGGAAAGTGAGGCAATTTATAGATAGAGGGGATGAATGAGATTGTGCCACGTGGAGTTAGTCAACCATTGGTGGAATATGTTACAAGATAGAGAAAAGAAATAAAAGTGGGGAAGGAATTTGACCAAAGTAGGAAAAAATAATATTAATTAGATTATATTAATTAGTTAATATTTACATAATTAATATACTAATAAATATGTAGATAACTTTTATTATAATTTTAATTAATATTTTTATTTTTATAATTTTCATATTTGATATGATGATGTGAGTCAAGCTTAAATTAAAAATTGATGAGTGAGTATTCATAGAGTTGCCTCTACTTCTTCAAAACTATGTGTGATACTAATTATTGTTGTTGTTTGAATGTTAAATTAAGATAAATATAAAATATAGTAAAATATTGAAATATGAAATGATTTCTTTGGTGCACTGATGAGTCAGAGTAAATAATTTTTTAACTAAGAATGTAGTTTAACATCAACGGGAGATGAATCGAATTAGATTTTGTATTTGGATTGATTGGGGTATAGTATACATGGAGAAAGTTAGATTAATAAGATAAATTAAATTTAATAATGAATTAATTCTAGAAGCCCTCTTTGAGGTTTTTCTTTGTAACATTAGTCTTGTGGTTTAGAAAAAATACTTGTATCTATTTGTTATAATTTTTTTTAAAAAAGAAATTAAAGCCATGTGTTATATCAAACTCTTAAATTTTGTCTTTGCAATTACATTATTTAATGATTTGTTACAATTCAAAAACCAACTCATAATAACTCCTACTCCAACTCCTCGTTAGGTAAGTCATCCCGTTGTGAAATCATAACCACAAGAAATGATGAACCATGAAAGAATAAAGCAATGGCGTAATTAGTCTTAAAAACTCAACTTTCAAAGATAGATACATAAAGTATGGAAATTAACCATATTTACAAACCTAGTGTCACCAGTAAAAAATCTTCTAAAAGAAAGTACAGTTGTTTAATCCTATAATTTATCGAAAAAATATTCTAAAAGAAAGTACAGCTGTTTAATACTATAATCTATCCGGAATATCTAAAAGATAGGAAAATAACATAGTATCTATTTGTTATAATTTTTTTTTAAAAAAAAATTAAAGCCATGTGTTATATCAAACTCTTAAATTTTGTCTTTGCAATTACATTGTTTAATGATTTGTCACAATTCAAAAACCAACTCATAATAACTCCTACTCCAACTCCTCGTTAGGTAAGTCATGCCGTTGTGAAATCATAACCACAAGAAATGATGAACCATGAAAGAATAAAGCAATGGCGTAAGTAGTCTTAAAAACTCAACTTTCAAAGATAGATACATAAAGTACGGAAATTAACCATATTTACAAACCTAGTGTCACCAGTAAAAAATCTTCTAAAAGAAAGTACAGTTGTTTAATCCTATAATTTGTCCAAAAAATATTCTAAAAGAAAGTACAGCTGTTTAATACTGTAATCTATCCGGAATATCTAAAAGATAGGAAAATAACATAGATGAAGCCATACTATTTCTCTGGACGCTGGTAGCTCATCGCAATTTCTAAGAAGCATGGTCTCGAACAATTAGAATCAGTATGGTCCACTAGTGCTAGGATTTGTATCTAAATATTGCAGGAAGAGTAGTATGAGTATGAGTGTGTGTACTTAGTATATATCTCAGGCCTATCAAGCAAGATTTAATTTGGATATGTCATATATAAAATACTAATAAAGCTGCCAAATCAACAAAGAAACCCTCAACTCTCTGTAATATAGTATAAGCAGCTGACTAGAGCCATCCGTTGAGTAAATGTGAAGCACAAGAAAATAAAGAATCAATAAAATGCAAAGCAATGGACAATAATGATATTCAATGGCCAATGATTATAGTGGTATAAACTTTTTCCATAACGGCATACTATGAGAGGACTCATGAGGGACTCGCGAGATTCATATAACCTGTCCGGAACCATTTTCCTTTGCGCTATAGCTGACATTTATACTCGTCATCATCAATAATAAATAAGTCATCTGGCCTCGAGTTTTAATATATTTTCTCTAACTTTTTGTCTCCATAGTAGCAAGCCTATGATCCATGAAAATGATATGTATACATGATCACAATAATTTTTTTTTAAAAAAATTCAAATTCAATAAGTACATAAGAATGACTTTTTAACCACAATAACCATAGGCCCAAGCCTTCTCAAATAAAACTTTTACTTTTCAGACGGTGCCCTTAAGCCACAATACATCAACTAAGTGAATTTCTTTCAACACAGTACTCATAGGCCAAAATATCTCTCAAATAAGTTGATTGATTTCCCAACAGTGCGTATAGGCCAATAAATTTCTCAAATAAGTAGATTGCTTTCATAATAGTGTTGTAGGCCAATATATCTCTTAAATAAGATATTTCTTTAAAAAAGATGCTCATAGGCTAATATATTTCCTAAATAAGCAAATTGCTTTTACAACAATGTTTGTAGGCCAATATATCATCACGAGCGGTATAATGAAAATAGAGTAAGCCTCAACATATAAGCATTTCAAGTCATATAGCATCTATTAGCTAAGCCCCTAGTATGATTTCACAATAATGAGTCATTTATCAAAAATTTCAACCTCATCAATTCGCCCAGCCCATAGTATGCTTTAGACAATAAGTTAACACTCAAACTCAACCTAGAAAGAATAATCCATTACCTACCTTGATGGCTGAGGAAACACGTCACGAACTCTTACACAATCATTTTCCCTTTGCGTCTCTCCTCAAAAGTCTCCATATCTAACAAAATCATGTTCTACATGAGAATCCAAATCTATCGATATACATATTGCAATATAAAATTTCAAATAAAAAATCGAGTCAAAAAGCCACCCTAAGCCTCTAAGGTCAAATTGAAAATTTTCTTTTTAATTTTTTTACCCATAAGGTTAGGATGTCGTATCTAAAAACTTGGTGAAAAGAGGATTTGAATCAACCCAAATCATCAAAATCTCATTTTTGAATCTTAGGGTTAAACCTCCCCATTCTGAATCCCCAAACGCAGATTAAGGCTTGAAATCAAATATAGATTAGTGGAGAATTGCAAAATTATTGGTTAGAAACTTAATCCCTTTCGAAATCAAAGGAATTGCACCAAAAATAGTCTCAATCCAAGCTCTAGAACTTCAAGTATGGTAGAAAATGTGAAAGGATCATGAAAATTACTATTTGTCACTGATGGAACAACGTATATCCGGTAATGTGGCACTCTCTAAGATCAGTATTCATACTTATGTTTTATCTCAAATTTTGACTCTTTTCCTCTATTTAATTATAGTTATATGATATAATTTATAGAAGAGGATAAATTTAAGTGAAGTGACCTTTCAAAAAGGTGTGTCCTTTTGATTTATTAGTATCTAACTATCTTTTGGGTTTGAGTGACTTAGAACGGTTTGGTTTAAAAGTAAACTTTTTATCTTTTTAGTGTCGATGGTCAAGAAGCTTCTTTGGGTCGGCATGAACGTCTCCAAGTCCAACTTATTTTGTGAATCACACGAGTATCATCAGGAGACCATTGATAATCTCTGACAGACTATGGATAATATTAGTATTCTCTGTATCGTTATACATGTGTGATTTCATGAGTGCTGAATTCTGAACAAGCTTTTAAAAAAATTAGCAGATTAGGATGTAAATAGCGTGATTCGGTTTGTATCCCTTCAAGCTACACTGTATTGGAATGTAACTGCTTCTGTGATCAAGATTGTTATAGTCAAGTAATGGTTTTTGACCCAATTTATTTTTTGGATTTGTTTTTTTCAAAACTGGATTGCATTTGCTTATTTCACTTATTCATTTTCTACTTTCTAGAGAAGGAATTTATGACTAACTGGATTTTCACTACTTTTTATCTTCTTTTGCTATTTGTCTACTACAGCCTACAGACACAGTAATGTGATGTCCAAAAAATTCCTTATATATTTTGGTTGAAACAAAAAAAGAGAGAAAAACATATTCTTCTTCACCAATGTTTTAAAACTAAAAGAAAGATAAAGTGAGGTTTTTCACTTTTTCTTCTTTTCACCTCCATATTGATGTAGTTCTTGAGTATGACTATACTGTTCTTTGGTGCTCTAATGAGATTCTTTGGGTGATTTGATTTTCCATTTCAACAAAGTACTTTGTTTTAATTTATGCGATTGAAAATTTGAGGTTTGACTGTCTATTCAGATGTAAAAGCATTAATTTTTATAAAAATAAAATTTATATATTTGAAAGCTACCTATAAAATACACAATAAATCAAAATAATTAATTAAAAGAATTCAGCCAAAAAAATTAATTAATTCTAGAAATTTCAACTGTGCCGCATAAATTAGGACTGAGAGAATTAGATAATTCACCAATTTTGAGATATGATTTGATTTTTCTTGTTTTTTTCATCGGATAAGACTTTGTTTTTTAATTTAATTTATTTAAATCATAGACAATTCATCAGCTTTGTTACTTATATGGACTGAATTTTCTTTGTTTTGCATTAGACGAGTCAAGTTTGATTTTATTTTTCATTAATTTTAAAAAAACTAATAGAATTTATATTTATTCCTGTTTGATTTCATCGATTACGTAATTTCTTACTTTGTTTCTTTTTCATTAATTTGTGTGTCAAAATATATTTTATTTCTTCATCATAATATGCGAAGAATTACTGTATTCACCAGTTATATGGAACCTACTTTTCGAAAGTTGGAGCTATTAATAGTTTCACTTTTTCCTTTTGTTATTCGTTTGTCAAAATTATGTTTTTGAACTATTACAACGATTTTTTTTGTTACAATAGCTATGTTTTTATTAAGACCTGAAAATAAAATATCTTATATTTATTTGCAGTGACCATATGTTGATTCAATTACTCGCACATAGAGAGTGAGTACTATTTGCTGTTCAAGATAAAGATCAAGAATCCAAGATAGAGGTTAAAGAAAAAGTTATTTAAGTCATTGTATAAGACTAAGTGTTTAGTTCTTGTTGTTTAACTAGAATAGGAATCTTGTAGTTTGTAGTTATCCTACTTCTTCTACTTAATTCTTCTCATATATATAGGAGTCAATTGTATGCGATTTTACACATCAATATACGATTGATTCTCTCTAAAACAACTTGAGAATTCTTCATGGTATCAGAGCATTGAGAACTCTTCTCGTTGCTTAAGTATTGAAATCTAGAAAAACTGTTTCTATCCAAACAAAATGGTCCCCTTACCTCATCATTGCACCAGCTCATCGCCTCGTGTTCCATCAAACTTAAACCAAGAAATCATCTGATCTGGAGAACACAGATGTTGTAGCTTATCTAGGTGATGAAGTTAACAT
This sequence comes from Datura wrightii, assembly GCA_035772735.1. Classification (NCBI taxonomy): domain Eukaryota; kingdom Viridiplantae; phylum Streptophyta; class Magnoliopsida; order Solanales; family Solanaceae; genus Datura; species Datura wrightii. The sequence continues at coordinate 14,415,978 of JASDFA010000006.1, read as the reverse complement.
ATCTCATCAAAGAGATGGCACTAGCTCCAACATCAAAAGGTTTGGAGAAAGATAATGAAAGACTATCTAGAAAGGTTGCTGAAGACAGTGGAAGTAAGGAATATTGGGAGGAGAATGACGTTCTGTAGGTACACTATCAGAAGAAAGCATGTAGTTAATAGTAGGGTTTACCAATGCTAAGGAGATGTGGGAATGCCTGGAAGAAGCCTATCTTCAAGCAACCAAGGACAAGGAAATCCAACTTAAACAGCAGCTATAGAATGTTAAGTTGGGAAACAAGAATATTGATGAGTACATCTAAGAATTCAGAGGCATTTTTGATGGACTTGCAGCCATACACAAGCCTATTGATGATGATAGCAAAGTGATTAACTTCACTAGAGGCTTAGGTCTCAAGTACAAGACATTCAAAACTGTCATGTTAGGTAAAGACACCCTATCTGACTCTAAATCAGTTTGTCAATGCACCAAGGGGTTTTGACATGAGAGAAGATTAGGAAGAAGTGCCTTAACAAAACTATGATATGGCATTCTCTCTTCAAAGAGGTAGAGGAAGAGGAAATCATTCTAAAAGCGGCAGAGGTCCTAACAAATTGAACTCCAGGGGAAGAGGTTTTAGGCATGCTGGACAAGGACACAACAATCAGAGAAATCAAAGTACTCAAGGTGGAAGTCAGAATAAGGGAAACATGCAAGGTTCTACAGGTGAGACATGTAAAATTTGTGGTAGAAATAATCACACTACTCTTAAGTGCTTCTACAGGTGGGACCATTAGTATCAATCTGCAAATGAACTACCACAAGCACTAGCTCGTATACATCTTCAAAATTCAACTACTGGAGATGACAGTATGTATATGGACTCAGGAGCCAGAAGTCACATGACAAATAATCTAGGTAACCTATCTGACCTCCAACCATATAATGGATTTGATAAAATCATTATTGGAAATGGTTCTCAATTAGACATCACACTTTTTGGAAATACAACTAGATCAGGTTTGAAACTGCAGGAACTTCTTGTAGTACCTAAGATCACTAAGAATCTTCTTTCAGTTAGTAAGATTGCCAAGGATAACTCATGCACTCTTGAATTTGATGAATCTAATTTTGTTGTTAAGGACAAGAAGACAAGGAAACTACTGGCCAAGGGATTTAGAAAAGGGGGACTCTATGCATTGGAAGATAACAACCTCTATGCCTTGACTGCCACACAAGACTGGAAGAACTCAGACAATATATGGCATGCTAGTTTCGGACATCCTAGTTTGAAATCTTTAAAATAGGAACATTGATGTTAGTTGTTGGAATAAAGTGCCTACTGTTTGTTCTAGTTATCAGTTGGGCAAAGGTTGTAAACTACCTTTTTGTTTGAGAAATAAAATTGAGAAAGAACCTTTGTTGTGAATTCACTATGATCTTTGGGGCCCTACTCCAGTTGAATCCTCTCAACATATGAAATATTTTGTGAATTTTTTTTGATTATGATACAAGGTTCACTTGGCTCTATCCACTGAAAAAGAAAGACTTTTTTTGAAATATTTCTTAGATTCCAGAATATGGTGGAAAGGTAGTTCTCAAAAGTTATAAAAATTTTCCAATGTGAAGGAGGTGATGAGTTCATTAGCACCAAAATTTGTTAAGCACTTGAAAAGTTGTGGTATAATCAGATACATTTCTTGTCCTAACACATCAGAACAAAATGGCAATGCAGAAAGAAAGCATAGGCCAATAGTTGAGAATGGTTTAACCTTATTGTTTCATGTCAAGCTACCTTTATTCTTGTGGGTAGAAGCTTTCATCACTGTTGTGCTTCTCATAAACAGACTACCTTCATCAGTGTTAAAAATGACAACTCCTTTTGTTCAATTATATGGTGCACACCTGACTACAATAGCCTAAAGGTGTTTGGATGTAGATGCTTTTCATATTTAAAATGTAGCACCAAATTCTCCCAAGACTTATCCTTGTGTATTTATTGGATATAGAAGTTTGCACAAAGGATATAGATGCTTTTCATCCTCAAACAAAAAGAGTCAATGTATCTAGGCATGTCATCTTTGATGAAACCACACCACCTTATGTGAATCTGTCTCAATCACAGGCACAAACTGATATTTCACCTCACTTAGCTACTTTTGTTGAGTTCTTTTCTAAGTTGCAGGCACCAGATTCTGGGGAAGTATTGTCTAGTTGTGATGTTTCTCATCATGTTTCTTCCCCTTCTGCTGATGTATTGACAAGAAATGCAGTTGGTGATGCAGCTGTGTCTGGCAGTCAGCCTACCATTCTTGTTGATGATGGAGTGGTGACTAACACTCAGCCTACCATTCTTGTTGATGATGAAGTGGTGACTAACACTCATCCTTCAAGAGATGCTTCAATTGAACAATTAACAGATGATGGTGATATAGAGACTTCATCAGATGATGAATCCGTTGAGTCACAAAGCACAAATGCACCACATCCAAATGTTTTCTCAGTAATTGATCCTCAAGGTATACAGTTGGAAGTTGATCTTTCAGGCTGGTTCAACACTAGTAGTCCACAATCAGAAGTTGCTACAAGCACTGAGACTGAATGCATCCATAGTACTATAGATTATATTGTTCCTAAAGAATAAAGGACATCATATGGTGACAAGGCACAAGGCAAAGTCAACTCCTATAACTCACATGTATCTTGTTGCAGGTAGAGAAGAGGCACACAAAGAACCAAGAACTACAAAGGACGAATTAAAGTCTCCTCACTGGCTTGCAGCAATGCAATATAGATGGATGCTCTTCACAGCAACCAAACCTTTACACTGGTTCCTAAAATTGCAGAAATGAACATAGTTGGCTCTAAAGGGGTGTTAAAAACTAAACTGAAGGCAAATGGAACCATAGACAAATACAAAGCAAGACTAGTTTCAAGTGGTTTTTCCCAACTAGAAGGGGTTGGTTTTGAAGAGACATTTAGTCCTGCAGTCAAGGCCACAACCATATGAGTGGTTCTCGTAGTGGTTGTCAGCTCAACATGGGAGATCAGATAATTAGATGGCAAAAATGCTTTCTTACATGGCCATTTACAGGAGGAAGTATACATGAGCCAACGTGTAGGCTTCATTGATCTCAGGTATCCTAATCATGTATGTCTGTTAAAGAAGGCATTGTATGGCCTCAAACAGGCACCTAGGGCCTGGTTTGACAGGTTTAACCTTCATTTACTTCATCTTGGTTTTATATTTAGTAAGTCAGACTCTTCCTTGTTTACAGTTCATTGTGTGAGAGGCACAATCCTTATCCTATTGCATGTAGATGATATAATTATAATAGGAACCAATTTAGAATATGTCTCAAAGATTATTACCAAACTCTGTAAAGAGTTTTCCATGAAAGATCTTGGACCTCTTCATTTCTTTTTGGGAATTGAAGTCAGATACTTCACAGGTTGAACTCATTTGGGTCAAGGAAAGTATGCCGCTGAGCTTTTTGCCAAGACTGACATGACCTCAACAAAAGCACTGCACACACCTCTAACACAGAAGCATGGACTACAAGAGGCTACTGGAAATTTGTTGATTTCTCACTATATAGAAGCATTGTGGGAAGTCTTTAATACGTAACACTCACTAGCCCTGATATCACTCATGAAGTGAATCTAGCCAGTCAGTTTATGAAAAATCCAAACAGTGAGCATCTTCAAGGTGTTAAAAGGATTCTTAGGTACATTAAGAGGACTCTGCACTATGGACTCAGAATAATTTCACAATCACCATGCAGGCTATATGGTTATTCAGATGCAGACTAGAGAGGTTGTTCACTTATTAGGAGGTCAACTACTGGTTACACTATTTATTTTGGTGTAAACTGCATTTCTTGGGTATCAAAAAAATAAACGACAGTAGCAAGATCAAGTGCTGAAGCTGAGTATAGAGCCTTGGCATCCACTGCAGCTGAAATGACATAGATCAGCTATGTTCTTCATGAAATTGGTGTGTATCTGCAGATAGTTCCTACTCTATATTATGACAATTTAAGTGCCTTATATATGACAGTGAATCTAGTTATGCACTCCAGGACAAAACATGTGGAGATGGACTACCACTTTGTTCGCGAAAAAGTATCCAGAGGACAGCTACTCACACAATTTGTGAGGTCTAAGGATCAGCTGGCTGATATACACACAAAGGCCTTGTCTAAACAAGTGTTTGTTGGTTTTAGAAGCAAGCTAGGAGTAACTACTCCACCACTCACTAGCTTGAGGGGAAGTGTCCAAGATAAAGATCTAAGAGTTCAAGATAAAGCTCAAAGAAAATGTTAGTGAAGTCATTGTATGAGAGTAAATGTTTAGTTCTTCTTGTTTAACAAGAATAGGACTCGTATACTTTGTAGTTTTCCTACTTCTTTTACTTAATTCTCCTCTTATATATATGAGTCATTTGTATGCGATTATACAAATCAATATATGACTGATTCTCTCTAAAACAACTTGAGAATTCTTCAGTTGTATTCTCTCATTCCTGTTCTTTATTCTCAAAATTTCAAGATGCAGTATATTTAATTAAGAATGAAAGGTGAGAGGACTTACGTAAGGCCAAAAGTCTACTAAATATGTTATGTATAAACAAGTTTCACCTCTAAATAAAAGGAATAACAAATGTCATTATTTATAATAATTAATATTGTTTATTAATAATATTTAAACAAGGAAGGTGAGAAGACTTACCTTATATTATTCCGTATTGTCGGGAGAAATGATTTTTTAGCCTTTTATAATTTTATTAGTATTATGATCTTTTTACGAGAGATTTATTTTTACACATAAGAGATCTCAAAAATGTCATTGTAAAAGGGAAAAAAATCTCATTTCCTCCATAAAGTCAGAGTCAATTCTGTTTTTCAATTGAGAGGATAGTTGAAGGGGAGTTGGATCAATAGTAAAGTTATTTTCGTGTGACCTATAATTCACGAGTTGAAGGAAAGTCTTAAAATAATGGTAAAGTTGTCTCCATGTGACTTATAGGCCACGAGTTTGAGTCGTGGAAGCAACTACTAATGCTTTCTTAAAGTAGACTATCTATAACACACTCCTTTGAATGTGACTCTTCTTACGACCCTGCATGAATACAAAATATTTTATACAACGGGCTTCCTTTAATTGATGGAACAGCTCCTCGAGCTCTCTAGCATTATAAAGCTTTAAAAAGGTGTGACACGTTTATCGGACTTATTTCTCTGTTTTATTATTTTCATAAAAATTTATTATTCTTATAAGTTTGTTTTTTCCTGTATGTATATGTTACGTTGTATAATTATTAATTTTGATATTTTGAATATCTTTTTTATTTTAAATAAATTATAATATGATAAATTCATACATTTAATTAGCATTTGAATGTTTGAAAAGAAAATCTAACTGATAATATCTTTATCGTGGATTGATTTTTTTTTTCTTTTATTTTTTGAAACCTCCATAAAGAATGACCTTTATGCAAAAAAAAATATAAGAGAAATCTATTGATTATAAATTTTAAGTTGAATGACTTTTATGCAATAAACTTGAAGTTGGGTGACTTGTGTATAAAAACACAAAATGAAAGTAACTGTTGTATATTACAATCAGAATAAATAATACGGGTGATATTTTGCTCCTTATATATAATCTCTATTTTAATAAATAAAGCAATTCACTAAGGTTGATGCAAAACCCCAAACTAGCTTCAGGAAATAGCATCATTACGTGAATCTATATTTAACGGTAGGCTATACAAAATATGGAAGGACTAAAATGAGAACTATATAATAACATGAGACTAGAAATACTTTTACTGAACATTAAATCATGATCTTAATTAGGAATAGTCAAATGATGAATTTAGAGGACCTATTCTTGTCGTTAGCCTTATGGCTTCTCTAGCCCTATTTCTCATAAGTGTATTTCTATCTCTTGAAAATTTATATCTTAACACCTAGTTTAGTACCAAAGCATGCTCAATATAATTATTATTTTGTACTACTAGTATTGTATTGCATTAATTTATGTTTTTCCTTAACCAATCATTTTTCTCATTAAAGTTAACAATAAAGAAAAGTTAATGGTATTTCTTCGGCTGATTAAAATGCGGTGTATGAAAATGCAATACTTATAGTTTGAAACACAAAATTATACAGAAAATACAATGAGTGAGTGAGTGAGTGAGAGAGAGAGAGAGAAGTTTATAATTCACCTATGAACAAATTATCAAAGACGCGATACTATGATGATTTATGAAAATTTTATAATGCGTGGGGCTTGATAATACTCTTTTGTTAGAGTATTTATTGTAAATTTCACGATTTATTAATAGTAGGTAATCATGATAAGAAACTTAATATGTAATATCTTGTCATAGTATTAATTGTAGTATATTTTGTATGTTACATGATCTTGCTATAAAGATGTTGACTATGTTAGGATCTGAAACTAGAATATCTCATAGATTTTCAAAAATCTCACATTTTTGTTTGTGTTTCATACATTCAATGATAATAAATACAAATCTTATTGACGAAATCTGAAATATATATCATTTTGACCGAAAAAGAAAAATAAAAAATAAAGTACTACAACTTGTAAAAATAGTCAAACACTATACATAAACATCCCTAAACAGAGGTAAAATCAAGTAACTTACTATATATGTGTATGACTAGTAATTATGGAAAAATTTTGTCAAAACTATCTACTCATATTTTTGGATTGTTTCCACCACAAAATTATAATTATTAATCTATGTACATATGTAAAATTTTAATGGAGCAACAAAAATTTAGCCTACAATTTTGATTTGGGGTTGTTCAACAAAATTAAAATTTAAGTCTGCGTTAAATTCACTATATATATATATATATACACATTCATGTAAGAGTTTATGTGGAATAAGATTGAATGAAGTCCAAACCATATGAGTAGTGAATATTATTAGATGGATCTGAATTAGGAATAGTCAAATGATGAATTTGGAGGACCTATTCTTGTCGTTAGCCTTATGGCTTCTCTAGCCCTATTCCTTATAAGTGTATTTCTATCTCTTGAAAATTTATATCTTAACACCTAGTTTAGTACCAAAGCATGCTCAATATAAATATTATTTTGTACTACTAGTATTTTATTGTATTAATTTATGTTTTTCATTAACAAATCATTTTTCTCATTAAAGTTAACAACAAAGAAAAGTTATTGGTATTGCTTCGGCTGATCAAAATGCGATGTATGAAAATGCAATACTTATAGTTTGAAACACAAAATTTTATAGAAAATACAGTGAGTGAGTGTGTGTGTGTGTGTGTGTGTGAGAGAGAGAGAGAGAGAGAGAGAGAGAGAGAGAGAGAGAAAGAAAGAGAGAGAGAGAGAGAGAAGTTTATAATTCACCTATGAACAAATGACCAGAGACGCGATACTATGATGATTTATGAAAATTTTATAATGTGTGGGGCTTGATAATGCTCTTTTGTTAGAGTATTTATTATAAATTTCACGATTTATTAGTAGTAGGTAATTATGATAAGAAACTTAATATGTAATATCTTGTCATAGTATTAATTGTAGAAAATTTTGTATGTTACAAGATTTCGCTATAAAGATGTTGACTATGTTAGGATCTGAAACTAAAATATCTCATAGATTTTCAAAAATCTCACATTTTTGTTTGTGTTTCATACATTCAATGATAATAAATACAAATCTTATTGACGAAATCTGAAATATATATCATTTTGACCGAAAAAGAAAAATAAAAAATAAAGTACTACAACTTGTAAAAATAGTCAAACACTATACATAAACATCCCTAAACAGAGGTAAAATCAAGTAACTTACTATATGTGTGTATGACTAGTAATTATGGAAAATTTTTGTCTAAATTATCTCCTCATATTATTAGATTGTTCCCACCACAAAATTATAATTATTAATCTATGTACGTATGTAAATTTTTGATGGAGCAACAAAAATTTAGTCTACAATTTTGATTTGGGGTTGTTCTACAAAATTAAAATTTATGTGTGCATTAAATTCACTATATATATATATATATATATATATATATATATATATATATATATATATATATATATATTACATTCATGTAAGAGTTTATGTGGAATAAGATTGAATGAAGTCCAAACCATATGAGTAGTGAAGATTATTAGATGGATCTGAAATTGTTAAGATTTTATGTAGCCTCTGATTTGTTTGATGCAAGTGAACTGAAGGCTTTGTCATGCCCTATCGTGAACAATCACAGGCAAGTTACAGTTCTGCTTGCATCAAGCAAATCAAATGTCACGTAAAAATAATGAAAACTCCTCTAGATTGATAGGTTGTCATGTGTCTATTCACACTTTATCTCTCTCTCTCTCTCTTTTTTTATATATCTATCTATCTAACTCTCTCTCACTCTCTCTCTCTTTATATATATATATATATATATCTAGAGAGAGAGAGAGAGAGAGAGAGAGAGAGGGGAAGAGAGATAATGAGAGAGAGAGAGGTAGAGAGAGAAAGTTAAGAGTTCCACAGAGAAGAATGTTATGTTGGGGTAGGGAAAGTGAGGCAATTTATAGATAGAGGAGATGAATGGGATTGTGCCACGTGGAGTTAGTCAACCATTTGTGGAATATGTTACAAGATAGAGAAAAGAAATAAATGTGGGGAAGGAATTTGACCAAAGTAGGAAAAAATATTATTAATTAGATTATATTAATTAGTTAATATTTACATAATTAATATACTAATAAATATGTAGATAACTTTTATTATAATTTTAATTAATAATTTTATTTTTATAATTTTCATATTTGATATGATGATGTGAATCAAGCTTAAATTAAAAATTGATGAGTGAGTATCCATACAGTTGCCTCAACTTCTTCAAAACTATGTGTGATACTAATTATTGTTGTTTGAATGTTAAATTAAGATAAAAATAAAATATAGTAAATACTTAAATATGAAATGATTTCGTTGGTGCGCTGATGAATCAGAGTAAATATTTTTCTAACTAAGAATGTAGTTTAACATCAACGGGAGATGAATCGAATTAGAGTTTATATTTGGATTGATTGGGGTATAGTATACATGGAGAAAGTTTGATTACAATGAATTTTTTTTGTTACAATAGCTATGTTTTTATTAAGACCTGGAAATTAAACATCTTATATTTTTTGCAGTGACCATATGTTGATTCATTTACTCGCACATAGAGAGTGGGTACTATTTGTTGTTGAAGATAAAGATCAAGAATCCAAGATAGAGCTTAATGAAAAAGTTAGTTAAGTCATTGTATGAGACTAAGTATTTAGTTCTTCTTGCTTAACTAGAATAGGACTCTCGTAGTTTGTAGTTATCCTACTTCTTCTACTTATTTAATTTTCCTATATATTGGAGTCATTTGTATGAGATTTTACACATCAATATATGATTGATTCTCTCTAAAACAACTTGAGAATTCTTCATGGTATTAGAGCATTGAGAACTCTTCCCACTGCTTAAGTATTGAAATCTGGAAAAAGTGTTTCTATCCAAACAAAATGGCCCCGAAAACTTCCTCAACCAATACTCTCTTTACCTCATCATTGCACCAGCTCATCGCCTCGTTTTCCGTAAAACTAAAACCAATAAATTATCTGATTTGGAGAACACAGATGTTGTAGCTTATCCAGGTGATGAAGTTAACATATCTTATCAAAGAGATGGCACCAGCTCCAGCATCAAAAGGTTTGGAGAAAGATAATGAAAGACTCTCTAGAAAGGTTGCTGAAGAAAGTGGAAGTAAGGAAGATTGGGAGGAGAAAGACATTCCGTAGTTACACTATCAGAAGAAATCATGTACTTAATAGTAGGGTTTACTAATGCTAAGGAGATGTGGGAATGCCTAGAAGAAGTCAATCTTCAAGCAACCAAGGAAAAGGAAATCCAACTTAAACATCATCTACAGAATGTTAAGTTGGGAAACAAGAATATTTATGAGTACATCTAATAATTCAAAGGAATTTTTGATGGACTTGCAGCCATACACAAGCCTATTGATGATAATAGCAAAGTGATTAACTTTGCTAGAGGCTTTGGTCTCAAGTACAAGACATTCAAAACTCTCATGTTAGGTAAGACACCCTATCTGACTCTAAACCAGTTTTACAAGGCACTAAGGGCTTTTGACATGAGAGAAGATGAGGAAGAAGTGCCTCAACAAAACTACGATATGGCATTCTCTGTTCAAAGAGGTAGAGGAAGAGGAAACCATTCTCAAAGAGGCTGAGGTCCTAACAAATTGAACTCCAGGAGAAGAGGTTCTAGGCCTGCTAGACAAGGAAACAACAATCAAAGAAATCAAAGTACTCAAGGTGGAAGTCAGAACAAGGGAAACATGCAAGGTTCTACAGGTGAGATATGTAAAATTTGTGGTAGAAATAATCACACTGCTCTTAAGTGCTTCTACAGGTGGGACTATTAGTATCAATCTGCAAATGAACTACCACAAGCACTAGCTGGTAAACATCTTCAAAATTCAACTACTGGAGATGACAGTATGTATATGGACTCAGGAGCCAACAGTCACATGACAAATAATCTAGGTAACCTATCTGACCTCCAACCTTATAATGGATCGGATAAAATCATTATTTGAAATGGTTCTCAATTAGACATCACACATGTTGGAAATACAACTAGATCAGGTTTGAAACTGCAGGAACTTCTTGTAGTACCTAAGATCACTAAGAATCTTCTTTCTGTTAGTAAGATTGCCAAGGATAACTCATGCACTCTTGAATTTTATGAATCTAATTTTGTTGTTAAGGACAAGAAGACAAGGAAACTACTGGCCAAGGGATATCGAAAAGGGGGACTCTTTGCATTGGAAGATAACAACCTCTATGCCTTGACTGTCACACATGACTGGAAGAACTCAGACAATATATGGCATGCTAGTTTCGGACATCCTAGTTTGAACTCATTAAAAATTCTTAGAACAAATAGGAACATTGATGCTAGTTGTTGGAATAAAGTGCCTACTATTTGTTCTAGTTGTTAGTTGGGCAAAGGTTGTAAACTACCTTTTTGTTTGAGAAATAAAATTGAGAAAGAACCTTTGTTGAGAATTCACTATGATCTTTGAGACCCTGCACCAGTTGAATCCTCTCAACATATGAAATATTATGTGAATTGTTTTTATGACAATACAAGGTTCACTTGGCTCTATCCACTGAAACAGAAGTTATACTTTTTTGAAGTATTTGTTAGATTCCAGAAAATGGTGGAAAGGTAGTTCTCAAAAGTTATAAAAAAATTTCAATATGATGGAGATGGTGCGTTAATTAGCACAAAATTTGTTAAGTACTTGGAAAGTTGTGGTATAATCAGATACATTTCTTGTCCTAACATATCATAACAAAATGGCAATGCAGAAAGAAAGCATACGCCCATAGTTGATACTGGTTTATCCTTATTGTATCATGTCAAGCTACCTTTATTCTTGTGGGTAGAAGCTGTCATGACTGTTGCGCTTCTCATAAATAGACTACCTTCATCAGTGTTAAAAATGACCACTCCTTTTGTTCATGTATATAGTGCACACCTGACTACAATAGCCTAAAGGTGTTTGGATGTAGATGCTTTTCATATTTAAAAGGTAGCACCAAATTCTCCCAAGACTTATCCTTATGTGTTTATTGGATATAGAAGTTTGCACAAAGGATATAGATGCTTTTCATCTTCAAACAAAAAGAGTCAATGTATCTAGGCATGTCATCTTTGATGAAACCACACCACCTTATGTGAATCTGTCTCAATCACAGGCACAAACTGATATTTCACCTCACTTAGCTACTTTTGTTGAGTCCTTTTCTAAGTTGCAGGCACCAGATTCAGGGGAAGTGTGGTCTAGTTGTGATGTTTCTCATCATGTATCTTCCCCTTCTGCTGATATATTGACAAGAAATGCAGTTGGTGATGCAGCTGTGTCTGGCACTCAGCCTACCATTCTTGTTGATGATGCAGTGGTGACTAACACTCAGCCTACCATTCTTGTTGATGATGAAGTGGTGACTAACACTCATCCTTCAAGATATGCTTCAATTGAACAATTATCAGATGATGGTGATATAGAGACTTCATCAGATGATGAATCTGTTGAGTCACAAGGCACAAATGTACCACATCCAAATGTTTTCTCTTTAATTGATCCTCAAGGTATGCAGTTGGAAGTTGATCTTTCAGGCTGGTTCAACACTAGTAGTCCACAATCAGAAGTTGCTACAAGCACTGAGACTGAATGCAGCCATAGTACTATAGATTATATTGTTCCTAAAGAATCAAGGACATCATATGGTGACAAGGCACAAGGCAAAGTCAACTCCTATAACTCACATGTATCTTGTTGCAGGTAGAGAAGAGGCATACAAAGAACCAAGAACTACAAAGGACGAATTAAAGTCTCCTCACGGCTTGCAGCAATGCAATAGTAGATTGATGCTCTTCACAGCAACCAAACCTTTACACTAGTTCCTAAAATTGCATAAATAAACATAGTTGGCTCTAAAGGGGTGTTAAATACTAAACTGAAGGCAAATGGAACCATAGACAAATACAAAGCAAGACTGGTTTTAAGAGGTTTTTCCCAACTAGAAGGGGTTGATTTTGAAGAGACATTTAGTCCTGCAGTCAAGGCCACAACCATATGAGTGGTTCTCTTAGTGGCTGTCAGCTCAACATGGGAGATCAAATAGTTAGACGTCAAAAATGCTTTCTTACATGGCCATTTACAGGAGGAAGTATACATGAGCCAACGTGTAGGCTTCATTGATCTCAGGTATCCTAATCATGTATGTCTGTTAAAGAAGGCATTGTATGGCCTCAAATAGGCACCTAGGGCCTGGTTTGACAGGTTTAACCTTCATTTACTTCATCTTGGTTTTATATGTAGTAAGTCAGACTCTTCCTTGTTTACAGCTCATTGTGTGAGAGGCACAATCCTTCTCCTATTGCATGTAGATGATATAATTATAATAGGAAGCAATTTAGAATATGTCTCAGAGATTATTACCAAACTCTGTAAAGAGTTTTCCATGAAAGATCTTGGACCTCTTCATTTCTTTTTGGGAATTGAAGTCAGATACTTCATAGGTTGAACTCAGTTGGGTCAAGGAAAGTATGTCGCTGAGCTTATTGCCAAGACTGACATGACCTCAACAAAAGCACTGCACACACCTCTAACACAGAAGCATGGACTACAAGAGGCTACTGGGAAACTTGTTGATTTCTCACTATATAGGAGCATTGTGGGAAGTCTTTAATACTTAACACTCACTAGACCTGATATCACTCATGCAGTGAATCTAGCCAGTCAGTTTATGCAAAATCCAAATAGTGAGCATCTTCAAGGTGTTAAAAGGATTCTTAGGTACATTAAGAGGACTCTGCACTATGGGCTCAGAATAATTACACAATCACCGTGCAAGCTATATGGTTATTCAGATGCAGATTGGGTAGGTTGTTCACTTATTAGGAGGTCAACTACTGGTTATTTATTTTGGTGCAAACTGCATTTCTTGGGTATCAAAAAAATGAACAACAGTAGCAAGATCAAGTGCTGAAGCTGAGTATAGAGCCTTGGCATCAACTGCAGCTGAAATGACATAGATCAGCTATGTTCTTCATGACATTGGTGTGTATCTGAAGATAGTTCCTACTCTATATTATGACAATTTAAGTGCCTTATATATGACAGTGAATCTAGTTATGCACTCCAGGACAAAACATGTGGAGATGGACTACCACTTTGTTCGCGAAAAAGTATCCAGAGGACAGCTACTCACACAACTTGTGAGGTCTAAGGATCAGCTGGCTGATATACACACAAAGGCCTTGTCTAAACAAGTGTTTGCTGGTTTTAGAAGCAAGCTAGGAGTAACTGCTCCACCACTCACTATCTTGAGGGGAAGTGTCCAAGATAAAGATCAAGAGTCCAAGATAAAGCTCAAAGAAAAAGTTAGTTAAGTCATTGTATGAGAGTAAATGTTTAGTTCTTCTTGTTTAACAAGAATAGGACTCGTGTAGTTTGTAGTTATCCTACTTCTTCTACTTAATTCTCCTCTTATATATAAGAGTCATTTGTATGCGATTATACAAATCAATATACGAGTGATTCTCTCTAAAACAACTTGAGAATTCTTCAATTTTATTCTCTCATTCCTGTTCTTTATTCTCAAAATATCAAGATGCAGTATATTTAATTAAGAACGAAAGGCGAGAGGACATACGTAAGGCCAAAAGTCTACTAAATATGTTATGTATAAACAACTTTCTCCTCTACATATAAGGAATAATAAATGTCATTATTTATAATAATTAATATTGTTTATGTATAATATTTAAACAAGGAAGGTGAGAAGACTTACCTTATATTATTCCGTAATGTCGGGAGAAATGGTTTTTTAGCCTTTTATAATTTTGTTAGTTTTATGATCTTTTTACAAGAGATTTATTTTTACACATAAGAGATCTCAAAAATGTCATTGTAAAAGGGCAGAAAATCTCATTTTCTCCATAAAGTCAGAGTCAATTCTGCTTTTCAATTGAGAGGATAGTTGAAGGGGGGTTGGATCAATAGTAAAGTTACTTTCATGTGACCTATAATTCACGAGTTGAAGGGAAGTCTTAGAATAATAGTAAAGTTGTCTCCGTGTGACATATAGACCACGAGTTTGAGTCGTGGAAACAACTACTAATGCTTTCTTAAAATAGACTATCTATATCACACTCCTTTGAATGTGACTCTTCTTAGGACCCTGCATGAATACAAAAATATATTATACAGCGGGCTTCTCTTAATTGAGAGGACAACTCCACGAGCTCTCTAGGATTATAAAGCTACAAAAAGGTCTGACACGTTTATTCGGATTTATTTCTCTGTTTTATTATTTTCATAAAAATTATTATTCTTATAAGTTTGTGTTTTCCTGTATGTATATAGTACATTGTATAATTTTTTATTTTCATATTTTTAATGTCTTTTTTATTTTTAATAAATTATAATATGATAAATTCATACATTTAATTAGCATTTGAATGTTAGAAAAGAAAATCTAACTGATAATATCTTCATGGTGGATTGATTTTTTTTCTTTTATTTTTTGAAACCTCCATCAAGAATGACATTTATGCAAAAAAAAAATAAAAAAAAAAAAAAATATATATATATATATATATATATATATATATATATATATATATATATATATATATATATATAAGAGAAATAACTTTTGATCATAAATTTTAAGTTGGATGACTTTTATGCAATAAACTTGAAGTTGGGTGACTTGTGTATAAAAACACAAAATGAAAGTAATTGTTGTATATTAAAATCAGAATAAATAATACCGGTGAAATTTTGCTCCCTATATATAATCTCTATTTCAATCAATAAAGCAATTCACTAAGGTTGATGCAAAACCCCAAACTAGCTTCAGGAGATAGCATCATTACGTGAATCTATATTTAACGGTAGCCTATACAAAATATGAAAGGACTAAAATGAGAATTATATAATAACATGGGACTAGAAATACTTTTACTGAACATTAAATCATGATCTTAATTAGGAATAGTCATATCATGAATTTGGAGGACCTATTCTTGTCGTTAGCCTTATGGCTTCTCTAGCCCTATTCCTTATAAGTATATTTCTATCTCTTGAAAATTTATATCTTAACACCTAGTTCAGTACCAAAGCATGCTCAATATAAATATTATTTTGTACTACTAGTATTGTATTGCATTAATTTATGTTTTTCCTTAACGAATCATTTTTCTCTTTAAATTTAACAATAAATAAACGTTATTGGTATTGCTTCGGCTGATCAAAATGTGGTGTATGAAAATGCAATACTTATAGTTTGAAACACAAAATTTTATAGAAAATACAGTGTGTGTGTGTGTGTGTGTGTGTGAGAGAGAGAGAGAGAGAGAGAGAGAAGTTTATAATTCACCTATGAACAAATGACCAAAGACGCGATACTATGATGATTTATGAAAATTTTAAAATGTGTGGGGCTTGATAATGCTCTTTTGTTAGAGTATTTTTTGTAAATTTGACGATTTATTAATAGTAGGTAATAATGATAAGGAACTTAATATGTAATATCTTGTTATAGTATTAATTGTAGTAAATTTTGTATATTACAAGATCTCGCTATAAAGATGTTGACTATGTTAGGATCTGAAACTAGAATATCTCATAGATTTTCAAAAATCTCACATTTTTGTTTGTGTTTCATACATTCAATGATAATAAATACAAATCTTATTGACGAAATCTGAAATATATATGATTTTGACCGAAAAAAATAAAAAATAAAGTACTACAACTTGTAAAAATAGTCAAACACTATACATAAACATCCCTAAACACAGGTAAAATCAATTAACATACTATGTATGTGTATGACTTGTAATTACGAAAAAATTTTGTCTAAATTATCTCCTCATATTATTGGATTGTTCCCACCACAAAATTATAATTATTAATCTATGTACGTATGTAAATTTTTAATGGAGCCACAAAAATTTAGTCTACAATTTTGATTTGGGGTTGTTCTACAAAATTAAAATTTAAGTCTGCATAAATTCACTATATATATATATATATATATAGATATATGTTACATTCATGTAAGAGTTTATGTGGAATAAGATTTAATGAAGTTCAAACCATATGAGTAGTGAATATTATTAGATGGATCTGAAGATGTTAAGATTTTATGTATCCTCTGATTTGTTTGATGCAAGTAAACTGCAATCTTTGTCATGCCCTATCGCGAACAATCACAGGCAAGTTACAGTTCTGCTTGCATCAAGCAAATCAAATGCCACGTAAAAATAATGAAAACTCCTCTAGATTGATAGGTTGTCATGTGTCTACTCACACTTTATCTCTCTCTCTCTCTCTCTTTTTATATATCTATCTATCTAACTCTCTCTCTCTCTCTCTCTCTATATATATATATATACATACACATATACATATACATACATATATATATATATATACATACATACATACATACATATATATATATATATATATATATATATATATAGAGAGAGAGAGAGAGAGAGAGAGAGAGAGAGGAAAAGAGGCAACGAGAGAGAGAGGTAAAGAGAGAAAGTTAAGAGTTCCACAGAGAAGAATGTTATGTTGGGGTAGGGAAAGTGAGGCAATTTATAGATAGAGGGGATGAATGGGATTGTGCCACGTGGAGTTAGTCAACCATTGGTGGAATACGTTACAAGATAGAGAAAAGAAATAAAAGTGGGGAAGGATTTTGACCAAAGTAGGAAAAAATATTATTAATTAGATTATATTAATTAGTTAATATTTACATAATTAATATACTAATAAATATGTAGATAACTTTTATTATAATTGTAATTAATATTTTTTTTTATAATTTTCGTATTTGATATGATGATGTGAGTCAAGCTTAAATTAAAAATTGATGAGTGAGTATTCATAGAGTTGCCTCAACTTCTTCAAAACTATGTGTGATACTAATTATTGTTGTTGTCTGAATGTTAAATTAAGATAAATATAAAATATAGTAAAATACTTAAATATGAAATGATTTCTTTGGTGCACTGATGAGTCAGAGTGAATATTTTTCTAACTAAGAATGTAGTTTAACATCAACGGGAGATGAATCGAATTAGAGTTTATATTTGGATTGATTGGGGTATAGTATACATGGACAAAGTTAGATTAACAAGATAAATTAAATCTAATAATGAATTAATTCCAGAAGCCCTCTTTGAGGTTTTTCTTTGTAACATTAGTCTCTCTTGTGGTTTAGAAAAAAAATACTTGTATCTATTTGTTATAATTTTTTTTAAAAAAAATTTAAAGCCATGTGTTATATCAAACTCTTAATTTTGTCTTTGCAATTACATTATTTATTGATTTGTCACGATTCAAAAACCAACTCATAATAACTCCTACTCCAACTCCCCGGTAGGTAAATCATCCCGTTGTGAAATCATAACCACAGGAAATGATGAACCATGAAAGAATAAATCAATGGCGTAATTAGTCTTAAAAACTCAACTTTCAAAGATAGATACATAAAGTATGGAAATTAACCATATTTACAAACCTAGTGTCACCAGTACAAAAATCTTCTAAAAGAAAGTACAGTTGTTTAATTCTATAATTTGTCCAAAAAATATTCTAAAAGAAAGTACAGCTGTTTAATACTATAATCTATCCGGAATATCTAAAAGATAGGAAAATAACATAGATGAAGCCATACTATTGCTCTGGACGCAAGTAGCTCATCGCAATTTCTAAGAAGCATGGTCTCGAACAATTAGAATCAGTATGGTCCGCTAGTGCTAGGATTTGTATCTAAATATTGCAGGAAGAGTACTATGAGTATAAGTGTGTGTACTCAGTATATATCTCAGGCCTATCAAGCAAGATTTAATTTGGATATGTCATATATAGAATACTAATAAAGCTGCCAAATCAACAAAGAAACCCTCAACTCTCTGTAATATAGTATAAGCAACTGACTAGAGCCATCCGTTGAATAAATGTGAAGCACAAGAAAATAAAGAATAAATAAAGTGCAAAGCAATGGACAATAATGATATTCAATGGCCAATGATTCTACTGGTATGAACTTTTTCCATAATGGCATGATGTGAGAGGACCCATGAAGGACTCGCGAGATTCATATAACCTGTCCGGAACCATTTTCCTTTACGCTATAGCTGAAATTTATACTCGTCACCATCAATAATAAATAATTCATCTGGCCTCGAGTTTTAATATATTTTTTTTAACTTTTTGTCTCCATAGTAGCAAGCCTATGATCCATGAAAATGATATGTATACATGATCACAATAATTTAAAAAAAAAAATTCAAATTAAATAAGTACATAAGAATGACTTTTTAGCCACAATAACCATAGACCCAAGCTTTCTCAAATAAAACTTTTACTTTTCAGACGGTGCCCTTAAGCCACAATACATCAACTAAGTGGATTTCTTTCAACACAGTACTCATAGGCCAAAATATCTCTCAAATAAGTTGATTGATTTCCCAAAAGTGCGTATAGGCCAATGAATTTCTCTAATAAGTAGATTTCTTTCATAACAGTGTTGTAGGTCAATATATCTCTTAAATAAGAATATTTCTTTAAAAAAAATGCTCATAGGCTAATATATTTCCTAAAGTAAGCAAATTTCTTTTACAACAATGTTTGTAGGCCAATATATTATCACGAGCGGTATAATGAAAATAGAGTAAGCCTCAACATATAAGCATTTCAAGTCATATAGCATCTATTAGCTAAGTCCCCAGTATAATTTCACAATAATGAGTCATTTATCCAAAATTTCAACCTCATCAATTTGCCCAGCCCATAGCATGCTTTAAACAATAAGTTAACACTCAAACTCAGCCTAGAAAGAATAAGCCATAACCTACCTAGATGGCTGAGGAAACACGTCACAAACTCTTACACAATTATTTTCCCTTTGAGTCTCTCCTCAAAAGTATTCATATCTATCAAAATCATATTCTATATGAGAATCCAAATCTATCGATATACATATTGCAATATAAAATTTCAAATAAAAAATCGAGTCAAAAAGCCACCCTAAGCCTCTACGGTCAAATTGAAAATTTTCTTTTAAACTTTTTTACCCATAAGGTTAGGATGTCATATCTAAAAACTTGGTGAAAAGAGGATTTGAATCAACTCCAAATCATCAAAATCTCATTCGAGAATCTTAGGGTTAAACCTCCCCATTCTAAATCCCCAAACGCAGATTAAGGCTTGAAATCAAAGATAGATTAGTGGAGAATTGCAAAATTATTGGTTATAAACTTAATCCCTTTCAAAATAAAAGGAATTGCACCAAAAATAGTCTCAATCCAAGCTCTAGAACTTCAAGTATGGTAGAAAATGTGAAAGGATAGTGAAAATTATTGTTTGTCACTGATGGAACAACATATATCCGGTAATGTGGCACTCTCTAAAATCAGTATTCATACTTATCTTTTATCTCAAAATTTGACTCTTTTCCTCTATTTAATTATAGTTATATGATATAATTTTTAGAATAGGATAAAATTTAAGTGAAGTGACCTTTCAAAAAGGTGTGTCCTTCTGATTTATCAGTATCTAACTATCTTTTGAATTTGAGTGACTTAGAAAGGTTTGGTTTAAAAGTAAACTTTTTATATTTTTAGTGTCGATGGTCAAGAAGCTTCTTCAGGTCGGCATGAACATCTCCAAGTCCAACTTATTTTGTGAATCACACGAGTATCATTAGGAGACCATTGATAATCTCTGACAGACTATGGATAATATTGGTATTCTCTGTACCGTTATACAAGTGTGATTTCATGAGTACTGAATTCTGAACAAGCTTTTAAAAAAATTAGCAGATCGGGATGTAAATAGCGTGATTCGGTTTGTATCCCTTCAAGCTACACTGTATTGGAATGTAACTGCTTCTGTGATCAAGATTGTTATAGTCAAGTAATGGTTTTAGACCCAATTTATTTTTTGGATTTGTTTTTCTCAAAACTGGATTGCATTTGTTTATTTCACTGATTCATTTTCTACTTTCTAGAGAAGGAATTTATGACTAACTGGAGTTTCACTACTTTTTATCTTCTTTTGCTATTTGTCTACTACAGCCTATAGACACGTAATGTGATGTCAAAAAAATTCCTTATATATTTTCTTTGAAACAAAAAAAGAGAGAAAAACATATTCTTCTTCGCCAATTTTTTAAAACTAAAAGAAAGATAAAGTGAGGTTTTTCACTTTTTCTTCTTTTCACCTTAATATTGATGTAGTTCTTGAGTATGACTATACTGTTCTTTGGTGCTCTAGTGAGATTCTTTGGGTGATTTGATTTTCCTTTCAACAAAGTACATTGTTTTAATTTATGCGATTAAAACTTTGAGGTTCGAATTTTTAAATTTTGACTGTCTATTCAGATATAAAAGCATTAATTTTTTTAAAAATAAAATTTATATATTTGAAAGCTACCTATAAAATACACAATAAATCAAAATAATTAATTAAAAGAATTCAGTGAAAAAAAATTAATTGATTCTAGAAATTTCAATTGTGTTGCATAAATTAGGATTGAGAGAAATAAATTACGTAGATAATTCACTAATTTTGAGATATAATTTGATTTTCTTATTTTTTCATCGGATGAGACTTTGTTTTTAATTTAGTTTTTTTAAATCATAGATAATTCATCAGCTTTTTTACTTATATGGACTGCATTTTCTTTGTTTTGCATTAGATCAGTCAAGTTTGATTTTATTTTTCGTTAATTTTAAAAAACTAATAGAATTTATATTTATTCCTGTTTAATTTCGTCGATTACATAATTTCTTACTTTGTTTCTTTTTCATTAGTTTGTGTTTCAAAATATATTTTATTTCTTCATCATAATATGCGAAGAATTACTGTATTCACCAGTTATATGGAACCTACTTTTCGAAAGTTGGAGCTATTAATAGTTTCACTTTTTCCTCTTGCTATTCGTTTGTCAAACTTATGTTTTTGAACTATTACAACGAATTTTTTTGTTACAATAGCTATGTTTTTATTAAGACCTGGAAATAAAACATCTTATATTTATTTGCAGTGACCATATGTTGATTCATTTACTCGCACATAAAGAGTGAGTACTATTTGCTGTTGAAGATAAAGATCAGGAATCAGAGATAGAGCTCAAAGAAAAAGTTATTTAAGTCATTGTATAAGACTAAGTGTTTAGTTCTTCTTGTTTAACCACAATAGGACTCTTGTAGTTTGTAGTTATCCTACTTCTTCTACTTATTTCTTCTCCTATATATAGGAGTCATTTGTATACGATTTTACACATCAATATACGATTGATTCTCTCTAAAAAAAATTGAGAATTCTTCATGGTATCAGAGCATTGAGAACTCTTCCGCTGCTTAAGTATTGAAATCTAGAAAAATTGTTTCTATCCAAACAAAATGGCCCCCTTACCTCATCATTGCACCAGCTCATCGCCTCGTGTTCCATCAAACTTTACCAAGAAATTATCTGATCTGGAGAATACAGATGTTGTAGCTTATCCAGGTGATGAAGTTAACATATCTCATCAAAGAGATGGCACCAGCTCTAGCATCAAAAGGTTGGGAGAAAGATAATGAAAGACTCTCTGGAAAGGTTGCTGAAGATAGTGGAAGCAAGGAAGATTGGGAGGAGAATGATGTTATGTAGATACACTATCAGAAGAAAGCATGTACTTAATAGTAGGGTTTACCAATGCTAAGGAGATTTGGGAATGCCTAGAAGAAGCCTATCTTCAAGCTATCAAGGACAAGGAATTTCAACTTAAACAGCAGCTACCGAATGTTAAGTTGGGAAACAAGAATATTGATGAGTACATCAATGAATTCAAAGGCATTTTTTAATGGACTTGCAGCCATACACAATCCTGTTGATGAAGATAGCAAAGTGATTAACTTTGCTAGAGGCTTAGGTCTCAAGTACAAGACATTTAAAATTGTCATGTTAGGTAAGGCACCCTATCTGACTCTAAATCAGTTTGTCAATGCACTAAGGGGTTTTGACATAAGAGAAGATGAGGAAGAAGTGCCTCAACAAAACTACGATATGGCATTCTCTGTTCAAAGAGGTAGAGGAAGAGGAAACCATTCTCAAAGAGGAAGAGGTCCGAAAAAATTGAACTACAGGGGAAGAGGTTTTAGGCCTGCTGGAAAAGGAAACAACAATCAGAGAAATCATAGTACTCAAGGTGGAAGTCAGAACAAGGGAAACATGCAAGGTTCTACAGGTGAGACATGTAAATTTGGTGGTAGAAATAATCACACTGCTCTTAAATGCTTCTAACGGTGGGACTATTAGTATCAATCTGCAGATGAACTACCACAAGCACTAGCTGGTATACATCTTCAAAATTCAACTACTGGAGATGACAGTATGTATATAGACTCGGGAGCTAGCAGTCACATGACAAATAATCTAGGTAACCTATCTGACCTCCAACCATATAATGGATCTGATAAAATCATTATTGGAAATGGTTCGCAATTAGACATCACACATGTTGGAAATACAACTAGATCAGGTTTGAAACTGCAGGAACTTCTTGTAGTACCTAAGATCACTAAGAATCTTCTTTCAGTTAGTAAGATTGCCAAGGATAACTCATGCACTCTTGAATTTGATGAATCAAATTTTGTTGTTAGGGACAAGAAGACAAGGAAACTACTGGCCAAGGGATATAGAAAAGGGGGACTCTATGCATTGGAAGATAAGAACTTCTATGCCTTGACTGCCACACAAGACTGGAAGAACTCAGATAATATATGGCATGCTAGTTTCGGACATCCTAGTTTGAACTCTTTAAAATTGGAACATTGATGTTAGTTGTTGGAATAAAGTTCCTACTATTTGTTCTAGTTGTCAGTTGTGCAAAGGTTGTAAACTACCTTTTTGTTTGAGAAAAAAAATTGAGAAAGAACCTTTGTTGTGAATTCACTATGATCTTTTGGGCCCTGCTCCATTTGAATCGTCTCAACATATGAAATATTATGTGAATTTTTTTTTATTATAATACAAGGTTCACTTGGCTCTATCCACTGAAAAAGAAGTTAAGACTTTTTTTTTGAAATATTTCTTAGATTCCAGAAAATGGTGGAAAGGTAGTTCTCAAAAGTTATAAAAAAATTTCAATATGATGGAGGAGGTGAGTTCATTAGCACAAAATTTGTTAAGCACTTTGAAAGTTGTGGTATAATCAGATACATTTCTTGTCCTTACACATCAGAACAAAATGGCAATGAAGAAAGAAAGCATAGGCCCATAGTTGAGTCTGGTTTAACCTTATTGTTTCATGTCAGGGTACCTTTATTCTTGTGGGTAGAAGATTTCATGATTGTTGTGCTTCTCATAAATAGACTACCTTCATCAGTGTTATAATGACCACTCCTTTTGTTCAATTATACAGTGCACACCTGACTACAATAGCCTAAAGGTGTTTGGATGTAGATGCTTTTCATATTTAAAAGGTAGCACCAAATTCAGTCCCAAGACTTATCCTTGTGTATATATTGGATATAGAAGTTTGCACAAAGGATATAGATGCTTTTCATCCTCAAACAAAAAGAGTCTATGTATCTAGGCATGTCATCTTTGATGAATCCACACCCCTTATGTGAATCTGTCTCAATCACAGGCACAAACTAATATTTCACCTCACTTAGCTACTGTTATTAAGTTCTTTTCTAAGTTGCAGGCACCAGATTCATGGGAAGTGTGGTCTAGTTGTGATGTTTCTCATCATGTTTCTTCCCCTTCTACTGATATATTGACAAGAAATGCAGCTGGTACTCAGCCTACCATTCTTGTTGATGATGGAGTGGTGACTAACACTCAGCCTACCATTCTTGTTGATGATGAAGTGTTGACTCACACTCAGCCTTCAAGAGATGCTTCAGTTGAACAATTATCAAATGATGGTGATATAGAGACTTCATCAGATGATGAAGTTGTTGAGTCATAAAGCACAAATGCACCACATCCAAATGTTTTCTCTGTAATTGATCCTCAAGGTATACAGTTGGAAGTTGATCTCTCACACTGGTTCAACACTAGTAGTCCACAATCAGAAGGTTCTACAAGCACTGAGACTGAATGCAGCCACAGTACTAGAGATTATATAGTTCCTAAAGAATCAAGGACATCATATGGTGACAAGGCACAAGGCAAAGTCAACTCCTGTAACTCACATGTATCTTGTTGCAGGTAGAGAAGAGCCACTCAAAGAACCAAGAACTACAAAGGAAGAATTAAAGTCTCCTCACTGGCTTGCAGCAATGCAATAGGAGATTGATGCACTTCACAGCAACATAACCTTGACATTGGTTCCTAAAATTGCAGGAATGAACATAGTTGGCTCTAAACGGGTGTTTAAAACTAAACTGAAGGCAAATGGAACAATAGATAAATACAAAGCAAGACTAGTTGCTAGAGGTTTTTCCCAACTAGAAGGGGTTGATTTTGCAGAGACATTTAGTCCTGCGGTCAAGGACACAACCATAAGAGTGGTTCTCTTAGTGGCTGTCAGCTCAACATGGGAGATCAAATAGTTAGATGTCAAAAATGCTTTCCCACATGGCCATTTACAGGAGGATGTATACATGAGCCAACGTGTAGGCTTCATTGACCTCAGGTATCCAAATCATGTATGTCTGTTAAAGAAGGCATTGTATGGCCTCAAACAGGAACCTAGGTCCTAGTTTGACTGGTTCAACCTTCATTTACTTCGTCTTGGTTTTATATGTAGTAAGTCAGACTCTTCCTTGTTTACACTTCATTGTGTGAGAGGCACAATCCTTCTCCTATTGCATGTAGATGATATAATTATAATAGGAAGAAATTTAGAGTATGTCTCCGAGATTATTACCAAACTCTGTAAAGAGTTTTCCATGAAAGATCTTGGACCTCTTCATTTCTTTTTGGGAATTGAAGTCAGATACTTCACAGGTTGAACTCATTTGGGTCAAGGCAAGTATGCCGCTGAGCTTATTGCCAAGACTGACATGACCTCAACAAAAGCAATGCACACACCTCTAACACAAAAGCATGGACTATAAGAGGCTACTGGGAAACTTGTTGATTTCTCACTATATAGGAGCATTGTGGGAAGTCTTCAATACTTAACACTCACTAGACCTGATATTACTCATGTAGTGAATCTAGCCAGTCAGTTTATGCAAAATCCAAATAGTGAGCACCTTCAAGGTGTTAAAAGGATTCTTAGGTACATTAAGGGGACTCTGAACTATGGGCTCAGAATAATTTCACAATCACCATGCAGGCTATATAGTTATTCAGGTGCAGACTAGGGAGGTTGTTCACTCAATAGGAGGTCAACTACTGGCTACACTATTTATTTTGGTGTCTGCATTTCTTGGGTATCAAAAAAATAAACGACAGTAGCAAGATCAAATGCTGAAGCTGAGTATAGAGCCTTGGCATTCACTGCAGCTAAAATGACATAGATCAGCTATGTTCTTCATGACATTGGTGTGTATCTGCAGATAGTTCCTACTCTATATTATGACAATTTAAGTGCCTTATATATGACAGTGAATCTAGTTATGCACTCCAGGACAAAACATGTGGAGATGGACTACCACTTTGGTCGAGAAAAAGTGGCCAGAGGACAGCTACTCACACAATTTGCGAGGTCTAAGGATCAGCTGGATGATATACACACAAAGGCCTTGTCTAAACAAGTGTTTGTTGGTTTTAGAAGCAAGCTAGGAGTAACTGCTCTACCACTCACTAGCTTGAGGGGAAGTGTCCAAGATAAAGATCAAGAGTTCAAGATAAAGCTCAAAGAAAAAGTTAGTTAAGTCATTGTATGAGAATAAATATTTAGTTCTTCTTGTTTAACAAGAATAGGACTCGTGTAGTTTGTAGTTATCCTACTTCTTCTACTTAATTCTCCTCTTATATATATGAGTCATTTGTATGCGATTATACAAATAAACATACGACTGATTCTCCCTAAAACAACTTGAGAATTCTTCATTTGTATTCTTTCATTCCTGTTCTTTATTCTCAAAATTTTAACATGCAGTATATTTAATTAAGAACGGAAGGTGAGAGGACTTACGTAAGGCAAAAAGTCTACTAAATATGTTATGTATAAACAACTTTAACCTCAACATATAAGGAATAATAAATGTCATTATTTATAATAATTAATATTGTTTATGAATAATATTTAAACAAGGAAGGTGAGAAGACTTACCTTATATTATTCGGTAAAGTCGGGAGAAATGATTTTTTAGCCTTTTATAATATTGTTAGTTTTATGATCTTTTTACAAGAGATTTATTTTTACACATAAGAGATCTCAAAAATGTCATTGTAAAAGGGCAAAAAATCTCATTTCCTCCATAAAGTCAGAGTCAATTTTGTTTTTCAATTGAGAGGATAGTTGAAGGGAGTTGGATCAATAGTAAAGTTATTTTCGTGTGACCTATAATTCACGAGTTTAAGGAAAGTCTTAGAATAATGGTAAAGTTATCTCCGTGTGACCTATAGGCCACGAGTTTGAGTCGTGAAAGCAACTAATAATGCTTTCTTAAAATAGACTATCTATATCACACTCCTTTGAATGTGACTCTTCATAGGACCCTGCATGAATACAAAATATTTTATACAACGGGCTTCTCTTAATTGAGAGAACAGCTCCTCGAGCTCTCTAGCATTATAAAGCTACAAAAAGGTGTGATACGTTTATTCGGATTTATTTCTCTGTTTTATTATTTTCATAAAAAATTATTATTCTTATAAGTTTTTTTTTCCTGTATGTATATGGTACATTGTATAATTTTTAATTTTGATATTTTGAATATATTTTTATTTTTAATAAATTATAATATGATAAATTCATACATATAATTAGCATTTGAATGTTTGAAAAGAAAATCTAACTGATAATATCTTCATTGATTTTTTTTTTCTTTTATTTTTTGAAACCTCCATCAAGAATGACATTTATGCAAAAAAAAAAATATAAGAGAAGTCTTTTGATGATAAATTTTAAGTTGGATGACTTTTATGCAATAAACTTGAAGTTGGGCGACTTGTGTATAAAAACACAAATGAAAGTAATGTTGTATATTACAATCAGAATAAATGATACCGGTGAAATTTTGCTCCTTATATATAATCTCTATTTTAATCAATAAAGCAATTCACTAAGGTTGATGCAAAACCCAAACTAGCTTCAGGAGATAGCATCATTACGTGAATCTATATTTAACGGTAGCCTATACAAAATATGAAAGGACTAAAATGAGAATTATATAATAACATGGGACTAGAAATACTTTTACTGAACATTAAATCATGATCTTAATTAGGAATAGTCAAATGATGAATTTGGAGGACCTATTCTTGTAGTTAGCCTTATGGCTTCTCCAGCCCGATTCCTTATAAGTGTATTTCTATCTCTTGAAAATTTATATCTTAACACCTAGTTCAGTACCAAAGCATGCTCAATATAATTATTATTTTGTACTACTACTATTGTGTTGCATTAATTTATGTTTTTCCTTAACCAATCATTTTTCTCATTAAAGTTAACAACAAAGAAAAGTTATTGGTATTGCTTCGGCTGATCAAACTGCGGTGTATGAAAATGCAATACTTATAGTTTGAAACACAAAATTTTATAGAAAATACAATGATAGAGAGAGAGTGAGTGAGAGAGAGAAAGAGAGAGAGATAAGTTTATAATTCACCTATAAACCCATGACCAAAGACGCGATATTATGATGATTTATGAAAATTTTAAAATGTGTGGGGCTTGATAATGCTCTTTTGTTAGAGTATTTATAGTAAATTTCACGATTTATTTATAGTAGGTAATCATGATAAGAAACTTAATATGTAATATCTTGTCATAGTATTAATTGTAGTAAATGTTGTATATTACAGGATCTCGCTATAAAGATGTTGACTATGTTAGGATCTGAAACTAGAATATCTCATAGATTTTCAAAAATCTCACATTTTTGTTTGTGTTTCATACATTCAATGATATTAAAATACAAATCTTATTGAAGAAATCTGAAATATATATGATTTTGACCGAAAAAGAAAAATAAAAAATAAAGTACTACAACTTGTAAAAATAGTCAAACACTATACATAAACATGCCTAAACAGAGGTAAAATCAAGTAACTTACTATGTATGTGTATGACTAGTAATTATGGAAAATTTTTGTCTAAATTATCTCCTCATATTTTTGGATTATTCCCACCACAAAATTATAACTATTAATCTATGTACGTATGTAAATTTTTAATGGAACAACAAAAATTTAGTCCATAATTTTGATTTGGGGTTGTTCTACAAAATTAAAATTTAAGACTGCATTAAATTCACTATATATATATATATATATTACATTCATGTAAGAGTTTATGTGGAATAAGATTGAATGAAGTCCAAACCATATGAGTAGTGAATATTATTAGATGGATCTGAAGATGTTAAGATTTTATGTAGCCTCGATTTGTTTGATGCAAGTGAACTGCAAGCTTTGTCATTCCCTATCGCGAAAATCACAGGCAAGTTACAGTTCCGCTTGCATCAAGGAAATCAGATGCCATCTAAAAATAATGAAAACTCCTCTAGATTGATAGGTTGTCATGTGTCTACTCACACTTTATCTCTCTCTCTCTCTTTCTCTCTCTCTTTATATATCTATCTATCTAACTCTCTCTCTCTCTCTCTCTATATATATATATATATATATATAGAGAGAGAGAGAGAGAGAGACAGGGAGAGAGAGGTTCTATATGAGAATCCAAATCTATCGATATACATATTGCAATATAAAATTCCAAATAAAAAATGAGTCAAAAAGCCACCCTAAGCCTCTAAGGTCAAATTGAAAATATTCTTTTAAATTTTTTTTACCCATAAGGTTAGGATGTCGTATCTAAAAAGTTGGTGAAAAGAGGATTTGAATCAACCACAAATCATCAAAATCTCATTCTAGAATCTTAGGGCTAAACCTCCCCATTTTGAATCCCCAAACACGGATTAAGGATTGTGTCACTCCCCGCCTCGCGAGGCATGACTGGCACCTGGTGCCCTACGAGGGCCTGGACTGCTGGACTAACCGGCCTAAACACTTCTGGTGCCAGGCTGGCTCTAATTCTGGATTCAAAAAAACGACGAGCTATATAACGACTGTAAATACATCCTCCGGTCGACTAGGTCTAGCCACTTGTAAGAAAACAACAGCTACCCAGAACAACTGAATCGATAGGGAACCTATCCGGGCCGACAAGGCCACCATGCTGTCTAGTTATTTCTAAATCAAGAGAACAAGTGCTAAACTGCTACGTGACCAGCAGGGTCACCACTACCAGCTGATTAAGGCCCCACAAGGCCATCAAAAATGAACTAAAATATACACATGGCCTCACACGACCGGTACAGCTAACCACAGGGAATATACAATTTGCAAGCCTCTAAGAATACTGATAAGATGGTCCGGACAGGGCCTCGGCCTACCCATACTATACAACAAAAGAAAAGGAATAAACCTCAAGCTGTCTAGCTCCGGATGACAGGAGCTGATGACTCTATGTGCTAGCTAGAATCACGAGGGATCGGCTCCTCGTCTATGAGTACCTGCAGACAAGTAATGCAGCGCCCCCAAACAGGCATCAGTACCACTAGTATCGAGTATGCAAAGCAAACTGAACATAACTGAAGATAACAGTAAACTGGTAGTTACTGAAATGACAGAGGATAGCTAAAACTGTCTGGAATAGCAGAATCTGTACCGAGATTAACTATACTGGAAAGAAGATAAGAATCATACCTGTCAATGCAGTGTCCTGCTATTTATCAACTTAATGAGTAACATATATATATATAGATAGATATAGCATACAAGAACCTATACCAGCCCCCATAAGCCGGAAGGTGCCAATCAACACGCAATCTATATACCCCTACCCAGGTCAAACCATCCAAAAATAAATTCACTCCACTCACCTAATAACTACGAGCACCCCGCCGGCCCCCTGGGTATGCAGCTTGGGCTCTCTAGGCCCCTGACTGTAACTGTATCTTAGTTCGGAGGATTCCTGTAACTGTAATCTGAGATCTATAAATATCTGTAATCTGTAATCTGTGCCCTAGGCGTAAGCACTCAACAGGGTATGCTATAATGCTGATCAGCCTGCTATGGGAAATGTTGCATCCCATCTTCATCCTACTGCGGACGGCATGCCACTCCTTAGAGTGACGTATCCTCACCCTCTGGCAGGCGAGTCAACACAGCTATTAACCCTGGGGTAGTAAGGAAGCTCTAAAGGTGCCCACATATCACAAACAAGTCTCAACAAGCAACAGTAATCACATATACCATGTATATTAAATCTAAAAATACTATCCATGTTCTGATATTCTATTCTGAATCTCTTACTGAATTAAAATGAATTTAATATTGATTTAAACTGAGTCTGGTATACGATCTTGCTATCTGAGGCTGATTTACTGACTTTTATTCTGGATATGACCTAATAACACAAACATACTCAATACTCGGCTTCTAGAACTTCCTTCTGGAATTTATTCTATTTTACTATACTAGAATTACTAACTTGCTGAAGAAACTGGTTTTACATACCTCAGTTGTTGGCTTTCCGGCTAACTGGCGTAACTAGGCCAATATTCAGCTATTTCCTCAAACTGTAATCACATTTATAACAATTAGAACTAAATTCATCAATATTCCAGAAGAAAATGCTACTTTACATATATATGTAGCCCAAACTTTGACTTATCGAAAAATGGTCGAAAACTTGCTATTTCTCGGAACTACAGAAGGGAGAAATACTCACCTTAAGGCTAGGAGCATATTGACACTAATTTGGAGTAATTCCACTTACCTTAGCTTGGTAGGGCGACAATTCGCCGGCCGAATTTTACGAAACTAACTCAGCAGGAATGCTTCTAGCAGCTTTATACTTCACTACCCAAGAATAATTCGAGTTTGGACGGCGTTTAATAGCGTAAACGGATGGAATTTCATCAAAATCTCTCGTGCCCTCTGTTTTCTGGTTTGTTTTCTGGAAATTATGAGATAGAATGAAATAAAACCGAAGTGGAGGCTTATATAGTTGAGGCTGAACCTCACCTCCGTGGCATGTTGGCCATCACGGAGGTGAGCCCTCCGTGACACGCTGGCCATCGCGGAGGGGGTCTGCCCAGCCTCCTCTTGTGATGGTTCGATGCGGCGCTTGTCCGGTCTTTTCTCCGGGCCTTTTCCTAGCATGTATGGTATCCTAAAACTCTTAACCAACATGCGAATAGGCCATCTAAATGTCAAAAATTTACGGGGTGTGAGAGCTTGAAATCAAAGATAGATTAGTGGAGAACTGCAAAATTATTTGGTTAGAAACTTAATCCCTTTCGAAATCAAAGGAATTGCACCAAAAATAGTCTCAATCCAAGCTCTAGAACTTCAAGTATGGTAGAAAATGTGAAAGGATTGTGAAAATTACTGTTTATCACCGATGGAACAACATATATCCGGTAATGTGGCACTCTCTAAGATCAGTATCCATACTTATCTTTTATCTCAAATTTTGACTCTTTTCCTCTATTTAGTTATAGTTATATGATATAATTTTTAGAAGAGGATAAAAGTTAAGTGAAGTGACCTTTCAAAAAGGTGTGTCCTTCTGATTTATTAGTATCTAACTATCTTTTGGGTTTGAGTTACTTAGAACGGTTTGGTTTAAAAGTAAATTTTTTATCTTTTTAGTGTCGATGGTCAAGAAGCTTCTTCGGGTCGGCATGAACGTCTCCAAGTCCAGCTTATTTTGTGAATCACACGATGATCATTAGGAGACCATTGATAATCTCTGACAGGCTATGGATAATATTGGTATTCTCTGTACCGTTATACATGCGTGATTTCATGAGTACTGAATTCTGAACAAGCTTTTAAAAAAAATTAGCAGATCAGGATGTAAATAGCGTGATTCGGTTTGTATCCCTTCAAGCTACACTGTATTGGAATGTAACTACTTTTGTGATCAAGATTGTCATAGTCAAGTAATGGTTTTTGACCCAATTTATTTTTTGGATTTGGTTTTTTTAAAACTGGATTGCATTTGCTTATTTCACTGATTCATTTTCTACTTTCTAGAGAAGGAATATATGACTGACTCGATTTTCACTACTTTTTATCTTCTTTTGCTATTTGTCTTCTATAGCCTATAGACACAGTAATGTGATGTGAAAAAAATTCCTTATATATTTTCTTTGAAACGAAAAAAGATAGAAAAACATATTCTTCTTCGCCAATTTTTTAAAACTAAAAGAAAGATAAAGTGAGGTTTTTCACTTTTTCTTCTTTTCACCTCAATATTGTTGTGTTCTTGAGTATGACTATATTGTTCTTTGGTGCTCTTATGAGATTCTTTGGGTGATTTGATTTTTCTTTTCAACAAAGTACTTTGTTTTAATTTATGCGATTGAAAATTTGAGATTTGAATTTCTAAATTTTGACTGTCTATTCAGATATAAAAGCATTAATTTTTTTAAAAATAAAATTTATATATTTGAAAGCTACCTATAAAATACACAATAAATCAAAATAATTAATTAAAAGAATTCAGCGAAAAAAATTAATTAATTCTAGAAATTTAAATTGTGCCGCATAAATTAGGACTGAGAGAAATAAATTATGTAGATAATTCACCAATTTGGGGATATGATTTGTTTTTTCTTATTTTTTTCATCGGATGAGACTTTTTTTTTAATTTAATTTTTTTAAATCATAGATAATTCATCAGCTTTGTTACTTATATGGACTGCATTTTCTTTGTTTTGCATTAGAAGAGTCAAGTTTGATTTTATTTTTCGTTAATTTTAAAAAACTAATAGAATTTATATTTATTCCCGTTTAATTTCATCGATTACATAATTTCTTACTTTGTTTCTTTTTCATTAATTTGTGATTCAAAATATAATTTATTTCTTCATCATAATATGCGAAGAATTACTGTAATCACCAGTTATATGGAACCAACTTTTCGAAAGTTGTAGCTATTAATTGTTTCACTTTTTCCTTTTGCTATTCATTTGTCAAACTTATATTTTTGAACTATTACAACAATTTTTTTTGTTACAATAGCTATATTTTTATTAAGACCTGGAAATAAAACATCTTATATTTATTTGCAGTGACCATATGTTGATTCATTTACTCGCACATAGAGAGTGAGTACTATTTGTTGTTGAAAATAAAGATCAAGAATCTAAGATAGAGCTTAAAGAAAAAGTTAGTTAAGTCATTCTCTGAGACTAAGTGTTTACTTCTTCTTGTTTAACTACAATAGGACTCTTGTAGTTTGTAGTTATCCTACTTCTTCTACTTTATTCTTCTCCTATATATAGGAGTCATTTGTATGCGATTTTACACATCAATATACGATTGATTCTCTCTAAAACAACTTGAGAATTCTTCATGGTATCAGAGCATTGAGAACTCTTCTCACTGCTTAAGTATTGAAATTTGGAAAAACTGTTTCTATCCAAACAAAATGGCCCCAAAAACTTCCTCAGCCAATACTCTATTTACCTCATCATTGCACCAGCTCATCGCCTCGTGTTCCATAAAACTTAAATCAAGAAATTATCTGATCTGGAGAACACAGATGTTGTAGCTTATCAAGGTGATGAAGTTAACATATCTCATCAAAGAGGTGGCACCAGCTCCAGCATCAAAAGGTTTGGAGAAAGATAATGAAAGACTCTCTGCAAAGGTTGCTGAAGACAGTGGAAGTAAAGAAGATTGGGAGGAGAAAGACGTTTTGCAGGTACACAATTAGAAGAAAGCATGTACTTAATAGTAGGGTTTACCAATGCTAAGGAGATGTGGGAATGCCTAGAAGAAGCCTATCTTCAAGAAACCAAGGACAAGGAATTCCAACTTAAACAGCAGCTACAAAATGTTAAGTTGGGAAACAAGAATATTGATGAGTACATCTAAGAATTCAAAGGCATTTTTGATGGACTTGCAGCCATACACAAGCCTATTGATGAAGATAGCAAAGTGATTAAATTTGCTAGAGGCTTAGGTCTCAAGTACAAGACATTCAAAACTGTCATGTTAGGTAAGGTACCCTATCTGACTCTAAATCAGTTTGTGAATGCGCTAAGGGGTTTTTACATGAGAGAAGATGAGGAAGAAGTGCCTCAACAAAACTACGATATGGCATTCTCTGTTCAAAGAGGTAGAGGAAGAGGAAATCATTCTCAAAGAGGCAGAGGTCCTAACAAATTAAACTCCAGGAAAAGAGGTTTTAGGCCTGGTGGACAAGGACACAACAATCAGAGAAATCAAAGTACTCAAGGTGGAAGTCAGAACAAGGGAAACATGCAAGGTTCTACAAGTGAGACATGTAAAATTTGTGGTAGAAATAATTACACTGCTCCTAAGTGCTTCTACAGGTGGGACTATTAGTATCAATCTGCAAATGAACTACCACAAGCACTAGCTGGTGTAAATCTTCAAAATTCAACTACTGGAGATGACAATATATATATGGACTCAGGAGCCAGCAGTCACATGACAAATAATCTAGGTAACCTATCTGACCTTCAACCTTATAATGGATCTGATAAAATCATTATTGGAAATGGTTCTCAATTAGACATCACACATGTTGTAAATACAACTAGATCAGGTTTGAAACTGCAGGAACTTCTTGTAGTACCAAAGATCACTAAGAATCTTCTTTCAATTAGTAAGATTGCCAAGGATAACTCATGCACTCTTGAATTTGATGAATCTAATTTTGTTGTTAAGGACAAGAAGACAAGGAAACTACTGGCCAAGGGATATAGAAAAGGGGACTTTATGCATCGGAAGATAACAACCTCTATGCCTTGACTGCCACACAAGACTGGAAGAACTCAGACAATATATGGCATGCTAGTTTCGTACATCCTAGTTTGAACTCTTTAAAATAGGAACATTGATGTTAGTTGTTGGAATAGTGTCTAATGTTTGTTCTAGTTGTCAGTTGCGCAAAGGTTGTAAACTACCTTTTTGTTTGAGAAATAAAATTGAGAAAGAACCTTTGTTGAGAATTCACTATGATCTTTGGGGCCCTGCTCCAGTTGAATACTCTCAACATATGAAATATTATGTGAATTTTTTTGATTATAATACAAGGTTCACTTGGCTCTATCCACTAAAAAAGAAGTTAGACTTTTTTGAAATATTTCTTAGATTCCAGAAAATGGTGGAAAGGTAGTTCTCAAAAGTTATAAAAAAAATTCAATGTGATGGAGGAGGTGAGTTCATTAGCACAGAATTTGTTAAGCACTTGGAAAGTTGTGGTATAATCAGATACATTTCTTGTCCTAAAACATCAGAACAAAATGGCAATGCAGAAAGAAATCATAGGCCCATAGTTGAGACTGGTTTAACCTTATTATTTCATGTCAAGCTACCTTTATTCTTATGGGTAGAAGCTTTCATGACTGTTGTGCTTCTCATAAATAGACTACCTTCATCAGTGTTAAAAATGACCACTCCTTTTGTTCAATTATACGGTGCATACCTGAATACAATAGCCTAAAGGTGTTTGGATGTAAATATTTTTCATATTTAAAAGGTAGCACCAAATTCAATCCCAAGACTTATCCTTGTGTGTTTATTGGATATAACAACACAAACTGATATTTCACCTCACTTAGCTACTTTTTTTGAGTTCTTTCTAAGTTGCAGGCACCAGATTCAGGGGAAGTGTGGTCTAGTTGTGATGTTTCTCATCATGTTTCTTCCCCTTCTGTTGATATATTGACAAGAAATGTAGTTGGTGATGCAGCTGTTTTTGGCACTCAGCCTACCATTTTTGTTGATGATGGAGTGGTGACTAACACTCAGCCTACCATTCTTGTTGATGATGGAGTGGTGACTAACACTCCGCCTTCAAGAGATACTTCAATTGAACAATTATAAGATGATGGTGATATAGAGACTTCATCAGATGATGAAGTTGTTGAGTAACAAAGCACAAATGCACCACAGCCAAATGTTTTCTCTGTAATTAATCCTCAAGGTATACAGTTGGAAGTTGATCTTTCAGGCTGGTTCAACACTAGTAGTCCACAATCAGAAGTTTCTACAAGCACTGAGACTGAATGCAACCACAGTACGATAGATTATATTGTTCCTAAAGAATCAAGGACATCATATGGTGACAAGGTACAAGGCAAAGTCAAAAAATATCACTGTAAAAGGGCAAAAAATCTCATTTCCTCCATAAAGTCAAAGTCAATTCTGTTTTTCAATAGAGAGGATAGTTGAAGGGGAGTTGGATCAATAGTAAAGTTATTTTCGTGTGACCTATAATTTATGAGTTGAAGGGAGGTCTTAGAATAACGGTAAATTTGTCTCCGTGTGACCTATAGGCCACGAGTTTGAGTCGTGGAAGCAACTACTAATGCTTGCTTAAAATAGATTTACTATATCATACTCCTTTGAGTGTGACTCTTCTTAGGACCCTGCATGAATACAAAATATTTTATGTAAAGGGCTTCCCTTAATTGAGGGAACAACTCCTCGAGCTCTCTAGCATTATAAAACTACAAAAAGGTGTGACACGTTTATTCGGACTTATTTCACTGTTTAATTATTTTCAAAAAAAAATTATTATTCTTATAAGTTTGTTTTTTCTTGTATGTATATCGTACATTGTATAATTTGTTATTTTGGTATTTTGAATGTCTTTTTTATTTTTAATAAATTATAATATGATAAATTCGTACATTTAATTAGCATTTGAGTGTTTGAAAAGAAAAAACTAACTGATAATATTTTCATGGTGGATTGATTTTTTTTCTTTTATTTTTTGAAACCTCCATAAAAAATGACCTTTATGCAAAAAATATATAAGAGAAATAGCTTTTTATAATAAATTTTAAGTTGGATGACTTTTATGCAATAAACCTGAAGTTGGGTGACTTGTATATAAAAACACAAAATGAAAGTAATTGTTGTATATTAAAATCAGAATAAATAATACCGGTGAAATTTTTCTCCCTATATATAATCCCTATTTCAATCAATAAAGCAATTCACTAAGGTTGATGCAAAACTCGAAACTAGCTTCTAGGGAAATAGCATCATTACGTGAATCTATATTTAACGGTAGCCAATACAAAAAATGGAAGGACTAAAATGAGAATTATATAATAACATGGGACTAGAAATACTTTTACTGAATATTAAATCATGATCTTAATTAGGAATAGTCAAATGATGAATTTGGAGGACCTATTCTTGTCATTAGCCTTATGGCTTCTCGAGCCCTATTCCTTATAAGTATATTTATATCTCTTGAAAATTTATATCTTAACACCTAGTTCAGTTCCGAAGCATGCTCAATATAATTATTATTTTGTACTACTAGTATTGTATTACATTAATTTATGTTTTTCCTTAACCAATCATTTTTCTCATTAAAGTTAACAACAAAGAAAAGTTACTGGTATTGCTTCAGCTTATCAAAATGCGGTGTATCAAAATGCAATACTTTTAGTTTGAAACACAAAATTATATAATAAAAAAATACAATGAGAGAGAGAGAGAGAGAGAGAGAGAGAGAGAGAGAGAGAGAGAGAGAAGTTTATAATTCACCTATGAACCCATGACCAAAGACGCGATACTATGATGATTTATGAAAATTTTAAAATGTGTGGGACTTGATAATGCTCTTTTGTTAACGTATTTATTGTAAATTTCATGATTTATTAATAGTAGGTAATTATGATAAGAAACTTAGTATATAATATCTTGTCATAGTATTAATTGTAGTAAATTTTGTATGTTACAGGATCTCGCTATGAAGATGTTGACTATGTTAGGATCTAAAATTAGAATATCTCATAGATTTTCAAAAATCTCACATTTTTGTTTGTGTTTCATATATTCAATGATAATAAATACAAATCTAATAGTGGAAATCTGAAATAAATATGATTTTTTGACCGAAAAAGAAAAATAAAAAAATAAATTACTGCAACTTGTAAAAATAGTCAAACACTATACATAAGCATCCTTAAACAAAGGTAAAATCAAGTAACTTACTATGTATGTGTATGACTAGTAATTATGGAAAATTTTGTCTAAATATCTCCTCGTATTTTTGTATTGTTCCCACCACAAAATTATAATTACTAATCTATGTACGTATGTAAATTTTTAATGGAGCAACAAAAAATTAGTCTACAATTTTGATTTAGGGTTGTTCTACAAAATTACAATTTAAGTCTGCATTAAATTCACTAAATGTATATATATATATATATATCACATTCATGTAAGAGTTTATGTGGAATAAGATTGAATGAAGTCCAAACCACATGAGTAGTGAATATTATTAGATGGATCTGAAGATGTTAAGATTTTATGTAGCCTCTTATTTGTTTGATGCAAGTGAACTGCAGGCATTGTCATGCCCTATAGCTAACAAGGTCACAGGCAAGTTACAGTTCCGCTTGCATCAAGCAAATCAGATGCTACATAAAAATAATGAAAAATCCTCTAGATTGATAGGTTGTCATGTGTCTACTCACACTTTATCTCTCTCTCTCTCTCTCAATATATATATATATATATATATATATATATATATATATATATATATGTAGAGAGAGAGAGAGAGAGGGGGGGGGGAAGAGAGACAATGAGAGAGAGAGATAGAGGGAAATTTAAGACTTCCACAGAGAAGAATTATGTTGGGGCAGGGAAAGTGAGGCAATTTATAGACAGAGGGGATGAATGGGATTGTGCCACTTGGAGTTAGCCGACCATTGGTGGAATACGTTACAAGATAGAGAAAAAATAATAGTGGGGAAGAAATTTGACCAAAGTAGGAAAAAATATTATAAATTAGATTATATTAATTAGTTAATATTTACATAATTAATATACTAATAAATATGTAGATAACTTTTATTATAATTTTAATTAATATTTTATTTTTGTAATTTTCATATTTGATAAGATGATGTGAGTCAAGCTTAAATTAAAAATTGATGAGTGAGAATTCATACAGTTGCCTCAACTTCTTCAAGACTATGTGTGATACTAATTATTGTTGTTGTTTAAGTGTTAAATTAAGATGAATATAAAATATAGTAAAATACTTAAATATGAAATGATTTCTTTGGTGCGCTGATGAGTCAGAGTAAATATTTTTCTAACTAAGAACGTAGTTCAACATCAACGGGAGATGAATCGAATTAGAGTTTATATTTGTATTGATTGGGGTATAGTATACATGGAGAAAGTTAGATTAATAAGATATATCAGATGTAATAATAAATTAATTCTAGAAGCCCTCTTTGAGGTTTGTCTTTATAACATTAGTCTCTCTTGTGGTTTAGAAAAAATACTTGTATCTATTTGTTATAATTTTTTTGATAAAAATTTAAAGCCATGTGTTATATCAAACTCTTAAATTTTGTCTATTCAATTAAATTATTTAATGATTTGTCATGATTCAAAAACCAACTCATAATAACACCTACTCCAACTCCCCGGTAGGGAAGTCATCCCCTAGTCAAATCATAACCAAAAGAAATGATGAACCATGAAAGAATAAAGCAATGGCGTAATTAGTCTTAAAAAACTCAACTTTTAAAAATAGATACATAAAGTGTGGAAATTAACCATATTTCTAAACCTAGTGTCACCAGTGTAAAATCTTCTAAAAGGAAGTAACGTTGTTTAATCCTATAACTTGTCCAGAAAATCTTCTTGAATAAAGTACAACTATTTAATACTATAATCTATCTGGAATATCTAAAAGATAGGAAAATAACATAGATGAAGCTAGACTATTGCTCGGGACGCTGGTAGATTATCGCAATTTCTAAGAAACATGGTCTCGAACAATTAGAATCAGTATGGTCCGCTAGTGCTAAGATTTGTATCAAAATATTGTAGGAAGAGTAGTATGTATGAGAATGTGTGTAGTCAGTAGATATCTCAGGCCTATCAAGCAAGATCTAAGTTGGATATGTCATATATAGAATACTAATAAAGCTACCAAATCAACAAAGAAACCCTCAACTCTTTGTAATATAGTATAAGCAGCTGACTAGAGTTATCCGTTGAATAAATGTGAAGCATAAGCAAATAAAGAATCAATAAAGTGCAAAGCAATGGACAATAATGATATGCAATGGACAATGATTCTACTAGTATGAACTTTCTCCATAATGGCATGCTGTGAGAGGACACATGAAGGACTCTTGAGATTCATATAACCTGTCCGGAACCATTTTCCTTAGGGCTATAGCCTACATTTATACTCGTCATCAATAATAAATAAGTCATCTGGCTTCAAGTTTTAATATTTTTTTAAACTTTTTTTCTCCATAGTAGCAAGCCTACAATCCATGAAAATGATATGTATACATGATCACAATAATAATAATAAAAAAAAGAAATTCAAATACAATAAGTACATGAGAATGACTTTTTCACCATAATAACCATAGGGCCCAAGCCTTCTCAAATAAAACTTTTACTTTTCAGACCGTGCCCTTAAGCCACAATACATCAACTAAGTGGATTGCTTTCAAGACAGTAATCACAGGCCAAAATATCTCTCAAATAAGCTGATTGATTTCCCAACAATGCATATAGGACAATGAATTTCTAAAATAACTAGATTTCTTTCATAATAGTGTTGTAGACCAATATATCTCTCAAATAAGTATATTTCTTTAAAAAAGATGCTCATAGGCTAATATATTTCATAAATAAGAAAATTGCTTTTACAACAATGTTTGTAGGCCAATATATCATCACGAGCGGTATAATAAAAATAGAGTAAGCCTCAACATATAAGCATTTCAAGTTGTATAGCATCTATTAGCTAAGTTCGTAGTCTGATTTCACAATAATGAGTCATTTATCCAGAATTTCAACCTCATCAATTCGCTAGCCCATAGCATGCTTTAGACAATAAGTTAACACTAAAACTCGTCCTAGAAAGAATAAGCCATAACCTACCTTGATGGCCGAGGAAACACGTCACGAACCTTACACAATCATTTTCACTTTGTGTATCTCCTCAAAAGTCTCCATATCTATCAAAATCATATTCTATATGAGAATGCATATCTGTCGATATACATGTTGTAATATAAAATTCCAA
Source organism: Datura wrightii (assembly GCA_035772735.1). Classification (NCBI taxonomy): domain Eukaryota; kingdom Viridiplantae; phylum Streptophyta; class Magnoliopsida; order Solanales; family Solanaceae; genus Datura; species Datura wrightii. The sequence goes on along the minus strand of JASDFA010000006.1, from coordinate 14,374,117 downwards.
ATAAAAAATTGAGTCAAAAAGCGCACCCTGAGCCTCTAAGGTCAAATTGGAAATTTTCTTTTTAACTTTTTTACCCATAAGGTTAGGATGTCGTATCTAAAAAGTTGGTGAAAAGAGGATTTGAATCAACTCCAAATCATCAAAATCTCATTCTAGAATCTTAGGGTTAAACCTCCCCATTCTGAATCCCCAAACGCGGATTAAGGCTTGAAATCAAAGATATATTAGTGGAGAATTGCAAAATTATTGGTTAGAAACTTAATCCCTTCCGAAATCAAAGGAATTGCACCAAAAATAGTCTCAATCTAAGCTCTAGAAGTTAAAATATGGTAGAAAATGTGAAAGGATAGTGAAAATTACTGTTTCTCACTGATGGAACAACATATATCCGGTAATGTGGCGCTTTCTAAGATCAGTTTCCATATTTATCTTTTTTCTCAAATTTTGACTCTTTTCCTCTATTTAATTATAGTTACATTATATATTTTTTAGAAGAGGATAAAATTTAAGTAAGTGACCTTTCAAAAAGGTGTGTCCTTCTGATTTATTAGTATCTAACTATCTTTTGGGTTTGAGTGAGTTAGAATGGTTTGGTTTAAAAGTAAATTTCTTATCTTTTTAGTGTCGATGGTCAAGAAGCTTCTTCGGGTCGGCATGAACGTCTCCAAGTCCAACTTATTTTGTGAATCACACGAGTATCATTAATTCTAGAAATTTTAATTGTGCCGCATAAATTATTAAATAATTCTATAAATTTCAATTGTGCCGCATAAATTAGGATTGAGAGAAATAAATTACGTAGATAATTCACCAATTTTGAGATATAATTTGATTTTTATTATTTTTTCCATCGGATGAGACTTTGTTTTTAATTTACTTTTTTTAAATCATAGATAATTTATCAGCTTTGTTACTTATATGGATTGCTTTCTTTGTTTGGCATTGGACGAGTCAAGTTTGATTTTATTTTTCATTTATTTTAAAAAACTAATAGAATTTATATTTATTCCTATTTAATTTCACCGATTACATAATTTCTTACTCTCTTTTTTTCATTAATTTGTGTTTGTAAATATATTTTATTTCTTCATCATAATATGCGAAGAATTACTGTATTCACCAGTTATATGCAACCTTCTTTCAGAAAGTTGGAGCTATTAATAGTTTCACTTTTTCCTTTTTCTATTCGTTTGAAAAAACTTATTTTTTTCAACAATTACAATAAATTTTTTTGCTACAATAGCTATGTTTTAATTAAGACCTGAAAATAAAACATCTTGTATTTATTTGCAGTGACCATATGTTGATTCATTTTCTCGCACATAGAGAGTGAGTAGTATTTGTCGTTGAATATAAAGATCAAGAGTCCAATATAGAGCTAAAAGAAAAAGTTAGTTAAGTCATTGTACGAGACTAAGTGTTTAATTCTTCTTGTTTACCCAGAATAGGACTCTTGTTGTTTGTAGTTATCCTACTTTTTCTACTTAATTCTTTTCCTATATATAGGAGTCATTTGTATGCGATTTTACACATCAATATACAATTGATTCTCTCTAAAGCAACTTGAGAATTCTTCATGGTATCAGAGCATTGAGAACTCTTCTCGCTGCTTAAGTATTGAAATATGGAAAAACTGTTTCTATCCAAACAAAATGGCCACGAAAACTTCCTCAACCAATACTCTCTCTACCTCATCGTTGCACCAGCTCATCGCCTCGTGTTCCATCAAACATAAACAAAGAAACTATCTGATCTGGAGAACACAGATGTTGTAGGTTATCCAGGTGATGAAGTTAACATATCTCATCAAAGAGATGGCACCAGCTCCAGCATCAAAAGGTTTGGAGAAATATGATGAAAGATTCTCTAGAAAGGCTGCTGAAGACAATGGCAGTAAGGAAGATTGGGAGGAGAAAGATGTTCCGCAGGTACATTATTAGAAGAAAGCATGTACTTAATAGTAGGGTGTTCCACTTCTAAGGAGATGTGGGAATGCCTAGAAGAAGCCTATCTTCAAGCAACCAAGGACAAGGAATTCCAACTTAAACAACAGCTATAGAATGTTAAGTTGGAAAACAAGAATATTGATGAGTACATCAAAGAATTCAAAGGCATTTGTGATTGACTTGCAGCCATACACAAGCTTGTTGATGAAGATAGCAAAGTGATTAACTTTGCTAGAGGCTTAGGTCTCAAGTACAAGACTTTCAAAATTGTCATGTTAGGTAAGACACCCTATCCTACTCTAAATCAGTTTGTCAATGCACTTAGGGGTTTTGACATGAGAAAAGATGAGGAAGAAGTGCCTCAAAATAACTACGATATGGCATTCTTTGTTAAAAGAGGTAGAGGAAGAGGAATCCATTCTGAAAGAGGCAGAGGTCCTAACAATTTGAACTCTAGGGGAAGAGGTTTTAGGCCTGCGGGACAAGGACACAACAATTAGAGAAATCAAAGTACTCAAGGTGGAAATCACAACAAGGGAAACATGCAAGGTTCTATAGGTGAGACATGTCAAATTTATGGTAGAAATAATCACACTGCTCTTAAGTGCTTCTACAGGTAGGACTATTAGTATCAATATGCAGATGAACTACCACAAGCACTAGCTATTGTACAACTTCAAAATTCAACTACTGGAGATGACAGTATATATGTGGACTCAGGAGCCAATAGTCACATGACAAACAATCTAGGTAACCTATCTGACTTCCAACCTTATAATGGAACTAATAAAATCATTATTGGAAATGGTTCTCAAATAAACATCACACATGTTGGAAATACAACTAGATCAGGTTTGAAACTACAGGAACTTCTTGTAGTACCTAAGATCACTACGAATCTACTTTCAGTTAGTAAGATTGCCAAGGATAATTCATGCACTATTGAATTTGATGAATCTGATTTTGTTGTTAAGGACAAGAGGACAAGGAAACTACTGGCCAAGGGATCAAGAAAAGGGGGACTCTATGCATTGGAAGGTAACAACCTCTATGCCTTGACTGCCAGTTGAATCTTTTCAACATATGAAATATTATATGACTTTTTTTGATGATAACACAAGGTTCACTTGGCTCTATCCATTGAAAAAGAAGTTAGACTTTTTTAAAGTATTTCTTAGATTCAGAAAATGGTGGAAAGAAAGTTCTCAAAAGTTATAAAAAAATTTCAATGTGATGGAGAAGGTGAGTTCATTAGCCAAAATTTGTTAAGCACTTGGAAAGTTGTGGTATAATCAGATATATTTCTTGTCCTAACACACCAAAACAAAATGGCAATGCAGAAAGAAAGCATAGGCCCATAGTTGAGAGTGGTTTAACCTTATTATTTCATGCCAAGCTACCTTTATTCCTTTGGGTAGAAGCTTTCATGATTGTTGTGCTTCTCATAAATAGACTACCTTCATCAGTGTTGAAAATGACCACTCCTTTTGTTCAACTATATGGTGCACAACCTGACTACAACAACCTAAAGGTGTTTGGATGTAGATGCTTTCCATATTTAAAAGGTAGCACCAAATTCAGTCCCAAGACTTATCCTTGTGTGTTTATTGGATATAACAGTTTGCACAAACGATATAGATGCTTTTAATCCTCCAACAAAAAGAGTATAGTATCCCGTCATGTCATCTTTGATGAATCCATACTACCTTATGTGATCTGTCTCAATCACAGGCACAACTGATATTTCACCTCACTTAGCTACTTTTGTTGAGTTCTTTTCTAAGTTGAATGCACCAGATTAAGGGGAAGTGTTATTTAGTTGTGATGTTTCTCATCATGTTTCTTCCCCTTCTGCTGATGTGGTGACAAGAAATGCAGTTGGTGATGCAGCTGTGTCTGGCACTCAGTCTACCATTCTTATTATGATGACTAACACTCAGCCTACCATTCTTGTTGATGATGAAGTGGTGACTAACACTCAGGCTTCAAGAGATGCTTCAATTGACCAATTATCAGATGATGGTGATATAGAGACTTTATCAGATGATGAAGTTGTTGATTCACAAAGCACAAATGCACCACAGCCAAATGTTTTCTCTATAACTGATCCTCAAGCTATACAGTTGGAAGTTGATCTTTCAGGTTGGTTCAACACAAGTAGTCCACAATCAGAAGTTGCTACAAGCATTGAGACTGAATGCAGCCACAGTACTACAGATTCTATTCTTCCTAAGAATGAAGTACATCATGTGGTGACAAGGCACAAGGCAAAGTCAACTCCTGTAACTCACATGTATCTTGTTGCAGGTAGAGAAGAGGCACACAGAGAACCACGAACTACAAAGAAAGCATTAAAGTCTCCTCACTAGCTTGCAACAATGCAAGAGGAGGAGGATGCTCTTCACAGCAACCAAACCTTTAAACTGGTTCCTAATATCGCAGGAATGAACATAGTTGGCTCTAAATGAGTGTTTAAAACTAAACTGAAGGCAAATGGAACCATAGACAAATACAAAGCAAGACTGGTTGCAAGAGGTTTTTCCCAACTAGAAGGGGTTGATTTTAAAGAGACATTTAGTCCTATGGTCAAGTCCACAATGATAAGAGTGGTTCTCTCAGTGACTGTCAGCTCAACATGGGAGATCAGATAGTTAGATGTAAAAAATGCTTTCCTACATGCCCATTTACAGGAGGAAGTATACATGAGCCAATGCTTAGGCTTCATTGACCTCAGGTATCCTAATCATGTATGTCTGTTAAAGAAGGCATTGTATGGCCTCAAACAGGCACCTAGGGCCTGGTTTGACAGGTTCAACCTTCATTTACTTCACCTTGGTTTTATATGTAGTAAGTCAGACTCTTCCTTGTTTACACTTCAATGTGTGAGAGGCACAATCCTTCTCCTATTGTATGTAGATGATATAATTATAATAGGAAGCAGTTAAGAGTATGTCTCAGAGATTATTACCAAACTTGGTAAAGAGTTTTCCATGAAATATCTTGGACCTCTTCATTTCTTTTTGGGAATTGAAGTCAGATACTTCACAAGTGGACTTCATTTGAGTCAAGGCAAGTATGCCACTGAGCTTATATCCAAGACTGACATGTCCTCATCAAAAGCACTGCACACACCTCTAGAACAGAAGCATGGACTACAAGAGGCTATTGGGAAACTTGTTGATGTCTCACTATACAGGAGCATTGTGGGAAGTCTTCAATACTTAACACTCACTAGACCTGATATCACTCATGTAGTGAATCTAGACAGTCAATTTATGCAAAATCCTAACAGTGAGTATCTTCAAGGTGTTTAAAGAATTCTTAGGTACATTAAGGCGACTCTGCACTATGAGCTCAAAATCATTTCACAATTACCATGCAGGCAATATGGTTATTCAGATACAGACTGGGGAGGTTGTTCACTTACTAGGAGGTCAACTACTGGCTACACTATTTATCTTGGTGTAAACTACATCTCTTGGGCATCCAAAAACCAAATAACAGTAGCAAGATCAAGTGCTGAAATTGAGTGTAGAGCCTTGGCATCCACTGCTGCTGAAATGACATAGATCAGCTATGTTCTTCATGACATTGGTGTGTATTTGCAGGCAGTTCCTACTCTATATTGTGACAATTTAAGTGTCTTATATATGACAGTGAATCCAGTTATGCATGCCAGGACAAACATGTGGAGATGGACTACCAGTTTATTCGAGAAAAAGTGTCCAGAGGATAGCTGCTCACACAATTTGTGAGGTCTAAGTATCAGTTGGCTGATATACACACAAAGGCCTTGTCTAAACAAGTGTATGCTGGTTTTAGAAGCAAGCTAAGGGTAACTGCTCCACCACTCACTAGCTTGAGGGAAAGTGTTGAAGATAAGATAAAGAGTCCAAGATAGAGCTCAAAGAAAAAGTTAGTTAAGTCATTATATGAGAGCAAATGTTTAGTTCTTTTTGTTTAACAAGAATAGGGACTCTTGTAGTTTGTATTTATCCTACTTCTTCTACTTAATTCTCCTCCTATATATAGGAATCATTTGTATGCGATTATACACATCAATATACAACTGATTCTCTCTAAAACAACTTGAGAATTCTTCATTTGTATTCTTTCATTTCTGTTCTTTATTCTCAAAATTTCAAGATGCGGAATATTTAATTAAGAACGGAAGGCAAGAGGATTTATGTAAGGCCAAAAGTCTACTAAATATGTTATGTATAAACAACTTTCACCTCTAAATACAAGGAATAATAAATGTCATTATTTATAATAATTAATATTATTTATGATTAATATTTAAACAAGGAAGGTGAGAAGACTTACCTTATATTATTCCGTAAAGTCGGGAGAAATGATTTTTTAGCCTTTTAATTTTTTTTTAGTTTTATGACCTTTTTACGAGAGATTTATTTTTATACATAGGAGATCTCAAAAATGTCATTGTAATCTCATTTCTTCCATAAAGTTAGAGTCAATTCTGCTTTTCAATTGAGAGGATAGTTGAAGGGGAGTTGGATCAATAGTAAAGTTATTTTCATGTGACCAATAATTAACGAGTTGAAGGGGAGTCTTAGAATAACGGTAAAATTGTCTCTGTGTGACCTATAGGCCACGAGTTTGAGTCGTGGAAGCAACTACTAATGTTTGCTTAAAATAGATTGTCTATATTACACTCTTTTGAATGTGACTCTTCTTAGGACCCTGCATGAATACAAAATACTTTATGCAGCAGGCTTCCCTTAATTGAGAGGACAGCTCCTCGAGCTCTCTAGCATTATAAAGCTACAAAAAGGTGTGACACGTTTATTCGGATTTATTTTTCTGTTTTATTATTTTCATAAAAAATCATTATTCTTATAAGTTTGTTTTTCCTGTATGTATATCATAAATTGTATAATTTTTAATTTTGGTATTTTGAATATTTTTTTATTTTTAATAAATTATAATATGATAAATTCGTACATTTAATTAGCGTTTGACTGTTTGCAAAGAAAATCTAATTGAGGTGGATTGACTTTTTTTCTTTTATTTTTTGAAACCTCCATCATGAATGACCTTTATGCAAAAAAATGTAAGAGAAATAACTTTTGATGATAAGTTTTAAGTCGGATGACTTTTATGCAATAAACTTGAAGTTGGGTGACTAGTGTATAAAAACACAAAATGAAAGTAATTGTTGTATATTAAAATCAGAATAAATAATACCGGTGAAATTTTGCTCCCTGTATATAATCTCTATTTCAATCAATAAAGCAATTCACTAAGGATGATGTAAGACCCAAAACTAGCTTCAGGAGATAGCATCATTACGTGAATCTGTATTTATCGGAGCCTATACAAAATATGGAAGGACTAAAATGAGAATTATATAATAATTTGGGACTAGAAATACTTTTACTGAACATAAAATCACGATCTTAATTAGGAATAGTCAAATGATGAATTTGGAGGACCTATTCTTGTAGTTAGCCTTATGGCTTCTCCAGCCCTATTCCTTATAAGTGTATTTCTATCTCTTGAAAATTTATATCTTAACATCTAGTTCAGTATCAAAGCATGCTCAATATAATTATTATTTTGTACTACTAGTACTGTATTGCATTAATTTATGTTTTTCCTTAACCAATCATTTTTCTCGTTAAAGTTAAAAAAAAGAGAAATTATTGGTATTGCTTCGGCTGATCAAAATGCGGTGTATGAAAATGTAATACATATAGTTTGAAACGCAAAATTATATAGAAAATACAATTAGAGAGAGAGAGAGAGAGAAAGAGAGAGAGAGAGAGAGAGAGAGAGAGAGAGAGAGAGAGAGAGAAGTATATAATTCACCTATGAACCCATGACCAAAGACGCGATACTATGATGATTTATAAAAAAATTTAAATGTCTGGGGCTTGATAATGCTCTTTTGTTAGAGTATTTATTGTAAATTTCATGATTTATTAATAGTAGGTAATCATGATAAGAAACTTAATATGTAATATCTTGTCATAGTATTAATTGTAGTAAATTTTGTATGTTACAGGATCTCGCTATAAGGATGCTGACTATGTTAGGATCTGAAACTAGTATATCTCATAGATTTTCAAAAATCTCACATTTTCATTTGTGTTTCATACATTCAATGATAATAAATACAAATCTTATTGACGAAATATGAAATATATATGATTTTGATCGAAAAGGAAAAATAAAAAAAAGTACTACAACTTGTAAAAAATAGTCAAACACTATACATAACCATCCTTCGACAGAGGTAAAATCAAGTAACTTACTATGTGTGTGTATGACTTGTAATTATGGTAATATTTTGTCTAAATTATCTCCTCGTATTTTTGGATTGTTCCCACCATAACATTATAATTATTAATCTATGTACGTATGTAAATCTTTAATGAAGCAACAAAAATTTAGTCTACAATTTTGATTTGGGATTGTTTTAAAAAATTAAAATTTAAGTCTGCATTAAATTCACTATATATATATATATTACATTCATATAAGAGTTTATGTGGAATAAGATTGAATGAAGTCCAAACCATATGAGTAGTGAATATTATTAGATGGATCTGAAGATGTTAAGATTTTATGTAGCCTCGAATTTGTTTGATGCAAGTGAACTACAAGATTTGTCAAACCCTATGGAGAACAAGGTCACCGGCAAGTTACAGTTCTGCTTGCATCAAGCAAATCAGATGCCGCGTAAAAATAATGAAAACTCCTCTAAATTGATAGGTTGTCATGTGTCTACTCACACTTTATCTCTCTCTCTCTCTCTCTCTTTATCTATCTATGTATCTAACTTTCTCTCTCTCTCTCTCTCTCAATATATATATATATATATGAGAGAGAGAGAAAGTTAAGAGTTCCACAGAGAAGAATGTTATGTTGGGGTAGGGAAAGTTAGGCAATTTATAGATAGAGGGGATGAATGGGATTGTTCCAAGTGGAGTTAGCCGACCATTGGTAGAATACGTTACAAGATAGAGAAAAACAATAAAAGTGGGGAAGGAATTTGATCAAAGTAGGAAAAAAATTGTAAATTAGATTATATTAATTAGTTAATATTTTACATAATTAATATACTAATAAATATGTAGATAACTTTTATTATAATTTTAATTAATATTTTTATATTTGTAATTTTACTTATTTTTATTTTTCATATTTGATATGATGATGTGAGTAAATCAAAAATTGATAAGTGAGCATTCATACAGTTGCCTCAACTTCTTCAAGACTATGTGTGATACTAATCATTGTTGTTTTTTGAATGTTAAATTAAGATAAATATAAAATATAGTAAAATACTTAAATATGAAATGATTTCTTTGATGCGCTGATGAGTCAAAGTAAATATTTTTCTAACTAAGAACGTAGTTTAACATCAACAGGAAATGAATCAAATTAGATTTTATATTTGGATTGATTGGGGTATAGTATACATGGAGAATGTTAGATTAATAAGATATATTAAATATAATAATTAATTAATTCTAGAATCCCTCTCTGAGGATTGTCTTTGTAACATTAGTCTCTCTTGTGGTTTAGAAAAACAAAATACTTGTATCTAGTTGTTATAATTTTTTTTGATAAAAATTTAAAGTCATGTGTTATATCAAACTCTTAAATTTTGACTTTGCAATTAAATAATTTGATGATTTATCACGATTCAAAAACCAACTAATAACAATACCTACTCCAACTCCCCGATAGGTAAGTCATCCCCTAGTCAAATCATAACCACAAGAAATGATGAACCATGAAAGAATAAAGCAATAGTGTAATTAGTCTTAAAAACTCAACTTTCAAAGATAGATACATAAAGTGCGAAAATTAACCATATTTCCAAATCTAGTGTCACCAGTACAAAATCTTTTAAAAGAAAGTACAATTGTTTAATCCTATACTTTGTCCAGAAAATCTTCTAAAAGAAAGTACATCTGTTTAATACTATAATCTATCCGAAATATCTAAAGATAGGAAAATAACGTAGATGAAGCTAGACTATTGCTCCGGACGCTGGTAGCTCATCGCAATGTCTAAGAAACATGGTCTCGAACAATTAGAATCAGTATGGTCCGCTAGTGCTAAGATTTGTATCAAAATATTGCAGGAAGAGTAGTATGAGTATGAGAATTTGGATATCAAGCCTATCAAGCAAGATCTAATTTGAATATGTCATATATAGAATACTAATAGAGCTACCAAATCAACAAAGAAACCCTCAACTCTCTCTAATATAGTATAAGCAGCTGACTAGAGTTATCTGTTGAATAAATGTGAAGCATAAGCAAATAAAGAATCAGTAAAGTGCAAAGCAATGGACAAATGATATGCAATGGCCAATGATTCTACTGGTATGAAATTTCTCCACAATGGCATGCTGTGAAAGGACCCATGAAGGACTTGCAAGAGTCATATAACCTGTCTGGAATCATTTTTCTTTGCGCTATAGCTGACATTTATACTCGTTATCATCAATCATAGATAAGTCATCTGGCCTCAAGTTTTAATATTTTTTTTAACTTTATGTCTCCATAGTAGCAAGCCTATGATCCATGAAAATGATATGTATACATGATCACAACAATAAAAAAAGAAATTTAAATTCAATAAGTACATAAGAATGACTTTTTCACCACAATAACCACAGGCCCCAAGCCTTCTCAAATAAAACTTTTACTTTTCAGACGGTGCCCTTAAGACACAATCCGTCAACTAAGTGGATTGCTTTCAACACAGTACTCATAGGCCAAAATATCTCTCAAATAAGTAGATTGATTTCCCAACAGTGCATAAAAGCTAATGAATTTCTCAAATAAGTAAATTGCTTTCATAACAGTGATGTAGGCCAATATATCTCTCAAATAAGTATATTTCTTTAAAAAAGATGCTCATAGGCTAATATATTTCATAAATAAGAAAATTTCTTTTACAACAATATTTTAGGCCAATATATCATCACGAGCGGTATAATGAAAATAGGGTAAGCCTCAATATATAAGCATGTAAAGTTTTATACATCTATTAGCTAAGTCCCTGGTCTGATTTCACAATAATGAGTCTTTTTCCAAAATTTCAACCTCATCAATTCGCCTAGCCCATAGCATGCTTTAGACAATAAGTTAACACTCAAACTCATCCTAGAAAGAATAAGCCATAACCTACCTTGATAGCCAAGGAAACACGTGACGAACTCTTACACAATCATTTTCCCTTTGCGTCTCTCCTCAAAAGTATCCATATCTATCAAAATCATGTTCTATATGATAATGCAAATCTATTGATATACATATTGCAATATAATATTTTAAATAGAAAATCGAGTCAAAAAGCCACCCTGAGCCTCCAAGGTCAAATTGAAAATTTTCTTTTAAACTTTTTTACCCATAAGGTTAGGATGTCGTATCTAAAAAGTTGGTGAAAAGAGGATTTGAATCAACCCCAAATCATCAAAATCTCACTCTAGAATCTTAGGGTTAAACCTCACCATTCTGAATCCCCAAACGTGGATTAAAGCTTGAAATCAATTATATATTAGTGGAGAATTGCAAAATCATAGGTTTGAAACTTAATCCCTTTCAAAATCAAAGGAATTACACCCAAAATAGTCTCAATCCAATCTCTAGAAGTTAAAATATGATAGAAAATGTGAAAGGATCATGAAAATTATGTTTGTCACCGATGGAACAACATATATCCGGTGAGGTGGCACTCTCTAAGATTAGTATCCATATTATTTTCTCAAATTTTGACTCTTTTCCTCTTTTTAATTATAGTTATGTTATATATTTTTTAAAAGAGGATATAATTTAAGTGAAGTGACCTTTCAAAAAGGTGTATCCTTCTGATTTATTAGTATTTAACTATCTTTTGGGTTTGAATGAATTACAACGGTTTGGTTTAAAAGTCATTTTTTTATCTTTTTAGTGTCAATGGTCAAGAAGATTCTTCGATTCAACATGAACATCTCCAAGTCCAACTTATTCTATGGATCACACGAGTATCATTAGGAGACCATTGATAATCTCTGACAGGCTATGCATAATATTTGTATTTGGTATTCTCTATGCCGTTATACATGCATGATTCCAAGAGTACTAAATTCCTAACAAAGTTTTAAAAAAATTAGCAAATCAGGATTTAAATAGCGTGATTCTGTTTGTATTCCTTTAGGCTACACCGTGCTGGAATGTAACTGCTTCTGTGGTCAATATTGTTATAGTCAAGTAATGGTTTTTGACCCGATTTTTTTTTTGGATTTGATATTTTCAAAACAGAATTGCATTTGCGTATTTCACTGATTCATTTTCTGCTTTCTAGAGAATGTACTTATGACTGACTGAATTTTCACTACTTTTTATCTTCTTTTTCTATTTGTCTGTTACAGCCTGTAGACACAGTAATGTGATGTGAAAAAAATTCCTTATACATTTGCCTTGAAAGGAAAAAAGAGTGAGAAACATATTCTTCTTCGCCAATTTTTTTAAAACTAAAAGAAAGATAAAGTGAGGTTTTTCACCTTTTTCATCTTTTCACCTCAATATTGTAGTTCTTGAATATGACTATACTATTCTTTGGTGCTCTAATGAGATTGTTTGGGTGATTTGATTTGCCTTTCAACAAACTACTTTGTTTTAATTTATGCGATTGAAAATTTGAGGTTTGAATTTCTAAATTTTGACCGTCTATTCAGATATAAAAGCTTTAATTTTTTTAAAAATAAAATTTGTATATTTGAAAACTACCTATAAAATACATTATATATCAAAATAATTAATTAAAAGAATTCAGCAAAAAAAATTAATTAATTCTAAAAATTTCAATTGTGCCGCATAAATTAGGACAGAGAGAAATAAATTACGTAGATAATTCACTAATTTATAGATATGATTTGATTTTTTTTTGTTTTTTCCATCGGATGAGACTTTGTTTTTAATTTAATTTTTTTAAATCATAGATAATGCATCAGCTTTGTTACTTATATGAACTGCATTTTCTTTGTTTTGCATTGGACGAGTCAAGTTTGATTTTATTTTTCGTTAATTTTTTAAAACTAATAGAATTTATATTTATTCCTGTTTAATTTCATCGATTACATAATTTCTTACTTTGTCTTTTTTTTTTGTTAATTTGTGTTTCGAAATATATTTTATTTCTGCATCATAATATGTGAAGAATTAATGTATTCACTGGTTATATGCAACCTTCTTTTCCGAAAGTTGGAGCTATTAATAGTTTTACTTTTTCCTTTTGCCATTCGTTTGTCAAACTTATTTTTTGAACTATTACAACGAATTTTTTTTTTACAACAGCTATGTTTTGATTAAGACCTGGAAATAAAACATCTTATATTTATTTGTAGTGACCATATGTTGATTCATTTACCTGCACATAGAGCGCAAGTACTATTTGTATTCTCTCATTTCTGTTCTTTGTTCTCAAAATTTCAAGATCCAATATATTTAATTAAGAACGGAAGGCGAGAGGACTTACGTAAGGCCAAAAGTCTACTAAATATGTTATGTATAAACAACTTTCACTTCTAAATACAAGGAATAATAAACGTCATTATTTATGATAATTAATATTAGTTTATGAATAATATTTAAACAAGGAAGGAAGGTGAGAAGACTTACCTTTGCTGAAGATAAAGATCAAGAGTCCAAGATAGAGCTCAAAGAAAAAATTAGTTAAGTCATTGTATGAAACTAAGTGTTTAGTTCTTCTTGTTTAACTAGAATAGGACTCTTGCAGTTTGTAGTTATCCTACTTCTTCTACTTAATTCTTCTCTTATATATAGGAGTCATTTGTATGCGATTATACAAATCAATATACGATTGATTCTCTCTAAAAAAAACTTGAAAATTTTTCATAGTATCAGAGCATTGAGAACTCTTCTCGCTGCTTAAGTATTGAAATCTAGAAAACTGTTTCTGTCCAAACAAAATGGCCCCGACAACTTCCTCAACCAATACTCTCTATATCATCATTGCACCAGCTCATCACGTCGTGTTTCATCAAACTTAAACCAAGCAACTATCTGATCTGGAGAACACAGATGTAGCAGCTTATCCAGGTGATGAAGTTAACATATCTCATCAAAGAGATGGCACCAGCTACAACATCAAAAGGTTTGGAAAAATATTATGAAAGTGTCTCTGGAAAGGCTTCTGAAGACAATGGCAGTAAGGAAGATTGGGAGGAGAAAGATGTTCTGCAGGTACACTATCAGAAGAAAGCATGTACTTAATAGTAGGGTGTTCCACTGCTAAGGAGATGTGGGAATGCCTAAAAGAAGCCTATCTTCAAGCAACCAAGGACAAGGAATTCCAACTTAAATAGTAGTTACAGATTGTTAAGTTGAGAAACAAGAACATTGATGAGTACATCAAAGAATTCAAAGGCATTTGTGATGGACTTGCATCCATACACAAGGGTGTTGATGAAGATAGCAAAGTGATTAACTTTGCTAGAGGCTTAGGTATCAATTACAAGACATTCAGAACTGTCATGTTAGGTAAGTCACCCTATCCTACTCTAAATCAATTTGTCAATGCACTCGGGGGTTTTGACATGAGAGAAGATAAGGAAGGAGTGCATCAACAAAACTACAGTATGGCATTCTCTTTTTAAAGAGGTAGAGGAAGAGGAAACCATTCTCAAAGAGGCAGAGGTCCTAACAATTTTAACTCTATGGGAAGAGGTCTTTGGCCTACTGGACAAGGAAACAACAATCAGAGAAATCAAAGTACTTAAGGTGGAAGTCAGAACAAGGGAAACATGCAGGGTTCTAAAGGTAAGACATGTCAAATTTGTGGTAGAAATAATCACACTGCTCTTAAGTGCTTCTACAGGTGGGACTATTCCTATCAATCTGCAGATGAACTACCACAAGCACTAGCTGTTGTACATCTTCAAAATTCAACTACTGGAGATGACAATATGTATGTGGACTCAGGAGCCAGCAGTCACATGAAAAACAATCTAGGTAACCTATCTGACCTCCAACCTTATAATGAATCTGATAAAATCATTGTTGGAAATGGTTCTCAATTAGACATCACACATGTTGGAAGTACAACTAGATCAGGTTTGAAACTATAGGAACTTCTTGTAGTACCTAAGATCACTAAGAATCTACTTTCAGTTAGTAAGATTGCCAAGGATAACTCATGCACTCTTGAATTTGATGAATCTGATTTTGTTGTTAAGGACAAGAGGGCAAGGAAACTACTGGCCAAGGGATCCAGAAAAGGGGGACTCTATGCGTTGGAAGGTAACAACCTCTATGCCTTGACTACCATACAAGACTAGAAGAACTCAGACAATATATGATATGCTAGATTAGGACATCCTAGTGTGAAGTCTTTAAAAATTCTGAGTAGAAATAGGAACATTGATGTTAGTTGTTGGAATAAAGTGCCTATTATTTGTTCTAGTTGTCAGTTGGGCAAAGGTTGTAAACTAACTTTTGGTTTGAGAAATAAATTGAGAAAGAACCTTTGTTGAGAATTCATTGTGATCTTTAGGGCCCTGCTCCAGTTGAATCTTCTCAATATATGAAATATTATGTGATTTTTATTGATGATAATACAAGGTTCACTTGGCTCTATCCACTGTAAAAGAAGTCAAACTTTTTGAAGTATTTCGTAGATTTCAGAAAATGGTGGAAAGGCAGTTCTCAAAAGTTATAAAAATTTTCCAATGTGATGGAGGAGGTTAGTTCATTAACATAGAATTTGTTAAGCACTTGGAAAGTTGTAGTATAATCAGAGACATTTCTTGTCCTAACACACCAGAATAAAATGACATTGCAGAAAGAAATCATAGGCACATAGTTAAAACTGGTTTAACCTTATTGTTTCATGCCAAGCTACATTTATTCATATGGGTAGAAGCTTTCATGATTGCTGTGTTTCTCATAAATAGATTGCCTTGCTACTCCTTTTGTTCAACTATATGGTGCACAACCTGACTACAATAGCCCAAAGGTGTTTGGATATAGATGCTTCCTATATTTAAAAGGTAACACTAAATTCAGTCCCAAGACTTATCCTTGTGTGTTTATTGGATATAACAGTTTGCACAAAGGATATAGATGTTATCATCCTCCAACAAAAAGAGTCTATGTATGCAAACATGTCATCTTTGATGAATCCACACTACCTTATGTGAATCTGTCTTAACCACAGGCACAAACTAGTATTTCACCTCACTTAGCTACTTTTGTTGAGTTCTTTTCTAAGTTGCAGGCACTAGATTTAGGGGAAGTGTATTCTAGTTGTGATGTTTCTCGTCATGTTTCTTCCCCTTCTGCTGATGTGGTGACGATCAATGCAGTTGGTGATGCAGTTATGTCTGCCACTCAGCCTACCATTCTTGTTGATAATGAAGTGGTGACTAACACTCAGCCTACCATTCTTGTTGCTGATGAACTGGTGACTAACACTCAGCCTTCAAGATATGCTTCAATTGACCAATTATTAGATGATGGTGATATAGAGACTTCATCAGATGATGAAGCTATTGAGTCACAAAGCACAAATGCACCACATCCAAGTATGCTGCTGAGCTTCTTGCCAAGACTAACATGTCCTCAGCATAAGCACTGCACACACCTCTAGCACAGAAGCATGGACTACAAGAGGCTACCGAAAAACCTGTTGATGTCTCACTATACAGGAGCATTGTGGGAAGTCTTTAATACTTAACACTCACTAGACCTGATATCGCTCATGCAGTGAATCTAGCCAGTCAATTTATGCAAAATCCAAACAGTGAGCATCTTTAAGGTGTTAAAAGGATTCTTAGGTACATTAAGGGGACTCTACACTATGGGCTCAGAATCATTTCACAATCACCATGCAAGTTATATGGTTATTCAAATGTAGACTGGGGAGGTTTTTCACTTACTAGGACGCCAACTACTGGCTACACTATTTATCTTGGTGCAAACTGCATCTCTTGGGCTTCCAAGAAACAAATGACAGTAGCAAGATCAAGTGTTGAATCTGAGTATAGAGCCTTGGCATCCATTGCAGCTGAAATGACATGGATCAACTATGTTCTTCATGACATTGGTGTGTATCTATAGACAGTTCCTACTTTATATTGTGACAATTTAAGCTCCTTACATATGACAGTGAATCTAGTTATGCATGCCAGGAGAAAATATGTGGAGATGGACTACCACTTTGTTCGAGAAAAAGTGGCCAGAGGACAGCTGCTCACACAATTTGTGAGGTCTAAGGATCAGCTAGCTGATATACACACAAATGCCTTGTCTAAATAAGTGTTTGCTGGTTTTAGAAGCAAGCTAGGAGTAACTGGTCCACTACTCACTAGCTTGAGGAGAAGTGTTGAAGATAAAGATCAAGAGTCCAAGATAGAGCTCAAAGAAAAAATTAGTTAAGTCATTGTATGAAACTAAGTGTTTAGTTCTTCTTGTTTAACTAGAATAGGACTCTTATAGTTTGTAATTATCCTACTTCTTTTACTTAATTCTTCTCCTATATATAGGAGTCATTTGTATGAGATTATACACATCAATATACGACTGATTCTCTCTAAAACAACTTGAGAATTCTGCAACCTTATATTATTTCATAAAGTCGGGAGAAATGATCTTTTAGCCTGTTATAATTTTTTTAGTTATATGATGTTTTTACAAGAGATTTACTTTTACACATAAGAGATCTCAAGAATGTCATTGTAAAAGGGCAAGAGATCTCATTTCCTCCATAAAGTCAGAGTCAATTCTATTTTTCAATTGAGAGGATAGTTGAAGGGGAATTGGATCAATAGTAAAGTTATTTCGTGTGACCTATAATTCATGAGTTGAAGGGGAGTCTTAGAATAACGGCAAAATTTTCTCCGTGTGACCTATAAGCCGCGAGTTTGAGTCATGGAAGCAACTACTAATGCTTGCTTAAAATAGACTGTCTATATCACACTCCTTTGAATGTGACTCTTCTTAGGACTATGCATGAATACAAAATATTTTATGCATCGGGCTTTCCTTAATTGAGAGGACGGCTTCTCGAACTCTCTAGCATTATAAAGCTACAAAAAGGTGCGACACGTTTATTCGATTTTATTTCTCTATTTTATTATTTTTATAAAAAATTATTATTATTATAAGTTTGTTTTTTTCCTGTATCTATATCGTACATTGTATAATTTTTAATTTTGGTATTTTGAATATATTTTTTATTTTTGATAAATTATGATTTGATAAATTCGTACATTTAATTAGCATTTGACTGTTTGAAAAGAAAATCTAACTGATAAAATCTTCATGGTGGATTGATTCTTTTTCTTTTATTTTTTGAAATCTCCGTCATGAATGACTTTTATGCAAAAAAATATAAGAAAAATAACTTTTGATGGTAAATTTTAAGTTGGATGAATTTTATGCAATAAACTTGAAGTTGGGTGACTTGTTTATAAAAACACAAAATGAAAGTAACTGTTGTATACTAAAATCAGAATAAATAACACGCTGAAATTTTGCTCCCTATATATAATCTCTATTTCAATCAATAAAGTAATTCACTAAGGTTGATGTAAAACCCCAAACTAGCTTCAGGAGAAAGCATCATTACGTGAATCTATATTTAACGGTAGCCTATACAAAATATGCAAGGACTAAAATGAGAATTATATAATAACTTGAGACTAGAAATACTTTTACTGAACATTAAATCATGATCTTAATTAAAAATAGTCAAATGATGAATTTGGAGGATCTATTCTCGTCGTTAGCCTTATGGTTTCTCTAGCCCTATTCCATATAAGTGTATTTCTATCTCTTGAAATTTTATATCTTAACACCTAGTTCAATACCAAAGCATGCTAAATATAATTATTATTTTGTACTACTAGAATTGTATTGCATTAATTTATGTTTTTACTTAACGAATTGCTTTTCTCATTAAAGTTAACAACAAAGAAAAATTATTGGTATTGCTTTGGCTGATCAAAATGTGGTGTATGAAAATGCAATACTTATAGTTGAAACACAAAATTATATAGAAAATACAACGAGAGAGAGAGAGAGAGAGAGAGAGAGAGAGAGAGAGAGAGAGAGAGAGAGAGAGAGAGAGAGTATTTATGAAAATTTAAAAATGTGTGGGGCTTAATAATGCTCTTCTGTTAGAGTATTTATTTTAAATTTCACGATTTATTAATAGTAGGTCATCACGATAAGAAATTTAATATATAATATCTTGTCATAGTATTAATTGTAGTAAATTTTGTATGTTACAGGATCTCTCTATAAAGATGTTGACTATATTAGGATCTGAAACTAGAATATCTCATAGATTTTCAAAAATCTCACATTTTCATTTGTGTTTCATACATTCAATGACAACAAATACAAATCTTATTGATGAAATTTCAATATATATATATATATATATATATATATATGATTTTGATTGAAAAAGAAAAATAAAAAATAAAGTACTACAACTTGTAAAAATAGTCAAACACTATACATAACCATCCTTAAACAAAGGTAAAATCAAGTAACTTTACTATGTATGTGTATGACTAGTAATTATTGAAAAATTATCTTTAATGAAGCAACAAAAATTTAGTCTACAATTTTAATTTGGGGTGGTTTTACAAAATTAAAATTTAAGTCTGCATTAAATTCACAATATATATATATATATATATATATATATATATATATATATATATATATATATATATATATTACATTCATTTAAGAGTTTATGTGGAATAAGATTGACTGAAATCCAAACCATATGAGTAGTGAATATTATTAGATAGATGTTAAGATTTTATGTAGCCTCTGATTTATTTGATGCAAGTGAACTGCAAGCTTTGTCATGCCCTATCACGAACAAGGTCATAGACAAGTTATAGTTCCGCTTGCATCAAGCAAATCAGATGCCACGTAAAAATAATAAAAACTCCTCTAGATTGATAGGTTGTCATGTGTCTACACACACTTTATCTCTCTATCTCTTTTTATCTATCTATCTATCTAACTCTCTCTCTCACACTATATATATAATAGAGAGAGAGAGAGAGGAAGAGAGACAATGAGAGAGAGAGAGAGAGAAATTTAAGAGTTCCACAAAGAAGAATGTTATGTTGGGGTAGGGAAAGTGAGACAATCTATATCTATCTATATATCTATATATTTGAGGGACATAGACCTGGTGATGTGACGTTCTGTGATATTAATATACCTATTTTTCTTTTTTCTCAAATTTTTACTTTTTTCCCTATTTATTTATTTATATTCTTTAGAAGAGAATGAAAACTTATTTTAAACAAACTTTCAAAAAGGTGCATCTGTATGAATTAGTAAATCAAAGGAAGGCAATGAAAAGTTGCAACGGAAAATGAAGAGTCACGTTGATTTAAATGTATGAAAATTATTACAAACTCTTCCATTTAGTGTGTCAGCGATCTCCAAACAACCATGTTTTATGTGTAAAAACCAGAAAAACAATCTGAAAGGATCTCCGATAGTAAGACAATTGCAGAAAATTTTACTGTATGGCTTCATGCTTTATCACTTTCCTTAACCATAGGCCCCAAGCCTTCTCAAATAAAACTTTTACTTTTAAGATGGTGCGCTTAAGCCACAATACATGAACTAAGTGGATTGCTTTCAACACAATACTCATAGGCCAAAATATCTCTCAAATAAGCTGATTGATTTCCCAATAGTGTGTATAGGCCAATGAATTTCTCAAATAAGTATATTGCTTTCATAACAGTGTTGTAGGTCAATATATCTCTCAAATAAGTATATTTCTTTAAAAAAGATGCTCATAGGCTACTATATTTCATAAATAAGAAAATTGCTTTTACAACAAAGTCTGTAGACCAATATATCATCACGAGCGGTATAATGAAATTAGAGTAAGTCTCAACATATAAGCATTTCAAGTTGTATAGCATCTATTAGCTAAGTCCCTAGTCTGATTTCACAATAATGAGTCATTTATCCAAAATTTCAACCTCATCAATTCCCCCAGCCCATAGCATGCTTTAGACAATAAGTTAACACTCAAACTCAACCTAGAAAGAATAAGTCATAACCTAACTTGATGGCCGAGGAAGCACGTCAAGAACTCTTACACAATCATTTTCCCCTTATGTCTCCATATCTATCAAAATCATGTTTTATATGAGAATGCAAATCTATCGATATACATGTTGCAATATAAAATTTCAAATAAAAAATCGAGTCAAAAAGCCACCCTGAGCTTCTAAGGTCAAATTGAAATTTTCCTTTTAAACTTTTTTACCTATAAGGTTAGGATGTCGTATCTAAAAAGTTGGTGAAAAGAGGATTTGAATCAACCCCAAATCATCAAAATCTCATTCTAGAATCTTAGGGTTAAACCTCCCTATTTTGAATCCCCAAACGTGGATTAAAGCTTGAAATCAAAGATAGATTAGTGGAGAATTGAAAAATTATTGGTTAGAAACTTAATCCCTTTCGAAATCAAAGGAATTGCACCAAAAATAGTCTCAATCCAAGCTCTAGAACTTCAAATATGGTAGAAAATGTGAAAGGATCGTGAAAATTACTTTTTGTCACTGATGGAACTGCTTAATGCAATCGTGGTGCCATGGCGCATAGCATGAAACACGTAACGTAACTAGAAGCCTTATGTGATATCACCCCACAAAGTACTTCCCCTTTTGCATGAATGCACGTCCCCAACATTGTTAGTGCTAACCAACTGGTATTCCTTCAGCCTGATTGCGCTCCCCTAGCACGATAGCACCAACACTAGGTATTAGAATAATATATGATGCCTCAAAATTGGTTTTAATACCTGAAACTCATTCAAAAGCCCCCACAAACACAAAGAATAGTGTGAATTAATCATAAAACATATTGCGAACTTGTTGGAATCACCAAATCATAAATCTAAGGTCGTCTTTCCCAAATGTTTACCGCGGTTAACTCTAAACTTAAGAAAAGCTAGAATTCCATCTTCCAAATCACTCCTGAGTGCCTCGAGATTCTTTGAAACTATTTGAATAAGTCTTAAATGACACTTTGAATCTAGTGAAATTTTTAACACTTTAATCTGACATCGTTAATCTAAACTCTTGACTTGTATCAAACTTTCAAAGTTTCAAATCTCAAAAATCTTAAGAACTCCCCTCAAATGCATCCCAACACCTTGAGAATCGTATTACTCATCCCCACTAGTCATAAACAACTGACAAAAATTATAGTGAGGGTCAAACAGGGGAAAGAAAACAAAAATCACAAAAAGACGTTGAGGCTCGTTACAAGCTCTAACGACAAATCTTATGTTAATTTAAAGGTTGTTTCTCAAATTCACTAAACCATCTTAGTATGGGTAAAATAGTCAAATTATATTTTTTACATTAACGATAATGAGTTACAAGAATATCACAAAGAAATCAAAACAAGAAAAGTAAATATATTATCGTAAACCATAACAAAGATTACTATTATAAAGCAAAACCTTATGGGGAGCTTCCGAAATTATCTGAAACATAATTAACTCATTTTGGCGTGTGATATCGTATTTTTGGTAAAAGACATAAAAATTTAAGTGAGAGATTTACTTTTTAGTTAAATTTGTCAATGTTGGATGACTTTTATGAAACAAAAAATTAGAAAAGTGACTGTAATACCCTGGAAGTGCCTAAGACTAGACTCGAAATTTGAAAATGGAGTGTGATAGAAAAATATGAAATTTTTCTTAGGGCAGCTAGTTGTACGAGTCGTTGGCAGGTCTAATGACCCGTTCGAAGTGACCGTGGTGAGAAGTTGTAGAATCGGAGTGGGGAGTAACGAGTCTCAGAATGACCTGTTGGATGTTGTAACGAGTTGTTGGATGAGAGTCATGGTGAGGTTGGTCTTGATCATAGAGGAAGTAACGAGTCATGGAACGACTCATTTGTTCGAGCCACGAGTTGTGGTATGGTCCCATTGGAAGGTTTCCAAAAAAGGGACAGTGGGTATAGATTGTGGAACCAGTCTTTGTAACAGGTCAGGGTCTGGTAAATAGGGTGAACCAACAAGGGGTGTAATGGACGTGGGAGCCAGTAACGGTCCGTTGTGACGCTTGTTATCGTTGGCACTGCAGTTTTTCCAGAAATTTTATTAAAGGTATTTTCATCATTCCTAAGCCTTAGGGTACCAAACTACATCATTTTAAGCTTTGAATAGTGTGTTTTAAGAGGGGTAAGTTCATTCTAAGTATCCCCACTCTATGCATGCAACCTAGAGCATTCCTTAAAGATCAAGTTTGAGAGATTTTATCAAATTCTCTTCAATTTCATTTGGGCTTTCAAGTAGGAGTTGTAAATTCGATTTAACCAGGTATGTAAGGCTATGAATGGGAGTTCCTTTCATCCCATGCCCTAGTTTCTTCTCAAATTCTATGAATTTCAATTCTAAATTCAAGTTCCATGATCTATGGGGGTTATCCCAATTCTTGTGAATTTCTCTATGATCTATATATGGGTCGACTCCCTTCATGTATCAAACCGTGTTTTATGATTTATGGGAAGATTTTATAACTATTTCAATAATGAATTTATAGATTTGAATTTCAATTTAATTATACGCAATTATGTAAATATCATAAAAAGTCAAGTTATGATTTCATTATGATCTTGATTTTCTTTAGCCTATTATGATTTATTATTTATGATATAAATTCTCTCAAATGCTCATTATGAATTTATGAATAGCAAGTATATCAATGTTTTACAAGTATGCATGGATTCCACAACTATATCAATCTACTGATGGGCATTCCTTAAGCCGATGACCAAGTTGTCCACAACCAAAACAACCTTATTGACCCTAAACACACTCTCCTAGGAGGTTCTTGCCATACTTAGGTCAATTTGTATACTTGTTACTGGCACTGTAGCTCTGGGACTGAGAGCCAGATGCTCCACCCCTCCGATCCTGGCGGGACCGAAAGGTAGGAGCACTAGCTGAGCTGGGTGTTGGAGCTCTCAACTGCTGCTGCTGCTGTTGTGGGAGGCTGCTACCGCCAAACCTCTGGTGGCCATAATCTGATTGGTCAGTCATTTCCCACTTGTTCTTTCGCTCCATGTCCCTCAATTTTTCTACCTCAATCTGTTGGGCATAAACAATCAGGCTGGAGAGATTGATATCCTTAATTAGTATGGCTGTTCTGCACTCTTTGAGGACCAGGTTCGACACCCCATTTACAAATTTCAGCATGCAATCCCTTGGCTAAGCCACCATCTCTGGAGCGTATTTGGATAACCTGGTGAACTCCAGAGCACACTCTTCTACTCTCCGGTTTCATTGTCTCAGATTCATGAACTCCACTACCTTTGCCTCCATGAGCTCCCGAGGGAAGAATCTATCCAGGAAGGCTATAGTGAACTCATCCCATTCTACTAGCCCTGCTTCTGCGGGCCTCCCCTCCTTCCACTATTCGTACCAGACTTGGGCCACCCCTTTCAGCTGGCAGGCAGTCAAGTCAGCACTCTCTGAGGGACTGACGCCCATAATTTGGGTGATATTTTTGATCTCGTCCATAAATCCTTGTGGGTACTTTCCCACCTTAGATTTATGAAAATTTAGAGGGTTCATCTGGGTGAAGTCCCGCACTCAGGCTGTCACGCCCCGCCTTGGGGGGTATGACTGGCACCTGGTGCCCTAGTAGGACCTAGACTGCTATCTGGTGAGCCTAAGCACATCTGATGCCTGGCTGGCTCTAACTCAAATTTCTAGAAACAAAGGGCTATATAACGGCTGTAAACACAGCCTCCGGCCAACTGGCCAATAGCCACATGTACCTGTAATAACAGCTAACCAGAAACATACTGTTATAGGGGAAACCTATGTGGGCCGACAAGGCCACCATACTGTCTAGTTCTGTGTAACTCAACAATAGCATGCTAAATAATTACGTGACCGGCAAGGTCAACATTACTGACTGGTTATGGCCACACACGGCCAACAGGGACTGAAGTACTAAATAACTATAACAAGCTGCACGGCCTCACACGACCGGCTCAACTGACCACAGGGAAATATATACAGACTGCAAGCCTCTAGGAATAACAACAAAAAAAGTGATCGGGACAGGGCCCCGACCTACCCGTACTGTACAAAAGTAAAAGAGCTACACCTCTGGAAATCAGACTCCGGATGACAGGAGCTGAATACTCAATAGTTGGCTGGAATCACGAGGGATCGCCTCCTCATGTATGAGTACCTGCAGGCAAGTAATGCAGCACCCCACTGGGCGTCAGTACCACTGGTACTGAGTATGCAAAACAACTGAAATAATACAACTGGAAACAACTGAATATAGATAGCATAACTGGCATTTCTGTATAGCAGGAGATAGCTGAATCTGAAGAAGCTGATATGAACTGAATCAAGCTTTCTATACTGATAAGGCAGAGGCGTACCTGTGGACGCGACGGCCTGCTGTCTAGTAGCTAGTATATAGAACATAAATAGATATACAAGTAGCAAGCAAGAGCCAATACCAACCCCCATATGCCGGATGGCGTCAAGCAAGCAAACAATCTATATACCCCTACCCGGGTCAAAACCAACCAAAAATAAGTCACTCCACTCATCTACTCACTTCGGAGCTCCTCTACCGGCCACCTGGGTCTCCAGCTCGGGCCATAGCCTCCGATATAAATAACCGTGTTTGAGTCCAGAGGACTCCTGTGTAGACAGTAACAGATAGGGTCTGGATCCCCGGACACACTCTACGGGGCTATCTGAAATCGGAGCTACACCTGTAATAACTGAATGTACAGACAGTAACAGATAGGGTCTGATTCCTTGGACACTGCTCAACAGGGCTATCTGATACCGGAGCTGCACCTGTAATGCTGATCAAACTGCTATGGGAAAAGCTTCATCCCATCTTCGTCCAAGCTGGGGACGGCATGCCACTCCTTGGAGTGACGTAAAACCCACCCGCTCAGTGGGCGACACGATTACCAACCCAGGGGCGGCGAGGACGCTCAATAAGGTGCCCTCACGCCATATCAAGTCTCAACAAACAATAGCATATATAAATAGCAAGCATGTATAGCTGAAAAAGACTATCTGAAATCTGGTTTCTTATTCTGATCTGTTTCTATACTGAACTAATTCTTTACTGATTATACTGATTCTGAAATCTTTCTTTAACTGTGTGGCTAATCTGTAGCCAGGGTACTATCTGTCTGAATGGCTAATCTGTAGCCATAACTGTCTGTCTATCTGATCTTTCTTTACTGACTTTTATTATGAAAATCTGTTTCTTTTTATTCTTACTACATGCTTGCTAATTACATAATAGGCTATACTGAATCTGATACTAAATTACTGACTCTTATTCTGCATATGGTATAATAGCTCGGACATGCTTACTAAATTCACACTGGGCATAATACTCGACTTCTGAAACTTTCTTTTGGAATTTACTCTATTTTACTATGCTAGAATTGCTAACTTGCCGAAGAAACTAGCTTTACATACCTTAACCTCGAGTTATCCGACTGTCGGATGAGGCTCGGTCAGTACTCCAGCTATTTCTCCCAACTGCATTCATATATACGTCAATTAATATTAAATATAGCTTTATCATGAAGAACAATGTCACTTTCGATATAATTATAGCCTAAACTTAGGCTTATCGAAAGACGGTCAAAAACTCGCTATTTTTTAGAAGTCCAGAAGGGAGAAGTATTCACTTCACAACTAGGAGCACATAGACACTAGTTTGGAGCAATTCTACTTACCTTAGCCCGGTAGCTCGATGATTCGTCGGCCGTATTTCGCGAAACTAAATCTGTAGGAATGCTCCCTGCTGCTAAATACCTCAGTACCTGAGGTTAATTTGGGTTTGGACTACATTTGGCAGCGTAATCGGACGAAAATATATTTACCCTCTTCGTTCTTTTCTTTCTCTGGTTTTTCCTCTCTATTTTCACTGGAAATTTATAAGAATAATTGATTTAAAACCGAAGTGGGGCTTTATATACTTGGGCCTGGACAAGGCCAACGTGTCACGGAGCCAACGCGGAGGCTCCACCTCCGTGACACGCTACCATCGCGGAGGGGCTCTACCTCGGCTCCTCCCGCGATGGTTCGACAGGTTACTCGTCCGGTCTTTTCCCGGGCCTTTCTCTAGCACGTATGGCTTCCAAATATGCTTAACCAACGCACGAATAGGCCATCTAGGTGCCGGGAATCCTACGGGGTATAACACAGGCAGCTGCTGCAGAACCGTTGTTGTTGATTGGAACCACCTGCTAGTTCACCTGGTTGGTAACAGTTTGAGCGAGCAGTTGAATAGCCACACTAAATTCTTCGATAGTCACCGAGTCATCTTGAGGGGCTGTCGAGGTTGGTGGGGCAGGTCGGCGAGCATTATCGGCCCTTCTTCCGTTACCACATCGCAGAGGCATGATTCATTGAAATGAAACAAAGCACGAGTTAGGAGAATGATTCTAGAACTGAATTTCAATGCCTGATAAAGAGTATGAAATAAAGGGAATTTTCCTAATAACATCTCGAAGCCTCCCGGTCATAAGTGTGGTGCACTTCATACCCATGAAGAGGACTCTACTCGATGTGTCTTTCATATATCTGAAGATACTCTAAACCTAGTGCTCTGATACCAAGTTTGTCATGCCCCGAGCTTACACCCTGACAGAACACGATACTTAGAGTCACAAATGACCTTAAGTCAATCCCTGGTCTATCATACACTGGATTCTAAGTATCGCATAAATATCTACAGTGGAAGTTTAAAACAAATAAAGCTGGCCTAATAATATTTGAACAAAGTTACATGTCTAAAAACCCAGTCTGTCTGAAAGCCACTACCACTAATGAGTTATTGGGACAAGGCCCCAGCTAACTTCAAATCTAAATAGAAGAAAATAAAATGTAACTGAATGAAATAATCTCCATCCTCGAAAGAATGAGGACTCACCCACTAAAACTGCTGAAGTCTTTGGAGAGCGATTGGATAGCGAGGCTGAGACTGAGATCTTGTATCATAAAATGATACAGCATAAAAGTATGCATTGGTACTTTGAATGTACTGAGTAAGTGAGAGAAACATAACACAATGAAATAAAAAATGTTGAACTGAAAAGACATGCAATGACCAACTAAAGCTACTAAACTGAATAACTGACATAACTAAGATGGTCTAAAAGCCCTTGTCTGATGGTCAAAGCATGTTCTAAATTTGGAATACTGATCTGAACTGATCTAAAACTGGACTGAACTGACTAGTGGGAGAGTCTATAACCAACACATAACCACGTAAAATAGATGTGGAGTCCGATGTATACACCCCACCGGTAGGACCCAATATACCTTTCCAGGGTATGAAGGCATGTACTGGATGATCACAAGAGTCTGGGGCCAATCAGGCCAATAAATACGGTAACCTACGGTGGCAACATAGTTTTGGGAACTTGGGTGTGCTGGAACTCCGGTCCGCTCGGTGTTAAGTTTTACCACTAGATAGTCTTAGACTGAAATACTAAGCTGATAGCTTGAAGCTGGGGCCCAAGACTAGTCAGGTATACATGTCTAAAGAACTCTGAGAGTCTTATCAGACCGATTCTAAAATATTCTAAGACTGGTCAAAGCTGCTTATCTGGAAGCGTCATAACTGTCTAAGAAAAAACTGTAATCTGAAGCTAGGGTCCTAAGGTTAGTTAGAGTTGTTTATCTAAAATGTCATGACCTCCTAGTGGACCAATAAAAACTAAATTCTGAATCTCATTCTGATAACTGAGAAGTACTACTGACACCTCGGGAATTTCTGTAGTCAAACTGATCAGCTGACATTTCGACTGTTACTGAGAATTTTAACATTCTTACTAAAACTAAACTGATAATAATCTGATTTAGTTTCAATGCTACTAACAACATGGGAGTCCCCAACACCGATAAATTTAGTGAAATTCCGATATTCCAACACTAATGAAAATTTCAAGATTTTTCTAGTGTAAGAAATAGGGCTACATTTCACTTCACAAGATTAAACATCATTTCTATCACAAACTGGTGGAAAATATCTATAACTAACATGAAATAACATTCCACATTATTTAGATGGAGTATGGCTAAAATTTCTTAACAATCGATAATTCCAGGGCTAGAATTGATATAAGAAAGTAGGAAGGAATTTGGGGACACAAGGGAAGAATTATTCCCTTTTTGAATTCCCACATACCTGGTGAAAAAGCCCAAAGATTTTCCTTGAGAAATCCAGGAGAAAAGGTTTCCCTAGCTCTTGCTCTGAAAAGCTCTGAGAGAAGTTCTATGATGATTTTTGAGAGTCTAAATAGGGAGAATGAGAAAAGAAAAAGTTTAACCTCTCTAATAAATCTGAAAATATGCTTAAAACAATGTAGTTTAGTGTCTAGGAGGGTAGGAAATTATTAATACTTTTGAAAACTCGCAGGGGAAAACTGATCGTCAGTCCTCACGGGTAACCCAACGGGTCGTGGTCAGTGACCATGAGTCGTGGTCACACTCATGAGGTACACTGCTTGGAACCCCCTGCTGGTCACCATGAAGGACCTCGTTGTCACCTCTCGTGGACCACACCGCTCAAATCCCTGGAGTCCCCACGGGTGACACCATAACTCGTGGTTTCCAAAACAAGTCAGGGTGAGGACCCGTTGGGTACACTACGTAACATTTTCCTGGCCTAAAATTGTTCTTGACCATGGGTCATATCACGACTCATGGGGTTGACCATGACTCGTGGTCATACCTGTGGTCACCCATTCACCAAATTTCACACTGAGTCCACAGGCCTCACCACGAGTCACTAAACGAGTTTCATGTATACAAGTTTGAGGTATACAAGTTTCCTCCTTAGTACTCTATTTAGTTTCATGTATAGTTCATGTCTCTCAATTTCCTATATATCAGTGTATGTATGTGTGATTCATGAATTCAGTTCAGTCATGTGTTCTAGTCCGGAGTTCAGTCACTCCGTCAGTTCTCAACTTCAGATGTTCCTTATTTGGGAAGGCAGTTCCTTTCCCCAGTTATTTAGTTTTTTTATGCACATTCGAGGATGAATGTTTCCAAGGGGGAGATATTATAATATCCTGAAAGTTCCTAAGACTAAGTTTCGAATTTTAAAAGTGTTCAGCAAGAAAACTTGCATTTTTGTCTCAGCACGATTGATGGTACAAGTTGTATGAGGATACTACGACTCGTAGGATGACCCGTAGTACGATTCATTAGTTGTCCTTCGAAACCACGAGTCCCCATTACGAGTCGTGATGTGTGGGTACGACTTATGGTACGAATCGTAACAAGAAATGGGGACTTTTCAGGTGTTGATTGTACAAATAGGGGGTACGGCTCGTAGGTAGCAGTTATGGATCACAGTAGGATTCATGGAATTTTTCAGAGGAGTGATATTTTGGGACTTGTTCAATACAAAAGGATACCACGAGTCATAGGTCGGTTGTATGACTCGTGGTACGAGTCATAACAGCTGGCAGTTCAGTTTTTCTCACGATTTTATTAAGGGTATTTTCATAATATCTAAGTTTTTAAGCCCTAAACTAAGTCATTTTAAGCTTAGTTAGGAGGAATTTAAGAAGGTTTAGCCTATTCTAACCTATTTCCTCCCCATGCATGCAAGATTAGAGAATTCCTAAGGAGATCAAGTATAGAATTCTTTAAATTCTTCTCCATTTTTCTTGGGCTTTCAAGAAAGAGTGTAGAATCAGATTACCTATGTATGTAGGGCTATGAATGAGATATTCCACTCACTCTCATGCCTCAATTTCTCCTCAAGTTCATGAATTCAAATCTTAAAAGTCAAGTCTATGATCTTATGGGGTTTTAATCCAATTTCATGAAATTCTCTATAATTTGTTTATGGGTTAATTTCCTTCATATTTTAAATGATATTTTAAGATTCATGGATGTGTTTTATACTTATTTTGAATTAAAATTCATGAATTCTTGTTTTGAAATTATTATGCCCAATTATGCAAGTTTCATAAAAATTTATGATTCTGATCTATGTTTTCAATTACGATGAGATGTCTAACATGAAAGAATGTTTATGATTTGCCCATGTATGAATTCATGATTTTGACTATCAAATCTATTTCAAGCATGCTAAGGTTTGGGAAAGCCACATGATCTAAGTATGTTTTTATGATTTAGTTCAAGTTTATGATGTTAGCTTACCACATGATTTTGGAGTCTAGACTCCCACTTTCAGCTTGTGGTACATTTTGAGACAAGGCTCCTTATATTCATATTTCAAACTATGTATGTAATTTTATGATCAACTTCATTGAAAAATGATGGTTCAGCTTTGTTGAGAAACGATGGAGAGCATATGTATGTTTTTGGGAGTAGTGTTTAGCACCAAATAGGCTAGGGGTTCAATAAACCCCGGGCCTCAAAACTACATAACAATGTAGGTTTATTTAGATTCATTGGGACCTCCTTTGTGAGATTTACCTATCCCCAAGCGGTCTTCAACTTGATATCAATATCATGGTAGCACCCTTAGCCCTGGCAAGGCTTTGGAAGGCTCTGTCCATTTGAGTGTAATAGTTGGGATCACGTAAGCTCTATCTTAATTATATCAGTTGCTTACGAGTCTCCAATTGTTCCTCGTGATTTCAGTTATGCATGTTAATCAATTATAATATTATGTTTTCAACATGTTTGACCTAATGTTGAGTTTATCAGTTTTACTTATGATCATCAGTTTCAGCTTTGGTTCATTCATATCAGCTATGAGATTCACTTATGTTTATTCATGTTTCAGATATCAACATGCAGTCCTTACTAAGAATCTTATAATGATATGTTTTATGTTATGCATGTTTTAAATTTTACTTACTTAGTCGGTTTTACTTACCTTGCATACCCAGTACATTCCAAGTACTAACCACATACTCTATGTTGTATCTTTTCATGATACAGGCTTAGACATTGACAGTCAGTCTCTCCGCTAGCTAGTTATTAGAGTTCAGTCCAACCAGCTTGATTGGTGAATCCTCATCCTTCATGGACTTTTAGATGGTTGCGTTATCGTCATTTCAGTTTCATATTTCTAGTGATATAGTTGGCAGTGTTGTCTCATCAGCTCATCAGTATGTTAGAGGTCAGGCATAACATCATGCTCAACTTTGAATTCAGTGTTATGTTATTTCCGTTGTGTAAATGTTTTATCATTCAGACTTCCGCTATTTCATAATTTAGTCTTCCGCTTTATTTATGTTGAGCTTGAGTTTTTATATTCATGTCATGGGTCGACTTGGAGCTATTTATGATTCTAAGTTCTATATCTAGATCCGGGCCTATGTTTGGATCGTGACAACAGGGGAAAATATGACCCTTTTCTATTTTTAAATTTTTTTGGAAGAATTTAAAGTGAGGTCAATCAAATTAGGCCATGTAATAAATAAATATATAATTATTGCATTTTAAGGAGACCGTTAGAAGCAAGGGAAAATTTGAGCCAAAAAGTTAATGTGGATGGAACTTTTGGCCTGATAAACAAATGAAGAACAATATTATACCAAACTTTATAGTTCAAGGGAATTTTAGGCCCTCCTCCATTTAAAAAGTGCACTTCACAATTTTTTATCTTGTTGGCATTTACATGCTAGTAGTACGTATACTTTTGCGGGACTTTACGGAAACATTTTTTTGGTGGGCATTAAATGTATATAAAAAGTATTTACACCCAATCAAGAAAATGTACTAAAAGAATTAAGAACATGTGATGATCTAGAGTTCTTAGGGAGGATAGTCATTATTTAGCCGAATACTTCCTACCCAACCTTTCGCCTAGATTTCAACTATTGAAGTCATACTTTATCCTAATTTGGCATTCTTATATGAGTAGACTAATTCCGCGAAGGGCAAGCTTATGGTTCATCTCATATTGCATATGAAATTCCTTGAGAGAGTGAGAATAATTTGATTTTTGTGCCCATCTATGTGATTGTTTATTTCATATTAGGTGAATATTGGCAACTTATCTTGTTTGGTGAGGGCACATAGTTGATGAAAATATCGGTGAAGTATGAATCTTGGTTAGGAAAGCATAGAAAGCTTGGCCGACGCCTATACGAAAAGTTAGTCTTTGAGGCTAGGTCATCTTGAGGAGGTTGTTGTTGAGAAATACTTTTGAATTTTGTGAAGACATGATGTGTTTAGGAATTTCATAACTATTGGTTAGTGTAGCCTTATCCTAAGCGACCTGTTCACTTGGTATAGCTCGGTGATATAGTCATTCAAAGGATGTTGAGTAAGTGGTTGGTCGAGGACAAGCAAGAGTCTAAATGTGGATGTTGATGCTAGGAAAAAAATGCATGTATTTAGTCATCAATTAACTCGCATTTTAGTCGTCATATTTGCACATTGATTTTATCATATTTCACTAATTTTGTCATTTTTGTGTGTAGGCACTTTTTAATGAAGAAGAAGTATTTCGAGGCGTTTCATCAAAGTTTGAAAGAAGATCATAGGATGATGCAAAAATAACGGTTTGTGTTCCCCATACGTTCATAACTGATTTGGGTATATACTCGTGATTATCACCAACACTTACTTATAGAACTGATAACTTAGTTTCATTCAAACGAACGACCATTCCCTATTGAATGACTATACTCAATCACTCGACCAAGTCTCATGAGCGCTTTCAAACTATCTGTTATCACTAAGTTTCAGATTTAACTATCCTGCGATCACAACTCAAGTTAATACAATGATTATCAAAATCAAGGCTCTGTTGTAATTCTCTTTTGCCAATCTCTACCTCTTAGTCCTAAGCAAGTAAAGAATTTTGGCATGTCCAAACATTGCGCACCGTTAAGAAACGTTTAAGCATGAAGAGAATACAATATAAGTATTTGTATTGGTTTTAAAATCACTTTGTACAACCCTAGCTTGATAATCCGCCATGGTTCCCACAACCCTAGCTATGGAGGTTTTAGCCTCTCATAGTTGTAAGATTGTGAATTGCATTCATGATTAAAAACATAAATCAATACTTACAATAATGAATGAGAAAAACACTTCCTTTAATTACTCAGCAAAATCTTCAATAACAAATAGCAAGAACACGAAGAATTCAAGAAAAGGTTGATCACAAGTTGAATCAACTCAATTCTCTCTTTCTCTCCTAAGAATCTCTTCTCTGGTATATTCTCATAAAAAAATAAAACCTAAAAAGTATTTATACAGACACAAGAATCCTTTTCCTAGGCTGACAGGGTGAATTTCCATATCTGGTTCCGCCTTCATCACGAGTCAACCTATGACCCATAACAGCATCCTACAGCTCGTACCATCCTTTCGTACCTTGCATGACTGGCTGGATTTTGGCTAAGTGTTAGATCCTGGTATGACTCATACCTCTATCCTATGATCCGTACTGAGCTCCCGTGGCTTGAATCTGAAACTTTGAAATTATTTTGAAGTTTGTCACGACTGCCATGATACGACTCATACCTTCATTCCACGGTTCGTACTTTCTTTTCATAGTAGGATTCAGCCTCTTATACAATTTTTTTGATTCTTTTTATGACTCCATCACCACGACTCGTACTGAGACTCATACATTGCATCTCTTCAACCTTAGCCTTCTGCAACTTTTAACAGCCATCAGTACGACTCATAGGACCTTCCTACGGCTCATACTGTGGTCTGCATTTTGGTCCTATTTTTCATACTTTAGGCTTTCTTTTGCAATTTTTAGGTCCAACACCAATTTACCTGCAACCAAAGGAAAAGTGTCTTATATCCACATAAACACACCTAGGTCCATGCTATTTTCTTAGTTTTGAGCGCCTAAAGTGTTGTAAATACACAGCACATCAACACCCTCAACTTAAGACTTTTGCATGTCCTCAGGCAAAGAAAAGAAAAACTAAACACGATGCTCAACTAGAAAATAGACTTAAGATACTATAGCCAATACTCAAACAAAACTTGCACTTTCTATACAAACTCTACTGACCCTTTCTCATAGAACAACATCAGCTAATGCATTACAAGCAACCTCAAAACATCATAAACAGGGATCAAAACATGTCATCCATCTATCAACAGGAAATCAAGTCATCACCAATGTTGTCCACACAGACCAATGGTGAAAGCAAACATAATCCATGTACCCTCACACAAACGAAATTCCCTCTCAAATATGAGATGTCAAACATAGCATGGGACTAAACAAATAAGGCGTTCACTCTCACAAAGAAGTTACAAGTATTATGTGTCAGATACCAGAGGATTGCCCTTATTTTCTCTGCTTTGGTTTATCAGATTGTCAAGTTAGGATCACTATAGGACTTGATATATCTTGTAATGTAGGCTTAGGGCTGGACATGATAAAGATGGGAGATTTTATAAGTGACTATCCCTTCTTTGGCACTACATACATTGGCTACACCATTCACCTATTTCACCCTTTTACTTTTTCATTCCCTTTTCTTCCCTTTTCACCCTTTTTTTATACACATATGCATGGGTGTGGTGAGCTTTCAACTTTTTTTAGCATTTTCATTTTTCTTTGAGTTTTCTTTTTCAAGATTTTCAGCATTTTTCATTTCTTTTCTTTTTTTCTTTTCACCACACCTCATTTTTCACCTTTTATTTTCCTTTCTTCCATTCCCATCATTTACACACCCCTAATCTAGCCACCCTCAACTTAAGCATTTTGCTTATGTTGAGGTTTACAATATCCAAGGAAGGACCAGGGCCAAAACAGGTTCATTGTAAAAAAAAATTATTACGGTTAATCGGTAAATCAAAGAAACATGGTCATTTAAGACTCAAACTTGGGATAAAGGGATTCATGCAACTTTTGTAGGGTAATATAGGCTAAAAGTGAGCAAAACAAAAATGGTATATGATCATATCCTAACCAACCGTCCTTAGCCTATGCAAAGACCAACTATGCATGTTCTAGATCTTTAACACAATACTGAACTGAATACTATACATCACTCACACATGGTACATGAACTATTTTCACTTCACCTGTCTGTTGTATACATGGCTTAACAAGACTACTCATGTTGACAAACTAAATGACATCAAAAGATCCACAACAATCATGCATGTTGTCACAAATACATAGCTAATGCATCAAAAAAAATTCAATAGGGTCAATTTTTTTCAAGAACCAAAACTAGTGTATTTTTATTGGCTGAGTATTCCTAAGCTACTTTCTAATTAAACAAAAATCACAAACTAAAAATAAAAAATCTACACATGTCGGTTCTAATAGATAGCATGCCTGAGGGAAAAGAAACACGGCAAGAAAAACCCTCAGACGAATTAAAAATCTCAAAAATCACAAGTACACCCCCTCCCCTTTTTGAAAAGTGAGCTTCGTCCCCGAAGCATCAACTACAAGAACATAGGGAAGAGAACATACAATGGCGCACTAGGCACTCCTGTCCTCTTGCGGAGGTGGTACCTCCGCTGTAGTGGTGGCGCTAGCGGTGGCCAACACGCTCAATTGTGTGTCAATTGGGGGAGTGGTCCCCCATCAGTAATTGTGGCCGCATGGACGACCTCTGTAACTGTCGGGGCTGAATGTGGCTCTTCCAAAGGGTCACGACCACTGGCAAGCTCGCGCTGAACTATGGTGGAGCTACCTGCTCCTCTAGCTTTCTCATGTAGCTCAGACATATGTGTATCATAAATCTGCATGCTCTCTGCTCTGGGCCTCTTGCACTCTTTTTTCTCCTTCTTCCTCCTCTTTCTTAGACTTAAATCTCTATCATCCTCAACACCTCTTTTCTTACCCTTTTCAACAGTTGTGGTTGGCTCCCAGTATGCCGCTAAATCAATCTCATCATCAGGCTCGGCATCTAGGTCCGGAAGAGTGGAGGCTGCTAATACTGTTGGTTACCGTGATGACAACTCAACTACTTGGCTCCGAAGAGCCCCCAACTCCGTACGGAGACTGTTGGTATCGATCTGCTCTGCCATTCTCTCATTGAATCGGCTCTTAAAACTATCTAGGCGAGTATGTAGAGCCTGAGTTGCTGCCTCTATCTCTGACTTGACCCATGGTTTTACATTGTCCATAATGGCCTGAATCTATCGCTCTGCCATGTTCAATCATTTTGCTAGCTTTTGGAGGAAGTCCTGTGATACCAAGGTACACCCTGCTAGTGTCTGAGTCTGCATGCTAGGCAGTGGTGTAGCTGAGGTGCTAGGAGCTGACTCTGAATGACCGGCGTCTATAGCCGGTGTCTCATTCTGCTCCTGTGTAATAGGGACATTCACCTGTGCATTCCCTACTGGATGGGCTGCTGGAATTGCTGTGGGAATCTTGGATCTGCTCACTGGGTTCAACTCATCCTGGATAAGACCTATGTCTGCAATCCATTGGCCTCCAATCAACCGCTTGTCACCCAGTGGAACTTCTGCCTCCACACATAATCTGAACAAAAGACTCGAGAATGGGATAGTAGTGCTCACTCCCACTGCCCAATCTTGTATCTCATCTGTTATGATCCTCGGGATATTGATGAGGTAACGAGGCATGAGGCATGCCACCAAAATCGCTTTGTCAGCACTCAATGTGTTGTTGTTGACCGTAGGTGCTAACCGATGGCGCACTAGTGTCCAACAGGAATTTTCTATGAAATTTAGTGAGTTCTTGGTCACTTGCTTTCCACCTGTAACCCATTCAGCTTCATCCTTGTTCTCAGCAATCACCCCTGCTAGCCATTGTAGCTGCCTCTGTCGCTCTAGCACAGTCAGGGATCTAATATGCTTCATTGCCTCCACCCTATAATCATACTCTGGCATCATCCTTATAGGTGTGAATTGTGGTCTGTACAGCATTCGAGCGATGGTCTACTCAGATATATCAATCTCTCGACCTTGGACCATAACACTTTCCAAATGAGGCTGATCTTTTATCTTATGCCCTTCCTTTGCCTTTACCTCTATGGTGGCCAAATAGTTGGCATAGAACTCCTGAACTATGTCTTCTGTGTACTGTGCTAGAGTCTTGTCCATCCACTCAAAACCATAGAAGCTAAAAATCCGCTTCATCTCCTCAACGTCATTCAGTGAGGTTGTGAGGATCTGCGGTTCTTCTTGGATGCTTCTCCTTGGCTTATTCTTGGTGGTAAGAGAGATGCCTTGCTCATAGATTTATTTGGCTCCCAGCACTCTCCACCAAATTGTACGGCTTGCCCTGGGTGGGGTATGTTCTTGTGCAACGTTAGGAGCCTCCTCCTATGATTCTTCACTGCCGCTCTCTTCTCTACTTTGGGTCTCCCCTGACCCTTCTTCAGCATTGGAGTCATTTCCTGACTTCTGTTGTTTCTCTCTAACTCCCTCCTCAAACTGGAGATTGAGCGGATATGGCAGTGGTTGCTTCAGCTTAGGCCTTTGCTTTTGCCCTAGTTGTTCTAGTTCCATCAATGTTTGAAATGTCTACTTGATACTCTTCAACTGAATCACTAGGTGAGTCTCCTGCCTTGTCAGACTCCGACTCAGTTGTTTCATCAATCAGTGTCCTTCAGGCTTTTGTTTTGTCTTCCCAGCGTTTGTATGTCATTGTACCTGTAGAGAAAGAAGTTAGCATTCCGTTTTTGAAAAAGAAGATTTAGAAAGGAGATGTTCAGATTCTTATCACAGATCATCACTATGGGTCGCACCATAAAGGTACGACTCATGAGAAATCTCAGCATTACAACCATCTTTCAGTACGACTTGTAGGTACGACTCCTACCACAAAGGTACGATCCGTACCTTGAGTCGTCTGATGAAGCCCTGCATTGGTATTTTTCTAAATTTTTCCACGACTCATGGTAAGACCTGTAGGTTGATTCCATGAGTCGTAGGAAAGACATTTTTATGCGGCCTTGTTCTGTTTGGTGGTGCGAGTGCTCAGTACTACTCGTAGTAGCAACCTACGATACGTACTGTGCCTCATACCACTTCTAGATTTTCTTTTCTCAGTTTGCAAGGGTTCTTTTTCACATTTTAAAGTACTCAGATTTCCCCCAAGGTCTAGGCTCATCATTAACTCAATTTAACCCATGCCCACTCCTCCCCTTTTTGACCTACTACCCGTAACTCATTGTGTTTCAAGACCTAGGTTCATCAAAATTTAGCATCTCTTTAGTCAAAAAAGAAAATTACACAATACCTTGATCATTATCTCTTTTTTCAAAATCAAGTTTCGAGCCTAGTGAGTGACTCACATGGGTTTGACACCATCACTCTCAATATGAATCTTAGCAATGTTTAATACAACATACTTACTTGATTGATGCTTTATCAACTGTAAATGACCGTATAGGTTTTTCAAAACTTGGGTCGAGCAAGAATTTTGCTTGATTTTTCAGTGATTTTGAGTTGCAGGTAGGGGAAGTGAGTTTAAGTAGTGCCTTTGAGTGTTTAATCATGGGAGAGAGTGTTTGTGGGGTTTAAATAGGTATGGGAAATTTTCAAAAATTTAGGCCGAGTTGGTTATTAATGCTAGTTTTTAACCCATCATGACTCGTCCCTTGGACTCGTAGGCGACCCTGTTGAAGAAAATTTACCTGGCAACCTACGAATAAATCCTACGACTTGTACCACAGAGGTACGGTCCGTAGGATGAATCGTTGGTCGAAGCTTGGAGTCATTTTTTTTCTGAACCTTGCCACGACTGCTGCTACGACCCGTAGGATCTCATCACAGGTCGTACTGATGGCCGTAGCAGTTGATGTTTCAGCCTCCTGTTTTTAATTTCCCTGCACACTGAGCACACATTAGTTTAATAACTTGGGTTGCCTCCCAAGAAGCGCTTGATTTAACGTCGCGGCATGACATAGGTAGCCTGGTTACTCAGACTTCACTAAACTACCACTTGGGTTGCCTCCCAAGAAGCTCCAGATTTTACGTCGCGGCACGACGCAAATCTCTTGACTACTCAGAATTCGTCAAGTGATTCATACTCATCCTCCAATGTTGAGATCACACTAAGTTCCTTGGGTTGCTTCATTGTCCTGCAGATGTTGAATGTGAACTCTTCTTGATTTAATCTAAACTTCAGCAGGCCAGCCTCCACATCTACTAGAGCTCTACCGATTTCAAGGAATGGTTGCCCCAAAATGATGGGGACCTCATAATCAACCTTGCAATCCAAGATCATGAAGTCCGCTGGGAATATAATTTTTTTCTACCTTGACAAGAACATCGATTAGGACGCCCTCCGACTTCTTAACTGTTCTGTCGGCCATCAGTAGCCGCATGTTGGTCATTGTGGGGGCTCCAAATCCTAATTTCTTGAACACGGCCATGGGTATCAAATTAATGCTAGCCCTAGATCACAGAGCGCCCTTGCGAACTCGATATTGCCAATCATACATGGTATAGTGAAGGCACCTAGGTCTTTCTTTTTCAGTGCTAGGATCCTTGTAGCTATGGCACTACAGTGATGCACATTGTCAACAGGCTCATAGCTCACAAACCTCTTCTTAGTCACTAGGTCCTTCATAAACTTTACATATCCTGGCATCTGCTCTAATGCTTTGACCAATGGTATGTTCACAGATAGTTGCTTAAGCATTGAAAGGAATTTTTGGAACTTACCATTCTCCGCCTTCTTCTTCATCCTTTGTGGGAATGGTGGCGGTGGTCGTGGGATAGCTTTATGCATTTGGGTTGCCCGTTGATCCATGTATGGTTGCTTCTCACCTCTCGGGGCCTCTTGCAACTCCCCATTCTCTCTCTCAGCACTTGTATCATCTTCCTCAATTATGCTCTCTTTCTTCCACTCAATTTCAACTAGAAATGGGGGGTCAACTATGGTTTTACCACTCCTAGTCATCACCGTCATACAATGTGCATCGTTCTTTAGATTTTGGACAGTGTTGCTAGGTAGTGTACCCTTTTGTCTAGGGTTCATTAATGCTGACAGTTGCCCAAGTTGGTGTTCGATCTGCTTGATGGTGGTAGCATGAGATTCCACTTTCTTACCCATACTTGATAAGTCACCTCCAATCTCCTTCAGTTGATCATCAGTGTACATCACTTT
Source organism: Datura wrightii (assembly GCA_035772735.1). Lineage (NCBI taxonomy): Eukaryota > Viridiplantae > Streptophyta > Magnoliopsida > Solanales > Solanaceae > Datura > Datura wrightii. Next base: position 14,333,087 of record JASDFA010000006.1, on the reverse strand, counting down.
CTTCAACATCTCAGCCATCATGCTCTCCAACTTTGATTGCCCAAATTCCCCTTCCCGTGCGATGGGAGGCACATAGACTCCAGCCCGATCATTGCAGTATCCATCATTTCATCTCCAATATCCTTCACGCTCATGACCTCAGCTCCTATATCTGAACCCGTTTCTGTTGTAGTTGTCTCTATACTGGTTCTGACCTTGATTTCCAAAACCTTAGTTCCAATTGTCTTTTCTAGATGCTTGGGAGTTGGTTCGAAAACCCTCCACCTGGTTATCTAGGAAGTTTGCCTCTTCCTCAGAATCGAGTGATCAGCTTCTTGCTCCCTACCTTGAGTTCCACTACATTGACCTGTTTGGCTCCAGCTCCCATAATGTGCTTTGTCAGTAGGTCCAATGATGTGAGCCAACTCCTGGTCACGGTCTTCTTATTTTCTTAGTTGGTCTGCAGTCAAACCAACAACATATGTGCCTGCCACTGCATTAGCCTCCCTCGTATGCTAGGCCCTATTTGTCTTAGTCACCTTGTCAAGGATCGCGGCAGCTTGCTCCCAGGGGTGACTCATCAATGCTCCTCCAGCCACCGTGTCTGCTACAGCTTTGGTGCTATTTTTCAGAGACCTATAAAAAATTTCCAACAAACTATTATCTGGGATTTTGTGGTTAGAGCACTTTGTCAACTTCTTTTTGAATCTCAACCAAGTTTCATGGAGTGCCTCAGTATTAATCTGTCAAAAATTATAGATCTCATCCTTTAACTGCAACATCCTGGATAGGGGAAAGAATCTCTCCAAAAAGGCCTATTTGAGCTCTCTCCAGTTGGTTATGGAGTCTTTGGGAAACTTCGATAACCATAAGGTAGCTTCCCTTGATAGAGAGAAAGGGAAGAGTCTGAGTCGTATTGCATCCTGGCTTACTCTGGGCAACCTTTACGCCTTGCATATTCCTGCGAAGTTCATTAAGTGAGATTGGTGTCATCTGCTGCGTGACCACTGAACACCCCTTTCATGTTTAGCAATTGAATCATGGTGCTCGTAATGTCAAATTTGGCACTAGCGGGTAGTGGTGGTAGCACGATTGCTCCAGTCGACCCGACTTCATCAATGTTTGGGTCTTCATCATCATCAAAGAACTGAGGGAAAAATCTATGAGCTCTGTTTCCCCTCCCCTATCGACCAGCATTTACTACATCATCTCTGTCATCTTCCACATGATGTAGTGCAGCTTGCTTAGCTTCTTCAGCTATGCGGGTTTCTCTTTGCTCATGGTTCTCCATTCTATGCAGTGCTCTCTCGATCTCTGGATTTAGTGGAACAAGGGGATCTCCTCTACTCCGAGTTCTTGGCATTCACCAGAGAACAGCCTGTGGGTATTAAAAACACAAAAATCGTAATTAAGGAAATAACTATCAAAAAGTCAAATACAAGCTATTAAACTAGTCTAAGTCGTATTCCCCGACAACGGCGTCACTTTTTGATAAAGATCAAACCGCACCTCTTATTGAAGTATGAAGCAGACTTTGTCAATAAAGAACCCAACTAGAGGTTGGGGTCGAACCCATAGGGAATATGGGAGAAAGCCTTCTCATGGTGAAAAATGAAAGCCTTGACTACTCAAAACGAAGGAGATGACCTTGGATTTCATGAGTTTAACGCATTTCCGAAGAAGGCAAAACAAGGAAGGGTGGTCTCAAATCTTCTCCGATTTAAGAGAGGAGGATGTGTAATGGATGTTCAAGAACTTCAACTTCGAAAAGGCTGTCACCCGAGGAAGAAGGTTTCCTTTTTTGATCAATTATGGATATTAGAGGGATACAACCTTATGGCCCAAATAGAGTGCTAAGGCAATTTAGAAGGAAACAAATCGTGCCTCATGTAAGAGATATGAGCTGTTGTTGTCTTGTGTTCAAATATGTAAAGTAAAGAAACTGAATAATATCCGAGTCCACAGAATTCACTGTGTGTGCTTAAGGAATTTAATCCCCTCACTGTACTCGAGATTTTTAGATTACTTCCTCCCAAGATAAAACGGATTAACCTTTTAATGGTATAGCAGTACCTCAAACATCAATAACTTCGTCGAACTCAAAGAATGGTAATGAAACACACAATAGACTCAAATTTTGGTTTTTCCAAAATATGCAGAATGATTTTTAAATTTGCTAGCAGAAGTCTAAAAAAGGTGCTTCAAAAATGAAGGCAAAAGGCCTTTGTTTATAGCCAAAGAACTGAAGTTAACTGGTGTAAAAACACCTATTCAGAAGGTGTCTGCTCGAAATTATTACCATTCGGGAAAGAAATATTTCGGCCTGACTTGCGCTGGTGCCGGCGAACGCCAACGAGGATTCGCGACTCGCCGGTGCAACGCCGATCTGTCATAGAATCCCTCAGAAAATTCTACGCTGGCATTGATGTTTTGATCAATCAATCAGATCATTTGACCAAATCCAAAGCCGAGCCGAGCAACTACGACAACATAAGGAGAAACCTTCTTCTCAACTCTTTAATAGCTAGAAGATATGCTTCTCAATATAAGCATACACATTTTCCTTTTCCCTACCAATGTGGGACAAAGTTCCTTCTTAAAAGAAATTTTAATTTTCTCTTCCCTCCATTTACCAATTCACACCCATCACTTAACTCCAACATGAGCCAATATGTGATTGATTATAATCACAATGTGGTACCATATGCTAGGGAGATTACTAAAAAATGGGAAAAATATATATTCTCCAAAAAGAAGATTTGGCAGAAGATAGGTTCCAAGTCATGTATGATGAAACCTATAAAACATGGTTGAAAGATAACTTGCTAGGAACTCACTCGAGGATCAAGTGTGCATAGACAAATAGAAGATACGAATCCAAGGCACAAGTGCAACTGTGTTTTCTTCAAAAGGAAATGGAAGGGAGCAAGAATATCAAAGGGAGCGAACAGAAGATAAGCGAGTCATATGTCATCTAGCCTAGGAATTGAACATAGCAAGACGATGCTTAGTTAATTTAAACAAACACATGGAAGAACAAGTAGAGTCCATTCAAAGATTCAAATTTAAGGAAAGGGCACAATTTGCGGGTTTCCATTTAATAATAATCTGATACTTTATTTGAGAAAAAGTGGACAAAGTCAAGAAGACAAGGACGGGTGAGAGACCATCCACAACACAGCAAATATTTAATTTCTTATTTTCCCCTGCATGGGAATATTTTTCAATTTTTCCCTTTATTTTCTAAATATGTATCCCCATTTCGCTACTTTTAAGTATTATTGTAAATCTTTATGTTATTATTAATGAAGAATATTTTGGGAGCAATGAATAGACTCAAAATAGAATACATCCTTCAATTCTCTTAGGCTCACCTTGACATAAAAAGGTCATCCATATAGGACGTGCTATATACTATTTTTGTGCTACATGATATAAATGTCCTTATGTGATTAGATGTTGTTTTGTCCAAAGGAGAATTGATCCACTCTTATACCAAAAATCATTTAGAGCTTTTGAAGCACATATAGAGCGCACTACAACAAAGTTCGTTCAAATTGTCCTTGAGTCATGTCCAAGTTTCTCAGAAAACATTGACAAATTTTTCCCAAACCTCCTAAAAAACGTTTATTCTTTTTTTTCAGAAAGTTGACTTTCTACCTAAAAATGGAAAGAGTTTCAACCTTGATAATCAAGGAAACTGAAGCATCATTACTCAAGAAGATGGAACAAGTTGACAAAGAGATAGAAGCAGTGGAAAGGAAAATGAAATGAGTTGACCAAGCCAAGGGATCCCTGTTGGTCAAAACCACGGAAGTAGACACACAAGTAGCATTGGTCAAAAAGAGAATCTCCCAACTTGACTTAGAGATAACTGACTCCCTCAAGGCTCTCCATAAAGCCTCGGAGGTCTTACATGGACAAGAAGGGTATTCCAAAGCAATCACACAAGTGCTTTGAGACTTTGCAGACATTATGAGAAATCTCGAGGAACTAACATCAATAGGAAAAAGGAAAGACAAAGTAGATGAAGAGGTTGAACAAAAGAATGTCGAGCAAGCTGAATCACCTAAGAAGATGGTGACTGATGCGTCAATGACATGCGCAAGCACACATGATCATCAAGTAATTTAGAATTTCTAAATTATCATACCCACAGAGACTTGCCAGATTTATTTTTTCTAATTTAAATTCTTATTCCACTATTCTAAAAAGACAATTGGTTCGTGAGTTTTGTTATACTAAAGTGTTCATAATTCAAAAATAAATTATTTCAAGTTTTGAAATGGTTGGTTTTCATTCAATAGAGTTAAAAGTCTAGGGTCTTGGTGACTTAATAATTAGGTTAAAAAATTTCGTAGATGCAAAAAAAAAAAAAAATCATGCCCCAAAAGCACAAGTCATGGCATAAGCCATATGTGTAAAAAGTTTATTAGATGAAAAAAAAAAATCATACCCCCAAAAGTACAAATCATGGCATAAGACATAAGTTAAAGATGAAGGTAGTTATGCATAGAAAAGATAGAAGATCTTAAGCATAAGCACAATTTAAGTAGCATAATTTATGCCTTAGCCATAATTTGGGCAAAACTCATGCCCTGCAAATTTTTTATTTTTATTTTTTGTTGTTAAGAATATTTTTGACCACTTTTTATTCACTTAAGTGTTGAATGACAAAAATTAAAGACCACAAATTTATGGGCAAAAATTAAAGATCACACCAAAATAAAGGTATTTATACAAATGACCCTCAAATTTATGTGGTTTTTTTTTCCAGTGGGTCCTAAAAAGGATAAGACCTTTCTATATTTAACAATAATTTAATTTTAAATTTTAAATTTTTATATTAACAAATAATTTATAGCCACAAGTGTGTATATATATATATATATATTAAATACTGTATGCGAGAATTAAGAAATATTAATTGCTCAAGCCTACCCTTGGCAGGTGACACAATTTTTAGTTCTTAAAATTTACTAAAACTTTGGGGTACAAATTATGTTTCATATGTCGAAACTTTATTTATAATCAGGTATCCGGGCACTAATTTTAGGGGGCATTTGGTATCTGTAACTCTGATCACGGAAGCTTAAACAAATAAAAAGAAAGTACCTATATTTTGCTTTCACTAGAAATTAAATTTTGAAAAAAAAATAAATTATGATTCCCAATTAATTTTATTATTTACTAGACCATATCATTAGATACTCATTTGTTCGAGGTTATGATAAATGGCCACAATTTTGTATTCACAATCTGACCACAAAGATAAAAAGATCATATAGTCTTTCTCTTTCAAAATAAAATCATGTATAACAACTAATAAATAAATTAAAAAGAAATTTTAATTTTTTTTTTTAAAAAGAGTAAAAATATTAATAACAAACCAATTCATACGTACTGTGAACAGAAAATTATGACCATTGTGGTTAAAAATTTTGTGATCATTTAGATTTATTCTTTGTCTAAACCCTTTTTGACTTATCCTTTTGACTTAAAGCATTAAGGGTTTGTGTTATCGGAGCTTTAATTTCACATAAAAATCAAGGGAAATTTTCAAAAATATGCAACTCAAGGTAACTCAATAGGTTGATGCAGCCACAATTTCAATTTCCTCGCGTAATTTTGCAATAATGTACAAGTGGTGTTTATACATTCTTGTACATTATTATATCTTTTTTGCACTCATATAAATAATATATTTATCTTGTATAAAAGTATATAATGATATATTTTTCTTTTATAAATATATAATCTATCTATATTTATAATATATTAAAAAAATGAAAGTCTTTGAAAATGTTGATTGAATTTTTTATATTTCATTAAAAAACTCTACAATAGATAAAAAAAATTATTTACTATTTTTTAAAATTAATATTTAATTATATTTATAATATTTTAAGTGTTCTGCATCGGCTGACACCAAAACAATTAGGAGCTGGATGTCTGTATAATCACCTTAAGGAGCAAACATATGTTTGATAATATTAACAGTTGATCGAGTCAACGTGTTATCAATCAAATTTTATCATTTAATGAGCTATTTATTCTATACTTATTCTTATTTAAGGTACATTAAATTTCTATTTTTGATTTTAAAGAATAAAAATAAAAAAGAAATCTAAATCAATAGCATAACATTACAACTTTTAGGGTTTTCATCAGCCCTTCACTTTATTTTCTTCATTATTCTTCTTCCAGCAATCTAGCTTACTCCAAAGTTTTGCATCATCTTTTCTTTGTTGTATTTTCTGTATATCCAAAGCTCTGTGTCATTTCGGCTAATAAAACTTTGTAAAAAATCTCTAATCTCTTAAAATATTAGTTATTAAATTTTTTCTTTGCGATAGACTAATGATGAAGTTTGTAACTGACTTTTTTTTTCTATAGTATTTATTGTCAAATGAGGCACGCATGCAAAACATGTACACTAAAATTGTATTATATTAAAAGCACGAAACTCCTTAGCAAAATATCGTTCATCTTTTTTATCCTTAAAAAATAAATTTCACCCTAGACGAAGTTGTAATTTAATTATTTTTCTAATATTTAGAATTATGAAATAAGCTAGGATTATGGTTAGTAAATCTTTCTTCACGTGAATTAGGTAGGAACTCCTAATATTTAAGATTTTTAAAATTGATTAATATTTTACGTCATACGAATCCTTTTCTTGTTTAAACTATGCAACATATTTATAATATCTTCCATATATATATATATATATATATATATAATTTAAATATCTTTTCTAATAGTTACTATTATTAGCGGTAACATTTTTAATTCATTGTAATTAATAACCAAAAATATAAAAGAGAATATGCACTTTATGAAAGAAAAAATAACACTTCTTTTGGAACTTTCATATGTGAAGGAATAGTAAGAGCAAAAAGAGAGTGAAATGAGATATGTTGGTCAAAAAGATATGATATAAAAAGATAAGTTTGGTCAAATGTAGAAATTTGAATATTAAAATAAGTTAGGTAATTTGCTACTGCAATGGTGGATGATCAAACACCTTTTCATGGTGAAAAATGAAAGCCTTGACTACTCAAAATGAAGGAGATGACGTTGGATTTCATGACATGAGGTTAAGTTTAACGCACTTCCAATGAAGGGTGGTCTCAAATCTTCTCCTAATTAATAGAAGAGAATGTGCAATGGATGTTCAAGAACTTCATCTTCGAAAAGGCCGTCATCCGAGGAAGAAAGTTTCCTTTTTTTTATGGTATTGGAAGGATACAAACTTATGCCTCAAATAGAGTGCTAAGACAATTTGGAAGGAAACAAACCGTTCCTCAGGTAAGAGATATGAGCCAATATGTGATTGATTATGAAGGTCAAGATGCGGTACCGTATGCCAGGGAGATTACTAAAGAATGGGAAAGATATACATATTCTCTAAAAAGAATATTTGGCAGAAGATAGGTTCCAAGCCACGTATAACGAAACCTATAAAACATGGTTGAAAGATCACTTGCTAGGAACTCGCACTCCAGGATCAAGCATGCACACACAGATAAAAGATGTTGAATCCAAGGCACGAATGCAATTGTGTTTGCTTCAAAAGGTGATGAAAGAGTGGGAGCAAGAATATCAAAGGGAGCGAACATAAGATAAGAGAGTCATATGTCATCTAGCCCAGGAATTGATCATCGCAAGAGTATGCTAAGTTAATTTTGACAAATACATGGAAGAATAAGCGGAGTCTATTCAAAGATCCGAATTTGAACAAAGGGCACAATTGGCGGGTTTTCCTTATATAGTAAACTGATACTTCATTTGGAGAAAAGTGGACAAAGCCAAGAAGGCAAGGACGGATGAGGGACCATCCATGACATAACAAAGATTTAATTTCTTATTTTCCCTTGCATGGGAATGTTTCTCAATTTTCCCCTTTGTTTCCTAAATATGTATCCCCATTTCGCTATTTTAAGAATTATTGCAAAAACTTTATGTTATTATTAATGAAGAATATTTTGAGGGCAATGAATTGACTCAAGTTGTAATATATATTCTTTAATTCTCTTAGGTTCACCTTGACATAAAAAGATCATCCATATAGGACACGCTATATACTGTTTTTGTGCTACATGATATAATTGTCCTTATGTGATTATATATCATTTTGTCTAAAGGAGAATTGATTTTCTCCTATACCAAAAATCATTTAGAGCTTTTTAAGCACATATAAAGCCCACTACAACAAAGTTCGTTCACATTGTCCCAGAGTCATGTCCAAGTTTCTCAGAAACATTGACAAACTTTTTTCAGACCTCCTAAAAATTTTTTTTGCTTCTTTTTCAGAAAGTTGACTTGCTACCTAAAAATGGAAAGAGTTTCAACCCTGATGATCGATGAAACTAAAGCATCATTACTCGAGAAGATGGAACAAGTTGACAAAGAAATAGCAACGGTTGAAAGAAAAATGAAATGAGTTGACCAAGCCAAGGGATCCCTATTGGTCAACACTACAGAAGTAGACACACAAGTAGCCTTGGTCAAAAAGAGAATCACCCAAGTCGACTTGGAGATAACCGACTCCCTTAAGGCTCTCCATGATGCCTTGGAGGTCCTACCAGCCAAGGATGACATTTCGAAGCAATTGCACAAGTCCCAAAAGGAGGGCTCAGGTATTGTCCCAAGTCCGATAAGCATGAAAGTCCCCCTAAACTCTTCAAATCCACTTGATAAGCCAAAACGTCGATTAAAATTTCGCAAGTGGAATATTTGAATCTTTTAGCCAATCCCCTTTGATGAGAAGAAACATATCCAACTTTATCTTTAAAGTCAGCTTGTGAGGGATTTGGACATTGTGGATCGGTTTCTTCTTTTGTTTCACGCACATCCCAATAATGTCTAGGCAATCCTGAATTTCCCCAATGGTAGGGGTCATTTCCACATTCCCAAACCAAAAGACCATCCTTTCTCTATCCCAATACCGAGTAAGAATCACAATGAACTGGGGCCAAGCTTTGATTTTCATTAGCGAAGTTAAATGACCTATGTTACTAGTGACTTATTTACTTTTCTCATTGCCAACTTAACCGAACGAATCGAACTGAACCGTACCTAATCGATTATTAGGTTTCCTTTAATAAAATCATGATTTTTGTATAAATTTATAACTGTACCGATTAATTAGGTAGGTTTTTTATTTTATAAAAATAAATCAAAAAAATATTGAACCACATCGAATAAATTTATACATTAAAAATGTAGTTTATATGTTAAGGTAAAAATTATGAAACACTAAATTTTCGTCTTGGGTCTGGGGTGATGGAAGTAACTATAAGACAACAGGTGATTAAGATGAAATCAATTGTGCTATTTCTATTTAAAATAAATTAGTTCTAGCATCTTGAGCAACAACTAGCAAGCTACAACTAAAGTATTCCAACAATTTTGAGTAGAAAGCTATAGATATTAGATAATTTTCTCTGGTATGATTTAAATTTCTGTTATTGGATACTTAAATCTTAGTAGACTTAATTCTTGAGTCCATTTTGATTGACTTCTTCCCTCTCGTGTGACCTAAACTTTCTGTATTTTCTTTATTTGATTTTTACACTACTATAAAATAGTGAAATGAATCTCTATTCTTGTTGTCGTTCTTGTTCTCTTGCTTCATCTCCTTTTAAGCAATAAAAATGTCTAGAGAGTTTTGTTGAAGTTCTATAGAGGTATGCATGGTATCATGTTTTAATTTTTACTTGTGATTCACATGCTTATTTAAAAAAAGTACTGATATCGAACCGTACCGATAGCAAAGAAAAACCGAGATAATGGAACGGTTAAAAAAAATCTAATTTTGTTTATACAAAATAAAATAATTTAAAAATTGGCATGGTATAAAGTTTATAAAATAACCGTTCGAACCGTATCAATGGCATCCCTACCGCTTACTGTACCTATATAATGAGTATATATTCTTAATCTTTTTTAATAAAATAATGTTTTTATGGAGTAAAATAAAAATTAAATAAAAAGTGTAATTAGTTTTGAAAAATGAATAATGCTGATTGTATTTAGCTAGATAAACAAAGGAAGAAATCCCAATATGCAGAAATCTTCAACTGTATAATAAAAACACGAATAAGATAAAACTAAAACGAAATATGATGAAGAACATAATTTTGAAAAATATGTACATTTTAATCATGATTTTGATTAATCTATAACTTATTCTTTCGTATCGCACAAGAATGCGATAATCAAATTGAATACCAATAAATATAATCCATTAGCCATTTACGAAAATTCTTAGTGGACGTGACTCAAATTGAATTCAAATTTCACTATAAGTTATAATCTAAATATTTGTATAATTAATATTAAATAATTTTAATTATTTATCTCGCCTAATAATTATATCAAGCTTTTCCAAAATATTTTTTATTAATTGCAATTAATGAATTATTATCGTGTTCATAAAAGAGATCTAACTTTGTTTATATTTCAACTTCACTCATCTCTTAAGCAAATTTTGAAGAATAAATTATATTTTCATATTCACATTTCTCCATTTGACCAAACTTATCTTTCTAGCATATTTTTTTGGCAGAATTTTTTTTTAGGATAATTAGTTTTTTTAGATCACTAATAATTTTTTTTTTTAGTTTTATGTCCTTTTTATAAAAAATCTTCATATTTACAAAAAATATCTAAAAAAATCAACTTTCTACTGTTCAATTTGTAGGAAACCATGATATCTCATTTCACTTTCTTTTTGCTCTTACTATTGGTTCACATATCAAAATTCCAAATAAGTGTCTATTTTTTCTTTCGTAGCATATTCTCTTTTATATTTTTGATTATTAATTACAATAAATTTAAAATGTTGCCGCTAATAATAGTAACTTTTAGAAAAGTGATTTAATATATATATATATATATATTTATAAAGCAAAAAACATAGATTATGAGAACCTAAATACCCTTAAATATGAAATTTATATGATTTTTTAAACTTATTTTAATTTACTAAATATAAAAAGAATTGGTATGGAAGACATTATAATTATGTTGCATAGTTTAAACAAGAAAAGGATTTGTAAAATTCTAATCAAACTTTAAAATTTTAAATATTAAGAGTTCCTGCCTATTCACGTAAAGAAAGATTTACTAATCATAATTCTAAATATTAGAAAAATAATTAAATTATAATTTTTTTTAATGTGAAATTTATTTTTTAAGGATAAAAAAGATGAGTGATATTTTTCTAAGGAGTTTCGTGCTTTTAATGTTGTACAATTTTATACATGTTTTGCACGTGTACCTCATTTGACAACAAATACTACAGAAAAAAATAAATTTAGCTACGAATTTCATCATTAATCTGTCCCTAAGAAAAAATTTAATAACTAATACTTTAAGAGATTAGAAATCTTTTACAAAGTTTTATTAGCCTAAATGATGCAAAGCTTTGAATATACAAAAAATATAACGAAGAAAAAATAATGCAGAACTTTGGAGTAAGCTAGAATGCTAGAAGAAGGATGAAGAAAATAAAGTGAAGGACCGATGAAAACTCTAAAAGTTGTAATGTTATGCTATTGATTTAGCTTCCTTTTTTTATTTTTATCTTTTTTAATCAAAAATAGGACTTTAATGTATCTTATATAAGAGTAAGTATAGAATGTAGAGCTTATTAATAATAAATTTTGGTTGATATCTTTTAGAATCGTGCTAACGTCAACCTGCTTATTAACATTGTCAAACATATGTTTGCTCCTTGAGGTGATTATATAGGCATTCAACTCCTAATTTTATTGGTGTCAGTCGATGTTGGACACTTAAAATATTATAAATATAATTAATTATTAATTTAAGAATAATAGTAAATGACATTTTTTATCTATTGTAGAGTCTTTTATAAAAGATAAAAAATTCAATTAACATTTTTAAGAATTTTTATTCTTTTAATATAATATAAATATAGATAAATTATGTATTTATAAGAGAAAAATATATTGTTACATATTTTTATACAGGATAAATATATTATTTATATGAGTGCAGAAAAGATATAATAACCTACAAGGATGTATAAACACCACTTGTACATTATTGCAAAATTATGTGAGGAAATTGAAATTGTGGCTATATCAACCCATTGTGTTATGTTGAGTTACATATTTTGAAAATTTTTGCTGATTTTTATGTGAAAATTTAAGCCCCAGAAAAACAACCCCTTAGGTGTCGTTTAGTTATGGGATTAGATTCAAGTTAATACATGAATAACTTGGTTATTCATGTACTAATTTTATATATTATTTAATTTTTAAAAAAGATAAAAGTTATTCATGTATTAATTTTATACAAGATTTGGTTGGTAAATTTCAAATATTGTATAAAAGTTATTCGTACATTAATTTTAAGAAAAAGGGTCAGATCTACCCTCGACTTTAGTTTAATAGCTAATTTTACCCTCTGTCGTACTATGGGCTATATTTCCTTTCCATCCTCAAACTATTCATTTTTGCGCCCCATATAGTGGAAATCCCAAAATCACATCAAATTACCCGTTTTTTAAAATAAAACTCATAAACCCATAATATAATCCGTTCGCCCCGACCCAATTTAACCAAAATAAAAAAATCTAAATTTCTAACCCAACCGTCCAAATAAATAAACTCCATATTCTCCCAAATGTCCAATTATAGCAGATGTTTTCACAAACGACGAGCAACGAGTTGTTGCATATACTGTGCCTTCATCTATCATGGATATTGGGTCAGAGTAAAACTGTTGAATGTAGTAACCAACTTTTGCAAGGATTACTTGAAAGTAGAAATAAGCACAAGCCAAAGACAATATTAGATAACATATAGTTATTGATGTCTCCACATGTGGAGCTATTATTAAGTGGAGTTTGGTTTCGGTGCTCTGACTCGAATGTCTACCTAATGAGCATCAAAACTCTATACGCTTTGATTATTGAGGAGCAGAGGAAGCCGGGAAAACTCGCGAGTAATAAAGAAGATAGAATGTCCATTAAACTATGGAGAAGTGGGATTTCTTGAGCCTTCGTCTGTCACTGATGTTGTGTTTGGATATTTGGGAGAATATGAAGTTTATTTATTTGTGTCAGTGGGTTAGAAATTTAGGTCTATTTTATTTAAGTTGGATTTGGGCGGGTAGGTTATATTATGTGTTTATGAGTTTTATTTTAAAAAACGGGTAATTTAATATGATTTGGGGATTTCTGTTAACTGAGGAGTAAAAATGAATAGTTTGATGACGGCGGGAGCAAATATAGTCTAGTATGACGGAGGGTAAAATTAGCTATTAAACTAAAGTAGAAAGGTAAATTAACCATTTTCCCTTAATTTTATACGGTGTTTGATTTTGTTTTTGTAATTCTACATAATTAATACTCACATAACTTATGAGGAAATCTATGTATAATTTTATGTGGGATAGAAGGTGGAGTAAGTTATGTGGGCGTTAGTTATATATGAATTAAAATAATAAAATTACACATTTACCCCTATCAATTTACTTTTAAAATATTTTTAATTCGGTACTTTTTATTACCTCTTTCTTCTGTGTACATTTACATTAGAATTTTTTTTTAAATTCGGTCTACCTTTTTTTTTTTTTGGTAATATGAATATTTTATTTGGTGTACAGTTTTTGTTATTTGGTGCACATTTACACCTCCACCACTACTAAAAATCACTATTTTTTCATTAAAAGTTTTTACTGAAAAATGTTAAATGGCTATTCCCATCGATAATCAGTGAGAAAAAAAATAATAATAGTGTTTTCACATAGAAAAATCATGAAACTTTCCACTATTTCAATGAGAACTTGTTTCTCACCATGCGTTTTTCCAATGAACTGGTTTGGTGGAAAATGAGTGGGAAAATCATGTTTTATAACATAAATTTTTTATTGATTTACAGTGGAAAAAATCTCTATTTCTAGTAGTGCATGTTCTTCTGTTTTTTTAAAATAAAAATAAAAATAAAACCAATTATATAATATCATTTTATACTATTTATCTACTTATTTATTTTTGTGTGTGTGTATATATAATATAAAATGTGAAGATTCTTAAAAATGTTGATTGAATTTTTTGCCCTTCATTAAAAAACATCACAGTAGACAAAATTGTCATTTATTATTTATATATAATTATTATTTTTAAATATTTCCATCTCTTTATTTTATCATTTTAGATTTTCTATTTATGACATAACTCTATTTGTGGTATAATTTATTAAAGAATTTCAAAAAACTCACCAGTTTTTTTTTTTCTTTTTGATAGTCACAAATATTTTTTTACCTTATTATATTAAATTTTCTACCCGTGGCATAAATCTATTTATGTATAAATAATAATAATAATAATAATAATAATAATAATAATAATAATAATAATAATAATAATAATAATAATAATAATAATAATAATAATAATAATAATAATAATACATAATTTAGAAGAAAAAAACCACGAAAGATTTTTTATATGGACTTAAATTTTTTCCCTATTTGATTTGAAAGTTATTTTTTTCATAAAAGTTCTTCTTTTTTCGTTTTTGATTTTTTTTCTTTTTTCATAGCCACAAATATTTTGTCTTTTTGATAAATTTATTTTTCCTTTTTAATAGTAATGTCCTACTATTCTTATAATTTTAATTTTTTTTATTTATAAATCTTTCCATCTCTATAAAAAATTTATAATTGCATAATTTAATTCATCAACTCTGCTACATCAACATTTTTTATTCAAATCTCCAACTTTTTATGTCTTCGTGTTAATCTATCTTCATTTTTTTCATGTTATGAATTTCTTTTTATGTTGTGGATTCGAAAAACACAATAGTAATTGCTATGACAACTCATGTTATTTGTATTCAACATAATTTAACTTAGATTGTCTCCTTTAATTGAGTTTAATATTGATACTATGTTATCCCCATTAATTAAGTCTTATATTGATATTATGTGATTTAGATTTTATATTATTTATAACCGACAATATCCTTCATCTACTCATACATTCACAAGTTTCATCTATTCAGGTAAAATAATATCTTCATCTCATAAAATATTTTTTAAATAAAATTATAAGTTATTATAATTATAACTCTTGCACACAATTTAAACTAATATTGTAATGGAATCTAAAAAGAATTTGAACATGCAATACAATCTTTCAATGGAACAATCTTTGATAATTTCTTTAGATTTCATCAACTAATCTAACATTCAATATATGCATAATATTTACTCCTATTTACTTAACAAAATATTTTGTAGATATAAGCACGGAGGTCCTTATAAATGTTTATTGAACTTTTGGCCCTTCATTAGAAGATTTTACAATAGTTAAAATTGGCATTTACTATTTTCCCAATTAGTTGTTATTTAATTATTATATATCTTTACTAATTTGTAAAATGTAAAACTCCTAATATTTAGTATTTTAAAATTGACTACAATTTTGCTTCTTAAATCTTTCCTTATTTGAGTTATGTTAAAAGTTCTAACATTTAAAACTTTCAATTACAATTATGTTAACTTATATATCAATCCATTATTTATTAAACTAAATAATTATCCATCACAATATTTCATTACTAAAAATAAATTAAAAGAGTATATGTAATGCCCCAGAAGAGCTTAAGAATAGACCCAGGAGTTGAAGTTGGAAACTGCAGAAAAACCTAGAATTTAGCACCAAGACGATTCGAGGTACAAATCGTGGTGGGACCTACGACTTGTGACTCGAGTCGTGATGAATTTCGGGAGCCTGAGGTCATATCACGGATGGTCCTACGAATCGTGACGCGTAGGTACGACTCGTGATTAGGAGTAATGGTGAAATTCTCAGTGGTGCCAGAGTGAGTCGTCACGGGTCATGGTACGACTCGTAGGATGTAGCAACGAGTCGTGATGAGTAGTCGTGGTTAAGTCGTATTTGGTATGGGTGGATGGTACCATGACTAATAGTACAACCAGTAGGATGGCGCAAGTAGTCGTGGTATGCGAGTCGTGGCCAGATTCAGAAGATTTAAAAATGGTGAAGTGACCACGAGATGTGACTTCGTGGTATGAGTCATGGTCAGGGCCAGATCTGTTTTTCAGGAAAATTTTATTAAGGACAAATTCGACTTTTCTACGCCTTTGGACCCTAAACCACGTAGTTTTGAGGTCAGGACAGGGTCTTTTAAGGAGGAAAACTCATGCTAAGTCTCATTTTGGCATTTGCAAGAACTAGAGAAGGGAGTAGGAGGAGATTCAAGGATTCTTCTTCAATTCATCAAGTTTCCACCTAGAATTTTTCAAGGGAGTTAAAAAGCAAGTAATTTCGGGTATGTGGGATTTTGAATCGGTAGTCTAGTCCCTACCCATGCCCAATTTCTCCCTAGTTCTATGTTTGAAGTTAGCAAAACTTTAGTCTTTATCAAAGTGCATGATTCCTTAAAATTTGAAATGAGCTTGTTGTAGTATGCCAAACTAATGAATTTCGAGTCATTTGGGCCGATTTTACTTGTTTATTCAATATTTTTATGATTTAACCCCCCCTAAAATTATAGATGCCCAATCATGAGAAATTTTTAGTAAAGTTCATGGTCATGATGATTTCGTAAGCATAATACGAGTTTTTGAATTTTAAGCATGTCTTCAACTACTCATGTTATTATGATCATGTTCCCATAAACTTAAGCATTTCAAGCATAATTGAAATTATGGTCAATGCCCACATGTCGTTTATGATTTATGAACTATGATTTTGACAATTCACAGGCCCAATTCCATGGCTAGCATTAAGAATTCTCAAGCATGATATGATTCTCACGATTTAACTAGCCATGCATATCATGTATGAATTTCTATGAGCACGTTGCATGTTTTGGGAGTAGTACTTAACACCGAGTAGGTTCGGGGCCTAGGTTACGCCCGAATCTCAAAACTACGTGCCACCATAGGTTGTTCTTGGGACCTCCTCAGTGACTATCCACTATGCCATACGGGGCCTTCACGGGTGATATCATGCCTTTCATGGTTCATACCTTTGGCAAGGTATGAACGACCTCCCGACTAGGTTTATAGGTCGGGCTCCATGTGTGCTCATATGGGGTATGTCAGTTGTAGAAATCTCCCATTGTTCCTCATGGTTTTAATGCATATATGATTATGTTCTTTTGGCTCAAGTTATGTTTTTCTGAAATATTTTTCTCACATGTTATGACTATGACAAGTTTACGAATATTTTGGAAATCTTGAACCTTACGATATACTTACGATTTCAGTCTTATGATCATGATGCCCCCACTCCTATAATTTTTTTTTTATTTTTATGTATTTGTTTGCATACCTTACATACTTGGTATCTTTCAAGTACTGACCCACATATTTTTAGGATCCGGTTCGCAGGTTAAGCATCGTCCCTAGCTTGCTCTCAGTTCTGCTCTCAACTCTCAGTGGTGACTCCTCATGATTCGAGGGCTTCATGTTCGGACCTTGTTTCTCTTCTGTTTTCAGAATGTTGGGGTCTGTTGGGGTCAGTTGGGGTCTTGTCCCTTCAACCCATCTATTATGATTAGAGGCTTTCAGACTTAATTGTAACATTCCGCTATTTATGTTTGGATTATGTATTACTGTTTCTTATCTTTCATATCACGTTTCATTTAAATTCATGATTTTTACGTTAAGTCTTCCGCCTTATGTGTGTGAATTAGATATATGCTCACGCCATGGGTTGGCTTGGAGTCATTCGGGGCTCCTTGTCCCGTGTCTATGATCCAGGTGTACTCTCGGGTCATGACAGTATAATTTTACTATGTATTAATATGTGAATTCCTTCTTCTTCTTCTTCTTCTTTTTTGAAAAAAAAAACTGTATAATAATTTTAAAAAATTATAGAAACATAACATACTTTAAGTTATTTCAATTAATCGAGTTCTCTTGTTATTCATTCTTTTTTGTTAAATCTACACTATTTTTTCTGTTTTTAGTTTATGTGAAGTGTTTGATTAAACACATAGATTAAACGAAAAAGAAAAAAATTAAACTGAAATCATCTCATGAAGGGCAAAATGAAAAGTTTAAAATTAGTTATTAATAAATATTTAAAGTACGAAGCCTCGCGACAAAATATAATTCACCTTTTTACAATTTTAAAAATAGAGTTCACACATGACAAAACAGTTATTTAATTATTTTTTTTAATATTTAGAATTTTAAAATTAACTAAATTTTATGTATTAAATTCTTCCTTATTTGAAATATATAGAAAATATTAATATTTATTTATACATATAATGCACACATTTAAGTGTTCATGTGAAAGTGAACAATTTTTTTACCTTTCAACCAGATGCTATTGGTATGACGTTTTTGTTAATTGAAACAATTATTAGTATAAACTAAAAAAAAGAACAACTAGATTGGATCAAACTCTTAAACATAATCATTTATCAATTTGAAATTCATAATTTTCTTTTTAAATTCTTATATTTTTATAGTAACGCATCTTTTAAATATTATTTATGTTGTTTATGATAAATTTATTCTTATTAACAAGAGGGACATGCGCGAGACTATGTATATATGTATACATATATGTGTGTGTGTGTGTATTAAAATAAATTAAATATTCAATAATAAATAATTCATATATTGTAATCTCTACATAACTAAACCCTACATAAATAATACCTATATTACTAATACTTACATAATTAATACCTACATAACTAATACATGAATAACTTAAACCTGCACAACTAATCCCTGCATAAAATAATACATAGATTTCCTCATAACTAATTCATGTATTACTAATACCTACGTAACTCTAACCCATAACCAAACGGCCCTTTATTGTCCAAGCAAATTTATTTCAGTGTGTTTGGGTTCCTTATTTGGATTTTACCATGATTGTAAAATTCAAAAAGGATTTTTTGGTATAAAAAATTTTCTCGGTGGAAAAGAACTCTTCTAGTTCTTGAAAGAGAAGTTTTAGAATTCTATAAATGGAAGATCTTTTCTTCTCATAGCACAACACGATAGCATCTATAATATAGTTATTAGAGGATTTTGTTTAGGGGGGATTTATTTTCTCAATAACTTTAGAATATTTTTTTATTACTATTATTATATGTAGGTCAATTGACCAAATCCATATTATAGTCTTTTTTTCCATAATTTTTCTTTGTCATATGATTTATCATGATTTAAAATTTTATATTTATAAACTTTCGTACGAGCCGATGATTATTTCAAATCCCCAACAATGTGTCCTCTTTGCGGTGAAGAAAAAAAAAAGAAGAAAATCCAACCTCAAAACATCCGATTTGTGAATCTAAGACCACTAGTATGAAATTTGTGAAGGGTCTCCAACTCTCTGTTACAATCTTGAAATGGACTTGGCTCGAATAAATTACTCGAGAATGGCTTCTTCCTCATCAATGTGCCTTTTATCCTCTGGATTTTTTGACTTAAGTTTTCTCTTTTTCTCCTATCCATTTCAATAGTTCTTGTTGTTGATCTTCTGGTATCGATTCATGAACTGTCGCAAGCTGCACAGGAGCCGGGACAGTTGCTTGCTTTTCAGCAACAACAGTAAAAACATATGTTGATGAAACTGAATTGCTAGAAACATTTGAAACTTCTCCAGTTTCAGTTCTCACATCTCTCTTTTTTGGTCCTCATGAAAAGATAAGCTCCGACAGACAAAAGCTTCTATAACAAAGTTTTGACACTAGAATATATATATTGGCAAGAATAAAAGAGACTGATTTTGGCAAAGTTCTTAGCCCAGAAAAGCTATAATTTTGAGAAGAAAAGATAAATCATCAAGCGTACTTACTAGTTAAGTGATGCTTGGAGTCATGGGATGAATTCTGTTAGTTTCTTAACCAGAGCTTCAGTGAAACTTGGTAAGCTTTAAATATGTTTAAGGATGATTTTTGTTCATTGTGCTAGTTTGAAGGATGGACATTAAATTTTAGGAATATTTAAAGGATGTTTTTGGCCTAAAAGTCATTTAAGTTCACTTAGATTGAGTATCGACCCGCGACCAGCAAAACACATGATTCCCTCAATTCTCTTTTCACTAAATTGACCATAAGCAATAAAAATATGTGGACTTCAAAAATGCTAACATGTTGTAATTCATCAAATTTCCTAAACTTGAATGGTGAAAGATTGTGGTGTTTTTAGGAGGATTCATCCTGATGTTTCTCTCGTTCTCTATTGTATCCAACAAGTTCCTTTTTTTAGTTTTGGCACGATCTTTTTTTCTTCGTTTAGCTGAAAAAAGAAACTTTTCTTTAATTTTGACTTCCCTGCGACTCTTTTCCTGATCTCTTTTTCTTCATTTGAATGAAAGAGAAGTAGAATTATATCCTCCGTTCCATTTTAATTAATAGATATACTAAAAATAGTTATTTTAAAATATTTGCTAGTTTCAAAATTTAAGAGATAATTGACCATATTTTTTCATTCTATCCTTAGTACTTAAAATTCATTCTAAAATGTGAAAAGAATTATTATTGTATGTTTTCAAAAAATTAATAAAGTTATATTAGTCAAATTACCTTCCTTATTTTTTTTTTATGGTTTGCAAATCTTATGCTAGTCATTAAAATGAAATAGAGGGAGTAATATTAAAGGGCATGATAATTAGTGGACATATATTGACAAGAAAATGGTGCAGGTGGGCATTATTCTTTTGTTCAACTCATATAACCTCATTATCTCCTACTAATTATTTCATTACACCTCTCTTAATATACCACTACTCTCTAATTCATTCTACGAAGGGAATCTTACTTTTTTTCTTGTATTATAGAAGTAGTAAAAGACAAAAAGTGTGAAAAATATTATACTATATTAAGAAGTAGTAGCGAAAGAGAAAGTTGAGACAAAGAAAAATGTTCCAAGTCTTCAACTAACTCACTATACAAAAAGAATAATTTTATATTGAAGAAAGATATTCTTTCGATGGAGCTTTGGACTCTTCAACTACTGAAGAGTTGTTTGAGTAATACGACATTGTTGGGTTGCTATATTCTGAATGGGATTAGTCAACAGTATTAATGTTGGAACGGTGAAGATTATACCGAAGTGGACTTGAATCTCCTAAAAGAGAGCGAGATATCCACGCTTCAGCTCGAATATTTATTTGTTCATTTTTGTTAGTTAATTTTCAACCGTAAGTTATTGTATATTCACCAACACTAATCGGTATGAATATCTTTGTCGTGGGTGATAAGTTCATCATCAAGAAGACTTATAAATCATTGTTACCTATTTGTTCAAAAGTAACATGGAAATCCCTAGTTTTATTGAAAGAGATTATGTCTAGACACCAGTTCATTATGTGGATGACTATTCAAAAGAGGCTAGTAACTGTAGATAACAGATCATCAAAGTGGAGTATTCAAATTTCAAAAGAAATATGTACTATATGTGAGGAGGATACAAGAAAAATACATGATCACCTTTTCTTTGAATGCTCCTATTCTCACTTCATCTGCTAGAAATACTGACTGGAGACCAGAAGACAATAGAACAAAATAATCATGTATTTAACAATAAAGAAAAGACAAAAAGGATATATAGAGTCAGCAAAATTGTTTTAATACTGCACATCATAGATCAAAGAATACATTAGCTAATCTCAACAGCTTTCCTAGTTAAGACCATTGCTAGACAATGAAGGGAACTACCATAATCCACCTTCCTAGAAGGTGGCATTTTGGCCAGTGGACGGTGAAGAAATTTATTTGAGGCTATTTTTATAATGTCCTCTCTCAAGAGAGGTGTAAATATTTTTAGTTCATTAGAATATAAAATTTTATTTTCGACCAAAAGAAGGGCAATAGAAAACAAATCATAAATGTTAGATACTCCTCCTGTTCATATTTATTTGTCCACAAATAAGTTTCGCACTTTCCTGTTGCTTAGTTGCTCAGATTAATGTTGTAATAATTTGGTGTCATCACTAGTGAGAACTAACTAAGACGGATATTATACATTTATTATCCCATAACATCAATAATACAACATTTAAGCAAAAACCAAACTCTTCCAGATGCCCAATGCATTCCAGTAGAATTTTACAAGACAGACCAAAAACAAGAACAAACATTTCAATATAAGTTTTACTTTACAAGCATCAAGGGGGACCGAAAACAATGTGTAGTATGTGCAGACTGCATAAAGTAAAAAACTTGGATTAGAAACCTAGCAGCTCCACTGCCCTGTCTGAGAGAGTCCCCAACACTGGTGCGAATACAGGAGTGATCCTTGGCAACGTGGGATATGTTAGAGTTCCGAGTAAAAACCAGTTGAAACTCAAGAGAGCAACTGCATCCGATGCGGGTCTGTTCTTAATGGTCGAGAAGAACTGGACCACACTCCACAATGACATGCCAACAACAGCAAATAGCGCGAGGACTAGAGGCATGCATGCATCTTCAGCTTTCCATACGATAGTTCCAACTATGAGCGATAATATTGCACTAAAAAGGGTCTGGGAAACAGCTAGATCCCTTCGTTGGTGTAGCACATCACTCGTGTCTAAATCCTCGGACGTGGTTGGAGCATATTGCTGCTTGACATCTTGACAGGATCTGGCTCCCATAAAATCATGGTTCCTACTTCCGCTTTTGCTTTTATCTTCTTGCATTCCTTCCTGGTCTATGGCTACGCTCCGCATGCCACTTGATCTCCAAAATGGAATAGCGTCGCTATAGCCTTGAGTAACTTGGCTATCAAAATGGCCTTTTTGGTCTGAAAGTGCTTTACCATGAACTTCGTTCAATCGTTGATTTTCCACCTTCAGATCCTGAAGCTATCACATCAAATACAAGTTTCAGGCTTTCCAATCTCTAGAATTGCAGTATCATTAATAGAGGGAAAATTGGAACTTAGAGGACCATTAGAACAAATTTTGAAGGCACCGCGTTTCTGTGACCAATTTACATCAGTATCCCTCTTAATAAGATCCAGCTTTTCTGAAGTAGCAAGAAACACATATCTGAACAGGAAAGGCTACTTAAAACCGAAACTATAACCTCCACTCGTCACCCACAGAATTGCAGGGTAAACAGCAAACCTAAGAAACCAAGTCCCAACTCATCCACATTACCAATGTATGGACATCCAGCAGTAATTTTTAGCTTAGTTACATTGAGTCAACAATTAACAGAATGAAGTAGCTTTCCTACAAATAAAAAGTTCTATAGTGTATAAGCTGCATTATCACACTTCAATCAAATGCATGAGGAAAAATCAGCAAACAGAATTAGATGAGCAATTAAAGATGCACTGAAGGCTTCCTGTCTCTATTTGACGGCTCACTATAAGCCAAAATCAACTCCGGTCCTGAACACTTACAAGGCAATTGAATAGCTGTTACCTTCAAGTACCCGGCAATTAGTTGATACATAATTTTTTTGCAAATTATACAAAAACATAGACAGTTGAGATTCATAGGCAACGTTAAGGATTCAACGTCAAGGATACAACTGTGGAAGTGGCAATCTCGGAGAAGAATTAAAAAGTAAAATGCTATTTGGGAGAAAAGATAGGCGCATACCATGTGTAAGTGATATTGAGAGCAAGAGAACAAGAAGGAAATATGTCTCTCTGAAGCAAGTATTGATGCTTTTGGTTGAGGCTTAGTATGCGTTCTTAAATGCTCGCTATATGAACCGCGAGTATGGTTTGGTAAATTTAGCTCTGTCGTTCAACAGTTTGGGATGTTTGGAGTGAAGCAGATCACTTTGTTTTCTATCAACATAATGGTCGAGAAAAGAACATTTATCTGGTCTCTATGTCGATGACATTGTCAAGAAAAGATAACAAAGGGATATCCTGCTAAAGCAATATTGTCAAGAAAAGATAACAAAGGAATATCCTGCTAAAGCAACATTGTTCAGACACTTCCAGACAAAGGATTTGGGAAAATTAAAGTATTTTTCGGGAATCGAGGTCGCACAATCCAAGACAGGCATTGCTATCTCACAAGGAAGATATGTTTTGGACATACTAGGGAAGATGCATGTTAAACTGCTACCCCGTCGACACTCCGGATCCAAACGTCAAACTTGTTCATGGAAGGGGAACCATTGTAAAACCCTGGCATATATCGAAGACAGGTTGGTAAAGTATCTTATCTTACTATCACATGACCAGATATTTCTTTTGTAGTGTGGATAGTCAGTGTCTCTGAGCTCCATGTAAAGATCACTGGGACGCAGTAACTCCAACCGTCAGAAACATCAAAGAGCTCCAGGACAAGGAGTATGAATTTATATGAAAACAAAGGTCACAAAGACATCATAGGATATTCTGATGCAGTTTGGGCAGGTTTTCCATCAGATAGATGCTCTACGTGTGGGACTGTATCATGATGGCAAGAGAGAGTATAAAACAAGGTGTTGCCAGATCTAGTGCAGAAGCAGAATATCGAGCTATGACCCTTGCTACCTACGAGCTTATTTGGTAGAAGCAACTCCTCCAAGAGTAAATGTGTATTGAATTTAAGCAGATGGAGCTTATACGTGACAATCAGGTTGCCCTTCATATTGCCTCCAATCCAGTTTTGGATGATACTACAAAACATAAAGTAGATTGTCATTTTATTAGGTAGAAAATTGAGCTTGGATATATTGCCCCTAGCTTTGTCAGTTCAAATGACTAATTGGCAGATGTTTTTCTATCTGTCACAGGACCTCAGATTGAATACGTTTGCAGCAAGCTTGGAGCATAAGACATGTACGCCGCTCCATCTTGAGATATTAGTCACAGTATTAGGTGTCGTCCAAGAACATTGTCAAAGACTGCAGATTCCTAAGTGGACTGTAGTAATCCAATCTTGACTTATTTATATAGCTTTGTGTATATACACATTTTTTTTAGGGACACAGATTATTAGAGACTCATCAAAAAGGGACTTTTTGAAGTGCAGAATTCCAGAATGGGATCATTGCAGAAGAAAGGTCTATCATTCTGAGTATGAAGTCAAATACACTCGCATCATTAACTCATCTGAAAGTGCTGAAGTGAAGTTAAAGAAATACTCACTTTACTCTTTAACAGATTATAGCTAAACAGGTAATAAGCCTTTTATATTCCCTATTGAAGCAGACAGCCAACAAGAACTGCCTTAAACACTGGAACACATGAACCCATATGTTCATGGAGAATAAGAAAGTACTCGCATAATTGCGAAAAGCTATAGAGACAAGCAGCAAACTACTGCTGTCCAGAGTTGGGGTCCTATGCTTTGCTACTCTTTTACACGGTAGAAGTTATAGCAGAAAAATGGCATGGCAGAACTGAGATACCAGAGGATACAGTGGAGCCAAGGAGTAGTAGCATGGAAACTTCTATAAATCGGAAGTGATATGTACTTAGGCACACGTGACAAATCTCCTCTGAAACAAAATCCAATCCAGTGTATAAAAGAGA
The DNA here is from genome assembly GCA_035772735.1 of Datura wrightii. Lineage (NCBI taxonomy): Eukaryota > Viridiplantae > Streptophyta > Magnoliopsida > Solanales > Solanaceae > Datura > Datura wrightii. The sequence goes on along the minus strand of JASDFA010000006.1, from coordinate 14,307,653 downwards.
AGCCGGAAAATATATTATTTACCTTGCCCTCCAATTGCTCAATTTTGACAATGGCCTCGTCATGTTCATCCTCAAGTTCTGCTAACATGACCTGAATTATCTTTCTATCCTTCATGGCTACTCGTCGTTTCTTCTCAAGTTCCTTCATTTCCCAGACAAGGTTCTCTAACTCGGTCTGCATTTCCTGCAGTTGTATCTCCAGCTGAACATGGATTGCAATCAAGTCAGTTGCTTAAAGTGAGTCAAATAGTAACTCCTCAAAATGAAGACTAGACGCTATATCAATTTAAGACATATAACTAAATGGACATATGTGACAATAAACATAACATAACATACATACATACATACATACATACATATATATATATATATATATATATATATGAAGAGATGAGAAACCATTATACCCAGTCCTTGGACCCAATGATCCCAATTAACTGCAGTTTATTTACTGGCAAGGTTTGAATGGAGAAACCTGCCAATTTGAAGCGAGAGATCTTTGATGGGAAACGGATTAGTAAAACCGACAACTAACACGGTGGAAGATTTCAACTAATGAGAAGCCTTGGCTCTAAGGGGTATAGAACAGGAAGTGAAATAATGATACTAAAGTTACTAAACTGTTCTCACTAGAGACATTATTTTGCAGAACTGAAGCACATATGGAATTAGAGCTACCTTTGAAGCATACACAGAATATGTAGGACAATAATCAAGCTATATAGGTAATAGTTGGACAAAAATGGAGAAGAAAAATTCTTATACAATAGAAAAGGTTTTGGTTCCCCCCACAAGGTGTGCATAGACAAGAGCAGAAAGAAACTCACTATATTACATTATCCATCTTCACTCCTCTTCCATCAGTACTCTATTCCCCTTCCGTAGTAATATCAAACACAATCCCAGCCCCCAAGATCTGACCAACTTTACAAGCATCGGTATTCAATCAACTATAGGCTATACGGGTTTCTTTTTCCATTCTGCTCTATCCAGGCTTATTTTATTCCAAATATTAAATATTAGAGAACTTCATCATAGCTAGACTACTTTTAAGTTGACTGTCAACCTACTGCAATCATCCTCCTTTTTCCGTACTTGAGACCCAACTAATATTTTGCTAAGGTCGCATAGGTATAGTTAATTTCAAAACATGGATATCCAAACAGAGTTCTGCATAAAATGTCGATTGCAAATTCGAACACCTTGCGTTTCTGCCTAGGAAGAAAAGCTAATAAAAGCATTACCAAGTGGGCATTTAAAGGTTCTCAACAATTAAAGCTCAAACATCTAATTTCAGAACCCTGTTTTTAGAGTTATAAATTCCTTTCAAAACTATGAAAAACAATGAGATCCTGAAGTAAAAAAGCCTTCAGGTCTCCACTTAAAGCCCCCAAATATTTATGGCCTCCCATCTCCCATTCAAAAACAATGGAGAAAGGAAAGAAGGGTAATGGCATCTTCCAATGTACATATCTGCAAAACAACTGTTATGTGTCTTTTACGATCAAGAGTTAGACCAGGTCTAGAATCTGATAAATTCTTGAAGCACTAGAATAAACACAAAAATAACACTACATATAAAATGGAGGAAATAAAGAATGTGGAGGAAACATCCAAAAAACTAAAACATTAGAAGGAAATATATTTCATTTTCACAATAAAACTCACCATCCTTTCCCTCTGTAGAGCGGTTAAACCTCGTATAGGCAGGGACAGAATAGCAATAGCCCAAATTATCAGTCTCCAGAGTAAGCTGGCATGAAGACCCATAGCAGCTCTCAGCAGCTCTGTCCAGGTTTGAATAACAATGCATATCGTTCGCAAACCGAAGAAGCAAGTAAATTTGACAAGTGATAAAGGTTTGATCAAAACAGTATACACAAATTGAAGAAACTGCGCCATCATACTTCCAAAAGCAGTCAAATGTGTGCCATCTGCATAAAATGTTCAAGTTCTCAAAATCCTTGTATAGATGTTAATTCACAGAGTGAACAAATTACATTCTTCAATAAGAGCACATATGACAAATTTAGAACATTCTGGATATAAAGCCTACCAGTTTAAGACAATACTGAACCACAAAATAGAAATGCGTACAAAAATTATTAGGAAAACAGTTCCCTCAAATGCTTGAGTCACTACGGAAAGCAACAAATCTCAACTTCTTTGCAGCAACAAAATTAAAAGGCACTTATCCTTGGAATTCACGAGGTATTCAAACAGTTCAAAGCTAACCGCTACCCAATCAGTTCAGCTATCTTTGAGAAAGTCCTGTTAGTAAAACCTGGGAAACCAAAGTTCATTTCTTCTCAGATTGAGAGCGGAGCTAAATATCTTCTCCAGTTATCACCTACATAATGAAACATTACGCTTTTGTTTCCGCAGAGACTATATAGAGGCAGAAAATTTCACCTATAATTATTCATACATATTGAATAATAATGGATATCACCAGCTTGCTTGAGACCAGATGAACTGGATCAATACCACAAAGACCTGAAAAGCTACAGGTCATAAAAATAGGTACAGGGAAACATCCTGAACCACATGAACAGGAAGGCACTGAATATCAACTTAGTGACAATAACACCAATCAATATCGTCTTTCTAGATTGTGTAAATTTTGAGCAATTTTCATTATAGATAGTCTTTTCAATCACTACAAAACGGCTCATAATAATGGAAGCTTCTTTGATATGATTGAGCTCCTTAAGATTGACAACGAATTTCATTTTTGTAACCTTAAAGTCTGCATCATTGCTCCAGTCCACCACTCCAACTACACTATATTAAATGCAAATTTGTTCTTTTTCCTAATATTCATCAGATGCAAGTTAGAAAGTAAATTACACAATCATTAATTAGTTTAATAGTGCAAACATTGAAATAACTTTGAAGATACTTCTTCAAAATCCAATTAACCTCTTAATAATATTCATATTTATGGATTCAGTTCTTGGTATGATGGAGTACTGATTTAATAACACAAACAGTTGCTACAAGGTCAGTAATAATTTACAATTTACTTATTAACAACATCACTGTATATATGATGAATGTAAATCTAGTACTAAGGCAATACCTTATGTATAAAGGGACTCTCCCCAAAACAAGATACTAATGCATCAAAGGGAAGTCCTCACAAGTCAAGTGTCAACCCAATAATATTGCGGGTTTGACATCAGGTCCTTTATTCACATATTGTCATTTTATCTTTTAGGATGTTTTTGATATAGAGGAAAACATCTTTTGGGAAACAAGTCCCAAAAATAAGAAAAATGAATTCTTTGATAGAAGTAGAAAAGCAGGTTTCACAAGTGTCATTTTACACTGATTGTATCCTATCCACCTTCCAATACACCCCACCGTCACTTTCACATTTACCCTCACTCCCACCCCCTATAGCCCCACACATATTGCATGCTTGACATCAAGGTCCTTAATTCACATATCGTTATTTCATCTTTTAGGATGTTTTTGGTATAGAGGAAAACATTTTTTGCCCCAAAAAATAAGAAAAACGAATTCTGTGATAGAAGTAGGAACAAGTTTTACATGTGGCATTCCACACTGATTGTCTCCTATCCACCCTCTAACATGCCCCATCATCACTTTCACTTTCACCCTCATAGCCCTTCACCCACCACCACCACCCTCACCCCCATAAGATTATATATGTGTGTGTGTTTTTGGGACAATATTTTTTGCTTACTTACCAAATACTAGAATATGAGAAAACCACTAATTTTCCAGGAAAATTTTTCCAGAGGAAAAACATTTTCTTTTCATACCAAACACACCTTGATCAAAACTCATCATATTTCTTGACAGGTTGATCCTAAATCAGCTAGGAAGGATTAGTATCTCTTTCCAAAAGCTCCAATGGGGACAGCCCATCTTTTAAAACTTTCATGGTTTTGACCAAGATATTTGGGGACATCCCAAAAGTCTAAAATCAGACACAAGGCGTGCTTAACATTTTTGTTTTTTTCTACAACATCTTAAATTTCACCCTTACATAATGACAAAATGATATCACTTTTATACAAGGCCGGCAATTGCTATAAATAACTGTCCTTTATCAGGAACATTTTCCACTCTCCATTTCCTTCCACAAAAAACTATAAAAGACTCAGAACCACGTTCGTCCCACACAAATCTATAAATTGTTATCAAAATAAAATAGTAACAAAGCCAGAGACTAAATACAGTCAATTTATCAAGTCAAAAATCCTCCCACTTACCACCACCCCAGACCAAAAAGATGGAAACCCAGATAAACAAATACACAAACATTTAATTACTGAATGAAACAAAGAAAGAAGCGCATAATTTTCTCTTGCAAAAATCACCCAGATATATACATATATACATTTAGTTAAGTGAAAGAGAGGAGAGATGTCTATTTTCTTTTCTTTTCAAGGGAAAAAAGGAAAAAGAAAAAGAGGGGAAATAAAAAAAGAAGAAGAGAGTTTTACTTTGTGAGTGATGGAGAATTCGAAGCTTGAATGCGGAAGCTGGAAGACGGAAGTCTCTGAGCAAAGATCTTTTCCAGAGTTGTGGGGTCGGAGGAAAATGTAGATGAAGAAGTGGGGTGTTGACATGTGTTGTCCATCCTCCAGAGACGGACACGTTGTGTTAAAAAGGGGGGCTTTCAAAGCTTTGAATGGATAAAGAATAGAAGGGAATGGCGCAGCCACCTTTACAAACTGACATCAGTCCTGCAAGACTGGCCAGCAGAGGTGACTAGTCACACCTGAGATTATGATCCCTACCGGTACTAACATATTTGAATTTTCACATTTATCCATACATAGCAACACTTTTGATAATTATCATGCGTGTCTACAGTTTTAAAATTTCGATATAGTTTTTTGAAATTCGTTAATAAGATATAATTTAAATATAAATATTAACAATATCACATATAATTATAAATATTTCAAGTTTTAAAATTTGCACTATATCTTTAAGAAATTATGACCTCTGTATTTTTATTACAGCCTCATACATATCAATAAATTATTGTCGAATAAAATTACTAAGTAGCAGAAAATGTTAGGAAATTCTATTGATATATGTTTTTATTAGGATGACTAGTAAATCATTGTCAACCCTATTTGACAGAAAATATTGATTGAATTGTATGTATATACATTTTAATCAGAAGTATCCCACTGCATATACTAAGGGAAAGAAGATGTATCAGAAAAGATATTAGCCAATCAAAATAAAAACATATCACAAATTTTAGATTTGATAATACCATTAATAAAGAAGACATTTTCAAAAAATGCTTACAGAGTCCGGTGAAATGGTGGTAATAGAATTCAGGTTATTAATCATCTTTCAACCAAAGAAAAACAAATATTTTTTTTTAAAAAAAAAAAGCAAGAAAACTATGTAAATGACAATTATTTAATCAACAAAGAAAGCTTTAACGAAATAGAAGCATTACTCCACCCTACATAAATTGAAATTTCACCCGAATAAAAGTTATGGTGAATTTATAGGATCTAGTGAGGAGAAATTAGAGGAGGTAAAAAGATTTGTAATCGTTATAAATTTGAATGTTTAATGAAGAGTCATATCTTTTCAATCTTAATTATAGCAAATAAAAAGTTTGTAACTCATTAACACATGAAATGAAATGATATGATAACATTTGACCATATATAAATAGAAGAAATAGAAAAAGTTCAAAAAAAATCAATACAAAAAGTGAGAAGATATTAGACAACATTTTTAACCGGTTAGATCGGAAATAAAGTGCTCATAAACCTACATATTGATTAATTAATTTAATTTATGAATATGAAAGGTTTGGGGTTATGGATATTACAAATTATTACTAATTAAAAGTAGAAGTTATAACAATAAATAAGTACGAGTTATTATTTGACTTCCTATTGAACTTTTCATTCACTTACCCTTGATGTGAATTAAATGTTACTATTTAGTTTTGATTTTTAATGTGTCTTAAATATTACTATTTAATTTAATTTAACTTTAATTCAATGAATGATAAAATATTATTATTTAATTAGATATTTTATTATATTTTGATTTAATATAAAGGTAAAATGATGATCCAACTTTTAAGATGGAGGCTTCCCAATTATAATATAATATGATATAGATTAATAAATGTAGTAATTGATTTATCAACATATATGATTGAATTATTATAGTTGTCTTTTCATTTGCTCCTAATTTAAGATTAATCGATCTTATGTTCAAATTTATGTATGTAACTTAATAGAACACAAATAACAATTGAAGAGACATATATGTAGTTAAGTAGATTATATTTATGTATTATTTAATTGAAAGATGAAATAGTAATTATATTCTCTAATGATATTTTGATATTTTAACTTTCAACTTAGGGAGTTCCCACTTATATAATAATATGATGATATGATTTAGCTATATCAATATTTTTCCAATTATGCTAGATATAGTGATTTTAAGACAAGTCATTCTGTATCATATACAATATTTGTTTGGAGGATTAACAAAATACTCAATTTTATTGGATAAACTTGTCACACCCCAAACCTGAGGAGGCATGACTAGCACCTAGTGCTACCCCTGAAAATGAGCATGTGCGGCGCCCAAATATAAAATAAAGGCCAGAAACGATGACGTCTGACAACACAATAACTATAAAATCAGAGTAACAACAAACTAAATGTCACGCCCCGCCTTGGGAGGCATGACTGACACCTGGTGCCTTACTAGGACCTGAACTGCTAGACTGCTGAGCCTAAGCACTTCTGGTGCCTGGCTGGCTCTAACTCTGGATTCAAGAAAACGACGGGCTATATAACGGCCGTAAATACAGCCTCCGGCCGACTAGGCCTGTAGCCCCCTGTAAGTAACAGCTAACCAGAACAACAGTAGTATGAAGGGACCTATGCGGGCCGACAAGGCCACCATGCTGTCTAGTTACTTCTAAATCAAGAAAACAGGAGCTAAACTGCTACGTGACCGACAAGGTCACCACTACCAACTGAATAAGGCCCACACGGCCAACATAAACAACTAAAACATACGCACAGCCTCACGCGACCGGCACAGCTAACCATAGGGAATATACAAGCTGCAAGCCTCTAAGAATACTGATAAGATGGTCGGGACAGGGCCCCAGCCTACCCATACTGTACAGCAAAAGAACAGAAATAAACCTCTAGCTGTCTAACTCCGGATGACAGGAGCTGATGACTCAATGTGCTGGCTGAAATTACGAGGTATTGACTCCTCGTCTGTGAGTACCTGCCCAGATGGGCGTCAGTACCACTGGTACCGAGTATGTAAAGCAAACTGTGCATAACTGAATATAAGCAATAATACTAGTAGTTCTGAATAGAAGAAAGTATATGAAACTGTCTGGGCTTGCGGGATCTGAAATAAGCTTATCTACACTGAAGGTGAGGTAGAAACATACCCGTCGACGTGGCGACCTGCTATCTATTAGCTAATAAATAACATGTATATACATATATAACATACAAGGACCTATACCAGCCCCCATAAGCCGGAAGGTGCCAACCAACACACAATCTATATACCCCTACCCAGGTCAAAACCATCCAAAAGTAAATCGCTCCACTCGCCTACTAACTATGAGCATCTCTACCGGCCCCCTGGGTATGTAGCTTGGGCTTTCTGGGCTCCTGACTATAACTGTATCTGAGTCCGGAGGACTCGTGTAACTATAAACTATAATCTGCCCCCTGGGCGCAAATGCTCGACAGGGTAAGCTATAATGCTATGCTGATCAGCCTGATATGGAGAATGCTGCATCCCATCTTCATCCTACTGCGGACGGCATGCCATGCCTTGGAGTGACGTATCCTCACCCTCTGCGGGCGAGTCGACACAGCTATTAACCCTGGGGCGGCAAGGAAGCTCTAAGGGTGCCCTCACAGCACAAACAGGTCTCAACAAACAATATTCACATATAGCAAGCATGTTCAATCTATAAAATACTATCCATGTTTTGATATTCTATTCTGAATCTCTTTTCTATATCAAACTGATTCTGTTATTGGGCTAACTGTATCTGAAATAATATCTGGCTGTTTGATATTGCTTTACTAACTTTTATTCTGAATACAACATAATAATATAAAACATGCTTGCTGAATTCAACTGGACTCAATTCTGGACTTCTAGGTTCCTTCTTCTAGAGTTTACTTTGTTTACTATACTGGGATTGCTATCTTGCCGAAGAACTAGCTTTACATACCTTCGTTTCTGATTTCCCGACTAACTGACGTAGCTCGGTAAGTATTTCCGCTATTTCTCCCAACTGCATCCATATATATATCAATTAGGACTAAATACATTAATATTCTGAAAGAAAATATCACTTTTAATATATATATAGCCCAAACTTTGGCTTATCGAAAACCGGTCGAAAACTCGCTATTTCTCGAAAGTCCAGAAGGGAGAAGTACTCACTTTAGGGATAGGAGTATATTGACACTAATTTGGAGTAATTCTACTTACCTTAGCTCGGTAGCACGACGATTCGCCGGCCGAATTTCACGAAACTAAACCCGTAGGATTTCTCTCTGCAGCTTTATGCTTCGGTATCTAGGATTAATTCGAGTTTGGGCCGCGTTTGGCGGCATAATCGGATGAGAAATGGATAGGGTTGTTCGTTTTTCCTTCTCTCTGTTTCGCTCTCTGTTTCTTACTTGAAATTATAAGAAATTTCACTTAAAACCGAAGTTTGGAGACTTTTATACTTGGGACTACACCTCACCTCCGTGGCACATTGGCCATCGCGGAGGTGAGCCTCCGTGACACGCTGTCCATTGCAGAGGTAGGCCTCCGTGACACTCTGGCCATCGCGGAGGAGGTCTACCAGCCTCCTCTTGGGATGGTTCGACGTGTCGCTTATCCGGTCTTTCCCTGGGCCTTTTCCTAGCATGTATGGCATTCTAAAACTCTTAACCAACATGCAAATAGGCCATCTACATGTCGAGAATTTACGGGGTGTAACATCCTCCCCCCTTTAAGAACATTCGCCCTCGAATGTAAACTTCTATTTATAGGGGTCTCAACGTACTCACTTACTTTTTAGGAAAATTTAAGCAGAGTTTCCCCTATAATATAGACTATCTCAAAAACCTGAAATGCAGAAAAGTCCAATACAGGGACTCCACACAATACTACAGTATTCATCAGGCAAAAGACTAGAGTTGATTATCTCATTTATACATATAATATAAGGCATTTCATCAGATAACAATACTAACATACCTCTTGGTTGACTAGGCTTGGAATAAGTGCGAATATCTGACTTTCATGTCTTCCTCTGCTTCCTAAGTCATCTCCTCTCAGTTCTTATTATGCCACAATACTTTGACAGAAGCAATATCTTTAGTTCTTAATCTACGAATTTGTCTATCTAGTATGGCTACTGAAACCTCTTCATAGGCCAACTCTTCCGTAACCTGGACATCCTGGACTGGGACAACTCTGGAGGGGTCTCTTATGTACTTTCTTAGCATAGATACGTGGAAAACTGGATGAACGGACTCTAATTCTGGAGGCAAGTTCAACTCGTATGCCACTTGGCCTACTCTCCGTCGAATCTGATAAGGCCCAACGAATCCCGGACTGAGCTTACCTTTCTTGCCGAATCTCATCACCCCTTTCATTGGAGATACTTTCAAAAATACCCAGTCATTCACATTAAATTCCAAGTTCCTGCGCCGCACATCAGCATACGATTTCTGGCGGCTCTGAGTAGTCAGTAGGCGTTCTCTGATAAGCTTTACCTTCTCCTCTGACTGATGAATAATATCTGGCCCAATCAGTGCTGACTCTCCTACTTCAAATCAGCCAACTGGCGATCTACATTTTCGCCCATACAACGCCTCACAGGGCGCCATATGGATAGCTGAGTGATAACTATTGTTATAAGCAAACTCAATCAGCGGTAAATGCTCGTCCCAGCTACCTCCAAAGTCCAACACACACGCCCGTAGCATATCCTCGAGCATCTGAATAGTGCGTTCCTCCTGTCCATCTGCCTGAGGGTGGAATGCTGTGCTCAAATTAATCTGCGTTCCCAGACCTCTCTGAAACGACTGCCAAAATCTAGTTGTAAATTGTGCTCCTCTGTCAGAGATAATAGATACTGGAACATCGTGTAATCTAACTATTTCTCTGATATACAATTAGGCGTAATCTTCGGCAGAAAAAGTAGCTTTTACTGGCAGGAAATGGGCTGATTTCGTCAGTCTGTCAACAATTACCCAAATTGAATCATGTCTATGCCTGGTACTGGGTAATCCTGCTACAAATTCCATGTTTACTGCTTCCCACTTCCAAAGAGGCACGGCTATGTCCTGAGTCAATCCGCCTGGTTTCTGGTGTTCTACTTTTACTTGCTGGCAGTTAGGACACTGGCCTACAAATTCTGCTATTTCCCTCTTCATACCTGGACACCAGTAGATTTCTTTGATATCGTGGTACATTTTCATCACGCCTGGGTGGAGAGAATAGTGGGCGTAACGTACCTCACTTATAATCTGCTGCCGAAGCCTTGAAACATCTGGAACACAAAGGCGGCCTTTACATCGCAACACTTCATCCTCAGTTACCTGAAAATATGGCACTTTCCCTTGCTAAACTCTGTCTTTAAGCTGAACCAGGTCAGGATCTTCATATTGCCGTTCCTTTACCTCCACAACTAATGATGACATAGTAGTGTTCTGAATTATCGCTCTGTTGTCCTCTGTTTCTGCTACACGAACGGCTAAACTGACTAATTGGTGTATTTCTCTGGCCAACTCCCACTGCTCGGGCTGCAAGTACGCCAAACTCCCCATAGATTTGTGGCTGAGGGCATCTGCTACTACGTTGGCCTTTCTCGAATGATACAGAATGTTCACATCATAATCTTTCAATAACTCCAACCAGCGACGCTGCCGCAAATTCAACTCCCTATGAGTGAAGATATACTGTAGGCTCTTATGGTCAGTGAAAATATCCACATGGACGCCATACAAGTAATGTCTCCATATCTTTAAGGCGTGGATTACCGCGTCTAGTTCCAGGTCACGAGTAGGATAATTATTTTCGTGTTTCCTCAGTTGTCTGGAAGCATAAGCAATCACTTTACTGTACTGCATCAACACATCCCAACCCAATACCTGAAGCATCACAATAAATTACATAACCCTTTGTACCTTCTGGCAATGCTAATACTGGGGCGGAGGTCAACCTGTCTTTCAATTCCTGGAAACTCTGCTCACATGCCTCTGTCCACTTAAACTTTACTGCTTTCTGAGTTAGCTTAGTCAGAGGTGCTTCTATGGTGGAGAATCCTTCAACAAATCTTCTGTAGTACCCTGCTAATCCCAGAAAACTACGGACTTCGATCGGAGTGGTAGGTCTGGGCCATGTTTTGAATGCTTCTATTTTCTGCGTGTCTACTTGTATACCAGCATCCGAAACAATATACCCCAAGAAAGCTACTGAGTTCAGCCAGAATTCACATTTGGAGAACTTGGCATACAACTGATGGTTCCTAAGAATTGGAAGCACTGTCCGTAAATGATTCTGGTGATCTGTCTCTGAACGAGAATATACCAGAATGTCGTCAATGAACACTATCACGAACAGGTCCAGGTGCGGTCTGAAGATGTTGTTCATCAGGTCCATAAATACTGCAGGAGCATTCATCAGTCCAAAAGACATAACTAGGAATTCAAAGTGGTTGTATCTGGTCTTGAAGGCTGTCTTTGGAATGTCCCTTTCACGAACTCGAACCTGATGGTATCCGGGCTGTAAGTCAATCTTGGAGAAATATCTGGCCCCCTGTAACTTTTCAAACAAATCATCTATTCTGGGAAGCAGATACTTATTCTTAACTGTAACCTTATTCAACTGCCGGTAATCTATACACATGCGGAGCGAGCCATCCTTCTTTCTCACAAATAGAACTGGCGCACCCCAAGGTGAAGTACTCGGCCTGATAAAGCCCTTATCTAACAGATCTTTCAACTACTCCTTTAACTCTCTGAGTTCAACAGGAGCCATACGATACGGAGGAATTGATATGGGCTGAGTACCTGGTAGCAAATCAATTGCAAAATCTATTTCTCTTTTTGGGGGAATACCAGGTAGCTCATCTGGAAATACGTCAGAGAATTCATTAACCACTGGAACAGACTGGAGATTCGGAGGCTCTACCCGAACATCCTGGACTCTGACTAGGCGGTAAATGCATCCCTTAGCTATCAACTTCCTGGTCTGAAGGTAGGAAATAAACCTACCTTTTGGCGTAGCTGTGCTGCCCTTCCACTCTTGTACTGCCTCCCCTGGAAAGTGGAATCGGACCATCTTGGTCCAACATTCTATGTTGGCATAACATGGCACCAACCAATCCATACCCATAATGGCATCGAAATCAATCATCTCTAGTTCTACCAGATCTATTGTGGTTTGACGATCAACAACCTTTACTTTACACCCTCGATAAATCCTGCTAGCTATAATGGAGTCACCGACGGGTGTAGATACTGAAAAGGGCTGCTGAAGCAATTCTGGTGCAACACTGAACTTCCGAGCCACAAATGGGGTAACGTAGGACAAAGTAGACCCTGGATTAATCAATACATAAATAGGGTATGAGAAAATAGTCATCATACCTATTACCACATCTGGAGACGCCTCTGAGTCCTGCCTCCCTGGTAATACATAGGTACGGCTTGGGCCTGTACCTGAACTAGAGGCCTCTGATCCACCTCGGTCCCTACCTGCTGGACCTGAGGGCCTATGCCCTGCCAAGGCTTCTGGAGCTCGCGGCCCTGCTGATGCCCTGTCTTGGCTATCTCGGCTACCTTATCCCTGGCCAGACAGTCTTTCATCATGTGCCCCTCCTGCCCGCATATGTAACACCCTGTGGAGCCATATCTACAAGCTTCAGTGTGAGGCCAGCTGCAAATAGGGCAGGGTGGGGGTGTTTATCTGCTCTGCTCTACCCTTCTCTGTTGAGGTGAATCTACCGTTCGAGAACTGCCACCCGACTCTGACGGTCCTCGGCGAACAAATCTACCCCTTTGCTGCTGTGATGGAGGTGGGGGTCTAGGTGGCCTATCTGATAACCGTGGCTAGGCCCTCTCTGAATCTCCCCCTGAATCTCATCAGATCTATCTCTACGACGCTGCTCCTGATTTGTTCGTCTGTTACTTTGCTGCCGCTGTCTAAGGCCCTCAATAGTTTGGGCGAAGGCCTGCATCCGAGCAATGTCCATATCTTCCCTCAACGTGGCTGTCATACATGCCTCAATATATTCCAGGTTCAGACCCATAATAAACCGGTGGACTCTAGATGGCATGGTGTCCACAAAATCTGGAGCATAGCGGGCTAAGGAATCAAACTGTAGGGCATATTCTCGTACGCTCCTCGCCCCCTGCTCCAAGTGCAAGAACTGGTCCATCCGGGCCTGCCGGATCTCCCGTGGCAAATAACGATCCGGGAAGGCCTCTGAGAAGCTGGACCAGATCGGAGGGGCAACATCCCTCCCTCGAGACCTTTCCTAGCTCTCGTACCACAACACAGCAATGTCTCACAACCGAAATACTGCTAACTCAACTGATTCTGTAGGTGTTACATGCATGACTCGGAAGATCCTCTACATCTGGTCTAGGAAATCTTGGGGTTCCTCTGCCTGATCTGACCCTATGAATTGTGGGGGACCTAATGCCAAAAATTCTCTGACCCTCGAATTGCCAGATCCACCTGATGGCTCTACTGTTATGGGTGGCACTGACTGGCGCTGAGTGGCCATCATTTGTGCCAACATAACTACTGCACTTCGAATTTCCTGGTCGGATGGTGTAGGTACAGGAGCTATCGGAGGCGGTGTCGTTCCGAATGGCTTTTGGTGAGGTAGGGGCTGCTGAGAAAGCTATGATGATACCTCTGTATCGCTCTCAGATCGGGCTGATTCTAAATGTAGCTGAGGCATCCTGCTAGTGCCTTCACCTGCTGCGGTATCCAGTCTCCTGCCTGTGGCAGGATATCGCGGGTCTGCCATTTTAATCTGTAAACAAAGAGTATGATAAGTTTTAGGGACTCAACCCTATACTGTACTGCTATATGGCACGACTGAATATGAAGAAAGAGTAACCATACTATTATGCCTTGCAGCCTCCTGCCTATAGTATGTGGTGCACAACACACCCATAGAATAGACTCTACTTAGCACGGCTTGCAGACTACCTGGGACACGACCTTCTCTGATACCAAGTTTGTCACGCCCCTCCTTGGGAGACTTTTATACTTGGGGCTGCACCTCACCTCCGTGGCACGCTGGCCATCGCGGAGGTGAGCCTCCGTGAAACTCTAGCCATCGCAGAGGAGGTCTACCAGCCTCCTCCTGCGATGGTTCGACGTGTCGCTTATCCGATCTTTCCCCGGGCCTTTTCCTAGCATGTATGGCATTCTAAAACACTTAACCAACATGCGAATAGGCCATCTACATGTCGAGAATTTACGGGGTGTAACACTAAACTAAAGGTTGGCTCACCTGACCAACCAAAATGATATATAATAGGCCGTATAAGCCACGAAATAGAAAACAATCTATATAATAAGGCCCATCAGGCCTACAACAATGACACTATGCCCACAGCAAAAGTCTACGAGCCTCTACGAACACAATAGAAATCAACTGTTCGGGATAAGGCCCCGAACTACTCATAATACAATCATCTGGCAACTTCAGAAGACTTAAAGCTTTACCGACTCAACTTAAACTCCACTCAGCAATCAAGAACTTAATCGACCTTCCGATCAACACCTACAGGCATGAATGCAGCGTCCCCAACTAGGGCGTCAATACGGAAATATATCGGGTATGTAAGGCGGAAACGATAACATGATTCGGAGCGCAAATTAACAGGCATATCAGATATCAGCAGGAAGAAAGTCATAAATCAAGTAAATGAATAGGACTTACCTGACCCCAATAAGCCTGGAAAGTCTGACATAAGAAGATAAATGAATAAACAGACAATCAGTTGGCACCTAGCTGATACGACTCACCTGTAACTGCTTGCACCACACAGGATCCATACAAATGTCTTACCATAGTTAACTCTAGGCCTCTCCATGACCTCAGACATCACTTAACACATCTAGCATCCACAACTATCAAACAAACATAATGCAAGGCAAAAATGTAGAACAAAAACCACAGAATAATATAACACGTGGTACGCAGAGATATGTTATTTCACAACCCAACCTTGCCAGGGACACACCTTACAGTATTACAGGTCTAACAACACGTACTAGCAAGGTGCATCAAAAACTCTCAATGGCCCTACACTTGCAGTACAATCACTATTGCACCGGATAACACTCAATAGCCATACACTAGTCTCATAACAAGCTGTGCAAGGCTCAAGTGTGCCAGAATAATTCAACAGTTGTTCACACTCACATGTACAATCCAAATCAAGCCCAATCATTATGGAACCAGCTACCATAGCCACTCTGGTCAGCTATTGTAACACCCCAAAACTTTTCTAGACCAAACTCAGACTAAGCATGAAAAGTTAGAAAGCACCAAAAGATTTTTGTCACAGAACGACCCAGACAACGAGTCGTTGTCACCTGTAATGGATCGTTGTCTGAGTCATTATCAGTCTTACAGAATTCCTTTTGGGGACAAACGAGGCATAGGACGAACCATTGTAAGGAGTAATAAGTCATCCTGTTGTTCGTTGCATCCCGAGTCCAGAAACTTGCCAAACCTTCCCCTGAACCAATGAGTGGGACTAAGGACTCGTGGTTCATACCAACGAGTCATTGTTGCCACTCGTTGCCTGAACCTGCAATCCTTCAGGTCAAGGCAGTGTTACGACGGGTAGTTACCATGACTCATTGGTTCTACCAATGAGTCGTTGAGTCCGTCATTAGTAGAAGTCCCATTTTTAGTTCGTAACCCTGTCAGTGACCACGAGAGGAACTGACAACCCGTTGGTCCATCCAACGAGTCATGGTTCCCTTCCGTGGTTCATTTCTAGTGATCCTAGATTTCAGGCCTAGGATAAATGACTAGTTCCAATGAGTCATGGTATCAACCAACGACTCGTGTGACCCGTTGGTCCTTGTCGGGCAGTTTTCCAGATTTTCTTTCAGGGGTATTTTAGTAACTTGTCATCTTTTTAATCCCTAAACTACATCATTTTTGGCACATTTTGGAGAGAATTAAAGGGGTAATCAACTTAATCCCTCTCATTCCTCTCAACTTATGATTTTTCAGAACGTAGAAGTTTCAGACAGTCAGTACAAAGCTAATCTAGGGTTTCCAGTGTTCTTCAAAAATTTTTAGATTTCTTCTCAAGGATTCTACATCAGGTATCTAGGAATTCAATAAGGGAATTGTTCTTCCTTTGTACCCCAAAGCCCTTCTGGAATTGTTTGTTAGTCTTAACCCTGAATATCAGAAATAGGGTTAACTTCAGTCAGATTATGAATATTCTTGTGAATTGGAATCCTTTTGACCCCTTGCAATGTTTTCACTATTTATCAAACATGTTGTTATTCTCTTCATGAAATATTGTTTAGCCCTATTTTTGTGAATATAGTAAATCAGGTCTTGCATAATTGTCTAGATACAAATACTGCTTGACTCTATTAGTTCTTGAAATTTTTTGTTATTACCGCTTTGTGGATTCACAGTCAGTTTGAATTCTAGTTTAGTCTCATTTCGCAATTAGCTTTTTTCAGTGTCTTGCAGTAAGTCAGCTGATCAGGTTGACGATAGTTAGTTCTTTAAGGAGTTCAGTTCAGTAATACTCCTTAGCTTCAGTTATCAGTTAGTTCTTTAGACGGTTACGATGCTTTCAGATAAGCAGCTCTGACCAGTCTTAGAACACCAGTTTTCAGTTACCCGGTACTACAGACTCTCATGTTACTTCTAGATAAGTATTCCTGATTAAATTCGAGATATCAACTTAGTGGTCAAGTTAGGACTATCCGGTGGGAGTAGTATTTAGCACCAAACAGATCGGGGTTCCAGCGCACCCAGTTTTCTAGAACTATGTTGCCACCGTAGGTTATTTGCCCAACGGGCCCCAGACTTGTGATCACCCAGCTCAACCACAAGACCCTGGCACGGTAAAGTAGGCTTTCTCCGACGTGGTGTATACATGGACTCCATGTTTAGCTCACGTGGTTATATGCCGGTTATAGACTCTCCCACTTGTCAGTACAGTTCCAATTTAGTTCAGTTCAGTTTAGCTCAGTTCAGTCACTCAGTTCCAGAACATGTTTATGACCGTTAAGAATAAATGTACACAGCAGAGGAGGAAGCCTCCATACACTACCTACTCAATTAATATGGAACAAGCTCCCTACTATAAAACAAGTAGGATTTCTGTTAAGCTCACAAAAAATTGACATCAAAAGATGCTTAAACTCTATATACTCATAGAGATCATCAAGGGAGTCAAGGGCATTATTGACCATATTAGGTATAGCTCAGTGTTTATTAGTACTCAGTATCAGTTGGTCATTTCATGTTATTTCAGTTTAGTGCATATATTTTCATGCTTATTATATATCTCACTTACTCAGTACATTCAAAGTATCGACGCATACTTTCTATGTTGTATCGTATTATGATACAGGCACAGATTTTCAGTCTCATCATCGTTAGTAGTTCCTCCCGACGATTCCAGCAGCAGTCCTATTAGTGAGTCCTCATCTTCCGAGGATGATGTTTCTTTTCAAGTAGTTCGTACTTAGTCAGATTTTAGAGTTAGCTGGGGGCTTGTCCCAGCAACTCATCACTTAGTAGTTGGCTTTCAGACACAGTTGTTCAGTACATTTTTTCAGTTATTTTTACTATTTTGCCAAACAATTTTAATTAGATAATTATTTTTACACAGCTTCCGCTTATGCTTACTTAGTTACCAGTGTGATGTTAGACCATGGGTTAGCTTGGGTCACTTGTGGCACCAAATACCGTGTCTCGTCCGGGGTGCAGACTCGGATTGTACAAACTTGGTATCACAGCTCTAGGTTTAGAGTATCCTAGGATGTCTGAAAGTCGCGTCAAGTAGAGTCCTTTTCATGGGTGTAAAGCGCACCACACTTATGACGGGGAGGCTACAAGACATTATTAGGAAAATTTCCCTTTTGTTATATTCATCGTGCGTTGAAGTTGAATTCCAAAAAAAATGTCCTGCTAACTCGTGCTCTGTTTGTTTCAGTGAAAATATGCCTCCAAAATGAGGAAATGGAAGGAAGGCTGGCAATGCCAACTGACCTGCCCTACCAGCTCCAACAGCCCCTCAGGACGATCAAGTGTCTTCGGCAGAATTTTGGGCAGCAATTCAACTGTTGGCTCAGACAATGACAATCAATTGAACCAGTAGGTGATCCCAGTGAATGCAAACAGGTCTGCAGTAGCAACTAAGGTGCGGGACTTCACCCGAATGAACCCTCCATCTTTTCATGGATCTAAGATGGGAAAGGACCCACAGGAGTTTGTAGAGGAGTTACGGAAGATCACCTGAATTATGAGTGTTAGTTTCGTTGAGAGTGCTGATCTGGATGCCTACCAGTTGAAAGGGGTGGCTCAGATTTGGTATAATCAATGGAAGGAAGGGAGGCCAACAGAAGCAGGATCAGTAGAGTGGGATGAATTCGCTACGACATTTCTAGATAAATTCTTCCCTCGGAAATTGAGGGAGGCCAAGGTCACCGAATTCATGAATTTGAGGCAGGGCAACCGAACAGTGGAGGAATATGAATTGGAGTTCACGCGATTGTCGAGGTATTCTCAAGAGATGATTGCTAAGCTAAAGGCTAAATTCATCAATAAAGTGTCAGATTTGGTACTTAAGGAGTGCAGAACTACAATGCTCATCAAGGACATTGACCTCTCCAGTGTCATCATTCATGCCCAGTAGATTGAGGTAAAGATGTTGAAGGATATAGAGAGGGAGAATAAGTGGACTAGAATAGGTCTGTCGAATTATGGCCACCAGAGGTCCGGTGGCAGTAGTCGCCCACAGCAGCAGCAACAGAGGACTCCAGCACTCACATCAACTAGTGCTCCTTCGTTCTGATCTCCCAAGGACCAAATGGGTGGAGTATCAGGTTTCCAGTCCTAGAGTCATGTTTCCATCAACTGTTACCCAACTTGTCCTAAGTGTGGCAAGAACCATCCAGGTGAATGCTGCATAGGCAAAGAGGGTTGCTTCGGATATGGGCAGTTGGGTCACAAGTTAAAGGAGTGTCCATCAGCAGGACAGGGGAGAACTCAGTCTACTTTAGCAGCCCCAGCAGGTCATCCAAATCAATAGGGGACTACTTCAGGTATGGATGGCGGTCAGCATTAAAACCATTTTTATGCTTTGTGCTCTCATCAGGATCAAAAGAGCTCACCTGACGTGGTCATAGGTATGTTACATATTTTTCATTTAGATGTATATGCCCTTCTAGATCCAGGAGCCACACTATCATTCGTCACTCCTTATATAGCTGTTCATTTTGAAATCAGTCTAGAAGTCTTCTCAGAACCGTTCTTAGTCTCCACCCTGGTTGGTGAGTCAGTTAGAGCCTACTGGGTATATAGAAACTGTCCAGTCTCAGTATTGAGTAAAGTTATTCCAGTTGATCTAGTAGAGCTAGACATGGTCAATTTTGACCTCATTCTTGGCATGGATTGGTTACATTTCAATTATGCCTCAATCAACTATAGAACTAGAGTCGCCAGGTTTCAGTTTTCTAATAAGCCAGTCTTAGAATGGATGGGTAGTGTTTCAGTGCCTAGGGGTTGGTTTATTTCCTACCTTAAGGCAAGAAAGCTCATTTCAAAAGGGTACATCTATCACATAAATCAGGTCAAAGATTCTAGCTGTGAGACCCCAATGATTCAATCAATTCTAGTTGTCAGCGAATTCCCTGACGTGTTTCCGGAAAATCTTCCCAAAGTCCCTCCCGAGCGAGAAATAGACTTCGGCATAGACCTTCTTCCACACACTCAGCCTATCTCTATTATTCCTTATAAAATGGCTCTAGTTGAGATTAAGGAGTTGAAGTAACAGCTGAAAGATCTTCTAGATAAGGGTTTCATCAGGCCTAGTATCTATTCATGGGGTGCTCCAATGTTGTTCGTGCTGAAGAAAGATGGTACTCTCAGAATGTGTTATGACTATCATCAACTGAACAAAGTTACAGTTAAAAACAGGTATCCCCTACCCATGATTGACGACTTGTTCGATCAACTTCATATCATCAGCTTAGAGTGAGGGAGTGTGACATACTGAAAATGACCTTTAGAGCTCGATATAGTCACTATGAATTTGTGGTTATGTCCTTTGGACTAACTAATGCCCCGAAAACTTTTATGGACCTAATGAACAGGGTATTCAAACAGTATCTGTACATGTTTGTCATTGTGTTCATAGACTACATTTTAATATACTCCAGAAATAAGAAGGAGCATACTAACTATCTGAGGATAGTGTTGCAAACTCTCAGACCACCAGTTGTTCGCTAAATTCAGCAAATGTGAATTCTGGCTGAAGTCCGTGGCCTTCTTTATTCATGTGGTCTCAAGTGAGGGTATTCAGGTAGATCCTTAAAAGATAGCAGCGCTGAAAGACTGGCCAAGATCTACTTCCCCAATAGATATCAGAAGTTTCCTAGGTTTAGCCAGTTATTATCGATGATTTATAGAAGGATTTTCTTCTATTGCATCTCCTCTAACTAAGCTAACTCAAAAAAAAAGGTGAAGTTTTAGTGGTGAGATGCATGTGAGAAGAGTTTTCAAGAGCTGAAGACTCGACTCACTGTAACTCCAGTTTTGCCCTTACCATAAGGAATAGATGGGTTCGTGGTCTATTGTGATGCTTCTAGAGTTGGCCTCGATTGTGTTCTAATGCAGCGGGGTAAGGTGATAGCTTGTGCCTCCATACAGCTCAAGGTTCATGAGAAGAACTATCCGACTCATGATCTGTAATTGGCAGCAGTGGTGTTTTCTTTGAAAATATGGAGACATTATCTTTATGGGGTTCACATGGATATTTTCACCGATCAAAAGAGCCTTCAATACGTGTTCAGTCAAAAGAATTTGAACCTTTGTTAGAGAAGGTGGTTGGAGTTATTGAAGGATTATGACATGAGTGTATTGTACCACCCTGGCAAGGCAAATGTGGTGGCAGATGCCTATAGTAGGATGTCCATGGAGAGCGTTGCTCACGTGAAAGAGGGAAGAAAAGAGCTAGCAAAGGATATTCACAAGTTAGCTCGGTTGGAAGTGCAGTTGGTGGATTCAGCTGAGGGCGGAGTAGTACTGCAGAGTAGGTCAGAGTCCTTGTTAGTTATTGAGGTTAAGTCAAAGCAAGATGAAGATCTCATACTTCTTAAGCTGAAAGAAGTAGTTCTAAGAAAAGAAGTGGAGGTCTTCTCTAAAGGGGGAGATGGTGTACTTCGCTACCAGGGCAGGTTATGTAAGACATAGACAACTCGAGGTAGCGAATACTGGTAGAAGCACACAGCTCTAGATATTCTATCCACCTAGGTGCTGCTAAGATGTACCATGACCTATGGGAAATCTATAGGTGGAACTGTATGAAGAGGGACATTGCAGAATTTATGGCTAAGTGCCCGAACTTCCAGCAGGTTAAAGTTGAACATCAGAGACCTGGGGGTATGACTCAGGATATCAGCATACCCACGTGGAAGTGGGAAAAAGTGAATATGAACTTCATTACAGGTCTACTTCATACTCATCGACAGCATGATTCAATTTGGGTGATAGTAGATCAGATGACCAAGTCAGCACATTTCCTCCCAGTTAAAACTACAGACTCAGCTGAGAATTATACTAGGCTGTACATCCGGGAGTTAGTCAGACTGCATGGGGTTCCCTTGTCCATCATTTCAGATAGAGGTACCTAGTTCACCTTGCATTTCTAGAAGTCATTTCAGAAAGGACTCGGTACTCAAGTCAAGCTCAACATAGCTTTTCATCCTCAGATAGATGGACAAGTTGAGCAAACTATTCATACCTTAGAAGATATGTTGAGAGCTTATGTGATCGACTTCAAGGGCAGTTGGGATGATCACCTACCACTATCAAGTTTGCATACAACAACAGTTACCACTCCAGTATTCAGATGGCCCCATTGAGGCATTATATGGTAGAAGGTGTAGGTCTCCTATAGGGTAGTTTGAAGTTGGCGAAGCTACTTTGGTAGGACCAGATTCAGTTCACGAGCCTATGCAGAAAGTGCAACTTATCAGAGAAAGATTGAAAGCAACTCAGAGTCGCCAGAAATCATATGCAGATGTGAGGAGAAGAGAACTAGAATTTGCTATAGATGATTAGGTTTATCTAAATATTTCACCCATGAAAGGTGTGATTGTCATGACCCAAAAATAAGACAAGATAGAGACACGGGTCAAGGAACCCCGAGAGACTCCAAGTCGACCCATGACATGAACATAGAAGCTAAGAGCATACAAAAAGCAGAAAATGATAAAATAAAACATGCTTAAGTGGAAGTCTGTATACATATCAATCTAAAACAGAGTCAACAATGACAAGTTGATTTCTACATAATGTCTGAAAAAGCCTCTAACATAACTAATGAGCTGATGGGACAATATCCCCAACTAGCTCGACAAAGTTTGTAACTGAAAGAACATAATAATGGATAACTGAATGTCCTCGAAGGATGGGGATTCACCAACACTAGCTAGACAGGCCTGAGGAGAAAACAAGACTAGTGATGCGGTTGAGACTGATCCCTCAGACTTGTATCATGAAACGATACAACATAGAGTATGCAGTCAGTACTTGGAACATACTGAGTATACAAGGTAAGTAAAAACGAACAGTTAAATACATAAGAGTTCGTAAAAGTAGGACAACATGAACATGTAGTAAATATCATAATGTAAACATAAGGCTCAAAGATTTCAAACTTTTCATAATCCAATCATAATCATAGTCATAAGAGAAACTTTATAAAACATAACTTGAGCCAAAGTAACATAAACATAACCATGCATAAATCATGAGGAACAATGAGAGAACTCGTCTTAATCGACACCATCATGAAAGAGCTTACATGATGCCCCACTATTTCTCCCAAGTGGTCAGGACCGTCCCAGGCTTGCTAGGAAAGGGACATGCATTATGGTGATATCATAGGGATCTAATAATATATATATATACACCTACGGTGGCACGTAGTTCTGAGACCACGAGGTTTACCTGAATGCCGCTCTACTTAGTGCTAAACAGTGCTCCCAAAAATATGCACATGAGGCTCATATCGTAATCATGAATCATTCATGAAGTTCATGGCCAAATAAATCATAACATACTTGATCATACTTGAAATACATGATTAGCCATAAGTAAGAGCCCGTGAGTCGGCCAATAGTCATAAATTCATAAATCGTGAAGAACATGCATACTTGTGAAAATACATATACTTGATATTCATAAATTCATGAAGAGTACTTGAAGAGAAATCATAACATGAATCAAAAATCATAATTTAGACTTATTAAGATCAAAATTATAATATAATCATAACTTGACTTTTCATGAAGCTTGCATAATTGGGCATAACTTAATTAAAAATTTATGACTATGAATTGATAATCAAAATAGGTATAAAATATGCTCATAGATCTTCAAATATGATTTGATACATGAAAGGAATTTACCCATAGATAGATCATAGAGAATTTCACAAAATTATGGATAAACCCCAATAGATCACGAACTTAAATCTAGAATTGAAATTCATGGAATTGAGAAGAATTTTGTGCATGAGAGTGAAAGGAACTCTCATTCATAGCCTCACATACCTGGGTAAATCTGATTTACACCCCCTCTTGAAAGCCCAAAGGAAATTGGAGAAAAATTGGGGAATTCCTAAAGCTTGATCTCCAAGGAAGAACTCTAAACTTTCAAGCATGGAATGTTAAGGCTTAGGATAGGTTTAAAACTCTTAAAAACCTTCTATCTGAGCTTAAACCAACGTAGTTTAGGACCTTAGAGCTCAGAAATTACAAAAATACCCTTAATAAAAAGTCAAAAAATTTTGTACTATCAGTGACCACGACTGATACTAGGAGTAGTCACTCGTGGTATCCATCCATTACTTCTTTCGATCATTTATTACATTTTTTGGTCTTGCGACAATGACTTGACAGAATGAGTCATTACTCCACACAATGATCCGTTACTTCCTCTTATTACTTCGCTAAATTTCAAACTCAGGTCTTCAAGCACGACTGGACAGGACGTCATTACTAATCCCAATGACTCATCATTTTCTCCCATTGCCACCATTGCCCACAACTACTCACCTTTTAAAAGTCCTCCCAATGGAGACATACCATGACTCGTTGTCCCATACAACGAGTCATACCATGACTCGTTGTCCCATACAACGAGTCATACCATGACTCGTTGTCCCATACAACGAGTCATACCATGACTCGTGCCAGTAACCTTAACAAGGACCACTCTCACAATGACCTCTTGCCACGACTCGTTATACTGACCAACGAGTCATTCCATGGCTTATTGGTATTGGACCTGCCGACCACATTCTCACCATGACAGGGACCAATGGTCCGTGGGAGCTTCTCACGACTCGTATAATGGGTCGTTCTATGCTTTTTTCCCAACTTTTCTGTTGGTCTCATTTTCAAATCCCGAGTCTAGTCTTAGAAACTTCCGGGGTATTATAGTGATGAGGTTTGGAAAGAAAGGAAAACTCAGTCCAAGGTGTGTAGGACCCTATAGGATTCTAAGGCAAATTGGCAATGTGGCTATGAGTTAGAATTACCTTCGGAGTTAGCATCTGTGCACCCAATCTTCCATGTGCCACTGTTGAAGAAGTGCATTAGTGATCCGACCTCAATTGTGCCACTACATAGTGTGGGAGTGAAGGATAGTCTCTTTTACAAAGAAGTCCTAGTTCAGATCCTAGACCGTCAGGCTCGTAAGCTGAGAACAAGAAGATCACTTCACTAAAAGTCTTGTGGAGGAACTAGCTAGTTGAGGGGGCCACATGGGAAGTAGAAGCAGACATGATGACTAAATATCCCATTTATTCTCTTCTAGTTAAGTTTTAGTATCAGGTATTAAATTTCTCATCAATACTCTACTCAGTTCCTTACTCATTAGCTCTATTATGTTTTTCAGTGTGCGCACTTGTTGCATCAACTCAGTTAGCATGCATGTCTCAGTTTGGAGTCAATTTATATTTCAGCTGGGGAATTATAGCTCTTTTCCTAGTTTTCCAACAATTTTAGCCTTCATTTGAGGACGAATGATCCTAAAGGGGAGATACTGTAACACCCCAAAATTTTTTTAGACTAGACTCAAATTTGGCATGAAAAACCAAAAACGTACCAGAAGATTTTTTTTTATAGAATGACCCAGACAACGAGTCATTGCCACCTGTAATAGACCGTTGTCTGAGTCGTTGTCAGCCTTGCAGAATTCCTTTCGAGGACCAACGAGGCATAGGATGACCCATTCGAAGAAGCAACGAGTCATCCTGTCGTTCGTTGCATCCCAAGTCTAGAAACCTACCAAACCTTTCCCTGAACCAATGAGAGGGACTAATGACTCATGGTTCATATCAACGAGTCATTGTTGTCACCCGTTGGTTGAACCAGCAATCCTTCAAGTCAAGATAGTGGTGACGATAGGTAGTTACCACGACTTGTTGGTTCTACCAACGAGTCATTGGGTCGGTCGTTAGTAGAAGTCCCTTTTTCAGTTTGTAACCTTGTTAGTGACCACAAGAGGAACCGACGATCCGTTCATCCATCCAACGAGTCATGGTTGTCATGGTTCCCTTCCGTGGTCCATTTCTAGTGAGCCTAGATTTCAGGCCCAAGACTAACGACTAGTCCCAACAAGTCGTGGTATTAACCAACGACTCGTTGTGTGACCCGTTGGTCCCTGTTGAGCAGTTTTTTAGATTTTCTTTCAGGGGCATTTTAGTGACTTGTCATCTTTTTAATCCCTAAACTCATTGTTTGGGCACGTTTTGGAGAGATTAAAGGGGTAATTTAATCCCTCTCATTCCTCTCAACTTACGATTTTTCAGAATGTAGAAGTTCCAGACAGTCAGTGCAGAGCTAAGCTAGGGCTTCCAGTGTTCTTCAAGATTTTCCTGATTTATTCTCAAGGATTCTACACTAGGTATGTGGAAATTCAATAAGGGAATTGTTCTTCCCTTGTGCCCGAAAGCCCTTCTATAATTGCTTGTCAGTCTTAGCTCTGAATATCAGAAATAATGTTAGCTTCAGTCAGATTATGAATATTGTTATGAACTGGAATCCTTGTGAACCCTTGCAATATTTTCACTATTTATCAAACATGTTATTATTCTCTTCATGAAATATTGCTTAGCCCCAAATATGTGAATACAGTAAACAGGTCTTGCATAATTGTCTAGATACAAATACTACTTGACTCTATTAGTTCTTGAATTTTTTTGTTATTACCACTGCGGGTTCATAGTTTGAATTCTAGTTTAGTCTCAGTTCGCAATTAGCCTTTTTCAATATCTTGTAGTAAGTCAGCTGATCAGGTTGACGATAGTTAGTTCTTTGAGGAGTTCAGTTCAGTAATACTCCCTAGCTTCAGTTATCAGTTAATTCTTTAGACGGTTACAACGCTTTCAAATAAGCAGCTCTGACCAATCTTAGAACACTATTTTTTAGTTACCCGGTCCTACAGACTCTTAGGTTACTTCTAGATATGTATTCTTGACTTAGTCCAGGACCCCAGCTTCGAGATATCAGCTTAGTAGTCAAGTTAGGACTATCCGGTGGGAGTAGTATTTAGCACCAAATGGATCGGGGTTACAGCGCACCTAGGTTCCCAGAACTACGTTGCCATCGTAGGTTATTAGCCCAATGGGCCCCAGACTTGTGATCACTCAGCTCAACCACTATACCCTAGCAAGGTACAGTGGGCTTTCTCCGATGTGGTGTATACATCGGATGCCATGTTTAGCTCACGTAGTTATATGTCGGTTATAGACTCTCCCACTTGTCGATACAGTTCCAATTTAGTTCAGTTTGGTTTAGCTCAGTTCAGTCACTCAGTTCCAGGATATGTCTATGAGCTTCAGTCAGGGTCATTATTGACCATATAAATTATAGCTTAGCTTTTATCAGTATTCAGTATCAATTGATTATTTCATGTTATTTCAGTTCAGTGCATATATTTCCATGATTATTGTATATCTCACTTACTCAGTACATTCAAAATAATGACGCATACTTTCTATGTTGTATCGTATTATGATACAAGCGCAAGTTCCCAGTCTCAGCATCGTCACTAGATCCTCCCGATGATTCCTGCAGCAGTCCCATTGGTGATTCCTCATCTTCTAAGGACGATGTTTCTTTTAGTTAGTTCAATACTTAGTCAGATTTTAGAATTAGCTGGGGGCTTGTCCTAGAAACTCATCAGTTAGTAGTTGGCTTTTAGGCACAGTTGTTTAGTATTTTTTTTAGTTTTGTTTACTATTTTCCAAAACAATTTTAATTGGATAATTATTCTTACACAGCTTCTAGTTTGTGCTTACTTAGTTACCGGTGTGATGTTAGACCATGGGTTAGCTTGGGGTCACTTGTGACACCAAGTACCCCATCTCGTCCAGGGTGCAGACTCGGGTCGTGACAGCTACTCCTCAGGCTCGACCCCGATGGTGGACTAAACTCGACAACCATGGGTACTGCTTATCCCTTAGAGGCAAGCATATTGACACACAATCACAACATAATTCATATAACATCCACAATCAATAACAATAACAGTACAATGATCAAACAGCCCACAATCGGCTCTCAAATCCCACAAACTGACTATCATAACATAGTACTAATCTTAGCACATATAGGCGTCCACCATCGAGCCACTAACCAATCTAGGGATTACCATCCTAATCAGTTTATCCCAAAGCTTTACAAGCGTCCCACTAAATACAGTCAACACCTTCTAATATCCTATCATAGCACAACTCAACCTTGACATCTATCAACGGCCTACCGACATACAACAACCCACTAATTTATTACACGAATTCACGACCTCAACTGTGAGGGAAGGACCACGGCATAATAGCCCCCAAACACACATATACTAGATATAAACAATAACTAACAACATGGCAAACTCAAACCATTCAACAAGGATACAATTATAACAGAAATTATGGAGAACTAAGGAACGAAAGCCTTAACATATCTTGAATTCGAAAAACTTATGCTAAGACGAATCTCGAGATATCTGCACCATCAACATGTTTCCTAAAGGCAACCCAAGCTACTTTCAAGAACAGCCAACACAACTTTATTAAAGAAACGATGCAAATGGAGCTTATTCGACGCGATCTCTACGAATTCAATAGCAGAAACTTTAAAACAACAACGTATTGATGCTTACAAACTCTTGGTCAACTTAAACAACTAAAGTATACCAAAGGAGAAGCTTACCAAAATAGCCACCATGAACAGTTACTAAAAACTACTGAAGATGCCATGAAAATATGAGCTACGCATAAATCCCGACTTATCAACATCAAAAATCACCTTGCAAATTAATTCTTAACCTTAAGAACCAAAGGGACAAGAAGAGGGAGCTGGAGAGGGTTCTTAGTCGTGAAGGTTTCTGGAAAAATAAGGAAATGAAGCAAACAACCGACCAACTAACTTATATAGGCAGCCACCGCCTCAGTGGCAATGTGCCGCGCTACCCAACGAGCTGATTTGATGGTGGGACCCACTTCCATCATGAAGCCTCTCTAGTCCTCGCTGCCTGCTTGCACAGTCACACAAAAATGCAAATATCTCTCTACTCTGAAGTTGGATTGACGGACGATTAATGTGCTAAACTAGACTCATAGAACTTTAATATGATAGGTTGTAGGCATCTTAACTCCTTATAAATTGGGATAAAATCTTCAAGATATTTGACCCAAATTTTAGAGAATTTCAAAAAGGAAATTTGTGATAACTTTGCCGACTTTCATTCAACAACTTGATCGACATCAAACCTTAACATACGACCATAAAGTGACTCTAATACCTCATAATACTTCCTTCTTAGCATAATAAGTACTCTTATCTTTCCTTGAACTACAGATTTGTTGCTTAAACTATACGGGGTGTTATAAAACTTTTTCAACCTTACTGGATACAATGATACAATCCAAAAATATATTCAGGTACAAAATTTATTTGGAGATATTAACAAAACACTCAATTCTACTGAATACGCATTTTCTATTTTGTTAAATATACTTTCTTAATTTTGTTGGATATACTAATTCAATCCAAAACCTTTTTACATACAATCTAAAATTTTCTACCATATAAAAAGAAAAAAAACTCTCAACATTTGTGGTCATTGGGATACTAATAGAAATTAATTTTTGCAAGATTCAAAAACTATATTTTATGCTCAAACTAAATTATTAGCTACTTGAGAATTTCAAATTAGATCTAGTCAGATATGAAAAATAATGAAACAACAAACTGTCAAAGTTTTGTTCTCCAATAAAAGCAAAGAGATATAGAAAAAAGGACACGGAGTTAAGGGAGTTGATATTGGTGGTCGTTCGTCGAAGAAGGAAGGAAAAGGGGAGGAGTCGACAATGAAGAACAAGAGCGCGCGCGCATAGAGAGAGAGAGAGAGAGAGAGAGAGAGAGAGAGAGAGAGATGAGGGGAGGCATTTTAGGTGTGAGAAAATTGTTACACCCTGTAAATGCTAACGATTAGAAGGCGTACATGTGGATTAGTGATGAGTAAGAAGAGCTTGATGCGTGTGAAAAAACCTCGGAAGCGGGGTCGGATGGAATTGCTCCAAACTAATTTCTATACGATCACAGGCTTCAAGTAAGCATTTCTCCCTTCTGGACCATCGAGTTATGAGTTTTTGACTGTGTTCCGTTAAGTTAAAATATAGTTAATATTTATATATAAAGTTATCATTTTTGCCGAATTTAGTACTGAAACTAGTCATATTCCCCAGTAATATGATTGCAATTGAGAAGAGCATTTGAATACGAACTGAAGCCCGCCCGTTAATCAGTAATGGGCGAACGAGGTATGTAAGGCTTAACCCTCGGTAGGTATACTCGTCGTACAGTGTTATGACTTATGTCCTCGAATAGAAATGACGATTTCATATATTGTAGATAGCTTCTACCATTAGATCGTGATTAGATATGTTGTAACTAGTTGTTGTTGGTATATAGAGATCAGATACGTAGTGATGAGCTGCTATTGGTAGATTACGATTATATAGGTTTTGGTTAACTGCTAGAGAACGTATATAGATTATATGATAGTATCCCTCATCGGGAAAAGACATGATAAGTATGATAAGCGCTAGAAGTGTAAAAAGAACTCTCCTATGATATGGTTCATTATTTTAGTAAGATTATATGTTTTATTGTCATACCTAGACCTTAGAAACTCGTGAGGGTTAGCGAGCCTGAGTTAGTAAGTTGAACAGCGTAGGCATAACTCGGCGACATAATTACCAGTTTGGTGCCTGATTTTCCAGAAAAGCACACCTAGAAGCCATTGACGTTACCGCACGTCCCAGGGCCAGAAATATAGACAGAATGGTCATACTCTAGAATCAGCGACACTAAGGTTGTCTAGTGTACTGAGTGACAGCCTACCATTCCATTAGACCTTACCAGTGATTATCAGTCCTAGTTGACTTGGCAGTTATTACATAGGCCACACAGGAAGCCAACCCAGTTGTCTAGGTCAGATAAACCCGTGGGTACCCTAAGGAAAGGGACCTTATTAGTAGTTAGCGGCCGGGCCAGCACTCCAGCCGATTCTTATAAGGTATGCAGGTACAGATTTCCAAGAATGGTGAAGTCTACATAGAGTTGTATATAAGGTTAAGAATCACCCAGGAAAGTAATATAAGATCCGAGTAGGCCCGGATAAGGTCTAAGGGACTAGTAGTACCATGTTAGTACAGTACTGCCCACAGGATAAGGATGTCGATAAGCTTCTTAGGAAGGATTAGGGGTCGATCGCTCAAAAGCATGTTCATCCAGGACCAGCCCTACTGTTGTTCTAATCAGAGGAACTAAGTAGTTAGTCATTCGCGACCCCATAGTTGTTTAAGAGATATCGTTGTCCAGGAAAGAATTTTAGAGTTATATTAGACCACTCCAGATCTCGCCCTATTCAGTCCAGACTATTAGAGATCATGATCACTATCAGGATCCTCTAATCAGATACAGGTGTATAGCGTGCCCGCTAGCAGCCTTACAGACTATCCTAGGGGGCGGGTAGCGGTGGCGTTAGGCCCAGAAGAGTAGTTACGCCTTTTGAGTTACTAGATTGAGATGTTAGTATAGCATCTAGGTTGGGGTTGCGCTCATTTAGGAGCCTTCCATGACCACCAAGGGTTACTAGTTGTGTTGACGCCCGCTAGGAGTGAGATGACATCGCTCTACGGAGCAGTATGCCGTCTGCGAGGGACGAAGATGGGGTCCCAGGTCCTCATATGTCGTGGTTGGCTCTACACACCCCTGTCGAGCCTGATGCCCGGGGTGCAGATATCAGGAGTCCTCTAGACTCAGACACAGCTACAGTTTAGGGGCCAAGCGGGCTTAGTTGTAGATCCAGGGGATCGGTAGGTTGGCTACAGTACCAGTGGAGTTATAGAAACCTAGATAGGGGTATATAGATTGAGATGTGCTCGCCAAGGCTTATGGGGGCCTGAACGAGTTATTTTGTGTTGATTGTACCTTCCGGTTTATGGAGGCCAGGTGAGGTTCTTGTTTGTGTTCTTGTCTGCTAGCTATAGTTTATAAATGTGTAATCATACAGTCTTAGCTTACGTACATGTAGTGTTGGTTAGATGCAGATTACGAATCAGCAGGCGAACAAGTTAATCTTTCTGCCCTTCTTTCTATTCACTTCCAGTATTTATCAGTTTATCTATTGCCTTACATATTCGGTACATATTGTATTGACGCCTTTCCCTGGGTGCTGCATTACTTGTGTTGACACCCAATTTTGACCTCCCTACGCCTTAATATGTTGCTTATATATATATTTATTCATTTATTTATTTTACGCAAATATTCGACTTACTTTTATATTTATAAAATAATTTATTATCATAATATTGTGAAAATTATTTCAAGTTACATATATATGACTCATATTAATTTTTAAATTTTTGATATTAAATAATTATGTCGTATATAATATATTTCGTATTAATATGCGCCCTTATTTTGAAATATATTCTTTACTTAGTAAACTATTTACCTAATTTTACTAAATTTTACGAATTTATTTGACTAATAATATTACTCAAATTTACGAATTATTTATGTTAATAATATGATTTTCATAATATTTGATAACTTAATTTTATTTTTTAGTCATTAAATTATTTATAAATATAATAATTTAATTATATAATATTTACATAAGTCTACTAAGATTTAGAATTTATTTATTAGTAATAATATTTATATAATTTTTTATAATTTAAACTATTTTATTATTTATTTATTAAATTATCTACAAGTGTAGTATATTTATTAATTTAATAGCAGCTAAAATCCAATTTCATCCAATTTATTTAAATTATAGCCACTTTCTATTCAATTTCATTCAATTTGTTTAGAGTTTAGCCACTTTCTATTCAATTTATGTCAATTTTAGCCACTTTTGATCAATTTTGGCTATTATTTAAATTCAATTTCAGCCTAAATATATTCCTTACCCACTACAAAATCCGGTCAACCCATCTTCTATCCTAACCCGACCCAATACACTAATTAAATCCTAGTTATTCATCATCTTTAATCCTACGATCTAAATTTAACCCTACCTAATTTCCATTAATATTCCCTTTACCCCAAAATCCTAAACTCATTTTCATTTCTCTTCCTCTCCCCAACCCTAGCGCCGCCTATCCCCTCCTTCCCCTCTCACCCACCTCTTCTTCTTCGTCTTCCTCCGACCTCCATCGCCGCCTCATTTTTCCCTCATTCCCATTTTCCCTCTACCTAAAACAGCGCCGCCCCTTCCCTCTACTCCTCTCTGGCCAGCCAAAGCTCCAGCCGAAACCACCTTCCTCTCTCTATCTCTAGTCGTAAACCAGAACCCACTATTATTCCCGGCCATCGTTAGCCGGAGAACACAAACAGCAACGCCCATTCCCCTCTCCTCTCTCCCCGGTAGCATTCACCCCTCACAACATCTCCGACCAACCGCTACGGCACCCAACACTCCCGGTCACCTTCCTCACCTCTCTCAGCCTCACCTTCATCTCCGATAGTTACCGGCAAAACCCAAAATGCCGCACCTCTGCGGCCCTCTTTGCCTCTCATCTCTCTTTTCTCTCACCCGAACCTTACTAGAAGCCGCCATTGTTCTGTCTTCTCCAGCCATAACAGGACGACAAACTTCGATAATATGCATATTGATATTTTCGTGCCCTAACTTGCTTAAAGTCTCTTAGATCTGAAAATCGGGTGAATTGATCATTAAATTTCGTGCAAATCTCTTGTGTTCGTTATTTGTTCAGATCTTCAGATTGACGTATATGAATTCGAATTTCTGTCAAACTTTAAAATTTATACTTGCTGATTTATTGGAATTAGATGTATGCTTGTGATACATGTCCGCGTAATTTCGAATATTCACTAAGATGTTTGTAGGATTTTGGCCATTTCACTCACTTGATCCTTTAGAGAATTGTTTCCAGTCATATGGTTTAGTGTGTTTTCTCTGTCTCTAAATCGATCCCTGACAACTTTATCTGCATGTTAGTCATGGCAAATTTAGATTTGTTTAGCATCTAAATATTTTGATAAAACCTGTTAGCCTTGTTTAATTTGTATGATCTGTGATAATCATTAGTTATGATCTTTATTATTCTCCATCCTTTAACTAATCAAGGAACCTCAATTTTTTATCTATATTTATAATAGACTCGTTTTGGAATTAATCTTCCCTACCATCACAACTTTAGAAAAATTATGGTAATCTATGATTTTATAGTAGCATGAGAATGTTAAATACTTACACATTTTTTGGGTAAGTCGAATGTGTGCCTTTTTGATCAATGGACATCTCACATAATTGATTATAACCATTCCTAATCTTTTCTTTACTTGAGTATTTATTCATTATGTTAGTTTATATTCTCATGATTCTGCTCAAGGAAAACCCGCCTGATTGCTTCTCTCTTTCTTTAACTGGTTCAGTACTTATTTGCTTATAATAATTCTTGAATTAATTTTACATCATATTGATTTGATATGCCCTTTTTGGAAAATAACTACTTTTGATTGATTCATGGCTTAATTTGGTCATAATCAATTACTCCCTTAATATGGGCAACTTAGTATCTGAATGTGCTAGAAAAAATCGTTGGCAGGCTAACTTCCTTTTTCTTTCAAATTTTGTGATAATTCCAGTACTTTGACATATTTGGTAAATTATGAATGATTCTATGCTTGTTTGAGGAAGTTTTCTTTTCATTTGTCCCTTAATTGATTATGAAAAGTTTTGATATTAAAATTTGTTTTTGTTTCCTTCTCTTCTGCCGTTTAATTATGTTACAATCTTATTACTTGAATATTTATGGAAAGCCTTGGCGTAATTTATTGGGGCTGCTACCTAAGGGGAAGAGATTTCCTTGATTGATCATTGTGAATAATCATCTTCCTTTTGAAATTATCTTTGGTATCTATACCCTCAATCTACTCTCTTTAATTATTTTGGACAACTGAATATATGTATTTATTTACGGTAAATTGTGGACAACTTTTATACCTTCTAATTTGATTATGTTATTTAAGGAAATAATGTCCCATGATTGATTCTATTAAATATTTTCTTTCCCCACATTTAGTTATGAATTGTTTAGTATTAGTTATTTCAAATTCTGAATTCAATTTAGAACTTTTCTTGGCTACGCATGAAAGCTAGAGTATCCATTTACTTTTGGTATATTTGGAGGAGCTAAGTACGTGATTGTTTCGACTTTGCAAAAAAAAGGAAGAAGATTTTTCTTTAATTGGTTTTGTAAAATATTCTCATTTCCTAATTCCTTACTGCTTAACTATAAAAGCAACCCTTTTTCCTCTTTTATTGACAGTCGAACATTGAGAAAAATTGGAAAATACTTTATTCTTCATACTTTTCTGCTATTCGTCCTATTCTCTATAATTCCCTTAACCCACCTTGATACAAGCACTGCTCGGAACCCTTGAAGTTCTTGTGATCTTGATGAGTTGAGGTTTGGGGTCTCGATTCTGAAAAAATCTTTAGAGTTTATTGGTACTTGTTATCGGTATTTGCTGTTTGGTACTTGCTTCTTTGCCAGAATTGTTGTAAACTGGTTAGTACATTTTAATGTCCGGTCTAACTTTCTACTATTGTGTTTTCTGTGATGTTTTTTTTTATTTTGTCATATATGAGTCCAAAATCCTACTTGATGGATGCATATTCGATTAAGTGATTAAAATTAGGTATATTTATTTGTATATGCGTAGAGTTGCAACAGTATTTGGTTAACAGGTTCTTCTTGAGCGGAGAAGATGAGTTGCTGGGACAAGAGGGGCTTTAGATTACTATTTTTTTATTTATTCATTATTTTAATGTATGGTGATGTATTTATTTATTTTCAGCAACATATAATAACTGTAAAAACAATAATAGATAGTGAAAAGGGGCCTGGGGCGGGGATTGCATGTTTCTTTTATTTTTTTTAATTGCTTCTAAACTCACCTAAAAATCATGCCCATAAGAAGTTAATTGAATCAATGATGTATGTTTAAGTAGAAAGAATGCCTATAGGATTTCACTAACTAATAATCACTAGAAATCATGCTCATAGGAATTAACGCAATAATATAAGCGACGCTTAAATATACTGTCGTGAGTTGTAAGATTTTGTTTAAACACTTGTTTTTAAATATTTTGAATTCATAGATTTATCCGCCTTCAAAGATTAAACGCGAATAAAAGGGTTGTTAGATAACTTGTATATAGGATTTCAAATGATTTCAACTTGAAAACGTCTTACAATCGAATCCTTGAAATACTTGCTCTTGGAAAATCGTTTTAATGGGTAACCTATGTGACACTAGAATTCATGCTTCTAGGACTTTGAGTAAAATAAACGGCTGATGTCTGTAAGAATTGGTTAATTAGTTAAAAAGATGCCTGCATTAGTTATATATCTTTTAATTTTATTGAATAGTTTGATGAATCTGTCTGAATGAAATATTTTTCTGCGTTTAATCTTAATTAATTCAGTAATAAGTCCTGTGTGAATGACTAATAAAATCTGTCTATGCTACTTGTAACTGCCAGCCTTTCAAGAACTAGGCAAAACGCTGAAAATTGTTTAATCATAGTTTGTTTTTTGCAAGAAATATTTAGGTAACATGAATGTTAGAAGAAATAAGTGAATATTGCTGCACCCACTGTGTTAATGTATTAATCAGAAGTTATACTCATAGGTTAATATTAAAATAAAGCCAGCATATCTGCATTAGAAATCATGTTTATAGGATTCACTTTCATCCCTTTAGAAATCACGCTCATAGGTTAAAAGAGGCCTATCTGGAACCTTATATGCTAAGTATTTTATTTATTTACTTGTTTGTACTCGTGTTTTTTTACCTCAACTACCATAGAATTTTTAGACCAAAAAATCTAAAATAACTGTCCAATACCTCTTGGACTTTAAGATTGGGGCGGGTAGGCAAATACTAGGACGTTAGTTTGTCACACAGAACGTTTTAAGTTAATAATTAATCAACTAGGTGGGTAGATGGGAAATGATAGTCTGTGCTCGCTGAATAATACGAGCAATTCAAAGGATTGTGAAGTATTATTTAAGTTGCACGTGGTGATCCCATTAGGTCAAACAATCCTTTTTGTAGAACTACGTTTGGCCTGATTCCCTTAAGGGATACATAGGCGCCTCATCGAGGTTTGGCCCCATAATTAAATAAATATTTATTTGTTTGTTATGTGGATTTTAATAAATTGTTCTGTTTTTTTTGTTTTTACTTATTTTATTTGCCACAAACTTTGTATTTATTATTAAAAAAATAAAATAAGATAAATTATTTTTAAATTTCATTCTGTCCAATTCTTTCTTCTCGCTTTTCTAAACAAAGTTTAATTCCTCATTTCTTTTATCAACCATTTTAATTACAAATAATATAGGTTAAAATTAGTCTTATTTAATCGCCTAGTAAAATTTCCATATTAATGAATCCAGACGGAAACCACATTTGTGGACCTCGAAAGGTGCCTAACACCTTCCTTTCGAGGTAATTTAAGCCCTTGCCTGACTCTGGTAACTTAGGTAACAAAATTTAGCTTAGAACGGTGCCCTAACGCACCTTAATACGTTAGGTGGCGACTCTCATTCAATAACCCTTAAGAGTTGTCACATGTCGAATCCCGCTTTCCGCGAGGAAAAATGGGGCGCGACAACTTGCCTGCAGGTTTAGACAGACAGGGTTCAGGATCTCCAATAGTAGCTGTTCAGAGTCCGCAGTTGGGTCAGCTCCTTTCATTCGGAGTTGCCAAGTTGTAGAGATTTTTGTATTTCAGTTATATAGCATTTTGGGTAGGCCGGAGCCCTGTCCCGACCACTATTTGTATTCTTAGAGGCTTGCAGACTATAGTCGCCGGGTAGTTAGTTGTATGTTGGCCGTGTGGGGCCTTAATCAGTTATGTTTCCTATGTTGCCGTCTGGGGCCTAGGATGGTAGTTTGTCTTCATTTCTGTTATAACTAGATAACATAGTGGCCTGTCGGCCTGCATAGGATCCCTTCTGTTTCCTTTTGTTGGTTTGCTATTTTCGTTCACAGATGACTATAAGGCCTTGTCGGTTGGAGGCTGCATTTACAGCCTAGATATAGCTCGTTGTTTTCTTTATTTGAGAAGCAAGTCTGCACCAGGTGTGCCTGGGTTTAGTTAAGTCAGTTCATATCCTAGTAGGCACTAGGTGCCAATCATGCCTCACAAGGTGGGGCATGACAAAATATACAGTATACCTATAAACTTTTGCTATAAAACTAAAATTACCGCTAGAAATTTTAGTATTTTCAAAATGTAGCTATGTATTGTATTGCAGAGTCTTACATTTGCTTTGTTAAGTAAATTTTCCTATTTCAATTGTTAAATGACTTTTTTCCTTCTTTCTTCTGTTGTGTTAAAAGATGAGTATGAATAGAGTAGAGTTGTCAGATGAGTGGGTTGAATTTGAGCGAATCAAAATAGATTAGAGTTAGTTAATAAATGGGTGGTGGGTGGTTATTGATCCGTTCAAAATTTGATTGGATTAAAATCTATTGTACTGAAATGGATTAAAATGTAGGTTATGATCTAGTTTGTTCAATTCTTACTAAGTTTAATTGTTTTATTTATTCTTTTATAATTTTAATACCTAATAAAATTATTAATTTTTTCTTTATTATGACAATCTATATAACATATCAATTAAAAAACTATCTTTTTGAAAATATTATGACAAGATTTTTCATGGGTCAATTTGAGTTATGTATTAGCATATTTTATGAGCTAAACTAATAAATGAACGGGTCAATAACTTGCCCAAACTTCAACCTATTGGGAAGGTTATGTTTTCATGGATAAATTTTATCATCTCGAAGTGTGAGATACAAAAATAGATATTTGCTCCTTGAATTAATTTCTAGAAATTAATTTGTGGCTATGATACTAAGTAGAAAATTGCACACAAATAATTTTAAGATCAATATTAAAATTGAAAGGTTTTAGGACTATATATAAAGGAGAACACTAAAATGTTATTGTCCTCACAGAGCAATACAGAAATTTCAAATTCTTAAAAAATTACTACTATAACTTAATTATAAGAATCCAAACAATATTAATTATCTGGATGACCACATTCATGAAAGAAATAAGTCAAACATCATAAGAGAACCTTCTCTAGAAATGCTTTTAGTGATCATGGACAAATAGCCCAAAGTTTACCTTTTTTCCCGTTTCAATACTAGACCTTCTCCCAACGAATTTGCTCATTGTGAAATGGAATGCATCTCCACCAATCAATCCCATGTAAGTGGACCTCACAATGAAAACCAACACCTTATTTGCCTTGGAGATGATAGAGAGCAAAGACCGTAGACATGCTGAGAGCCAATAATAGGGAACTGGAAGCCCTACTGGCCTCCATGAAAGTCCCAAAATTGGATGCCACAAAACCAAAAAACCTCACAAAGTAAAGTTCAATGACCCTCTCAATGAACTCTTAATTGTGTTTTGCCTATTAGACCATACCAAGTTTGAAGTAAGAATCAAGCTACCCCTACCCTTTAAATGGGGAACTTTATAGAAACTTTGAACTCCTTGGCAAAAGTAAACAAGGAAGAAATAGTGGAGGAGACGCGCACCCTAAAGGGATAGGCAAAGGGGAAGGATGCGATCAGGGATCCCTTGAAACACCATCAAAATGATAATGAACTTCAGCATCTGGAATGCCAGGGGAGCTAATAATATTGAGTTCAAAGTCACTGCATCTCCATCATATCTCTCCACAAATTCTATGCTTAAGCTTCTGGAAACATGCATGAATGACCATAATCAGCTCACAAAAGACCTTGACTTTTTTATCCAAATTCAATCCAGTATTGTGGAAAATTCATGGGAAATCGTTATCATATGAAAAAAATGATAAGCTAAAGATTGATGATATCTTCATCACTTTCCAAGTCATCCATGTTGTTGTTAAGGTAATCCAACCCTATCAACTAAGTTTTTAGTATGATTTATGCTAGCAATTTCTTTTGCTGAAAGAAAGCTTTTCTGGATCAACTCAATATCATAGTTGACACTGTCAATGAGAGATGGCTGGTAGCAGAAAATTTTTAATGGAAATTTTAAAATCTCCGACAAGTTTCAAGGTTATAGTAGTAATTACAATAAGACCAGCTATTTTTAAAATTACATCAACCACCATAAGTTAGTTGACCTGGGTTTTAAAGGTAGTTGATGGTTATATATTACATGAGCTTTATGAGGTTATTTGATACAAAATTTATGTGAAGTTTGAGATTTTATGTGTGGGTATTACTAATTTATATCATTTTATATGTAGGTGAAGACAAACCTAACTTGAGAGAAAAATAGGTAAAACAAAGAAGACACAAGTGAGAAATCGGACAAGAAGACGTATGTGATTCGCACACTTGGGAACTCCGGCGCACAAGGGAGACAATGAGCAATTTTTTCATTGGTTCAGTTGAGCGACTGCGTAAAGATTTTCATGGATGATATTTTATTTTCTTTCAATTAAGGGTGTTTTGAACTGGTACTTTCCAGGACATGTTAGTAATAAATCCTAAACACATTTTAAAGGGGACTTTTGTCCTAGGGAATTTGAAAGAGAATAGAATAACGAAATTCACTACTTTCCATCACGATTAGATTCAATATGAAAGTTTGATCAATCATCAATTGTAATATCTTCTAATTCTTATTCTTCGATATTTTCTTCTTCTATTATGGAGTAGTTTTTCATAGGATTTTTGACATACATGGTGTATTGATAATTTATTGTGTATTTTGATTCTTGTTTTTATGCTTGAACTTAGTTTTGGAGTTGAATTTTATTGTGGCTTTGTTGATTATTTTGTTTAATCAAAAGAGAAATAAATTAGTGAATATATTTGCACTATCTTATTTGGTATGATTTATTGTTATTTTTTTAAATAATCGAAATAGCTTGTTGAAATATATGATTGAACAAGGAGAAAAGATATTTTTCCTTAAGACTAAACCTTAACTGTGATTTTGCATATCTAAGTTCAATATGTTGTAATTAGTTTATTCTCTAAAGCCTAGATTTAATAGAAAGAGAAATCTAAATTTCAGAAATACTCTAATTAACTATTGAATTCATGAGAATCGGCAGAACTCTAGTACATGAATATTAAACAGAATCATAT
Organism: Datura wrightii; assembly: GCA_035772735.1. Lineage (NCBI taxonomy): Eukaryota > Viridiplantae > Streptophyta > Magnoliopsida > Solanales > Solanaceae > Datura > Datura wrightii. Next base: position 14,266,577 of record JASDFA010000006.1, on the reverse strand, counting down.
CTCAATTATTGTCTTGCACCTATCTTGTCTATACCCTTCTCATATTGGTAGTAGATGTTACTCTTGTGATCAATTGTCTTAAATTACATTATTAGTCATAAATCGTGATTTCTAACTACAACTAATCAAGTTTTAATTCCTCGAATAATACTTAGCAAATTTTATTTGATTTATTAATTTTACCAATCTTTGGAGATACAATCTTAATATTATACTATCTTTGAATAGCGAAACCTTTAATTTCTAATGTGTTTTGTGCTCCAAGACCTAGAATCTACTCTTACCAAGGACTCTAGGGACATTCTTAGAAAGGATTATGATTTCTGAAAACTAAAGTTTAGAATCAATTGGCTAAATGAAGGAGGCTCCAACATTAAATTCTTTCACATCTCAACCCTCAACAGGAAAAAAAGGATTAAAATTAATGCCCTTAAGGATGGAGCTGGGAAATGGATCTATGACAAATCTGAAATAAAAGACAATATCAATATTTTTTACTATAACTTGATCAAAACTGATCAAAATATCTCTCATCGTAGTTTCAGGCTAACCTTTCTATTTCAGGTACCATAAGACCCGAAGACCACCAAAAACTTTACTGCAATCCCACAATCTATGAAATTAGAAATGCAGTAAGCTCCTCCAAACCTACCAAAGCTCCTGGACCTAATGGTATCCACCTCTTTTCTACCAGAACTATTGGAACACCATTAGGCCCTCTCTAGTGAATTTGTTTAATCAAGTTCTCAATACCCTCACCATGGATAAAAACATGAAAATTACCTACCTGTGCTTAATCCCCAAATATACAAATGGCACAACCTCGAAGAACATTATACCCATTAGCCTTTGCAACACTCAATACTAGATCATCACCAAGATGATTCCCCTTAAGGATGAAGATGGAAACTAAATCTATGATCAATATGAAATAAAAGACAATATCAATATTTTTAACTATAACTTGTTCAAAACTAATCAGAATGTCTTTTATCTTAAGTGTCACTAACCTCTCTATTCAAGATATCATAAGACTTGATGGCCATCAAAGACATTTCTCCAATCATACAGTGTATGAAATTAGGAATGCTATAAAATTCTCTAAACCTACCAAAGCTCCTAGACCTGATAGTATCCACCCCTTCCTCTACCAGAACTATTGAAACACCATTGGTCCCCCCTTAGTGGAATTTTTGTAATCAAGTTTTCAATACCCGCACCACGTATGAAAATATGAACACCACCTACTTGCGTCTGATCCCCAAATGTGCAAATGGCACAACTCTGAAGAAATTTAGACCCATTAGCCTTTGTTACACGCAATACAAGATCATTTTCTTTAAATATGAATCTAAAAACTGGATATATGACTAATTTGAAATAAAACACAATATCAATATTTTTTACTATAACTTGTTCAAAACTAATAAGAATGCCTCTCATCTTAGGTGTCAAGCTAACCTCTCTATTCAAGGAATCACAATACCTGAGGACCACTAAAGAATTTGCAGTAATAATCTATGAAATTAGAAATGTAGTGAACTCCTAAAAACCTACAAAAGCTCCTGGACATGATGGTATCCACCCCTTTCTCTACCAAAACTACTGGAATATCATTAGGCCCCTCTAGTCAATTTTTGTTATCAAGTTTTCAATAGCCACTCCATGGATGAAAATATGAAACCACCTATTTGTACTTGATCCCCAAAGTTGCAAATGACACAACTCTCAAGAACTTTAGACTCGTTAGCCTTTATAACACTCAATACAAGATCATTGTCTATAGGATCAAACCCCTTCTCCCCAACATCATTGTCCCTAATCAAGATAAATTTCTCTTCAATAAAAGAGCATCTAAATATATCATCATTTTTCAGGAATAGATCAACCATTTCTACAAAATGAGAGGGAAGAATGCTAGTATAATCCTTAAGATTGACCTTAAGAAGGTCTTTAATGGACTTAAATGGTCTTTCATCAGACAATATCTTTCCTTATTTAACTTTCCTGAGAAGCTCATTGTGTCTTGCATTAGCACCTCCTTCATCTCTTGTAACACCCCAAAAGTTCCTACACAAAACCTAGACTCAGCATAGAAAACCACAAAAAAAAGTTTCTAGAACAACCCAGACAACGAGTCGTTGTCAGCAATAACGACCCCTTGTCTGAGTCGTTGTCAGCCCTGCAGTTTGTTTTCTATAACCAACAAGTCCAGTAACGGATCGTGGAAGAGGCTAACAACCCATCCTATTGAGCTGTTGGGAGAAGTCCGAGAAGGTGATAAATCCCTTCTAGTGACAATCAGAGGAAACAATGATACATTATTTTACACAATGAGTCGTTGTTTCCATCCGTGAGCCAAGCCAGAAAATCCAACATCTAGGATGAGTGGTGATAACGACTCATTGGTTCGTCTAACGAGTCATGGTTTCCTCCTGTTGCCTGATTTCATGTTACAGCCCGTAAATATCTGTAGTAGAATCATTAAGTGCCCATGTACATTGAGAATTCTAGCATACAAAACCTCTAAAAGAAGGCCCGAAAGGTGATAACACGAGTGCGTATTCAAGCGGACAGGGGCCGAGGCCATGGGCCAACGTGCTGGGCGGCGCGTCGTGCGGCCTGCCTTGCCACAAGCAATGGCACGTTACACCTCTGGTGCAACGCGATAGGGGGGGCGCCGCACACCCCCTTGCCACCGCCTTATCTATATAAAGCCTTCCTTAGTTTAATTTTAAAACAATTGTAATATACTCCCACGGCTAAAACAAAGAGAAATGCAACTTTCACTATATTTTCATCCGATTACGCTACCAAACGCTGTCCAATTGCAAATTAACTTTGAGTAACGAGTTATAGACCTATGAGAAGCATTACTATGGAGTTATTTCTCGAAAATTCATTCGACATACCATAAATTCGCCGAATAAAAGTTGTCATAATTTCTCCAAATTGAATCCTAAACGGCTACAGGCATTAGGTAAGCACTTCTCCCTTCTGAACTCTAGGGAAATTGTAGGTTTGCGGTCGAGTTATTCGAAGTTGAATTATAGTTGATATTATTATTGAAAGTTATCATTATTGGCCGAATATAGTATTGAAATTAGCCCTATTCTCTCAGTATAAGGGTTGTAGTTGGATAGAACCACCAGTTACAAGTTGAAACTCGTCAGTTAGATGAAAGTCGACATTCGAGGTATGTTAAGGCTATCCCTTCGGCAAGTTACATTCATTGTAAAGTTAGTACGGCTCGTGTATCTATAGTACTTCTGAGTAAACCTATTGCGATCAACTGTTATGAATAAAACTGAGGTGATAGTGATGGCATAGTAACCCTCATCATAGTTAACCCTGGCTAGATTGGTTTTTCCTTACAATGTTGGGTTATAGGATGTTATTGCCTATTGGGCCATGCTTGTAGGGGTAGTACGATATCCGAAGGACCAAATTGAGGTTGTGAGGGCCGTGTTGTGTTACACCAGATTGATGTCATAAGGGTCGTACCTAGTTACAATAGTTATGTTATGATCCATAGTCGAGCCAAGGCTTGAGATCCAGTTACAATAGTTATGTTATGATCTATAGTCGAGCCTAGGATTGGGATCCAGTTACAGTAGTTATATTATGATCCATAGTCGAGTCAAGGCTTGGGATCCAGCTACAGCAGTCACATTATGACCCATAGTTGAGCCAAAGCTGGGGGTCCAGTTACCTAACCCAGACAGCTCATACGCAGACACAACTACAGGATCCTATCAGGCTTGGATACAACTTTAGAGCATGAGTAATCATGAGTTACAACATGTTTATGAACCTTTAGTAGTCAGACAGTAGGAGTGTGCATTATTTGTACTTGTCAGGGCTTATGGGGGCCCAAGTAGGTTATTCTGTATTGTTTGTACCTTCCAGGCTTATGGTAGCCCGGTTAGGTTCTTTTTTGTATATATATACTTGTTAGTTAGATATTTCAGATGGTGAGATCATTTCTGTTAAACTCTTACCCTCCTTCATGATTACTTCAGTTGTGCCAGCTTTCATTCAGTTATCATTTTACTGTCTTACATATTCGGTATATATTGTACAGACGTCCATCCTTGGGACACTGCATTACTTGCCTGCAGGTGCGAATAGACGCGATTCAGGACCTTCTTAGTCATCATCCGGAGTTACCAGCGCATTCAGCTCCTTTCTTCCGGAGTTGATAGTAAGAAAAGGTTTGTTATTTTATTGTACAGTTTATGGGTAGGTCGGGGCCCTGTCTCGACCATTATTCCACTCTTAGAGGCTTGCAGGCTATAAATTACCAGCTATTAGTTTTGTTGTTGGCCGTGTGGGGTCCATGTACTTTTTATTTCGTGTGGGCCCTAGTTAGCTATCAGTTGGCAACCTTGTTGGCTATAGCATTGTTATAGTTGCCTATTCTCATTTAAGTTATAACTAGATAACAAGGTGGTCATGTCGGCCCGCATAGGATCCCTGTTATTGCGTTGCTGTTGGTTAGTTATCTTCTTTTACAGGTGGCCTTGTCAGTCTGAAGCTGTATTTACATCTGAGATATAGCTCTTCATTTTCTTGAACTAAGTTGTAGGCGTGCTTGGAGTGCACAAGTCTAGTCAGGTTAGTCCAGATACCAGTGTGGCACTAGGTGCCAGTCATGCCTTCCAAGGTTCGGCATGACATTTTAGTAAGCTTAGATTTTTGGCCCAAGACCAACGACTGGTCCCAACGAGTAATCGTATCAACCAACAACTCGTTGTGTGACCCGTTCACCCGATAGCCAGTTTTTTAAAAATCTTTTCCAGGGAATTTTTGTAACTTCCAACCCTTTTTAACTCATAAACTACATTATTTTGGGGTTATTTTTCAGGGTTTAAATGGAGTTAGTCGATCTTTCTCCCTCATTTCTCTCAAGATCTCCTAGAAAACAGTACGAGGAACTCAGACAGTTCATCTTAGAGCTGGAACTAGGGCTTGCAGATTTCTTCATAGATTCTCAAGGTTTTTCCAAGGAATTCTACTCTAGGTATGTGGGATTTTAACAAGGGAATTTCTCTTTCCTTGTGCCCTAAAACCTTCCCAAAATCTTTATCAGTTCTAGCCCTATCTGTATCAAGTTAGGGTTGTCTTTCAGTAGATCACGGATTTCCTTCTTGTTATAATTTTCATGATTCTTAAAGGTTATTGTTAGTTATAATTTATGTTGATGTCTCTTTCCATGGAATATGAATTTAGCCCTAATCTATAAATATGGTTGGAATAGTCTTGCATAATTGTCTAGATACATATATTTCTTGATTCTGATAATTCTTGAAATCACCATAATAGTACAGTTATATGATCAAGAAGTTGAATTGTTGATTGTTTAGTCTCAGTCATTACTTAGCATTTTCAGTATCTTACAGATATGTTATCTGATCAGTTTGACTATATCCAGTTCTTGAGGAGTTTAGTAAAACTCTGTAGCATCAGTTATCAGTTGCTAGGTTGTTCTTGAGTCGGTTATGACGCTTTCAGATAAAGCAGCTCTGGCTAGTCTTAGAAAACTTAGTTGCAGTTATCAGGTCCTTCAGACTCTCAGGGTACTTCCAAATAAGTATTCCAGACTAAGTCTTAGGACATCGGTTCAAGCTATCAGCCTAGTAGCCACGATTAGGATTTCCAGTGGGAGTAGGACTTAGTACCGAGTGGGCTAGGGTTCAGTGCACCCATATTCCCAGAACTATGTTGCCATCGTAGGTTATTAGCCCGAAAGGGCCTCAGACCGTGATGACACTAGCCATACATTTATACCTTGGTAAGGTATATTGGGTCCTACCGATATGGCGTATACATCAAACTCCATATTTAGCTCACGTGGTTATATGTTGGTTAATAGAATCTCCCACTTATCAGTTTAGTTTAATATAATCTCAATCAGTATAACTTAATTTATTAAGGTTAGACTATATAGCTAAGATCCTTAGTCAGAATCTATGTTACACTATTACAACTATATCCAGTATCTATTAGTTCAGTTGTGTATTCTACTATTTTTACTTCTATCTTGTATACCTAGTACATTCAAAGTACTGATGCATATTTCCATGTTGTTTTATGATACAGGTGTAGGTTCTCAGTCACAGAATAGATGGTTGTTCCTTTTCGACAACCTCAACAATAGTACATCTGGTGAGTCCTCATCTTCCAAGGACGAGAGTACCTTTTTCAGTTTAGTTTTATTTGAGTTATACTTTCGAGTAAGCAGGGGGGCTTGTCCTAGTAGCTCGTCAGTTCTTAAATGGCTTTTAGTAGGTCCGATAGAATAAGATGAATTCACTACTGCATTCCTGGATAGGTACTTTTCTCATAAGTTGAGGGAAGCTAAGGCTGCCGAATTTATGAACTTGATCTAGAACAACATGAAATAGAGTATGCATTGAAGTTTTCTCAGCTGTCGAGATATGCTCCGAAAATGGTTGCTGAGCCAAGGGCTCGTATGCTCAAGTTCGTGAATGGAGTTTTGGATTTGGTACTTAAAGAATGTAGAGTTGCAATGCTTATCAAAGACTCTCTAGCCTTATCATTCATGCACAAAAGATAGAGGTAGAGAAGTTGAAAGAGATTGAGAGGGAGAACAAATTGGTGAGAACGGGTCAATTTGAGAATAGCTAGGAGAGGTCAGGCGGTGATAGTCGCCCACAGTAGCAGCAGCAGAAACCTCTAGTACTCTCATCATCTAATGCCTCTTCTTTTCGGTCCCACAAGGACCGAAAGGGTGGAGCATCAAGATCTCAGTCTCAGTGTCACGTCTCCAGCAGCCGCACATTTCCAGCCTTCCCTAAGTTTGGCAAGAATCACCTTGTGGAGTGTTGTCTAGGCAAGGAGGGTTGTTTTGGTTTTAGCTAGCTAGGTCATAGATTGAAAGATTGTCCGTCAGCAGGACGGGGGAAGACCCGGTCTACTACCTTAGCAGCCCCAACAGGTCGCTCAGCCTAGCAAGGCATTACTTCAGGTACAGGTGGCGGTCAGTACCACAACCATTTCTATGCTTTGTTTTCTCGTCAGGATCAGGAGAACTCACCTGATGTAGTTACGGGTATGTTGCACCTTTTCCACATTAATGTATATGCCTTGCTAGATCTAGGAGCCACACTTTTATTCATGACTCCTTACATCACTGTTCAGTTAGATATCATCCCAGAAATCCTCTTTGAACCATTCTCGGTTTCAACTCCGATTAGTGAGTCAGTTATAGCCAACCAGGTATATAGAAACTGCCCAGTCTCAGTGTTAAGTAAAGTCATCTCAATTAATCTAGTAGTGTTAGAAATTGTCGACTTCAATCTCATTCTTGGCATGAATTGGTTATAATTCAATTATGCCTAAGTCGATTGCAAAATTAGAGTAGTTAGGTTTCAGTTTCCTAATGAGCCGGTCTTAGAATGGAAGGGTAGTGTTTCGGCGCCTAAGGATCAGTTTATTTTCTATGTTAAGGCTAGGAAAATGATCTCCAAGGGGTACATCTATCACTTGGTTAGGGTCATGGATTCCAGCTTCGATACCCCGACTATTCAATCAATTTCAGTTGTTAGCGAATTCCCTAATGTCTTTCCTGAAGATCTTCTCGGAGTCCCTCCCGAGCAGGATATAGACTTCGGCATAGACCTTCTTCCAAACACCCAGCCCATCTCTATTCCTTATTACGGAGTGGCTCCAGTTGAGCTTAAGGAGTTAAAGGAACAACTGAAAGACCTTCTAGATAAGGGCTTCATTAGACCCAGCATCTCTCCATGGGGTGCTCCAGTGTTGTTCATGCGAAAGAAAGACAGTACCCTCAGAATGTGCATCGACTACCGTCAACTGAACAAAGTCACAATCAAGAATAGGTATCCTCTGTCCAGGATTGATGACTTGTTCGATCAGCTTTAGGGAGCTAGTTATTTCTCCAAGGTAGACCTCAAATTAATATACTTCAGCTCAAGGTCAAAGAACGTGAAATTCCATAAATAGTTTTCAGAACTCGGTATGGTCACTACGAATTCGTAGTTATGTCTTTTGGACTAACCAATGCTCTACATCTTTTATGGATCTAATGAACAGGGTGTTCAAGTCGTACCTGGACATATTCATCGTTGTATTCATAGATGACATCTTGGTATATTCTAAGAATGAGGACGATCATGCTAATCACCTCATAAGTCGTTAGGACGCCCGTTAATTTCCCAATGATGAAAAAGGTGTCATGTTGGCAATGTTAGCGACGGATCATGGGAACGAGCCGTGGTGTCAGTGATGACTTATTTGGTTAGCCATTAGATGGAAAGGATCCAAGAATGAGGAGTAGTTTCCAATGGAAACAGGTCAAGGGAAGACCTGTAACCTCCCCGAACGAGTTGTCCTGTCTCTCGTTGGGACTGTCAGTGATCTTTTTTCAAATGAATCATTAAGGGTATTTTCATAAATCCTAAGTTTTTGAGTCCTAAACTACATCATTTTAAGTCCTAAAAGGAGTGACTTAAGGGAGCTTAACTTATTCTAATTCATTCAACTCTCATGCATGCAAAGTTTAGAAATTCCTTTTGAAGATCAAGCTTGAAACCCTCAATTCTTCCCCAATTCTCTTAGGTTTTAAAGTCAAGTTGAAATTCAATTTACCCAAGTATGTAGACCTATGAATGAGAGTTTTATTTCACTATCATGCCCTTATTTCTCCTCAAGTTCATGAATTCAAGTTCTAATTCAAGTTTATGATTTTATAGAGTTTTAACCCAATTTTATGAAATTCTCTATGATATGTCATGGGTCAATTCCCCTTATGTTTCAAAGTATATTTTAAAATTTATGGGAATATTTTATACACAAATTCATTATGAATTAATGATTCAAGTTTTAGAAAATTATGCCCTACTATGCAAGTTTTATGAAAAGTCAAATTTATAATTCATGATTTCAAGTATGATGAGATATCTAGCATGAATGAATGTTTATAAATTGTTCATGTATGAACCCATGATTTTAACTTATGAAGTTTATTTCAAGTATGCATGGTTTTAAGGTTTGGGCAAGCCCACACAAGTTAAGTATGTTTTCATAATTTAGCCAAGGCAATAAGATCAGCTTATCAGATGTTTTGGAGTCAAAACTCCCACGACAAATTATGATATGTTTGGGAGTCAAGACACCCCATGTTCAAATTTCAGACTATGCATGTAATTATCATATTAGCTTCGTTAAAAAATGATGGGACCACTATGCATGTTTTTGGGAGTAGTGTCTAGCACTGAGTAAGCTTGGGTCCCTACATTACCCAGTCTCAGAACTACATGTCAAATGGAGATTTATATATTTATTTGGGACCTCTCAAGAGAGTTTTCCCCTGCCAGCAAGGAGCCTTTATCTTGATATCAATATCATGGTATCATCCTTAGTCCTGACAAAGTTTTGGACGATTTTGTCTACTTGAGTATGATAGCTGGGGCATCACGTAAGCTCTATCATGATGGTGTTGGTTATGATGAGTCTCCCATTATTTCTTATGATTTCAATTATTCATATCTATGACTTATGATATTATATTTTACATCAGGTTTGACCCAAATATCAATTTATGAGCTTTTACTTATATTTCAGCTATGATAAGTCATATGATTTCTATTTTTAGCTTTGGGTAATTCTATTCAGATATGATATTTAGCTTATGACTATATATGTCCCAGATTCAAATTTCAGCATGCAGTCCTTTCTCTCATGATCTTATAATTGATATTTATTTGCATGATTTCAGTTAACAGTTACTCAGCATATTTTACTTACCTTGCATACTCAATACATTCCAAATACTGATTGCTACTCTAAGTTGTATCATTTCATGATACAGGTCCAGATCAGACTTAGTTCTGCCGTTAGTCCATCTCCCCACAGTTTAGTTCAATTACCATTGTTGGTGAGTCCTCATCTTCCGAGGACATTCAGTTTATCATTCGATTATGTTATATTCAGTTTAAGATTTTACCAAGCTAATTGGAAATGTTGTCCCATCATCTCATCAGACAGTTTAGAAGCTTATCAGAAATTATGTAAATTTTTAGCTTTGTCGAGTGTGACTCTGTTATATGATCGTTATGTTATTTAGACTTTTTCTTATTCATGTTTTAGTTATTAGATCTTGCTTGATGTATATTCTTTAGTTATCATATTTATGTTATGGGTCGATCTAAAGCCATTCTTGGTTTTCTTTAGTTATCATATTTATGTCATGGGTCGATCTAGAGACATTCTTGGTTTTAGGTCCCGTCTTTCAGCCCGAGGTCCTAGCTCAGGTCAGGATAAACTTGGTATTAGATCAAAAGGTTTAGAGTGTCTTAGGGTGTCTAAAATCCGCGTTGAGTAGAGTCTTTTTCATAGGTGTGAAGCGCGCCACACTTATGGGGGAGAGGCTATAAAACATTTTAGGAAATTTTTCTTCTTTCACCGTCCATGTCATGCAATAAAATATCTCTCTATCCTTCTAACTTGTGTTATAGATGATTGTAAAAACATGTCTCCACGTTGAGTGAATAGAAGAAGGAATGACAATGAATATGTCCACGATAATGGCAATGGGGACGGGCATTAGCAAGCCCCGCCAGCACCAGCAAATCCTATGCCCGAGTAGTTCACTCATGCCGAGTTTAGAGTGGAATTTCAGATGTTGGCACAGGTGATGACCGCTCAGGTCAATCAGCAAGCGGTGGCCCATGTTTCTCAGAATAGGTACGAAGCAGCGGCTAAAGTTCGAGACTTTCTCAAGATGAATCCACCTGAGTTTCTAGGGTCAAAAGTGGATGAGGACCCGCATGAGTTTATTGAGGAGGTACAGAAGATCACCCAAATTATGGAGGTGACTATAGAGGAGAGTGTGGATTTAGCCTCCTAAAAGCTGAAGGGGGTTGCTTACATATGGTACCACCATTGGAAGGATGGTAGGGAAGTGGGAGCAGTTCCCGTGAGTTGGGACAAGTTCGTGACTGCCTTCTTGGATAGATTATTCCCTAAAGATTTGAGGGAGGCAAAGGAGGAATTTGCCAACTTGAAGTAGTACCACAAGACTGTCCAAGAGTATGCCTTGGAGTTTACCCAGCTATCCAAGTATACGCCGAGATAGTTGCGGATCAGAGGGCTCGTATGAGCAGGTTTGTGAACGAAGTATCAGACTCACTGGTAAAGGAGTGTAGGACCGTTATGCTAAACAGTGATCTAGACTTCTAATGATTGGTCATATAGCCTAGCAAATAGAGGAGGATCGGATGAAGGCGAAGGAGAGAGAGATGAAAAGGGCCACGACAGGGAGTTATGGACAGTTTCAGCAGAAGTCTGGTGGAGGACACTATCAGCAGTCCACCAGAGGTCATTAGCCCAGTGCCATTATCAGCCATTGTTCTATCTATACCAAGGCGTGATTAGAGAGGTGGGGCATCAAGATCTAGAGGTCAGGGAGCAAGTCAGGAGAGCCCAACATTTCAATTTGTGGCGTGTGGTAGGAGGCACACCGGAGAGTGCCTAGTGGGTTCAGGCGAGTGTTACAAGTGTGGGAAGCCAGAACATCTGCTCAGATACTGCCCTTCAGCCAACAAGACCATAGTAGAAGCCGTGACCCAGCCACCAGTTCAGCAGCTCTACCAGCACACTTAGCTCAGTAGGTTGCATCCACTAGTGCAAATGGTGGTCAGCATCAGAATAGATTTTATGCCCTTCCATCTCGTTAAAAGCAGGAGGTCTCTCCAAATGTGGTCACTAGTATGTTACGAGTATCATCATGATGTATATGCATTATTAGGTATAGGGGTTACCTTATATTTTGTGACTCCTTATGTTGCTATTAGTTTCGGAGTCAGTATCAAAATCCTATCAGAACCCTTCTCAATCTCTACACCAGTCGGTGACTCAGTTATAGCTCGATGGATCAGAAATTTCCCTGTCACAATCTTTCAGAAAGTCACCTCAGTCGATCTAGTAGAGTTAGACATGACTTATTTTGATGTTATCTTTGGTATAAATTGGTTACATGCATGTTATGCCTCAATAAATTGTAGAATCCATACAATAAAGTTTCAATTTCCAGGTGAGGCAGTCCTAGAATGGAAAGGTAGTTCAGTTGTGCCTATAGGTTGCTTTGTTTCCTATCTCAAGGCCAGGAAGATGATCTCTAAAGGATGTATATACCATCTAATTCGGGTTAAGGATGCGATGTTCAAGACCCTGACTCTTCAGTAGGTTCCGATAGTGTATGAGTATTCGAAGGTGTTTCTTGATGATCTACCAAGAGTCCTTCCCAAGTGGGAAATTGACTTTAATATCGACCTTCTCCCTAATACGCAGCCTATATCCATTCCTCCTTATAGAATGGCTCTAGATGAGCTAAAGGAGTTGAAAGAGCAGTTGAAAGATCTCCTAGATAAGGGTTTCATCAGGCCGAGTAAATTCCCATGGGGTGCACCAGTTCTCTTTGTCTGGAAGAACGATGGTTCCCTTAGAATGTGCATTGATTATCGATAGTTGAACAAGGTCACAATCAAGAACAAGTATTTCTTCCCCAGAATTGATGACTTGTTTGACCAATTTCAGGATGTGAAGTGCTTAGCGAAGATAGACCTTAGATCCGGCTATCATCATCTCAGAGTAAGAGAGAGTGATATTCTGAAGACAACCTTCAAGACTCGGTATGGTCACTATGAGTTCGTAGTTATGTCTTTTGAACTGATGAATACTCCTGCAACTTTCATGGATTTGATGAATAGGGTATTCAAGCCATATTTGGATATATTCTTGATTATCTTCATAGATGATATTCTCATATACTCTCACAGCAAGGAGGAGCATGTCGCTCATTTAAGGATTGCGCTACAGACTCTCAAGGATCGCCATCTATTTGCTAAATTCAGCAAGTGTGACTTTTGGTTGAATTCGGTAGCATTTTTTGGTCATATGGTGTCAAGCGAGGGTGTGCAGGTGGACTCTCAAAAGATAGACGCGGTGAAGAATTGGCCTAGACTAGTTAGTCTTTCACATATCAGGAGCTTCTTGGGTTTAGCTATCTACTACAGGAGGTTTGTTGTAGGATTTTCGTCCATTGCAACATCATTGACTAAGTTGAACCAGAAGAAGGTCAAATTTCAATGGTCGGAAGCCTGTGAGAAGAGTTTTCAGGAGTTAAAAACTCAACTCACATCAACTCGAGTATTGACTCTACCTGAGGACAATGATGAATTTGTTATGTATTGTGATGCCTCTAGAGTTGGTCTTGGTTATGTGTTGATGCAGCATAGTAAAGTCATTGCATATGCCTCTAAACATTTTAAGACTCATGAGAAGAAATATCCAACTCATAATCTCGAGTTGGCGACGGTGGTTTTTGCCTTGAATATTTGAAGGCACTATTTATAGGGGTGCATGTGGATGTGTTCACTGACCATAGAGCCTCCACTATGTGTTCACCCAAAAAGACCTAAACTTGCGACAAAGGAGGTGGCTAGTGTTTCTCAAGGACTATGGCATGAGTGTCCTTTATCATCCAAATAAGGCCAATGTATTGGTAGATTCCCTTTAGTAGGCTATCCATGGAAAGTGTGTCTCACGTTAAGGATGGAAGGAAGGAGTTGGTAAAGGATGTACATCGGTTTGCTCGTTTAGGGGTTCGCCTTGTTGACTCGGTAGATGGTAGTGTCGTTGTTCAGAATCTTTATTGGCGACCGAGGTCAAGGCTATGAAAGATGAGGATCCTATCTTAGTAGAGCTAAAGGAAGCTTTCCAGAATCAAAAGGTGGAGGTCTTCTCTCAAGGGGAAGAGGTGTACTTCGTTATCAGGGTCGTTTATATGTTCCGAGTGTTGATGACTTGAGAGAGAAGATGTTGGGTGAGGCTCATGGCTCTCAATATTCTATCCACCCAGGTGCCACCAAGATGTACCGTGATCTATGGGAGGTCTATTGGTGGAATGGCATGAAGAAGGACATAGTGGAGTTTGTGACTAAGTGTCCAAATTGTCAAAAAGTAAAAGTTGAGCACCAGAGACCTGGAGGTATGATACAGGACATTAACATCCCTACTTGAAAGTGGGAAGAGATCAATATGGACTTCATCACAGGGTTGCCTCCTACTTACTGACAGTATGACTCTATTTGGGTGATTGTAGACAGGTTGACCAAAGCAGCAAATTTCCTATCGGTCAAGACTACCGATTCAGCTAAGGACTATGTAGATTGTACATTAGGGGTTAGTTCAGTTGCATGTAATTCCCTTGTCTATCATCTCAGATAGAGGTACTCAGTTTACCTCACAGTTTTGGAGTTCGTTCCAGAAAGGACTTGGTACTCAGGTCAAGCTTAGCACGACTTTTCACCCGCAGACAGATGGTCAGGCCGAGCGGACTATTCAGACTCTTGAGGACATGTTGAGAGCGTATGTGATTGACTTCAAGGGTAGTTTATCATTTGTCTCTCATTGAGTTTTCTTACAATAACAGTTACCACTCCAGCATTCAGATGGCTCCATTTGAGGCTCTTTATGGGTGAAGGTGTACATCACCTATTGGATGGTTTGAAGTATACGAGGCTATGTTAATAGGGCCAGATTCAGCTCACGAGACCATGGAGAAAGTCCAACTTATTAGGGAAAGGCTCAAGACAGCTTAGAGTCGTCCAAAATCTTATGTAGATGTTAGGCGGAGAGAGCTTGCGTTCGAGGTTGATAATTGGGTATTTCTAAAGGTGTCTCCTATGAAGGGAGTGATGAGATTCGGGAAGAAAGGAAAGCTTAGTCTCTGATATGTTGGTCCTTATAGGATTCTGAGGCGAGTTGGCAAAATGGCATATGAGTTGGAGCTATCTGCAGAGTTAGCTTCAGTATATCCAGTTTTTCATGTATCTCTATTGAAGAAGTGTATTGGTGACCCGACCTTAGTTGTCTTGGTAGAGAGCATAGGTATGAAGGATAGCTTACCTACGAGGAGGTTTCGATTGAGATCCTTGATCATTAGGTTCGGAAGTTGAGAAACAAGGAAGTAACTTCAGTGAAGGTTTTGTGGAGAAATCAGCTTGTTGAGGGAGCTATGTAGGAAACCGAAGCAGATATGATGGCTAGATACCCGCATCTTTTTCCTTCCAGCTCAATTTTAGCATGAGGAATTAGTTTTCTCCATAGTACTTTATTCAGTTTCAAGTCAAGTTCATGACTCTCAGTTTCTTTAATGTCCTTGCATGTATGTATTATTCATGAATTCAGTTCAATCATGTGTATCAAGTATCAGTCCGGAGTTGGTCACTCTGTCAGATTTCATCTTCAGACACGTGAGATTGCAGTTCTTTCCCCAACTTTTCAGTATGCTTAACCCACTTTCAAGGATGAATGTTCCCAAGGGGGAGATATTGCAATACCCTGAAAATTCTTAAGATCAGACCCGAGGGTTGAAACTAAAAAATCAGGAAAATTGGCACCAGATCACAGGATGAATCATCTATTAACCCATCAAGAGACCCAATGGGTCATTATGTGGTCCATTGTATGTGTGCCTGATTTGAAGCTTTGGTGATCCTCGGGGGTGATAATGGATGGGGTGACGAGTCAATGTGTCACCCCACGAGTCGTTAGGATGCTTGTTAAGTGACCAATGATGAAGAAGGTGTCATGTTAGCAATATTGGCAATGGATTATGGGAATGAGTTGTGGTATGAGTGATGGATCGTTTGGTTGGTTGTCAAGTGGAAAGGATCCAAGAATGAGGAGTAGTTTCCAGTGGAAATGGGTCAAGGGACGACTTATTACCTCCCCTAATGAGTCATCCAATCCCTCATTGGGACTGCCATTGATCTTTTGCCAGATGAATCATTAAGGATATTTTCGTAAATTTTAATCTCCTAAGCCCTAAACTACATCATTTTAAGCCCTGAAATAAGTGTTTTAAAGGAGTTTAACCTATTCTAATTTATTCAACTCCCATACTTGCAAAGTTTAGAAATTCTTTTTGAAGATCAAGCTTGAATCCTTCAATTCTTCCTCAATTCTCTTGGGATTTCAAAGTCAAGCTGAGATTCAGTTTACCGAGGTATATAGGCCTATGAATGAGAGTTTCCTTCACTTCATGCCCAGATTTCTCCTCGAGTTCATGAATTCAAGTTCTAATTCAAGTTTATGATCTTATAGGGTTTTAATCCAATTTTATGAAATTCCTAATGATATGTCTATGGGTCAATTTCCCTCATATTTCAAAGCATATTTTAATATTTATGGGTAGATTTTATACACAAATTTATTATGAATTCATGATTTCAAGTTTTAAAAAATTATGTCCTATTATGCAAGTTTTATGAAAACTCAAGTTTATGATTCATGATTTCAAGTATTATCAGATATCTAGCATAAATGAATGTTCATAATTTTCCATGTATGAACCCATGATTTTGGCTTATGAAATTTATTTCTAGTATGCATGATTTTATGATTTGGGAAAACTCACACAAGTTAGGTATGTTTTTATGATTAGCCAAGGTTAATAAGATCAGTTTATCATATGTTTTGGAGTCAAGTCTCCCATTACAACTTATGATATATTTTGAAGTCAAGAATCCCCATGTTCAGATTTCAGATTATGCATGTAATTATCCTATCAGCTTCGTTGAAAAACGATGAGAGCACTATGTATGTTTTTGAGAGTAGTGTCCAGTACCGAGTACGCTTGGGGTCCCAAGGTTTCCCGGTCTACGAACTACGCGCCAACGTAGATTTATATATTTATTTGGGGCCTCTCAAGAGAGTTTTCTCCCACCCATAAGGGGCCTTCATCTTGATATCGATATCATGATAGAGTCCTTAGCCCTGACAAGGTTTTGGACGGCTCTGCCCACTTGAGTGTGATAGTTGCGGCATCGCATAAGCTCTAATATGATGGTGTCGGTTATGAAGAGTCTCCTATTGTTCCTTATGATTTCAGTTATTCATGTTTATGACTTATGATATTATATTTTATAACAGGTTTGACCCAATGATCAGTTTATGAGCTTTTACTTATGATTTCAGTTATTACAAGTCATATGATTTCTACTTTTAGCTTTGGGTCATTCTATTCAAATATGATATTCAACTTATGACTATATGTCTCAAATTCAGATTTCAGCATGCGGTCCTTACTCTCATGATCTTATGATTGATGTTTATATGCATGATTTCAATTAATAGTCGCTCAGCATGCTTTACTTACCTTGTATATGCAGTACATTCTAAGTACTAACCACATACTCTATACTGTATCATTTTATAATATAAGTCCAAACGATCAAACTCAGTTCCGCCGTTAGTCTAGCTCTCCGTAGTTTAGTTCAGTTCTTATTGTTGGTGAGTCCTCATCTTCCGAGTACATTCAGTTTATCATTCCATTATATTATATTCAGTTTTAGATTTTAGCGAGCTAGTTGAGGATGTTGTCCCATCAACTCATCAGACAGTTTAGAGGTTTATTAGACATTATGTAGATTTTCAGCTTTGTCGAATATTAACTTGTTTTATGATTTTTATGCTATTCATACTTCTGCTTATTCATGTTACACTTATCAGATTCCGCGTAGATGTATGTTCTTTAGTTTCATGTTCATGCCATGGGTCGACTTGGAGTCATTCGTGGTTTAGGTCTCGTGTCTCGACCTGGGGTCCAAGCTCGGGTCATGACATCTAGCTTCAACATTAACTCTACCAGAGCAATCACAAATTACAATCTGCTAAAAATGGGTAGTACCGCCGCCAAGTGAGGATGAACACGCAAAAAATAAACATAAGCAGCTTGTCGTTGTTTCTGAAGTTACGAAGAAGGACTGGAGGCGATTCGTCATTGACTACTTGTCTTATGGGATTCTGCTAGAAAATCCAATAAGAAGGACTGAAATTTGCCATTGTGCACCCGCTTCCTTTGAATTTACTACAAACATACCTTGTACAAAAGATCATTTGAGGGAGTGCTCTTGTGATGTTTGGGGGAGGAAGAAGCAGCCCAAGCTTTATTAGAAGTACATTGAGGAGTATGTGGATCACATCAATCTAGACCGAAGCTCCATTTTCACATAAAAAGGATGGAATATTACTGGCCAACAATGGTGAAAGTTTCTTGGACTATGTCCGAAGGTGCAAGGCTTACCAGTTTCATGCGAATTTCATACATCAGTCACCCAAAGTACTACACCTAACTATGCATCTTGGTCGTTTGATGCATAGGGATTAGATGTCATTGGTCCACTACCGTAATCTTCTGGTGGATACTTGTACATCTTGGCTGCAATAGATTACTTCTCCAAATGGGTCGAAGTTGTCGCTCTTAAAGAGGTAAAGAAAGAGAACATTGCAAATATCATCTACCATTTGTCATTCCTCGTTATATAATGTCAAATAATGACAAGCTATTTGATAACAAGTTGATGAATAAAATTTGTGAGCTTTTTGATTTCAAGCAGCGTAAATCTTCTATGTATCATACCGCTGCCAATGGTCTAGCTAAAGCATTCAATAAGACCTTGTGCAACTTGTTAAAAAAGATTGTCTGCAAGTCCAAATGGGATTGGCATGAACAAATGGAAGAAGCTATGTGGGCATATAGGACGACTCACCGCACACCAACACAAACGACACTATACTCGCTTGCTTATAGAGTTAAAGCGGTCCTACCACTTGAGCGCCAAATACCTTCTTTAAGGCTTGCTATTCAAGAAGGCTCACCGAAGAAGAAAATGCTTGATTACGGCTTGCAGAGTTAGAAACACTTGATGAGAAGAGACTGGAGGCTCAACAAATTTTGGACTACTATCAAGCTCGTCTATCTTGTGCTTTCAACAAAAAGGTTTGCTTAAGATGCTTCCAAGTAGGAAATCAAGTCCTGGCAGTAAGAAGGCCTATCATCACTTCTCATAAGTCAGGGGGCAAATTCACCTCAAATTGGGATGGACCATATGTCATACAAGAAGCGTATTCAAGTGGTGCTTACAAGCTGGTCGACGCAGATGGCGTGAGGGTTAGTCCTATTAACGCAAAGTTCTTGAAAATGTATTATCCTTGAAGTGAGATGATGCTCCTTAAGGCACAAGCATAAACTACATGCCACTCTTAGCCCATAAGAGTATAATCTATGCACGACTATAAAAATATCTGCTAGGTTGGAAATCTCGCAAGGGACAGTCTAGGCAAAAGTTAGGATGCAAAAGGAGCACTAGATTGAAAACCTCGCAAGAGGCGATCTAGGTAAAAGTTAGGACACCAAAAATAAAACTCACTCTTTATGAACTACGGACTGACTTGATCCTCTTCACCGAGGTACGTAGACAGCTTAGAGTTTTATTCTAAGTTCAGTCTCATGAGTTTAAAAAGATATATCACTCCAAGTGATGTTCAAGAGAAAGGTGATGAGATAAAATTCACCTGACCAACACATGAAGATCATATTTAGAGGGGTTCTTTTTTTTCAACTTTGAACCTTCATCAAACCTTGATGGTTCAATATAAGGGGCACAAACATTCGTTAAAAATCAGTTTCCCCAAACAAGATGACTATATTTTCAGCAAGTTGTCAAATTCGCAAGTCGTAGTCTTCAGATTTGCAAAGCCTTTGAGTTGGAGATTTAAAACCACTATGTAGGTAAATTTGGAGTTGTCAACTTGTCAGCATTCAAAGATGATTTCAAAAGGAATATATATATTTGGGACTTTTTTGATGGTGTTAAAAATTTAAATTTCAGATATGTCCTAGATTGAGAAGTTTAGTTTCTGAGACATCAAGAAGATTCTAATTTTGGCATTGATGCATCAGGCTATAACTTTTTTTTTAGTGTGCGCACACAAATTTGAAACTGTTAGCGAATCAACATTCAAAGTTTATTTCAAAAAATAAAACCAATTATTTGAAGCAAAAAGGAAATAGATTTTTTTCAAATAAGAGTATCCACTGATGAATTGAATTTAAAAAAAAAAAAAAGCTAGCAAATTTTAAGACTAATCTAAACATAGTTTGTAATTAAGTCTTGGCGCATAGCTTCCAGGCGCTCCTTCTTCTACTCTAAATTGGTCAAGTCATCAGCATTCAATAAATCTGGATTATTGCATGCATCAGCAGTTGAGACTCCTAATTTGGCTTCTTCAATGTATTTCTCTGTAACTTCTAAGAGGACTTCTAAATCCTTCTCTTTTTTGTGCGACTTTTCTATCTTCTCTTTCACCTCTCTTAAAGATTGACAGATGAAGGAAACTTTCTCAATCTTCTTATGTTCTTCAAATATGGCATTTAAAAGACATTCTCCAGCTGTTATGGACAACTCTTTTCTTGCATCTTCTATATCCTTATCATGTAGGGACGATCGTTCCTGGTCATATATAGCAGCAAGCTCAAAAAAGGACTTCAATAATTTCATCAAAGAGGAAATATCCCATCATTTCCATCCATCTCATCGAGAATCACATGGAATTTTTCTTTTAGAGAGAAAGCATAATCTACATCCCTTCCAAAAAGCTTACCCTGAGTTGCAGTCCAAAGTTCAAAAATAAACATCTTTCGATAATTTAGGACAACCTTCTTTCCGTTGAACACGAACACTGCAGCTGTTGGATGCTTTTGCAACTCAGAACTCAGTCTCGCTCTCACTCTATCACGAGGAACATTAGTTTCCTCTTTTGCTATTTTACCTATAGAAGGTGACTTTATTGGGTTTGGACCAGAAATAGACTCACCACTCTTCTGCGACCCTCCTCTTGGTAATGCTCCGCCACCATTAGGAATAAGCAATTAATAAAAGTCATTGCTGACATGTTGGGTAAACTAAAATTGTAAGCATACCTCTTTAATAAGAATGATCAAAGTCCTCGAAGGACTATCAACACTATCATGAATCTCAACCACTGCTAAATTTGCATCCCCTGATTTGTCTGAACGCGGCCTTACCTTCTTCCAACAATGATCGACATGACTGCTATTACTTTCGTCTTGTGATGATCCCTTCTTAGAAACATGAAAAACTACACTTAATGGAATGGAGCCTTTACACCCTGATAATCTTGATCATACACCTGTTAAGTTGGAGATTTTATAAGTAACTGAGGCCCTTTGCCTTTGTATTTCTCTGATAACATGACCACTGGAGTGGAGGGATTTTCAATCTGTGGCACTGCATTGCTATATTCTTGATGTGCAATCTCCAGAATCTTAATAGAAATTGGCCCTTATGCATCCACCAAAGTTTTGTAAGTAAAGAAAATTCCCGTGCATTTTTGACCACCAAGTCTTATAGTCATCTGCAAAAAATTTGTTCACATTAGGAGTAACGGGGAAAAAGTCGCACCTGACATCGATCTATCTAACATGCAATCTGCCGATATCTAAGTCCTTCAGCCAATGAAGCAACTACTATTATCATTTGCTAAAGCACATGGGATTCTTTGGTAAAACCAAATTGATGGCTAAATCGATGTGGACTATATGGATCGATAATGGTTGAGTTTCCATTTCTTAAGGAGAGATATCCAAACCGGATGCTCTTGAAATAATTTGACTCTAACTCTTGTGCATCATCATTGTCAACATAGTATAGGGCTCAGAATTATTTAACATAGTAGAAGTCCTAACTATGTTATATCTTTGATGAATGCGTTTCCTTGCTTCTTTTTTGTCTAATTATCGTGCAGCACCCTCTCTGGAAAATGTCAGCGTAAGTGGATTAGATAGTCCATTTGCAAGCGCATAATAAGTATTGAAATAGTGAGCAATCCAACCATAAACATAATGGATTGGAAAGCAAAATTTGATTAGATCAAGTTGTGGCAAACTAGAAATCTTATTAAGACCATTATAGATGCTTGCTAAAACGGGCACCACAAGGCTAATCTTTCGTTTGATAGCCATCATAATCACTATCTTAAAATTCCCTGGACGAATAAAGTCATCCTCTTCAAAAGGAAGCACGAAAGCACATAACCAATACGATAAAAAATGTTGCAACATAGGTTTCATCTTTCTTTGCAGGCCTCACCCCAAGCTCACAAAATACACCTTCCTCATCTATTGACCATTGAGATGTCTTAGGTATAGCCCCTGTAGGGTTGTGTGTAGACTTTAAATGCACAGTCTTCTTCTCCCTCCTCGACGGTAGGCTCGTACGTTAGATGTTTCTTATACCAAAATCCTATCCACTTGCTCAAAGAGACCTTTGAGTTGTCACTCTTGCTCTCTTGTAAATAGTGAAAAGTTGCGAACAAGTACTCACAATGTCACGCCCCGAGTCTACACCCTGGACGGGACACGGTACTTGAAGTCGCAAGTAACACCAAGTCAATCCCTGGTCTATCATGCGCTGGTATTATGAGTAAAATAAATATAGTAGAAGCTTTGAAATAATAGCATAAAAGCATTTATGAAAATAAAACTGAAAACATAAAGTTTAAGAGCATCTGAAGTCTAAAATTTATTTCTGTGTCTGAAAGCCATCTAACTGATGAGTTTCTGGGACAAACCCCCAGTTAACTCTAAGTCTAGCTAAAAATAATGAACTAACTGAAAGAATGAAATAAGGCCCTCGAATGATGAGGACTCACACTTCAACTGCTGAGGAGGAGGATCTGAACTGCGGCGACTAACGGTGCTGAGTCTGAGAATGTGCAACTGTATCATGAGACGATACAACATAAAAGTATGCGTCAGTACTTTGATTGTACTGAGTATGTGAGAGAAAACATAGTTTAATATAAATGAATAAACTAAAAAGCTGACTTGTAATAACCAACTAATATACTGATCTGAACCACAAAGTAAACTGAGATGGTCAAGATAACCCTATCTGGTGGTTAGAGACATGCTATAAGTCTTAAAGTTCTGAGTCTGAGATACTGTACTGAACTAAGCTAAACTGATAGAGCTGGAACTGAACTGAGCTGCTTATTCTGAAACTAGACTAGACTGACTAGTGGGAGAGTCTATAACCGATATATAACCACGTGAGCTAGACGTGAAGTCCGATATATACACCCCATTGGTAGGACCCAATATACCTTTCTAGGGTATAAAGGCATGAAATGGGGGATCACAAGAATCTGGGGCCAATTAGGCCAAATAATACTATAACCTACACTGGCAATGTAGTTCTGGAAACCTGGGTGCGCTGGAACCCCGACCCGCTCGATGCTAAGTCCTACTCCCACTGAAAAACCTAGACTGGATACTAAGATGATAGCTCGAAACTGGGGTCCAAGACTAGTCAGGGATATATAACTGAAAGTACCCTGAGAGTCTTAACGGACCAAGCTCTGAAACTGGGTTCTAGACTGGTTAGAGCTGCTTATCTAGAAACGTCATAACCGTATAAGAACAAATTATAGTCTGAACTGGGGTCCTGAGGCTAGTCAGAGCTATAAATCTAAAATTTCATGACCGCCTAATGGACCAATAAACTGGATTCTGAATTCGATTCTGATAACTGGGAGGCACCACTGACACCTCAGGAAAAGACTAAAGTCAAACTGATCAGTTGATAAAATCTGTATAGTTCGGAAGAGGTTCTATGTTCTAACTGAGCTGAACTACTAAACAACTAATATAGAACTCAACTCATTCTAGCAACACGAGAATTCCATAATATGGCAAATATTTCGAGAATTAAATAAATCACATCCGACAAACAATGTTATAACTTTCTTATTCGTGCCAGGGCTAAAGTCATTATTTTCAATGGAGTATTTACTCAACATCTAAACAATAAGAAATACTAGAAAATCATCCCAAATCACACTTCACAAACTAGACTGAATTCGATACGCAAATAATCTCCACTCGAAAATCTAGGGCTTAAATCCACTTTTCCAAGAACATCAACAATTTAGGTAAGAACTGATGGAGATCGTATCAATAATAAGCATGGATATCATTCTATGTGAAATTAATGAAAAACAACATGTAATTTCTTTGTCTTCGGAAACTCAAGGCTAAAACTGTTAGAGAAACGATGAGAGGGTTTTGGGGGACACAAGGGAAGGACAATTCCCTTGTTGAATTCCCACATACATGGCCAAGAAATTCCCCTGAGGAGTAAGCTTGAATTTCTAAGATGAATAAGAAACCCTAGACCTTGCTTGAGAATTCTTGAAAGACTTGTCGATATTTTTCTGAGAATGAACGTGGGAATAAGGGGAGAGGCCAATCATTCCCACTAATAGGTCTGAATTTACGTCCAAAATGATGTAGTTTAAAGCTTAGGAGAATAGGAAGTTACTAAATAGCCCTTAGAAAGTCGCAGAAAAAAATTGTCAGGTGATCCTAACGAGTGACCTAACAGTCGTGGTCACTGATCACGACTTGTGGTCACACTTGTAAGGTACACTGCTTGGAAAACCCGAAAGGCCACCACGAGGGACCTGACGACTCTTTACTACCATAAATGAGTCGTTAGGTAAATCGTCAAGTACACTGCCTAATTCTTTAAATTCCTGACCCCCGCCTGCTCACGAGTGACCTAACCGGTCGTGGTGCCTGACCACGACTCGTGGGGTCTTCTGCTGGGTACACTGCCTCTCCTTTATCATATCTCAATCCTCCTTCCCACGATTGACCTAATGAGTCGTTAGATCTCTTAAAGACCCGTTAGGTAAGTCGTTCTGTGACAATTTCTGCAGATTTTCTGATTTTCTGATTTAAGTCCCGGATTTAGTTTTTGAGTTTCCGGGGTATTACCCACAAACTCAAGGAGTATATCTTTGATCTTTCATATCAGCACTTGTGAGTTTCATAGCCTCGAGGATAACCTCCTCATATAAGGAGCCTCCAATTGGCAAGCCTCCAAGGGTATATAAGTCCCATAAAGAAACATATAGTTCACCAATGAATGTAAAAAGTATATTTTCTTCAAGCACCACACCTCACAAAATGCTTATAGTATATCTAAATTTCTATCATAGATGAAAAGTGAGGCATAAACGACATCATAAATGTCTGCAGCAATTAAAATTTCTTGACTTCTATCGAGTGTATCCTTAGCCCACTCCCAATATCCTGGGATATGACAATATTCACCCTCGAACACTACTGTCTCTCCCCAACGTATTTCTTCTCAGACTATGCAACGACCCAAGCTAGGAAGAGCACTTACGATATTCGTATAATGGTGGAGCGGCGCCTGAAAAGATCACATCTGAGAAGATCGAGTTGAAGTAGATTTGCATACGGAAGTCCACTTTGTCATATGGAGTGAGTTCCTAAGAAGTAGCCAGGGACCTGTATACCATCCAGTTAAGGGAATTTGAACCAACAATCTTATTTTCACGATATGTTGTTCATTACTCTCGATAATAAGGTACTTGGGTTTGGACAAAGGAGAGTTATAGTATTTAAAGTTCACTATCTGGTTAAGTTGTAAGAACAAAAAAATCACCACCCAGCTCAAAGGCACAAGGATGAATATAGAGATCATGACGGATAAGTTCATAACCAAAATCCTAAAGCACGGATGAAGTCCATCCTGTACTACACCTTAGACCGGTTTCTTAAAAAAATAATCAAAATCCAAAAGTGCGGATTAAATCTATCTTGTACTATGCCTTAGGCCGATTTCTTCAAAAAAATAACCAAAATCCTAAAGCACAAATGAAATTCATCCTATACTACGCCTTAGGCCGGTTTCTTCAAAAGAATAACCAAAATTTTAAAGTGTGGATAAAATTCATCCTATATTATACCTTAAGTCTGGTCTCTTTAAAGAAAAAAAAATATGAAACTCCATTAATAATGGATATTCGGTCAAGATTAATCCGCATCGAACTAGAACATGTCCTTCTAATCTGAAGAAAAGAAATGGGAGAAAAAGAAATCCCAGAAAAGGAGAATGTATAGGAGAACATACTTGATTTTAATACTTTTCAAACTCAAAAGCTTCAGCTAAAGGCGCACAAATTTACACTGCAGGAGACAAAAAGGGAAAAGTAAATGTTCTATTTATAGACCTCAAGAGGCCGCTACTAAAATTTGTCTCCTACACAAATTTGGGTGTCATGCCCCACCTTAGGAGGCATGACTGGCACCTAGTGCTACACTGGACTCTGAGCTACCAAGATGGGCATATGCACCCGTGGTGCCTGCCAATAACACATAATCAAGAAAATGAACAGTTATATCTCATTTGTAAACACAGTCTCAAGTCGACAAGGCCGCACAACGAACCTGCATAAAAACAACTAACCTACCAATCACAATAATAAAAGGATCCTATGCAGGACGACAAGACCACCATGTTGTCTATGTTATAACAGAAGGAAGGCGGACAGTTATATATAAACTATAGCCGACAAGGCTGATAACAGATATCTAAACTAGGCCCCACACGGCCAACATACAAAACATAACACACATAGGCCCCACACAGCCAACGATGAATAACTAGCTAGGAACTGTAGTCTGCAAGCCTCTAAGAGTGAAATATTAATCGGGACAAGGCTCCGGCATACCCAAAAACTATATAACCAAGGACCGGCAAACCCCTACTATCTGTCAACCCCGAATGAAAGGAGCTGACCAATCTACTTACTCTGAATAGCTGCTAAGGAGGTCCTAAAACCTGTCTAGCTAAACCTACAAGCAAGTATGCAGCGCCCCAGGTATTGGCGTCAGTACAATATGTACTGAATATGTGAGGCAATAATAATAACTAAATAGAAGCTAATAAAGAACTGAAAGAAATTAACAAAAAGGGGCAGAAGTTAATCTGTATGCTTTCATAACCATAGCTTGCATCTAGTAGACAACTATACAAATAAGAGCTTAAACTGTATGATTATAAATTCATAAGCTATATCTAGCAAGCAAGTATACAAACAAGAACCTAACCTGATCCCCTTAAGCCTGAAAGATACAATTAACACATAGATAACATACCTAGGCCCCCATAAGCCCTGACAAACACCAATTAGTCTACATACCCCTATTAGTATCCCCTAAGGCCCTGCAAATGACTGCAATTGTGTCTCGGTACACCAGTCCCTAGTAAGGGTCGATAAGGCCATCTTGGTATAGAAGGAGTTGGTAGGAGACTTCAATGTGACCCCAAAGGCTTTACTTTAGTTCTTTTAGACAATTAATAACTCCGTAAGCAATTCAGTATCCCCGTAAGTAATTTAGCTTCATAACTCCTAAAGCAGTCTATAGCTCCATAAGCGATAGCAACATTATAGCTCCAGAAACGTCAGCAACATCATAGCTCCGTAAGCATTTTGTACAACTAGAAGCCTCTTAGCTATTTGTGGTGAGAGGATATACGAAAAACGGTTGACCCCAACTCGATGTCACTACGCTACCATCTCAAATCTAATCATTCGAAAGACGTACCTAGCCCCATAGACCTAACGTAATCGCTACTTGCCCCTAAAATAGTCTATATAGCTGCCAACAGGCACAACCCATGTGCCTATACCTGACCAGAAGTTCCTGGAAGCAATTACGACATTAGTCGGTTTAGACGGAAAAAGGATGAGGTCCAGGATGGCCTAGACGACACTCTAAAGGTCATGCTAGGACAATAGTAGCTCATAGCAAACAACAAGGTTGTAGGTAACCATTTATATAGTCCCTTTGCTTAGAGCGACTATAGGGCTGCTACTAACCGGATATGTTTTTGAGCAGTCAGCCCTAACTTCCCACAGACGGCTTACTATAATTCTTAGCCTGAAGGTAATACTGTGATACTATGGTTCTAGTCCCCTAGACATCAACTTGGTCTGTCCAGATTACATATGGCTCCTCTGAGCAATTCATAGCCTCGTAGACAGGTATATCTGGATTTAGCCCTTTGCGACAACATGTACATGGGCGTCTGTAAGAGTAGCTCGAGGCGTTGGCCCCACATCTAACCATTAACAAGGTTCCCCCTTAGGGTATCATCTATCTATCAGACTTCTAACAACTAGGGTAGTTTCTTGAGCGACCTATACGACAAGCAGTAAATTAGTTGAAGCTACCGGTCACTGACATAGCCAATCATATGGCAAGCTATCGCTCAGTTCATTAGGCAACCCTGGTGCCATTGACTCGAAGGTAAGACCGCCCCATCAAGATTCTGGCCCTGGAGGCATCAACGTATGCCATCAGCCTGTGGGCGAGCTTTACTATCTATATAGGCATCAAACATAAAGTTATATCGCCTAGTTGCGCCCTATGTTGTCCAACCCTACCAATTTAGACCCAGCAGCTAGCTACAAGCTTCTAAAGGCCATGGTACGACAGCGAGACATAAGAATCCCTCTAAACTATAAACAAATAGATGGGGAAATCTCTATGACGCTCCCTGCGTTTATCGCACTGGGTATACTTTTTCCCAATGGGGAATACTATGATACAACCTCCATTCATCTCATAGCAGCTAACCATAACATATATAATCATTATCTACTGATAGCAGCTAATCACAACATATGTACTTGCAACTTACTTACAAAAGTTTAGGTCGTATTAACTATACGACTGGAATAACTTGCCGAAGAGGTTAGCCTTAACATACCTCAATTGCCATTTTCTGCTCGCCCAATCCTGTTCCAGCCTAGAATAGGCAATCCTCCAAATTGCAGCCCTCACACTGAGAGAATGAAGTTGTTCTTACTTCAAATAAACAGCCAATAACAACATCCATAAAGCATAGCGACTACGAATCAGAACCTGTCCTATTCGGCCCAAAACTTACAAATTCCAGAGAATTTAGAAGGTAGAAATACTTACTTATCGCATGTAGACGATTAGGACTTGATCAGGAGTGATTTCTACAACTTCTACTCAGCGAGTCTCTATCGAACCGGGCCGATTTCGAAGAAATAACTCCATAAATACGTTCTTCGTAGGCCTAGAAATTGTTACCTGAGAAGAATTGACGTTTGGAGGTAATTGCCCCTATCCGATGCTCTCTCTCTGGAAATGTTTTGAAACGAAATAACATGTCACTCACTTAACATATAAACATTTTGAGGCGGTGGCAGGGGGCGTGCGCGCCGCCTATAGTGCCAATACACAGGCGTGACGCGCCTGCCCATGTGCTAGTGTGGGCTGCACGGCACAGCGCTCGGTATGCCCTGCCTCCGGCCCCGACCCTCTTGCTCACTCGATCAAGTACTCGTGCACTCTCCTCTTCAAGCCTTTTCTCACATGTATCGTGCTCCCGATACTATCACAGGCGCGCACACACGTCTGCTAAACAATGACAACTTCTGAGGTGTAACATTGGTTAGTTGTGCCGACGGTATAATAGAATTCAATTGAGACTGTCGCCAAGTTAAAATAGAATTGCGGCGCCGACTCCAAATTCACTTCATTGAATATGTGTTTCATGAGTTAAATTGTAATGATGAGCAATCATTACAAATTATTGTGTTTGTCTCCCAATACAAAAGGGATATGTGATTCCCTGGTAATTAGTACTTGATTTGTGCGTTGATATACAGCAAACAAATTGCACGGATAATTCTTAGTTTAATTTGATTCAGATCTAATTTAATAATCCGCTAATACTTTAAGATCAATCTTTAATTTCAATAAATTTACAAGTAGATAAGTGTGGAACTGGGGGTATTTTGTGAATAATAAAATATAATTAAATTATATTAAATTTAAGATATATTAGTCCAAATAAATATTATGAATTAATATAATTGAATTAATTATTTGAATCTAATAATTACGGATTTGATTAATGATCTAATTTCTTTGGGTTAGTCTATCAAATTGGGCTACAAATTATAAACCCACTTTAAGGAGCCCAATCTTCCTAGAGGCTCAAATTGGTGCATGTGTCAAATGATATTCACGCTAAGTCAAATAAAAGAGCTAATGGGATCATGTCACATGTCAAAAATGACACAGCATGCATAGTCAAATCAAAGGTCAATGATAATGCGCCACATGTATAAGTGACATGTTTCGACCAATCAAGTATAGTTATGTCAAACTTAAATCTGATTGGTTGAAATCAGTTCGTGCTTATCGCAACTCTTCCATCCTACAACTATAAATAGTGGTCTCATAATTCAAAAAAGGGGACCTGAATACTATTAACAAGCCAGAGAGAGCTTGTGGATTAAAAGTTGCAGATTTCTCTACAAGCTACAAGTATTCTAGCACTTCAGTATTTCTCAAGTTTCAAAGATCAAGACGAAGATTCAAGAACAAGCTTCAAGCACTTGAATTTAAACACGAATCAAGATCAAGACCATCATATTTAAACTCAAGCTTCGAAGCCCTTGAATTCAAATACAAATCAAGATCAAATTCATAAAGTTCAAGATCAAGCTCAAAAGCACTTGAATTTATATTTGAAAGGAACAAGCAAAATATTAATAGAGATTGTAACACTCATATTTGAAATAAAAACTGCGATTGTTGCGATATTTTTCGTCTTCGATATTTTTCGTCTTGATTATTATTTTCTCGACGCAAAATTTTATTATCTATCGTCATATGTAACTCTGTCATTGTGAAAGTTTTCACCTATACCCTTCATTTAACCCGCTCACCCCGACCCGTCTTTTAACATAAGAATTTCTGTAAACAGTGAGACACTACTCTTTTCTTCTCTCCCATTTACTGCTTTACCATGGGAAGATCTCGCATATCTTTGTAATTCCATCGTCTTTGATTTTTTCTCATTCCTCTTCTTCTTACCTTTCACCGTTTCCTTCCATTTCTACCTGATCTGTGTCTTATTCGAAGGTTTCATTGTATTCCAATGAGATATTAAATAAATACATAGAGTTTTGATGAAATTTCATTGAAAGTCTGAGGTTTAGACTCTTAATTTTGAAAGTTTCGAATTGATTTTTTGAATTTCAAAATTAGTTTTCTTCTATTTTTATTTTGGAGGTCTTAAACTCAAATTTGTGGAGGTTTTATATTTAAAGACTCTGGCTAAGAAGACAATGTATAGTCAATAGATACCATGAGTTTTAATCAATATTCCCATTGCTTTCTCAATTTGGTATGTTGTCTTGTTCTTTTTCATATTTTCTTACCCAGGGGTGAAATTCTTAATAGCTAAGACGGGTTGGGTTGATCGTGTTAGATTAAAATATACGTTTTATTTAAAATAATTGTTTATTTATATTGATTTAGACTTTTCTTTTAAATAAAGGATATAGAGAAAACTTTCACAACGACGGGATAAATAAGATCCAATAGTTTAATGAATGATAAATTTAATCAACTTTCACAACGACGGGATAAATAAGATTCAATAGTTTAATGAATGATAAATTTAATCAATTTTCGAAAGCAGAGGATAAATTTGATCTTTTTTCCAAGGAAAAGAAGAACAAAAAAGAAAAAAATAAACTAGTGATTGTTGAGATGTATTAGTTAAAAAAAAAAAAACTAAATGGAAAAAAAAATCTACAGCTAGACTAATGCCTCATTTGTTTGCAATTAATAGAGGTTTGAATTTGAATGATTTAGACCTTAGATTGTTAAGTGCATTTGTTTTCATTAAGATTTCAGCACTTATTTGGTCTGAATAGATCTTAATCATTAAGATCTGGAACAGAGTCTTAATATCATTAAAAAGTATATTTGTGTGGATAATTTTCACTGTCACTATGTCCAAAACCACCAGTCACCACCACTAACCACTTATGTCATCACAACCACCACTACCATTATGTCATCAACCACCACCCATCACCACCAACCGCCTCTACTACTATTGTCAACCACCATTATTGTCGTCAACCACCACTGCTGCCAACCACTATTGTCAGTTGTTATCGCACATATCACCTCAATCATTATAGTTATATTCACTGTTGTCACCACCACTGCATCTACCACACCTATTAGTTACTACCATCATTGCGGTCGATTCCTACTACCAACCACCTCCACCGTCATAACTAGTACTGCTACCAACTATACCACCACACATTCTTCAGCTACCACTATCAACACCGCCAACTACTAACATCAACCAACTTCACCATCACAATCACCACTGTCAACCACCACTATCACGCCAGCCACTACAACACCAACCACCTCCATCACCACAACTATCACCACCACCATTACTAGCCACTAACACCAATTATTACCACCACCATCACTAGCCGACATAAATATTTTATTTTTTATTAAATAATAAATTTATTTTATTAAATTGATATTTTTATAGTATTTAATTATTTATTATTTGAATAGTATTTAATCCGTTTACAAATAAATAAGTATACATATTCAGATGTTAAAAAATAAATGGTTTTAATCATTCAGTATTTAGATCTAGAACACATCTTAATCATTCAGATGTGCATATCTTAATCTTAATAAAAATAAATGAAGCCTAAAAAGATAATAAACTAAAATAAATAATTATTTTATGCTAACCATTATAGAATGTAATTTTTACTACAATAAAAGCTCACTATAGCAGCATCAGATTTTCCACCGTGGTTATAAAGAGTTTTTGACTATACAATTAAAAAGATCAATTTCTAGGGCAAATGAGCAAACAACGTATTATGTAACACACATTAAGGGGTGCCGCCTCTGCTAGTCTCTATACAAATTAAGAAACCAAAAGAGTGACACCGGCGCAACCCCTACTACTGAAATGCTCGGTTTTACTAGAGCTACAACCTCCGCCTCTTCCACCACCATCGCGGCCATCACTCCGGCCACCGGCACTGCCGCCACCGCTTTCCATATCCGAATTCCGCAGCTCCACACCATCAGAACAAGAACTAATTATTGCTTCGGCCCACAACAGGTAATGAAGAAAAGAGAACAATAAAAAGAACTACTCCTAATTTGTTTTTCTTCTCTGTAATCATAAATTTTTTGTGGTCTTTTCTTGTTGATATTTGTCTGCGTGGTCCAGTCGTATAGGGTGATTGTTCATCCAGTGAAGGCCATGGCCGAAACTGTAGCTACTCCTCAGTCTGCTCCCAAGTTGTCGACTTCTGGTACCTTTTTTTTTCTGCTGTTTTTTTGTTCTTTTGGAGTAAATTCTAGTTACCCCTCTAACTTTTTGAATGTAATAAAGAATTGCTTGCAAATTTTGAACAATGTTGGAATTATGTTTTTATAATCTGTAAACTAGTTTAGCAGTTATCATTGCCAATCACTAGGAATATTTCTCAAAACAACATCAATATTACGCCAGCACATATGTGAGAATTTTAAAGAAAGAAAACCCCGTTACACAAATTGAGCAGTTGAAGTATATATTCATAATGCAATTATGCAATCAACACCTCTGTAATAAACAAAGCTTCATTCAAAATTTTGAAACGCTGGAGATGAAGAAGTTCCAACAAGCTGAGGCCTTGAAATTCAAAGCAGGCTAAAGGAGAATAGAGCTATAGAATTCTAAGTTGGTAAACAATACTATTGGTTACTTCATTTTGTGTTGATAGAGAACTTCTCATAATCAATAATAGCCCCTTTCTTGGTAAGGTATCATAATCCATAAACATTAAGAGGTCATTTGGTTTCCGGTCTAGTTATATGTGGATTGTAGTGGCTGGATTGTTTTTGCACTGAATGATAATGCAATTGTTATGTGGTGAATAAACATATGGTGCTTGATAAGCAGTGAATAATAATGCATGAAACTGTTAAGCACGATCCACTAAGCTAAGGACATTTTTGTCTGTAGATACTCTTATCCGTGTATTGGTAATACACGTGTTATCTTACATATAGATTCCCGTGTAAGTTATACTTACTAGAATTAGTATTGTGCTTGATTTCCGGGATTAAGCTCCGCATAACTTATATGGAGTTTAATATTGGAAACAGAATGTCGTATTCGTTATACAAAGATTATATTAGTTCTGCAGTAATTTATACTGAAAATCCAAATGCTATATAAGTAATATGTGATAAGGAGATTAAATTTTCTTATAAAACCAAACAACCTCTAAGATTCATCCTTTTTTGATGAAGTAAGAGTCTTCATTGATGGAATCAAGAAGATGCAAAGAGCACAAGAATTGAAATTACAAAAAATGTATCAGTTGCAATATAATATAACCTCTCTAAGGGTTATCAATTTTGACCTTTTAAATATTCCGACTGTTATCTCATTTTGAAGTTCCATTTTTCCTTTTGAAAGTTCAATGTCAAAGAGCCGATGCACACCAAAAAGAAAGAAGAAGAAAGTAAATGTGGAAAAAAGTTATAGAATGGTGGGAGTAGCTGCAAGGTCATACTTGATTCTTATTTTGAGATTCCTTAGTACATTCCTTCTTTACGTGTTTGTGTTTACTTGGGGTTAAAAGTAGGAAACTTGGCGGGTATGAAGGGAAAGTTATGCTATATTTTGTTCATCTGATGGGGATGCATAGAAAGAGGGGGAGAGTAAAAGAGGAGAGATTGGGTACTTCTTTAATTGCTCCGAATTGACTGAAAAGGTGGAAATATCTCTTTTACTATGAGCCCATTCCATATAGAAAACAATCAGGAGTAAATGGGACACATCAGGAAAGTAACAAGAAGTGGCTCTCTAGTTTATCTCTCCTGTTTGTGTCAAGGAATCAAACATAGTGTGGTCTTTATAAGATCAACCCACATAAAGCTAAATATGCAAATAGCTGATCAATCTTTTTATTCTGATGTTGATAAATGCTTTATTTTGATAAGTCAAAAAATTGCATGTAATACTAAGTGATGCTACTTACAAAATTGACATTTCATGATAGCAACCTTGTGTATTAGAAGTCGGGCCAGTGTTTAAACACTCTATCAATTTATAATTTGGAATGTATTCACTCGGTATACTTTCATGTGAACTTACTATTCATGTATATGGTTATTTTAGGGAGGAAGCAAGCATTGATATCACTTTCAGACAAGACGGACTTGGCTAAGCTTGGCAATGGGCTGCAGGAGTTGGGGTAAAGATTGCAGAACCATTTTTTCATATTTTACAAAATTAATTGAAGGATAGTTTCACTGTGTAGAAGTGAAATTGCTTAGCCTAGAGCTGTTAGTGTGTGTGTTAGCGAAGTGAATATCTAATCCTATGTATAAGACTACCGCGCTTCACTTGCTGTTACCTTTCTCAAGAAAAAAGACTCTCAAGTTTCACATGAAAGGGCATAATCCTAATCTGCATTGAGACTCTTACTCCGATGGCACTGATTTTTCTGGATTAATTGAACAAGAGCTTTAAATTGCGGTTGTTAGATTTCAATTGAACATTGATCTGTTGAACAAATTAAGGCTCCTGTCTTTTTGTGTGGATTGCCTTCATGTGGGGACAAGATTCCTAAAAGAATATATATATATATATATATATATATATATGTATATATATATATATGTGTGTGTGTGTGTGTGTGTGTGTGTGTGTGATGTGTGTGTGTGTATGTATGTATGTGGATTGCCTTCATGTGGGACAAGATTCCTAAAAGAATATATATGTATATATGTGTGTGTGTGTGTGTGTAGAGGGGAAAGTGACCCTTTCTCCCTTTGTCATTGTCACAGGGTTATGTTATCATCTTGGCTTAATCTGATTGGAGCTGGTGTGCCCTATGTCTAGTTGCTTTGTGCACCTTTTGATGAAACTGTACCCATTATCTTGCAATTGAAGTGTCTAGTTGCTACCTATAATTACTGGCTAAAATCCCACAACTTATTTATATCTCACTGGATGATTCTCAATTTGCAAAGACCTCTTATTTCCTATTGCGCAGGTACACAATTGTTTCAACGGGAGGCACTGCATCTGCTTTGGAAGGAGCTGGTGTGTCTGTCACTAAAGTGGAAGAGCTGACATGTTTCCCTGAAATGGTAGGAACTCCTGACTAATGTTTGTAAGTTATAACTGGGACTCACCCTGGGGTGAGGCAACCTCTTAACACCTCAACGCGACCTTGAGGTGCTTAAGTCTCACGGGGCTAGCACCTCGATAGGTGGGGATTCGACCCATATGCACTTTATACCCTGGGCTGTGCGGCTTTATACACATTTTATACATTGGATTGTGTTCCCTCTACACCCTTGAACATTTTCCTGTAAAACTTAGAATATAACATGTGTACAGGTGTTTTTTTGTGTCCATTGTTAATGAAATCTTATTTACTTGATAAAAAAATGAAGAATTTAATGAACTGGAATATTCTTGTTTGCATATATTACCACACCTTGATACTTATGAAAGTTTTTGTACATTTTTTTCTTTTGCACTTTGATTTATTTTTTTCTATAAGCTTGATCAAAAAATTATTTTCTTGCTATGAGGTATATATACTTTAATCTATGCTCAGTGAAACTACACCGAAGGGTGTGGCCTAGTGATCAATGAAATAGATTCAAGACATGTAGTTTCCGGTCCAATCCCACCGGAGACAAAAAAAATATTTGGTGATTTTTTCTCATCTGTCCAAGTTTTGGTGGACTGTTGGTGGGAGGTAGTAGGTACTCCGTTGAATCAGTCGAGGATGTGTGCAAGCTGCTCCGGACACCGAAATATAAAAAAAAAAAATCTATTCTGAAATAAATATTATGGGTAAAATGCCAGCCCTTGCATCCTACACTTTTTTTATTTGATACAGACCCTTGCATCTGCACATCATTTTTCTTTGCAACGATGGTTGAATTCTTTTTACTGGCATAACTTTGTTTTTACATATAATTTTCCTTTTCTTTTCTTTTGCAATTTCATGTTTCTAGCTCATCTTTGTAGGGGGGCATAAACACCGAAAAATCGGATGGAATCGAATTAATTAGGTTCTTCCTTTCAGTATTAATTTTTTTAAAACTTGTATTCTGTTTGGTTCTCGGTTATAGGGTCCCAGTTATTTGGTTAACTGAAATTTTGAGATTGGTTTAATATTTTTGCGGGTATGTTTTTGTGGGGTACGTTTCTTCCTTCAACAGACTCTCTATTAACACCATTCTCTTCAAGGTTAAAGGTTTTCGCCTTTCATTCAGCTGCTGTTACCATATGCCGATGAGGATTTAATTTAACTTTAAAACGCTATCACAGTTTAAATATTATTTCGGTGTTTCTACAATAACGTAAAATCTAAAAAGGATTAAAATTTATTCTGTTTCAAAATTTTAGCTCAGATGATATCATGTTTCTGTTTTGGTGAAATTCACCAAGCTAATTATCATGTGTTAAGCCATCTCTTCCTCTGATTCCTGAGTTCATAAGCTAAGATTTGAGACAGGTATTTGCCCCTTAAAACGCAAAATAGCCCATTTTGAATTTTTAAAAAAAAACTATTTTACGAGCAGAAAGTTAGCCCATTAATTAGGCCCACACCGAAGAACCAAATTAGAAAAAATCAAACCAAACTGTATTTAATTAAGTTTGGTATGCACCGATGAATAACCGAAAATCGAAGAACCGAACCTAACCGAACTGAAGTTCTAAAGAACCGGAACAGAAGAATCGAAAATCGATCCCTGTTTTGTATGATTCATAGTATATTCTATTCAAACTTCTCTTAATGATTGGTCCAATAAGTGTTGTGCTTACACATCCTTGTAGTTGATTTTATAACTTGAGAGCAGTGACTCATGGCATTTAACTTCAAAAATATAACCGAGAACTTTTTTCCTTGTCACAGCTTGATGGCCGTGTAAAAACTTTGCATCCAGGCATTCATGGAGGTATTCTTGCTAGAAGAGATCAGAAGCATCACATGGAAGCTCTAGAAAAGCATGAAATTGGTGAGCTAATTGATTTTTATTATGGTAGAATACATAGTTCACCCCTCACCTGGAGACCAATTCCCCATGTCACACCTTTTGAACGCGTGTTAACCCTTTGCACCCAGCCCTTC
This sequence comes from Datura wrightii, assembly GCA_035772735.1. Taxonomy (NCBI): domain Eukaryota; kingdom Viridiplantae; phylum Streptophyta; class Magnoliopsida; order Solanales; family Solanaceae; genus Datura; species Datura wrightii. The sequence goes on along the minus strand of JASDFA010000006.1, from coordinate 14,228,798 downwards.
CAAAATGTATCTAAGACGCACCACTTTGTCCACCCGGCTTAGTTGGGATGGCTCGCTAAGCATCCAAAAATGCGACTAAAATTTTCCTAATATGCTGCTGACAATTCACATCTTTAGCTTTTAGATGCAACTAGTCCAAAAATGAGGGAAAACGCTAGGTATGGACTTTAGGGTTCAAGGTTTCTACTTGATTAAAAAAGAAGGAATCAAGGTTTCTGTTGCAAGTAAAAAGTATTTTGCATTATGAAAACACTTATTGCTTGGGTTACCAAAAAAGCCTGAGGTTTGGCATACATATACTCTTCTTTTAGGAGCATGATGCAATGTTATGAAATAAATGAAAGTCACGAGGTTTTCCATTTGCAGGTACATTTGATGTTGTAGTGGTGAACTTGTATCCCTTTTATGCCAAGGTTTCTTCTTCAAGTGGAATTTCATTTGAGGATGGAATTGAAAACATCGATATTGGCGGGCCTGCCATGATTAGAGCTGCTGCAAAGGTTGCTTAGCTTATTACTTTTTCCTACCTGAAACTTGTTTATGACCAGTACCTTTTATCATAATGCATTCTCCACTTTTTTCACATCTATGGCATCTTTAGGTATAAAATATTAGAAGACATATGATTCCAACATCTGTACCTCTGCATCTAAAGCTCTGGCACATATATTTCACCTGTGAACCCACATTTCTTTAGCTCCAAATCTGCTCTATTCCAGCTTTAGGTTTTCTTAGGCATATGCATTTGCTTGTTGGTCTTAATTGGATAAATGCTGTGGGAGCAAGCATGGGTTAAAAAATGATTTCTTTCCTGCTCCAAGTTTGTGGCAATCTTGGCTTGTATAGGGATGCTTTGTATATCAGAAAGGTTGTGGGATACAGTAGGTAAATCTGAAATTTGAAAATCGCCTCTTAGCTTCATAATGCCATTCTGTGCTATGTAGGATGCTCTTATCCATTATAAAGTATCTTATTGAACAAGGAGCTAACTTATGTTCCAACTATGCTAAAATTCTATGAATTGCTTTTCTGGATAATATGTTGTATGATACTGATGATAAAGAAATGGACTTTGGTCCCAACTCACCTCCAAAAGTTAGCTCAAGAGGTGTAGATTGCCAAGCCATATTAAAGAGATCATTCATCCCTTAAAGGGCTGATGTGGGACTCTTCACATATACAATTTATGTGGCATACATCAATAACAAAATAGTATCTGGTAAAATCATCATTAGTGCCTTACACCATTTATAATGCTTGCTGAATCTTTTGTGTAGGCTTTCTATCTTTTGATATACTTCTTCTCTGCGTGAATGCTCCCACCTTTATAAAACTACCTTCTCTAACAAATGTTGGCTGATCTTTGGCCGTATACAGCTTTGTGTCTAACTGTGGACAATGCTTATTTAACAGAATCATAGGGATGTTTTGGTCGTAGTTGATTCTGAAGATTACCCAGATCTTTTGGAGTTTCTTCGTAGAGATAATGACGACCAACAATTTCGAAGGAAGTTGGCCTGGAAAGCTTTTCAACATGTCGCTTCTTATGATTCTGCAGTTTCAGAGTGGCTGTGGAAGCAGACTGTAGGAGGTATTCCCTTTCAAAATTATACAGCCCAATAATTACAAAAACTCCCTCTTCCTCCCATCCCTTCTCCCCATAACAAGAAAAAAAAAGGTTCAATAAAGAACTTGAAAACATTAAAACAATCATCCTCAGCCTCTGCATTTGAAATAAATATAAAGGTTGATAGTTTTCTACGGAAAAATAAGGCTTTAAAAATTTATTTTAATTTTGATTACAGTAGCCTGCGAAGCCTCATTGTTCTTCTAGATGGAATATTCTGTTGAACCTTTTGCTTATTTACTTTTTCTGGAGAGACCAAGGGGCTGAGAGAGCAGGCCTTTTCATCTGTTATTATGCTGATTGATGACTTTGGTCTCTGTTTGTAGATAAGTTCCCTCCCAGCTTGACAGTGCCACTCTCTCTAAAAGACCCTCTTCGTTATGGTGAAAACCCTCATCAGAAGGCTGCAATTTATGTTGACAAGTCTCTATCTGAGGTTAACGCTGGTGGAATTGCAACGGTTATCCAATACCATGGCAAGGTTAGAATTCTGATGTTTACATTCTAATTTTCATAACTTGGCATATTCCCAAATTCTGCTTAGTGTCTATTTGTACGGTGGATAGTTCATTGCTCTAAATTTAACATCACATGAATGGAATTCTTCTAGTTGAAGTTCAGGGCTAATATGACTGGCTTCTTCTTGATGTAGGAGATGTCATATAACAATTATCTGGACGCTGATGCAGCTTGGAATTGCGTGTGTGATTTTAATAGACCAACATGTGTTGTTGTGAAGCATACAAATCCTTGTGGAGTTGCATCACGGAGTGATATTATTGAAGCATATAGGCTAGCAGTGAAAGCAGATCCAGTTAGTGCATTTGGTGGTATAGTAGCCTTCAATGTTGAAGTTGATGAGGTAAAGTTGCTCAATGGACCTTTTCAGATGCATATTTTTATCTTTTTGTTGATTATGATCTAGAAACCTAAATGGGTAATGATACATTGTGTTTTAACAATACTTTTTTTTGATAGTGATAGGGCCATTAGTTCCCTCCCTCTCATATCAACAGTTAAGGGGAAATATAAAGGAAAAAGAAAATCTTAGTTGTTCATTTAAGTGATTGGGTTCTACCACCATCACCTAGCATTCCTTAATTGAAATCTTTGAAAGAGCTAGCTAATCTGATGTGTTCGCACTGTTGTATAATGTATAGTGCATTTATCTTTTCGATGTCCTAGCAATCTTTCTTTGTTATATGGATTTATTAAGCAAGCCTACCCCAACTTGGTACTGAGGCCTAGTTCCTGTTGTTTTTTTTTGTTCCTGGTAACTGAAAGTTTTCATTTAACCCAGTGAAAGTTGCTGTTGGTTTTATTGAGAAAGAACTGTCAACATTTGCTTTATATCTTATTAGTACATTCAAGAATGAAAGTAATCTTGTAGTTCAACTAGTGCATAGGAGAGGTGTGGAAGAATTCTTGTAAGGCACAAAAAAGAACAACTACAAGGACAAAATTTGAAATTTTTTCACACAATTTAACCAAAGAAGAGAACAGGTGGACACTCCAAGCATTGTGACATAAGTCGTGGTGAGAAAATACCATTACTATCATTCTTGCTCCTTGTTATTTGTCAACAAGGGTGGTAAGATGAATAACTGGTTAGGAGAATTGCAACCCAAGAATAAGTCATCTGTTGCTTCCCTTTTTCAAATGTCAAACAGTGTCAATGCCCGATATTTGTATTTTGTACTTCTTTTTATAGGAGTTGCAGTTGAAAAAAAAAATCTGCTATACTGCACCTTAAGTGTCGAGGAAATGCAAAATCAAACTTAAGTTTAGTCGTCACATCAAGGTTGATAACTCTTTTAATTAATCTGTTTTGGTTCTTTGCAGGCTCTTGCAAAGGATATTCGAGAATTTAGAAGCCCTACAGATGGTGAGACTAGGATGTTTTATGAAATAGTAGTCGCACCAAAGTATACAGAGAAGGGTCTTGAGGTTCTCCGTGGGAAGTCCAAGACTTTGAGAATCCTGGAGGCAAGTAAAAACAACAAGGGAAAGCTTTCTCTCAGACAAATTGGTGGTGGTTGGTTAGCTCAGGACTCAGATGATTTGACCCCTGAAGATATCCAATTTAATGTCATGTCTGACAAAACTCCACAAGAAAATGAGCTTAATGATGCACAGTTTGCTTGGTTATGTGTCAAGCACGTCAAGAGCAACGCCATAGTAATTGCAAAGGTACTTTCTGCATGGTATATCTAATAAATAATATTTCTTTCATTGTTTTCTAAATATAATTTTTATATTGCAGAACAATTGTATGTTAGGCATGGGGAGTGGACAGCCGAATCGTCTAGAGAGTTTGAGGATAGCTATGAGGAAGGCTGGAGATGAAGTAAAAGGAGCCGCTTTGGCAAGTGATGCTTTCTTCCCATTTGGTACGTACTTTTATTTGGGTTATACATGTACCTATAGAGAAAATCTAACATTAAAAGAACGCGAGACAATAGGTTTCGACAAACTCTGACTAGTCGAAAGTGCAAATTCTAAGAAAATGGTAACTGAAATTTTGTATAAATATGTTATCATCTTCTAATGTTCCTTGGACCAATGTTTCTGATTTTGATTTATTTTTTTGTGGTTTCTGATCGAGGTTCTTTTTCTCTTTTAACAATTTTTTTTCCTGAATTAAATCAGCATGGAATGACGCTGTTGAAGAGGCATGTCAAAGTGGAGTGAGTGTTATTGCAGAACCAGGAGGGAGCATAAGGGACAAGGATGCAGTGGAGTGCTGTAACAAGTATGGAGTCTCGCTAATTTTCACCAACGTGAGACACTTCAGGCATTAGGCTCCCGAGCTGTTAGCTTTACAAAGTGTTTTTGATAGCTAACATTCATCTCTGAAAGTGCTTGATAATTTTGGGAATTATCAATGATCAGAAGGGAGTATGAGTGTGTATTATAGCAAAATTGTAGTTGTATGGGAAATTTTACTTGCTGGGCTAGTAAATTTTCGAGACTAATAGATGGGCTAAAATGTATGAGACGAATAGATCAATGTTGGAGACCCACTCAGAAGTGAATGAGCATGCAAGGGTCATTCATAAATGTCCTTATTTTCGGTTTTTTCTTTTTAAATACTTGCTTTTAAGTTTGTGATTTTTAATTTGTCTTTTAGCATTTTAAGTAATATAAAAATGATCAAAAATTTTGACAGCAAAAACAAAAGAAAAAGGAAATTCGCAAAGCACAAAAAAAAATTGCAAGGCATAAGTTTTTGTCAATTTATGCTTTAAGGTATAAATTTGCACATGTTATATTTAAGGCATAAATTAAGTAGTAAGAATTTATATATACGGACAAGAAATTCAATAATATGAATTTGTCTTGTGGTAGAAACTTAATTGTATGAACTTTTGTCTTGGAGTAGAAATTCAATTAAATGAACTTTTACCTTGAGTGGTAGAAATTTAATTGTCTAAACTTTTGTCTTGGGGTAGAAATTCAATAGCATAAAATTTTATGTTGCGACAGAAATTTAATTACATGAAATTCTGTTTTGGGCAAAAATTCAGTAGCATAAACTTTTACCTTCGCCAATTATATCTTGTGAATTTATTTTTGTCTAACGAATTCTGTTTATCTTGCAATTTTTACAATAATATTAGGGTTATTTTTATTTTATTTTTATTACTTAAATATTATTGAGTAAAAATTAAAGATCACCAATTTGAGGGTAAGAATTAGGAAAAATTACATAATATGATTTTATTTCATTTAATGTGCCATCTATTTGCTTTTTATGGTTTGATTTCTTTTTACTCTCTCTCCTCATACACGCCGTAATTCTCTCCAATAACTGATCAATCCATAACTCTCTCCCAATGTGCCCCCATTAACAGATTTTTCGAAAATTATTCACTTTATTTTTGCACAAATTGCGGTTTCAATTAGCTTATAGAATCCTTTTAATACAAGTAAGTTTCATTTATGATTTGAATTTGTCATCTATTTAATATATGTATTCTTTGTATATAGACGAAAATTTTATGGTTTAAAATAGATTCTAGAGTGAGAAAATCCCTTTAATAGAGGTATATTTTATTATATATTCTTTTTAAAATTTTCATTAGTGTATTCTTTTTTAGATATGTATTTTATGCGTATTTCGTCAAAAAATCTTCATCTGGATGTACTTCAATTTTAAGGTTTCTGTTTGTAATTCTCAAAACTTATTCACATGTATTTTAACTACACATGTATTTTTCATAAAATAATTAGATATTTGTATTTAAATGTATTTGTGATACAATAAACACATAAATTACATATTAAACATGATAATATATTATACAAATGTGTATATACATACAAAATATATATTTTGTATTATTGTTTTTAATTAATCCTCAATCTTCCTTTATTAGAGGTATATCAGTCATTTTTGATACACTAGATATATAATTCTCTTTGTATTTTTTTAAATTTAGTACACATATATGTATTTGGTTCTATTTCTGATACATTGCATACATATTGAACATTCACAGAAAGAAAAAGTATATGAAATTGCATGACTTATATATCTAAATTATATAGTGTATTTGTATGTTTAGTTTAAACTGTCATATATATTTAGAGTAAAATTTGAATTTGATCTATATTTAGAGTCCGAATAAATATGGACTCTATCTTTTATAATGAAGTAAAATTTGAATTCCATCTATATTAGAATTTCATCTATAGAATCCTAATAAATATGTAATCTATTTATTATAATGAAGGAATGAATCATGGTAACTGAAAATTAAAAGGAAACACAATCCCTAAAATCACTCAACTAACTACACGTTTGTATATGAATTTGAGCTATTTAATTAATAGAAATGCAACACATGAAACATAAAATATTGTCATATTTTATAAATAACGAAAATGTTGCTACTTAAGCCTAACTTCCGTCTAAATATAGCCATTTATGTTATTTTCTTTAAAAATTAAAGACCATCTCAAAATAAGGGCAATCCACGTAAAAGACTAAGCATGCAAGTTTAAAGATTGGTATTTCTCTGTTATAAAATATTTAATATTTCTTTTAAAGATGTTTGGTATTTTAATTTGTTTTTCTATGAAGTTGTAAAAATACTTGTAGTAAATTGCGTCAAACATCCATGTATTTCTCCCACGAAATCTCTCTCTCTCTCTCTCTTTCAACCCAACGCCGCCACAAACTCCTCATCATCATGGCCGAAATGTTCAGTTTCTTTCTATGAGGACTCCACAAACTCCTCATCGGTCTCGAAATCGAGTAGTGGGCGCCTAATAACCTCACCAAAGAAATCCCCTCCGTCGCGCTCCTCCATATTTGTGTCGGCCGTCGGTGCCTCTTGTTCCAACTCCTCCACTCAGATTATACCCCGAATTCTTTCCACTCTTTCCTGGGGAACGCGAAACTCGTGATTTTATTAGCAATCTTTCTGATGAAAAAGTCTCTTCTTTACCATTGCCGAAGAATTCGAAGCAGAATTAGTATTAAAGACTTTTTTATTGTGTATCTATTTTTTTTTTGAATTTTGACTATTGAAACTGATGATACAATATATCAGTCTCTTCTCCTTTATTTTTGTTGATACAACCAACTACTTGAACAATATTGTTTTCATATTAATGATACAATATATCAGTCTCTTCTCCTTTTTTTCTTTGGATACAACCAACTACTTGAACATATCATTTTTATATTAATGATACAATACTAAAATATATCAATCGATAATAGATTGATACACAATGAACTGTTTTAATTTATTTCTGATATATATATACATTAAATACATTATAATAATATTGTCTGATACTTATATACATTAAATACATTATAATACATTAAAAATGGCAGTTGATGTTTATAATGATACTTGTGATACATATGAAACATATCAAGTACGATATCTTTCAATGTTGTTTGATACATGCATAAGTATCAATTTAATTTTAAAAAACGATACACAACAACATGTTTGTATATTGTTGATACATGCATAAACAAAGACATATTTTTCAAATGATAATAATGATGACACACCCAAAAAAAAGTTGCACCAAACCTGCAACGATGATACATCCAAAACAAAACTCTCAAAATCTGCAATTTTTCAAAGATGATAATTTTTTCAGATATGGATTAATTATTTAAACTTTTCTAAATATGATAAAAAAAATCCGAGATCAAAATGGAGAGAGATTTTCTCGCATTTAATTAGATATTAAATAGAGTAATTATAGAAGAAAATTAAGAATTTAATTTTTTGATACAACACTCCATTAATCGATATCAAAAAATAAATAAAAAATATTATTTTATATAATTAAAATAATATATTATTTTATATAATTATTTTACTATATAATGCTAGTAATACTACTTTTTTATTAGGCAGACTTTACCTATCGGCTATAAGGGAAGCCGGTCAAAACATGCCATCAATTCTTCGGAAAAATTTATGGCCGGTCATCTAGCTTAGCTTTGTGTTTATCACTATTTTTTTTGACATATAAAAATTATATTTAATTTTTTTTCACCTATCACAAAAGTTATTTTAATCAGATTTAATAAAATTTCTTATTGAAATGTGAGAGAAATTTTTTTAAAAAATTATCACTTATATTTGAATTTGAGAATAGATTTGAAATGGTCTCTTAAAGATATTTTTTAAAAATAATCTTATCCATTTTTTTTTTTTGAAAAAAGAGGTATTTTGATTCGTATACTTAACAAAATTTACCTACTAAATCTAACAAAAATGAAAAAAAAAATAAAATAAAAAATTTTCTTAAAATATCTCATTAATGTAAAATAATTACATTTTCACTTATTTATTCTTACTAATATACTGTTTTGTTTAATTAATTTATAGCTGTCTTTCCTTTTCTTTTTAATATAATATTTTTTTTCTCATACTATTAATACATTACTATTATAAATAAATCTGATTTTAAATTATTTTTATAATAACTTTTATGAATATATAATCAACACATTGAATATGCGATCTAAACTATAATATTTTATTAAAAAAATTATTAAAAGAAAATGGGAAAACAAAATGAGGTTATTTATTATGAATAAACAAAAAAAAAATTTTAAAAAAATTAGATGGAGAGTTTTGCGGAGGGGATGGGACAGAGTTGAAGTCAGCATCCAACTCTGCTATTAGCAAATGATGACTCAGAAAAGTAAGTGAAGGATAAGGAATTAGTGAGCAGATGGTATAACCTTAATCCTATATTGTTGCTAAAGTAGCTTCTTAGAAAGCAAAGAGATGTGACGATGTAGCTGACGACTTGTCTTATGAGGTATGGTATAGAGCTTATGACTTCCTTGTCGTTCCTTCGGCACCAGCAACCTTTTGTAGACTAATGAATCAGATAGTCAAAGACTAGAAGGAGATTTACTTGTGGAAAGGGGGTAGGAGACAACCGTTACAAGGTATATCACGACTTACCGACAACATCAGTGAGATCTAAAAAAGCAACTCGAGGTTTATTGAGAGTTTAAAGTGGTAGCATGCTGAAAATTTTGTAAATTTATGCACAACATAATTTCACTTCTTGATATTTTAGTTATTCTACAAAAAAAATGATCTCAAGTAAAATTCATTTTTACTCAAATTCACACAAACGATCGTGATCGAAAAGCTCGTGTACAACGACAACAATGAAGAGAGCAAATGACTACGTACTAAAGTGCATCAATTCCTGAAATATGGAGAATTATTATTGCCATATTAAAATAGAAAAAATATTTTAAGTCTAAACTCAAAGATATAACGAATAATTTTGAGCTTTTTCTCATAAAGAATACTTGAACTAACCTTAAGTTTAGAAATGGGGAATTGACATATATGTATAAGTGTTAAACATAATTGGCATTTTTATAACCTAATAAATTAACAAAAATTCTAACCTATAATTATTGGCAAGTTATAGCCAAAAGGCATTAAAATGATGCTTCAATAGTAAAAAGTCGTATTACGATTTTTTCTTATGCAAAAATTTAGAATTTAAGATTTCAAAACTACATAAGCAGTTTCTTTATTCTATTAATCTTAATTGTTGCAGCAAAAAAGATTGCATAATTGACGCTTCTTTTAAAATAAGAGAGGTGCATATCTACCACAAAATTTTATGTATACATGAAGTAGATTGCATATGTAATTGATGTATATTTGTATAGTTATTTTAAAATATACATTGATTGTGATAGGATAAATTCACAATGCTTACAGAAAGTCTACTGTGTTTATATACATTACTAGTATACATAAAGTCTATTGTGTAGCTATTGTATATTCATTTAGGCGATGTATACAATTATAATGCATACGTCAAAAATGATATTACCTTCATTCAATTTTTGATATATATAACCAGGTTTGTATACATACTGTCAACTATGTATACATAATATCAACTGTGGATATTTTCTAATATTATAATTTTAAAATATCGTAAAACTTCACTTTCTACGTACTTTCTCTTTTGAAAATTATGATTTGATTTGTGATGGTTAACAGGGTTAGAAGCAATTTTTTTCTTGAATTTGTTCAAGATTTTTGCTTCGATGTGAATAGCGAGATGATCTTCCATGTGGTAAAATTGATGTTATAGGTGGAGAATCTTAAAAATCAAAATCACTTTCTGATTCTTGATAAGTTTCTTTAAAAAACTACTTACCCATTGAATTTACAATTTAAAAAAATACAAGATTTTGTAGAAATTTTTACTCCCAACTATAAGATAAAGAACCCCAAAATTTTTAGACTTTTGAAAAAAAAATCGCAGACAATCAATAAAAAAATATTTTGTGTGATTTAAGTTACATTATGAAGCACTGATGTAATTGATCTTTAATGAAGATATTTTGGGGAAGAAGATAGATATCATAAAGTTTAAAAGAGAGAAGGAAGAGGAAAGAGGGAAGAGAGGAGAAGAAAGAGAAAAAATTGAAAAAACACCGTGAAAAAATTATTAAAAAAAAAAATTCATTTATGGCTTACTTTTACGTAACTGTTTTGGGTCAGATGATGCCAATAAAAATGACCCAACAAGTACTAATGTGTCATTTTGTGCCAATAAATTAAAATTGAAATAATAAGTGCCAATTAAATATGCAAGATAGCACACTGTGCCATTTTTTTAAAGAAACTACTATGGTTAATGAATAGTGATATAAAAGAAATTCAAAAGCTAAATTAAAATAGGAAAAATGCCCAAAAATACCTCTAAGTTATTTAAAAAGGTCAGATGTACCCTCCTTATGTTTGTGGGTCAAAAATGCCCTTGTCTTATATTTTTGTTCAAAATACCCTTCAACTATTCAAATAAACCAAAAATATCCTTCCTTCTAAGTTCTAGCTGTTATTTCAAATTAAGAAAAAGTGGACTAATTCTATAATTGCACTACTTGAAATGGGACAATTTTGTCCTTGTTCTTTTAATTTTTTTTGAGGGTGGGGTGGGGATAGTTGAATGTGAGAAATATAATAAGATAAGAGAATAAGTAGTATAAACACTTTCTATTTTAAAAAATAAAAGAATGATATATAACTTTTTTTTCCTGATTTCATGCACATTAGATATGAGTTATTATTTCTAAAACATGAATCATGCATCTTTTCTTACTAATTCTAAGAATGAAATGATAAAAGAAATCAATTTTAAGTATACCTTAACATGCTTGATTACTTATTTTAAATTTTAGTCATCCCAAATTTCAGTCATGGACTAGTATAATTATTTTGAAAAGAAATAATAAAATAAATATTTAATTAAAAATAATATTGGTAATAAAACTGTTTATCTTATAAAATTGGCTCTGTATAAAAATTGTCATCTAAAATAGTTAAATTAATTTCATAATCTCCAAAATAATTTTTTATTTAAATCTTTAAAATTAAGAGTATTTGTCCTGAACTTTAAATAGATTACAAAATTATCCTATTTCAAATAGTTTCAGGAAAACATCGACCTATTTTTTTTATTTTGAAACAACATTAGAAGGAAGAATATTTTTAATTCATTTAGATAGTTAAAAATATTTTTGAGCAAAAAATATAACGACAAGGAAATTTTTAATTAGAAATACAATAGGAGAGGGGGAGGGATAAATTTAACCTATTTTACCTAATTCAAAAATATCTTTGACCTCTTTTCTGTCGCATCGATGTGACTTTTCTAACTTTCTCAAAATCATCTTCGAATATCCCACACTATTATGATAATAGGGAGGGAGTTAGGCTTTCAATAACGGTTCCTCTGAGATTTATTAACTTTGATTTAAATTTTATAATTATTTTAAAAAACTATTAATAAATATTTACAAATTATTAATTTAAAATATAATAACTTCCTCCTTCGCGCCACAAGGTTTTCAACCCTTCATTCGAATTGATGTGACAGTATTTGAGTGCAGATGAAATTTAATATATTAGTTGGCTTTATATTTAATATTTTTTTTATCTCAAATATATATTATAATTTTTTGTTATGCTTTTTTAAAAATATTTATTAGGAGGAGATTTGAACTATTTTATTTTTATTTATATTTTAAGATATTATGTTTAAAAAAATATTTTCTCTATTTATGTTATACCCCGTAAGTTTTTAATGTTTAGACGACCTATTCGTACGTGGGTTAAGAGTTTTAGAGTGCAATACGTGCGAGAAAGGATTCCGGAGAAAGGTCGAACGAGCACGGAGTGGGGACCGCGTGGGAGGAGGCCAGGCCAGCTGCCCAAAGGGGCAGCGTGGCACGGACCATGCCCTCCGCTATGGGCTCCGTGATACGGTCCTAGATTGATGCGACAGGGTTTGTGCCTTGGACCCCCGTCCACCGCCTCAAGTATACATAAGCCCCTCCCTTTGATTTTTAAGTTATTTTCAAAAGTATACTCGGCATAAGTGAGAAACCACGAAGAAAACAAGTTAAATTCCTCCATTTGCGCTGCAAAACGCTGTCCGAATTCAAATTAACTTTGGGTATTGAAGTTTAAGGCTGCAGGGAGCATTGCTACAGAGTTATTTTCACGAAATTCGCCCGAAGAATCATAACCCCGCCGAGCTAAAGTTGTTGGAATTGCTCCAAACTAGTGTCAATATGATCACTGGCTTAAAGTAAGTATTTCTACCTTCTGGACTTTCGAGAATTACGAGTTTTCAACGTGTTTCCTTAAGTTAAAATATAGTTAATATTTATATATAAAGTTATCGTTTTTATTGAATTTAGTACTGAAACTAGTCATTTTCCTCCAGTAATTCGATTGCAGTTGAGAAGAATAGTTGAATACGAACTAAAACTTGCTAGTTAATCAGTAATCGACGAACGAGGTATGTTAAGGCAGTTTTCCTTTGGCAAGTTAGTTTCCTTAGCATGATAACTCAGTTTGAATCCCAGTAAGAGTACCAGAAGCATGTCTATTATGATTAGTTGTTGTTATTAGCTGAAACCCATATTCCATGTTTAGTTGGATTGATTATGCTTGTATAGCCTTCATGACCGACCCTAGGGTTATCAGTTGTATCGACGCCCGCCAGGGGCGAGATGACGTCGCTCTACGGAGTGGTATGCTGTTCGCAAGGGACGAAGATGGGGTCCCAGGTCCTCATATGTCGTGGTTAGCTCTATACACCCCCGTCAAGCCTGGTGCCCCGTGTGCAGATATCAGGAGTCCACTGGACTCAGACACAGCTACAGTCAGGGGCCGAGCAGGCTCAGTTGCAAACCCAGGGGGCCTGTAGGACAGCTATAGCTGTTAGTTGACCCAGTGTGACCTTGATAGGGGTATATATATTGAAGTGTACTCATTAGGCCTTATGGGGGCCAGATAAGGTTTTTGTTTGCTTTAGTTATTAATAAATTAGATAATAAGAAGTTCTATTATGCAGGTATGATCTCTACCCCTTCATTTCAGTTATTCTTAGTTCTATCTCTTTATTTAAGTCATTTACAATTATCGCCTTAACATATTCAGTACATATTATACTGACGCCCTTTCTGGGGCGCTGCATTACTTGCCTGCAGGTACAGATAGACGAGGAGCAGGTCCCTCGTAGATTTCAGCCAGCATCACCAGAGCAGTTAGCTCCTTTCTTCCAGAGCTTATTTTTAGAAGGTTTACTCTTTTGATTATACAGTTTTTGGGTAGGTCGGAGCCTTGTCCCAACCATCATATTACTCCTAGAGGCTTGCAGATTTTTTTTGTTTCCCTTTGGTTAACTGTTATTGGCCGTGTGGGGCCCATATGTGTTTTAGTTTACATGTTGGCCGTGCGGGGCCTTGTTCAGCTGACAGATTAGTGTCCTTGTCGGCCATAGTATAACTTAGCACTGGTTTTACTTTATAGTCATAACTAGACATCATGGTGGTTTTGTGGGCCCGTATAAGATTCTCTGTTATTGCTTGTTTCTGGTTAGCTGTTTCATTTACAGGTGGCTATAAGGCCTTGTCGGCCGGAGGTTGTATTTACAACGAGATATAGCCTGTTGTTTCCTTGATTTGGGAAGTAAGCCTGCACCAGGAGTGCATAGACCTAGTTAAGTCAGTTCAGATCCTAGTAGGGCACCAGATGTCGGTCATACTTCTCAAGATGGGGCATGACAATTTATAAGTCATCTTTTTATAATTTATATGTATATAATCTTCAAAAATAATTAATTCTAGGGATAAAATTATGTTTTCTGTTAGTGAGATTGCTGAGTCTCGCGAAATGACAAGATTAGCTAGACGACACTTATATTTTAATAATTAATTAATGATGCATTAATTAAAAGATTCTTTGCAATAATTTTAAATAGTATAATTTTTTATAAAATAATAATAAAATATTAAGATAATAAGGGATATATATATATATATATATATATATATATATATATATATATATATATATATATATATATATATATATATATGTTTGGCTAAGCTTCTCAAATCAGTTTATTTTGATAAGTGCTTTTTCCAAAAGTGCTTTTCACAAAAGTAATTTTGGTGATAAGAAGTTTGTGTTTGACCAATAAATTCAAAAAACACTTTTGAGCAACAATTAGTGTTTGACCAAACTTTTGAAAAGTGCTTCTAAGTGTATTTTTCACAAAAGTGTTTTTCAAATAAGTGATTTTGGGGAGAAGCTACTTTTTTTTAGCTTCTGAAAAATAATTTCTGCTACTCTCTAAAAACACTTATTTTCTATCAAAATCTTGGTCAAACACCTCATTTTTTAAAAGTAAATATTTTTAGGAATAACAAGCACTTTTGGCCTCCCAAAAGCTTGACCAAACAGGCTAATAGTCAAAGAAATTGGGTGAGAGATTTTTATTTCTCTTCAAATTGATGTACAAATGAATTAAATTAACTTTCTATTTATATAAAAATAGAAGTTGATGTATAAGCTACTTGCAAGTTGCATGCTTGATTGCAAGTCTATCTGATTGCAGTTTATCTGATTACAAAGTTATCCAATTGTAAGTTTATCCAATTCCAAGTTTATCCAATTAAAATAGATAACATATCTGGATCGAACCTTTATGTCGATCAAATGAATGCCCTGTATATTCAAGAAACTTAATAACAATTGTTAGGATAAACAAATTTATATCATACAAGAATTATAAATAAGTTTTTCAAGAACTTGTATATACTTTAGACATGTTGAATCCTTAAAAAATTTCATATAAATTTTGTCAAGTGACAACATCCATTAATATGACATCTTTTAGAGTCTGGATTGCAAGTTATATAAGTCTTACATTTATCAAGATGCAACATTCCAGTTGGTAATTACTTCAATATCATCATGCTTAGCAAACCGTAGAATTCAGATCCTCACAATCATGAATAATATTGTGCGCTATATTGTATCAAAGATATCATCGACAAGATATCATTTTGTATCAGTTCGAAATGCGACTTAACTTACTGAGATCTCATCACTTC
This sequence comes from Datura wrightii, assembly GCA_035772735.1. Classification (NCBI taxonomy): domain Eukaryota; kingdom Viridiplantae; phylum Streptophyta; class Magnoliopsida; order Solanales; family Solanaceae; genus Datura; species Datura wrightii. Next base: position 14,213,226 of record JASDFA010000006.1, on the reverse strand, counting down.
ATTAATTTCAGGTATCTTAACCTCTGATGAGGAGTGTTATGTCGTGGGCTCTTCAGCAATACATTGCCTTCTTATTATGATCATTTGCTCCTCTCGTTTTTCAAGAATTATTGCAATTGAAACCGATTGGTCTACCATGCTACATGCATGTTGTAGACATTGTCCTTTGAAAACAATCAATAGGAGCATTTGCAGCTGAAACATGATGATTAATTTTGGGTCAGCAAAAACTTCTAATATTTGACCTGAATTATCTTTTGAATGAGGATTATATTGATGATAATTTACAATATATTTTTTAGTTGCTTATTTTCTCTGCCTTACATTGAAAAACTAACATATATCCACAATCTTTATTGAAAAAATCATCTCTGTATGTCATGGTGTATCCATTAATCATATATCACACATCAAAAGCTATTACATGAAAAATATGGGGGAGGGAGGGATTAATCATAACATATTTGTTTGATATATACAAGCGCCGATATATGCGATATATTATATCATATAAATACATGAAGCTTTGTTCACATAAGTAATTTTTAATTATTTTCAGAGGCATTCAACATTAAACCATCTTGGATATAAACTAGCTGAATTGTCTTGATTACAAATCTGAAAATTATGCTTTTAACTCAATTTATATTGAGAAAGCAACTTTGCAAATACCAAACTGCAGGTTGAAAATAAACGTACATATGACCATCTTATTGATGGATCTTTTTAAGATATCACACGATAGGTGAACAGGCCCATATTCATCTTTTATGCTTTTCAGAATTTAGAAAATTCAGTCCCAACAATAGTTAGTATAATCAACTTATCATGAGAAAAAACGACATAAAAAAATTCTTGAAAAATCTTTCAGTTCTTCAATACATTCTAATATTAATTAGCACATTATATTTATATCAACACGACCAGAACGATCATGTCAACTGATTGATAAAATTATGTCACGCCCTACCTTGGCAGGTATGACTGGCACCTGGTGCCCTACTAGGATCTGAACTGGCCTGACTGAGCTTACGCATCCCTGATACATAACTAATACTAATACTCAAATCAAAAAAATAACGGGCTATATCTCGGCTGTAAACACAAACCCCGACCGACAAGGCCTTATAGCCACCTGTAAAAGAAAACAACTAACCAAAAATAGGTAATAATAGGGAATCCTATGCAGGCCGACAAGACCACCATGATGTCTAGTTATAACTGTAAAGTAAATTCAGTACTAACTTAAGCTATGGTCAACAAAACCGCTAACTAACAGCTAAACAAGGCCCCACACGATCAATACACAAGATAAAGCATATACGGGCCCCACATGGCCAACAATAACTAACCACAGAGAATCTGAAATAATCTGGAAGCCTCTAGGAGTGATATGCTGGTCCAGACAGGGCCCCGACCTACCCATAAACTGTACAACCAAAAAGAGAGTAAACCTTCTATCTATTAGCTCCGGAGGAAAGGAACTGACTACCCTACTAACTCTGGAGGAAAGCTAGGAAGATCCTGGTCTGCGTCTATCGGCACCTATAGGCAAGTAATGCAGCGCCCCAGGAAGGGCGTCAGACAATATGTACAGAATATGTAAGGCAGTAACTGTAAATAACCGAATGAACTGAAATGAAACTGAAAGTAACTGAAAGGAAGTGATAAAAATGCTACCTGAATGGATGAACTTCCTGCTATCTAATCTATCAGTAACTACTGCAAAGAAGAACCTTACCTGGCCCCCATAAGCCAGAAGGTACAACTATCACAGAATAATTCACTCGGGGCCTCCATAAGCCCTGGTGAGTACACTTCAATCTATATACCCCTAACAAGGTCAAAATAAGTCAACTAGTGGATATAGTCATCCTACCAGTCCCCTGGGTCTGCAACTGAGTCCACTAGGGCCTTGAACTGTAGCTGTGTCTGAGTCTGGTGCACTCCTAATATCTGCACCCAGGGCACCAGGCTCGACAAGGGTTGTGGTGCCGATATGAAATATAATAGCCCAGTCATGGAATGGACTATATGAGGACCTTTGACCCTATCTTCGTCCCTTGCAAACGGCATACAGCTCCTTGGGTGATGTCATCTCGCTCCTGGCGGGCGTCGACACAACTATTAACCCTGGGGTTGGCTATGGGAAGCTATACAAGGCAAAGTCAATCCCAACTACATATAGGATGCTGGCCTCAGCTAATAACAACTGCTAATCACAATAGAAATACTCCTGGCTTTCTTACTGGAATTCAAATTAAATTATAATACTGAAGAAGCTAACTTGCCGAACGAATTTGCCTTAACATACTTGGATCGCCGATTCCTGATTAGCTGGCGAGTTTCAATCTGTATTCAACAGCTTTTTCTTACTGTAATCATATTACTGAGAGAATGAGACTAGTTTCAGTACTAAATTCGGCGAAAACAATAACTTTTAATACTAATATTAACTATATTTCAACTTATTAAAACACGATCGAAAACGTATAATTTTTCGAGAGTTCAGAAGGGAGAATTACTTACTTAAAGCCCGTGACCGTATAGAAATTAGTTTGGAGTAATTCCGACAACTTCTACTCGATGGAGTTATGATTTACTAGGCGAATTTCGAGAAACTAACTCCGTAGTAATGCTCCCTGCAGGCTTATAACTCAATACCTAAAGTTAATTTGAATTTGGGCGGCTTTTGAAAGCGTAAATGGAGAAAAATTAATTGAAAATAGCATACCTCTCCTCTCTAATCACAGGTTTGTTAATAGAAAAATGAAATAAATGAAGGCTTTGAACTTATATATAACTTGGGCGGTGGACAACGGACCCTGTCGCGCCAATTTATGGGCATGCCACAGCGCCCAATGCGGAGGGAGGTGGTCCGTAGCACACTGCCCCTATTGCAGCCTGCTCTGGCCTTCTCCCTTGCTACCTCGATTCTCCGCTCATTCGACCTTTTTCCGGGCCCTTTCTCGCATGCGCCAAACTCTAAAACTCTTGACTAATCGTACGAATAGGCCGACTAAACATTAGGAACTTATGGGGTGTAACATCCCCCCCCCTAGGAACATTCATCCTCGAATGTTACTTTAGCTTACAGGGATCTGACTCATTTAACTACTATTCTGGAAAAATTTCGGCAGAGTATCCCCTATAATATGGACTATCTAAAAAACCTGAAACGCAGAAAAAGTCCAACACAGGCACTTCACATAACACTATAACAACTATTTCAAAACAAGATTGTACTCAACTGAGCAATATATGAAACACAAATCATAAAACAACAACTGAATCAATAATTTACCTCAACTACATAGTCTGGACTATGCCTGGAACAACTGAGGATATCTGGATCTCATATCGTCCTTAGCTTCCCAGGTCATCTCTTCTCTATTCCTGTTTCTTCACAATATCTTAACAGAGGCGACATCTTTAGTTTTAAACCTATAAACTTGTCGATCTGATATGGCTACTGGAACTTCTTCATAAACTAACTCCTCAGTAACCTGGATGTCTTCAATGGGCACAACTCGGGAAGGATCCTCTATGCACTTCTGTAACATCGGCACATGAAATACCGGGTGAAAAGATTTCAATTCTGAAGGAAGATCTAGCTCATATGCCACCTGGCCTATTCTCCGGAGGATTCAATACGACCCAATAAACCTCGGGCTAAGCTTGCCCTTTTTACCAAATCTCATCACGCCTTTCATTGGTGAGACTTTCAGAAATACCCAGTCGTCTACATTGAATTCCAGGTTCCTAAGACGTACGTCAGCGTAAGATTTCTGGAAGCTTTGAGCTGTCAGCATATATTCTCTAATAAGCTTTACTTTCTCTTCTGATTGGTGGATTATATCTGGTCCAACTAAGTCTGATTCTCCAGCCTCGAACTAACCTACTGGGGACCTGCATTTCTGCCTATATAAGGCCTCACACGGCGCCATCTGGATTGCTGAATAATAACTGTTATTGTAAGCAAACTCAATAAGGGGTAAATGCTTATCTCAACTGCCTCCAAAGTCCAACATACACGCCCGTAACATATCCTCAAGCATTTGGATGGTACGTTCTGCTTGTCCATCTGTTTGAGGATGGAAGGCTGTACTCAGATTAACCTGTCTCCCCAAGCCCCTATGAAAGGACTACCAGAATTTAGCTGTGAACTGCTCTCCTCTATTACAAATAATTGATACTGGAACACCATGCAACCAAACTATCTCTCTGATATATAATTCAGCATAGTCCTCAGCTGAGAAGGTAGCCCTGACTGGCAGAAAATGAGCTGACTTTGTCAATCTATCGATAATCACCCAGATGGAATCAAATCTACGTCTGGTACGGGGTAACCTGGTCACAAAATCCATGTTGATTGCTTCTCATTTCCACATAGGCATGGCTATCTCCTGTGTCAATCCACCAGGCTTTTGATGTTCAGCTTTACCTACTGACAGTTAGGGCATTGTGCTACAAATCCTACTACCTCCTTCTTCATTCTTGGCCACCAGTAAATCTCTTTTATGTCATGATATATCTTTGTTGAACCTGGGTGAAAAGAATAACAAAAATAATGTACCTCTGCCATAATCTACTAGCAATGTCTCGCAACATCTGGAACACAGAGGTGACCTTTACATCTCAAGACCCCGTCTGCGGTTACCTCAAAAGCTGATACTTCCCCTCGCTGAACTTTATCTCTGAGCTGTACCAGATTAGGGTCTTCATACTGTCATTCTTTTACTTCTACAACCAGGGATGATACTGCAGTATTTTGGATCATTACTCCACTGTTTCCCGAGTCTATTATCCGGATAGCTAAATTGGCTAACTGGTGCAATTCTCGGGCCAACACTCATCACTCGGGCTTTAAGTATGCCAAACTTCCCATGGATTTTTGGCTGAGGGCATCTGCTACAACGTTGGCCTTCCATGAATGATATAAAATGTTCACGTCGTAGTCCTTCAACAATTTTAACCAGCGATGCTTCCGCAGATTCAACTCTTTCTGTGTAAAGATGTACTGGAGACTCTCATGATCAGTAAAAATATCTACATGCACTCCATACAGGTAGTGTCTCCAGATCTTTAAGGTGTGAACTACAATAGCTAATTCCAGATCATGGATAGGGTAGTTCTTTTCATGCTTCCTCAGCTACCTTGAAGCATAAGCAATTACCTTACCATGTTGCATCAGAACACATCCTAACCCGATGCCTGAAGCATCACAGTACACTGCATAACCCTCTGACCCTTCCGGCAAAGCTAGTACTGGCGCTGACGTTAATTTGTTCTTCAACTCCTGAAAACTCTATTCACTCACTTCAGTCCACTGAAATTTAGCTGCTTTCTGAGTTAACTTGGTCAAAGACGCTGATAAAGTAGAAAACCCCTCTACAAATCTTCGGTAATACCAGGCTAACCCCAGGAAACTGCGTACCTCAATCGGATTTGTGGGTCTAGGCCATGTCTTTACTGCCTCAATCTTCTGTGAATCCTTGAATACCAGCTTCTGCACAATGTGACCCAAAAAGGCTACCGAATTCAGCCAAAACACGCATTTAGAAAATTTTGCGTACAACTAACGATACCTAAGAATTTGAAGCACTGTCTCAGATGATCCCGGTGTTCTGCTTCTAAATGGGAATACACTAGAATATCATCAATAAACACTATCACAAACAAGTTCAGATACGGTCTGAAGATGTTGTTTATCAAATCCATGAACACTGCTGGAGCATTCGTCAGTCCGAAGGACATGACTAGGAATTCAAAATGGCCATACTTGGTCCTGAAAGCGGTTTTTGGAATGTCCCTTTCTTGGACTCGGACCTAATGGTATCCAGATATTAAATCAATTTTTGAGAAATACTTCGCCCCCTGTAACTGGTCAAACAAGTCATCTATTCTGGGAAGTGGGTATTTGTTCTTGATAGTGACTTTATTTAGCTGCCGGTAGTCTATACACATGCGGAGGGAGCCGTCCTTCTTTCTCACAAACAGAACTAGCGCTCCCCATGGTGAATTACTCGGCCTGATGAAGCCCTCATCTAAAAGATATTTTAGCTGTTTCTTAAACTCTCTGAGCTCGGCAAAAGCCATTCAATATGGAGGGATGCATATAGGCTGAGTACCTGATAATAAGTCAACTGCAAAATCTATCTCTCGTTCTGGGGGGAATACTAGGAAGTTCATCTGAAAATAATGGACTACTGAAATGGACTGGAGAGTCGGAGATTCTTCTTGAACATCCTAAACCCTGATAATATGAAAAATACACCCCTTCGCTATCAAATTTCTTGCCCGAAGATAGAAAATAAACCTACCTTTTGGCGTGTCTGCATTACCTTTCCACTCCCATATTACCTCCCCTGGAAAGCGGAATCGGACAGTCTTGGTCCAACATTTTACATTGGCATAACATGGTGCTAGCCAATCCATACCCATAATTGCATCAAAGTCAATTATTTCTAATTCCACCAAATCTGCTAAATTCTGGCGACCAACAACCTTTACGTGCACCCCCGGTAGACCCTCTTGGCTTTGATGGAGTCACTGACAGGTGTAGACACTGAAAAAGGTTGTTGAAGCAATTCAGGCATGATACCAAATTTTTGGGCTACTAATGGCGTAACATAAGACAAAGTCGAGCCTGGGTCTATCAAGACATACACAGAATGAGAGCAGATTTCCAGCATACCTGCCACAACATTCGGCAACGACTCTGACTCCTATCACCTCGGTAAAGCATAAGTGCTATCTGGACCGATGCTTGAGCTAGATGCCCTTGATCTGCCTCGGCCTCTGCCGGCTAGAGCTGAGGGCTTACGCCCTGCTGGGGCACGTGATCCTACTGAAGATCTGTCCTGTCGGTCCCGATCACCCTGACCCCTGGTTGGACAGTCTGTCATCAGGTGACCCTCCTGTCCACATATATAACACGCCGAAGAACCATATCTGCATGCCCTAAGATAACGTCGACTGCAAATGGGGCAAAGTGGCACGGTGAATCTACTCTGTTCTTACCCCCTCTGTTGTTGCGAACCTGATGGCCGTGAACTCTAGCTGGGTCCTGAATTCCCCCGACGGCCTGGTCTACTACCTTACTGCTGTTGTGAGAGTGGAGGTCTGGGTGGTCTGCCTGATAGTCATGGCCTGGGTCCGCCCTGGAACTCTTCCTGAATGTCACTAGGTCTAACCCTGCAGCGCTGCTCCTAATTTGCTCTTTCTATCTCTCGCTGTCGTTGCTTCATTCCCTTAATATTTGAGCAAATGCCTAAACACGGGCGATATCCATTTCCTCTCGCAGAGTAACTACAATACAAGTCTCCACATATTCTGGATTCAGCCCCATGATAAATCGGTGCACCCTAGCTGGCATGGTGTCTACAAAAGCTGGTGCATATCGAGATAAGGAGTCGAATCTCATAGCATACTCCCGAATGCTTATCGAACCCTACTCCAAATGCAAAATCTAATCTACCCGGTCCTGTTGGGTCTCCCACGACAAATAATGGTCCAAGAAAGCCTCTGAAAAGCTAGACCAAGTCGGAGGGGGAGCATCTCTACCTCGGGACCTTTCCCAACTCTCTTACCATAATACTGCTATGTCACACCGAAATACTGCTAACTCAACCGACTCCAATGGTGTGGCATGCATCACCCTAAAGATCTGCTGCAGCTGGTCCAAAAAGTCCTGAGGGTCCTCATCCCAATCTGTCCCCGTGAACTGTAGGGGACTTAGAGCAAGAAACTCTCGAACCCTCGAACTACCGGGTCCTCCCAAATACTCCGCAACTACGGGTGCCACTGGCTGACGCTGTGCAGACATCATCTGAGCTATCATAAAAATGGCACTCCTGACCTCCTAATCTGATGACATCGGTATAAAGACTGCTGGAGATGGTTTTGACACATCTGCCGTCCTGGACGGCTCCTGGCGTGGCGTAGAGTGTTGGGGAGACCGAGAGGGAGTCTCCGTATCGCCCTCAGATCGGGCTGACTCTGACTGAGGCACCCTTCTATTGCCTTCTCCTTCTACGACATCTAACTTCCTGCTAGTCGTGGTCTGTCGCGTGTCCGACATTTCTCTATAGGAAAATAGATTACAGTAAGCTTAGGTACTCAACCCTATACAACACAACTCTATAGCACGACTGGAAGAGAAAGAAGATGAACCACCCTAACATGTCTCACAGCCTCCTGTCTATAGTATGTGGTGCACAACATATCCATAAGCAAGACTCTACTTAGCACGGCTTGCAGACTCCCTGGGATACCACCTGCTTTGATACCAAGTTTGTCAAGCCCCACCTTGCCAGGCATGACTGGCACTTGGTGCCCTACTAGGATCTGAACTGGCCTGACTGAGCTTACGCACCCCTGGTGCATAATTAATACTAATACTCAAATCAAGAAAACAATGGGCTATATCTCGGCTGTAAACACAACCCTGACCGACAAGGCTTTATAGCCACCTGTAAAAGAAAACAGTTAACCAGAAATAGGTAATAATAGGGAATCCTATGCGGGCCGATAAGACCCCATGATGTCTAGTTATAACTGTAAAGTAAATTCAGTACTAACTTAAGCTATGGACGACAAGGCCGCTAACTAACATCTAAACAAGGCCCCACACGAACAATACACAAGATAAAGCATATACGGTCCCCGCACAACCAACAACAACTAACCACAGAAAATCTGAAATAATCTGCAAGTCTCTAGGAGTGATATACTGGTCGAGATAGGGCCTTGACCTACCCATAAACTGTACAACCAAAAAGAGAGTAAACCTTTTATCTATTAGCTCCGGAGGAAAGGAGTTGATTGCCTTGCTAACTCTGGTGGAAAGCTAGGAAGATCCTGGTCCGCGTCTATCGGCACTTGTAGGAAAGTAATGTGGCTCCCCGGGAAGGGCGTCAATATGATATGTACCGAATATGTAAGACAGTAACTGCAAATAACCAAATGAACTGAAATGAAACTGAAAGTAACTAAAAGGAAGGGATAGAAATGCTACCTGAATGGTTGAACTTCCTGTTATCTAATCTATCAGTAACTACTACAAGCAAGAACCTTACCTGGCCCCAATAATCCGGAAGATACAACCAGCACAGAATAATCCACCCGGGCCCCCATAAGCCCTGGTGAGTACACTTTAATCTATATACCCCTAACAAGGTCAAAAAAGGTCAACTAGTGGCTATAGCCGTCCTACCAGTCGCCAGGGTCTGCAATTGAGCCCGCTCGGCCTCCTGAACTGTAGCTGTGTCTGAGTCTAGTGGACTCTTGATATCTGCACCCTGGGCACCAGGCCCGACAGGGGGTGTGGTGTCGATACAACATATAATAGTCCAGCCATGAAATGGACAGCATGAGGACTTTGGACCCCATCTTTTTCCCTTGCGGACGACATACCGCTCCTTGAGCGATGTCATCTCGCCCCTGGCGGGCGTCGACACAACTATTAACCCTAGGGTTGGCTATGGGAGGCTATACAAGGCAAATTCAATCCCAACTACACATAGGATGCTGGCTTCAACTAATAACAACTGCTAATCACAATAGATATACTTTTGGCTTTGTTACTAGAATTCAAACTGAATTATAATATTGAAGAAACTAACTTGTCAAACGAATTCGCCTTAACATACCTGGATCGCCGATTCCTGATTAGTTGGTGAGTTTCAATCCGTATTCAATAGTTTTTTCTAACTGTAATCGTATTATTGAGAGAATGAGACTAGTTTCAATACTAAATTCGGCAAAAACAATAACTCTTAATACTAATATTAACTATACTTCAATTTATCAAAATACGATCGAAAACGTATAATTCTCGAGATTTCAAAAGGGAGAAATACTTATTTGAAGCCTGTGACCGTATAGAAATTAGATTGGAGTAATTCCGACAACTTCTACTCAGCGGGGTTACAATTTGCCGGGCGAATTTCAAGAAACTAACTCCTTAGTAATGTTCCCCGCAGGCTTATAACTCGATACCTGAAGTTAATTTGAATTTGAGCGGCATTTGACAGTGTAAACGGAGAAAAATTAACTGAAAGTGGCGTACCTCTCCTCTCTAATCGCGGGTCTGTTAATAGAAAAATGAAATAAATGAAGACTTTGAACTTATATATAACTTGAGTGGTGGACAGAGGGTCCGTGGAATACAATTGAATTATTATTTTTGTTAATCCCTTGCTCTTCCAAAAGAATTTGATTGTTTTTAGCCTCTAAAAATTGATTTAAAATAATTGATTATTCGCAAAAGTATTTTTTTAATATAATTTTCTCTTGACATATTCCTAATTCAACAAATTTAATAATGCATACATCAATCTAAAAAGAAAGGAAAATCATAATTAAGAATATTTTAGTTAAAATATTTTTAAATTTTTAGAAATAAGTGAATTTCTTAATTCATGTGTCCAGGAAAATTTTGACTTTTCTTCTACAAGTATGATTTTTTTGGAAATGGAAACTAAGAAAAAATTGCATCCAGCATACATAAATCACATTATTATATAAGCGGGAAGCCAAAAAGTGAAAGATTAGATTACCATTTTGCCCCTTCACTAAATTAAAATTTAATTAAACACATAATTAAATATTAATATTTTATCCTATCATATCATAATTATATATTTATTATTATATAAGTGAGAAGTCAAAAAGTGAAAAATTCAAATAAATAAATAAATAATAATAATAATAATAATAATAATAGTAATAATAATAATAACAACAACAACAACAACAACAACAACAACAACAACAACAACAACAACAACAATAATAATAATAATAATAATAATAATAATAATAATAATAATAATAATAATAATAATAATAATAATAATAATAATAATAAGTAGACAAAAAGTGAAAAGTTAAAATACTAAAATAAACCTTCAAATATTGAGAGACTAATATACCCTTCAAATAATAAATAGGTTTACTCCTTCATCATCATCTAAATAATTCTTTGTGAAATATTTAATGGTCTAATAATAATTATTTTTATGCAATTTTAGCTTTTAATATGTATAATATTATAGCAATCAATCTATATATTTTATAAAGTAAAGTAGTAGAAAAGTGAGGTGGCACCTCTCATAAGCTAGGATTTGTATTTATCTTTTTTCTCATTTTTTTGACATTTTTCTCTTAAAATATTTGCTGAAAACTTCATTTCATAACTCACACCTCTTTATTTTCATAACGTATATCTTTAATAATATCAATAATTCACAAACCTTTCATTTCGTGACCTCCAAATATTTAATTTATAAATATTATGATAATTTATAGTGTGTTCTCCATGTATATCTATATAAATAAATTGTAAAGCAAAGATTATTCTCATATTCACATTGTTATAGTTTGTTGGTAGAATTTTTTGAGATGAATATAATTTCAAATCTATGAGAACATATAGATAATATTGATAGAGAAGACGTTAGGGTTTCTGCATCTGCTATTTATATGATTTTATTAATTCTTTATATGTTTATTCTAAGACCATTTTTTGGGTTTAATTTCCTAACTATTTTCTCTCTCTTCTTTTTTAGTTGTCTTTTCAACCATACAAGTCATAATTTTTATTTTAAAAAATGAACATATGTGAACGTGAGAAAGAAAGACAAAAAAGATGAAGAAAATAGTATATGACAAACACATTATGAAAAAATCAAAGTCCAACTACATACCAAAGTACTTTGTTAATATATTGTATATACAAACATGTTCATCAACTTTTATAGTATGCTCTCAACTTCGTATGCACTCCACCTAAAATTAAACTTGATTATGCTAACCGAAAATACTATTTTGTCATTGTATCAATGTTTTATTCCAACTTGGAAACAAATTCAAGTTTGAAATCATTATTTTTATTAATTGTTGGCAGACGTTTTTTTTAAAGGAAGAGGAGGGACTATTGAGTTTTTTTAAATTATAATTTCTTTTGACTTTTTTAATTATATTAAATATGAAATGTTAAGAAATTAAAAAGCCATAATAAAACTTAATTGGTCTTTATTTTCAATACTCCCGCAACTTCTTATATCATAATAAAATAATGATAAAATATTAATCTTATAATTTTTATTAAAGAAATCAATTTTTATTAATCTAACATTTATTTATGATTAATTAAGCCCAGCAGATTCTTTATAGCATGAGTGTCATATTTATTTTAACAGATGATTTAACATTTTTTAAAGGTCATGAAATATATTCATCCTTTTTTTCTTTTTTCTTTTAGTTTTTTTTTTCATTTATCATATAATTTTAAAACTCATCTACAAAACTCACACCTTTTTATCCTCATAACTCTATATTTTTAATAATTTAAATAATGCTTATATCTTACTCTTTCATAACCCTTAAATATTAATGTATAAATTTATGATAGTTTATTGCCTTCCTCCATAAATATTTACATAAATTTATATGTAAGATAAGCACCATAAGAAATGTCATATTTTAGTGATACTTTTTGTGATAGTTACTTTATCTATATTATTATTGTTATAAGGTCAATATATCTTACATCTCTGTCTAGGTAAATGTTCAATTTTCTTTTAAGAACACAATTATCAAAGTCATATTCAATTCAATTGTGTAAAATGACTATCTTCAAGACATAACTTATAAAAATTCTCATATTAACTGACAAGTAATCACAAAAAATTTCAAATACTATCACAAATAAAAAGATAACAATACACAAGAAATTTTGTGCAGTAGAATGTTGACAAACTTTTCAGCCAATAATTTTTTCTTTTCTTTAGATTTATGAGTAGCATTTTGTCAAGGATTATTTTAATCATTTTTCATGAAATTTTAATTTATTTTAGCGAGACTTTTAAAAAATATATATATTAAAGAATAATTAAAATTCAAAATGTTGAAATTAAGGTTCGAACTAAGTCACTTAAACAATGGATTATTCCCTTTGAAACTGTTAGTAATTCATCAATACATGAGTTTTAGCCTCAAATAATCTTTAATATAAGGATACATTTATTTTTATTTTTATTTTAATATTTAAGCACACATGGTCCTTTAAATTTGTTAAATTGGATACTTCTAACACAATTACTACAATATTCAGACTTGAAGTTTATTTAATTATAAAATCATGTGTTTTCTAAGTGAATGATTTTAAAAGAACAATTAATTTTTTCTAAAGTTTTAAAAAATTGCACTTTGAAAAGCACATTAAATCTTAATTAATGATATATTTATGTTGCAAGTAATCACTTGATTAGAACTATTTTGTATATTTTTAAAATAATTAAATATTTCAATATTAAATGAGGAATATTAAATTAGTCATTTAATATATAATAATTTTTAGTACATATAGACTATAGTTGGTTTCTCTTATAAGATTTTAAGATTTTTTGTTGTTATGTCTCTATAGTTTTTTTTCTTCTTTTTATTTATTTTTTGTTTAAATAAATAAAAGAACACTTTGATTTAATTTGATGTTTATTTTAACTTTTGAAAATTTATTTTGGCAAATACATATGGATTAAAGTTATAAATTTAGTTATTAGATCATCTTTTGAAAGAAAAACTAATAATAATATTAAATATCACAAAATATACTTTGTGATTATTTTAGTATTTGAATAATTGAAAAGACTTAAATTATAACTTTTAAAAAAAAATTTAAGATCGCGTGAAGCGCGAACAAATTAACTTGTATAGATATACAAATACACATCCCACATTTTTCAAGAGCGAAAGGATAAGGGTCACTTGCATTTTTTTCTTCTTATTTTATGATGGTCTTCAAACTTATATTTTTAGAATAAATATTTTTTTTTCGAAGTATAAATTTATATTTTTATATTATAATATTTTATGAGTTATATCTTGCGCTTTTAAAAAACGTATGACTCACTAAATATAAATTTAATTTTTTTAAGAATAAAAATTGAAGATCGGCAAAAAATATGCAAATAAATAAAAGGATAACTTTAGAGAAATAATTAGGATAACATCATTTTGTCCGCACTTTGTTTAAAGTGGAGGAGTACTTCCAAATGTGAACAAAGTTTGAGCAGAATTCTTGTACATGTATAAAGAAAAATATATGATAAATTATTCAGCTAGAATATTATTACAACTCAAACTCAATAATTTCCAAAGTGATAAACTTTAATTTCCACCACCAAACACCAAATTTCCTGCCACCAAATTTCAAAGGTTGCCGCTTGACTTTATATATTAGTTCATTTATACTGCTCAATCTGTATTTTTCTCAACTAAGATTGTTGAGCAGTATGTCCAGCTAAGTGACAGTTTGACTTGACCGACACCGGGGGCGAGTTTGGTACTAAGAAAAATAGATAATTTATATATTTATTTATTTTTGTTTTTGATGTTTGATTAATAAATAAAAAAATTTATTTTAAAAGTATTTAAATATAATTTGGATAAATATTATGATATGAGATTCAGATCTTTGTTTCGATCTCGATTTAAGACTGAACCTAACATCGATTCGAGACACGAGCTTGACCCTATATATAGTGGAAGATGGTGAGTTAACTAGCATATAATCACACGCAAATATATTTTTTAAAAAATAACATAAAAATTTAATAAGATTCAGCTAAACCTAATCTTCAAACAAAAGAGAGAAAAAATCTTATACCATGAATGAAAAGAATTATAGAGTACAAATAATATCAATTATAACCCATTATATATATATTTTTAATCCAAACCCAGGAGAATAATGATTTTCTTAAACCTACAAAGGAAATAGGTTTCTCAAATCTGCTAGAAAATGTGGCATAATTAGAATTCGTAGAATTGAAGACGTAATTAAGAGAGACTTTATCTCTAATATTGCATAGCAGTATAAATTTATGACAAACGCACGTACTATCCACTTTGATGATGAGATCACACAAAATTTGTCTGTTTATTCACGTCAAATTGAGTCCAAAAAATATGTACGTAATGTAAAATTTGTCAAAATGGTTATATATAGTAATATATGTCTAAAAAGTCGTAACCTTAAAAGTCTATCAATCCTCAAACTTTATCATCCCATCGGCTTCCGTCATGGGGTGATTTTTATAATATAATTTTGAGAGTTAAAATTAAGAAAGAACAATTTTCTTTCTCCGCACTTTTGACTAAATTGAGTCTCGACTAGTAGAAGAGACTTGGAATTAGTATGATATTGGATGACGACCAACAGTAGCTAGAATTTTACTTACCCATTAGTCAACTCATCACACTCCATCCATCTTTACTTATTCAGTATTAAATTAATATATTAAGTAATAATATTATATTATTCCTTATATATAATAAATTTAATATTTTAAAAGAATAACTATAAGAATAAATTAAAATTTTAGTGATAAATTATGTCTTGGTTTTCTAAACTGGACAAGTAAAAATTGATATCTACTTTAGTAGGTTGTGTAGTGGTTGGCTTGGTTGGTTTTGAAAGTTATTAGTTTTACTTTTTGGTAATTGGTTTATACATATATTAAACCATTAAAGAAACATTAAGATATCGATTATAATCGTTATCGATTCGATTATCGGGTTAACCGTTAAGATCTCACACAAAAAATCTCCATAAGTCATAAGTATGTTTAGCTAGAAAAACAAAAGTGGAAGAGAAAGAGCAAACAGAAGCAGGCCAACTAAAACAAAAAACTTAATCTATATTAGAATAACATTCTCTTTACTTTTCATTGACACCCGATCCATCTTCTTTCTAGAATACTTATATATAAGGGTAAAATTATAATTTAATAAATTATTATTAGGTTATCGGTTCATCCGATAAAAAAAGGTCAAAACAAGAAAACAAGAACCGATCACTAACCCAATAAATTGGACTGGTAAATCGATAATCAAATTGCTAACCAATAACTTGAATCATTAACTCAATAACTTAATTATCGATTTGAATTATTGATTTAACTGTTAATTTGCACAATCCTAATTTTTAGTATAGTGGTCAAGTAAAAGTAAATCGAGGGAGTAATTTATTGATTGAAAAGTTTAAAAAAAAAAAAAACTCTGCAACTATAAATAACTGACCTCGTTTAGTAGCTTCTTATACGTACAATTTTTATCTCCTTTAACTAAACAAAAGAAAGAAAACAGAGATCAAAATGCATGCCCTCAATTTTCCCTGCCATCTTCAGACAAAGGCAGAGAAAGGCAACGCCTTATTATCTGCGCCCAACGTCGACGCTCTATTTTTCAAACATGCAACAAGTGAGTTTAATTTTCTTCCTAATTGTTCTCTCTATATATATTACATGGTGAAGATTAAACAAAAACATATAAATCTCTTAATTATGTACTTCTCTACTGTTAAGGATATATAAAAAAGAGATCAATATTATATGCACTCCCACCTATTGCCAGAGTATGAAAGATCGAAGGAAACTTATAAATAAATCAATAAGTAACATATATGACCTCTCAATCTAACACCTCCCCACCCCAAACCCCAAAGAGGGAAAAAAACTCTTAAATTAGTAAAATACTTTTTTCATTTCAAAATGAGTGGTGTTTTTAGATGGGGTATGCCCCTTAAAAAATTAGTCATTTTTAAAGAGTTAAGTGTATTTTTATAAACTTACCCTTAATAAATATCTTGAAAAAAATGTAGTTCTTTAGTAATTTGTTGATTATGTATAACTTTCTTTATTTATTTAAATAAAGTAAAATTGGAAAAATATCATTAATGTCTTTTTGATTTTGTGAAACACTACTTATTTTGAAATGGAGGAAGTATTGATAATCTTTCTGTTGTTAATGTTTCAGGAAATTGCCAGTTCCAAACTGAAGGCTCAGTTGTATATAACAAAATCTGCTGCAAACATGTGCCTAATGCTGGAAATTCCTTGGGTAAGAGACGAATTGTTTACAAAAAAAATTGTATAGCATAATTCCTTTTGACAAGTTAATGGATAGAGGTGGATGTACATATAGTTAATATGTTACGGGTTGATCCGATTGAATTCAGTAATTTTGATTCAACTCTTTATATATACTTAATAAATTCATTATATAAGTACAATTGATAGATTCCAAACTTGAACCAATGATATTCAAATTCTGAATCCACCTATATATGTTGATAATGGATTTCAGACAAAATCTTTACGACCTATATATACATTTTTCGCAGGTTACATTGGTGAGTTGCAAACTGAGGATACAAAATACCTAGATGGGCAAAACATTCAGGTTACAAAAAAACTCTATGTTTTTTGCTTCAACTTCATTTTATTGTGTTTACCAGCTTATTGATTTGAATTTACTAGTAACGAACTAGAACTTAGTAAAAATTATACACCAGTAATATATACTTGTGAAGTTAATATCTTTAATTGTAATTAAAGCGGTCAATAATGCATTATATTTTCTTCCCTTTTGTTTAAAAGATTCATACCACGAGCAAATACTTCCTCTCGAAAAAGGTTTAAGTTATATACACTAGCAGTTTAAATATTTTTGTATTATTAGTAGTTTATCCCCGGATAGAATAGGTTAATAACCATTTTGACCAGATTACTAATTAATTTGTATTATAGGGATTTATATGTAATAACCTTATAAGTAATCTGATTGTATGTGTAATCAGATTGCGGATCTATATCACAAATTATGAGTTTAGCAAAATTCAATAACTTTATATCAAACTATGTATTTATGATAAGAAAGTCTATCCTAGAGTCAATCATTCTCCTGTCCTGAAATTTAGAATCATGAATTTAAAATCATGGATATTAAAAATAATTAACTAGCTAGGAAGCCATTTGGGGAGAATCAAAGAAGAAGAAGAAAAAAAAGTGAATTAACCGATCTTGCTTACATTAATAGTGAATGGACTATTCATACAATGTCATAACTAATTTCAGTTAGTTAAATAAACTCCTCAACAAAAACTACTTTATGTAACTAACTAGTGCTACTTGACCGCGCTTCGCGCAGTTTCTAAAATAAAATTAATATATGATCAATTATTAATTCCACAATTTTAAGTGAAGAAAATTATTTTCCTTTAATCAAATATTTATTTATGATACTATCATTTTTTTATTATAATTCTTTTAGTATCTTATATATGAAATTCTTTGATAAAGAATTTGTGAGAAACATTTCAAGTTAAATAAAGACCAACTAATTTAACTTAATATATATGGATTGAATAATAAAAAACAGAAAATAAAAAGATAACGAATAAATATAAAATATGTAAGAGTTCTGAAAAATGAAAAGTCTTAGAAACCGAAGTTGTTTCATCTTTCATTTTCTTAAATATATTAAGAGTTAACTTATTTAAATATTTATTGGCGTCTTAAAATGATGTGTGTGTGTGTGTGTGTGTGTCTATATATATATATATATTGTACAAACGGAAGAAGAAAAAGTTGGACTGAATTGAATGAGAAGAAGGAAAGAAGAGAAATGAGTCAAAAATGGTGTATTATTGTCCATAGAACTATGTCACATCAACATACTATGGACCACAATTATATAATATATCGATTTTATATATTTAAAAGGTGAAAGTTTAATGAACTACCAATATGTCACCCATAAAATAATTAGTTAAAAACCATTTCCTGGTGTCCTTGATACACAAAATGTAATAATAAAGTCTTATTGTAGCAGGGTACATATTTTGTATTTGAAAAAATAATTAATTGAAACTACTAATATAGGCAACAATAGGTGTGTGATATATATACACACACACATATAAAAATCACTCAAACTTTTATTTTTTCAAATTAATTTAGCCATCCTTTTTGATGAATCTTGCACGTATATATATAAATTACTCAAACTTTTATTTTTTCAAACTAATCTAACCATCCCTCTTGATGAATCTTGCATTGTTCTTTATCTTGATGAACTTGTACCAAACTAATTTGGTCATCTCACTTAGATGAATCTTAACCGCTATCAAACTTTCTTCTTCATCTTGATGAACTTGTGTTTGTCTATATTATGACACAAGAATTAAAAAAATAAAAAAAAATCAAAAAATTGAAAGAAAAATATTAATAAAAAAGAAGAAGGAGAAAACGAAAATGAACACGGAACATCTCCATAGATGATTGTTAGATTGTTTAAGCCATAAGAATTAGGTAAAATATATATATATAGATTCATAAAATTTATAAATTAAATATTTGGAAGGTTATGAAATGAAAGGTTTGTGAGTTATTGAGATTATTAAAGATATAAGTTATGAAAATGAAGAGGTGTGAGTTATGAAATGAAATTCTCAGCAAATATTTTAAGAGAAATATAAGAGAAAAAGGTCAAAAAATTGAGAAAAAAGATAAATACAAATCCTAGCCTATGAGAGGTGCCACCTCACTTTTCTATTACTTTACTTTATAATATATATAGATTGTATACAGCCATATAACCGCACTATTATTAATGTACAAGTCATTACGACTCACATTAATTCCAACATTCCTCCTCAAGTTGGGTGATGAAAAATATATCATTCCCAACTTGAATAACATCTCAGTGTGCTTTACCCCCCCCCCCCCCCCCAAGGCTTTGGTGAAGATGTCCCCCACTTCTTCTCTACTTGTGATATACTCTGTCCTAATTAACCCTTCTTGCATTCTCTCTCTGATAAAATGACGATCGACTTCTATGCGCTTTTTGCATTCATGGTATATAGGATTCAATGATATTTGCAGTGATGCTTTATTATCACAGTGTAGCTCCATGGGCAACTCCACTTGTACATTAAGTTCTTTCAGCAATCCTTGCAACCAGACTAACTCAGCAACAATTGTTGCCATGCTTCTATACTCATCTTCTGCTCTAAGCTTCTGGAAATTATACTTTGGTTTTTAGACTTCCAAGAGACCAAAAAGTCTCCTAGTTTGATGCCAGATTTTTTAGACAGCAAACATGATGCCCAATCTGCATCACAAAAAACTGTGATCTTTCCTAACTTGCTGCTTCTCAGTAATAGACCCAAACTAGATTGCCCTTTTATGTACCTAATTAACTACATGCAAAACAACTTCATAGTGTAATCTTTTAGGAGCATGCATGAATTGACTCAAGTGTTGAACAACAAAAGAAATGTCTGATCTTGTTATGGCCAGGTACAATAATCTTCCTACCAATCTTTGATACACTCTCCTGTCTTCTAGCTCAACATTATCTGTGAGATTAAACATGCTATCATATTTCATACTTGTGAGTTTTTGGTTCTGCTCTAATAGAGTTGTTGTTGCCTTTCCTCCACCCAAGCCACACTTTGATATTAATTCTAAGGTATATCTTCTTTGATTCATCAGTATCCCTTTATCAGACCTTGCAAACTCAATTCTAAGAAAATATTTCAACTCTCCTAAATCTTTCATTTTAAAGTGGTGATGCAAAATATCCTTGGACTCTTGCGCTAGCTTCTTATCATTACTATTAATGAAAAGGCCATTCACATATACAAGGATAATAACAACGCAGGTAACTTCTGATTTGGTGAACAGAAAATAGTCTAGTTTGCTTTGTGTAAAACCTGAGTATGTGAGGGTTGTGGTTAGTTTGATATTCCATTGTCTTCTAGCTTGTTTCAAGCCATATAGAGATTTGAACAGTTTATATTCCTTATGCTCCCCTTAGCTGCCAAAACCTAGAGGTAAAGTCATGTAAACCTCCTCCAACAAATCACTTTGAAGGGAAGCATTGCAGATGTTCATATGAATAAGAGGCCAACTATATTGAGCATCTAAAGAAATCATACACCTAACAATGACCATTTTGACAATTGGGGAGAAAGTGTCATGATAATCAAGACCCTCTTGTTGAGTCAACCTCTAAGCTACTATTAGCCTTGTACCTTTCAACACTACCATCAGCCTTATACTTAACCCTGTAGACCCATTTACATCCAATAAGAACTTTACCATCAGGTAAAGAAATAATCTCCTCCTAAGTCTAATTATCATTGAAAGCTTTAATCTCCTGATTCATAGTTTGAGTCCAGTTACTGTCCTGGGCAGTTTGATCATAGGAAGAAGGTTTAGAAATGAAAGCATAAAAAGTAGAAATATAGGCCTTGTAATTAGCAGAGACGGATGAATAAGTAAGGGAATTGTCAATAGGGTGTGGAGTGGAGGAAGAGGTGACATAATCAGTGTACCAAAGAGGAGGTTTGGTGGATTTGAAAGATCTTCTAGGTGGTGGTAGAGCAGAAAAAGAAGGGGAAGAAGAAGTAGGAGGTTGATCATTACCAAGAAAAGGAACAGGTAACGAAGATGCTATAGGAATGAAAAGTGAGTCCCTTAGCAGAGATGTATCAAGAGAAGGCACAACAAAAGACAAAGAAGTAGGAAACAAATCATCAGATGGATGAGGAAAAACAGGAGAGGAAGAGGCAAAAGTATAATTGGAAGGAGAGGAAAATATGTCAAAATATAAGCAAGTGTGCTTAAGATGCTTGAAGGGAAATATGGTTTCTCTAAAAGAAATATCCCTACTAATAAAAAAATAATCCTAATATAATATTGTAAAGCTTGTACCATTTTGAGTGTCTAAGTATTCTATAAAAATGGAAGGGATAGACTTAGAGAAAAATTTATATAAAAAAAAAAGCGTGGTGGCATAACAAAGGCAACCAAATACTTTTAGTTGACTGAAACTAGGAGGGTGACTATGAAATATTTCATATTGAGATTTTCCAGACATGAAAAAAAAGGCAGTCTATTGATAATATAGGAGGTTGTAAGAACACAATCACCCTAGAATTTTAAGGGAATATGAGCTTGGAATCTAAGAGCTCTTGCCATTTTAAGAAGGTGTCTGTGCTCTCTCTCAGCAATACCATTTTGCTGAGGGATATGCACATAAGAACTTTGGTGAATTATTCCCAGAGAAGAAAAAAGAGAATGCCACTGTGAATTAAAAAACTCTAAACCATTGTCTAATCTAACAACTTCAACAGAAGCAAAAAATTGGGCTTTAACAAGAGTAAGAAATGAGGTAAAAGGTAAACACATCACTTTTGTATCTCAATAGGTATATCCATGTCATTTAGGAATAGTCATTAATAATAGTGAGAAAAAAATCTATAAACATTATAAGTGCATTGCTTATAAGATCCCCAAATATCCATACGAAGAAGATCAAAATACAGTGCTTATAGTACTATAAGAGAAAGGAAAGTTTGTCTGCCTAGCAAGGGGATAGATAGGATAAGAAAAAAGGTCTTTATTTTGCAAACATGGCCTGAGTGAAGCAATTGAGCAGGTGCATGACCAAGTCTCAGATGTCAAATGAAAGTATCTAACTCAATTGTTAAAATTGAATTATGTGGAAGGTGGAATCTAGTGCAGCAGTAGGTGATGGCTTCATAGTGGATGGAGGAATGTAAAGCCCTCCTTCCTCCTTACTAACCCCCCTCACTTTGCTAATGCAAAGCTCCTGAAAAAGGCAGACATGAGGATAGAAAGAAGCACAACAATTTAACTCTTTAGTTAGTTTTGAAATGGATAAAAGGTTGTAGGTAAAATGAGAAATATAGAGGACATTCTATAATTCACTGTTATCAAACTAGTTAACTAATCTAGTGTGAGAGATAGCACATGTTTGTCCATTAGGTAGGTGCACATCTTTAGAATTAGGAGGAACAAGTGTGAGATTTAGCAATGTATCTGGGCTAGAGGCCATATGGTTTGTTGCTCCAGTATCCACAACCCAAAGAGATGGATCTGAACCTGCATAAGAGTGAGTATTAAATGCAAGAGGATCATCAAGAAGTATACCTTCCATGTTAGCAACAATCTTATATGGTGAAGAGTTCTTATTGAGCAGCTTTATCAAATAATGCTACTGATCAGGTGTAAGAGTTTGAACAATCTGTGATAAAGAGATACCAAAAACATCACCAACTTCAAAACCTTCAGCACATCTCACATTGTTGGCATGCGCTCTTCTATTCCCTCTAAAATTTTGTTGTTTGTCTCTATTTCCTTCAAAATTCTGTTGTATCTCACTCCTATCAAAAAATTTCTTAGCAAACTTGTGATTAAAAGGATATCCAATTAGTTTATAATAGTAATCTCTCATGTGATTTCTCAGATGGCTATTATCACAATACAGATCAATAGCCTTTTTGTATTTGCTATTCTGCATAGAGGCTAAAGCAGTAGAATCATTGATGTCTAATTTTTGCATAGGCAAAAATGCAATTAGAAAATAAGCTAGACCATCGACTCGTAGACTCTCATCCTGCATGATCATATTATAGGCTTGATTCGTACTTGGACTAGGAACTATCATAAGAATTTGACTCTCGATTATGCAAAGGTCTCATTTAATCCCATCAGAAATTGCATAAACTTTTATCTTTTCATGTGTTATGCATACTCTCTGTATTTATCATAATCACAGGCTGAAAGTGGCACTAGGGACACATACTCATCCCAAAGGTTCCTCAATTTTGAGTAGTACTCAAAAATAGTGAAAGTTCCCTAACTCATTGTGCATATTTCGTGATGAATTTGATAACATTTAGTCAAATTTCTCTTATCAAATCGTTCCTTCAAATCCTTCTGTATGTTACGTGCATTTGAAGAAATAGGCCTTAGCCAGCTCCTTTGAAATAGAATTGGTAATCTATGATAGAACAAAAGCATTACATCTTTCCTATTCATAGTCTCCTTTGTAGTGTCTTTTACAATTGTTTCCATTAACGAAACTAATTTTACTTTTTTATGAAAATGTTATCCTTATGGAATTGCTCCAACAAGAATAATTTTCAATTCCAGCAAGTTGTTGAGGGATTAGAATGCTACCTAGAGTATCCAGCAGATGAAGATATAGAGGATTTCTGGGATGATTCCTGTGAATCTCTCAACTAGCTCTATGTTCGAAGCTTTTGATGTTCCGATTATATGTGTCATTTTTTAGTTGTTGAGCCTGATTAAGTTGTTGATGATAACAAATCTGGTACAATCAATGTAGATCTACAAATTTGTTGTCGGAATAAAAAGAAAACTTATGATCGATCTTCAATCTTGTTCTTCATCTTCTCAATTTTGCAAATGAACAGAGAATCTCAAGAAAGGCTTCTTGGGATATCTAGGTTTGACTCTGATACCATATTGAAATTAATCACCTAGCTAGGAAGCCATTGAGCAAAATTAAAAAAAAAAGTGAATTAACGGACCTTGCTTTCATTAACAGTGAATGGACTATTCATACAATGTCCTAACTAACTTCAGTTAATTAAACTAACTCGTCAATAAAAATAACTTTATGTAACTAATTATGTACAACCATATAGCTGCACTATTGGTAATGTACAAGCCATTACTGCTCATATTAATTTCTACAATGGATCCGACTATGCGTGTAATTAATCATTTTGCTCCATATATAGGTAACTAGAGCAAGGCCAAAGTTGATAGAGAAGATCAAAGATATGTTGAATAGAATGAGAGATGGAAGTTCAAGTGTGTCACCTTATGACACAGCATGGGTTGCCCTGATTAGAGACACAAGTGGAAGTAGTGACAAACCACAGTTTCCATCTTGTCTTCAATGGATTGCAGAGAATCAACTTTGTGATGGTTCATGGGGAGAAGAACTTGTGTTCTGCATTTACGACCGCCTATTGAACACACTAGCTTCTGTTGTAGCATTGACAACCTGGAATATCGGACTTGACAACAGAAGCAGAGGTAAAACTTAAATCTCTGTTACCAACAAATTGACTTTTAAGGTTTTTTTTCTTCTTCTTCGCTTTTATGAGTTTCCTACTTGAACTATTAGGTGTTTATTTTTTCTACTTGAAATATCACCAACTATATATTAAAACACACCTCAACTATCAGTTATTCCCTTTTTCTATACAAAATATCATCATTATTCAGGTCACCGGTGCTAATTTTTTTAATAATGAGGCATAGTTATTGCTAACCCAATTATTAAACATTTCTTAATTAAATCTCATCGCGTGATTTTTTTTTTGGGTTAAATATTATTAGGTATATCATTTATAAAGGAAAACATATGGAAGCTAGAAACCGAAAATCTTGAAAACATGACATGTGGATTTGAAATTGTGTTTCCTGCTCTCCTCGAGAAAGCTCAGCATTTGGACATTGATATTCCCTACGATGCTTCAGTCTTGAAGAATATCTGTGCAAGAAGAGAAATGAAATTTAAGAGGTAATTAAATCGATAAATTTAATTATTGTGGTTAAGAAAATAACTAATTATATTTTTAACAGAATTCCTAAAGATGTTGTGCATACAATTCCGACAACACTATTGTTTTCACTAGAAGGATTTCGTGACTTGGATTGGGAAAGGCTTTTGAAGCTTCAAATGCCAGATGGCTCGTTCTTAACATCCATTGCCTCCACTGCCTTTGCATTTATGGAAACAAATGATCAAAATTGTCTGAGATATCTTCAAAGGGTTGTTCAAAAATACAATGGAGCAGGTATAGTATTCTTTTCTCCCTTTGTTAAAATGGAATATAATATTTTTTCTAGTTGAATTTTAGTATTTCTCATTTTGTATATAGTTTAACCGCTATATACTGTCATGTAAAATAAATTTTATACTGTCAAATTAATTAAAAGATAACTACAATAAACACATTCTAACATGTATATATCTATTTATATATATGCTTCAAATTGTTTCATCGCACATTCAGCTCCGCACAGTTACCCAGTAGATACGCAAGAACGGCTATGGGCAATTGATCGATTACAACGCCTTGGAATTTCATATTATTTTGAGGAAGAATTCAAGGACATGTTAGATCATGTGCAAAGGTATTGTATTGAAGCAACCAAAATAATGTACATTAATATCCTTATATATGCTTCTTTTCTTAGGTAACTTCATTTTTTTAAAATTGCAGATATTGGAATCAAGAGATCGGAATTTTTAGTGGGAGGAATTCAAACTTTTGTGACATTGATGACACGTGCATGGCTATTCGGCTTCTAAGGTTACATGGATATGATGTCAATCTAGGCAAGTCAATAGAATATGAAAATCCTTAATCTGAGGGGTGATAAATTTACATAGAAATACGACTTGCTCAATTCCTCTCAAATTTTTGAGATTAATGACTCATTTATTTATTAATTAAACTTAATTCAATTCA
This sequence comes from Datura wrightii, assembly GCA_035772735.1. Lineage (NCBI taxonomy): Eukaryota > Viridiplantae > Streptophyta > Magnoliopsida > Solanales > Solanaceae > Datura > Datura wrightii. Next base: position 14,187,050 of record JASDFA010000006.1, on the reverse strand, counting down.
TATTAACTATCCAAAATTGTATCATCTAGCACTTTGGCTGATTTAGGTTAAGTAAGAAGTTTAATTTGATCCACGAGAAATCTTATTAAAATATTTAAATAAAAAATATTTTTTATTTGATATGTTATATTATATATTTATATAATAAAGAAGACTTTTTAAATTAATTTTGTTTGGTATTTAAACAAACTCTAAGAAAAAGAAATAACTAAAATCTTGTAAGAGATGAGCGGATTGAATTATCACCTACTATTCATTAGCTCCTCTTAGCCCAATTTTTTGAACAGGATTGAACAATTACTTATTTATTGATTTAGCCCATTTTGATCGGATCATCCGCACAAATGTCCTTATTTTGGGGTGTTCTTTAAATTTTTCCCTTCAGACATTTTTAGGTGACAAAAACGTGCTCAAAATGCCCTTAATAGCAAAAAAAAAAAAAAAAAAAAAGTAAGGCAAGAATAAAATTTGTAAGATGCACATTTTTACCCAATTTATACCTTAAGGCATAAATCCCAAAAGTTATGTTAAGGCATAAATACAATTTATGTCTTAAGCCATAAATTCGTACAAGTTATGTCTCAAGGCATAAATTAAGTAGTATGAACTTGTGCCTAAGGGGCAGGAGTTCAATAGTATAAACTTTTGCTCTGAGACAGAAATTCAATTGCATGTACTTATGCCTTGGGGCAGAAATTCAATTGCATGAACTTTTACCTTAGGGTAGAAATTCAACTGCATGAATTTCTACCCCTAGACACAAGTTCAATAATATGAATTTGTGCTTTGAACTGAACTTTTGCCTACTGCTTGTGCCTAAGGACAGAAGTTCATGCAATTGAATTTGTGCTTTGAGGCAAAAATTTTAGTTTCATGAACTTCTGCTTACTAGGGCTAATTTACGTCTTGTGAATTTATTTTTCCTAGCGAATTTTGTTTATCTTGCGGTTTTTTTAAAAAAAATATTAAGAGTATTTTTTTTATTACTTAAAATATTGAAGGATAAAAATTAAAGACTAAAAATTTGAAGGGCATAAAAATTAAAGATCACTTCAAATAAAAACAGTGAGACACAAAAACTTAATTTTGATCCGCCCAAATTTGACCTGAGCCCATTTGTCACCCCTGGTCCTTGTTAAGAAAGTTTTACAATTTAATAGGTGTATTTAACCAATGTCTTAACTGCCACAGATGTGCTCCACAAATTCAAAGATGGTGATAATTTTTTTTGCCTAATGGGTGAAACAGACAAGTCACCAACAGCTATGTACAATCTCTACAGATGCTCTCAAGTCTCATTCCCTGGAGAGAAGATTCTTGATGATGCAAAGAAATTTACCTACAATTTCTTGCAACATTGTTTGTCAAATAACCAATCCTTAGACAAATGGCTAATAGCCAAGGATATCCCTGGAGAGGTACATATATAACTACTGAAAATATTTAGTTACATATGGTTATCTTTGGAGTGACCTGATAATATCTATAAAATTCTTTTTAAGATATTATTAGTGTATAGGAGTTAACATCACATCCTAATCATATTTAATTTGGTTGTAGATACGATATGCATTGGAAGTTCCATGGTATGCTAACCTACCCAGGGTGGAAGCTCGGATATACCTCGAACAATATGGTGGAGCAAATGACATTTGGATTGGCAAGACATTATACAGGTACGTATTTGAGTGCGTTAAAAACATAATTAACTAATTAAAAGTGTATATGTTTTTTCTTATTGATTGGCTATCTGCACTTTTACTTTATTGGTGCGAATTTGATTCTCCACATTGTAACCCCCTTATCCCCAATTAAAAGAAAAAAAGAAAAAAGAAGTGTATATGGTCTCTCAAATAACTTGAATCTTTTAAAGAGATGGTCGGTTGATTTAAAGCATTGATTTAACTATGTACTCTTTCTCTCACAATACTCCCTCCCTACAAATTTTCTTGTCATATTTTTTTGTTTATACGTTTCGTGTAGAAACTACATGTTTTGATTATCATGTCTTTATTTATTATCTTTATTCCTTCAAAAGTTAATTTCTCATTAATAAATATTAGTATCTTTTAAATCTCTCTTCAATAAATAAAAAGAGAGTTAATATTCCCTCCATTTTTTTTTACTTGCTAGGATAAGATTTACACACCCTTTAAGAAGAAATTAATAGAAGTTGTAATTTGACTAATATAACCTTATTAATTGATAGGTACTTTTTGGAAACACACAATAATTATTCTTTTCATATTCTAAAATAATTTAATACTAAGGATAGAGTTGAAATAAAACGGTCAATTATATCTTGAATTTTAAAACTAGCAACTATCTTTAATATATCTAACAACTAAAAAGGAACAGAGAAATGAAATATGTATATCTCCTCTTTACTTAAATTTTCTATGTTCATTAGCTAATATTTATTACTTTTAAAACTGATTATTACTAAGGACAACAAAATTATATATTTAATTATATCTTAATTTTTTAAAATAATATCTATTATCATAGATTATTTATCTATTTTAGTAAGCACAATAAGTGAAATGGTGGGAACGGAGTTTTATCATTATCACCTCATTACCTGCTTGATTTGTGCATCCAAACATTTGAATTCTCTTGTTGCACTAGTTTCCTGTCTTAATTTTTGGAATTGTTTTCATATAGAATGCCCAACGTCAACAATAATGTTTATCTTGAGGCCGCAAAATTAGATTACGACAAATGTCAAAGTCAGCATCAACTTGAATGGACCCTTTTTCAAGAGTACGTATTATTTTATCCTTCACAAAATATTTATCGTCCGTATTAAAAATATTTAACTTAAAATACTTATTACTTTAAAAGTTTTAAGTTAAAAATTAGTTGATAATATGAAAAGGATTGCAATTTATAATATTTTTTATATAAATTTTAAACATTTAAATTTTAAAATTTAAAATATTAACTAATCTAATTCTATTTAGCTTCAAAAATTAATTAAATCGACTCTCGTGAAAAGAAATGTGACAAGTAAAAAAACGGCGGGAGCATTTTGTTCTCAATTTTTATATTTAGCAGTAATTATTTTTGAAAACTATAAATATTTTAATTATGACAAATACATAGAATAAATATTTAATGAAGTGAACTTATATTTTAAAATATAACTAAGAATAAAATAATTAAATATTTCTTCAAATTAATATTTTCTTAAAGTGCTTGTAAATGAAAAAATATAATAAGTATTTTGAGATGGAAGGAGCAGTTGATAAAGTTCCCCTCAATTGTTAATTTAAATAAAACGACAAATTAAAGTGCAAATTCCCTTTTATTAAATACTAATATATAATTTTTTATATTTTTAGGTGGTTTGGACAGTGCAACTTTCAACACTTTGGAATAAGCAAAAAGGAGCTATTGGTAGCTTATTTCTTATGTGCAGCAAGTATATTTGAAGTAGAGAGGTCAAGGGAACGACTTGCATGGGCTAAATCTATTATCATGTGTAACATGATTACATCTTATTTCACTCATGAACAACCTATCACTTCTACTCAAAATAGGTTTGTAGCTATTTTATTTTTATCACTATTTATAATTAAAAGATCACATTTGACAACTTTATTTTATGTTCTTTTTCTTTTTTGTTGCAGTAATGAAACAAGGCAGATGCTTCTAAATAACCTTCTTCAGTTTTTGCACCAACTCTCAGAAGAGACTTATGAGACCCTAGGCAAAGATATCCACCTCCAACTACACTCCGTTGTAAGTATCTACTACTAATACTCGTGTCAAAAGTTATAGCTGATAGAAAGAACATAACTTTGTTTCTTAATTAAGCCCGTTAAGCATGCAAATACAATATGTTCTCTCACGACTCTAATCCGGACCACCTCAACCTCCTCATGGGTTTTTTCATAAGCAGGATGTTGGCATTACTCAACAATCACCCTTCCAACACCTTCATGCAACATGCTGCTCTTGAAAATTGAACCCCTAATCTTGACACTTATTCAGCAAATTAAATTAAATTAATATATTTGATTTGAAAAGTTGAATTACTATTCCTTGTATAGTTGTATGTATTGCTGCTTTAGTATTAAACTCATTTTCATTGACACAAAATATAAATCAACCAACACAACGTAACTTCTTGATGTTAATTAATTAATTGATTTAGGTTTTGTTATATGCATGCAGTGGGGAAGATGGTTGATGTCTGTTGGAGAGAAGAAAACCGCATGTCAAGAAAAAGCCGAGTTGGTAGTGCGCACAATTAATCTTTGTGGTGGCCATATGGTTGATGATGACATAATTTCCAGCATAGACTACAAAAATATATCTGACATTACCAATAAAGTCTGTTTCAAGCTTCAAACTGGAAAGGTAAGAAATTTACACGTACAATCAGTTACTTTAATGTCATTAAAAAAAAAATAGTTGTGCGACTTTAATTACTGTTATATGTAGGTGTCTGGAGGTATCAACTGCAATATTGAGGTTGAATCGAGCATGAAAGCACTTGTAAAATTAGTGTTACAGAATTCGTCGTGCGGCATAAATAAAGACATGAAGAAAACGTTTTTGGCAGTTGCAAAGACCTTCTACTATACTGCACATGTTACAGAGGAAATACTCAATTTTCACATATCCAAAGTGCTCTTTGAGTCAGTACTTGAATAGGAATAATATTCCCTATATGTACTTGTAATATAGTACTAAATAAATTGTGAAACAATCACGTTTCATATCAATTTCTTTTTATTGTTTGTAATTCTCATTTTCATGTCTAGCTTTTCTTTGTAAAACGTTTAAATAAAATTTCCATGATTATACTGAATATTAATATTAATGTTAAAAAAAAAAAAAGCAAGAAACAATGATGTTATATGAATTAAGCGCTTAGATCTCCATTTTTTGAAAATAATTCGCTCAAGTTTGAGTTAAAACTTGAAGGGACTAGCAATAATTGTATAGTTATTCAAAGGGATTATAGTTAATCTCTTAAATTACAAAGTTGTAATATAAATTTAGCACATTTTATTTTAGTGAAATTACTTAAATTCAAAACAAGTATTTCATAATTTTTATATTTTTTGAGCCATGTGTTTACCCACACAATAGTTTGTGTTTTACTTTATTTCATATTATTTTATTTAAAACAATTAATTAGAAACGTACCCAAGAACCAGTTCCATCAACAAGTTTCTACCTTTATTTATACATATAAGGAAAAGTGTAGACAAACTTTAGAAAGTCGCAATAACTTAAGATTGATTATATATATTGAAAAATTTAAAAATTGAATTGATTTAATTTAATTTTTTAATTTTGACTCTTCGATTCAAATATATTTTTTTTCCTCAAAATTTCAGTTCTTTCATTTGATATTTGGTGTACAGATTTCGAAATTTCTATGCACCAAAGAACCAAACTTTTATACGTGTTTAAAACAAAAATATATTATTATCATGCCTTAAGCATTGGTAGCGAACTTAGGCCCAAAATATATTCATCCAACCCAAGTTTATCCTAATTTATTTTCTAACTTTTTAAATCCTAATTCTTATTAGATCTCCGCTCTCCGACCAGTAACTCCCTATTAATCTTAAATTTTTTAATATTTAAATATATATTTTTTTCTATGTTCAATATATTATAACTTATTTAACTATTCAATATTATTTATGTATGATAATTAATTTATTGATCTATTTATTTTGTATTTTTAATGTATGTATTTTAATAATTTTTTTTTTATTTTTGAGTAGAAATTTTTGTATCTTCAAAATCTTTTATTATAGAGAAATAACAATTATGAGAGGAAAATTTTGTGCGAGTAATTTTAGGAGTAAGAATTGTGGTTATTTAGAGATCAATTTTAATTAGAATTTATTCTACGTATGTTAATACTCATATGGTATATTTAATAATTAAAAATTATAGTTTTGATAAACACAAAATTAATGGTATTATAGATAATTAATTTGGTAATATTGTATGTCCATGTAATTTTTCCTAATTCATAAATCTATTCAAATTAGAGATGTCAATATGGGCTAATTCTGGTGGGATGGCCCAACCCAACCCGTAATTAAATAGGATTGGATATGATTTTTGAATCCCATTTAAGAACGAGGCTTTTAACTCAGCCCGAATAAGCATTGGTCCGTGAGGCTTGAGTAAAGTGTGTTAGGCCAGCGCATGGGCCAAATAAAAAGTTAATCAAAAAAAATATTATTAAAAATAACCAGAAGACTCCAAACTTAAAGTCTACTTATCATTTTAATGGATGAAATATCGCCATCTAATTTTATATTTTATTGTGATCTACTGAAACAGAAGTAGGCTAATATTTCTATTTAATTAGCTAGTTGTATAGTTACTCATTGACTGTTTAGTTAGTTTGTTAATATTTCTATTTGGTTTAAGTACTATCATGTCTTATTTAGTTTCACAGAAATTTTGTCCAACAAAATTATTTTTTTGGACGATAGTACCCAAGATATTTGCGTAGACTGACAGTGATTTGAGATTGAAGTCATACAACTAAATCCTTACTTGAAGCTAAACTTAATAACTATTATTAGTATTATTTTATTAGTAGATTTCAGACTTGATTAACATGTAGTGATACCATGTAATATTATCTTGTAAATATTCATATTTAGCATCTTTAAATTATAATTTAAAAATATATATTTTTTTTAAAAAAAGGGTAAGCTTGCGCGGCCCGCAGCCCACGTAGCGATGGATTGATCTTGCTATTTTATAGTCCATTATTTTGATGAGTCAGTCCGACATGATCCATCAAATTCTAAAGCCCACATAAGCTGAGCCGGCCTTTATTAACAACTCTAAATTCTAATGCAAACTGACTCCAAGTCTTAATATCTAACTTTTGTTTCTTTTGCCATCTTAGGTATAACGGTATTTTCAAAGATTGACTCAATTTTTTTTTTAATTTTTTTTTATTGAATGTTCGATATTCATATTGAAAAGTTCTGATTAATTTAAATGTACGTGGCATGATTTTTTTTTCTTCTAATAATGATAATATTTCTAATAAAGTTTTCTTTATACCCAGGATTCGATCCCAAGACGATCTCTGATTAAGAGGACTTAAGACTTATTAGGCATATTTATAACTGACTTAATCGATATTTAAAAATAGAGAGTATTTAGAGTTAATTTTTTTATTTTAAGAAAAGATGCTTGAAAGCTAAAATTGTAGTTGGTCGAAAATAAATTTAAAATATTGTGAGAGATTTTTTTAGAATTTTTTTTTTCAAAATTCAATATTTCAATCTGATGAGATAATTTAATAATTAAATAGTTATAAAATAATTTTAAAATACCATTTTAAATTTTTGAAATCAAAATATATGGTCAAATCCTAATTCCGCACTACGGACACAAGGCTCACAATGATTCGTGGAAATATTAATTGAGAATATCTCATTTGAGAATGACTGACTTTCTTGATTTGATAGTCAATTACATGCCCTCATAAAACAATAAATGAAGTATATATTTCATGATAATGTTTATATTAATTTGTGTATAGTATCAAATAAATTTAAAAAATAATTCAAAATATGTAGTTAATTTTAAGAGTTATATAGGGAAAAAAATTTATAATTTTTTTAATATATTAAAATGAATAAATAAAAGTAATGTATTTTTAATTTATATAGTGAATAAATAAATAATAAATTAAATTTCTATCAGAGTACAAGTCTGAGTCTTTTTTATTTCAAGCATGTGAATTCTTCCCTCCATTCATTTTATGTGTTTACTATATTAAAAATAAATTTTCACTTTTCTTATCCACTCTGGCATATCAAAAAAAGAACAAATATTTTTTTCCCTATTTTATTCATAGTATTAATTATTAATTTTTCAAATTATTTCTCAAAATTTTTTAAAGTGCTAATAATTATAAGTATTATAATAAAATACATATTTTATTTATTATTTCTTTTAAAAAATGATAAATTTATTATAAATAAAAAGAATATAATATTGATAACGTGAGATGATAAGAGATTTCAATTCAAAATTTCTTTTTCTCATACCTATAAAAGTACATATTCTTCGTGGAAATTTTGACAAAGGCCAATTTTATTATAAATAAATATGAAAATTTTTATGACGGATGAGATATATTATGTCTTAATTATGTGAGAGTTTTGATTAATTGACAAGTGAATATTATGAATCTCACTTAATTATAATAGAGTGGATTCATAATATTCAATTGTCCATTAATAAACTCTCGTATAATTATAACATGGATGTCTCACTCATCATAAAAATTTTCAACATATGGAAATTGGATCAAGTAAATCCTAGTTTTCGTCACCAGTACAACTTACGAGGGAAAACACCGACGCACATTTCAATGTGCTATGCACGTGACTAAAAAGATAAAAGAATATTAAATATTTTTAAAAGTTAAAAATAAAATTGGCTTCTAGTTAAAAATGAAGAAGAAAATTATTTAAAAAATAAATTTGTTTGAGTGGTTTTTGATCCTTCGTATGAATGACTTCTTCATAAAAACATACATATGATATAAATTGTTTTCCAAATTTATATTCAAGGTAAGTAAATTATTATTATTTTTCTAAAATAAACAATAAGGAAGGTATTTTGTTAATGTTTATATATCGTATTACTTGTAAAGAATGTTAATTTAAATATTGTCATTCAAAGATTATCACTATTGAATCACTAGATATTTATTTTTTAAATGATGATGTATCGTTTGTTTATACTGGTCAATATTTTTTACACACTTTTATTTATATATATTTATGTTTTTATGTTTTTTTTTTGAGCTGAGAGTTTTTTAAAAATAATTTTGTTATTTCATAAAAATAAAGATAAAATCTGTGTTTATTTTTTCTATTAATAAATAAATAAATTTCATAAAATAAAATTTTAAAAAATTGGATTCACAAACTGGCAACCCAATAAAACATTTTTGTTAAAGTCAAAATAATTTTTTCCTTTTCTTAAAAAGTTGAAATCAGGATGTAACAATTTGAAGTATTCTAATCACTAAATTAAGTGATTGCTTAGTTAAACATAGCAAGTTTGAGCCTTATAGTGCAAAATATTTTTAATAGGAGGCGTTTTCTTTTAAATGTGCCCTATGCAATTCTAATATAAATGAATCGTGTTAGTGGATCTCGAAAATCAAATAATAAAACCCTAAAAGAATGATTATTTTAATTTTTGTTTTTATAACTCTTAAAACTTAAATTTTAGGTACGCATTTTTCTCCTGCTTCTCATTGTATGATATCGATTTTAATATTAAATTAATTTAAATTCAAATCAACAAATCTCACTTTGGCAATTAAATATATTTTTTATCAAACGTGATTACATTCTCAAATCTCAACTCTGAGATTACTATTCCTTAACAATCTTTTGTGGTATGATGGATAGGCAGTTGAGTAAGCCATTAAATCGGAAAGTTGTGTTATATCAATCAATCAAAATTGCATGTAATAAACATTTCACTTCACCCAAACATTTTAAGTTAAGTTTCAGTTGTATTTTTTTTTTTTGTGCATAAATACGTATTAATAAACATTTAGCTTCATTCGCTAGCCAGTGCTAGCAATTTGTTTTTTGGTGATTGTGAATAGAAAATGAACAAAGAGACTATAGTAAGACAATTACAAGACTCAAGATGTTATAAAGAATATAATTAAAAAATAATATTCAAAATTATATCTTCTGGACACAACTCCCGTCCAATGCTAGCATCTCTACTTTGTCGGCGATCCATGATTATCCCCTATCGATCTTTTCTAATCATAAAAAATATTGTATATCCATATATATCAAGGAAGACCGATAGGAGATGATCAATCGCTGACTGAGTCGAGAAATAATTAGTTGCGACAGTAGCAGGCGGATGATCGGAGGTAGAAGTGGAGGATCATTGCAGAGAGAAAGAAGACAGATAGCATAGTGACAAATTTTGTCTAAGAGTTATGATGAAATAGAGGATTTTCTGAACCTCATGTCAGCGGGGAGTCAAGACTATCAGCACTCAAGTAGAGGTTTCACAGCAACCAAGGTGCCAAGAAAGCTCGAGGTGGGTGGTGTAGCAGCAATCTGAGCAGATCTCAGTCAGCTGATGAATGTGATCAGTAAGCTTGTAACTACACCAACAGGAAGTCAGGTTTAGCAGGTCCACCAGGTCCAGACTGCACCACCATCATGTGAGGTGTGTGGAGAAGACCACGTTTGTTCAGGTTGTCCACCAAACTCAGAATCTGTATATTTTGTGGGGCAACAAGATCATGATAGAGGTTTTGCAGGTAACAACTATAACTAAGGGTACTGGAATACAACCAATACCTCATGGGGAGGGAATCAAAATTTTCAAAGGCCCCAGAACAGTTATCCAAGACCTCAGGGCCAGCAGCCTAGCAGTTCACTCAAGAAAGTATGAAGCAGTAGATGATTCAGGTTAGGTGGTTAATGAGTTGTAAAATTCCATCCACGAGCTGGAGAGATTGATGGGGCGATTGGACCTTTAGCAGACTAACAGACTGCAAGGGGAACTTTCGAGTAACACCGAGAAAAACCCCAAGGAAAATGTGAACCACAATTTCTTTGTGCAGTGGTGAAGAGTTGGGTGAGGTGATCCCCAGAGATAAGAAAGTTGATGTAGAGCAAGTTGTGATGTCTAGACAGGAGGTTGGTGAGTCAAGAAACTCAAAGCCAAAATTGGTAGAAACTGGACCATCCCCTCCATTTCCACAAAGGTTTAAGAAGCAGAAGGAGGAAACAACTTGCTAGAAATTTCTTGAGGTGTTGAAGCAAATACATGTTAACTTACCATTGATGGACCTTTTGCAGGAAGTTCCGAAATACACCAAGTATCTAAAGGATATTGTGGCAAACAAGAAAAGGCTTATGGAGTTTGAGACTGTGGCTCTCACAAAAGAGTGTAGTTCTCAGGTGCAGAATAAAATTTCAAAGAAGCTGAAAGACCTTGGGAGCTTCACCATTCCAGTAGTTATTGGGAACAAAGAAGTGGTTCAACACTGTGTGACTTGGGTGCAAGCATTAATCTGGATCCTGCATTCTTGTTCAGAACGTTGGGTTTAGGTGAACCATGTCCTACCACAGTGACATTACAGCTTGCCAACCGGTCTCTTGCCTATCCTGATGGAATCATAGAGGACGCTTTGATTAAGGTGGTACCTTTCATCTTACTTGTGGACTTCATAATACTGGATTACGAAGCAGATGCAGTAGTTTTCCTCATTTTGGGAAGAGGATTCTTAGCCACACCAGATGTTGTTATAAAGGTGAAGTCAGTCAAGATGTCGATGACTGTAGATGTTCAGGAGGCAGTCTTTGATGTGTTTAGAGTGACAAGATTGCCACCTCATTATGAGGACATCACAGTGAGACCATGGTAAAGCCTGGAGGGTGTAAACAGGTAGTTGAGCAGCATGAGAATTTAGCAAGTTTTCAGGATCCTTACTATCTCACTCGAATGAAGGAGTAAAAGTGACATTCGTCAAGCCACAATGTTAAATTAGGCGCTGCACAAAAGGCAACCCGTGAATGTCATGCCAAGACTATAAATATGGTGCTTGGTGGGAAGCAACCCATCTTTCTAACAATTTTTGGTTTTGCAAAGATGAACAGGGCTTTTGAGGTAAAAAGAACGGGGAAAATGAGCTGAAAAAGTCTAAGTCTGGAGAGAGATACCTGGCGTGGGGTGCCAGGTGTTAAACTTCATAAATTTTTTTCAGGTTAGTGCATTGGTTGGTGCGCCACGCCAGACCCAACCCACCAAGAAACTTTTTTTCTAAGTGTGTGGCAAGGTGACTGACGCATCGCGCTAGGTGTGTTCTGACCGAAAATATCTTTGTCAATGGGTCAAAATTTGACCCAAGGACCTTAAAATTACTAAAAACTCATGCCCCATTATTTTATTTTTAACTCCATTCATCCCCTTTTACTACAAATCAAAAGTAAAAAGCAAATAAAATTCTTTCTCTCCTCACATAGGCCGTAACTCTCTCCTCTATTATTGTCTTCTCCAAGAAGCTTGGTGAAGCTAATCTTTCTAACTCAAGTAAGTATTCTCTTCTCTCTTGGTTATTAGTGTAAAAAAAGCATGCTCCCACACCCTTCTTCTTAAGTTAAAGACCCAAAATCACCATGATTGGTGAAAAATTTGAATTTCATGATATGGATTTCATTAGTTTAATCTCTCAAGTTCCTCCATAATAATGTGTTATCTTTGTTTGGGTTACTTATTTTTGGTTGAATTTAGTGATTTTAAGTTGTGGCGATGAAAGGGGTGATGAATTGAATTTCATGAAATTGGTGGGTAGAACTTTGATTGTAGACAGAGAAAGTGCATAGTTCTTAAATTGTTGAATGTGAAGAATCTTGAGTTGTTGAAAATTCATGTTAATTCATTGCATTATAGTAAATTTCATGTTGGTTTTTTTAGCGAATCGATTGCAACTACTTCCATATGTAAGTTGCTTGAGTTGTGAATTACAAGATGAAAAGTGAAGGGAATGGCCAAAGTGAGGGATTCTTGAAAAGAATTTTTTTTTTAAAGAGAGAAGTGAAAAAATTGATGAACTTATTTGTAGTGTGAAGTTAGTGAATAATTTGAATTGTTGAGATTTGAGATGATAACAAGGAAAGTCTTGAGTACCCTATTTGACAATTCTCATGAGTATGCTAGCGAATTAAGTGTGGGGTCATTTTGCACCTACTACACCTAATTAGCTAGCCTTTTTGTTCATGAACTAATCTTGTGAAGTTCTTGATTATTAATTGGCAGGTGTCATGGCATCAACAACTCACAAAGGAAAGGAAATGGAGATCGCTAACAAAGGTCTCAAGCGGCTCCAAAAGGGAACAAAAGGGTCAAGTTCATCGGCCGCCAAAGGAGTCCCTACTAGGAGGTTCGGAGCCAAAGCTGTGGAGCCTCATAGGCTAAAGTGGTTCCAAACACAAAAGGAGGCGAAATATGCTTCAGAGAACTGGATTGATGAAGATTGCCTCGCACTTGAGTTCCCTACAATCCGTAACAAGATCCGAGAGTTGGGATTGAGATATGTCTTTGCCGAGCTTGAGGAGTGCAACCTCACTTTGGTGAGAAAATTTTATGCAAACTGGGACACTTCCTTCAGAGAGAGAACCAAGGTACGGGTTCACTGCTAAGACATTTAATGCCTTCATTGATAAACTTGTGGTAGACCCGTTCGAGTACTTCATGTTGCTAAATAAGGCCCCCATACCGCGACATTCTCCATATTCTATGTGGTGGCATTCAGTAGCCCATTGGGAAAAGGACCACAATGGCACTCACTCTATACTTCCATTCTCCTACTTGAATAAGGAGGCGAAAGTTTAGGTAAAGCTTGTTTGTGCCATGATTCTCCTTGGGACACACATAATGGAGATCACTAGAGAGCAAGTCATGTTGGCATACATACTGATGAAAGGGATACCAATAAACTTTGGTGCAGTGCTCAAAGATAATATGAGGAGGTCAAGGGACAAGTGTAGATGGAAGTATTATCATGACAGTCTCTTGACTCAATTTTTGAGAGACGCTGGTATTAAGGAGGACAAGACGGGTCTTCACCTACCTCTAGCAGGGCACGTGGCAGGTAAGATGATGGATGTCACAAAGATCAAGGAGCCCATCATTTCTACAACTCCACTTCTCACTATAGATCTTCGTCAGGCTTGGGATAATAGCTGGAGAGGCAGCATATTTGGGATGCTAGAGTTGCAGCTGAGGATCGGAGGTCTATCTGCCACTGAGAAGGAGATGTCATCCCTGGAGGAGCGGTATTCATTTACCGAGAGTGCAATGCTGCTATGTAGAGTGGGACAAGCTTTTGAGGAGCCGTTGGACGATGATGATGCCATAGTGCCTACTGATGGGGTTTATGACTTGGACAATGATGAGGAGGATGATTCTACTACGGGTGCCATACAGGTAGATGGAGAGGATGATGATGATAATGATGATCAGGAGTATAATCCTGATGATGATGACTGTGCTTAGAGGCTGAGGAAGTTCTTTTTCTCTACCTACTTGATATATTTGCTTGTGCACTATGGAAAGTGCACTATTTAAGTGTGGGGTGGAGGAAAGATTTCCTATTTACTCTTTCTTTGCTAAATTTATAGTAGCTTGTAGCATCATTTGTCATTTTCTATGTTAGTAGCTTTGTGATTAATTAGGTTTGGCTTGTAATAGATAGTAATGCTGATGAATATGCACCTAGATGATGCCTTGTAATGTTTGTGATGATTTGTTCGTCTATAGTAGTATATTTGTTTGGTTTTTTAGTAGTATATTAGAGTCATTTTTTTTATTTTTGTCGTTATAGAGTAGTGAACCTTCCCAATGATGGATGGATGACGACCGTCTTAAGGAAAAATTAGTCACATTTTCTTAATTTCTAGGATTGAGTCATATATTATCCACTTGTATGCTCTTTGACATTCTACTTAGAGGCTATGCTAGAGTCAATGAAGTGGTCATCTTAATTGCATAAGTGAGAATTCCATGAGAGACACACATAGTTCTTTAACTCGACTCAAGACACTCTTCGGGCTTGAAAATAAAAAATGTCAGTCAATTTGATTGTGTGAATGTGTAGCTATAGGAAACAAACTAGATTCTTGATGCCATGTGAGGTGAGCTTTGTTGTTGTGTGTTTTTTACATAGTTTGGAATCTAGAACTTTCCTTAGTGTATGTGATAGCTAGTTGTTAGGGAGTTAAGAGATGATCAAGTCGTTTCTTTGAAAAAGCCATGTTTTTCCATGTTTGTATTAATTTCCTGAACATTAGCCCTAGTTAACCCCCTTTGAGCCATAGCCACAAAAGTAGCCTATTCTCTCTTGTTGTGTGACCTCCAGATTTGTTGATCCAAAGTAGTCTTAGGCACTTTAAGACTTGAGAATGAGGATTCCACAGAGGTAGAAAAGGTTAAGGAAAGGAAAGACATAAAATGTGTGGATGATAAAGAAGAGGAAAGAGAAGAGGGGTGCCCACAAAACATGTCGTCTACTTGATGCTAGAATATTCATAAAAGTTTTTAATGGTTGATTATTTTGTATTGAGATTATAAGCAGAAACAAGCAGTCAAATAGTGAATAAAGAGACATGAAAAGAAAAGAAAACAGGTGAGTAGAATGAAAGGTGAACAATAAGGGAAAGGTGATGGACAAGAAAGGTGAAAAATGTCTTAAAGTGCTTAGGATTGATATTCACTATCCAAAAAAAATCATTCCTGCCTGTCCCTTAACCGACATTACAACCAAGAAAAGTCTTTGTGATCTTAATTTATTAAAACAATTAAGTAGTTTGAATGTACATGAAGGGCAAGCTTATGGTATGTAACATATGTATAATACATTGTTGTGAGCGTGATTGTGCCTTGCTTATTATGTTTCATTTTTGGCATTGATAATTTAAGAAAGGAACATCAATAAAAGTAAGGGGCACAGGATGTGTAAGTCGATGTACTATATGTTGTATATTTCATATTTAATCATGTTGGTCCTATTTTGAAAAGACGAGTCAGTTATAGAAGTTGTGTAGTCTTAAATGTGAAAACTCTGTATGTGCTTGATGTGAATTGCTATTTATCGATGAACCACTTAATCATATGCTCTATGTTAGTTGATTGAGTAAGAATTGATAGAGGTGATAAGTGGTGGTAAAATATGAGTTTATGCATATATTTGAGGATTGTTTGAGGACGAACAATTGTTTAAGTATGGGGTGGTGATGTTGGGCATATTCTTATGACTATTTGCCATATTTTTTCCCATATTTTACCTTTTTCTTTGAGTTCATAATCCTTATGAAATGCATAAATTCATGTTTATGTGTGTTTTATGAGATAACAAATGTTTTTAGATTTTTTGAGCAAGGAACCAAGGAAAAAGGACTCAAAAATGACACAAGGTGTGAAGAAAAAAGAGTTCGGAAAAGTTGGCTTGGTGCTATAGTTGGCGTGGTGTGCCAACTCCTTAACTTCAGAGAAATATGCACAATAGTTGGTGCTATGGGTAGCGTGGCTCGCCAGATCCCAAACTTCAAAGGAAAATTTGACCAATACCTTGGCGAGATGGATGGCGTGGCGCGTCAGAAGCATCCCAGACTTAAAAAATTTGACTAACACTCTAATGCTTTGGATGGTGTGAAGCGCCAGAGGTGTCCAGAGGCTTAGGAATTTGACTAACTCCTTGGTGCATTGTCTAGCGTGGGGTGCCCAGAGCCAAACTTCAGAAGAAATCAAAACCCAACCTGGGGCTATGGAGGGCACGACGTGCCAGGTGTGTTCCTGAATGAATTTTTCTGATTTGTAAAGCCAATTACTTAAGGAAAAAAGCATCAATTGAGGCTTCACTTATAAATATAACATCTAGGTCATTTATTAGCTATCGTAACATCATTTTGTTTGATCGTATTAAGGTTGTAATGCAACTTTAGAGGAGAGACAAGTTCATACTTAAGTTTTCTTCTTTTCTCTATTGTTTTATGCTTCGAATGATGATATCTTTGTTTTTTTGCTTGAACATGAGTGACTAAACTTCTATTCTAGGGTTTTGGCCATAGCGATGGTTGAAGTTTGAAAGATTGATTATTGCTAGTTTTGATTCTTAATTAAATATTGTTTATATTTACTTATGTTAATTACTTATTTATTAGACTGATCATCTTTCGAATATTTCTACTGGCTTTTGGTTGAACTCGGAAGAGGGAACTAAAAGGATTAAAAGTAAATATAAAGAAGAATTCAAGGACCCTTTGACCCATTGGTTGAAGGATAGAAGTTTTTGATGAGGATAAGGATATATACTTCAACCTTGTTTAGTTGATATACAAGTATCCACAACCGTCGTTTCATGTTTCTCCTACGACCATAGAGATATTGACGTTAGGGTTCATGAGATAGGTCTTGGATGCTCGAGAGAGTGGCAAGAAATAGGATAATAACTTGCAACTAGCAACCTCTAGTTAATCAAGTCTTGAAAATTGAACGTGAAGCGAAAGGGCCATTTTCCTATATTTCATCATCATTTAAAGTACAAATACGTCTACAACAATTTTAGTTTAGTAGTTAATTTACATTTCAAGTTTAGTAGTTTAATTCTCCAAACCATTCCCTATTTCATCTGTATCTTTTTGAATAGTGAAATAAAGTGTTAACCTTAAGCGATTAATCTGACAAGTCTTTGAGGGATCGATAATCGGGACTTCACTGTCCTATATTACTTGACGACCACGTGCACTTAAGAGACCTCATGGGCACTTCTAAAATCTGCCCAAGGGCTTCTCATCAAGTGTTATCTCAATCTTGTTGACCTTGGTACTTAATTCATCACCACTAACAGTGAATGTCATTTCATAGATGAACTCTTCCACTTCCTTCTTATGAAGATCGGGAACAAGAGGGGGAAAAAGATAATTGTACTCTTGATATCTCACCATTTCAAGCAGGTCCACCATACCATGTAATTCAGCAGTTTCAGGATCAAATACTCTGCCTTGAAGAACCTTTTATTTTTTCAGAATAGCTTGTCTTTCTACTTGAGTGAGAGGCTTGGTAGTTGCTTTCTGCTTAGTAGACCTAGAAGTGGCACCAGTTCGCTTAGCCACAAAACCTTCACCCTCCCTTGCTTTCCTTTGCTTGGATGACTCTGCAGGCTCATCTTGTACCTCATCGATACACCTCCCTTTGCTTTCTCTTTGACCCTGTGAGAATGCTTTTCTTGGAACCTTTCTTTGTTGGTATGGAGATGGCCTTTTGTACCTTTCCACCAATGGAAGATTTTGATACAGTTTTCTCATGTCGTAGCATAATGCCCAGAGCAACATAATCATCAATTCTTTCTCAACTTCTCCTCCTTTGGGATCAATCACATTCTCAGTTTGAACATCATCCTCAACTACAGACCTCTTCTTCAACTTTCTTCATCGAGTAGTTTTTTCCTGATTTTCCTTTAGTTCTTCTTCCATCACCTTCTTAGAACTTGTCCTAATACTATGATGTCTACTCAGATCCCCTGACTTGGTTTGAGGATTCTTGGAAGGAATTTCCCTAACATTCCAGGATAGAGGTTAATCTTTATTGCTTTCCTCGTCTAGTTCCTTTAGTCCTCGTAGGATATCCACAGCTCCAAGTGTTCTATCCCATTTTAGAGTGGGAGAAAGCACTAGAGATCCAAAATCATGCGAGGCTAAGGAGGTTTTATCATTTCCCCCTATACCACCAACTTTGGACTCCCCAAGTGCCATTTCTATAATAATTTGCACCACCAACTAATTCTCTCATACAAGAATGTTTGAGGATTTTCCTCTTTTCTCAGGCAATTTCCCTTCAAATAGATGATCTACTAAACTTTTCGGTATTAAATTCTCTTAAGCCACCTCCTTTCTCTGGTAATAAATAGATGAAGTAATAGGTCCCTGTAAGCATTCAATGGATTTAATCCTATCTAAAGTAATTGCAGTAGAGTGTAAGAGACTAGTTTGAGTAGTTTGATTGAGGACATCGACGGTGGTACTTTAAGTGGGAATCTTCTCTTTCAGACCAGCAAAAGAATCAAAATGAGCTTCTCCCACTACCGAGGATAGTGTGGACATAGTATCAATCAGTACATCTGGGTAAAGACTTGTGGTTGAGACATAATTGAAGAAGGCTAAAGAGTTTTGCTTTTCTTGCAAAGAGAAAGAGAAAAAGGCTGCTAAGGGAAGCAGATGAGTATGAGATTAGAGAGAAGGAGACTTATCAAATCTGATTTTTTGGAAACAAGAGAGTGATATGAGAGGGACGATCGAGATGAGGATATTAAAGAAAATGAAGTGACCCGTAGTTTCAGGTAAAAAAAGATAACAATTGAGTTTCAAATGAAATGACAATGTTACAAAGAGGGGGGAACAGATTGTCCTACGTGACATTTTTAAAATCATTTTAAAAAACTTTTATAAGTAATAAATGTGATACTGACCTATGAGGAGGACTAGGTCCCTCTTCTGAAGTTTTGAATTTTGTTTCTCAAATATCTGCCCCATCTCTACTCTTGCTTCTCCCTTACTTACCATGCATGTATACATATACAGGTACAGTCTAAGTTAGACCTAGTTTAATAAACACACACGTAGATACTTATAGCCTAATCATAGCCAAGAAAAGAAAATCTTTAAGGATAAAGAGAATAGCTAATTTGTTTTGATCACCCCAGCTTCAACCGATTCTTTTCACACTGGTTCCTGATTAGAGCCTTTGTGAAGATGTAAGATATTTGGTCCTCAGTCTTGCAGAACTATATGTAGACATTTCCTGTCTCAACATTCTCTCTCAAAAAGTGATGCCTGATGTTAATATGCTTGATTCTCTTGTGTTGAACTGGATTCTTAGCCATGTTAAATGCACTAATGTTGTCATAAAGAAGTGGCGACAATCAGATATGATCCCAAAATCTTCCAATTACTACTTTATGCATAATAGTTGAGCACAAGAAAATGTAGTTGCTATATATTCAGCTTCAGCAGTGGAGAGAGCCACAGAGTTTTATTTTCTGGTTTCCCATGAGATCAACAAGGATCTAAGAAAGTGAGCTATTCTAAAGATACTTTTCCTATCAACCAAGCACCTGTGTAATCAGTATTAGTATAACCAATCAAATAAAAGTTGTCACCTAAGGGATAGAAAAGGACCAGATTAGGAGTTCCTTTGAGGTATCTGAGAATTCTCTTTACAGCCTTAAGATGGAAGTTTTTGGGACAAGCTTGAAATCGAGCACACATTCCCACACTAAATTAATATCAGGCATGCTAGCTGTTAAATACATGAGAGAACTAATAATTTCTCTTTACATGGTCTTATTTACAGGCGGACCAGGTTCATCAGTATCCAACTCTAAAGAAGTGCCAATAGGAGTATCGATTGGCTTGGCACTGTCCATATGAAACCATTTTAGAAGCTCCTTGATGTCTTTATGCTGGCCTATCATGGTTTCATCCTGGACCTACTTCACTTGCAACCCAAGAAAGAAACTTAACTCTCCCATCATGCTCATTTCAAACTCACTCCCCTTGAGCTTGGCAAATTCCTCATACAATGAATCAAGAGTAGCTCTAAATAATGTCATCTACATAAACTTGAACAATCAACATATTTTTTCCTCTAGTCTTCAAGAAGAGGATGTTGTCAATTTTTCCCCTCTTGAACCCATTATCCAAGAGAAATTTTGATAATCTTTCATACCATTTCCTTGGTGATTGCTTTAATCGATACAATACCTTATCTAGTTTGTACATATGATGAAGATGATCAATATCTTCAAAACTAAGGGGATGCTTGACATAAACTTCTTTTTTCAGGTATCTATTTAGGAATGTACTTTTTAAATTCATGTGGAATAACTTGAATTCCATGGAGGAGGCAAAGGAAACTAGAATTATGATAGCCTTCATTCTAGCAACTGGAGTGAAGGTTTCATCATAATATATACCTTTCTCCTCATTATATCTTTGCACTACCAGTCTTGCTTTATTTCTTGTGGTGATTTCCTGTTCATCCAACTTATTTTTTAAATACCCACCTGGTCCCTATGACGGTGCTTCTATAGGTCTAGGGACCAAGTGCCACATCTTATTTATTTTAAATTGATGGAGTTCTTCCTATATAGAATTGACCTAATCTGCATCCTTTAGGGCCTCTTTAATGTGTTTTGGCTCAACCTGTGATATGAAAGCTGAGAATGCAAACATGTTTCTGGACTTCGACTTGGTCCGTATGCCTGACTTCAGTGGGGACATAAGATTTTTTCTAGAGGATGTGAGGATGTGTGCTTTTAATTTAAAACCCTCACAACTGATTGAGTTTATGAGGTACCTGGTCCCTCTCTGGCTGATCTTCTGGTACTACATCAGTAGGTTTGATCTTTGAGGCTACTTCTTTGACTTTCATTAATTGAGGGACCTTAATCACCTGGCCCCAATGGCTCAGGAGCTGATTCCTCATCACCATCTAACTTAATTGGATCATCGGTGCCCCCATCATCAAGAGCATCTCTTTAAATTTGCAGTGGTTCTTCTAGTTCAACATCATCCAGGTTTTCTTTGTTACTCAGATCACTATATTCATCAAATATAACATTGACACTTTCTTCAACACATTGTGTTCTTTTGTTGTAGATTTGTAGGCTTTTCTATTTGAGGAGTATCCCAAAAAGAGTCCTTCATCACTCTTGGAATTGAATTTTCTCAAGTCTTTTTTCCTATTATTCAACACAAAACATTTACATCCAAAAGCACGAAGATAATTTAACTTGGGCTTCTTCTTTTTTAGCAGCTCATATGGACCTGATCAAGTATCTGTTGATCACATAACCAACAGTGTTAACTACCTCAGCCTAGATATTCTTTGCAACTCCTCCATCAATCAACATGGTTCTAGCAATGTCCACCAGTGTCCTATTCTTTCTCTCCACGATCCCATTTTATTGAGGGGTCCTAGGAGCTGAGATGTTATGACTGATTCCCTTTTCAATGCAGAACTCATCGGGTTTGGCATTTTCAAATTCAGTGCCATGATCTGCCTGATTTCCACAATCTTATTATCAAACTTGACTTGTATTTGATTAGCAAAGGACTCAAATATAGAAAATTTTTTATCTTTAGATCTTAGAAATATTTTTCAGGTGAATCTGGAGTAATCATCAAGAATGCTAGGATGTATTTCTTGCCACCTCGATTGGGAATATCCACCAGTCCATATAAATCCATATGAAGCAATTTTAATAGACTTTAAGTGCTTACTTGCTTCTTTTTCTTGAAAGAGGACCTGGTTTGCTTTCCCTTTATACACGCATCACATATCTTATTGTCAACCAACTTCAGTTTGCGCAGACCACGAACCAGGTTCTTAGCAACCAACATGTTGAGGAGAGAGTTGACATGTCTCAATCTTTTGTGCCACAGAGCAGTATCATCATCTACAGCACTGAGACAGGTAAGTTCATCACCAAATATTGAATTTGGATCAGCAACATACATGTTGTTGCACCTTTTTGCTATTAAGATAACTTCTCCTGATTGGAGACTTGACACGGTTCATGAGACTGACAAAAACTTCACTTCATTCCCTTTATCACAAATTTAAGAGACACTGAGCAGATTCTACTTCAAACCATTAACATAGTACATGTTTTTTATTTCATGGGCAAGGGTTTTTCCAATCTTTATAATATCAAGAATATACCCTTTCTTTTAATTTTTAAAGGAGATACTTTCCCCTTGAAAGGCCCTAAGTGAGAGAAAATCTTTCATTCTACATGTCATATGCTTTGAGCAGCCACTGTTCATTAACTAGCTTTGACTGCTCCCTCTCACTCTTCCTTGCACAGAGAATCACTTGTTAGATTTGAGAACCCATTTTAGCTTGAGTTTCCAAAAACGTGACAAAAGAAGAATCAGGCTCCCCTTTGTCCAGGCGAGCAACCTGGTCCTTTCAGGAAGGAACCAGGTATCCTTATGTTTCCTTTGGTCTCAGAAACATTCAGATGTTTGTTAACAACAGAGAGTCTGATTGGGCATGCGCTCTTAACGTGTCCATTTCTACCATAATGAGTGCATAGCCAGTTGTGAGAGTCAGACACATATTAACTATGGGATTGTAAGGAGCATTTGTCTTATGATAGCCAAGGCCTTCACCATTGTTAGATCTTTGATTTGTTAAGTTGGCTAAGACATGAGAAGAGGCTGTCCATCGAATGGAATTTTCAAAATTAACTTTGATCCTGACTAGATCCCTCTCCAGTTCCACGTTTCTCTCTAAAGAGGCTATGCGATCCAGTTGAGACTTATTCAATTTTTTCTTCAAGCTCAAATTGGAGATCACTGCCTTTATCTTTTCCTTGTTCACCAAGTTGAGATACCACCTTCAATTTCTCATGCAATACAAGGTTCTCAGATGACAACAAATCACACTTTTTTTCTAACTCAGCGAATTGAATAGTCCTGACGATTTTTTCAGTTTCATATTCATCAAGATTTTTGTTCAATGATTCCTTTTCTTTAGCGAGGTCACAAAAATCATCTATCAACATATTAGCTAAAGACCTTAGCTCCTTCAATGTAGAATTCTTAAGATTTTTTTAATGTCTAAGAAGGTTACCTTTTCATCGTCTGATTTTGCCAAAGAGCAAATAGTGAGTTGGATGTTGAATCTTCATCTTTTATCACCATCACTGAGAAATCTTTAGGATTTTCAGACTCATTGAATTCACTAGATGTGTCTATCCATGCAGTTAAGACTTGTTTGACCACATGGTTTGTGGCTGCTCTCCTTTTAAACTTGTCGTGGATCCAGTCCTTCTTTCTTCCGTTTTCGACACTATTTCTTGCATAGTATTTGTACTCCACCTTGTGATGTGGACAATCTTTGATCAAATGACCAGGTTTTTCGCACTTATGGCAACAATCATTTCCACTTGAGAATCTGACGGTGTTTTCTTTCCTAGGAAATCCTCCATTTCTTCTGACAACTTTTTGAAATCTTCTTGTAAAATATGCCATGTCCTCATCTTTTTCACTGGAATCAACATTGATAGTTTTGAGAGCTAGTCTTTTCTCCTTTTTGAGCTCTTTCTGCTTTTTGAGTTTATGAGTCTTCAAATTACCTATCAGTTCATCCATGGTGAGAGTTTTGAAGATCTCAAACTTTGAAAACAGGATCAACCTTACTTTCCCATGAGTTGGACAAAATGCTAAGATTTTTCGAATAAGTTTACTGGCCTTTATCACTTCACTAAGACAGTGGAGTTCATTGATGATAGAAATGAACCAGGTATGCATCTCTTGAATGACTTCACCTTATTTCATAGTGAACATCTCATATTGGGTTGTGAGCATATCCACTTTGGACTGCTTGACCTGGCTAGTCCCTTCATGACTAGTCCTCAGACAATTCGAGATCTCCTTGGCTGATTCACAAGTTGAGATTCTCTTTTATTCATCTGGTCCTATTCCACACACCGGCATCTTCTTGGCGTTGTAATTCTTTTCGATCTTCTTCCTATCATTCTCTACATACTCTTTCCTGATCCTGGGAACAGAGGTGGAAACTTCCCCTTTAGTGATTGTTTTCACAGAAACATAAGGTCCATCACAAATGATATCCCAAAGTTCACTGCCTTCAGTCATGATGAAGTCGTGCATGTGAGTCTTTTACTAGCCATAGTATTGGCCATTGAAACGAGGTGGCCTTGTGGTTGATTGACCTTCTTCAAGGTTTGGTGGAGTAGCCATTTCATTAGGATCCTTTATAGGTGTTAGCCTTTTAGGAAGTACAGGCTCTGATATCAATTGTTGGCTTGTATGGATCCACCACAAGTCAAGGGACCAGGTTATTTGACTAGAAGCAACAAATAATCAAACCAACACACATCTATGACAGTAAGGACAACCGACACAGTTTATTTACGTGAAATCCTGCTTGCTCAAGGGAGTAAAACGATGTCGTACCATGTAGAATTTCTCAACATCTTCACTATCTTCGAGAAACATTAATTACAGATTCTTGTAGTCCAAAGGATTAAACTCTTAATCCCACCTCCCTTGCAACAACTCTATTTATAAGGCTTCAAAGCAATAACTCTATTGCTAACTAATTTGGCCAACTAACTCTAGCTGATACAAATATGGCTAACTCTAGCTCGACAACCAATCAACTCTAGTTGATACATCTTTCTAATGACAAAAACAAGACTTTCTGACACCTACACAAACTTTACAAATGAAGACTAGGTTTACAATATGAGAGTAGATTACAAAGACTCAAAAATAACAAGAACTAAGAGACAACTGAGTTGATCACGAGCAAGTCCCTTATTGCTAATCAGGCTTTGAATATAAAGAATAATGGCAGCTTTGCAGAGAAAATACATCACCTTTCTTGAATGCAAAAACTAGGTTTTGTCGTTTTTCATCTCTATACATATCTATGAGAGACCAAAACTTAGGAATGATCCTATTGGATTAGTACACTCAAACTGCAGTATTGCTGCTGCAACTCCGCCAACACTACAGAAAAAATACACTTTACAGCTGTAAGCTTGACCACCGAATTTAAGAATGCATCCATAATGTGAACCTAGTTCCTTTATTTGTCGATCATCAAAACCAAGAATACAACAAGGATCATTTGTATGTTTTCCCTTATTTGATTATGCTCTTTAACTTATGTTTTTAGGGCAAATATTTTTTTGCGAAACATAAATTTATAATTTATATTATAATATTTCATAAGTTATATCCTACGCTTTTAAAAATTTTAATGCCTCAATAGACATAAATTTAATTTATAAGAATAAAAATTAAAAATGAAAAAAAAATGCAAATAAATAAAAGAATAACTTTTAGAGAAATAATTAGGATAACATCATTTTCTCCACGCTTTGTTTAAAGTGGAGGAGTACTTCCAAATGTGAACGAAGTTTGCGCAGAATTCTCGTGCTTGTATAAAGAATAAGTTTAGGATAAATCATTCAGCTAGAATATTATTACAAGAACTCAAACTTCATTATTTCCATTACTTCCAAAGTTATAGACTTTAATTTCCACCACCAAACTCCAAATTTCCCTTCCACGAAACCTATAGTCAAGCCGCATTATAAGACTGTCAAAGGTGGCTGCTTGACTATATATGGTAGTGCATTTATACTGTTCAATGTGTATTATTTTCTCTACTTATGTCCACCTAAGTAACAATTTTGACTTGACGATACATTGGTGTGTTTGTTGCGAAGAAATAAATAATTTTTTAATTTAGTTTTTGACGTTTGATTAGTAAAAAGAAATTATTTTAAAAGTATTTAGTTATAATCTAAATAAATATTATAATATTAGATTCAGATTCCTATTTTGAACTCAATTTAAAATTCGATAACTGACCCTAACATTTAAATGTGTAGCAAAAGATAATGAGTTAACTAGCATACAATCACATATAAAATAAATAGAAAAAAAATAATATAAGAATTTAATGAGATTAGCTAAACCTAATCTTCAGGACAAAAGCGGAGAAAAATTTATAGTATGAATGAAAAGAATTATAGCACTACTAAAAAATTATTATTATTTCACTAAAAAAATGTTAATTGGCTATTCGCATTGATATTTTGATTGAATTGGTGGGAGAAAAAAAAATAATAGCGGTTTTATACGAAAAAATCATTAAGTTGTCCATTATTTTAGTGGGAATCTGTTTCCCCCACGTGTTTTCCCAATGAACTGGTTCAGTAAAAAATGAGGGAAAAAGATCATATTTTATAATAATTTTTTATTAATTTGTGATGAGAAAAAACTATATTTCTAATAATATAGAGTAAAAAAAATCTCAAATATAGCCTATAGATCCTAAATATGTTCTAATCCTATTAGGAAAATGGTCTTTCAAACCAACAAAAATAATGGTTTTCTTAAACCTACAAGAAAAAGTAAAAAATGTGACATAATTAAGATTTATAGAATTCAAAACACAATGTTAGATTCATGACACACGGACGTACTATCCGCTTTGATCCCAAAAAATATGTACCTCATGTAAACTTTTATTTTTTAAAATTTGCCTAAAATATTATATATCATATTTCATTTCTGAACATTTTATAGCCAAGAAGTCTATCAATCCGTCAAAGCTTCATCCGACCGGCTTCCGTCATGAGCTGATTGTGTAATATAATATAATTTTGAGAATTAAAATCAAGAAAGAACAATTTTCTTTCTCAGCACTTTTGGCTAAATCGAGTCTTGAGGAGTAGAAAAGACTTGAAATTAGTAAGATATTGGAGGACGACCAACTGTAGGCAGAAGTCTTACCCATTAGTCCACTCCAAATTCTTTCAATTCATCCATTTGTACTTATTTAAAAAAAATTTCGCCCAAAAATGTTAAGTAGCTATTCTCATAGATATTTTAGTTGACTCACTGAGAAAAATATAATAGTATTTTCACATGTAAAAGTTTAAAAAAAAATTGATTTCAGTGAAAATCTGTTTCCCACAATGTGTTTTTTCAGTGATGAAATATTGAAAGAAAAAAATTATATATAATAACATATATTTTTTATTAATTTAGGGTAGAAAAAACTTTTATTTCCAATAATGTTAGTAGAGTGATCAAGTAAAAAATGGAGGGAGAGAGATTTATTGATTGAGAAGTTTAAAAAAAGAAGAGAGAGAGAGAGACAACTATTATAAATAAGTGGCCTCCTTTATAGCTTCTTATACGTACCATTTTTCTTTCCTTTAACTTAACGAAAGAGAAGAACAGAGATTAAAATGCATGGCCTCAGTTTTCCCTGCCATCTTCACACAAAGGCAGAGAAAGGCAACGCCTTATTATCTGCGCCCAACGTCGACGCTCTATTTTTCAAACATGCAACAAGTGAGTTTAATTTTCTTCCTAATTGTTCTCTCTATATATATTACATGGTGAAGATTAAACAAAAAAAGTATAAATGTCATACCTGACATTTGATTATGTACTTCTCTACTGTTAAGGATATATAAAAAAGAGATCGATATTATATGCACTCCCACCTATTGCCAGAGTATGAAAGATGGAAAGGAACTTATAAATAAATTTTAGATAACATATATGACCTCTCAATCTAACACCCGCCCACCCCACAACTCCAAATCCGTTAAAAAACTATTCATTCCTAAAATGTTAAATGTATTTTTATAAACTTACCCTTAATCAATGTCTTTAAAAAATGTAGTTCTTTAGTAATTTATTGATCATATAAAACTTTCTTTATTTATTTAAATAAAATAAAATTGAAGGAACATCATTAATGTTTTTTTGATTTTGTGAAATACCGCTTATATTTTGAAATGGAGGGAGTACTGATAATCTTTCTGTTGTTAATATTTCAGGAATTTGCCAGATCCAGACTGAAGCCTCAGTTGTATATAACAAAATCTGCTGCAAACATGTGCCTAATGCTGGAAACTCCCTAGGTATAAGAGACGAATAGTTTACAAAAAAAAATATTTTATAGCATAATTCCTTTTTGACAAGTTAATGGACAGAGGTGGATATACATATAGTTTATATGTTACGGGTTCATTCCTATTAGGAATTTTTGACAAGTTAATGGACAGAGGTGGATATACATATAGTTTATATGTTACGGGTTCATTTCTATTGGATTTAATAAATTTTGATTCAACTCTATATATATAGATAATAAATTCACTATATAAGTACAACTGATAGATTTCAAACTTAAACCGATAATGTTCAAATTCTAAATCCACCGATGTGTGTTGATAATAAATTTCAGGCAGAAAATATGTTCATACTTTACTACCTATATATACGTTTTTCGCAGGTTACATTGGTGAGTTGCAAACTGAGGATACAAAATATCTAGATGGGAATAACATTCAGGTTAGAAGAAATCTCTTTGTTTTTTTGCTTCGACTTCATTTTATAATTGTGTTTACCAGCTTATTAATTTGAATTTACTAGTAAAGAACTAGAACTCAGTAAAAATTATACACTAGTAGTATATACTTGTGAAGTTAATATCTTTAATTATGATTAAAGAGGTCAATAACGCATTATATTTTCTTCCCTTTTGTTTAAAATTATCATGCCACGAGCAAATACTTGCTTTTGGGGAAAAGGTTTAAGTTATATACACTAGCAATTTTTTTTTTGTATTATTAGTGATTTATATCGGTTTAGAATAGGTTGCTTAACCATTTTGACTAGATTACTAATTAATTTGTATTACAGGAATTTATATGTAATAACCTATAAGTAATCTGATTGTACGTGTAATCAGGTTGTGGATCTACATCATAAATCATGAGTTCAATAAAATTCAATAACTTTATCTCATACTATGTATTTATGTTAAGAAAGTCTATTCTAAAGTCAATCATTCTCCTCCCTGATATTCAGAACCACAAATTTAAAATTATGGATATTGAAATTAATCACCTAACTAGGAAGCCATTTGAGCAGAATCAAAGAAGAAGAAAAAGTGATTTAACCGATCTTGCTTTCATTAACAATGAATGGACTATTTATACAATGTCCTACTAACTTCAGTTAATTAAACTAACTCCTCAACAAAAACTACTTTTATGTAACTAATTGTGTACAACCATATAACTGCACTATTAGTAATGTACAAGCCATGTCTACACTCCCCTCAAGTTGGGTGATGCAAAATGTCAATCATTCCCAACTTGAATAACATCTCACTGTGCATTAGTTTCCCCAAGGCTTTAGTGAAGATGTTTTCCACTTATTCTCTACTGGTGATATACTCGGTTCTAATTATCCCTTCTTGCAATCTCTTTATGATAAAATTACAATCGATTTCTATGTGCTTTGTGCATTCATGGCACATAGGATTTGATGCTATTTGCAGTGCTGCTTTATTATCACAATGTAGCTCTATAGGCAATTCTACTTGTATACCAAGTTCTTTCAGCAATTCTTTCAACTAGACTAACTTAGCAATAGTTGTTGCCATGCTTCTATAGTCAGCTTCTTCTATGAGCTTCTAGAAACTGCACTTTGGCTTTTAGACTTCCAAGAGACCAAAGAGTCTCCAAGTTTGATGCCAAAATTTATCACAGATTTTCTAGACAACAGACATGATGCCCAATTTGCATCACAAGAGACTGTGATCATTCTTAACTTATTGTTGCTCATTAGTAGATCCAAACCAGATTGCCTTTTTATGTGCCTAACTACATGCAAAACAACTTCATAGTGTAATATTTTAGGAGCATGCATGAATTGACTCAAGTGTTGAACAATAATCGTCCTATCAATCTTCCTGGACAGGTACAATAATCGTCTTATCAATCTTTGATACACTCTTCTTTCTTTCAGCTCAACATCATCTGTGAGAATAGACATGCTATTATATTCCATGCTTGTGAGTTTTTGGTTCTGCTCTAATGGAGTTGTTGCTGCCTTTCCTCTACCCAAGCCACATTTTGATATTAATTCCAAGGCATATCTTTTTTGATTCATCAGTATCCCTTTGTCAGACCGTGCAAACTCAATTCTAAGAAAGTACTTCTTCTTTGATTCATCAGTATCCCTTTGTCAGACCGTGCAAACTCAATTTTAAGAAAGTACTTCAACTCTCATAAGTCTTTCATTTTAAAGTGGTGATGCAAAATATCCTTGGCCTCTTGCACTAGCTTCTTATTATTGCCAGTAATCAAAAGGTCATCCATATATACAAGGATAATAACAATGTTGATAGCTTCTGATTTGGTGAACAGAGAGTAGCCGAGTTTGCTTTGTGTAAAACCTGAGTATGTGAAGTCTGTGGTTAGTTGAGATTCCATTGTTTGCTAGCTTTCTTCAAGCCATATAAAGATTTGAGAAGTCTGCATACCTTACGGCCCCCTGCCTACCAAAACCTAGAGGTAAGACATTGCAACAAATCACCTTGAAGGAAAGCATTATAGACAATCATCTGAACAAGAGGTCAACTATATTGAGAAGTCAAAGAAACCATACACCTAACAATGACCATTTTGATAACAGGGGAGAAAGTGTCATGATAATCAAGTCCCTCTTATTGAGCAAACCTCTTAGCTACTAATCTAGCCCTGTACCTTTCAACACTACCATCAACTTTTATACTTAATCCTGCAGATCCATTTACATCCAATAGGAGCTTTACCATTAGGTAAAGAATAATCTCCCATGTCTGATTATCACTAAGAGCTTTAATCTCCTGATTCATAGCCTGAGTCCAGTTACTGTCCTGAACAACTTGATCATAGGAGGATGGTTTAGAAATAAAAGCAGAAAAAGTAGAAAGATAGTCCTATAATTAGCCGAGAGAGATGAATAAGTAAGGGAATTGGCGATAGGGTGTGGAATGGAGGAAGAGATGACATAATCAGTGTGCCAAAGAGGAGGTTTGGTGGATCTGGAAGATCTTCTGGGTGGTGGTAGAACATAAAAAGGAGGGAAAGAAGGAGGAGGTTGATCATTACCAAGGAAAGGAATAAGTAACGAAGATGCTATAGGAATGGAAGGTGAGTCCTTCAGCAGAGATGTATCAAGAGAAGGCACATAGAAGGAAAAGAAGTAGGAAACAAATCATCAGATGGATGAGGAAAAGTAGGAGAGAAAGACGCAAAAATATAAGCGGAAGGAGAGGAAAATATGTCAAATATAAGAAAGTGTGTTTGGGATGCTTGAAAATAAAAATGATTTCTTTGAAAGAAACATTTCTACTGACAAAAAATGATACTGATGTAATATTATAAAGCTTGTACCCTTTTGAGTGTATGAGTATCCTATTAAAATAGAAGAGATAGACTTAGGGAAGATTTATATAAGAAAATGTCTTGGTGGAATAACAAAGGTAACCAAACACTTTTAGTTGGCAGAAACTAGAAGGGTAACTATAAAACATTTCATATGGAGATTTCCCAGATAGGACAAAGGAAAGCAGTCTGTTGATAATATAGGAGACTGTAAGAATACAGTCACCCTAGAATTTTAAGGGAATATGAGCTTGAAATCTAAGAGCTCTTATCATTTCAAAAAGTTTTCTGTGCTCTTTCTCAGCAATACTTATTTGCTGCGGAGTATGCATACAAGAATTTTGGTGAATTATTCCCAGAGAAGAAAAAAGAGAATGGCATTGTGAGAAGAACTCCAAACTATTGTTTGATCTAACAACTTTAATAGAAGTAGAAAATTGGGATTTAATAAGAGTAAGAAATGATATAATAAAGGTAAACACATTACTTTTGTATCTCAATAGGTATATCCATGTCATTCAAGAATAGTCATCAACAATAGTGAGAAAAAAGTCTATGCATTGCTTATAAGGTCTCAAAACATCTATATTAATAAGATCAAAAGAAGATACAGTGCTTATAGTACTATAAGAGAAAGTAAATTTTGTTTGCCTAACAAGGAGACAGATAGGACAAAAAAAATATTTTTATTCTGCAAACGTGGCCTGAGTGAAGCAATTTTTTAAAGCAACTGAGCAGGTGTATGACCAAGTATCATATGTCAAATGGAAGTATCTGACTCATTTGTTGAAATTGGATTTTATGGAGAGGTGGAATGTAATGCAGTAGTAGGTGATGGCTTCATGGTGGATGGAAGAACGTAGAGCGCTCCTTCCTCCTTACTAAGCCCCCTTGCCTTGCCAATGCAAAAGTCCTGAAAAAGGCAGACATGAGGATAGAAAGAAGCACAATAGTTTAACTCTTTAGTTAGTTTTGAAATGGATAAAAAGGTTGTAGGTAAAATGAGAAATATAGAGGACATTCTATAATTCACTATTATCAAACAAGTTGACTCATCCAGTGTGAGAGACAGCAATAGTTTGTCCATTAGGCAGGTGCACATTTCTAGAATTGAAAAGAATAGATGTGAGATTCAGCAATGTATTCAGGCTAGAGACCACATGATTTGTGTCCCCAGTGTCCACAACCTAAGGAGATGGATCTGAACTTACAGAAGAGCAAGTATTGAATGCAAGAGGATCATCAAGAAGTTTAACTGTCTCATGTGGTGAAACATATTTATTGAGAAACTTCATCAAACGATGATGTTGATCAGATATAAGAGTTTGAACAATCTGTGATGAAGAGACACCAAAAACATCACCAACTTTAAAACCTTCAGTAGAGTTCACATTGTTGGCATGTGGTCTTCTATTTCCTCTGAAATTCTGTTGTCTGTCTCTATTTCCTCCAAAATTCTATTGTATCCCACTCCTATCAAAATTTTTCTATGCAAACTTGTGATTAGGAGGATATCCAATTAGTTTGTAACAGTAATCCCTCGTGTGATTTCTCAGATGGCAATAAACACAATACAGATCAGTAGCCTTTTTGAATTTGCTATTCTGCATAGAGGCTAAAGCAGTAGGATAATTGATGTCTAATTTTTGCATAGGAAAATGCAATTAGAAAACAAGCTAGACTGGACTCGTTGACTCTCATCTTGCATAGTCATATTGTAGGCTTGATTCAAACTTAGACTAGGAATTATCATAAGAATTTGACTTCTCGATTGAGTAAAGGTCTCATTTAATCCCATCAAAAATTGATAAACTTTTATCTTTCCATGTGTTCAACATACTCTCTCTATTTAATCACAATCATAGGCTGAAAGTGGCACTAAGGACACATACTCATCCCAAAGATTCCTCAATTTTGAGTTGCACTCAAAAATGGTGAAAGTTCACTAACTCATTGTGCATATTTCGTGATAAAATTTAGTCAAATTTCTCTTATCAAATTGTTCCTTCAAATCCTTCTATAAATTGTGTGCATTTTAAGAAATAGGCCATTAGCAAGCTCCTTTGAAATAGAATTGATAATCCATGACAGAACAAAAGCATTACATCTTTCCCATTCATGTTCTAAGTCTCCTTTTTAATGCTCTTTACGACAGTTTTCATCAATTTAACTAATTTTACATTTCTCTAAAAATGTTATCCTTATGGAATTGTTCCAACAAGAATAATTTTCAATTCTAGCAAGCTGTTGAGGGATTAGAATGATACCTGGAGTATCCAGCGAATGAAGATATAGAGGATTTATGAGATGAATGTCTGTGAATCTCTCAACTTGCTCCATGTTCGAAGCTTTTGATGTTCCGATTACATGTGTCATTTTTAGTTGTTGAGCTCGATTAAGTTGTTGATGATAATAAATCTGGTACAATCAACGAGTAGATCTATAAATTTATTGCTGAAATAAAAAAAAATTATGATCGATCTTCAATCTTGTTCTTCATCTTCTCAATTTTGCAAATGAATGGAGAATCTCAAAAAAGGCTCCTTGGGATATCTAGGTTTGACTCTAATACCATGTTGAAATTAATCACCTAGCCAGGAAGCCATTTGAGCAAAATAAAAAAAAAAGTGAATTAACCGTCCTTCCTTTCATTAACAGTGAATGAACTATTCATACAATGTACCAACTAACTTCAGTTAATTAAACTAACTCCTCAATAAAAACAACTTTATGTAACCGGTTGTGTACAACCATATAACTGCAGTACTGGTAATGTACAAACCATTACTTCTCACATTAATTTCTAAAATGGATCTGACTATGCGTGTAATTAACCATTTTGCTCCATGTATAGGTAACTAGAGCAAGGACAAAGTTGGTAGAGAAGATCAAAGATATGTTGAATAACATGAGAGATGGAAGTTCAAGTGTGTCACCTTACGACACAGCATGGGTTGCCTTGATTAGAAACACAAACGGAAGTAGTGGCAAACCACAGTTTCCATCTTGTCTTCAATGGATTGCAGAGAATCAACTTTGTGATGGTTCATGGGGAGAGGAATTTGTGTTTTGCATTTACGACCGCTTATTGAACACACTAGCTTCTGTTATTGCATTGACAACTTGGAATACCGAACTTGACAATAGAAACAGAGGTAAAACTTACATCTCTATTACCAATAAGTTGACTTTAAGTTTCTTCTTCTTCATTTTTATGAGTTTCTTACTTGAACTATCAGGTGTTCACTTTTTTTACTTGACTATCACCAACTATATATCAAAACACACTTCAACTATCAATTATTCCTTTTTTCTGTCTGGAATATCATCATTATTCAGGTTGCCGGTGCTAATTTGTTTAGTAATGAGGCATAGTTATTGCTAAACCCAATTATTAAATATTTCTTAATTAAATATTATTAGGTATATCATTTATAAAGGAAAACATATGGAAGCTAGAAACAGGGAATGTTGAAAACATGACATGTGGATTTGAAATTGTGTTTCCTGCTCTCCTCGAGAAAGCTCAGCATTTGGACATTGATATTCCCTACGATGCTGCAGTCTTGAAGAATATCTGTGCAAGGAGAGAAATGAAATTTAAGAGGTAATTAAATCGATAAATTTAATTACAGTGGTTAAGAAAATAACTAATTATATTTTTAACAGAATTCCTAAAGACGTCGTGCATACAATTCCAACAACACTATTGTTTTCACTAGAAGGATTTCGTGACTTGGATTGGGAAAGACTTTTGAAGCTTCAAATGCCAGATGGCTCGTTCTTAACATCAATTGCCTCCACTGCCTTTGCATTTATGGAAACAAATGATCAAAATTGTCTGAGATATCTTCAAAGGGTTGTTCAAAAGTACAACGGAGGAGGTATAATATTTTTTTCTCCCTTTGTTAAAATGGAATATAATATTTTTTTAGTTGAATTTTAGTATTTCTCATTTTGTATATAGTTTAACAGCTATATACTGTAATGTAAAATAAATTTTACACTGTCAAATTAATTAAAAAAGATAACTACAATAAACACATTCTAACATGTATATATCTATTTATATATATGCTTCAAATTGTTGCATCGCACATTCAGCTCCGCACAGTTACCCAGTAGATATGCAAGCACGACTATGGGCAATTGATCGATTACAACGCCTTGGGATTTCATATTATTTTGAGGAAGAATTCAAGGATATGTTAGATCATGTGCAAAGGTATTGTATTGAAGCAACCAAAATAATGTACGTTAATATCCTTATACATACTTCTTCTCTTAGGTAACTTCATTTTTTTAAAATTACAGATATTGGAATCAAGAGATCGGAATTTTTAGTGGAAGGAATTCAAACTTTTGTGACATTGATGACACGTGCATGGCTATTCGGCTTCTAAGGTTACATGGATATGATGTTAATCTAGGCAAGTCAATAAAATATGAAAATCCTTAATTTGAGGGGTGATAAATTTACATAGAAATACGATTTGCTCAATTCCTCTCAAATTTTTGAGATTAATGACTCATTTATTTATTAATTAAATTTAACTCAATTCATTTTAACTGCCTAAAATTGTGTCATCTAGCACTTTGACTGATGTAGGTTAAGTAAGAAGTTTAATTTGATCCACGAGAAATTTTATCAAAATATTTAAATAAAAAATATTTTTTATTTGATATGTTATATTATATATTTATATAATAAAAAAGACTTTTTAAATTAATTTTGTTTGGTATTTAAACAAATTCTAAGAAAAAGAAATAACTAAAATGTTGTAAGAGATGAGCGGATTGAATTATCACCTACGATTCGTTAGCTCCTCTTAGCCTAATTAACTTTTAAACAGGATTGAACAATTACTTATTTATTAATTTAGTCCATTTTGACCGGATCATCCGCACAAATGTCCTTATTTTGGGGTGGTCTTTAAATTTTTCCCTTTAGACATTTTTAGGTGACAAAAACGTGGTTAAAATGCCCTTAATAGCCAAAAAAAAAAAAAGTAAGGCAAGAATAAAATTTGCAAGATGCACATTTTTACCCAATTTATACCTTAAGGCATAAATTCACAAAAGTTATGTTAAGGCATAAACACAATTTATGTATTAAGGCATAAATTCGTACAAGTTATGTCTCAAGGCATAAATTAAGTAGTATGAACTTGTGCCTAAGGGGCAGGAGTTCAATAGTATAAACTTTTGCTCTGAGACAGAAATTCAATTGCATGTACTTATGCCTTGGGGCAGAAATTCAATTGCATGAACTTTTACCTTAGGGTAGAAATTCAATTGCATGAATTTCTACCCCTAGACACAAGTTCAATAATATGAATTTATGCTTTGAACTGAACTTTTGCCTACTGCTTGTGCCTAAGGACAGAAGTTCATGCAATTGAATTTGTGCTTTGAGGCAAAAATTTTAGTTTCATGAACTTCTGCTTACTGGGGCTAATTTACGTCTTGTAAATTTATTTTTCCTAGCGAATTTTGTTTATCTTGCGGTTTTTTAAAAAAAAATATTAAGAGTATTTTTTTTATTTTTATTACTTAAAATATTGAAGGATAAAAATTAAAGACTAAAAATTTGAAAGGCATAAAAATTAAAGATCACTTCAAATAAAAACAGTGAGACACAAAAACTTAATTTTGATCCGCCCAAATTTGACATGAGCCCATTTGTCACCCCTGGTCCTTGTTAAGAAAGTTTTACAATTTAATAGGTGTATTTAACCAATGTCTTAACTGCCACAGATGTGCTCCACAAATTCAAAGATGGTGATAATTTTTTTTGCCTAATGGGTGAAACAGACAAGTCACCAACAGCTATGTACAATCTCTACAGATGCTCTCAAGTCTCATTCCCTGGAGAGAAGATTCTTGATGATGCAAAGAAATTTACCTACAATTTCTTGCAACATTGTTTGTCAAATAACCAATCCTTAGACAAATGGCTAATAGCCAAGGATATCCCTGGAGAGGTACATATATAACTACTGAAAATATTTAGTTACATATGGTTATCTTTGGAGTGACCTGATAATATCTATAAAATTCTTTTTAAGATATTATTAGTGTATAGGAGTTAACATCACATCCTAATCATATTTAATTTGGTTGTAGATACGATATGCATTGGAAGTTCCATGGTATGCTAACCTACCCAGGATGGAAGCTCGGATATACCTCGAACAATATGGTGGAGCAAATGATATTTGGATTGGCAAGACATTACACAGGTACGTATTTGAGTGCGTTAAAAATATAATTAACTAATTAAAAGTGTATATGTTTCCTTGTTGATTTGCTATCTGCACTTTTACTTTATTGGTGCGAATTTGATTCCCCACATTGTAACCTCCTTATCCCCAATTAAAAGAAAAAAAGGATATGGCCTCTCAAATAACTTGAATCTTTTAAAGAGATGGTCGGTTGATTTAAAGCATTGATTTAACTATGTACTCTTTCTCTCACAATACTCCCTCCCGACAAATTTTCTTGTCATAATTTTTTGTTTGTACGTTTCGTAAGAAACTACGTGTTTTGATTATCATGTCTTTATTTATTATCTTTATTCATTCAAAAAGTTAATTTCTCATTAATAAATATTGGTATCTTTTTAATCTCTCTTCAATAATTATTCTTTTCATATTCTAAAATGATTTAATACTAAGGATAGAGTTGAAATAAAATGGTCAATTATATCTTAAATTTTAAAACTAGCAACTATCTTTAATATACCTAACAACTAAAAAGGAACAGAGGAATTAGAATCAAATCACAATATTGAAGTATGTATATCTCCTCTTTACTTAAATTTTCTATGTTAATTAGTCAATATTTATTACTTTTAAAACTGATTTTTACTAAGGACAACAAAATTAAAAAATATATATTTAATTATATTTTAATTTTTTAAAATAATATCTATTATGATAGATTATTTATCTATTTTTAGTAAGCACAATAAGTGAAATGGTGGGAACGGAGTTTATCATTATCACCTCATTCCCTGCTTGATTTGTGCATCCAAACATTTGGTGCATTGGATTTTTAGTATACTTTGAACTCTTGTTGAACTAGTTTGCTGTCTTAATCTTTGGAATTGTTTTAATATAGAATGCCCAACATCAACAATAATGTTTATCTTGAGGCCGCAAAATTAGATTACGACAAATGTCAAAGTCAGCATCAACTTGAATGGACCCTTATTCAAGAGTAAGTATTATTTTATCCTTCACAAAATATTTATCATCCTTATTAAAAATACTTAACTTAAAATACTTATTACTTTATAAGTTTAAGATAAAAATTAGTTAGATAATTTTATTTTTACTTATCACATTTCACTTTTTCAGAGTCAAACTGTATAAATTTTAATCAATATTTTAAGTTATATTTTTCATCTTATTAATATGAGAAGGATCGCAATCTATAGTATTTTTCATATAGATTTTAAACATCTAAATTTAAAATTTAAAATATTAACTAATCTAATTCTATTTAGCTTCAAAAATTAATCAAATTGACTCTCGTGAAAAGAAATGTGACAAGTGAAAAAACGGTGGGAGCATTTTGTTCTCAATTTTTATATTTAGCAGAATTGTTCCCGAAAACTATAAATATTTCAATTATGACACATACATGCAATAAATATTTAACAAAGTGAATTATATTTTAAAATATAACTAAGAATAAAATAATCAAAATATTTCTTCAAATTAATATTTTCTTAAAGTGCCTGTAAATGAAAAAATACGATAAGTATTTTGAGAGGGAAGGAGTAGTAGATAAAGTTCCCCTCAATTGTTAATTTAAATAAAACGACAAATTAAAGTGAAAATTCCCTTTTATTAAATACTAATATATAATTTTTTATATTTTTAGGTGGTTTGGACAGTGCAACTTTCAACACTTTGGAATAAGCAAAAAGGAGCTATTGGTAGCTTATTTCTTATGTGCAGCAAGTATATTTGAAGTAGAGAGGTCAAGGGAACGACTTGCATGGGCTAAATCTATTATCATGTGTAACATGATTACATCTTATTTCACTCATGAACAACCTATCACTTCTACTCAAAATAGGTTTGTAGCTATTTTATTTTTATCACTATTTATAATTAAAAGATCACATTTGACAACTTTATTTTATGTTCTTTTTCTTTTTTGTTGCAGTAATGAAACAAGGCAGATGCTTCTAAATAACCTTCTTCAGTTTTTGCACCAACTCTCAGAAGAGACTTATGAGACCCTAGGCAAAGATATCCACCTCCAACTACACTCTGTTGTAAGTATCTACTACTTATACTCGTATCAAAAGTTATAACTGATAGAAAGAACATAACTTTAGTTCTTAATTAAGCCCGTTAAGCATGCAAGTACGACATGTTCCCTCACGACTCTAATCCGGATCACCTCAACCTCCTCGTGGGTTTTTTCATAAGCAGGATGTTGACATTACTCAACAATCATCCTTCCAACACCTTCATGCAGCATGCTGGTCTTGAAAATCGAACCCCTAATCTTGACACTTATTCAGCAAATTAAATTAAATTAATATATTTGATTTGAAAAGTTGAATTACTATTCCTTATATAGTTGTATGTATTGCTGCTTTAGTATTAAACTCATTTTCATTGACACAAAATGTAAATCAACCAACACAACGTAATTTCTTGATGTTAATTAATTAATTGATTTAGGTTTTGTTATATGCATGCAGTGGGGAAGATGGTTGATGTCTGTTGGAGAGGAGAAAACTGCATGTCAAGAAAAAGCCGAGTTGGTAGTGCGCACAATTAATCTTTGTGGTGGCCATATGGTTGATGATGACATAATTTCCAGCATAGACTACAAAAATATATCTGACATTACCAATAAAGTCTGTTTCAAGCTTCAAACTGGAAAGGTTAGAAATTTACACGTACAATCAGTTACCTTAATGTCATAAAAAAAATAGTTGTTCGACTTTAATTACTGTTATATGTAGGTGTCTGGAGGTATCAACTGCAATATTGAGGTTGAATCGGGCATGAAAGCACTTGTAAAATTAGTGTTACAGAATTCGTCGTGCGGCATAAATAAAGACATGAAGAAAACATTTTTGGCAGTTGCAAAGACATTCTACTATACTGCACATGTTACAGAGGAGATACTCAATTTTCACATATCCAAAGTGCTCTTTGAGTCAGTACTTGAATAGGAGTAACATTCTTCTATATATTTGTTTTATAGTACTAAATAAATTGTGAAACAATCACGTTTCATATCAATTTCTTTTTATTGTTTGTAATTCTCATTGTCATGTCAATCAACTTATGATTGAATATTAATATATGATTATATATTTTTTAGTTATGACTCTTTTAATATCCTACATTTAAAGTTTTTGGACCAAAAATTCATGAAAACGTTCCAAGTTATATAAAGAATAACAATTTGACTTAATACATGTTAACTTAAATTAAAAAAGAAAAACTAAAAAATAAAAAGATAACGAAAAAAATAAAATATAAAATTTGATGTCGTAAATTCTTCCTTCAAGGTAAGAATTCTAGAAAATGAACAGTTCAAGAAATCGAAGTCGTATATGAAACACTAATGAGAAAAAATATAATAAATTATAAAACGGGGAGAATGAAAAATTAGACTAATTGTATGAGAAGAAATTAAAAAAAGAGGTATTCTTATCCTTAGAACTGTCACATCAATAGGTTAGAGTATAGATCACAATTATATAATATTTATATTGTATATTTAAAAGATAAAAATTCATACACGAAGTACCACTAAGTTTTATATTAGCATGCAAACTAATGAGTTGAAGATAATTTTTTGTGCCCTTAATACACAAAGTCTGAATTTTGTAATAGAGTCTTATTCTTGGAGGGTACTACAGACAGTAAAATTTCGGGTCGAGAAAATAATAATCAGGACGAAAAAATATCGCAACAATCATAGTATTTTATTTCAAGTAGGAGTGTTACAATTTTTATGAATCCTATGGTTCTTCTTTTCAAATATAAATTCAAAGGCTTCTTGATCTTGAACTTGAGGGATTTGATCTTGAATTTAAGGGCTTTTGAGCTTAATCTTGAATCTGGTGGTCATGATCTTGATTTATATTTAAATTCAAGGGCTTGAAGCTTGTTCTTGAATCTTCGTCTTGATCTATAAAACTTGTAGAGAAATATTTCAGTTCTTAAATGCTGTGTCATTTGTCTTTTCGATTTGACTTGGCGTGATACGTCATTTGACACGTGGCACTAGTTTGGGCCTCTTGAAAGATAACATCTTGGTCTCAGTAAAGTGGGCTCATCAATTGTAACCTAATTTGATGGACTAGCCCAAAGAAATAAGACCATTAATTAATAAAAAAATTATATGGGGTATCAATTATTAGACTGAAATTACCATTCCTATCAAACTTAAAAAATATTTACCAATAATACAGATTTTTACTATATACCATTTTGTTTTTGTATTTTTTTTTTATATCTGCAGTTTTAGAAAAGAAATAAATGAAAGCAGTTAAATTTTTTTTTTTTTGCAGTTTTAGGAAAAAAAATTAAATATAGTTAATTTTTTTTGTTGTCGCAGTTTTATAAAAAAGATAAAGCAGTTAAAACTTATTTTTTTTTTGTATTTGCAGTATTACCAAAAAAAATTAAAGCAATTAAAAATTTTAAAATAGAAATCGCAGTTTTAAGGAAAATAATTAGGGCAGTTAATTAACTTTTTTGGTTTTTTTTTTGTATAAGAAAACATAAAGTATTTAATTTTTTTTGTATTTGCATTATTAGAAAAAAATTAAAGCAGTTAATTTTTTTAGGAATCGCAGTTTTAGAAA
Organism: Datura wrightii; assembly: GCA_035772735.1. Classification (NCBI taxonomy): domain Eukaryota; kingdom Viridiplantae; phylum Streptophyta; class Magnoliopsida; order Solanales; family Solanaceae; genus Datura; species Datura wrightii. Next base: position 14,144,847 of record JASDFA010000006.1, on the reverse strand, counting down.
AAAAAATTAGGGTATTTTAATTTATTTTTTGTATTATTAAAGTATATTCTATTCTATTTTAAAATTAAGAGATCAGTTTGTATATATTTTATTTTTTGTATTTTTGATGTATGTTTTTTAATTTTTTTATATTATTGATTTTAAAATATATAATTTTAGCATAATGATGATTTGTGAAGAAGAAGAAAAGATATGCAGATTTATATATTGAGCGTTAGAAAATAACTGGAGAGTAATTTTAGCATAATTGTGATTTGTGAAAAAGAAGAAAAAAATAAAAATTGCCGGTTATTAAGTGACTAAGTTTAATTAGGATCTGTTATACAATTAATTATATTTATTAGGATTAAGTGACCAAGTTTAATTAGAATTTGTTGTACAATTATTCATACTTATCAAGTAACTAAAATGATAGTTTTGGTAAACATAAAATTAGTGGTGATATAGATAATTAATTTGGTAATATTGTGTGCCCATGAAATTTTTCCTTAATGAAATTCATATTTAGCGAACATAAAAATTAACCCAATTTTACGGATCCATAATATTTATTTGGATTAATATATCTTGAATTTTAATATAATTTGAATTTCTTACGGATTTAAATTTGATAAAATTTAGCCATCCACAAATATTTCCGCTTCAAGACTTGTCTAATATATATATATATATTAAAGACTAGACTTGAATTATCACTGTACCATATTTTTGAGATTAATCATCATACGACCAATGCATTTACATTGAAATTAATTATTTCTCCATGTTATACCAGGATTAAATGGGCAAAACTTTGTAACTCTCTCCATTATGGTACGTTCAGTCATTAGTATTCTAGAAGTGATATAGATTGGATTTATATCCAAGAAGGACTGCCACTTTTTAGAAGTAATATAGACTGAATTTGTATCCAAGAAGAATTACTATCACTTTCTAGAAGTTCTATGGATTGAATATGTATCCAAGGACTGCCACTCCTAACTTCTATGAAATTATATCCAAGAAGAAGTGTACATAGCCTTGACTTTTTCAATTTGAATTTCATTAGGATACTTTAACTTCAATCCAACTAGCATACCACTTTTTTTTGCTGTTTTGGAGCTCTATATAAAGAGATATACTTTTCATTAATTTGCATCAGTTACAGTCTCGTAGGTTACGATGAGGGAGCACAACACAAGGTAATTTCTTCTCTTTTCCTTTTAATTTTCTCACTTTTTTCACAGCTTAACACATGTGTGGTAGAAAATTCATACCTCATTGTAGAAATATCAAAACTATGATTTGTTTGATATTCCAAAAATTAGACTTCAAGATCTATAATATCACCAACTTTTAGAACTAAAATCCTTCAATTTCATTCTATATAAATTTTTTGAATTTAGTTTAAATTTCTATCATGCTGATTCACGTTCTTTTTTTACAGCTTAGCATGTATGTAGTAGAAAATTCATATCTTAAAGAATATTGAAACTATGATCTATTTTATGTTTATGAAACTAGACTTCAAGACATATAATATTTCTAAATTTTAGTATTAAACTCCACCAACATTATTTTATATAATATTTTAAAATGAGATTAAAATTCTATCATACTGATTCACGTTATTTTTTCACAGCTGAGTATATCTACTGTAGAAAATTTATATTTTATTATAAAATTATCAAAATTATGATTCATTTAATTTTTCAAAAGCTTGACTCAATATCTACAATATAGTCAAATTTTAGAATTAAACTCTTTCAATATCATTCTATATAAATTCTTGAATTTAGCTTAAAATTCTGTCGTGCTGAAAGTTTCAGATTTGCAAGGTTCCACTAAAACTTCTATATCTTGACGTAGGAATATCGAAATCATAATCTGCTTAATTCTATATAAATAAAATAAGAGCAAATATAATATATCCAAAATTTAGAATTTAACATCTTTCAGATTATTTCATATGATTTATTAAAGTTAGTTCTATATTCTAACACACTGCTGGTTTCAGATTTGTGTGGCTTCACTAAATAATGTATATGTTGATAAATATCGAAATCAAAAAATTATTCTAATTGCTAAAAATCAAAATTCAATGGCTTCATTCTCACCAATGATCTTATCTGAAATCTAGCTGAGTTGGTCTACACTAAGTTTTAAACTCGACTTCTAAATCAAAAACGTCTTGATAGGTAACAATCATTTTTCTATTTTTGTTTTATTGTATTATCTTTTTTTTTTCTCTCCTTTTCGAGGCAAAGAACACTACTTTTGAGGATAAACTAATCAGAAAGTGATGCTGATAATTATTTTAGGCGAGATATTACCAATTCTAGCAAGACATTGTTATGAGGTGAATATATTATTTTATTTAAGGCGAAGGCTTTACATCGCCTGAATCAAAGTATCTGTCACACCCCGCCTTGGGGGGTATGACTGGCACCTGGTGCCCTACTAGGACCTGAACTGCTAGACTACTGAGCTTGAGCACATCTGGTGCCTGACTGGCTCTAACTCAGATTCAAGGAAACAATGGGTTATATAACGACTGTAAATACAGCCTCCGGCCGACTAGGCCTATAGCCACCTGAACCTGTACTAACAGCTAACCAGAAACATATCAATATAGGGGAGCCTATGCGGGTCGACAAGGCCACCATGCTGCCTAGTTATCTGTAACTCAACAATGAGATATTGGAAAGCTACGTGACCAGCAAAGTCACCACTACTGTCAAGCTATAGCCCCACATGGCCAATATAAAAGAAACAGAAGAACTAACAGCTATACAACTGCACGGCCTCACACGACCGGCTCATCTGACCACAGAGAAATATATACAGACTGCAAGCCTCTAAGAATACCGATATGATGGTCGGGACAGGGCCCCGGCCTACCCATGCTGTACAACAAAAGAAAAGGGATAAACCTCTAGCTATCTAGCTCCGGATGACTGGAGCTAATGACTCTGTGAGCTGGCTGGAATCACGAGGTATCGGCCCCTCGTCTATGAGTACCTGCAGGCAAGTAATGCAGCACCCCACTGGGCATCAGTACCACTGGTACTGAGTATGTAAAATAATAACTGAAGGAAATATCTGAAACAACAACACAACTAATGAAACTGAAATAAGAAGGAATGGACTTAACTGACTGAAAATATAAAGCTATGCCTGCTCTTAACTTGTACTGAAAGGAGTAGGAGTCATACCTGGAAATGTATCATTCTACTATCGATCTACTTGTAGCTCGTGTAACATGGCATAACATAATATAACATAACATAGCACACACAAACCTTACCCGGCCCCCATAAGCCGGGAGGCACAAACAACACGCAATCTATACCCCTACCCCGGTCGTCCCATCTCCTATAATAACTATAAGCATCCTGCCGGTCCCCTGCGTATGCACTTGGGCTCGCTGAGCCCCTGACTATAACTGTACCTGAGTCCGGAGGACTCCTGAATCAACACCCGGGCGTATCCGCTCGACAGGGGTGTATAAGGGCCGACCAAGGCACAATATGGGGAAAACTGGCATCCCATCTTCGTCCCCTGTGGGACGGCATGCCACTCCGTAGAGCGACGTATCCTCGCCCTCTGGCGGACGAGTCGATACAGCTATTAACCCTGGGGCGGTCATGGATGCTAGGTAATCCAACCCCAAGACAATACAATGGTCTCAACTAGTAATACTATCTGCATATCCCACATACTGAAGCTAATGATAATAAAGTATTCGTGCATACTGTATACTGAACTAGTGATAGTAATATGTACGTGTCTAATACATGCTGAGGCTGATAATAGTGTGTATATATGAACATAACCTTATGCTATACTGTACTGAGTCTAATGTTAAACAAGTTATAGTCTTTCTGCTGGAAACCATGTTGTATACTGAGTTTCTATAGTAACATGATTTACTATTTCTAACATGCTTTCTAAACTTCATTTTAGCCTATCATTCTACTTCTGAGATGCCTTGTAGATATTACATTGCTTTACTGGGTTTCAACTGAATGCGATAATATCCTAACATTCTGTACTACATCACATACTGGGCATGCTGTGTAGTTCCTAACACTTGTATTAGAATCTATATCGTGCTAGCAAGTTTCGCGCTAAACATAACATGATGCTTCTAATATCATACCAACATTCGTAATAAACATGACACACGACTCCTGAACATTCTACTGGCCTTTAAACTACTTTACTATACCGAAACTACTAACTTGCCGAGGAAACTAGCTTTACATACCTTCGCTTCTGATTTCCCAACTAACTGGCGTAGCTTGGTCAGCATTTCAGCTATTCCTCCCAACTGCATTCATATATATATATATCAATCAGTACTAAATACAACTTTATTCTGAAGAATGACATCACTTTCGATATAATTATAGCCTAAACTTAGGCCTATCGAAAGACGGTCGAAAACTCGCTATTTTTCAGAAGTCCAGAAGGGAGAAATATTCACTTCACAACTAGAAACACATAGACACTAGTTTGGTGCAATTCCACTTACCTTAGTCCGGCAGCTCGACAATTCGTCGGCCGTATTTCGCGAAACTAAATCCGTAGGAATGCTCTCTGCTGCTAAATACCTCGGTATCTGAGGTTAATTTGAGTTTGGACAACGTTTGGCAACGTAATTGGACGAAATTGTATTACCCTCTTCGTTCTTTTCTCTCCTCTGGTTTTTCCTCTCTGTTTCACTGGAAATTTATAAGAATAAATGATTTAAAACCGAAGTGGGGCTTTATATACTTGGGCCTGGACAAGGCCAACGTGTCACGGAGCCAACGCGGAGGCTCCACCTCCGTGACACGTTGCCATCGCGGAGGGGCTCTGCCTCGGCTCCTTCCGCGATGGTTCGACAGGTTATCTGTCCGATCCTTTCCCGGGCCTTTCTCTAGCACGTATGGCTTTCGAATATGCTTAACCAACGTGCGAATAGGTCATCTAAGTGTTGGAAATCCCATGGGATATAACAGTATCGTATCGTTCGAGCCAAGAGATTTACACATTCTAAGGCAAAGACTTTATATAATTTGAGGTAAAGACTTTACATGGTCTGCAACAAAGAATATACACCATCTGAACCAAAGACGTTATATTGCCAGAGACGAAAACCTTACACTGTCTTAGCAGAAGGTGTCACATCATTCGAGCCAAAGACTTTCCATCGTCTAAGGTAAAGACTTTAAATAGTATGAGACAAGGACTTTACACCATCTGAGCTAAAGACTTACATTACCCGAGGTGAAGATCTATACCGTATGAGTCAAAGGCATCACATTATCCGAGCCAAATACTTTATACCATCTAAGGCAAAAACTTTATATAACCTATGACAAAGACTTTACATTATTTGAGCCAAAGACTTTACATTTCCAGAGGCAAAGACCTTACACTGTCTGAGCCAAAGGCGTCACACTGTCCGAGCTAAAGACTTTACACTGTCTAAGATAAAGACTTTACATAGTCTGCGCCAAAAATTTTATACACTCTGAGTCAAAGACTTAACATTGTATGAGGTGAAGATCTTACACCGTCTGACCCAAAAATGTCACATTATTCAAGAAAAAGACTTCACACAGTATAAGACAAAGACTTTACGTGGTACACAACAAAGACTTTACACTATCTGAGCCAAAGACTTTACATTGCCTGACACGAAGACCTTACACCATTTGAGCCAAAGTCATCATATTGTCCGAGCCAAAGATTTTACATTGCTCGAGGCGAAGATCTTATACCATTTGAGCCAAAGGCGTCATAATGTCTGAGCTAGAGGCTTTACACCTTCTAAGAAAAAGAATTTACATGGTCCGTGGCAAAGACCTTACACCATCTGAGCCAAACACTTTACATTCTTTTGAGGCAAAGACTTTGCATTGTTTGAGCCAAAGACATCACATTGCCCTAGGTGAAGAATTTACACTGTCTGAGCCAAAGACGTCGCATCATCTGAGCCAAAAATTTGACAGTATCGTGCTAGAAACTTTACAACATTTAAGGCAAAGGAACAAAAGAAACAACTTAAGGTGCCAAGGCACAAAAAATATCCATCTTAATTTGAAAATTTAGAGATATTTTTAAGGATAAGTCTAGACAAAGGGTTAGCTTAAGATGCAAAGGGATAAATTTTGTCTACCTTAAGACTAAAAATTTAGAGATCCTTTTAAAGGATAAATTCATGAAAAAACCATCTTAAGGTAAAAAGGAACAAATTTTATCCACTTTAAGACTGAAAATTTAGAAGATCTCAACTTGAAGACATGACTGATTTGAAGACTTCAACTTGCAGAAGTGGTGGATTTGAAAACTTCAACTTGAATACTTCGTGAATTTAAGAACTTCAAATTGAAGATATGGTTGATTTGAGGCTTTAAAAATGCTTGAAAACTTTCTAAGAGATTACAGTCATCCCATCAAAGAAACCATTTCTTTAATAGAGATTTGCACTCATTTTACCACTAGTGTTTGGTAGATTTCAATGAAGAGATGCCTGTAGATTTAATCTTCACGTTCGATCAGGAACCTTCTATTCCATCATACTTTACTCAAACAACAGAGTGATATGTGTATTTTTTGAAATCATGAGACTGAACTTAGAATGAAACTCTAAGCTGCCTATGTACCTTGGTGAAGAGGATCAAGTCATTCCGTAGTTAATAAAGAGTGAGTTCTTTTTTTTTGTCCTAACTTTTGTCTAGGTCGCCTCTTGCGAGGTTTTCAACTTGGCGAACTTTTTTTGTCCTAACTTTTATCTAGGATGCTTCTCGCGTGGTTTTCAATCTAGCATACTTTTTTAAAATTATGTACAGTTTATACTCTTGAGGGCCAAGAGTAACATGCAGTTTATACTCATGCATTAAGGAACATCATCTTACTTCAAGGATAGTACTCTTTCAAGAATTTTGCATTAATAGGATTGATCTTTACACCATTTGCTTAAACAAGCTTGTACAATTTGAATACGTTTCTTGTATGATACATGGTTCATCCCACTTTGAGGTGAATTTGCCTCCAAATTTATGGGAAGCAATAATAGGCCTTCTTACTACAAGGACTTGATCTTCAACTTGATAGTATCTCAAGCGAACCTTTTTGTTGAATTATGTAATAGATGGGCTTGATAACATTAAAGATTTTGTTAAGCTTCCAGCCTCTTCTTATTAAGCACTTCTAACTTTGCAAGTGATATCGCCCAAGCACACACAAATGTACGTGGTCGTCAAGTATTATAGGACAGTGAAGTCCCGATTATTGATCCCTCAGAGTCTTGCCAGATTACTCATTTAAGGTGAACTCTTTATTTCGCTATTCTAACAAACAGATAAAAATTGGGGAATGATTTGGAGAATTTAACTACTAAACTTGAAGTGCAAATTAACTACTAAACTAAAATTGTTGCAAACGTGTTTGTACTTCAAATGATGATGCAAATCCAGGGAAATTGCCCTTTCACTTTAGGTTGAGTTTCAAGACTTGATTAACTAGATTGATTCTTCCTAAGGTTGCTAGTTTTAAGTTACTACCCCATTTCTTGTCACTCTCCCGAGCATCCAAGAACTATCTCATGAATCCTAACGGCTTTCCCGATAGTCGTAGGAGAAACATGAAACGATGGTTATGCCTACTTGTACCTCAACTAAACAAGGTTGAAGGGTATATCCATATCCCCATCAACAACTTCTAATCATCACTCAATGGGCCAAAGGATCTTTGAATTCTTATTTTACATTTATTTTTAACCCTTTCAGTTTCCTCTCCCGAGTTTAACCAAAAGCCAACAGATTTATTCATAAGGTGATTAGTATAGTGAATAAGCAATTAAAATAAGTAAATATAAAAAAAACTTTAATGAAGAATCAAAACTAACTATAACCAAATTTTAAACTTCAACCATATCTATGGCCAAAATCCTAGAATGGGCGTTTAACCACTCATGGACAAGCGAAAAAACAAAGATATCATCATCATTCAAGGTAAAACGATAGAGAAAAGAAGAAACCTAAGTTAAGACTTGTCTCTCCTCTAAAGATGCGTTATAACTCTTACTACGATCAAACAAAATAATGTCTTCTTACTAACAAACAACCTAGATATTATACTTATAGGTGAGCACTCAAATGACGCTTTTGCCCTCAAGAAATTAGCTTCAAAATCAGCAAAATCCATTTTGAAATGGGTCTGGTTTTCCGCGTCCTCCATAGCCCCAAGTTTGGCTCATTTTTTCTCTAATTTAGCTCCGAGCGCCCCACGTCAGCCATAACACCAAGGTGTTAGCCAAATTTCTGAACATTAGAACCCCTATGGAGCCCCACTCCATCCATAGAAATAGAGTGTTAGTCAAATTTCTGAGCTTTAAAACCCTTTTGATGCACCGCTCCATCCACAACACTAGAATATTGGGAAACTTTCCTAAGTCTAGGATGCTTCGGGCGCTCCACGCCTCTCATCTCGCCAAGGTGTTGATCAATTTCTCCTTTGAAGTTGTGGACCTGGCGCCCCATGCCTCTCATAGGACCAACTTTGGTGCAGAGTTCTCTGAAGTTCAAGGGTTGGCGCGCCATGCCAACTATAGCCCCAGGCCGATTTTTGCAAACACTTCTTTCTTCACACCTTAGGTCATCTTTGGGTCCTTTTTCCTTGGTTTTCTGCTAAAAAAATCTATAAAGATTTGTTAGCTCACAAGACACATAAAAATATGAATTCATGTATTTCATAAGGATTATGAACTAAAAACAAGACAAAATATGGGTAAAAATGAAAAATGGGCTTAAGAATATGCCCAACATCAAAATCTCACACTTAAACTATTGTTCGTCCTCGAAAAATCCTCAACTCCATGCACAAACTCATATTTTCTCACCACATGTCATCTCTATCAATTCACACTTAAACAACTAGCATAGAGCATATGGTTAAGTGGTTCATCAGATTCACATCAAGCACATGCAGAGTTTTCACATTTAAGACTACACAACTTCTATAACCGACTCATTTTTTTCCACAACAGGGCCAACATGATTAAATATGATATATGCAACACATAGTACACAAACTTAGATATCTTATCCCCTTCGGTTTTAGCGATATTTCTCTCTCAAATTACCAATGTAAAGCATGAAAATAATAAGCAAGGCACACTCACAGTCACAAATGATATATCATACATATGCAACATACCATAAGTTTGCCCTTTATGTACACCTAGAATACTTAGTTACTTCAAGAGATTAAGATCATAAGAACTTTTCTTGGTTGCAATGTCAACCAAGAGATGGGTAGGAAAGATCTTTCTTTTATAGTGACTACCGATCCTAAGAACTTTTAAGACATTTTTCGTCTTTCAAGTCCACCACTTTTTCCTTTATTATTCACCCTTCACTCTACTCACCTTTTTTTTCCTTATCATGCTCCCTTATTCACTACTTGACTGCTAGTTTCTACTTATAGAATCACTAAGGATATTCACTATTAAAACTCTTTCTTTCATTGTCCCAACAGCAAGTAAACAACATATTTTGGGCTCCCCTTCTTTCTACTTTCTCTTCTTACTTTTCACATAATTCTTTTTCTTTCTTTCCTCTCCCTTATCATTCATACCTTGGTGGACCTTCACTTTCAAGCCTCAAAGTGCCTAAGACTACTTTGGATCAATAATTTTAGAGGTCGCAAAATAGAAAGGGAATAGGATAATTTTGTGGCTAAGAAAAGAATAAGGCTTGTTGTAATACCCTGAAAGTGTTTAAGATTGGCGTCGAAATTAGAAATGTGATCAGCAGAAAAAGTTGAGAAAAAAATATCTTAGGATGACTCGTGGTACGAGTCATGGGAAGGACTAACGAGTCATAGGTTGAACCGTTGTTTGAGGACTGAGCTACCCTAGTTAGAAGGAACGAGTTATTGTACGACTCGTTAGAAGAATGGAGGAGCTGGACGGGTGAACCACGAGAGCAAACCATGAGTCGTAGATTGGTGGTACAACTTGTGGTGAGTGGTCATAGAAGGTTTCTAGTGTATCAGGTTTGAAAGGAATGAGTCATGGTACAATTCATTGTGGGAAACAACAAATCGTGACCTGCACTCGTGGGAAGGGGCTGAGAAATTTGGAAGCATGACCACAGGTGGATCCAACGACTAGTCATTTGGTGGTACGAGTCGTGGTCTGATCCATGAAAATCTTCAGAAGTTAGGGAGAAATAATGGTGATGATGGATGGTAACCACGAGTTATGGTATTGAGGTACGACTCATGGTGTCAGTCGTGACTCCTAGCAGTGTGAAATTTTCTGCGAATTTAGTAAGGGTGTTTTCATAAATCCTAAGCTTCTAAGACCTAAGCTATGTTGTTATAAGCCCTAAAAGAAGTGTATTAGGGGATTTTAACCAATTCTAATTCATTCAACTCCCATGCGTTCAAGATTAGAATTTCTCCTTTGAAGATCAAGCTTAAACCTTCCAATTTCTTCTTCAAATCTCTTGGCTTTCAAAGACAAGTGTAGATTCTATTTACCCAAGTATGTAGGGATATAAATGAGAGTTCCTTTCGCTCTCATTCTCAAAATCTCCCTCAATTCCATGATATTAAGTTCTAGATCAAGTTAATGATCTTATGGGGTTTTATCCTAATTTTATGAAATTCTCTATGATTTATTTATGGATCAATTTCCTTCCTATTTGCAAGCATGTTTTAAGATTTATGAGCAGATTTTATACCTATTTGATTACAAATTCATGATTTCAAGTTGTAGAATACTATGCCCAATTATGCAAGTTTTATGAAAAGTCAAGTTTATGATTCTATTATGATTTCGATTCTCCTAATCCCTAAATTATGGTATATGATTCATGATATGATTTTCTACAAGTAATCTTCATGAATTTATGAATTTCAAGTATGGCGATTTTCTCAAGCATGTATGTTCTTCATAATTTATGAGTTTGTGATTTTGGCTGACTCACGGACCCTTATTTCATGGCTAGTCATGTATTTCAAGTATGATCACGTATGTTATGATTTAACAAGCCCATGAACTTCATATATGATTCGTGATAATTATATGAGCCCTCATGTGCATATTTTTGGGAGGAGTGTTTAGCACTGAGTACGCCTGGTATTTAGATAAATTTTGAGGTCTCAGAACTACGTGCCACCGTAGGTATATATTCATGGTTAACCCTATGGGGTCCTTATTAATGATATCCTGCCAAGTATCACTCCTTGCCTTGCCTTGGCAAAGCTTGGGACGGCTCTTCACACTTGAGCGAGATAGTTGGGACATCATGTAAGCTCTATTGATGGTGTCGGTTAAGACAAGCCCCCCATTATTCCTCATAATTTCAGTTATACATGTTTATGACTTATGATATTATATTTTCGGCAGGTTTGACCCAATGACCAGTTTATAAGCTTTTACTTGTGATTTCAGCTGCGGCAAGCCATATGATTTTATTTTCTAACTTTGGATCATTCTATTCAGATTTGAGATTTAGTTATGATGATACATGTCTTCGGATATCAGCATGCAGTCCCTACTCTCATGATCTTACTATTTATATTTATGTGCATGATTTTAATTTATACTTACTCAGCATGTTTTACTTACCTTACATACTCAATACATTCCAAATACTGAGCGCATACTCTATGCTGTGTCATTTTATAATACAGGTTCAGACGATCCGACTCAGTTTCGCCGTTAGCCAGTCCCCACAGCTTAGTCCAGTCTCTCTTGTTGGTGAGTTCTCATCCTTCGAGGACCTTCAGTTTGATGTTGAGCTATGTTGTTTCAGTTTTTAGACTTTAGTGAGCTAGTTGGGGGTGTTGTCCCATCAATTCTTCAGACATGTTAGAGTTTTATCAAACAATACGTAAAACCTCAGCTTTGTCAGTGTTGACTCTGTATGGTTGATATATATTCAGACGTCCGCTTATTCATGTTTAATTTATCAGTTTCTGTTTGATTAATGCTCTTTAGTTGCTATGCTCATGCTATGGGTCGACATGGAGCCATTCGTGATTCTAGGTTCCGTATCTCGATCCGGGGCCTCAGCTAGGGCCATGACACTTGTGGCTCAAGGGGGTTAACTAGGGAAGATGTTCAGGAAGGCAAAACAAATATGGAAAACATGACTTTTTTAAAGAAATGCCTTAATCATTTATTAACTCTTTAACAACTAGCCATCTAACATACACTAAGGCAAGTTGTAAATGCTACAATATGTACAAAATAGAACAATTAAGCTCACCTCACATGGCATTAAGACTCTAATCGATTTCCGATAGCTACACATCCATACAATCATGTCGAATGGCATTTTTCATTATTAAGCCCTATAAATGTCTTGAGCCGAGTCAAAGGACTATGTATGTCTCTCATGGAATTCTCACTTAAGATGACCACTTCATTGCCTCTATCTTAGAGTGTAAGTGGAATGTCAAAGAGTACACAAGTGATTGTCTGATTCAATCCTAAAAAATAAAAAAACACGAATAATTTCCCTTAAGATTGTCGTCATCCATCTATTATAGGGAAGGATCACTAATTCTATGATGAAATGAAATAAAAAAATTAACTCTACAATTAAACAAAACAAACAAAACAAATAAAACAAACTCAACTAATAAGAGACGAACATATCATCCAAACATCACAAGGCGTCATCCAGGTTATCAGTCATCAGCCATACTATCTATTAAAAACCATACCTAATCAATCACAGAGATACTACCACAGGGAATGATAACTAATGCTATGGTTTACTATGAATATAGTAAACAAAGAGTAAACAGAAGATCATTCCTCCACCCCACACTTAAACGGTGTACTCTCTTTAGTGCACACACAAATATATCAATTAGGAAAAGAAATGGAACTTCTTGGGCCGCTACGCTTAGTCATCATCATCAGGATTGTACTCCTAATCATCATCATCATCCTTACCATAAATTTGCATGGCTCCCGTGGCAGCATCCTCCTCCTCATCATTGTCCAAGTTATCCACCCTATCAGTAAGCACCGTGGCCTCATCATCATCTAGCGATTCCTCAAAAGATGGTCCCACTCAACATATCTGCATAAACTATCTGTGAGTGGGTACCGCTCCTTTAGGGCCTCCATCTCATCATCCATGGCAGGTTGACCTCCGATCCTCAGCTGCAAATCAAGCATGCCAACATGCAGCCTCTCCAGCTATCATCTCGGGCTTGGTGATCAGCTACAGCGAGAGTTGTAGCTGTAGAAGTGATGACCTCCTTTACCTTCTTAATATCCATCATCTTTCCTGCTAGGTGCCCTACTAGAGGTAGGTGAAGGTCTGTCTCTTCTTCCTCAATACCTGCCTCTACCAAAAATTGTGTCACATCCCACCTTGGGGGGTATGACGGGCACCTGGTGCCTGCTAGACTCTGGCTCTATTTCAAGAAACGAATCGGCTATATAGCGGCTGTAAATACAGCCCCCGGCCGATTAGGCCTATAGCCACCTGCACTGTATCATCAGCTAACCAGAATCATTCACAAGTAGGGAAACCTATGCCGGCCGACAAGGCCACCATGCTGTCTAGTTATCTCTAACTCAATATAACAAATGCGGAACAGCTACGTGACCGGCAAGGTCACCACTACTGACTGGATAAGGCCTCACACGGCCAACATAGACAACTAAACATACGCACGGGCCCACACGACCGACACAACTAACCACAGGAAAATATATACAGACTACAAGCCTCTAGGAATGCTGATAAGATGGTCAGGACAGGGCCCCGACCTACCCGTACTACACAACAAAAGAAAATGAAATACACCTCTGAATATCAAGCTCTGAATGACAGGAGCTGATAACTCTGCGCTGGCTAGGATCACGAGGGATCGACTCGTCTGTGAGTACCTGCAGGTAAGTAATACAGTGCCCACACAGGCGTCAGTACCACAGGTACTGAGCATGTAAAGAAAACTGAAATATACAACTGAAATGGGTAACAACAATATTATGACATATAAGAAGGAAGTAGCTGAATCTATATGGCTGAGGATAACTGGGGAGAGTTTACCTATTCTGTAACTAGACTGGGCGTACCTGACGACGTGTCGTCCTACTGTCTATCAGTATCTAATAGCACATATAGATATACGTATAAATACACACAATACCTGACCGACCCCCATAAGCCGGAAGGTGTCAACCAACAGAACAATCTATTTACCCCTACCCGGGTCTAAACCAACCAAAAATAAGTCACTCCACTCATCTAATAACTGTGAGCTCCTCTTACCGTCCCCCTTGGGTACGTAGCTCAGGCCTTGGCCTCTGACAATAAACTGTGTCTGAGTCCAAAGACTCCTGCCTCTGGGCGCAAGTGCGCAACGGGGTAATCTGCTGCTGTATCTGTGACTAAAACTGCCCCTGGGTGCAAGCACGCAACAGGGTAATTTTATAAAAATCTGTATCTAAAACTGCCCCCGGCCACAAGCGCACACAGAATAATCTGCCCCTGTAAACAGGGTAATCTGGCTCTGCGCAGAGTAAACTGAAATGCCCCTGCAAGCAGGGTAATCTAGACCGTATTATTATGGTGGTCGGCCATCATCGTCCTCTAGGCGAATGACATCGACCAGCTGGTGGCGGTATCTGAATCTGATATCGACACAGCTATAACCCAGGGGTGGCGGGGATGCTAAAGGGATACCCACATGCCACAACAAGTCTCAACATGCAAAACACATACACAGCAAGCATGCTCAAATGAAAAATACTAATCATATTCTCTTCTTTTATTTCAAGGCCAGTCCGTATTAAACAACTGATGCTATATCCTACTTTACACTGTTTCTGATTGCTGGACTAACTGCTACCTGGCCCTTATCTGTTTATCTGATTATTGTTATCCGTGGTCTGAAGCTATATCAGTTTCCAGAGCCATATCTGTTTCTGGAGCTATATCTGTATCTAGAGCTATATCGGTGTCTGGAGCTATTTCTATATCTGATTACTGATCTGATTATATCTGGATATAACTCAATAACATAGAACATGCCATCTATAACTGGATATAGTTCAATAATATAAAATGTTCCATCTATTATCGGATACAGTCTCAACAAATGTAATACATACTATCTGTAATCTTGCTAATTCATTATACTGCTTTTACAACTTCCATTCTAGGTATTGCGTAAGAACATGCTGAGCTATTAGCGGATACCACATTACTATCTAAAATCATCTGACTATCCGTTATTCTGATTATCGTATGATACGTAATGATATACTAGCATGCTTGCTGGAAATTGTACTAAAATCATTTCTGTACGCTGGGTATTTGTCAATAGCCCTTATTCTATTTATTTTCTAGATTGTACTTCCTGGCTTGCCGAAAGAATAGCTTTACATACCTGGTTTTCGAGTACCCGACTGACCGATGTGATTTCCATCGGTACTTTTGCTGTTTCTCCTAACTACATTCATATACATGTCAATTAGAACCAAATACACCAATATTTTGAAAGAAAACGTCACTTTCGATATATTTATAGTCTAAACTTTGGCTCATCGAAAGACGGTCAAAAACTCACTATTTCTCGAAAGTCCAGAAGGGAGAAATATTCATTTTAAGGCTAGGAGTATGTTGACACTAATTTGGAGCAATTCCACTTACCTTGGTTCGGTAGCACGACGATTCGCCGGTCGAATTTCGCGAAAATAAATCCGTAGGAATGCTCCTCACTGCTTAATACCTCAGTATCTGGAGTTAATTTGAGTTTGGACCGCGTTTGACAGCGTAATCAGAAGGAAATTGCAATGGAATCTTCGTCCTCTCTGTTTTTCCCTCGACTTCTCTGGAAATTATATGAAATATAACATTTAAACCGAAGTGGAGGGCTTATATAGTTGGGCCTGGACAGGGCCAACGTGTCACGGAGCCAACGGGGAGGCTCCACCTCCATGACACATTGCCATCGCGGAGGGGCTCTGCCCCGGCTCCTTCCGTGATGGTTCGACAGGTTTCTCGTCCGGTCTTTTCCCGGGCCTTTTCCTAGCATGTATGGCTTTCAAATACTCTTAACCAACACGCGAATAGGCCATCTATGTGTTGGAAATTTTACCGGGTACAACAAATTGGGTCATGAGACTGCAATAATAGTACTTCCATCAGTAATTATCCCTCGATCTCCTCATATTGCCTCTAAGCACTGCATCAAAATTGATTGGTAGCCCTTTCATAAGCATGTATACCAACACAATCCGCTCTCTAGTGATGTCTGTTATGTGTGTCCTAGGTAGAAACACGACATAAACAGTCTTCACCCATACTTTTGCCTCCTTATTCAAGTAGGAGAATGGAAGTGTAGAGTGATGCCATTATGGTACCTTGCCTAAAAGGTGGATGAGTCCTTACCATAACGAGTATGGAGAATGTCACCATATTGAGGCTTCTCTAGTAGAATGAAGTACTCGGACGGGTCTACCGCAGGTGTTTTGAGGAAGGAATTGAATGTTTTAAAAGTGAAATGAACCACCTGACCCCGTAATTTGACTTTGATGCTCTCTAAAAAAGAAGTGTCCCAGTTTGCATAAAATTTCCTCACTAAAATGAGGTTTCACTCTTTAGGCTCGGCAAAGATATAACCCAATTCCAACTCATGCACCTTGTCCCAGATGGTGGGGAACTCAAGTGCGAGGCGGCCTTCGTCAATCCAATTCTCAGGATCATATTTGGCCTCTTTTTGTTTGTTGAACCATGTTAGTCCATGAGGCTCTGCCGCTTTTACTCCAAACCTTCTAGTAGGGGCTCCGTTAGCCGATGAACTTGATCCTTTTGTTCCTTTTCAAAGCCGCTTGAAACCCTTGTTAGCTACCTTTATTTACTTTCCTTTATTAGCGTTTGATGCCATGACACCTGCTAATCACAACCAAGAACTTCACAATATTAGTTCATGAACAAAAAGGCTTTGCTAATTAGGTGTAAAGGGTGCAAAGTGACCCCACACTTAATTTACTAGCATACTCGTAAGAATTTATCAAATAAGGTACTCAAGACTTCCCCCATTACCATTTCAAATCTCAACATCCAAATTATTCACTAACTTCACACTACAAACAAGTTCATAAATATTTTTACATCTCTCCTCTAGTTTCTTTTCTTTTCAAGAATGTCTTACTTTGGCCCTTCCTTTCATCTTTCCACCTTTAATTCATAGTTCAAATAACTCACACATGGAAGTAGTTTCAATCAATTATTGAATAACCAACATAAAATTTACTCTAATCCACCATGAATTAACAAGAATTTTCAACAAATCAAGATTTTTCACATTCAAGAATTTAAGAACTACGCACTTTCTCCCTCTACAATCAATGTTCTACCCACCAATTCAAGAAATTCAATTCATCACCACCCTTCATCACCACAACTTCAAATCACAACATTCAGCCAAAAATAAGTAACTCAACAAAGATAACACATTATATTGAAAGAATTTGAGAGATTAAAGCTCATAAAACCCATATTATGAAATTCAAGATTTTCACCAATAATAGTGATTTTGGGTTTATAACTTGGGGAAGAAGGTAATAGGGCATGCTTTTTATACTAAATAACCAATAAAGAAGAAAAATACTTACTTGAGTTGGTGAAATTAGCATCACCAAGTTTCTTGGAGAAGACAATAATGGAGGGAAAAGGGAGAGGGAGTTAAGGGTTAGATGAGGGAAGAGAGAATTTTGTTGCTTTTTATTTTTACTTTTTGATGAGAGAGGATGAATGTAAATTTTAAATAAAGGTGTGGGCATGGGTCTTTGTTAATTTTAAGATCCTTGGGTCAAATTTGACCCATTGGACCAAAAAATTTTCGGACATCATACACTTGGCGCGGCGCGCTAGTCACCTCGCCACACACTTAGAAAATCTTTTTGTTCGTGGACTGGGTTTGTTGCAGCGCGCCACACATAGCACCAACTTGAAATTTCTTTTCTTTTCTGAGGACAACACCTGGCGGCCCACGACAGGTATCTTGCCCCATACTTAACCTTTTTCAGCTTATTTTTCCTACTCTTTTTGCCTCTAAAAACATGTTCATCTCTGCAATGCCAAAAAAATGTTAGAAAAATGGGTTGCCTCCCATCAAGCGCCATAGTTATAGTATTGGCATAACATTCACGAGTTTCCTCCCGTGCAGCGCCTGATTTATTACGTGGCACGATAAAAGTCACTCTCACTCCTTTATTCGAGAGAGATAATTAGGATCACCTGTTGAACTTCCATGAATCACATACTGCTCATCAACTACCTGCTTAAACCCTCTAGGCTCTACCACTAACTTCACTGTGAAATCCTCATAGTAAGGTGGCATCTTTGTAGCTCCAAACAGATCAAAGACTATTTCCTAACCATCCACAATCATTAACATCTTGCCTAACTTCACCTTTACAACTGCATCGGCGGTGGCTAAGAATTCTCTCACCAGAATAAGGGGAATTGAAAGCATTTTCTTTGTAATCTAGGATTATGAAGTCCACCAGTAAAATGAATGGTCCAACCTTGATCAAGACGTCCTCTATGATTTCGTATGAATAAGCAAAAGACCGGCCAACAAGCTTCAAATTAATGTTTGCACCAAAGTTCTGAACAAGGATGTAGACATCAAATTAATGTTTGCACCCAAGTCATACAATGCTGAATCAACTTCTTTGCTCCCAATAGCAATTGGAATGGTCAAGTTCCCAGGGTCTTTCAACTTCTTTGAAATTTTGTTATGCACCCAAGAACTGCACTCTTTCTTGAAAGCCATAGTCTCAAACTTTATAAGCCTTCTCTTTTTTGCCACAATATCCTTAAGATATCTGGCGTACTTCGGAACTTCCAGTAAAATCTCCAATTTAGTGGAGTGGGCCTTACCTTGAGCAGATTCCAATGTGATAGCTTTTTCCTTCCTTGCTCATCTGTTTTTATTTGGAACCCAATTTCACCACTCTATCTCACTATGGTATGTAGCTACTTTAACACATCAAAAAAATTTTGGCAGGCTGAGTCCTCCTTCTGCTTCACCTTTGTGGAAATGGAGGGGATGGTCTGGTTCCTACCAACTTTGGCTTTGAGTTGCTTGAATCACCAACCTCTTGTCTAGAAATAGCGACGTGATCTTCATCAACTTTCTTACCTCTGGGATCACCTCACCTAGGTTGTTACTACTGTGCAAAGAAATTACACTCATATTTTTCTTAGGGTTCTTCTCTGTGTTACTCGAAAGTTCCCCTTGTGATCTATTAGTATGTTAAAGGGTCAATTGCCCCATCTATCTCTTCAGCTCGTGGATGGACCTCTGTATCTCATTAACCACCTGAGTCTGCTGAACCATCCATTGTTTCATTATTTCCTCAAGTAAGCTGTCAGGCTATTGTCCCTGAGGCCTTAGATAGTTGTTCTGGGGCCTTTGGAAATTCTGATTCCCTCCCCAAGAGGGATTGACTGCATTCTAATACCCCTGGTTGTAGCTGTTACACAAAACCTCCACCACAACCTTGTTGTCCTACAAAATATACAGATTCTGGGTTTAGTGGACAACCTAAATGAGCGTAGCCTTCTCTACACACCTCACATGATGGTGGTAGAGTCTGTACTTGATGGAGCTGCTGAACCTGACTTCCTGTTGGTGTGGTTTCAAGCTTGCTGATCACATTCACCAACTGACTGATATCTGCTCGGATTGCTGCTACACCATCTACCTCGAGCTTACCTAGCACCTTGGCTGCTGTGAATCCTCAACTTGAGTCTTGATAGTCTTGACTCCCTTCTGACATGAGGTTCAAAAGAGCTTCTATTTCATCATAGTTCTTGGACATAATTTGTCCCTGTGTGGTAGCGTCAAGCAAGATCTTTGTCTTTGGATTCAGACCCTCTTTAAAATTGTGCCTGATAATCTCTTTTAGTTGCATGTGGTGTGGGAATCTCTCAATTAGCCTTTGTATCATTCCCAAGCTTGAGCGAAGGTTTCACTATCTCTTTGTATAAAACCAGAGATCTTCCTTCTTAACTCTTTTGTCCTCCTTGAAGATAAGAACTTGTTGATGAATTTTTTGGAAAAAACCTCCCAAGTGGTGATGGAACCTGCTGGGTCATTATGAAGCCACTCCTTGGCTTCACCAATCAACGAGAATGGAGACAACGTGAGCTTAAGATACTCATCTGATATGTTCTGATAGTGAAAGTTCTCACTCAACTCCACGAACATCATCAAATGTCTATAAGAATCCTTGTGCGGATTGCCTGATATTGGCAAGTATTTTTGACCAACCGCACGAGTCCTTCCTTCAACTCAAAGTTTCTAGTGATGGTCGTCTTGATGATCACTTTAAAAGTGTTCTCCAAGTTCGGCCTAGCAAAATTCAACACTGGAACCCTCTCCTATTTGTTGCCCTATTCTTACTCGTTATTCTCCATAGTTAACCTGCGAAAGGTTTTCTTAATTTCAGGATCAAGAAAAGCCAAAGGTGGTCCTCAAATTCTCATAGTTGGTATACACTAAGCACACTGTAAACTTCACAACAAACAAACATAAACGTAAAATACAGAATAGCGGAATAAAAATCCTAACCTACAAATGAATAATCACTTCAAGTCACCAGCCGTGGCGCCAAAAACTTAAAGTCGCCCAAGCGCACGTGATCGTCAAGTAATATAGGATAGTGAAGTCCTGATTATCGATTCCTCAGACACTTGTTAGATTACTCATCTAAGGTTAACTCTTTATTTCGCTATTCTAACAAATAGATAAAAATTGGGAAATGGTTTGGAGAATTTAACTACAAAACTTGAAAGTAAATTAACTACTAAACTAAAATTATTACAAACATGTTTGTACTTTAAATGATGATGAAAATCTAGGAAAATGACACTTCCACTTCAGATTGAGTTTTCAAGATATGATTAACTTGATTGATTCTTTCTAAGGTTGCTAGTTACAAGTTTGTCACGCCCTGAGACTACAACCCGGATGTAACACGGTACTTGAAGTCACAAGTGACCCCAAGTCAACCCCTGGTCTATCATACATTGGTATTCTGAGTTAAACAATATTTTGGGTAGAGGGTACTTGTTCTTAACTGTGACCTTGTTCAGCTGACAGTAATCTATGCACATTATGAGGGTACCGTCTTTCTTACGCACAAATAGTACTGGAGCACCCCAAGGAGAGATGGTGGGCCTGATAAAACCCTTATCAAGAAGATCCTTTAACTGCTCCTTAAGCTTAGCTGGAGACATTCTATAAGGAGGGATGGAGATGGGCTGAGTGACTGGGAGGAGATCTATTCCGAAGTCTATTTCCCGTTCAGGGGGAACTCCAAGAAGATCCTCGAGAAATACATTTGGGAACTCTCTGACCACAGGAACTGACTGAATGGTTGGGGTTTCAGAGTTGGAATTCGTAACCCAAACTAAATGATAAATACATCCCTTGGAAATGATTTTTTGGGCCTTAAGGTAGGAAATAAACTTACCCTTAGGCACTAAACTACAGCCCGTCCATTCTAACACTGGTTCATTCGGAAACTGAAACTTGACAACTCTAGTTATGCAATCGACTGAGGAATAGAAGGAGTGTAACCAATCCATGCCAAGAATGAGGTAGAAATCAACCATGTCTAACTCTACAAGATCAGCTGGAGTAACTTTACTCAGGACTGAGACTGGGCAGTTTCTATACACCCGGCTGGCTCTAACTGACTCACCAACTGGGGTGGAGACTGAGAATGATTCTGAGAGGATCTCCGGAATTATGTTGAACTGGATTGCTATACAGGGAGTCACAAATGAGAGAGTGTCTCCTGGATCTAAGACGGCATACACGTCTAGATGGAAGAGACGTAACATACCAGTAACTACATTAGGTGAGTTATCCTGATCGTGACGAGAAGATAGAGCATAGAAACGATTTTGGCACTGACCACCATTTGTACCTAATGTGTTGGCCTGTTGAGTTGGTCGTCCTGCTGGAGCTGATGAGGTGGTAGATTGTGATCTCCCTTGCCCTACTGACGGGTACTCTCTGAGTCGGTGTCCAAGCTGTCCACACCCAAAGAATCCCTCCCGTCCCTAAAGGCATTCCCTTAGGTGATTTCCACGTCAGGGAGGCACGGTTCAGAAAAATGAAACAGTGCATGAGTTAGAAGGATATTTCTGGAATTGAACTTCTACGCACGATAAGGAGTATGAACAAAAGGGAGTATTCCTAATAACATCTTGTAACCTCCTCGTCATAAGTGTGGAGCACTTCACACACATGAAAAGGACTCTACTCGATGCGGCTTTCAGACTTTCCGAGGATACTCTAAAGCTAGTGCTCAGATACCAAGTTTGTCACTCCCCGAGCCTACACCCTGGACGTAACACGGTACTTGAAGCCACAAGTTACACCAAGTCAACCCCTGGTCTATCATACACTAGTATCCGAAATAAGACAAGAATAGCAGAAGCTTTGAATTAACAACATAAAAGCATTTCAGGAAATGAAACTAAAAGAAAACATAAAATTTACATAATCTGAAATCTAAATGTACTCTATGTCTGAAAGCCTTCTAACTGATGAGTTGCTGGGACAATCCCCCCAGCTAACTCTAAGTCTAAATAAAAATAATAACTCAACTGAAAGAAAGTAAAACAAGGCCCTCGAATGATGAGGACTCACACTACGGCTGCAGCAGAAGAGGATTTGAATCGCAATGGCTAACGATGCTGAGTCTGGGAACCTGCAGCTGTATCATGAGACGATACAGCATAAAAGTATGCATCAGTACTTTGAATGTACTAAGTAAATGGGAGAAAACATATCTGAATATAAAGTCTGAACTGCAATGACACACAATGACCAATAGGTAAGCTGAACTGAACTACAAAAGTAAATTGAAATGGTCAAGATGACCCTGTATGATGGTCAAAGACATGCCCATAGTCTGAAATACTGAGTCTGAGATATTGTACTAAACTGAGCTACTTATTCTGAAACTGGACTGGACTGACTAGTGGGAGAGTCTATAACCAACATATAACATGTGACCTAGACATGGAGTCCGATGTATACACCCCACCGGTAGGACCCAATATACCTTGCCAGGGTATAAAGGCATGAAATGGGTGATCAAAAAAGTCTGGGGACAATCAGGCCAAGTAATACTATAACCTACGCTGGCAACGTAGTTCTAGAAACCTGGGTGTGCTGGAACTCCGGCCCGCTTGGTGCTAAGTCCTACTCCCACTGGAAACCTATACTGAACTACTAAGCTGATATCTCGAAACTAGGGTCTAAGACTAGCCAGGGACATATAACTAAAAGTACCCTGAGAGTCTTATCGGACCAGATTCTGAAACTGGATTGTAGACTGGTCAGAGCTGTTTATCTAGAAGCGTCATAACCGTCTAAGAACAAACTGTAAACTGAACTAGGGTCCTGGGGCTGGTCAGAGCTATATATATCTAAAATGTCATGACCACCTAATGGACCAATAGACTGGATTCGGAGTCCGACTCTGATAACTGGGAGGCACCACTGACACCTCGGGAAAAGACTGGAGTCAAACTGATCAGCTAACATTTCTGACAAACACTGGATAGTTTTCGGGGTGTTATATGGGTATATAACTACACGCAAGTGCATGTGGTCGAACAATTAGTAAAGTGGCTTAAGTAAGCCAAGTATCGATCCCACAGGGACTGGGATGAAGTGCAATCTGCTCAAGTGTACTATATTTCGCTTCAAAAAATGCAGACAACAGTGTAACCAAGAGTTTGATATTTTGTTTTATAATTTTTATGCTAAAGCTAAAACAGCTATCTAATTTGAGTCTGAACTATGAATGAGAGCATGCTGAGGTTAAACAAACATGTAATGAAATTAATTATCGATGTAATTTGGTTAGTCTTTTCCTCCGATTGCTAGCCAAGAACATTTTCCAAGAGATTAAAACTCTCGTATTTAACCTCACTTAAGAATCATGAACCATCCACCTACATTTCTGTGATTAAATGCAATTCATGTTCTAGCCATACAAACCCGGTTCCTAAATTGACTAATACGACTTTCAGGTATATTTCTATCCTGAAAGTAAATCAATTCCCAATTTTCCCAAACCAAGTAAAGATCATATCCTATTAATTCACAACTTTCCAATTTCTTGCTCTCTCGAGTGAAACCGGACTTTTTAGATGTACATTAACGTAGGCCACACATTAATGCAGTAAGAACAAGAATTAATAGAACAACCATGGAAGAAAATATGAAAAACCAAAGAATCAATGATCATATTTCATTACAAGTGTTCATAACCTCAGCAAGAAGATGATTTAGCCACTCATTTGTGGATTAAACATCATTAAATGAGTATTAAACATACAAGCAATTGAATACAAGGAGAAGGAAAGAGAGAAAAACCCTGATAATTTCATCCCCTCAACTGCCTGTAACCCACGTTCTTGCTCCACCAAGTCAGAATATTGAAAAATGAACCTAAGTGTTCTATTTATACTAGTGGGAATTTTTCCCGGAATAATAAGCAACGTGTCACGGAGTGCATCGCGGAGCACTGCCTCCGTGACACGCTACGGACGCGGACCTTCACTGGAATTGAGGGTCCAGGAAATAAAACCCAACGTGGCACGGCGTACAACGCGGAGCCAAGCCACCGTGCCACGGACCCATCGCGAACCCACACTGGAATTTGGCTAAAAATTCCCATCCAGGCAGAAGGCCTCCGCGATGGCAGCGTGACACGGCTCCATCGCGGAGCCCCTTTATTTTATGCTTTCTAATGCCTTGTCCCATGCTCACTTCCGAGTTCAACCCCGATCTCTTCCAACATGTATTTAAGCTTCCCAAAATTACATTTTACCTGCAAAACAACGCTAATCATGTTGGTTAGTATAAATTCACATTTTATTACCAATTACATGAGAATGTATACACATTGATAGATAAACAAGGCTAAAATTTCACATTTGAGTATCACTTGGGCATATAAATTTGCCTAAGATTACTTACCCGACACTTAAATCCTTGTTCGTCCTCGAACAACAATCCTACACCTCATGCAATTTACATCCCAAACTCGCTACTTTGGTTCGACAATATAGGCTACGGTCATACCGATTATTCAATACAGCAAATCATCAAGAAAACATGCATGGTCCTATCAATGCAATGACCTTCAATACATCAAGACCTCCTAGACTTAAGAATCGACTCTCGATATTGGCAAACTCATGCAAATCAGCTGATCAAGATATCCGACACGAAAATTAATCTCTCATCAAGCATGTACCCTCACAACACAAGAGAGTCTTCCCCTTTTTGCTCATATGACTCACAAAATTTTAAACAGGGGCATGTAAACACAATTTCGCTCTCTCTCCCAAAAGAATTCACATGCATCATGTCATGACCCATAAGCTTGCCCTTAGTGTATTACTCCACTAATATAAAGAAGTGCGATGTAAGATCACGTAGGACTTTAACTGGTTGTAATGGAAGCTACGGAACTAGTAAATATTGGGTTAGCCAATAATAGCCACTAGCATCCTTAAGCGCCTTTTCAACACATCCCATCAACTCATGAACATTGTTTCTTTGTTTTCTTTTTCATCCTCCCATTCTTGACGCTTTTCTTTAGTTTAGCCCATCTTATTAAGCACACTTGACACGACAACAAAGGTTATTCATGCACCTTCATTATAGTTCATTTATAAAAAGTGCACCTTCAACCTTTTCTTTTCTTCTATCACTCTGCTTTTCATTTCTTTTCACCATTCTCACTCTTTGACACTTTGGGACAATGATTTTCTCTTCTTAAGCGCTTAATAGTTTTGTATCGAATTTACGGCTAATGAATAGAAAGGATTAAGCTCAGTTTACACTTTTTGACAAAAGAAAAAAAATAGGCTAAAGGCTCAACGGGCTGACTAGGGTATACAATCAAGGTGGGTACGACAAGGAAAAATAGAAACTTTCGGTTAAAACAAAGAAATGCCTACATCCTTTCCTACAATACACCTCCTTCATTTTGTTTTGTACACACACCAGGCAAGTTCTAGACACTTCACAATAGCACGGAATAACAACACCTCACTTCACACTTATTGCACATGCTCAATTCAAGATGTATTCACAAACTCTTCAATCAGCTAATTACAGGAATTCAAACATTAAGCCTCAATCACACTGAATCGAACTCTATGGCCTAGGTATCTCAACATATTTACAAAGTTGCATGCTTTCATACAAATCACCTTTGCATTTTAAATATCATGTACAACACGCAACCAGAATTTCGCAACCATACAGTAACTACAGGTTTTGGGATGCAACCCACCAAAGAAAAAAAAACTGAAAAATAATTGAAAAAAACTACTCCTAACGACTACATTTCCCTTAAGACGGTCGTCATCCATCCATCATAGGGAACGGTCACTACTATGAATTCGGTTCAATGGGACCATTCTCGGTAAAAGAACCGAAAACAAACGCCGAGAAACCCAAGAATTGAAAAAAATATTTTAAAAATATCGATCATTTCGATAACAAAAAATATGTACAAACTCAGCTAGCAACATTCAGCAATCCACAACAATTTCACATAAATTTACAATACAGAATCAGCAACTTAACAATTCACAAATCACAGGGAACAACAAAATTTCACAGGCCCGACAACAGATTGGAGCATACATACATAACAGCACAACCAGCACCTAACTACTCCCACCCCACACTTAGCTCAAACACTGTCCCCAGTGTTCACAAAAATTAAAATAACATAAAAATTGGGTGGTGGAACTCCCTGATCAATCAAAGTACTCCACTTCTTCGTCAGGTGCTGCTTCTTCATCTCCCATGTCTGAATCACCCCCGTCGTCATCATCGGACTCCACATCGGAGTCCTCCCGACGTGTCTCGTCGTCTGTGGGGACATCATCATCCGTGGGCTCTATAAATGCTGGCCCCACTCGGCATAGAGCCCTGGCGTTCTCGCCGAAGGGGTAGTCTAGCTCGAGCTGCCATAGCTCCTCCTCTGTCGCCGGCCTCCCGCCTATCCTCAGCTGGAGCATATGCATCCCATACATGCGAGCCATATACTGATCATCACGAGCATGTCGCTCACCAAGTGTAAGCACTGGCCTGTGGGTGGTGTCGGGTGCCTTAGTTTTAGTAACATCTAAGGCCCGCCGCTCCATCTGCGGGATATAGTCAAGGGCCTCTTCCTCAACATCTAGGCCCCTGAGGAAGGTGGTGAGTAGTCCACCAAAGTCGTACCTGTGCCCCTGATGCAACCGGGCTCTCTTCATGGCGGAGATAATCACCGCCTCCACGTTGATCTCCAGCCCTTTCATCAGGGCGTACACTAGGCATACACGATCCCGGGTTACATCTATCATATGTACTCCCGGGATTAGGCAGGAACAGATGATCTTCAGCCATATTCTGGCTTCTCTGTTCATCTGTGAATAGGGCAAAGTCTGATGGTAGCCCCTCTCCTTGTGTCTGCTCCGTCTAGCTGTCGATCGGGTCCCACACAATGTGCGTCTGATGTCCGCATACGGTGGGGTAATGTTCAGCTGTCGGAGCACGTGGTCGTCTGTGTCCTGCGCCCCTATGATGGCATTGAGATGGTGGGGCTCCAATGTGACTATTTGCCCTCTGATTTTGATGGTGTGACTTCTGAGCGTCGGGTTCCAGTTGGCATAAAATTCCCGAATCAGGTGTAGGTTGCATTCCTTGGGCTCTTCAAAGATGAAGTTGAGCCCAGCTGCGTCGATCCGGTGGACAATCCTAGGGAACTCCTGTGCCAACGGTTCCCGTGCTATATGCTCCTCGGGGAAGTATTTATTTTCTTTGTGCTTTGCATACCACTTCTTCCCCTCATCCATCACCCACCATGTTCCGTATTGGCAGCGTTGGCCGCGTGGAACTGCTGGTGCTGCTGGGACTGCTGTGCCCAGTCTGATTCGCTTCCTTCTGGTGCCAGAAGTTGATGCGCCTTTCCCCTTTTTCTTGCCTGCTCGCCATTTTACCTGTCAACCCAAGTAGACAAGATCAATGTTAAGCCAATGGATATTAACTTCGACTAAAGTCGGGTTAAGCTGAGCTACCCCACACTTAGTCCTTAGCTACAGTTACAACATACCGGCAAGAGCATCTTTATTTACACAAATAAACAACCAACTATACAGACATGCTTAGTGCATACAAAGCATTCGACGGTATATATTCTATGTACTACTCAGACTTCGTACAGCTAACCACAATCATTACCATCGATAACCTTTTAATCCATCGCACTTAGCAAGGAAAAACAAAGAAACGAAAAAAAAAACAAGAATTTATCTACCCGAACCTATACAACCAACCCAATTCTTGCAAATTTCAATATTCCTCTAACCCGAGAATCCGTCGGTCTTTTATCATCCTAACAATTAGCACACCGACTCATCTCACTCAACATGTACATCCCGACATGAATTTCACAAGTTCACTACATTTTTCACTTCAAATTCAAAAACAAGCCCTAGAAATGATGATACCAAGAAAATTCTATTCAATTATGCAATTAACGAGTTCAAGCAATCATAACGACATTCCGAACTTTCATCAACAACAATGCAATTGAATTCATGATTAATTTCTACTTAGGGCAAACTTAGCTCACCTCACATGCTCAATATCGAAGAAAATCGACAGGAAATGAGATGGAATCGAAGAACATACCTTGAAGTTGAAGATTTGAAGCAAACTTGATAATTTTCTTAGCCTACTCTGTGTCATGTTGAAGGGGGATGGGTTTTGGGGAGTTTGGTCGTGGAGTGAGTGAAAAATAGGGAAAAGGAAGGGGTTTTCGGGGTTAAAAAATAGAAAAATCGCGCGGGTCACCCGGCGACCCGGTGTGACCCGTCGCGATATACACGGAAACGTGTCACGGAGTGCATCGCGGTGCACTGCCTCCGTGACACGGAGCCGTCGCGAGCCTATTCTGGAAATTTTTTAAAAATTCTGGATAATACCTCAACGTGTCACGGAGGGTAACGCGGAGGTCCACCTCTGTGACACGGAGCTATCGCCCTAGCTCACTATTTTGCCACTTTTTGTTAATTTTCATACCTCGAATTTTCCTTTGCGATTCCATGCATATTTTCCTCCGTTTGACCTGAAATTTATCTCACTACACAAAATTGGTTAGAATTATAGGTTTCACTCTAAATAGAAATAAAAACAAAAACAAAACTAAAAATTTTGTTGTTAATCAAGAAAAAGAAAAAGAAAAATCTATTCACAATTTAAAAAGAGAAAAAAAAATTTCACGGGTTGCCTCCCGTGCAGCGCCTGGCTTACCGTCGCGGCTCGACGTCATTAAGCTCAGTTGTCCTCTAGGGTGATGGACGATTTCTCTCGATCACCGTCCTCCCCCCAGTAGTGCTTACACCGTTCCGGTGGTTTTCCCATTAACTCTCGTGAATCCTTAATCTACTCATCATTGCCTTGATCAATCACATTAATCACCGAGAGTTCTTCGTGCACTATCGGGAGCTTGGGTGCCTTGTACACATCGAACACCTCCACCTTGTCGTGTGCTCGCATTGTTAGCTGCCCCGCAGCTACGTCAATTAGTGCTTTCCCGGTCGCCAAGAAAGGACGTCCCAAAATAAATGGGACTTCCACGTCCCAAAATAAATGGGACTTCCACGTCCCAAAATCCAGCACGACAAAATCTACCAGGAAAATTAGGGAGCCAACTTGCACCAGAACATCCTCCACAATGCCATCAGGTCTGGCTAAGGACCGATCTGCCAATTGCAAGATTACTGTTGTGGGTCTAGGACTCCTTAGACCCAGCTTTTTGAATACCGATGACGGCATCAAATTTATGCTCGCTCCCAAATCACACAATCCACGAGCTCGGATGTTCTGCCCAATAGTAATCTGTATAGTAAAGCTCCCAGGGTCTTTGAGCTTTGTGGGCAGTCGGTTTTGAATTTGGGAAGTGCACTCCTCCGTTAGAGCCACCGTAGCATACTCAGTCAACCGACTTTTGTTTGCCACGATGTCCTTTATATACTTAGCATATTTCGGCACTCCCTGCAAAACATCAACAAGAGGTAAGTTAATATGTACCTGTTTCAGTACCTCCATGAATTTCTTGAAACATGCCTCCTCCTTGTGTTTCTTTAATCGTTGAGGGAACGGGGGTGGTGGTCTTTCTGATTCAGCTTCCTTAGTCTTCCTCCTTTCAGTACTTTGCTCCCTCTCAACTTCTACTGCTCCCGATTGTTGAGGTGGTCTTTCTGGTTCCACCTCTTTCAACTGCAAACCACTCCTTGTGGTCACTGCATTCACCTGCTTAGGATTGGGATCTGTGTCGCTCGGAAGTCCTCCTCTAGGCCTTGTGTTTTGGGCTCCAGCAAATTGCCCAAATTGATATTCAAGTGCCTTGGTAGCTAACTGGTTGTTTTTCACTTCGGCTGCCAATTTCACATAGTCAGCCTGCAATTGAGCTTGGTTAGCTATCATGGTCTTGAACATCTCCTCAATGTTGGGTGATGGTGGTGGAGGGGGTGCATTGTTGTTTCTGAATTGTGCTTGATAATTCTGCTGCCCTCCTTGGTTCCTTTGCACACCCTGACCCGAACTTTGCCCCTGATGGTTGTTGCTACCCCAGGAGAAATTAGGGTGATTCCTCCAATTGGAATTGTAGCTATTACCATACTGTTGGTGGTTGTTCCTTTGTACATTTCCCACAAAGTTTACCGAGTCAGGATTTGCTCCACAACACTCAGCTGAGTGCTCACTGCTTCCGCATACTTCACACCAAATTTGCTGCACTGCATTCACTGGGGCTTGAGTCTGGTTCATTGTCATGTTGCTGAAGTGGGTGTTAAGTTGATTTTGTAATGCAGCTACCTGTGCAGCAATAGCTGTAAACCCATCCACTTCTAGCACTCCTGCTGCTTTCCTTGTCCCGCCTCTTGATGAATCAGCATTCCATTCCGGATTGCCCTGCGAAATACGGTTCAACAAGGTATACAGCTCCTCATAAGTTTTCTCCAGCGCTTGTCCTCCAGCTGCTGAGTCTAGCAATATTTTTGTGTGGGGTTCCAAACCCTCTATAAAAGTGTGCACAAGCACATCATTGGACTGATGATGATGAGGACAATCCCACAACATGGACTTGAATCTCTCCCAGGCCTGATATAAATTCTCTCCCTCTCTCTGTTTGAAACTTAGAATTTGACTTCTAAGTCTTGCTGTTTTACCGGAGGGAAAAAACCGTATCAAGAATTTCCTTGCAAGATCATCCCACGTAGAAATTGAATTCGGTGGCTCAGCTTTCAACCACCTCTTGGCTTCTCCCAATAGTGAAAATGGGAACAATGTAATCCGGACATAATCTGATGACACTCCAGCGGGGATGTAAGTGTCACTTATCTCTAAAAGATTTTGGATATGCTGCTGTGGATCTTCATGAGGGAGACCGGTAAACTGCCCGCTAGTGTGCAGCAATTGCACCATATTCTGCTTAAGTTCGAACCTCCCTCCTAGCTCAGGTTTGCGAATGCTAGATGTGACATTATTAGCATGTGGGATTGCCACCTCGCGAACCGGCCGAGCTGCTACTTCTTCGGGCACTAACACTGCCCGTACTACCGGTGGATTCTGTTGTTGCTCCATGATCGTCTGTCTGAGCAACTGCAGCTTTCTTTCTAGAGCTTCTCTCCGCTTACTATGAAATATTCTTTCTGGCTCTATATACGAGTCCACCAGCTCCTTGTCTCTTGCCAACGTTCAACAAAAATTAAATCTGCAAAATACAGGCTAAGACCAAGTTGTCAATACTAAGAGAATAAAAATACAGTAAATTAACACTTAAAACAAATTCACCAATTGCCAGTCCCCGGCAACGGCGCCAAAAACTTGTTCGGGGTGTTATATTGGTATATAACTACACGCAAGTGCACGTGGTCGAACAAGTAGTAAAGTGGCTTAAGTAAGCTAAGTATCGATCCCACAGGGACTGGGATGAAGTGCAATCTGCTCAAGTGTACTATATTTCGCTTCAAAAAATGCAGACAACAGTGTAACCAAGAGTTTGATATTTTGTTTTATAATTTTTATGCTAAAGCTAAAACAACTATCTAATTTGAGTCTGAACTATGAATGAGAGCATGCTGAGGTTAAACGAACATGTAATGAAATTAATTATCGATGTAATTTGGTTAGTCTTTTCCTCCGGTTGCTAGCCAAGAACATTTGCCAAGAGATTAAAACTCTCGTATTTAACCTCACTTAAGAATCATGAACCATCCACCTACATTTCTGTGATTAAATGCAATTCATGTTCTAGCCATACAAACCCGGTTCCTAAATTGACTAATATGACTTTCAGGTATATTTCTATCCTGAAAGTAAATCAATTCCCAATTTTCCCAAACCAAGTAAAGATCATATCCTATTAATTCACAACTTTCCAATTTCTTGTTCTCTCGAGTGAAACCGGACTTTTTAGATGTACATTAACGTAGGCCACACATTAATGCAGTAAGAACAAGAATTAATAGAACAACCATGGAAGAAAAGATGAAAAACCAAAGAATCAATGATCACATTTCATTACAAGTGTTCATAACCTCAGCAAGAAGATGATTTAGCCACTCATTTGTGGATTAAACATCATTAAATGAGTATTAAACATACAAGCAATTGAATACAAGGAGAAGGAAAGAGAGAAAAACCCTGATAATTTCGTCCCCTCAACTGCCTGTAACCCACGTTCTTGCTCCACCAAGTCAGAATATTGAAAAATGAACCTAAGTGTTCTATTTATACTAGTGAGAATTTTTCCCGGAATAATAAGCAACGTGTCACGGAGTGCATCGCGGAGCACTGCCTCCGTGACACGCTACGGACGCGGACCTTCACTGGAATTGAGGGTCCAGGAAATAAAGCCCAACGTGGCATGGCGTGCAACGCGGAGCCAAGCCACCGTGCCACGGACCCATCGCGAACCCACACTGGAATTTGGCTAAAAATTCCCATCCAGGCAGAAGGCCTCCGCGATGGCAGCGTGACACGGCTCCATCGCGGAGCCCCTTTATTTTATGCTTTCCAATGCCTTGTCCCGTGCTCACTTCTGAGTTCAACCCCGATCTCTTCCAACATGCATTTAAGCTTCCCAAAATTACATTTTACCTGCAAAACAACGCTAATCATGTTGGTTAGTATAAATTCATATTTTATTACTAATTACATGAGAATGTATACACATTGATAGATAAACAAGGCTAAAATTCCACATTTGAGTATCACTTGGGCATATAAATTTTCCCAAGATCAGATATTCTAGTATTCTGACTAAAATTGAACTGGCAATAGTCTAACTAGTTTTTCAATACAATCAACAACATGGAAATGCTCAATACTGATAGAATCAAGCAAAAATCACGGTATGTGAACACTATTGCAAGATTCTAGTTTCTTGTATTCAAGACTAGGGCTAGACTTCATATTTATAGGAATGAGCAACAACACAATCACAAACTGGTAGAAAAACATCATCAATTTAACATAGACAATAATTCATAGGATTTAAGGGAGGTCTAACAAATAATTTCATCACTTTCGAAAGTCTCAAGGCTAGAACTGATAGAGAAAACAAGGAAGGATTTTTGGAGACACAAGGGAAGAATTATTCCCCTGTTGAATTCTCACATAGCTGACTAAGATCCTTTCGAAGAAGAATCTTTAACTGCTGCAAGAGATGAGAAGCCCCAGTCTTTCTTGGAGGGTTCTTGAGAGGAGAACTTTCGATGTTTCTGAGAACTGAGAGTGGGAAATGAGGAATGAACCGTTTTTCCCACTAAAATATCTAAAATTATTACTAAAACGACATAGTTTAAAGCTTGGAAAAGTAGAAAATTACTAAATAGCCCTTAGAAATTCGTTGGGAAAAATTGTCAAGTACCCCTAACGGGTGACCTAACGGGTCGTGGTGACTGACCATGACACGTGGTCACTCCCGTCAGATACACTTCCTGGGATCCTCATTAGGTCACCACGAGGGACCTAATGAGTCGTGGTCAATGACCACGGCTCGTGGTCACCAGTCGTGGACCACATTGTCTCATTCTGGAGATTTAATGCTAAATCCAGTGACAAGTCACCTAACGAGTCGTTGCCACTGAGATGACTCATTGTGACACTCGTCAGGTACACTGGCTAAAAACTCAATAAGGATGATAACGGGGGACATAACGAGTCATTACTGGGGACCATGACTCGTTGCCTCACCTGTCACATACACTGGCCAACAAAATATATTCCTAACTCAGGCCTGACCACAAGTGACCTAACGAGTCATGGTCAGTGACCACGACTCATGAAGTCCCTCATTGGGTACACTGCCTACCCTCTTTAAATTACTAAGCTTCCTTCTCACGGCTCACCTAACGAGTCCTAAGGTCACTTAACTACTCGTTAGGTGGGTCATCCTGAAGCTTTTCTGCGGCTTTTTCAAATTTTCTAATTTAAGTCCCGAGATTAGATTTTGAGATTCCGAAGCATTATATTGAGGAAATGTTAAGAGATTGTGTGATTAACTCCAAGGGTAGTTGGGATGATCATTTTTCTCTCATCGAGTTTGCTTACAATAACATTTATCACTCCAGTATTCAAATGGCTCCATTTGAGGCTCTCTATGGGCGAAGGTGTAGATCGCCTATTGGTTGTTTGAAGTAGGTAAGGCTATGTTGATAGGGCCGGACAGTTCATGAGGCCATGGAGAAAGTTCATCTTATTAGGGAAAGGCTAAAAACAACTCAGAGTTATGAAAAGCGATATGCGGATGTTAGGCGGAGAGAGCTTGAGTTTGAGGTTAATGACTAGTATTTCTGAAGGTTCCCATGAAGGGAGTGATGAGGTTCAGGAAGAAAGGGAAGCTTAATCCCTGATATGTTGTTCCTTATAGGATTTTA
The DNA here is from genome assembly GCA_035772735.1 of Datura wrightii. Classification (NCBI taxonomy): domain Eukaryota; kingdom Viridiplantae; phylum Streptophyta; class Magnoliopsida; order Solanales; family Solanaceae; genus Datura; species Datura wrightii. Next base: position 14,109,835 of record JASDFA010000006.1, on the reverse strand, counting down.
AGGTTAATTGACAGAGTGGCATATGAGTTGGAGCTACCAGTGGAGTTAGCCTCGGTACATCCAATTTTCCATATATCTTTATTAAAGAAGTGCATTGGTGACCAGACCATAGTTGTTCTGATGGAGACCATAGGTGTGAAAGATAGCCTTACCTATAAGGAGGTTCCAGTTGAGATCCTTGATCGTTAAGTTCTGAAGCTGAGAAACAAAGAAGTAGCTTTAGTGAAGGTTTTATGGAGGAATCAGCCTATTGAGGGAGCTATGTGGGAAGCTGAAGCAGATATAATGACTAGATACTCGCATCTTTTCCCTTCCATCTAAGTTCCATCATGAGGTATCAGTTTCCTCCTTAGTACACCATTCAGTTTCTTGTCAAGTTCATGTATCTCAGTTCCTTTCATGTTTTAGAATGTATGTATGAATCATGAATTCAGTTCAGTTATATGTATTAGTCTGGAGTTAGCCACTCTATCAGATTTCAGCTTTAGATGTTCAGTAATTTGGATTGAAGTTCCTTCCCTAGCCCTTTAGTATGTTTGATCCACATTCGAGGATGAAGGTTCCCAAGGGACGGATATTGTAATACCCCAAAAGTCTCTACGATCAGACTTGAAGGTTGAATCAGAAGAAATAGGAAAATATGCACTAGGTCACAGAACGAGTCATTCAGTAACTCGTGGTTTGACGACCCGTTAAGTGGTGTCCAGTTTGAAGAGATTCCATTTCTCAAGCAGTGGCAACAAATGAATGACTAGTCATCATGACTCCTGATGAGTCGAGGTATAACTCATCAAGTGGGTAAAGGGTGATATTGTAGTGTTGGTAACGGGTCGAGAAGACGAGTCGTCACATCCCTAATGACTCATTAAGCTTTTCATTGGATGAGAAGGTTGGGAAATTGGAAATTTCTAGTGGTGGTGACGAGGGGAGACAACGAGTCGTCAGAGAACCTAACGACTCGTCATGTCCCTCGTGGTGACTGGCAATGTCATTTTTCCTGTGAAATTAGTAAGAGCATTTTCATAATTCCAAAGCTCCTACACATTAAACTACATCGTTTTAAACCCTAAAAGGAGTGTTTCAAGGGAGTTTAACCTATTCTAATTCATTCAACTCCTATATGTGCAAATTTTAGAAGTTCTTTTTTGAAGGTCAAGCTTGAATCTTATCAATTCTTCCCCAAATCTCTTGGGCTTCCAAAGTCAAGTAGAGATTCAGTATACCCAGGTATATAGGGCTATGAATGAGAGTTTCTTTAACTCTCATGCCCAAATATCTCCTCAAGTTCATGAATTCAAGTATATGATCTTATATGGTGTTGGCCCAATTTCATGAAATTTTCTATGATTTGTTTATGGGTCAATTTCCTACATATTTCAAAGTGTGTTTTAAGATTCATGAAAAATATTTATACCTATTTTGATTATAAATTTATGATTTCAAGTTTTAGAAAATTATTCCCAATTATACAAGTTTCACGAAAAGGCCAAGTTTATAATTCATAATTTCAAGTATGATGATATCTAGCATGAATGAATATTTATCAATTACCCATGTATGAGTTTATGATTTTGACTTATGAAGTCTATTTCAAGTATTCATTATTTTAAGGTTCTGGGCATGCCCACACAGGTTAAGCATGTTTTTATGATTCAACTCAGTTCTATAAAAATTCAGCTTACCATATGGTTTTGGAGTCTATACTCCCAGTTTCAGCTTATGGTATGTTTTCAGCTTCATTGAAAAATGATGGTGAGCACCTTGCATGTTTTTGGGAGTGGTGTCTAGTACCAAATAGGCCAAGGGCTCAGGTAAACCTCGGGTCTCAGAACTATGCACCAACGTAGGTTTATATATATACATTAGGACCTGCCTTGTGAGCTTCTTCTGCCCCCATAGGGGCCTTCATCTTGATATCGATATATGGTAGCGCCCTTAGCCCTGATAATGTTTTGGACAGCTCTGTCCACTTGAGTGTAATAGTTGGGGTATCACGTAAGTCCTATCTTGATGGTGTCGGTTATGACGAGTCTTCCATTGTTCCTTATGATTTTAGTTATCCATGTTCATGACTTATGATATTATGTTTTACAGCAGGTTTGACCTAATGATCAGTTTATGAGCTTTTTACTTATAATTTTAGTTATGACAAGTCATATGATTTCTATTTTAGCTATGGGTCATTCTATAAAGATACGATATTCAGCTTATGATTATACATGTTTTAGAATCATATTTCAGCATGCATCCTTACTCTCAAGATCTTGTGATTTATGTTTATATGCATGACTCAATTAATAGTTACTCAGCATGTTTTACTTACCTTGCATACTCAGTACATTCTAAGTACTGACCGCATTCTCTATGCTATATAGTTTTATGATACAAGTACGGACAATTAGACTCAATTTCTCCGTTAGTCCAGCTTCCCGCAATTTAGCTTAGTTTCCATCGTTGGTGAGTCCTCATCTTCCCAAAACATTCAGTTTAGCATTTGATTATATTATATTCAGTTCTAGGCTTTAGTGAGCTAGTTGGAGATGTTGTCCCAGCAGCTCATCAGACAGTGGTAGAGGATTATTAGACATTATGTAGAATTTAAGCTTTTGTCGAGCGTTGACTTTGTTTTATGATCGTTATGTTATTCAAACTTCCGCTCATTCATGTTCTAGTTATTAGATTCCACTTGATATATGCTCTTTAGTTGTTATGTTTATGTCATGGGTCGACTTGGATTCATTCATGGTTCTAGGTCCCATGTCTTGATTCGGAGTCCCAACTCAGGTCGTGACAGTCTATAAGGACGTTGTGCAACGCAATCATATACAAGACTCTTACTAGGCATCACTCATAGACTCGCTTGGTCACATACTCGTCCCCTGGACTTTACTCAGCATACAACATGCAACCATACAACTAGGCTCATATGCTCGAATCAATGGGACCACTCTAAATATGTGCAGGGTGTTACGGTAGAAATTCCTCCAAAGTCACAGGATGTTGTGGTTTCTAATGATACTGCACCTCTACTTTTGGCTTCCTTGACTGCTCAACTAGTTTTTGCTTTCTTGGTCTTCTCACTATCCTCTTCCTTGTTAGTTGTTAGATGATCATTATGTGGAATTTCTTTGTAGCTTCTATACCGAGTCATTGAAATCAAACCCTCATCATTAGCTTCATTAACTTGAATTTTACCTTGCTCTAGTTGTCCTTCTTCTTCATGCTCTTCAAAGTTGCATATCTAGACCAGATAAAGAGAGCCAAAGGTGATAGATATTTGATTAGAACATTCCTTATCATCCTCAAGCACAATTTGTTTCTCATTATCTAGCTTCATAACTCTATCCTTGAATACAAAACACTTCTCAAGAAGGTGACGCACAAGCCATTGATACTTACAATAATTTCGGTTGTTTATTCTTCCAGCTTCATAGGATTGCTTCATCTTTGGTAACTCAATGATGTCATGGCCTATTTTCCATTATTTGGCACCATACTAACCCTCAAGCATTCAATTCATGATACATATGAGGGACTAAGAAAATTCAAATCCAAATAAACCGTAACTTACCTCAACCGAAAACTTGAATAAGTAAGCTACTTCACTTGAGCCTTTCATTTCTTGAATGCCTCAGAATGCTCAAAGTTTAGAAACAACAAATTAAGAGTATTTAAATCATCTACTCTTTAATTATAAACTTGGGAATTTAAACCCACCCTATTCTACCCATCTTCGAGGTTCAATTCATTACCTACAAATTAAATTACCATAATTCAGTATCACAATGATCACATTATCCTCATTCATGGAGTTTCTACTCCTTTAGTCCCTCTTTAAGGCAGTTTTTATATTAAAGATCTCATCTTTATTGATTTCTAGGTATTAAATTATCACTAGTATGAACTAGAAAATTCAATTATCTCTTAGGAAGTGCTAATTAACAACTTTAGAAACCTAGGAATCAATAACTACCAACACCCATTCAATTTGCCCTAACTTTCATAGTTCTAAGGTTCTAATCAACATTCCACCATCAATGATCTTTCAATGATTCTAGGAGTTAAGGGATTGATAGATAAAAGGGTTGATGAGAAATTCTTCCCTTGAAAGGGAGACATGCCCTACCATTGAAAAAATCACTCCTTAGCTCTCTAATTTTGTGCCTTAGAATTATAAGGTGCAAACCTCAAAATAACTTACTTAAACAGGCATTCTTCCTCATGTCATTCACTGCAGCGGATCCACTATAGTGACTAAGGCCTCGCTATGGCATGACTTGGCATCTCACCAACTATCGTTATGGAGACACTCCAACTGCAACAGCGGTCTCGCTAAACAAAATCCCTCCACTATAGTGGTCCTTTATTAACCAGTAGCTCTATAAAACTGTACACTTTTTTATTTCATAACACAAGTATTACACCAAGACATCACAATACAATATCAGTTTTTAAACCTCCCAGTCCTTGAGTTTTATTAGCTCATTTTCACTAAGGGGACTGTAATAAGGGTCATATTGACCTAACCACCCCATAATGACTGGACTGGTTGTTACAAATGAGTTTTCACTCAAGTAGTTCATCAAAAAAATTTAGAGACATCAAAATCGAGGAAGGAGTATTCCCTTTCCTGTATCTCCTTCAAGCTTAATTTTTGATTTTGGTTGCCTCAAGAGGAAGTTGTTTTCATACTTTACTTCTTGCTCACCTTTGTAATAAACATCATAAGCAATACATCGACGTTCATGGATTCTTTATTGTCACTCTTGGGTATAAACTTGCTCTATCTCTTGGGTTCTTGCTTGTCCTTTCCTTTGCGAGGGTCATAAACAGGCATTACTCCATTTTTAGTAGAAGACGTGCTCAACTCCATATCATGAGAATAAGAGGCTAGCTATTCAAAAGACCTTCACTTAATTCTTTGCAAGATGTAGAGAAGTCCCCAGTGCATTTCTTGGATACACATCTCTATTTTAAAAGCTTCATTGAGTCTATTTTTGTATTTCAGACTTGCATTTCTTCATCAATTGATAAAATTAATAACCAGTTCATCTTTTCTCTGGTAAGTATAAGTGAGTTTCACCATGCTCATAGTATGCCCTATTCTATAGAAGCAATTAAGGAACTTCTTCTCTAGTTGCCTAACTATCAGTAGAACTAGGCTTAAGATCTGTGTACCAATAAAAAGCATTCCCCTTAAGGGAGTAGACGAACTACTTGACAAGATAGTCCCTATAAGTTCTTGTGTTGTTACATGTTTTGACAAAATATGCAACATGTTGCTTTAGGTTTCCCTTACCTTCAAACTACTGAAATTTGGGAGGTTAATAATCAACGAGTATTAAGACTATCAATTCTTGTAGTGTATGGCTTTGCATACGTGAGGGAGGACTTGAAAGCAACTTCAAACTCATTCTTGATAATTCCTTCGATGAACTCCTTTAGTTGGTCAAGTGGAATCATCCCTTCAGAAGAAACTAGAATTTTCTTGGTTTGCGATGCATATTTTACGGGAGCTTCAGTCTCTTGAACTTCTAGACCCTTTCTAGGTGCACGACAAGACTCTTCTTCCATTAAGCTGCCCACCTTGTCCATCAAATTTTCAATTCGAGCATCTGCACAAACTTGGTCGGGCCTTCAATTACCTTTATCGAGTTTGCTAGTTGCTCCTCCATAGATGAAGTGTTAGTTACCAATACTTGCATGATTTTTGGGGATGTCGGAGCATAGCATAGATTATCACGCAGATTGATCTTTGACTGGATCATCTTATTTGGTGTGAGTGGATAATATCTATCGCTTGATGTATCATTTCATCTCCCTTTGCGGCAGAGCTCTTGGATCCGAAGAGGTCAAGTAGGGCTAGGGTTTTCTTAATTCTTTTAGCAATATTGCTTCCTCCTTCTGATGCATTGGTTGAGGATCTTTCTCTTTTTGCGATGAAGATCCAAATACTGGAGTTGTCGTGGATGACACTTGGAGTGCTTGTTGTCTTAGCATGTTTGCTTTGCTTCTCGTTACTGGTCCAAAAATTTCAAAGATGATGTCAAGGATACTTTCCACATCAGCAAAGAACTTGAAGTCAATATCCTTAGGGCAAGTTTATTTGGAGTTGATCTTCTTTGAAGCCGTTTCGATGTTCTTAATCTTTGAAGGTTGAAAAGATGAGATGAGAGGTAGAAATTTTCCTACTGAGTATGCCAGAATTTATAGACAATAAAATTTTATGCCGAGAAAATAATAATCGGGACAAAAAAATCACAATAATCATAATATTTTATTTCAAGTATGAGTGTTATAATTTCTATGAATCATCTGATTCTTCTTTTGAAATATAAATCTAAGGACTTTTGAGCTTGATCTTGAACTTGATGGATTTGATCTCAATTTGTACTTGAATTCAAGGTCTTTTGAGCTTGATATTGGATCTAGTGGTCTTGATCTTGATTTATATTTAAATTCAAGGTCTTGAAGCTCATTCTTGAATCTTTGTCTTGTTCTCTGAAACTTGAAGAGAAATATTTGAGTTCTTGAATGCTTGTAGCTTGTAGAAAAACTCTACGGCATTTGATCCACAAGCTCTCTCTGGTTTCTTGTTAAAATTCTGGTCCCTTTTCTGAATTATGAGATCCCTATTAATAGTTATAGGATGGAAGAGTTAAGATAAGGACGAACTTCTTTCAACCAATCAGATTTAAGTTGACATAAAGATATTTGATTAATCGGAATATGCCACTTATACACGTGGCATATTTTCATTGGCCTTTAATTTAACTAGGCATGTTGTGTCATTTTGGCGTGTGGCTCCTATTGGCTCTTTTGTTTGACTTGGCATGACACGTGGTACTAATTTTGGACTCTAGGAAGATAACATCTTGATCTCAATAAAGTGGGCTCATCTTTTTAGCCAAATTTGATGGACTAGTCCAAAGAAATTAGATCATTAATTAAATTTAAACTTATTAGACTTAAATAATTAACCTAATTACACTAATCCATAATATTTATTTGAATTAATACATCTTGAATTTTAATATAATCTGAATTCCTTACGGATTTAGATTTGATAAAATCTAGCCGTCCACAGGTACATATCTTGTATTTAGAAAAATAATTAATAGAAGATACTAAATTAAGCAATAGTAAATGTGTGTGTGTGTGTGTTTGTAAATCATTCATATTTCTACTCTTTCAAACTAATCTAATCATATCTTTTGATGAATCTTCCACTGCCATTAAACTTCCTTCTTTATTTTGATGAACTTATACCAAATGAATTTATCATCCCTCTTTGACGAATTTTACACCGCAATTAAACTTCATTTTCATCTTGATGAACTTATCTTTGGCTATTATGACACACGAAGATATTCTAAAGAATATATCTATGATCCTCATCAACCAGGCATATTGCCACATCACTTTTTCTATTTCCTGTCTTCTGGTCATTAAACATGTGATCTCTGGAAAAAAAAATAAAGAAAAGAATATTAGAAAAGGAGTAAATGATACACTAATAAAAAAGAAGAAGGAGAAAATAAAATGAGTATCCAACAACTCCGTAGATGATTGCTATTTATAGATTGATTAATCCATAAGCATTACATCATGCCCAAAAACTGGGGAAGGGCGTGACTGACACTCGATTCTAGACTAATCGAGAAACCGGCTATAAATCGTCTGCAACTCTAACACTTAGGTGACAAGGCTACCTGTCACAATCAACTGAAATATACAAATGGACTCATAAGGTCTCAACAACATAGAGTAAAGCTACTGATGCCGACAAGGCCACAAACTGAAATAATACTACAACAAATTCTCTAAAGAGTAAATTATACTAATGATCTGAACAGGGCTCCGACCTACCCATAACTGAACCTCAAAACTCAAGCTAAAAAACTACATCCTAGCTCCAAAAAGGAGGAGCATACCAACATATTTGCTGATCTCATAAACTTCTACTACAACTAGCAATCCCGGTCTCTACATGTATCTACATCATGAATGCACGTCCCCAGGTGAAGGGACATCCATATGAATGATATGTATTAGTATGTAAGGCTGAAATTGTAAATGTAAGATAGCAATCGTAATAGTAACTATGTTAAAAGGCGTAAATATATAAGGAATAGAGACAACCTAGAACTCTGGAAACTATAAACTGACGATAACTCTATCATGTGGTGCAAATGCATAACTAAGCTGTAATTGATAATAATTCAACATCGCCGTGTGGATACAAACATGCAACACATACATATCGTAGCTGCCCAACCGATAAACTATGCAATGATTTAATCACATCAATGATACTGCCCAACCGAGATAGTCGTCTCGAGGGTGTAATGTCTGAAAGAATATCATCCCACTCAACATGGTCGTGTCGGTAGTGTAATGTCCGAAAGAATATCTACACATCCAACATGACCATGCAAAAGGTGTAATTTTTGAAAGAATGTCTGCCCATCCGACATGACCGTGTTGGTGATATACTACAACTATTATCATACACGTAGCCGACGAGGCTCATATCAAGTCTATCTAATATATATAGCATATACGCAACTAACCTTGAGACTGCGACACTCGTGAACTGCAAACATGTACATATATCACGTAAAGCTATCAAATAGCATACAAATATGTCTACTAAATGACTCAAATGACATTCAGGAGGTTTAGGCGACATAGTAACTTTAGTAAGCTTATAAGTAATGTTCTATGGACGATCTTTTTCCAACTTAGCGTATCACTTGAATAGAAGCATATAGATTTCTGTCTCTATACAATCTGTTAACATTTAGAAGATTCATACAAATCTACAATTGAATTTCGCTAACAACTTATCACATCGACGAGCACATATATTTCTTCATTCATTTGCCTTATTTGCAAGAAAATTTGGAACTTATAACTTAGATCATGGAGGTACTTATACTTCTTTAACTTATAACTCAAACTTAGCTTATTGGAAGCGCTTTTAGGATCTTAAGAGTAAGCTTGATATTCCATCTTAGGCATAAGAATTACAGTGCATAACTTAAAAGCATAGGATTATCTATTATAATTCTTAAAATACATATAGAACTTAAGAACAGAAACTATGGACATACAACTTATGAGACTTCTTTATAATGTATAAGTTCGTATTTAGTTAACTGAGTGATCTCCAGGAGACTTCCTAGAATTTTGAAAACCTGAGTCCCTTTGATGCATAACTTATCATTCTTGTGGATAATTGCTAACAGCTTAGAACACAGCTCAGGATAGGAGTAGATAACCTTTTTGCACAACTAAGTTGTAACTAATAATTCAACATCACCATGTGGATACAAACATGTAACGCATACATATCATAGCTACCCAATTGGTAAACTATGTAATGATCTAACCATATCAATGATGCTTCCCAACCGAGATAGTCATCTTAGAGGTGTAATGTCTAAAAGAATATCTACCTACTCAACATGACCGTGTCGGTAGTGTAATGTCTGAAAGAATATCTACCCATTAGACATGATCGCGTTGGTGGTGTAGCATTTGAAAGAATGTTTGCCTATCCGACATGACTCCGTTGGGGGTGTACTCTAACTACTATCATACACAGACTGACGGGGTAATTCATATAGCACATAGACAACTTACTCTAAGACTGCAACCCGACTAGGCTTCTTTCAAGACTTGTGAACTGCAAACAAGTACATATATCATGTAAGGCTATCAAATAGCATACAAACATGTCTACTCAATGACTCAAATGACCTTCAGGAGGTTAGGCGACATAGGAACCTTAGTAAGCCTATAAGCAATGTTCTATAGATGATCTTGCCAACTTAGCGTATTGCTTGAATAGAAGCACATAGATTTCCGTCTCTATACAATCCATTAACATTTAGAAATTGTAAATATTCTGTCCAGAAGGTGGATTCTTAATATATAACAATAACTTTACAATTGAATTTCGCTATTAACTTATCATGTCGATGAGCACATATAATTCTCAATTTATTTGCCTTATTTGAAAGAAAACATAGAGCTTATAACTTAGAACTTGGAGGTCCTTATACTTATTTAACTTATAGATCAAACTTACCTTATTGGAAGCACTTTTAGGATCTTAAGAGTAATCTTGATATGCCACCTTAGGCATAAGATCTTACAGTGCATAATTTAGAAGCGTGGGAGTACCTGTCATAATGCTTAACTTGGGAACTGAATTTATGATACTTCTGTTTCATGTATAAGTTCGTGGTTAGTTAACTAAATGATCTCCAAGAGACTTCCTGGGATTTTGAAAATCTAAGGCCCTTTAGATGCATAACTTATCATTCTTGTTGACGACTCTTAATGGCTTAGAGCACACTCAGGATAGGAGTAGATAATCTTTCTAACGCGTATTTGTTGACATTCTAAAACTTATATTCATATTATTAGCCTTTAAGATATTTCCATCAATTGTTCACATCAATTATACTTTAACCTCTTCCTCAATCACAAAAGCATCTCTTCGTTCTCATACTTTTATTCACATAAGATTATTATTGTATCTTCTTATCATAGTTACTTAAACATTAGAAACATTTTTATGTGAGAGAGACTCTCATATTAACTTGAGAAACTCAAATGATAACTCAACAAGAGCTTAACATATAGACCTACAACTTAAACATAACTGAAAGGATTCAACCATATATAATAACATGAGAATCGTGTATACACTAATACTCTTTACTGGAGAAACTCATAAGGACTTGATTCTTTAAACTGTTATACAAACTTAATACTTGTCTGAGACATTATCACAATTCTCATATACAAGTCTTTTAAACTTCTTAGCTTAGTACAAAATAACTTGACATAACTTACGGACGTGAAGACATAACATAAAAATCTAAAATTTGGAGATTTACCCTATCTACAAGCTCTTGGAGTCAACTCTAGGTACTCAGAACCAACTTGGGATACTTAGATTCAACTTAAGCTTGTTTTAGAACTCGAAAACCAATCAACTTAGAACTGAACTTTAGGCTACTGCCTCATAATTTTTTTAACTTAAACCGGCTTATAGAAGGTCAATATTTTATTACCAATGCCACGTATTATCACATAACTCATTTAAGGAACCACATTCACAACTTCATTTCTAGGCGGCTCGAGGGTATATAGTTATACTTACTTACCCTTCTCTTTACTTAACTTGCTTATGTTCACAAACATTGTTATCTTAACTTGACATTTTTATGTTCTAGTTGTCTTGGTCATCTTAACATTCTTCACATATGGCAATACTTCATTCTTATATCTTAACTTTTCTTTCGTTAATCTTAGTTCTAGCGTGAACTAATTCATTCACCTTTATATATATATATATATTACTTCATCGAGAGCTTTATTCGTTAAACATTACCATAATCATGCTATGCAACTTTCATTGGTCTTTAGAACCAACCTTGGACAAGTAGTACATAACTTAATGTGTTTCCTTGAAAGATCTAACATTTATTTCTATCTTCCCTTTATATTGATGTCTCAACCTTTACACTTTAGGTTAGCTTCATATACGCATAATTAGTAGAGATATAGTTCTTACATTACATACTTTGCAGGTATAGATTTGTACAACATATACATATAGGCGGCTGTCACAACCTGAACATAGACCCGGATCGAGACACTGGACAAAAAACCCCAAGAGGCTCCAAGTCGACCCATGGCATGAACATGATAAATAAGAACATACAACAAGGGGAAATTGAAATAATAAAACATGCTTAAGCAGAAGTCTGAAAATCCAATAGCATCTGAACAACGAAAACATAATACTAATCCGAAGCTGAATACATACTATGTCTGATAAGTCTTTATAACCTGATGAGTTGATCGGACAAGACCCCAACTAACTCACTATAAAACTAAAACTGAAAATACTGATACGAGTTGATAAGAAGGCCCTCAAAAAATAAGGACTCACCAACTGGCTAGATAATGCTAACTCTGAAAGCTGACTAATGGCGGGACTGAACTTGAACGTCTGAGCTTGTATCATGAACCGATAACGCATAGAGTATGCAGTCAGTACTTGAAATATACTGAATATACAATGTAAGTAAAAACGAACAGTTAAAATACATAAGAGTTCATAAGAGTAGGACAGCATGATCATGAAGTAAATATCATAATGTAAACATAAGGGCTTAAGGTTTTCAAATCCAATCATAATCATAGTCATAAGAGAAACTTTATATAACATAACTTGACCCAAAGTAACATAAACATAACCATGCATAAATCATGAGGAATAATGAGAGGACTCATCATAACTGACACCATCATGACAGAGCTTACATGATGCCCCAACTTTTCGATCAAGCGGGAAGAGCCGTCCCAGACTTGCGAGGCAAGGGACGTGCATGATGTTATATCACAAGATATCCATAAATATATGTACATACCTAGGGTGGCACGTAGTTTTGAGATCACGGAGTTTACCTGAACGTCGGGTCTATTCGGTGCTAGACACTGCTCCCAAAAATATGCACATGAGGCACATATCATAATCATGAATCATTCATGAAGTTCATGGCCAAATAAATCATAACATACCTGATCATACTTGAAATACATAATTATCCATGATAAGGGCCCGTGAGTCGGCCAAGAATCATAAATTCATAACCATAAAGAGCATGCATACTTTTGAAAATTCATATGCTTGATTTTCATAAATCCATGAAGAGTACTTGAATATAAATCATAACACGAATTATAAATCATAATTTAGACTTAGTAAGATCAAAACCATAATAGAATCATAATTTGACTTTTCATGAAGCTTTCATTACTGGGCATAATTTAATTAAAATTTGAAACTATGAATTAATAATCAAAATAAGTATAAAATATGCCCGTAGATCTTAAAATATGATTTGATACATGAAGGAAATTGACCCATATATAGATCATAGAGAATTTTACAAATTAGGAATAAACCCCATAAGATTATGAACTTGAATCTAGAATTTTAAATTCATGGAATTGAGAATAATTTTGTGCATGAGAACGAAAGGACCTCTCATTCATAGCCCTATATACCTGGGTAAATTTTATTTACACTCTTCCTTCAAAGCCCAAAGGAATTGGAGAAGGAATTGGGAAATTTTCTCAAGCTTGATCTCCAAGGAAGAACTCTAAACTTGCATTCATGGAATGGGGAGGTTTAGAATAAGCTAATCACCCTCAAAAGCCTTTTAACTGAGCTTAAAATAATGTAATTTAGGGCTTAGGAGCTTAGGAATTACGGAAAAGTCCTTAGTAAATTAGCAAGAAAATCACACTGCCAGTACCAACAAGGGACTGGACGAGTCGTTATCCATGATAATGACTCATTACTTGTTCCCGTTGCCAACACTGGAGAACTTACACTGCCAGTCACCATGAGGGACACCATGAATCGTGGTGTACCTAACAACTCGTGGTGATCCAGTCATTGGGACAATGCTAAGAATTCAACATCCATGCCAGCTCCTGACCACGACCAACTCCATGACTCATTTCCCTAACCACGAGTCGTTACTTCTCTCGTGGTCACCCCTTGACCATAAATCTTAGCCAACTCTCCCTCCATTTCACGAGTCACTTAGCAACTCGTGAAGTCTTCTCGTGATTCATTGGACAACTCGTCCTATGACATAGTGTAGAATTTTTTATTTTCTCCGCTTGAACCCTTGGGTCTGATCTTAGGAGCTTCCGTGACATTACAGCGGCATAGGCAATATGCTCGTAACTAAGACATCTCCTAGCAACTTTATAGAAAGAGCGGGGATGTCACACCCCAAACGTCCTTGAGATCATACCCGAGAGCTAAAATGGAGAAAGTAGGAAAATCTTCACCAGGTCATAGAACGAGTCGCCAAGTGACTCGCTGTTTGACCTAACGAGTCGTCAAATGACTCGTCATTTTTTATAGTATGAAATTTCCTGTCGAATCATTAAGGGTGTTTCATAATTTCTAAGTTCTTAAATCCTAAACTACGCCATTTTAAGCTTGGAAAAGAGTGTTTTAAGGGTATAAATTATCCACCCTAAAACCTTCACTCTCTTTCTCACACCCTAATTAGAAGATCAAATTCCCTCAAGGCTCTCAGGAGAAAAGCTAGAGTTCATCAAATCTTCTTGGGTCTCAAGCCAAGTCAAGAAATCAGTTTACCCAGGTATAAAAGGTTATTAATGGGGGATATTCTTCCACTCTCATGCCCAATTCCATCCCAATTCTATGATTTTAAGTCTCTAAGCATGTCAAATTAAATTCTAGGGTTTTACCCAATTCCATAAAATCTTCCATGCTATATCTATGGGTTTAACTATCTCATATTTCAATTGATGATTTATGGCTACTAGGGTATATTTGACTCTCAATTTACTTACTAATTCATGATTTCAAGTTTATGATGATTATTCCCTATTATGCGTGATATATGAATTTCAAGCTTATGAGCCCATGATTTCAAGTATGACGAATAATCAAGTTATGCATAAATATTTATGAATTCTTAAACTTATGATTCCATGATTTCGAATGATGAAGCTTATTTCAAGTACGTTTCATGATTTGGGCAAGCCCATGTAAAGTTAAGTATATTTTATCCTGATTTAGTCAAGGCTTACAAGATTAGTTTTAAAGAGATATTTGGAGTCAAGACTCCCTATTATTTAGATTTTAAGCTACATTTGGAGATGTTTTGGAGTTGAGACTCCCAAGATATTTTAATGAGCTATATACATATTTTTGGGAGTATTGTCTAGCACTAAGTAGGCCAGGTAGCCCAAGGGTCTTGGTCGCATAAACTACGCGCCACCGTAGGAATATATTTGAGACCTATCAAGAGAGTATTTCCCCCGCCCGAGGACACACTCGTGATATTAAACCTCCATTATTCTTTGACCTGGCAAGGCTTAGGATGGCTCGACCCACTAGAGCAAGTTAGTTGGGGCGTCACGTAAGCTCTATCGTGATGGTGTCGTTATGATGAGTCTCCCATTGTTCCTCATGTTTTCAGTTGCTTATGTTCATATATTATGATATTATGTTTTATAGCATATTTGAATCATTGATTAGCTTATGAGTTTTCACGTATAATTTCAAGTATGGTACATTACATGATTTTCTATTTCTCAACCTTGGTTCATTATGTTCAGTTTATGATGAATATCTCATGATTATGATTACTTCAAAAATATGATGTTTAGCATGTTATCCTTACTCTCATGTTCTATCTTGATTTATGTTCATGTTTTAGACTATTATTTTACTAGCATATTTTGCTTTCTCTGCTTACTCAATGTACTGACTGCGTATTCTATGCTATATTATTTCATGATATAGATCCAGGTACTCAGACTCAGTCCGCAATTAAAAATGTTTCGAACTTGATCAGCTAGCAGGGGTGAGTCCTCATCTTTCGAGGACCAGAGTAATCTTCTTCATTTCAATTCTTTTACCTCATTTTAGTTTTAGAATTTGGATTTAGCTAGGGGATTGTCCCAACAGCTCATCAGTTAGTAGAGTCTTTCATACATAGAGTTAGTATGTTCTACTTTATGACTCAGTGTTTTAAAGTATCAAATTATCTTGTTATTCATAAGGGGATATCTTATAATTCAATTAGCTTCCACTCAGTTTTCCTTATAAATTATATTGTGCTTGTAGTATTCTATGTCAACGGTTAGCTTGGAGCTATTCGTGGTTCTAGGTCCTATGTCGTGATCCGGGGTGTAGACTCGGGTCATGACAAACTTGGTATTAGATAATTAGGTTTAGAGTATCCTGGGGTGTCTGAAAGTCGCATTAAGTAGTCTTTTTCATGGGTACGAAGCATGTCACACTTATGAGGAAGTGGCTACAAGACCTTTTAGGGAACTTCCCTTCTTTCATACTCTAGTTCGTATTATAAAGTTTAACTCTATAAAGACTTCCTCCTAACTCATGCATTCACGTGCTCCAAAGCATAACTCCAGTTAGAGGAGTAAGAGGCGCTCTCAAACTTTTTCTTCCTCCAAGAGTCAAGAGAAGTTAAGGCAGAAAAATTCGTGAACTCGAAGAAACCAAAAGAGTGGAGGAGTATGATAGGAGAAGTATGAAGCCTTCATTGATAGACTTAAAGGCGAATGGGAAGTCAAGAGGTAGTGATTTTAGCCTAGAATTTAAAAAGGATTCAATCCTTAGAATGATGACCTTTAAGCTAAGGGGGGAGATTATAAAGTGAGGGACCAGGTCAAGTCTTGAGTTCCAAGTGTGAAGGTCCAGGATCAGTAACTATTGGAGGTCGATCCACGCTTATTCAGGTGTCTTCTCGTACTTCAATCAATATGATACTCTACTCATGTCGTATGTGAACATGTTATGCCCATTTCTAAGTTCCAAGTACTCCTTATGTGTATCCGTACTCAGCTTCATAAAATGAGAAGTAACCACTTCATATGGTGATTCCAGTCTTCTTTCATGATTCCATAAATCTCAGCTGCATGTCATGATCATCGTTAGGTATGTAAACTCATGTCGCTCAGCATGCTCAACTCTATGAGCTCAGTCCTTAAGATTTGCCTTAGGGGCTCATAAGATCATGCTATATCAGGTATATGCCCAGCTTAGATTTCTTGAATGATTCGTGCTCATGATTTCCTTACTCTAAAACCTACGTATGTTCCCCCCTGATGGAATGATGGTTATAATATGTACGTTCAGGATAACTCTCTATTCCTGTCATAGGTGCCAGGTATGTAGAAGTTCATGATGTATAGTTATTAGCCAAGCCCGGAAGATAGGAGAATTCTTGAATAGAGTTAGCTACAAGGAGCCTTTGGATAATCATAAGCGATAGGCTCAAATGAGGTGATGGTGTACATGTAGACCATAGTATGGTGTGACTAGTGACTTTTTGATTAGAGCTCAAACCTGTGTGACTTTCTTGTTAAGGGAGGAATAATGTTCTTAGTGGAGAACTCTAGGTTGCCGGAGATGTGGCCGAGTCAGGATAGAATGCAGTTGAGATATGCCGTTGGACTCAGACTTTAGTATAAATAGGAGCCCAGGTAAGGAGTGTAGGCCAGGAAGATTGAGCATCAGATATAGAGAGGTATGCGAAAGGGTATCAGTATTCCTACTCAAAAGTGGAAGAAGATCAAGGTAGATTTCATTATAGGGCTGCCTCATACACGCCGGCGGCATGATTCTATCCGTGTGATTGAAGACCAGATGACCAAGTCAGCACAAGGACTATGCTAGATTATATATACAAAAGTTAGTTTGGCCGCATGGGGTTCTGTTGTCTATCATCTCAAATAAGGGGTACTTAGGTTGTCTATCATCTCAGATAAGGGGTACTTAGGTCACCTCTCAATTTTGAGTATCGATTCAGAAGGGTCATGGTACTCCGCTAAAGCTTAGCTTAGCTTTCCACCACTAACAGATGATCAGGCCGAGCGAACCATGCAAACTCTTGAAGATATGTTGAGAGCATGTGTGATTGATTTCAAGGGTAGTCAGGATGGTCGCTTTCCTCTTATTGAGTTTGCCTATAATAACAGTTACCACTCTAGCATTCAGATAGCTCCATTGAAGCTCTTTACGGATGGAGATATAGATCACCTATTAGATGGTTTGAGATAGCTGAGGCTATGTTAATAGGGTCAGAATTAGTTCAAGAGGCTATGGAGAAGGCTAAGCTTATTGTAGAAAGGCTGAAAACAACTCAGATTCATCAGAAATCTTATGTGGATGTTAGGAGGAGGGAGCCTGAGTTTGACGTTGATGATTGGGAATTTATGAAGGTGTCTCCCATGAGGAGAGTGATGAGGTTCATAAAGAAGGCGCGACACAGTCCTCGTTATGTTAATCCTTATAGGATTCTGAGGCAAGTTGGTAAGGTGGAATGAGTTAGAGCTATCAGTGGAGTTAGTTTCGGTGCATCCAATTTTTTATGTATCTCTGTTGAAGAAGTTCATGGTGGCCCAGCCTTACTCGTTTCGACGGAAAACACAGGTGTAAAGGATAGCCTTACCTATGAGGAGGTTCCAGTTAAGATCATTGATCATCAGGTTCGAAAGTTGAGAAATAAGGAAGTAGCTTCAGTGAAGGTGTTATGGAGAAATAAGCTTGTTGAGGGAGCTACGCGGGAAGTGGAAGCAGATATGATGGCTAGATACCCGCATCTTTTTCCTTCCGGCTCAGTTCCAGCATGAGGTATCAGTTTCCTCCTTAGTACTCTATTCATTTTTATGTCAAGTTCATGTTCCTAAGTTCCTTTCATGTCATTTCATGTATGTATGTTTCATGAATTCAGTTCAGTCATGTATTTCAGTTCGGAGTCAGTCACTCCATTAGTTTTCAGCTTTAGTTGTCTAGTTTTCGTATTGCAGTTATCTATGGATTTAATTCTCTCATATTTCAATTGATGATTTATGGATATTAGGGCAGATTTGACTCTCAATTTACTTACTAATTCATGATTTCAAATTTATGACGATTATGCCCTACTATGTATAATTTATGAATTTCAAGCTTATGAGCCCATGATTTCAAGTATAATGAATTATCAAAATATACATGAATACTTATGAATTCTTAAACTTATGATTCCATGATTTTGAATTATGAAGCTTATTTCAAGTATATATGATTTCATGATTTGGACAAGCCCATGTAAAGTTAAGTATATTTTATCCTGATTTAGCCGAGGCTTACAAGATTAGTTTTAAGGAGATATTTGGAGTCAAGACTCCCCACTATTCATATTTAAGCTATATTTTGAGATGTTTTAGAGTCGAGACTCCTAAGATATCTTCATGAGCTATATACATATTTTTGGGAGTAGGGTCTAGCACTGAGTAGGCCAGGTAGTCCGAGGCCTTCTCTCATAATTGCGCACCACCGTAAGTATATATTTGAGACCTCTCGAGAGATTATTTCCCCTGCCCAAGGGCACGCCCGTGATATCACAAGGCTTAGGACGACTCTGCCCACGAGAGCAAGTTTGTTGGGGCATCATATAAGCTCTATCGTGATGGTGTCGTTATGATGAGTGTCCCATTGTTCCTCATATTTTCAGTTGCTTATGTTCATATATTATGATATTATGTTTTATAGCATATTTGAACCATTGATTAGCTTATGAGTTTTCACGTATAATTTCAAGTATGGTACATTACATGATTTTCTATTTCTAAACCTTGGTTCATTATGTTCAGTTTATGATGAATATCTCATGATTATGATTACTTCAAAAATATGATGTTTAGAATGTCATCCTTACTCTCATGTTCTATCTTGATTTATGTTCATGTTTTAGACTATTATTTTACTAGCATATTTTGCTTTCTCTGCATACTCAATGTACTGACTGCATATTCTATGCTATATCGTTTCATGATATAGATCCAGGTACTCAGACTCAACCCGCAGTTAAAAATGTTTTAGACTTGATCAGCTAGCAGGGGTGAGGCCTCATCTTTTGAGGACCAGAGTAATCTTCTTCATTTCAATTCTTTTACCTAATTTTAGTTTCAGACTTTGGAGTTAGTTGGGGGCTTATCCTAGTAGCTCATTAGTTAGTAGAAGCTTTCAGACATAGAGTTAGTATGTCATGCTTTGTGACTCGATGTTTTAAATTATCAAATTATCTTGTTATTTGTAAGGGAATATCTTATAATCCAGTTAGTTCTCACTCAGTTTTCCTTATAAGTTATATTATGCTTGTAGTATGCTATGCCATAGGTTGGCTTGGAGTCATTCGTAGTTCTAGGTCATGTGTCACGGTTTGGAGTGTGGACTCAGGTCGTGACAAGAGAGGAGTCGATGACTCAACTCTTTTACTATAAGGAGCCTATTAGTCACTTCTTATCACCTTTTTGTTAATGTCTTTAACCTTCATTTCATAAACATGAATCTCACATACCTTTACATGACCCTAGCTATCACAACATGTAGTTTCCTATAACATGCTTCCTTTTTTTTTTAACAATATATCATTATTTACATGACCACTAATAATTCGTTTTGTCAACGTCTTGCTTTGTTTACATAAAACGTGGATTACATAATGACGATGTTTATACATATAACACAACATAAGGACCAGATCACAGTGCCCACAATAAGAGCTCTCCTGACTCGATTTACAACTACGACAACAATCATATATATCACATCTTTCGTGTTGCTTTCATATGCTTCGTACATTTCAATGATTGTAACCTTATATCATGTATTTTCAACTTCTTGACAGAACCATAACATGCCTCAATATAATTTAAAATGTATAACTGTCGGTCCTATCAATGACATTGATTCATGCTGGTAAAATAAGAAAAGGAACATCTTACATATCTCGTTTCAGCGAGTTCTTTTAGTCGATATTTTCCTCCAACTATTAACTTACAGTTCCTTCAATTCCCTAGCTTACAACCATGAAGCAAGGGCTGTTTCATGCCAAAAATTCTAGCCAAGAACACAATAATCACAATACAAGTTACTATCAGTTTTAACTTCACAACTTAGAGAAATTAAAAGGGTAGAATTTCTTACCTTCTTTGTAGAAAACTTCCTTCAACTTGTACTTGAAGCTTCTTCAAGTTCCAACTCACAATATAAAGAAAATAAGTGAGTCACTCCCACAGAAATCTGGGCAGCATCAACACACAACAATTATAACAAGAACACATCAACCCTCAACACAAACTACTACAAGTTCCCTCCAAGTTTTCTTTCTCAAACTCATAGAAATCAAAGGGGAATTTTCTTGCCTTTATTTGAGGATATTTTTAGCCAAGATAGGAGAGGTTTCCTCCAAACTCTATTTTCCAGAACCATGTCAAAATGCAGCAACACATCAAAACAGTCAGGTAGAAATGATCCTCACAATGCCAAGAACAATCACCCAAATTTGCTTGTGAGGATGAGGATGTTATTTAAGAAGCCAGTTCAATTGGAGGTGAGGATGAAATGTTATTTGGGTTGGGTTTTGCCTTATAAAGGCATCCAAACCGTAACCTTAATTTGTCTCTGCCTGGATAGTTCGCGGTAAAATAATCATAATTTTTACTCTGATATTAAATTGACGAGCGGTTTAACGTTACGAAAACTAAACTCAAAATCCTTAATTTGTTAGGTCATAAGATTTCTAACTCATTATAGATCGGGAGATATGATCATCCCAACTTAGACCACATATGAAATTATTTGAAATATTTTCACGTAATAAAACTGTGAACTAGAAATTTTGGTTACCAAGCTCTCTTTGGCCTAAAACTTCAATTTAATTCTTTAATCACATTCATATATCCATTGCAGGATTTGATCACCAATTTGGAATTTCATTCTCCCGACACTTATATAATACACAGGTCATTGATCTTGGGCAGATTTATATGCCCAAGTGATACTCAAACGTATCATTTTCACCTTGTTTATCTAGCAATGTGTATACATTTTCATGTAATTGGTAATAAAATGTGAATTTATACTAACCAACATGATTAGCATTGTTTTGTAGGTAAAATGTGATTTCGAGGAGCTAAAATGCATGTTGGAACAATATCGGAGTTGGACTTGGATTCGAGCACGGAAAAGGCATTGGACTGCACCAATTAAAGGGGCTCCGCGATGGAGCCGTGTCACGCTGCCATCGCGGAGGCATTCTGCCTGGAGGGTGAAAAATGCATCAATTCCAGTGGAGGCTCGTGACAGTTCTGTGGCACGGTGGCAAGCCTCCGCGTTGCACGTCGTGCCACGTTGATGCTTTATTCCCGGACCCCCAATTTCCAGTGAGGGTCCGCGTCCACGCCGTGTCACGGAGGCAGTGCTCCGCGATGCACTCCGTGACACGTTGCTTGTTATTCCGGGAAAAATTTCCACTAGTATAAATAGAACACTTAAGTTTATTTTTCATAATTCAGACTTGGTGGAGCAAGGACGTGGGTTACAGGCAGTTGAGGGATGAAAAGTTCAGGGTTTTTTCTCTCCTTCTTTCTTCTCTAATTTAATTGTTTGTATGATTAACACTTGTTTTAGGATGATTAATCCACAAATGAGTGGCTAATTCCCTTCCTTGCTGAGGTTATGAACACTTGTGATGAATTTTGATCATTGAATTATATGGTTTTTCATCTTTTTCTTTCATGTTGTTCTATTAATTCTTGTTTCTACTGCATTGGTGTGTCGCCGACATTAATGTATATCTAAAAAGTCCGATTTCACTCGAGAGAGCACAAATTGGAAAGTTGTGAATTAATAGGATATTGTTCTTTACTTGATTTGGAAAAATTGAGTTTTGATGTGCTTTCCTGATAGAAATATACTTGAAAGCCGCATTAGTCAATTTAGGAACCGGAATTGTATTGCTAGGTCATGAATTGCATTTGATCACAGAAATGTAGACGAATGGTTTATGATTCTTAAGTGAGATTAAATATGAGAGTTTTAATCTCTTGGCTAATGTTCTTGGCTAGCAACTGGAAGAAAAGATTAACCAATTTATGATTATAATCAGTTTCATTACATGTTCGTAACCTTGGCATGCTCATATCCATAGCTTAAATTCAAAGTAGATAATCGTTAGTAGTTATAGTATAAAATTTATAAAACAAATTATTCACTTTTTGGTTACGTTGTTGTCAGCATATTTAGAAGTGAGATATAATATAGTATACTTAAGCAATTTTCACTTATCCAGAGTCTCCGTGGATCGATACTTGGCTTACTTTAGCCACTTACTACTTGTTTGACCACGTGCACTTGCGTGTCGGTTTATAACCCCAAACAAAGCACCGAACAAGTTTTTGGCACTGTTGCCGGGGAGACTAGGCAATTGGTGAAATTGTATTAAGTGTAAATTTACTGTATTTTTATTTTATTTTCTTAAGTGTTGACAACTTGGTCTTAGCCTGTATTTTGCAGACTTAATTGTTGTGAACACTGGCAAGAGACAAAGAGCTGGTGGAATCTTATATAGAGCCTGAACGGATATTTCATAGTAAACGGAGAGAAGCTCTACAAAGGAAGCTGCAGTTGCTCAGACAGACTATTATGGAGCAACAAAATCCACCGGTTGTGAGGGCAGTGTTAGTGCCCGAAGAAGCAGCAGCAAGGCCGGTTCGCGAGGTGGCAATCCCACATGCCAACAATGTTACATCCAGTATCCGCAAATCAGAGCCTGGAGGGAGATTTGAACTAAAGCAAAATATGGTGCAATTGTTGCACACAAGCGGGCAATTTACCGGTCTCCCTCATGAAGACCCACAACAGCATCTCCAAAACTTTTTGGAGATAAGTGACACTTATATACCCGCTAGAGTGTCACCTGATTATGTTCGGCTTACATTATTTCCGTGCTCATTACTCGGAGAAGCCAAGAGGTGGTTGAAAGCTGAGCCACCAAATTCTATTTCAACGTGGGATGATCTTGCACGGAAGTTCTTGATAAGGTTTTTTCCTTCTGGCAAAATAGTAAGGCTTAGAAGTCAAATTCTAAGTTTCAAACAGAGGGAGGGAGAAAATTTATATCAAGCCTGGGAAAGATT
This sequence comes from Datura wrightii, assembly GCA_035772735.1. Taxonomy (NCBI): domain Eukaryota; kingdom Viridiplantae; phylum Streptophyta; class Magnoliopsida; order Solanales; family Solanaceae; genus Datura; species Datura wrightii. The sequence continues at coordinate 14,086,261 of JASDFA010000006.1, read as the reverse complement.
TAAATCCATGTTGCGGGACTGTCCTCATCATCATCAGTCCAATGACGTGTTGGTGCACACATTTATTGAGGGTTTGGAACCCCATACAAAAATTTTGCTAGATTCAGTAACTGGAGGGCAAGCGCTGGAAAAGACGTATGAGGAGCTGTACACTTTGCTAAACCGGATTTCACAGGGCAATCCAGAATGGAATGCTGATTCATCACAAGGTGGAGCAAGGAAAGCAGCAGGAGTGCTTGAAGTGGATAGATTTACAGCTATCGCTGCACAGATAGCTGCCTTGCAGAATCAGTTGAACAACCACTTCAGCAACATGACTTTGAACCAGCCTTCAGCTCCAGTTAATGCAGTCCAGCAAATGTGGTGTGAAGTGTGTGGAAGCAGTGAGCACTCAGTTGAGTGCTGTGGAGCCAACCCTGATTCGGTTAACTTTGTGGGGAATGCACAAAGAAATCATCAACAGTATGGGAGTAGCTACAATTCAAATTGGAGGAACCATCCAAATTTTTCATGGGGTAGCAACAACCATCAAGGCCAAAGTGCGGGTCAGGGTATGCAAAGGAATCAAGGAGGGCAACAGAACTACCAATCTCAATTCAGAAATAACAATTCCCCTCCTCCACCACCATCACCCAGCATTGAGGAGATGTTCAAGACCATGATCGCTAATCAAGCGCAATTGCAGGCTGACTATGTTAAATTGGCAGCCGAAGTAAAAAATAACCAGGTAGCGACCAAGGCTCTTGAGTATCAATTTGGGAAATTTGCTAGTGCCCAAAATACTAGGCCCAGAGGAGGACTGCCGAGCGACACGGATCCGAATCCGAAGTAGGTAAATGCAGTGACCACAAGGAGTGGTTTGCAACTGAAGGAGGTGGAACCAGAAAGACCACCTCAAAAGTCGGGAGCATCAGAAGTTGAGGGGGAGCAAAGTTCGGAAAGGGGGAAGACCAAAGAAGCTGAATCAGAGAGACCTCCACCCCCGTTCCCTCAACGACTCAAGAAACACAAGGAGGAGGCGTGTTTCAAGAAATTCATGGAGGTGCTTAAACAGGTACATGTTAACTTACCTCTTGTTGATGTCTTGTAGGGAGTGCCTAAATATGCCAAATACATTAAAGACATCGTGGCCAACAAAAGTCGTTTGACTGAGTATGCCACGGTGGCTTTGACGGAGGAGTGCACTTACCGGATCCAAAATAGACTTCCCACGAAGCTAAAAGACCCTGGAAGTTTTACTATCCAGCTTACTATTGGGCAGAGCATCCGAGCTCGTGGATTGTGTGACCTGGGAGCGAGCATAAATCTGATGCCATCTTCGGTATTCAGAAAGTTGGGTCTAGGGAATCCTAGACCTACAACCGTAATCTTGCAGTTGGCAGACCGATCCTTAGCTAGGCCGGATGGCATTGTTGAGGATGTGCTTGTGCAAGTAGGCTCCCTAATTTTTCCGGTAGATTTTATTGTTCTGGATTTTGAACCAGACGCGGAAGTCCCATTTATTTTTGGACGACCCTTCTTGGCAACCGGGAAAGCATTAATCGACGTAGTTGCGGGTCAACTTACAATGCGAGCACATGACAAGGTAGAGGTGTTCGATGTGTACAAAGCACCCAAGCTCCCGATGGTGAATGAAGAACCCTCGGTGATCAATGTAATTGATCATGGTAATGCTAAGCAGATGAATGATGCCCGAGAGTTGATGGGAAGACCACCGGATAGGTGTAAGCACTACTAGGGGGAGGACAATGATCGTGAGAAATCGTCCATCACCCTAGCGGACAATTGAGCATAAATGACGTCGAGCCGCTACGGTAAACCAGGCGCTGCACGGGAGGCAACCCGTGAAAAATAATTTTTATTTATTTATTTATTTTGTAAAGTGTAAATAGATTTTACTTTTCTTTTTCTTGATTTATTACAAAAATTTTCATTTTAGTTAGTATTTTTTATTTTAGTTACGTGAAACCTATTATTCTAACCAATTTTGTTTAGTGAGATGATTTTCAGGTCAGGCGGAGTAAAATGTGCACGGAATCGTGAAGGAAAAGGCGAGGTATGAAAAAATTAATAAAATGTTGAAGACAGTGAGCTGGGGCGATAGCTCTTTGTCACGGAGGAGGACCTCCGCGTTACCCTCCGTGACACGTTGAGGCATAACCTGGAAATTTTAAAATTTCCAGTAAGCTATCGCAATGGCACCGTGTCACGGAGGCAGTGCACCGCGATGCACTCCGTGACACGTTGCCATATAAATTCTGACGGGTCACACTGGGTTGTCGGGTGACCCGCGTGTTTTTCTACATTCTAAACCCCGATTTCCCTTTTTTTTCCCTCATTCTTGTTCTCCTCCGCGATCAAACATCCCTAAATCCCTTCCCCACCAACGTGCCACGGCTTAAGGCAAAGAATTACCAAGTTTTCTTCGGTTCTTCAACTACAAGGTATGTTTTCCGATTATCTCTCAAGTTTTTGTCGATTTTATTCCAAATTAAGCATGAGAGGTGAACTAAATCACCCTAAGTTGAAATTAAGCATGAATTTGAGTTATTTATTTATTGATAAAAGTTCGGAATGTTGTAATGATCATTTGAACTTGTCGATTGCATGAATTATTCGAATTTGATTGCGAAATTCAATTCTAGGGCTTGGTTGTTGAAATCGAAATTGGTAATGTGTTGAATCCGTTAAATATATGTCGGGTTGTATGTATTGAATGAGATGAATCGTTGTACAAATTGTTTGAATGTTAATTGATCTTGGGCAGATTTATATGCCCAAGTGATACTCAAACGTATCATTTTTACCTTGTTTGTTGTGCGATGTGTATATAATATCATGTATTTGGTAATAAAATGCGAATTTATACTAACCAACATGATTAGCATTTGTTTTGCAGGATAATGTGATTGTGAGGAGCTAAAATGCGTGTTGGAACTATGTCAGAGTTGGACTGGGATGCGAGTGTGGAAAAGGCCTTGGATGGCACATTTTACAGTGGCTCCGCGATGGAGCCGTGCCACGCTGCCATCGCGGTAGCACACTGCCTGGGCAGAAATAAAATTGGCAATTTCCAGTGTGCCTGCGCGTCAGCTCCATGGCACAGAGATAGGCCTCCGCGATGGCCTCTGTGCCACGTTGAGGCCAATTATCCGGACCCTGCAATTTCCAGAGAGGGTCCGCGTCCACGCCGTGTCACGGAGGCAGTGCTCCACGTTGGCCTCCGTGACACGTTGCTTGTTATTCCGGGAAAAATTTCCCACTAGTATAAATAGCACACTTAGGTTATTTTTAAAGGAGTTTTTTTTTAGTTTTAGTTTTTGGAGCCTGAGTTCAGAAGTGGAGAGCAGGAACGTGGTTTTGTGGCAGTTGAAGAATAGAAAAGATAAGAGTTTTCTTCTCTTCCCTTCTTCTTTCCTTCAATTGTATGCATGATTAACACTCATTCTAGGATGATTAATCCAAGAATGAGTGGCTAATTCCTTTCTTGCTGAGGTTTTGAACTTGTGTAATGAATGTTGGTAATAATTGATATGGTTTCTTCTTCTTCTTGCATGTTCTTCTATTAATTCTTGTGTTTATTACATTATTGATTGGCCACCATTAATGTATATCTAAAAAGTCCAATTTCACTCGAGAGAGCATGAAATTGGAAAGTTGTGAATTAATAGGGTATTGTTCTTAACTTGATTTGGGAAAATTGGGTTTTGATGTGCTTTCTTGATAGAAATATACTTGAAAGCCGTATTAGTCAATTTAGGAAGCGAAATTGGAGTGTTAGGTCATAAATTGCATTTGATCACAGAAATGTAGACGGATGGTTTATGATTCTAAAGTGAAATTAAATACGGAAGTTTTAATTTCTAGGCAAACGTTCTTGGCTAGCAATATGAAGAAGAGAATGACCAAATTATCATGATTATCAAGTTCATTACTCATTCTCAACCTTGGCATGTGCATATCCATTGTCTAAATTCAACGTAAATAGTAGTTATTAATTTTAGTATAATTAGTTTAGAAACAAAACTCACTCAAATCTTGGTTGGATTGTTGTTAACATAATTAGAAATAGAATAGAGATATAGTAAACTAGGCAGTTTTGCATATCTAGAGCAGCCTCCTTGGATCGATACTTGGCTACTTAGCCACTTTATTACTTGTTTGACCACGTACACTTACGTGTTGGTTTTTAATATATACCGAGCAGCGATACGCGCGCAACAAGTTTTTGGCGCCGTTGCCGGGGAGGCTAGGCGATTTGTAAAATTGTGTTTAGTGTAAATTTACTGTATTTGTATTTTTATTTTCTTAAGTGTTAACAACTTGGTCTTAGCCTGTATTTTGCAGATTTTTATTTCTGTGAACACTGGCAAGGGACAAGGAGCTGGTGGAATCTTACTTAGAGCCAGAACGTGAATTGCACAGTCAACGTAGAGAAGCTCTTCGGAAGAAGCTGCAGTTGATCAAACAGTCTATGATGGAGCAACCAAATCCACCAGTTGTGCGGGCAGTGTTAGTGCCCGAGGAAGTAGCAGCCAGGCCGGTTCGCGAGGTGGCAATCCCACACGCTAATAATGTACATTCCAGCATCCGCAGACAAGAGCCTGGGGGGAGATTTGAGTTAAAGCAAAATATGGTGCAACTTTTGCACACTAGCGGGCAGTTTACCGGTCTCCCTCACGAAGATCCGCAACAACATCTCCAGAACTTTTTGGAGATAAGTGACACTTACATCCCCGCTGGAGTGTCACCTGATTATGTTCGGCTCACCTTATTTCTATTTTCCTTACTTGGTGAAGCCAAGAGGTGGTTAAAAGTTGAACCACCCAACTCTATATCAACGTGGGATGAACTTGCAAGGAAGTTTTTGATCAGATTTTTCCCTTCAGGTAAAACAGCTAAACTTCGAAGTCAGATTCTAAGTTTTAAACAAAGGGAAGGAGAAAATCTTTATCAAGCCTGGGAAAGATTCAAGTCCATGTTGCGAGACTGTCCTCATCATCATCAGTCAAACGAGGTGTTGGTACACACTTTTATTGAGGGTTTGGAACCCCACACTAAAATTTTGTTACACTCAGCAGCTGGAGGGCAAGCGCTGGAGAAGACTTATGAGGAGCTGTACACTTTGCTCAACCGAATTTCACAAGGCAATCCGGAATGGAATGCAGATTCTTCAAGAGGTGGAGCAAGGAAAGCAGCGGGAGTGCTTGAAGTGGATGGATTCACAGCTATCGCTGCACAGATAGCTGCTTTGCAAAATCAGTTAAACACTCACTTCAGCAATATGAATTTGAACCAGCCTTCAGCCTCAGTCAATGCAGTCCAACAGATGTGGTGTGAAGTGTGTGGTAGCAGTGAGCATTCAGCTGAATGCTGTGGTGCAAATCCTGATTCTGTCAACTTTGTGGGCAATGCACAGAGGAATCAACAGCAGTTTGGTGGTGGCTACAACTCGAACTGGAGGAATCATCCGAATTTTTCGTGGGGTAGCAACAATCAACAAGGCCAGGGTTCAGGGCAGGGTATGCACAGAAACCAAGGAGGGCAACAAGGCTATCAGAATCAGTTCAGAAATCACAATGCCCCTCCTCCACCACCATCACCGACTATTGAGGAAATGTTCAAGACCATGATTGCCAACCAGGCACAATTGCAGGCTGACTATGTCAAATTGGCAGCCGAAGTAAAGAACAATCAATTGGCAACCAAGGCTCTTGAATATCTGTTTGGGCAATTTGCTAGTGCCCAAAATACTAGACCAAGGGGAGGACTACCTAGCGACACGGATCCCAATCCTAAGCAGGTAAATGCAGTGACCACGGGGAGTGGTTTACAATTAAAGGAGGTGGAACCGGAAAGACCGCCTCAGAAGTCAGGAGCAGCAGATGTTGAGGGAGAACAAACCTCAGATACGGGGAAGACCAAAGAAGCTGAACCAGCAAGGCCTCCACCCCCGTTCCCTCAACGACTTAAGAAACACAAGGAGGAGGCGTGTTTCCAGAAATTCATGGAGGTACTTAAACAGGTACATGTTAACTTACCTCTTGTTGATGTCTTGCAGGGTGTGCCAAAATATGCGAAGTATATCAAAGACATCGTGGCCAACAAAAGTCGCTTGACTGAGTATGCCACGGTGGCTTTAACGGAGGAATGCACATCCCGTATTCAGAACAGGTTGCCCACTAAACTGAAGGATCCTGGAAGTTTTACTATCCAGCTGACGATTGGGCAAAGTATCCGAGCTCGTGGGTTATGCGACTTGGGGGCAAGTATAAATCTGATGCCATCTTCGGTATTCAGAAAGTTAGGGCTAGGGAGTCCTAGACCTACAACAGTGATCTTGCAGCTAGCAGACAGGTCTTTAGCTAAGCCGGATGGCATTGTTGAGGATGTGCTAGTGCAGGTAGGCTCCCTCATTTTTCCGATAGATTTCATTGTTCTGGATTTTGAACCAGATGCGGAAGTCCCATTTATTTTGGGACGACCTTTTTTGGCAACCAGAAAGGCATTGATCGATGTAGCTGCGGGTCAACTCACAATGCGAGCACACAACAAGGTTGAGGTGTTCGACGTGTACAAGGCACCTAAGCTCCCGACTGTCTATAAGGAACTCTCGGTGATCAACGTGATTGATCATGGGAATGCAAATGGATTGAGTGATTCCCGAGAGTTACTAGGTAGGCCACCAGACAAGGTTGAGAACTACTGGGAGATGACCATGACCGGGACAAATCGTCCATCTCCCTAGTAGAAACTTGAGCATAAAGGCTGTCGAGCTGCGACGTTAAACCAGGCGCTGCACGGGAGGCAACCCGTGAAAAATATTTTTTTTCTTTCCTTAGTTTAAAGTTTTTCTTTTATTCTATTTTCTTTTCTTTTTCTTGACTAGGCTTAGATTTGCGTTTTATTTAGTAAATTTTTTTTATTTAGTAATTTAGTAATTTTTTTATTTTTTTTGTAGGGAATCTATTAATTTAACCAATTTTTCTTTAGTGAGGTGATTTTCAGGTATACTGGAGGAAAAATACGTGGAATCGAGGAAACGAGGCGAGGTATGAAAAATAAAATTTGATGGTGAAACAGAGCACTGGCGCGTTGGCGCCGTGTCACGGAGGCAATGCTCCGCGTTGACCTCCGTGACACGTTGAAGGCAAATCTGGAATTTTTTTTATTCCAGTAAGCCAACGTGTTGGCTCCGTGTCACGGAGGAGGGGCTCCGCGTTACCCTCCGTGACACGTTGCCCTTATCCCAGTGCCGGGTCACACCGGGTTTCCGGGTGACCCGCGTGTTTCCTTTAAATAAACCCCCGATTTTCGCCCATTTTCCCCCATTCCCTCTACCCTCCGCGACAAAAACACCCATTCCCCTAGCAACGTGCCACGTTAATAGGCAAGGAAAACGTCAAGTTTTCGTCGATTCTTCAATTCCAAGGTATGTTTTCATCGTCTAACTCAATTTTTTGGCGATTTTTGTCAATTTTGGGCATGTAAGGTGAGACATACCACCTTAGGTAGAAATTAAACATGGTGGTGAATTATGTTGTGATTGATTATGTTCGGATTGTTGTATTTAGCATTTGAACTTGTCGATTATGTAAATAATTCGAAATTGATTGTCGAACTCTATCCTAGGGCTTGGGTTGTTGAATTTGACTTGGGCAACTTGATTGTTTGGTGAATTCAATGTCGGGGTGTGTTTATTATTTGAGATAAGTCATGGTAAATAGTGTGTAAATGTTCAAAGACGACTAATTCTCGAATTTTTGTGGGAAATTGCATAATGTGTGAATTGGTTAGATTGTTTAGATTAGCTTGTATACGAAATATTTTTCTAGTTGTTTTTAGTTTGTGGTTGTTTTGTTGCTTGTGCGATGGTTGAATTGCTGTCGATAGTAGGATTGGGTTAGCTGTATGAAGTCTGAGTAGTTCGCTAGCCGTTATGCTGTCGAATTTTTGTGAACGCATTAAGCAACATGTTTATAGTTGATTGTGTTTGGGGTGTAAATAGAGCTATCCTTGCTAAAATGTTGTAAATATTGTTAAAGACTAAGTGTGGGGTAAATTTTGTTTAACCCGACCTTAGCCGAAGCTAGCAAGTTTTTAGCTTAACGTTGTGCTTGTCTGTGTAAATTGACAGGTACAATGGCCAGCCGACAAGATAAAGGCAAGGGTGCTTCAACCTCAGGAACCGGCAGAAAGAGAATGAGACTGGGCACTGCTGTCCCAGCTGCACCTGCTGTTCCACGCGGTCAACACCGCCGATACAGGACACGATGGGTCACCGATGAAGGGAAGAAATGGTACGCAAAGCATAAGGAGAACAAGTACTTCCCGGAGGAACATATTGCAAGGGAACCACTTGCACAGGAGTTCCCTCGCATTGTACAGAGGATTGAGGCAGCTGGGCTCAGCTTCATTTTTCAGGAGCCCAAGGAGTGCAACCTTCACTTGGTCCTGGAATTCTACGCCAACTGGAACCCGTCCATCAGGAGCCATACTATTAAAATCAGAGGGCAGATTGTCACTCTGGAACCCCAGCAGCTGAATGCTATCGTTGGAGCGCGGGACACAGACGCCCACGTCCTCCGCCAGTTAAACATCACCCCACCGTACGCCGACATCAGACGTACGTTGTGTGGGGCTCGATCCACAGCCCGATGGAGCAGACACAAAGAGAGGGGTTACCATCAGACTCTGCCTTATTCGCAGATGAACATGGAGGCCAGAATCTGGCTAAAAATTGTATGTTCGTGTTTGATCCTGGGAGTGCATATGACAGACGTGACCCGGGACCGTGTCTGCCTGGTGTATGCCCTTATGAAAGGGCTTGAGATTAATGTGGGGGCGGTCATAATATCCGCCATGAAGAGAGCCAGACTACACCAGGGCCACAGATACGGGTTTGGCGGACTCATCACCACCTTCCTCTGAGGCCTCAACATTGAGGAAGAAGCCTTGGATTACATTCCGCAGTTGGAGCGGAGGGCCCTTGATGTGACAAAGACCAAGGCCCCCGACACTACACACGGACCGGTGCTGACTTTGGGCGAGCGACATGCTCGTGACGACCAGTATATGGACCGTATGTTCGGCATGCAGATGCTGCAGCTACGGATAGGTGGGAGACCAGCCACCGAGGATGAGTTATGGCAGCTGGAGCTGGACTACCCCTTTGGCGAGAACGCCAGAGCTTTATGCAAGGTGGGGCCAGCCTTTGTGGAGCCGACTGATGACGACGTCCCTACTGATGAGGAGACACGTCGTGAGGACTCTGATGTAGAGTCCGATGACGACGATGGAGCCGATTCGGATATGGGCGACGAGGCCGCAGCACCGGATGAGGAAGTCGAATATTTCGACTGAGCGGGGAGTTCCACTACCCATATGTTGTGCTTTGTATTGTGTGAACACTGGGGACAGTGTTCGATTTAAGTGTGGGGTGGGGAGTAGTTAGGTGCTGGGTCATAGGCTCTGAACTTGCTGTATAATTTTTCCTTGACGTTTATGTATGTCTGTGCTTTCCCTGTTGTTGTGAACTGATTTCGTGATCTATGTGTATATATTTGTGTTGTGGCTGATGATGTGTGTTTTGAAAGTTATGGTTGCCTTTGTAAATATTTTGTAAATTTTGTAAATATTTTTTCTATCGATATGATCTATATTTTTCAAAATTTTTGCGAAAAGATTTTGCATTTATCAACATAGTTTGCAAATATTTTCTATCGAAATGATCGATGTGTTGCAAAAATTTTGAAGTTTTATTTTTGGGTTTCTCAGAGTTTGTTTTCGGTTCTTTTACCGAGAATAGTCCCATTGAACCGATGTCATAGTTAGTGACCGTTCCCTATGATGGATGGATGACGACCGTCTTAAGGGAAATGTAGTCGATAGGAGCAGATGTTTTGTTTTTAGTTTCTTTGGTGGATTGCATCAATAAACTGTAGTTGCTTATGGTTGCTAAAATTTCGTTGCGTGTTGTAATTGATGTTCGAAATGTGAAAATGATTCGGTTGAAAGCATGCAATTGTGTAAATATGTTGAGTTACCTAGGCTATAGAATTTGGTTCATTATGATTGAGGCTTAATCTTGAATTCATGTAATTGACTAATTAAAGAGTCTGTGAATGCATCTTGATTCGAGCATGTGCATGAAGTGTGAAGTGAGGTTTTGCCATTCCATGTCATTGTGAATTGTCTAGAACTTGCCTGGTGTGTATACAAAACGAAATGAAGGAGGTGTAGTGTTGGAAAGGATGTAGGCATTTCTTTATTTTAACCGTTAGTTTCCATTTTTTTTCTTGTCAAATTCTACCTTTTTATATGTTGTATACCCTAGTCAGCCCGTTGAGCCTTTAGCCGATTTCTTTCTTTTGTCCAGAATTGTATGAACTAAGCTTTATTCCTTCTTTTCATTAGCCTTACAGTCTTTAAGAAGCTCTTAAGCGCTCATAAAGAACAGAAAATGTTTCCCAAAGTGTTAAAGAGTGAAAAGAGTGAAAAGAAAAGAAAAGCAAAGTGAGGAAAGAAAAGATGATGTTGAAGAGGCACCCGTTGTAATTAAAGGAAATTGAGGGTACAGGAAAACCTTCTATTTTGTTTCAAGTGTGCCTGATGAAATGGGCTGTATGAAAGTAAACCAGCATGAATGGGAGAAAAAGAGAAAAGAGAGGAACAATGTCCATGAGTCGATGCGAATGAGTTGAAAAGGCGCTTAAGGATACTAGCAACTATTAGTGGCTAATCCAATATATATATACTAGATCCATAGCCCAGTTACAACCCATTAAAAGTCCTATTTGATCCTACATTGCATTTCTTTATATTAGTGGAGTAATACACTAAGGGCAAGCCTATGGGTCATGACATGATGCATGTGAATTCTTTTGGGAGAGAGAGTGAAATTAATTTTTATATGCCCCTACTTGCATGTTTGTGTGCTGCATGAACATAAAAAGGGGAAGTTTCTCTCGAGTTGTGAGGGTACATGCTTGATGAAAGATTGATTTTCGTGTCGAATTTCTTGATTAGTTGATTTGCATGAGTTTGTCGATATCAAGAATCAATTCTTAAAAGTCTAGGAAGCCTCGATGTATTAAGGTCATTGTCTTGTACGACCAAGCATGTTTTCTTGATGATTTGCAAAAATCGAATAATCGGTATGACCGTAACGTAAATGGCTGCACCATAGTGACAAAGGTTGAGATGTGATGTGCATGATTTGTGTATGTGTTGTTCGAGGACGAACAAGGATTTAAGTGTGGGGTAAGTGATCTTGGGCAAATTTATATGCCCAAGTGATACTCAAACGTATCATTTTTACCTTGTTTGTTGTGCAATGTGCATATAATATCATGTATTTGGTAATAAAATGCGAATTTATACTAACCAACATGATTAGCATTTGTTTTGCAGGATAATGTGATTGTGAGGAGCTAAAATGCATGTTGGAACTATGTCGGAGTTGGACTGGGATGCGAGTGTGGAAAAGGCCTTGGATGGAACATTTTACAGTGGCTCCGCGATGGAGCCGTGCCACGCTGCCATCGCGGTAGCACACTGCCTGGGCAGAAATAAAATTGGCAATTTCCAGTGTGCCTGCGCGTCAGCTCCGTGGCACGGAGATAGGCCTCCGCGATGGCCTCTGTGCCACGTTGAGGCCAATTATCCGGACCTTGTAATTTCCAGAGAGGGTCCGCGTCCACGCCGTGTCACGGAGGCAGTGCTCCGCGTTGGCCTCCGTGACACGTTGCTTGTTATTCCGAGAAAAATTTCCCACTAGTATAAATAGCACACTTAGGTTATTTTTAAAGGAGTTTTTTTTTTAGTTTTAGTTTTTGGAGCCTGAGTTCAGAAGTGGAGAGCAGGAACGTGGTTTTGTGGCAGTTGAAGAATAGAAAAGATAAGAGTTTTCTTCTCTTCCCTTCTTCTTTCCTTCAATTGTATGCATGATTAACACTCATTCTAGGATGATTAATCCAAGAATGAGTGGCTAATTCCTTTCTTGCTGAGGTTATGAACTTGTGTAATGAATGTTGGTAATAATTGATATGGTTTCTTCTTCTTCTTGCATGTTCTTCTATTAATTCTTGTGTTTATTACATTATTGATTGGCCACCATTAATGTATATCTAAAAAGTCCAATTTCACTCGAGAGAGCATGAAATTGGAAAGTTGTGAATTAATAGGGTATTGTTCTTAACTTGATTTGGGAAAATTGGGTTTTGATGTGCTTTCTTGATAGAAATATACTTGAAAGCCGTATTAGTCAATTTAGGAACCGAAATTGGAGTGTTAGGTCATAAATTGCATTTGATCACAGAAATGTAGACGGATGGTTTATGATTCTAAAGTGAAATTAAATACGGAAGTTTTAATTTCTAGGCAAACGTTCTTGGCTAGCAATATGAAGAAGAGAATGACCAAATTATCATGATTATCAAGTTCATTACTCGTTCTCAACCTTGGCATGTGCATATCCATTGTCTAAATTCAACGTAAATAGTAGTTATTAATTTTAGTATATAATTAGTTTAGAAACAAAACTCACTCAAATCTTGGTTGGATTGTTGTTAACATAATTAGAAATAGAATAGAGATATAGTAAACTAGGCAGTTTTGCATATCTAGAGCAGCCTCCTTGGATCGATACTTGGCTACTTAGCCACTTTATTACTTGTTTGACCACGTACACTTGCGTGTCGGTTTTTAATATATACCGAGCAGCGATACGCGCGCAACATTAATAGACGACGAATTCTCGGGTTTTGGGAAAATGTTGAAATTTGTTCAAATTGGGTTGGTTGTATAGGTTCATGTGTATAGAATTTTTGTTGTTGTTTTTGTTTCGTTGTTTTTCTTTGCTAAGTGCGATGGTTGAATTGCTAGCGATGGTAGTGATTGGGATTAGCTGTACGAAGTCTGAGTAGTACGCAAAAGTTATACCGTCGAATTTTTCTTGTTGAACGCACTAAGCATGAATTGTATAGCTGGTATTTTGGTGTAAATAAAGTTATTCTTGCCGAATTGTTATCACTGTAGCTAAGGACTAAGTGTGGGGTAAACTTAGTGTAACCCGACCTTAGCCGAAGTTAATATTCATTTAGCTTGACATTGCGATTGTTTACTTGTGTTGACAGACAAAATGGCAAGCAGGCAAGATAAAGGTAAGGGTGCATCAACTTCAGGCACCGGGAGGAAAAGACTTAGACTGGGCTTAGCAGTCCCAGCTGCACCAGCAGTTCCACACGGCCAGCGCCGCCAATACGGAACGAGATGGGTGACTGATGAGGGGAAGAAGTGGCATGCTAAACACAAAGAAAACAAATACTTCCCCGAGGAGCATATAGCACGGGAACCATTAGCACAGGAGTTCCCCCGAATAGTTCAAAGGATCGAGGCAGCTGGGCTCAGCTTCATATTTCAGGAGCCCAAGGAATGCAACCTACACCTGGTCCGGGAGTTCTATGCTAATTGGAACCCGGCAATCAGAAGCCACACCATCAAGATCAGAGGGCAGATAGTCACTCTGGAACCCCAACAGCTAAATGCCATCATTGGAGCGCGGGACACAGACGCCCACGCTCTCCGCCAGCTGAATATTACCCCACCGTATGCCGATATCAGACGCACATTGTGTGGGGCTCGATCCACAGCTAGATGGAGCAGACATAAAGAAAGGGGCTACCACCAGACTCTGTCATACTCTCAAATGAACAGGGAAGCCCGAATCGGGCTGAAGATAGTCTGCTCGTGCCTAATCCCGGGGGTACACATGACTGATGTAACCCGGGACCGTGTTTACCTGGTGTATGCCCTGATGAAAGGGCTGGAGATTAATGTTGGGGCGGTCATCATATCCGCCATGAAGAGAGCTCGATTACACCAGGGCCACAGGTATGGGTTCGGTGGATTACTCACCACCTTTCTCCGAGGCCTCGATGTCGAGGAAGAGGCTTTGGATTATATCCTGCAGTTGGAGTGGCGGGCCTTGGATGTGACCAAAACTAAGGCCCCCGACACCACCCACGGGCCAGTGCTAACGCTTGGCGAGCAACATGCTCGTGATGACCAGTACATGGCGCGGATGTTTGGAATGCAAATGCTCCAGCTCAGGATCGGTGGGAGACCAGCCACGGAGGAGGAGCTATGGCAGCTCGAGCTAGATTACCCATTTGGCGAAAACGCCAGGGCTCTAGGCCGAGTGAGGCCAGCCTTTGTAGAGCCCACAGACGATGATGTCCCCACGGACGAGGAGACACATCGGGAGGACTCCGATGTGGAGTCCGATGACGACGACGGAGGCGACTCGGACATGGGAGATGAGGCAGCAGCACCTGATGAAGAAGTGGAATACTTTGACTTATCAGGGAGTCCCACCACCCAATTTTGTGATTTTTAATTTTTGTGAACACTGGGGACAGTGTTCGGTTTAAGTGTGGGGTGGGGAGTAGTTAGGTGTTGGGCTGGGCTGGTTTGCTTGTATGATTTCCTCTGTATTTTTGTGTGTATGTTTCCCCGTGTTTGTGAATTTGCAAATTGTTCTATATTTGTACATATTTGTGTAATTGATGTGTGTTGTGGAATGTTGATGTTGCCAGCTGAGTCTGTAAAAATTTTTGTAAATATTTTTGCTTATCGAAATGATCGATAATTTTAAAATTTTGCGAAAATATTTTGTTCATATTAAAATATTTTGTAAATAATTTTTCCATTGAAATGATCGATGTTTTGCAAAATTTTTCAATTTTTATTTTTTTGGGTTTCTCGGCGTTTGTTTTCGGTTCTTTTACCGAGAATGGTCCCATTGAACCGACGTCATAGTTAATGACTGTTCCCTATGATGGATGGATGACGACCGTCTTAAGGGAAATGTAGTCGGTAGGAGTAGTTATTTTAATTTATTTTCAGTTTTTTTCTTTGGTGGATTGCATCACGGAACCTGTTGTTACTATATGGTTGTGAAATTTTGGTTGCGTGTTGTAACTGATATTCAAAATGCAAAAGTGATTCGTATGAAAACATGCAATTTTGTTTGAGATACCTAGGTTGTAGAGTTCGATTCGGTGTGATTGAGGCTTAATGTTTGAATTCATGTAATTAGCTGATTGAAGAGTCTGTGAATGCGTCTTGAATCGAGCATGTGCATAAAGTGTGAAGTGAGGTATTGTTATTCCATGCTATTGTGAAGTGTCTAGAACTTGCCTGGTGTGTGTACAAAACGAAATGAAGGAGGTGTAGTGTTGGAAAGGATGTAGGCATTTCTTTGTTTTAACCGAGAGTTTCTATTTTTTTCTTGTCATACTCCCCTTTTATGTGATTGTATACCCTAGTCAGCCCGTTGAGCCTTTAGCCTATTATTTCTTTCTTTTGTCCAAAAAGTATAAACTGAGCTTGATTCTTTCTTTTCATTAGCCGTAAAGTCTATACAAAACTCTTAAGCGCTTAAGAAGAGAAAATAATTTTCCCAAAGTGTCAAAGAGTGAGAATGGTGAAAAGAAAAAGAAGAGCAGAGAGAGGGAAGAAAAGTAAAGGTTGAAGGTGCACTTGCTATAAATAAATGCTAATGAAGGTGCATGAAAAACCTTTGTTTTCGTGTCAAGTGTGCTTGATGAAATGGGTCATACTAAAGTAAATCATCAAGAATGGGATGATGAAAAAAAAAGAAAAGAGAGAAACAATGTCCATGAGTTGATGGGAATGTGTTGAAAAGGCGCTTAAGGATGCTAGTGGCTATTATTGGCTAATCCAATATATACTAGTTCCATAGCTTCCATTACAACCCATTAAAGTCCTACGTGATCTTACATTGCATTTCTTTATATTAGTGGAGTAATACACTAAGGGCAAGCTTATGGGTCATGACATGATGCATGTGAATTCTTTTGGGAGAGAGAGTGAAATTAATTTTTACATGCCCTTACTTGAATGTTTGTGTGTCACATGAGCAAAAAGGGGAAGATTCTCTTGAGTTGTGAGGGCACATGCTTGATGAAAGATTGATTTTCGTGTCGGATATCTTGATTAGCTGATTTGCATGAGTTTGCCGATATCGAGAGTCGATTCTTAAAGTCTAGGAAGTTTTAATGTATTGAAGGTCCTTGCATTGTTAAGACCATGCATGTTTTCTTGATGATTTGAAATATTGAATGATCGGTATGACCGTAGCTCAAATTGTCGCACCATAGTGGAGAAGGTTGGGATGTAAATTGCATGAATTGTATGTTTGTTGTTCGAGGACGAACAAGGATTTAAGTGTGGGGTAAGTGATCTTGGGAAGATTTATATGCCCAAGTGATACTCAAACGTATCATTTTCACCTTGTTTATCTAGCAATGTGTATACATTTTCATGTAATTGGTAATAAAATATGAATTTATACTAACCAACATGATTAGCATTGTTTTGTAGGTAAAATGTGATTTCGAGGAGCTAAAATGCATGTTGGAACAATATCGGAGTTGGACTTGGATTCGAGCACGGAAAAGGCATTGGACTGCACCAATTAAAGGAGCTCCGCGATGGAGCCGTGTCACGCTGCCATCGCGGAGGCATTCTGCCTGGAGGGTGAAAAATGCATCAATTCCAGTGGAGGCTCGCGACAGTTTCGTGGCACGGTGGCAAGCCTCCGCGTTGCACGTCGTGCCGCGTTGATGCTTTATTCCCGGACCCCCAATTTCCAGTGAGGGTCCGCGTCCACGCCGTGTCACGGAGGCAGTGCTCTGCGATGCACTCCGTGACACGTTGCTTGTTATTCCGGGAAAAAATCCCACTAGTATAAATAGAACACTTAAGTTTATTTTTCATAATTCAGACTTGGTGGAGCAAGGACGTGGGTTACAGGCAGTTGAGGGACGAAAAGTTCAGGGTTTTTTCTCTCCTTCTTTCTTCTCTAATTCAATTGTTTGTATGATTAACACTTGTTTTAGGATGATTAATCCACAAATGAGTGGCTAATTCCCTTCCTTGCTGAGGTTATGAACACTTGTGATGAATTTTGATTATTGAATTATATGATTTTTCATCTTTTTCTTCCATGTTGTGCTATTAATTCTTGTTTCTACTGCATTGGTGTGTGTCCGACATTAATGTATATCTAAAAAGTCCGATTTCACTCGAGAGAGCACGAAATTGGAAAGTTGTGAATTAATAGGATATTGTTCTTTACTTGATTTGGAAAAATTAAGTTTTGATGTGCTTTCCTGATAGAAATATACTTGAAAGCCGTATTAGTCAATTTAGGAACCGAAATTGTATTGCTAGGTCATGAATTGCATTTGATCACAGAAATGTAGATGGATGGTTTATGATTCTTAAGTGAGATTAAATACGAGAGTTTTAATCTCTTGGCTAATGTTCTTGGCTAGCAACTGGAAGAAAAGATTAACCAATTTATGATTATAATCAGTTTCATTACATGTTCGTAACCTTGGCATGCTCATATCCATAGTTTAAATTCAAAGTAGATAATTGTTAGTAGTTATAGTATAAAATTTATAAAACAAATTATTCACTTTTTGGTTACGTTGTTGTCAGCATATTTAGAAGTGAGATATAATATAGTATACTTAAGCAATTTTCACTTATCCAGAGTCTCCGTGGATCGATACTTGGCTTACTTAAGCCACTTACTACTTGTTTGACCACGTGCACTTACGTGTCGGTTTATAACCCCAAACAAAGCACTGAACAGTCATATCTTTAAATCTCTTAACATGACATACAAACATGAAATAATCATCAAAAAAATTTGGGATGTAACAAATTAAATACAAGGGAGTTGAGGAAACATGTTATTTAAGTAGAAAAATGCAAATAATTAGAGATTTTTTATAACTTATGAGATATAATTACATGTAATAAATAAGATAATTTTTTTAATTATTCAACAAGTTGATTAATGAAAAGAATACAGGGAAAAAAATCAATATAAAGTAGTTAATTTTCCCGCGCATTGAGCGAAATTAAAAAAAATAAATTAAAATATGAATAAATAATTATTATAAATAGCCAGTCTCTATTAACCAAAGAAGCAGTTGAAAAGAAAAATGTAATGTGCACACTTGTGATCTTGAGATAGCTCATTAGTGAATTATAAATGTTTAATTTATTAAAATATAATTATTATATCTTAATATTCTTATACTAAGGTTTCTTTTTTACAAATAATATCATTTTTATCTGCAAGCTGCTATGGAGTCTTAATCAAAAGAAAAATAAACTTTGGGTTCAATGGATCCATGCTTATTACATCAAAGGGACACAGATTAGGGAGATTATGCCTAAGCAAGCATCATGGTTACTTATGGCATATATGGCAGGAGAGGAATCGAAGGTTATTCAAAGATACATCAGTCTTTGCAACTTCTTTGGTAAGGAAATGTATTCAAGAGGTGATATTTCGTGCAAGCTTCAAGAAGAAGCTAGAAAAGAGGGTGCAAGAATTGAATTTTTATCCAATGTGATGTAGTTATTATTTTCTTGGTTGTAGATCTGGGCGTGTAGCTAAGGGTGTTAAACCTTGGCTAATTTTGTTTTGTAATTCTCTACTATTGGTAATAAAATATCTAATTACAAAAAAAAAATCATATTTATTTAAATAGTAAAGTAAGTTCCATTAATTTATTCTATATCTCAAAAGCAATCAATTATGAATTATTAGGGAAGTTGTACACTTTGATCAATTTTATTTTTTTAATAATTACACTACCGGTTATGCATTTTTTTTTTCTTTTATTATCTTATATTTAAATTTCACTAATTCAATTAATTTGAAATTATGCCGGATAGATTCATTAAGATATAAAGCCCTTTCTGCTAATTACAAAGAAGTTCTTCATTACAAATAAAATTCAACGACTTTTAAAAGTACAAAGTTATAAATAAAATTCAATACAACTTGTAGTTCTTTATAAATATATAGGTATATTAGTTTTGTATTTTATAATATTATATCAATTTGAAATATATTTTTTATGAAAAAAATTTTACTAATATGTTTCTGCTTGCCGGCTACATGAAAAGCTACAAATAAATTCATATTAAGAATATAATTTATCATTAGTATTCCTCAAAGATATAACAAAAATAAATACAAAGAAAGACGAATTACCGTTCAAAATAAAAGCAACAACAACAGCATATTCAGTATAGTCCCACAAAGTGAGGTTTGGGGAGGATAGATCTTACCCTATCTCAGAGATAGAGATAGAGAGGTTGTTTTTGATTGACTCTCAGCTCAAAAGAAAAAATAATTCAAACAATGCAAAATAAATAATAAAAGTACAAGAAATAACAAATAGTAACGTTACAATACTATTAAGAAATTTGCATATAATCTAATCTTCCTCAAACACATATGTACACCACCTAAAGAATCTTACATTATAAAATTACATATAAGATATATTATGTAAAATAACAACTAAAATAATTGCAATGCATAATTACCTATTAGTAATATCCGCAAGAAAGAAGAAAAAATATTAAAAGTTGAAAGTTCAAGACAGGACATAAGCCTACGGATAGATGCGTAAGTTCCATGATTGTTTAATTATTTAGTAAATTCATAAAATAAGTTATAAATTAAAAATGTGAATAATATATTTAAAATTATATAATATAATAAAGTTTACTAAATTAAATTCTGAAAAAAGAAGTTTACTAAATTAAATGTTAAAGAGAGATGGCCAGTATTATTAAAATAGAATTAATGTTAGACCAAGAATGAATAAATGGGAGTAACGGACTTGCTTTGAAAAGTTATTTAAAAATTGAAAGATAAAATCAATTATGGAACCGAAACTATCAAAACAATGAAAAACATATTTTGGTAAAATCAAAAATTCTGATAAATAAATATTGAGAGAAAAATAAATAAAAATTCTGATAAATAAAAGTGTCATATCACCGAATTTATATCCCCTTTTATATAGATCTATAGATTATTTTATTTACAACAATTAATTATAAACATACCAAGAACCAATTCCATCACCAAGTTTCTAATTTTCTATATATAGGTGAAGCAAAAGTATGACAAACTTTTGAAATTCACAATAATTTAAGATTGGACAGAAATATCAAAAAATTGAAAAAATTGAATTGAATTGAACTAATTTAATTTTTCGATTTTGATTCTTCAAATTAAATAGGTTTTTAAAAAAAAATTGATTCTTCGATTCGATGTTTAATGTAAGGGTTCCAGAATTTTAATACACCAAAGAACTATACTTTCTTGGGATAATAACGTACATGTGCTATATTAGAGTCAATATTACAAAATTCACCAATAGTTTTCATTTTTCAAAATATAGCAGTAAATAAATTATAAAATCTAGCAGAAAGATAAAAAAAGATACGGTAACCAAAAAAAAGGTAGAACTGCATGCATAGATCACCGTCGTAGTTTTTTTTTTATATTAATTTCATAAATTTCTCCTAGATTTTAACCTTTCTCTTCTCTATAAATTTCTTTTAGGTTTTTTATGTTATTTTCCATATGCACATTCTTTTTCTTTTCTGTTATACACAATTCATATACTAAATCATTTTTATATATAACATGGTATAAGAAAATTAAGTAATTCAGTTTGTATTATCATATTTTATACATAATTCATAAACTAAAGTTAAAATTTATATAAATTTCTTACATACTAACATATAAGAAAAATAGAAAAATGAAGATACACCAATTTCTATACAAATTTCAAACTTCAAAAAAATAAAAAATAAATAAATAAACTTAAATTAAGTAGATATATCATATTTTATATACAATTCATACACTAAAACATGTTTGTATATAACATGGTATAAAACAATTAAGTAAATAAATTTCTATACTCATCCCGTACATATATACATATATTTATATATATAAGGTGAACATAACATATTACATGTCCTATCAATATTATACATAGTGAACAAAAACTGATATAATACATAGCGTCTACTATTAATAAAAAGCAATAAATTGATCCAAAATAATTAAATTTTTCGTCAACATCCGTCATCACATAATCAATGATCTTCTTTTTCTTCAGAAGACTCCTCAGTCAATTTCTCAAAAAATAATCTAGATGAATTGCTTGAACACCTTGAAGATGTAGATCTTGTAGGTTTAGATGCTCGTTTTAGTCTTTTTTAAAAGTATAGATCTTGTAGATTTCAATCTCTTTTATCTTCAAAATACAATGGTGATGAAAAGTATGATGATGACAAAGAAATCTTTACTTTCACTACGATTTCAGGCAGAACGAGAAGATGCAGGAACTGATTAAACGAACAAGCTATTTTCAATTGTTGAAAGAAGTACAATGCAAAATTTTGAGGAAGGCGTGTACTACTGCGAGAATGGAGCGAAGAGTACTAAAGAAAGGAGGAGGAGTATACTAGGGAAGATAAACAATCTTGAATAAAGAGAAAATGATACTTATATCTTTAGAGAAATTAAAGGAAGAGAATATGTTTTGACAAGGAAGTAAGAGAGTAGTATATTAAAGAAAATAAGCAATCTTGAAAGAAGAGAAAATAATATATGATTAAGAGAAATTAAGGAAAAGAAATATTTTGATACATGAGAGAAAGTAAAATTTTAGACTTTTCATTGAAAATGGAGCTAAAAATAGCACATGTAATTTACTTTTCGGTTTTTATGCCTACTTTTTAAAAAATCATAGTGTGTACTTTTAATTCAGATATGTTACTATTGTAATTAAAATTTAATTTTAGTAAATAATTAAAGGGAAAAGAGTGAAAATACCCCTCTACTTTCATTTATTAGTTAATTTTGCCTCTAGTTATACTATAGGGCCAAATATATCCATATCGTTATTAAAGTATGCAAAAATACCCTTCCATTTATGGAAACCCCCAAATTAAATTAAAATACTCAATTTCCTAAATATAACCAAACCAGAATCCCATCTAACTCTAATTCCTCTTACCCAAACACACAGACCCTTCTTTCTTTTCTTCTCTTGTGCAACCAAACAGAGTAATTATTAGGTTGTATAATTACCATCCTAATAATTGTGACAATTCTAATTATCAAGTGTCTTTTCAAACAAACCCTAAAAGATCTTTATTTTTACAACGTAAAGAAATTTGAAATGTCATTTTCTTCTTTGTAATTTGTTGGTGAAAAAATGTCATTTTTAACTTGTGTTTTTCAATTTTGTTCATCAGTTCATTTGGCCGTTGATTACGTGCCTGGTGAGATTGGATAATGACTCCTACATTTGCATTTACGGGCATAGTAGCAAGTCAATGTATATCATGTAGAATAATATTTATAAGAACAAATACACATCACAATTCATCACCTAATCAAAATAAAAAGTACACATCTTGGAGATAGAAATGCAAGTAATGAGTAGTTGCCGTTGCTGCTTGACATCAATTCCTATTACTAATTAATTAAGATCAGCAAACTCGAGGAGTTCCTTGCTATTCTCAAATTCAGGCACATTATTTTCTGGTAATGAAACAATTGCCTCAATCCCATCTCCACTTTGATTATCCATCAAAAAGAATATGTTTCCAAGTCCAATTGGTGGAACGACTATTACCCTGCTAGGCCTTCCCCATCCAAAATCCAAGTTATTCAATGGGTAATTGCAAAAACTGCTACTTTTATACAATTCAATTTCATTAGCCATCGATGGCTGATTAGAGAAAAGTGACACTAGCTTGTTTTCCTTCACGTGGTCTTCGTTCTTCAGTTCTTCTGTAGCTTTCCTTAGCTCGCGAACCACTCTGGCAATAGTCATTTCATCCTCACTCTTCGTTGCCACAGGGATCATACTAAAAATATTCCCGATTGTCCGTGTTGGTAAGGGTGGATCAAATATTGGACGTAAATTCACAATTTGTACCAACATGGATGGTTTAAAGGAGCTCGAGTTTGCTCGAGCTGCAGTTGAAGCGCACTTGTAAATTAGTGCAGACAACACTTCGAGTCGGGTTGGATTTTGCACCCCTGTTTCTGATGCCACTTGAGCCTTTAGTAACTTCAGTTTCGAGTTGGAAAATACTAACCTTTTCCTACAGAGGGATTGATTGTCAATCTCATCAACCACTGAATCCGTGTGAATGTCAGTGGATGGAGGAAAAATGGACGATCCGATCATTTGAGGGGACGGGATTTTTGCGTTGTGATCGCGAGCTATAGCAGCCCAATCACTAAACAAATTGCAGAGAGTGCATCCATCAGCAACTTTGTGCCATAACCTAGCACTTATAGCTAATCCTCCGCAGTTAAAATGGCTCAATTGAATAACAAGTAAGCCATCCTCGTCTTGCGTTCGAGTCCAAGGTTTTACATCTTTAGAAAAAGGTAGATATTTAGGACCAGTGTCAGGAAGATTGACGACTTCAGACATTGGACAATCGTATCGAACGTTCATAAATTTTGCTCCCCTGTCGTTGCAATCAACGAAAGTGTCGTCTCTGAGTCTTCCTGCAAATGGATAGTAAGAGGATAAAACTCTGGACAGAGATTTTTCAAGAATGTTGGATATTTGTTCAGGTTTTTTAGAGGGGAAAGGATAGAAGGCTGCGATTGGAATGTAGATTGGAAACATGATCTGGTCAATGAGAGAAAGATTGTGACGCCCAAGTGAAAGAGGGGTAGGAGAACAGGGTTTGATAATCTTTTCAGCAAAAGACACAAGCTTTGATGCTGCCATCTTTT
Source organism: Datura wrightii (assembly GCA_035772735.1). NCBI lineage: Eukaryota > Viridiplantae > Streptophyta > Magnoliopsida > Solanales > Solanaceae > Datura > Datura wrightii. The sequence continues at coordinate 14,062,563 of JASDFA010000006.1, read as the reverse complement.
CTATGATTTTGATCTCAGATATCTGGATAGGTGTTTCCTAAGCTATGGTAACATTCAATATTTATAGTAGGGACCGAGGGATGTGATGGCATGGACAAAATCTCTTCATCTTAATCAGACCTTGACACGTGTTTGAGCTTTGAGAATGGAGAAATTTACAGTGTGGAGTGTTTCTCCTTTAGTGGTCCCACATGGCGTGAATCTGGATTAGTCAGGTCAGTAAGTATTGAATATCGAAAAAGAAAACAAGGAAAAAAAGACAGAGACGAATTAAGCTAGTACTCCTTTCTCCTAATTTATGTGATATATTTTTTTAGGTAGTCATCAAAAAATATCACCTTTCTATATTTAAAAATAATTCAACTTTAACGTTTCAATTTTACCCTAATGAGATATCTATAATTTGTTATAGATCACAATTTTTTTTTTAAATATATTTTTTTAACTCTTCATGAGTCAAAGAATGCCTCCATTTAAAATTTGAGGGAGTATCATAATTTAGTGGGCTCAAACTGAGCGTGATTTTATTATATGTAATACATTTTATATTTTGGTGGCATATGTATTAAGGCAAAGCTAGAGTATAGGAAGCTGGTTCGGCAGAATTCAAATTTTATATTTATCTTAAAAAATTCATTTAATATATACATATTATTAATTTAAAACCCAATAACTTAAATAACTAAAATTTCAAATACTATCTTTGCCTCAGATTGCATATCTATTTCAGGCCTAACAATAATAAATTCAGTGATACACCCATGATATAGGCACTTTCAAATTAATGAACAAAACTTGGGCACGATTGAATTGTCAAACATTGCGTTCAAAGTCAACTTGTCAATTCAATTGCAGTTCAAATTAAGCAGCAAATAAACATCATCTTTCACACATTGAAGAGGTAGAATAAAACAAGAAAGCAGATTTATTTTATTGTTATAAATATATTTTAAATTATAGCGAATATTTATTTATTTAGAGAAAAATTAGGGCTAATAATTTTGGTTCAAGTTAGTTTTTCCTCTAAAAATAAAGAGGTTCCCATTCATTGTAGACTTGTAGTTCATTCCTCAAGAGAAATAAGAAATTTTTTCTCTTCTCTTTCTCTATAATACTTTTGTTCTTTTTTTAATTATTTTATAACTCATTATCAAGACAAGTCTCTGCCTGGAACCCTCACTTTGAAAAAGATCTGAGATAAGAGAAATTTAAAATAAAGATGTATTACTTAACTAGAGGAATGATATTCCTTTGGCAATATTTTCTTTCAATATTATATTCACAAAATGAGAATGAAGTGAATATAATTTCATGAGATAGAAGATTAGTATTTCTTAATATTTATGCCTTTGCTAATAACGATATCGATTTTGTTTATAGATCTGAGGAACGACTTATTGATTCACTTGGCAATTCATGCCTCATATTTATTCCAGAAGAACAATATTGTGAAAATATATTTGTTTCAGAAGAATAATATTATGAAAATATATGTTCCAACAGAACAATATTATGAAAATATATGATGATATTAATTTGATATCAACTAATGAGTAAGAATGAGAATTTGCAATAACTATATAATTACTAGATGTACTAATATTTTTGTGGGCTTGTTACAATTACAACTAAAATTATGCTACAGAAATTCTCTACATTATATGCATACCTCGATTTGCTCCCAAAGTAGCAATATATTAAAAGAGATTTTAAGCTATCATAATTTAATATAATTAAGGCACATTTAAATGATTGTGTTTTATTTTCCAAGAATGAAAAGTTTAATATTATAAATACAGATTCATTCCTTGAAGTGAATGTGACAATATGCATTAAAATTTTATAGATATGAGCGTGCTCTTGATTGTAAAGATATCACGACTCACTTCTAGAAGAGGCAGAATAATTGAGAAGAAGTATTCTGAATATTCTATGTTTTATTCTTGAAGTTGTAAATCTGTAATTTACTCATGAAATAGTAAAAGCTTGAAATAATGAAATTTAGAACTCAATATTTACTGTTTATTTCATGATACCAGCAGTGTCTAAATTTGCTTTCATGATACCAAAAGTATCTAATCAATATTTGATAATAGATAATATGAATTAATAATCAAGGTCTTCAGAAGAGCCTAATTATTTATCCACAAGAATCATAACACCAATAGTGTCCAAACTTGAAACTATACATATTAAAAGACCAAAAATATGAAAAAATTTAATTTATAAATTAAATAAAAATAAAAATTATATACATATAATATTAGGTTAATTTCTTTTGGTTTGATCGTTTTTAGTTAAAAACAAACCAAATCAATTATGATCGAAATTTTTTTCCAACACAAAATAAAATCGAACCAAACCACTAGTCGGATTGTTTTCTTGCTTTGACTCGGATTATCGGGTTGGCATAGTTTGTTGGTTTTCTTTGCACCCCCTACTTAAACAATCATTTCTTTATTAAACTAACTAATTGTCCATCATAATTTTTCAACTTATAGTACAAGAATAAAAATAAAAATATGTAACTCTATTTTGCATTAGTATGTTCAATAAGGTATTTGAGTGAATTATGAAAATTCTCGAGTCATTATAAGTTTAGAAATGCACATGATGATTTAAAGTTATACCAAGTTATATACACTGAAGGTACTATAAGCGAGTTTAACTCTATGATAATAGGTTAATTACTACTCCTTTCGTCTTAATTTATTATTGATTATATATCTATATTATATTAAAAGTACGAATGTCCTTCAAAATATTGACTGAATTTTTTTGCCTTTGTCAAAAGACTCTACAATAGACAAATGTATCATTTACTTTTTTTTTTAATTATTATTTAATTATCTTTATAATATTTCAAGTGTCCCACATCGGCTAACACAATACTTTCAAGATGATTGTCAATGGAGACAATAAATTTCTTTATCATGATAAAGTAGTCAAAACAATGAAAGAGAACATAAATTAACAAAATCTTATAAAGAACTATCAGGTGTGATACAAGAAAGATAACATATTTGAGATACAATATTCATTTAACAATAATATATTTGAGATAGGATATTTATTTACATTATTAAAACAAATATCACATTTATTTTGACGTAAGTTGTTATTTTTTTAACAATTTTATTTTTCTTGTATATATTAAATTTAATATAACGAGACACACGTGCAATGCGCGCTAAACTAGTATTTCTATATATCATATTATTATATAAGTGGGAAGCCCTTAAGTTGAAAGTTAGATTACCATTTTACCCCTTCGCTAAATTAAAATTTAATTAATACATAATTAACTATTAAAATTTTATCATATCATATCATATCATATCATATTTATATATTTATTACAATATAAATGGAAAGCTAAAAAGTGAAAAGTTAAAATAAATAAATAAATAAATAATAATAATAATAATAATAATAATAATAATAATAATAAAATAAATACAAATATAAATAATAAATAATAATAATAATAATTAATAACTAACTAAATAAATAATAATAATAATAATAATATTATACTAAAAGTAGAAAGCCTTATTGTAAAAATTAGATTACCATTTTGTCCCTGTAGTAAATTTAAATATAATAAAATATCTGATTAAATAGTAATACTTTACCATCAAATATCTAATATTCTTATATATATAATAATAATAAGATGAGGAGAATTGTTTCATCTGCCACTAATTTTTGTATGTTACACTTTTATATATATAATTTTTTATTATTTTATATATTACCTTTTCACATTTTCAATTGTTTCTTCTTCTATATTTCTACCGGTTATAATAGTATTTATACACAATCCTCTAATGAAGATTTGTACCATTAAGCAGACTCAATATGAAAAATATATGTCTTTGTGTCATGATCATATTCTACACCTTTTAATAGGTAATATGAAGTTGTTGCATTATTTCTTCTTCGTTTTAATAGTTTTTCAAATATTTTCTTATTTACCTTCTTGTTTTGTTGTTGTCGTTTGCATTTTGGGTTTGTTTGAAATGTCTATAAATTTGATAGAAGCAGCCTCAAATTCGCAGATTAAATTTATTCTTGGCGCATGGTTTATATTTATGCCCATCATAGTAAATTGTATTTTATGTAATTCTTGCACTTTTCTGCATAAATGTTGAAATATTTTTTGTTTTCATTTTATTTTGGTGATCTTGTCACGCTTTATACTTAATCGTCATCAAAGCATGATTAGTACCAGTTCAATTATTTTGAATTTACATTTATCACAACTCTATACTTAATTATTTAATGTTCAGAAACTAGTCATTACATATTAGTAAATATTTATGATTTAATTCATAATCAGTCTTTTAAACTTTTCAAGATATTTTGTTCAGACAGTTAAACTAAACTTTGTTTCAGTTGAACATCTCAATCCTAATAAAGTATTTCAATTAGACGCCATCCGTTTAAATTTTGATTTTTTTTTTTGCATGTGTTCTTGTTTTTATCTATTAGGTAGATAAGTTAACCACATAAATTATGTCATTTTCTTTAATTATGTGCATTCATCTCAATAATTTATAAAACTCCAAACATTGTCTACTCGAGGTTAATGAATATATTAAAGGACATAACATATTTTATGTGATTAACTTAATTATTTAATATATGAATGAAAATACGCGTAATTTTTTTTTAAATTTTGAATTTAAAATGTCTAATTGAAATATTTTATTATGAGTTAAGATATTCAATTAAAATATAATTAATTCATATATTTAAATAAAATATCCTAATAAATTTAAAAAATCGGGTATATATGAAGCCTATATTTATCTATATAACTTTAATGAATAGATAGAAGTTGAAGGTATAGATGAATGCATTAATTAAAAAACTGATGACATCATTATGGTTACCATAATAATTAAGTTGTTGCAATCATCTGTTTTTTCCTTCTTCTTCTTCTTCCCTTTTTTTTTTCCTTTGTGTATTTGTTTGAACAAATTTTTTAATGTTTATGTGCTTCAGTCATCACTAATAAAACTTTTCCTGAAAATAGATGTAGATATGCTTCAGTGATGAAATCATGATTGGCTATATTAGAAAATAGAGTGAAGTTGAAACACACACGTATTTAATTTTTTAAAGTTTTTTTTATTTAAATTATCATGTATATATATTTTTTATTTAAACTATATGGTTAACCAACATGTTAATTAATCCATTATAATAAATTGAATCAGATTTTGTTATTTTTTTCTGCAATACCTCGACATGACATGAGCATGAAAGGGGTTCATAAATCAGCTTCATCAAGTGTTTATCAATTCTATTTTGACATATTAATAAAATAAATATTTAATGAAGTGAAATTATATTTTAAATATAAATAAAAATAAAATAATTAAATATCTCTTTCAGTTTTTTGCACCAACTCTCCTAAAAGACTTATGAGTCCCTAGGCGAAGAATCTACGTCCAACTACACTCTGTTGTAAGTATCTACCGTTAATACTTGTTGTTAGCATTAAGCGCTTACCATCATGTGGAAAGGTTGGAAAGCAACTTTATTTCTTAATTAAGCTCGTCAAGCAAATACCATATTCGATCATGACTCCGATCTGAACCACCTTAGTCTCCTCATGGATCTTGTCATGAATAGAATATTAACATTATCCAACAATTCTCATCCCATCACTTGCCTCATGTAACGTGATTATCAAGAATATTGATGCAACAATTCCTCTCCCATCAAAGCACATATACTGAATATTAATGCAATAAAAAAGCAAGAAAAAGTGATTATCACCCTCATTTCTTATTCTGCTTAATTCGGAAGAACTTTGTAAGGTGTTTTTTTTTAAAAATAATTTTCTTCAAGTTTGAGGTAATTTAAAGGGACAAACAATAATTAAGTAGTTATTTAAAGTGATTATAGTTGATTTCTTAGATTATAAAGTTGTAATATATGAACTTGGCTTATTTTATTTTAGGGAAGTTCATTTAAATTCTAAAGAAGTTACGTCATAATTTTTATATCTTTTGAGCCATGTGTTTGCCACATAATAGTTTGTGTTTTACTTTATTACATATTATTTTATTTACAACAATTAGTTAGAAACGTACCAAGAACCAGTTCCATCAACAAGTTTCTAACTTTCTATATATATAGGTTAAGCAAAAGTATAGACAAACGTTAGAATTTGAAATAATTTAAGAATGGACATAAATATCAAAAAATTAATAAATCATATTGAATTGAATTAATTCAGTTATTCGATTTTGATTTTTTAATTCGGGTTTTATTTTCTTCAAAAGTTCAGTTCTTCAATTTAATATTTGGTATAAAGATTCTGGAACTTCAACACACTAAAGAATCAAATAAGCAGCATAAAATAGCCCACTTTTAATTAATCTCGCAACGAGTGCAACCCTCGTGTTTAGTTGCCATCGTTGAGTTTGGAATCCTGAACAGACTGCTGGTGATAAGCCGGAGGAAGGTGAGGATGACGTCAATTCATCATGTCCCTTATGCCTAGAGCGACATTTTTAAATAATTATTGGGTAAAAAATTATGGCATTTGATGTCCTCAAAAGTTGAGTAAAAAGTGAAGCATTTTTATATAGAAAATCAAAAAGATTTTTACTTTTTATTGAAAAGTGACAGTTGTTTTATCTTTTTTTTAATATTGCACTAGCAAATATTTTGGTGATAAAATATAATTATCTGAATAAGTGGAGTAAAAGTAGAAATATTTTTAGGTGTCTTTATTCCACAATTATTTTTCTATTCTTTCTCCTTCTTCTCTCTCTTAGAAATATTCTCATTCTTTCTTCTTCCCTAAAATATCTCCATTAAAGCTCAGAGGCTTCATCTTAGATAAATACGCAGTAATTTTTATGTATATTAAAAATATATACACAATACATATTATGTATACATACACTAACACAAAAAATAATGTATATTTAGAATCAAATTATAACAATATACTTCATTTAAATACATATATTAATTATATGTGTATTTTTCTCATGTATACATACGTAAATTTTTATGTATACATACGGGTAAAATTTCTTATGTATACAATTTAAATTATGGATTGAAATCTTAAATCCTAAATTGTCACATAAGAAAAAGTAGTAATACGCAGTAATTTTTATGTATACTAAGATTATATAATTGTATTATTGATCCGATGTATGCATATTGCTAACTTATGAACGTATACATTACTAGAATAGATACGCAGTAATTTTTATGTATACTAAAAATATATATACACATGTTATGTATACATTTCCTAACACCAATAATGTATATTTAAGATCAAATTATAACAATATACATCATGTAAACACATATATTAATTTTATGTGCATATTTATTCACATATACATATGTATTCATGATGCAAGATTTTTTGCAATTGTAGTTAAAGTTTAAAATATTGAGAAATTATTTTTGTGATATTATACGCAACTCTATCTTTTTACAAAGAGTTAAAAAGATTACGGTTAAAAATTTTATGTATACAATTAAAATTAGGGATTGAGATCTTAAATCCTAAATTTATGCCTTAAAAAAAAACTGTAATATGGCTTGCTATTGAAGTTCCTTTTTATTGTCTTTTGTCTATAGCTTGCCAATAGTTATATATTAGAGTTTTGATAATATCTTATCGGGTTATAAAAATGTCAATTATATTTAAGACTTGTACATATATGTTAATTCCTTCGACAGTGGACTTAGGCCCAAAATATTTTCATCCAACCCAAGCCCATCCTAATTAATTTTCTAACTTTCTTAATCCTAAATCCTATTAGATCTCCTCTCTCCGATCAGTAACCCCCTATCCTATTAGCCTTATGCGATGTCTGCTACTGCCCCTAATTGTTGGTGTTGTTGCCTGCTACTGGTCATTATTCCAAAGTTGGGGTATTTTTTACGATAGTAGAATATTTCTTCTTAGCCCTCTTGTCTTAATGTGTTGTCAAGTATAGTTTACAGGAAATATTGTGTTTGATGCCTGCTACTGCTTCTTGTTGTAATTGATTTCGCTCTAATTATATCCTTTAATCCATTATGTATCATAATTTCCATTGATACATAACTTAATGTATCATAACTTCTATTGATACATATTTATAACAACAAATACACATATGACCATTCATCGCCTAATCAAAATTAAAAAGTAGTTGCCCTTGCTGCTTGACATTAACTCCTATTACTAATTAGTTAAGATCAGCAAACTCTAGGAGCTCCTTGCTATTCTCAAATTCAGGCACATTCTTTTCAGGTAATTCAACAGTTACCTCAATGCCATCTCCACTTTGATTATCCATCAAAAGGAATGTGTTTCCACGTCCAATTGGTGGAATTGTTACCCTGCTAGGCTTTCCCCATCCAAAATCCAAGTTATTGAATGGGTAATTGCAAACACTGCTACTTATATACAACTCAATCTCATTAGCCATCGATGGCTGATTAGATATAAATGACACTAGCTTGTTTTCCTTCACGTGGTCTTCTTTCTTCAGTTTTCCTTTAGCTTTCCTCAGCTCGCGAACCACTCTGGCGATAGTCATTTCATCCTCACTCGCCGTTGCCACGGGGATCATACTAAAAATATTCCCGATTGCCCGTGTTGGTAAGGGTGGATCGAATATTGGACGTAAATTCACCATTTGTGCCAACACGGATGGTTTAAAGCAGCTCGAGTTTGCTCCAGCCGCTGTTGCAGCGCACTTGTAAATTAGTGCGGACAACACTTCCATTCGGGTTGGATTTTGCACCCCTGTTTCTGATGCCACTTGAGCCTTTAGTAAATTCAGTTTGGCGTTGGAAAATACTAACCTTTTCCTACCAAGGGATTGATTGTCAATATCATCAACCACCGAATTCGTGTGAATGTCAGTAGATGGAGGAAAAATGGACGATGCGATCATTTGAGGGGACGGAATTTTCGCATTTTGATCACGAGCTATAGCAGCCCAATCACTAAGCAAATTGCAGAGTGTGCATCCATCAGCAACTTTGTGCGATAAGCTAGCACTTATAGCTAATCCTCCGCAGTTAAAATGGCTCAATTGAATAACAAGTAAGCCATCCTCGTCTTGCATTCGAGTCCAAGGTTTTACATCTTTAGGAAAAGGTAGATATTCAGGACCAGTGTCGAAAAGGTTGATGACTTCAGACATTGGACAATCATATTGGACGTTCATGAATTTTGCCCCCCGGTCATTGCAATCAACGAAAGTGTTATCTCTGAGTCTTCCTGCGAATGGATAGTAAGAGGACAAAACTCTGGATAGTGATTTTTCAAGATTGTTGGATATTTGTTCAGGTTTCTTAGAGGGGAAAGGATAGAAAGCTGCAATTGGTATGTATTTTGGAGGCAAGAATTGATCAATGAGACAAAGATTGTAACGCCCAAGTGAGAGAGGGGTAGGATTACAGGGCTTGATAATCTTTTCAGCGAAAGTCATAAGCCTTGATGCTGCCATCTTTTCTGTGAGTTTGATCTGAGATATTTGGATAGGTGTTTTGGAAGCTAGCTATAGTAACATTCAATATTTATAGCACCAAACAAGGAATGTGGTGGCATAGATGAAATCTCTTCATCTTAATTAGACATCATGACATATTCGAGTCTTGAGAATGGAGAAATTTATGGCATAGAGCATTTCCTTCTTTAGTGGCCCTATGCAGCATGAATCCGGATTAATCAGGCTAGTGAGGATTAAATACTGAAAAGAAGAATAAGGAAAAAAAATGCAAAGACGAATCTAGCTAGTACTTCTTCGTCCCAATTTATATAATACATTTTTTTTAGTTAGTCACCAAAAAATATCACCTTTCTATATTTAAAAATTATTTAACTTTAACATTTTCATTTTATCCTTAATGAAATAATTTATAATCATATAAATATCTATTTTTATCATTAATGAAATAATTTATAATCATATAAATATCTATAATTTATTTTAGATCACAAATTTTAAAAATCTTTTTTTCTATTTTATACTTCATGTCGAGTCATTTAATATGTACATGTTACTAAACTTAAAACCTAATAACTTAAAAAACTAAAATTTCAAACCTATAACTTTCAACTACTAGCTTTGCCTCCGATTGCATACCTATTTCAAGCCAACAATAGTAAATTCAGTGATCCACCTATGATGAAGGCACTTTCAAATCAATGAAGAAAACTTGGGCACGATTGAGTTAGAACACCTCAATTCTTAATAATCTATTTTAATTAGACATTTTTAATTTAAATTTAAATTCTTTTTTTTATGTGTTCTTATTTTTAGCTATTAGGTAGATAAGTTAACCACATAAAAATATGTCATTTTCTTTAATTATGTTCATTCATCTCCAATAAAACTCCAAACATCTTCTACTCGAGATTGATGTATATAATTAAAGGACATGGCATATATTATATGGTTAATTTAACTATCTAAAATAGATGAATGAACACGCATAATTTTTTATTTTAAATTTAAATCTAAAGTATCTAACTAAAATATGTCATTATGAATTAAGATATTCGGTTGAAATAAAATTTAGTTCAAATATCTCAATAAAATGTTCTAATAAGTTCAGGGCAGATTGGCTACATATTATATTTATCTAAACAACTTTGATGAATAGATGGAAGTTGAATATATTAATCAAAAAACTGATGACATCATTATGGTTACAATAATAAGTAGTTCAAATCATTTTTTCTTTCTTTTTGGGAGAGGGGTTTTGTTTGTCTTTGTTTAACCAAATTTTTGAATGTCCGTGTGCTTCAATCATCACTAATAAAATCTTTCCTGAAAATAGACGTAGATATGCTTCAGTGATGGAATCATGATTGGCGATGTTACAAAAAGAGAATGAAGTTGAAAAACACACGTAACATTTTTTTTTAAAATTTTTTCATTCAAATTATTATTTGTTTATTTTTATTATCTGAACTATCATTAAATGTTAATTAAAACATATCTTAACTATTCATTGCTCATTTTTGATATTTGAAATATTCAAGTAAGAAAAACGAGCAATTGATATTTAAGGTATATTTTGATAAATATTTGATAATAATTCAGATAGGAAACTCACACATCGATTGTTCAAGAATGAAACTCAAAAAATCATACTACTTTAAATATATTTTTCATCCATCACTTTAGAAAATATAATATGGTATAATTTCACGGTCCACCCAATTATTGACCTTAACAAGTTCGGATGCGTTTGGATATGAATCTTTTTCCCTTTTTTGTTTTTAGGAAAAAATTTTCAAATGAAATAAACATGTAAACATAACTTCAAACTGTTAAATATTTTCTTTATTTTAATTTATTTGTCTTTTTCTTTTAGTCTATTTCAAAAAAATAACTTTTTTTTGGGTAACTATTTAATTCAAATTTTTCACATGATATTTTTAAGATTACAACCAAACCTCGTTATAGTAGCAGCGTTTATCTGAAAAGTTTATGGCTGCTATAATTAGGTGTTGTTATATATCTATATTGACATTTGACATTTATATCTCACTCAGCTGTTATAAACAAAAGTACACGAAAATCTAGTTTAATAATTTGTGTAGCAAGAAGAATGAAGTAAATATTAACTGAATAACCAAAAAATATAGAAAAAGTATGAATATAAAAAAGGTAAACACCTGTAGCCTTTTCTTGTGAGGTTATGGCCATAATTGATATATTTTTTTTAATATATTCATAATTGAAATCTAATATGTGCATGACGTTAATGATGATTATCATAAATATTTATAATATATTTCTTACAAAATATCATTGCACAATATTGAGTATGACTGTTATAGAGGGATAATTTTACAAAGAGTATATCGCTATACTGAATGTCGCTGATGTTATACGTAGAAATGTTGTTATATAAAAGTAAAATATTACATGAAAAATTGGTTTGAAGAAAATCTAGGTTGTTATAATGAAACGCTATCATCACGAATGACCGTTATAATGAGGTTTGACTGTATAAGATTATATTTTGATACATTTAATACATTTTTAGTTTAAGACCAAAAAATTCAAAATTCTTTTTTACTTTCTTAAAATTCGTGTCAAATCACAACCAAATAAATAAACTGATATGAAAAAAATATCACTTTTCTATTTTAACTTCAAAATAACTTCTTCTTTTTCAAATATCACTCAATTCCTATTCAAACGCCTATTTAATTGCACTCTTCTTTCAAAAAGAAATTTCTAAATCAATTAACACTAGAAGTCCATCCTCTATTAATACTTAGAGAAACTAATTTATATGGCTACTAACTATGGAAGCAATTTATTTTTGGATAATTCATATTGAAGGTAAATTCTAAATTTCATTGATTTTCTCTTTCATCTTATAGTTTTCTTATAAATATGAGCGTTATTGCTTCATTTATAGATTCTTCTTAGGAATATATATATTAATTAATTAATTAATACAAATTTAAGATATTATATAATTTTTGCATAAAAATTATAGCAAATTGACAAATTTTATCCAATATATGTAACTATTAATTGAAAGTTCGAGTATAATTACATTTTGTTCACTAAATCTTATATTGCTTATAATTTTCATATACCTTGCATAGTTTTAGAGAATGTATATAATGTTCTAATAACTCTACACAAATTAGCATGGGAAACACGTGCAATGCATGTGTCCGAAACTAGTGAAGTAATAAATGCATGTCCATCTACCTCCAAGTAAATACTCCCCTTGTTCATTTTTATTTGTCCATTATATTAAGAGAAAAAGTTCAGATATGCCATCGAACTTTAGAAAGAGGCTCATTTATACCATTCATTAATAATTAGGCTCATTTTTGTCATTGCCGTTACTCAAAGGGACCATGTATGTCATTATTTATTAACAGACTCAATACCTGATTTTTCAAAAACCAAATATGCACATGAAAATATTTAAGTGGACCACGTCACTTAAAAAACTTGCCTACTAAACTATCCATACAGCCTAAAACTTCTCGACCGATGCCCAGAAAAATTCACTCACATTTTAACCCGACCCGTTATTATTTAATTTAACCCTTTCCCAATCAATTTCACTACCAGATAAAACACCACCAAAGGCCTAACCCCAGCCATCTTCTTTTTCGTCTTCTTCGGTCCTGTTCTGTACATCTCTTATACTTACACGTTTACTAGTAAATTAAAATTTTCTTGACACGAGTTTGCTTGCGCTTTGTTTTTCGAACAAGAATGACTTTACCAGTTATCGATTTTATATTTTGCTTTTGGATTTGCAAACTGTGAATGAACACTATTTATGTTACACAAATGGGCATTTCACGAATTTCTTTCTCTCCCTGTGTGTATTTACAAAATCATCATTGTATAAGAAAAACGGAGATAACATGTCTTATCATCTATGTATTTGAAGTGAAATGACATTTTCATAATATGGTTATTCCCTCTTATATGTTTATGTTTTAAGGTGATTAAGGTAAAAAAGAGATTTTATGTTTCCCTCCTTAAAGTGAAGCAAGCGGCACATAACGAATAAACTATGTCAATAGATGTTAACGAGGAAAATATGGTTAAGTTGTTAATTTTTTTGAGACGTTATAAAAGGAAAGATAAGAGTAAATGTTAGACTTTTTAAAGTAATATGTTAGTTATATGCTCTCTGTCCGTAATTGATTTTAAGAACCTTTGAACGACACTAAAATATAAGCAAGATGAGGTTTAAGTGATAAGATTGTCATTTAGGTAAAAAGATAAGTGCGTATAAGAATTGATGAAATAAGTGAAGATGAAAACAAAGACTTAAGTGTAGAGTGAATCATGCTTGGAAAAGAAGTTAAGATGAATAAGAAGAGTAGATATAAAGGTTGTTAACTTAGATGATAAGGGGTACGATTGTGAACAAGTTATACAACGACTAGCAAGATTAACCTTGTTCTAAAGACATTTAACAAAAGAGTTATAAATTAAGTTGTTTATTTTCAGTATGTGTTAAGTTGATGAATACCCAGTAAAGTATTAACCTTATGCGAAATAATTAGAGTTGAACATCTGTAAAATAGCAACTTAAGTTAAAGAGAAGCTCTCCGCTATGCCCCTAATCAATTATATTAAGTTAATTATCCTAAGTATTGGATTATCTTCCAGGTCGTAAAAACGTTAATCCTCAAAACTTCGGAGCTGCTTATGACGACGTTACGCATTCTCAAGCTCCTTAGTTAGTTGCTAAGGTTGTGTAAGTTATCTTAATGTTGTCTGAATTACAGCAATAAGTCTTTAATTGCCTATAAGGCAACACTTAGAGAGTTGCTTATGAGTTCCCAAGCAGAGCAGCTCCAAATCTCCAATTATGTCTTCACGTCCCTAAGTTACGTTGAAATGTGTGATGCTAATCTAAGATATTTTCAAGAAATGATATTCCGAGAATCATGCTAATGTCTCATTCAAGTATTTGAAATTGCATACAAGTCTAAGAACTCAAGTCCTTATAAGTCTTTCCAGTAAGACGTCTAAATATATACGCTTTTCATGTTATAACATACAGTTGAATTCTTTCAGTTATACTCAAGTCATACATCTATATGTTTAGCTCTTGTTGAGTTATCATTTGAATTTCCTAAATTCAGAGGAGAGATTCTCTCATGTACCAATGTTCCTAATGTCTAAGTAAGTATAAGAGCTAGCTATGATAACAATCAGTTAAGTTCAGAATTTTAAATCCCAGGAAGTCTCCTGGAGGTCACTCATTTAACCAAATATGAATTTATATGTTGTATAGAAGTCTCATACATCGTATGTTTATAGTTCAGCTCTCAACTCTATCTATATGTTAAGCGTTATAATAAATAACTCCAAGTTTCAAGTTATAAGTTTCATGTTCTCTTGCGAATAAGACAAAAAAAATTAAGAACTACATGTGCTCATCGATGTGATAAGTTTGATAATAGAATTCCAATGTATAGTTGTCGATCCATGTAAAGAAACCACCTTATGGGAAATATATATATGTAGTTTTCAGATGTTACAAGATTGTATAAAAATGAGAATCTGTGTACTTCTATTCAACCGATACATTAAATTGGTAAAATTATTTATAGGATATTGCTTGTAAACCTACTATAATTCTTATGTTGCCAAAACCTCATGAAGGTCCTTCGAGTCACTAAGTCGATATGTCTATATATAATTTGACAATTTTACGTGCTATATGTGCATATTTGCTAGCTTTACATGGTATGTATTCTCACTTGCATTTATGTGTTACGAAAGAGACCTATTCCGGCCACAAATTTAGCATTTGTCATTTCAATGCTATATGTGTTAAATTGACTCAGTATAAGCTCTATCGGCTCCATTCATGATTATGATTGAGAAATTTTTATTTTATCCGGATATGATACACCAGCTGGAGATATTTTTATTTTACTCCGGTATGGCACACCGGCTGGAGATATTTTATTTTATCCCGGTGTGGTACACTGACTAGAGATACTTTTATTTTATCCCGGTATGATATAACGGCTGGATATATTTTTATTTTACTCTGGTGTGGTACACCGGTTGAAAATATTTTTATTTTATCTCGCTGTGGTACACCGTCTGGAGGCATTTTTACATGAACTTTATGGTCGGCTAGCCGCCGACATTACAGTTATAGCTTTGCTTGTGCATTACTTGATTGCATTTGCACTTTAGTATTGAGTTATTGTCAAGTTTCGATTTTCAGGATTCCAGGTTTTTACTATTCCTTATTTTTGGTTCAGTTATCATTGCTATCTTATATGTTTACAATTTTCAGCTTTACATACTAGTACATTTTATTCGTACTAACGTTCCTTCGCCTGGGGACCTGCATTCGTGCCGCAGGTGTAGGCAGAGGCCGGGATTGCCAGTTGCAGTAACGGTTCGTGAGATCAGCGGATGTGTTGGTATATGTTCCTTTCTTCCTGGAGATAGGGCTTAGTTATTTCAGCTTGAGTTTTGAGTTATAGTTACAGGTAGGTTGGAGCCCTGTTCCGACCATTAGTTTAGTTTACTCATTAGAGACTTTATGGACTTAGTATGTATAGTATTATTCAGTTTGTGGCCTTGTCGGTTTTCCGTTGCTTGGTTTAGCATAATCATGGTCTTATCGGCATTTCAGTTATTTATTTGTGGTAGTTGAGACCTTATGGATCCAGATGTTTATTCCACTTGATTGTGACAGGTGGCTTGGAAGGCCTAGGTGTTACAGTTACAGATGCTATATAGTCGGCTTCCCGGTCAGTCAGGTATCGGGAGCCAGTCACACCCTCCTCCAGTTTTAGGGCGTGACACTTATGAGCCAGGATTTTAAGTATGATGAATTATCGAAGTATGCATAAATATTTACGAATTCTTAAACTTATGATTTTATAATTTTGAATTATGCAGCCTTATTCAAGTATATATGATTTCATGATTTGGGCAAGCCCATGTAAAGTCAAGTATGTTTCATTATGATTTTTAGCCAAGGCTTACAGGATAAGTTTTAAAGAGATGTTTTGGAGTCAAGACTCCCAAGAAACATATTTAAGCTATGTTTTGAGAATGCGATTATGAGCGATATGCATGTTTTGGGAGTAGTATCTAGCATCGAGTAGACCAGGGATTTTGAGGACCTAGGTCTTATAACTATGTGTTACTGTAGGTATATATTCATATTTGGGACTTCTCAAGAGAGTGTCCCCCCTCCCCCCGCCCGAGGGCACACCGGTGATATCACACATTAATCATTCTTTGAACTGGCAAGGCTTAGGACGGCTCTGCCCACCTGAGCGATAGTTGGGGCATCACGTAAGCTTTATCCTGATGGTGTCGATTATTATGAAGACTCCCATTATTCAGCAAGAATATATGTCCAGAGGTGGATTTCTCCATCTAAATTTCCTCCCTGATCAACATCGATGTAGCTTTTGAGTTGTAGATTATTTTCTTGATAACATAAGAAATAGTCGACTATTCCTTTAAAATATTGCAATATCCTTTTAACTTCTTTTCGGTGTCGTTATTTTGGGTTAGTACATATATAGACTATGTTCATCAAAGAAAAAAATAAATACACATTTTTACATTAATTTTTTCATGCGAATTGAAATAAATTTAATAAAATCTCACTTTAAGTCTCTAGACAATTAATAATAGTATCTCTCTTGAAATTATTATTTTACTAATTTTGAACTATTATTATTTTTTATAGGCAACTAAAGACAATATTTGGTCATTTAAATTTTAAACTAACTTGACTAGATTAAAGACTTTAGCCCCGAGTACTAAGTATATTCCATATTGCTAACCCAACTGGAGAAATATTAGTTTTATGTTCACTGCTAATAAATGAGAAACTAAATACGTTTAGTACTTTTCAATTTTCATGAATAATATTTCCTTTAACAACTGCAGCCTAAGTGGAATACAACTGAACTATTCTTTTTGTTACTCCCTCGTCCGTCTAAAAGAATTGATGTTTTATCCTCTAAAAATTTGATTCAAAATAATTAAGTTGTCTCCGTCATCATTGGCGGATTCAAGATTTAAAATTTATGGGTTTAATCTTTTAAGATTTTAGGATAGAACCTAATATATTCTTAAAGTTATGAGTTCATATCTATTATTTATAATAATTTTAATAAATTTTACACATAAATTTATACTCCGCATCCAAAATTATGGGTCAATTGAACCCATGTTGTATACATTACATCCGCCTCTATCCATTGTACCTTCCGATGATCTCCCCATAAGAAAATTAATTATCTAATTACACTCCTCTTACCCTGTTGATAGTAGTCGTAATTCAAAATTATCTAGTTGATCATTGTTATCAACTCCTTGATCAACGGAACTCGCGAACAAATTGAATTACGAATATTGTGTTAGAAAGTTTTTTCAAAAATCTCAATCCACAATAAACGTAATAAGAAAATAATTTTCTTTTCAATAATATTTTATCTCTTGATTTGATGTAACACTTATAAATTTTCAATAAAGTGTTTTTTGTCATAAGAACTTTTTTCATCAAAAATTGCTATGAAATCTTTTTCAACACCCTTTATATAGTATCATCTATAAACCTTTTTTCTATTTAATTAAAATAATAATTTTTTTTAGGGTAAAAGTCTAATTCCATAATTAGACCTTATGAAAAAGATTTCCACGAAAATCTCAAAGTCCCATTCTCAATTGGTATGTTGGCCACGTACGGCAAGTCCAAAAGGACTTTGACTTCATTGTCAATCCAATTCAAATTTGGATTTAACCATTGAGTCCTTTATGGACATTAACGTGGACCTCAAACTTTCATATAGTGAATTCAATTCCAAATTGAATTTCGCACATTGAATTTTTCATTTATATTTATTTTCTAAATAAATGAATATTATTAAATGTATCACATATATCTTAATCAAGAGATGCAATTTAATTTTCAATTTTAAATAGAAAACTCTAACTTATTCATAATATTAGTTATACTTTATGTGCTAGCAAAGGATATAATAATATTTCGTTTGAACTAATAATTTATTTATTTGACTAATTTAATTATTAAATAATAAAAATAATTAATTCATTAATAAAAATAGGAATATATCTTTGTTAATCTTCTAGTTTGGGAGCCAAGATTTGTATATACTAGCTATTAATCTTTAATGAGATATATAGAAGTTAATAACACCTTTTATATGTTCAATTGACTTTGATCTAATGCATACGGGTGTGGGCAACCAACAGTGATGTGGATCTTAGAAGTCAGATTCGTCTTCACCTGAGTTAGGATACGAATATGAGTACGGGTGTTAAATAATAGTTAATTATGACATACGTAAGTATATGATTAATTATAATAAAGTTTGATTAGTTATATAGTTAATTGATTCTGATTAGTTTGATGTCATGATTTTTGGTAATACTTCTCAAGCAAACTTGTTTATTCTGTTTTTTTCAAATTATTTTATGTTTAATGTCAAATTATTGAAAATAATCTTTACTTTCTTTTTCTATTTACCGGAAAAAATTCATCAATGATGGAGAATTTTGACAAGAAGTTTGAAGATATTATATATGATTCTCTTTTCGAGAAATATTTTGGTTATCTTATTGTATAAGTAATGGACAATCATTGTATTATTGGGCAATTAGTAGTAAAATAAATTTATATTAATTTTTATTTCAAAAATTATTAGTATTAGTGGCGACTACAAGTCGCCGCTAAAAGTGTATTTCCTCAGTATGATTAGTTAAGTCAATTGTGGCAAGGTAAAGTCGCTTCTAATATCTTTCTGTGGCGACATTCTGCTAAAGTTTTTTTTTGCAGTGGTGACTCTCTAAGCTGACGCCTTTCCTGTTATCTTTTGTGGCGATATAAATGACCTTCTATGGCGATAAAAGTCGTCGCAAACAGATCCTTTGCGGCGACTCTTTAATGTCGCCACAGATAACCTTTAGTTTCACTCGTAACACCAACGACCCTTCTGTCGCCACTAATATCTTTTGTGGCGACGTTTTCAGTTTCTGTGGCGACCTTATTTGCCACTAAAGCATAATTTCTTGTAGTGCTCGTTAGCTTGCGACCCCATTGGTTCATCACTAAGCCAGTAGTAAATTGATCATATCAATATATTAATCAAGTTTGATATCTAGCAATACTCCTTAACGACCGGATAACATGAAGTATACAATTTACTCTCAAGAACCTGTAAAAGAATAATGTAGTATTCCCTTCTGTCCTTATATTTCCAGACAACCTAGGATATGGTCTAACTGTCAAATCCCAATATGTGATCAGTTATGTATATATGTCAAATTATAATCGATCATTGAATGACCCAAGAAACTCTTTTCTTCTTTCATTTAATTGCCCAGGCCAAGGTCTTAATTAGTCGTATATAATTCATGACAACATAAAGCTTAAACTTATAGCCAAGAGTTGACAGATTCTATCTTTGATCAATCATTGATTCTTCAAGCATTTAATCATACTCAATATCTTTTCAACTATTTTCATAGGGCAATGCGTGTCCGGTATCAAAGTATATCAAATAATTTGTTAATTATTATACGATTATATCAAGTCAAAGGAAGCATCCACATCACATTCTCCAAGACAATATCCTAGTGACAGTTTATGGTAAGTCTAACCATTAGAAATTATCCAATGAGTTTGTTCAATAATCATATCTCCATATGCATCATCTATGTATGTGATTTAGTTAATGAGATCAACTAATCTTTATATTATAAAGACCACCACATGCTTATTGATCTAACCGGATCACTAATGTCCTAATTAGTAATCCTAGAACAATTTTAGATTAAGTTATAAGAGACGTGACTCTCTCATAATCATGATGATCTCCATCACGATGCTAAGTCTCAAAACTTAATCAAGGATCTTATCAAATTAATCAAATAATTTGATAATAACTATATATAAAAAAGGATACTAGATGCCATATAATATATCAAATAATATTTACAAAAATATGTTCAAATCATGATATCTGAGATTGAATCTAGGGGATATCAACTATATTTCTAATAGCAGTAGGTCTTTAGCATTGAGTATCTTTCTAACCATCCATCTTGCCTATCGAGGGACATGGAATTCTTTCCTTCATTTTATTTTGTTCACCAGCTTATTGATTTGAATTTACTAGTAAAAAACTACAACTCAGTAAAAATTATACACTAGTAGTATATACTTGTGAAGTTAATATCTTTAATTGTAATTAAAGTGGTCAATCATGCATTTTATTCTCTTCCCTTTTGTTTAAAAAATCATACCACGCGCAAATACTTGCTTTGGGTTAAAGATTTATGTTATATATACACTAGCAGGATATAATGATTTTTGTATTATTAGTGGTTTATCTTGGGATAGAATAGGTTAATAATCATTTTTTTTTCAGATTACTAATAATTCATATTAGGGGGATTTATTTATAATAACTTTATAAATAACCTTACTGTACATGTAATCAGTAGAGGAATTGGTGTTCTACGTTACGACTTTCTATTGAACACACTAGCTTCTATTGTTGCATTGACAACTTGGAATACTGGACTTACAACACAAACAAAGGTAAAATTTAGTTTGACTTTACATCTATGTTACCAATAAGTTGACTTTAATTTTTTTTCTTCAAAAGATATCCTTTCGTTCCGTTCACCAGATCTTTATTTTTACCAAGGCTGTTACACCAATTTCAATTATCAAGTGATTTTTTAAACAGACCCTAAAAGATCTTCATTTTTACATATAAAAATATGAAAATATCATTTTATTTATTTTTATTTGTAAGTGACCAAATAATCTCATTTTTAACTTGTGTTTTTCAATTTTGTTCATCAGTTCATTTGGTCGTTGACTACGTGCCTGGTGAGATTGGATAATGACACCTACATTTGCATAATAGCAATTCAATGAATATCATGAAGAACAAATACACATCACAATTCATCACCGGATCAAGATAAAAAGTACACATATAGGAGATATAAATGCAAGTCATGAGTAGTTGCCCTTGCTGCTTGTCATTAACTCCTATTTGTTTCAAAACAATTTGGGTTTAGTTTGGGCATATCTCTAAAAATCACTTATTTCTGGGAAGTAAAATGTATTTTTACCCATGTATCCCAAATAAATATCTTGAAAAAAATATAACTCTTTATTATTTTCTTAGTTATATAAAACTCTCTTCACTTAAATAAGGATAAAATTGAAAAAACATCATTAATATATTCTTGGTTATGTAAAATATAAACTGAGAGAGTACTAATTAGATAAGATCAGCAAACTCGAGGAGTTCCTTGCTATTCTCAAATTCAGGCACATTATTTTCTGGTAATGAAACAATTGCCTCAATTCCATCTCCACTTTGACCATCCATAAAAAAGAATGTGTTTTCATCTCCAATTGCTGGAACTGTTACCCTGCTAGGCCTTCCCCATCCAAAATCCGAGTTATTCAATGGGTAACCGCAAATACTGCTACTTTTATACAATTCAATTTCATTAGCCATCGATTGCCGATTAGACAAAAGCCACACTAGCTTGTTTTCCTTCACGTGGTCTTCATTCTTGAGTTCTTCTTTAGCTTTCCTTAGTTCGCGAACCACTCTGGCGATAGTCATTTCATCCTCACTCGTCGTTGCCACGGGAATCATACTAATAATATTCCCGATTGCCCATGTTGGTAAGGGTGGACCAAATGTTGGACGTAAATTCACAATTTGTACCAACATGGATTGCTTAAAGGAGCTCGAGTTTGCTCGAGCTGCAGTTGAAGCGCACTTGTACATTAGTGCGGACAACACCTCGAGTCGGGTTGGATTTTGCACCCCCGTTTTGGATGCCACTTGAGCCTTTAGTAACTTCAGCTTCGAGCTGGAAAATACTAACCTTTTCCTACCAAGAGATTGATAGTCAATCTCATCAACCAGAGTGTCCGTGTGAATGTCAGTGGATGGAGGAAAAATGGACGATCCGATCATTAGAGGGGACGGGATTTTGGCGTTGTGATCGCGAGCTATAGCAGCCCAATCACTAAGAAAATTGCAGAGTGTGCATCCATCAGCAACTTTGTGAGATAAGCTAGCACTTACAGCTAATCCTCCGCAGTTAAAATGGCTCAATTGAATAACAAGTAAGCTATCCTCGTCTTGCGTTCGAGTCCAAGGTTTTGCATCTTTAGGAAAAGGTAGATATTCAGGGCCAATGTCGGAAAGATTGACGACTTCAGACATTGGACAATCGTATTGAACGTTCATGAATTTCGCTCCTCTGTCGTTGCACTCGATGAAAGTGTTATCTCTGAGTCTTTCAGCAAATGGATAGTAAGAGGACAAAACTCTTGACAGAGACTTTTCAAGAATGTTGGATATTTGTTCAGGTTTTTTAGAGGGGAAAGGATAGAAGGCTGCAATTGGAATGTACATTGACTGTATGGTCTGATCAATGAGAGAAAGATTGTAACGCCCAAGTAAAAGAGGGGTAGGAAAACAGGGCTTGATAATCTTTTCAGCAAAAGACATAAGCCTTGATGCTGCCATCTTTTCAGTGAGTTTGATCTGAGATATCTGCATAGGTGTTCTGCAAGCTAGGGTAATATTCAATATTTATATCACCGAACCACTGATGTGATGGCATGGATTGAGATCTTTTCATCTTACTTAGAGGTCCTCAGGTGTTCCCTTGAGAATGGAGAAATTTATGGTGTGGAGTATTTCCTCCTTTATTGGCCCTACGAGGTATGAATTCGGATTAGTCAGGTCAGTAAGTGTTGAATACTGAAAAAGAAAAGAAAAGAAGGAAAAAAATGCAAAGGCAAATATTGCTAGTATTTTTTTGTCCCAATTTATATGATACACTTTTTTTTAGTTAGCAACAAAAAAATATCAACAACAACAACAACAACATACTCACTATAATTTCATAATGTGGGGTCTGGATACACACACACACACATATATATATATATATCACATTTCTAAATTTAGAAATAATTTAATTTTAACGTTTCAATTTTCCCCTTAATGAGATGATTTATAATCATATAAATATTTATAATTTGTTTTAGATCACAAGTTTCAAAAGTCTTTCTTTCTATTTTATGCTTCATGTCGAGTCAAATAATGTCAATTAAAATGCGAGGGAGGGAGTATCATAATTTAATAGATTCAAAATGAGTGTGATTTTATTTGTGTAAATATTTTATATTTTAGACGCATATGTATTAGGGCAAAACTTGAGTATAGAAAGCTCGTTCGACAAAATTCAACCATTTTAATTCAAATTTTATATTTATCTTAAGAAATTCATTTAATTTGTACATATTATTAACTTAAACCCTAATAACTTTAATAACTAAAATTTCAAACCTATAAATTTAGCTTTGCCTCCGATTGCATACCTATTTCAAGCTAACAATAGTAAATTCAGTGATCCACCAATGATGTAGGCACTTTCAAATCAAAGAAGACAACTTGGGCCCTCACCACAATCAGATATTTTTAATTTAAATTTTAAGTTTTTTTTAATGTGTCTTTTCATTTTTATCTATTAGATAAATAAATTAATCATATAAAATATATCTTTTTTTTAATTATATGTATTTGTCTCAATAATCAATAAAACACTAAACATCTTCCACTTGAGGTTGATACATATAATTAAATGATATGACATATATTATGTCGTTAACTTAACTATCTAAAGGATGAATAAAAACGCGTGCAATTTTTCTTTTCAAAATTTGCATCTAAAATATCTAATTAAAATATTTTATTATAAGTTGAAATATTTAATCAAAACAGAGCTTAACCCGAATATATCAATAGAATATCCTACCAAATTAAAGAGATTGAATACATGTTAAGTCTATATTTATCTATACAACATTGATGAATAGATAGAATAAATGAATGTATTAATTAAAGAACTGATGGCATCATTATGGTTAACATAATAAGCAGTTCCAATTATCTGTGTTTTCTATCTTTTTTATTTATTTATTTTGGTATTTGTTTGACCAAATTTTTGAATGCTTATGTGCTTCAGTCATCACTAATAAAACTTTGTGTAATTTCATCTATGGTAGTTCAATTTTGTTTTTATCATATAATTTTTTTTATTATATAAAAGTCATTTAACTTTAAAAATTATCATATATAAATTAATTTTTTATTTTATATCACATAAAAATTATTCAACTTTAGATTTATCACACACAAAAGTTATTCTTTTTGTTTTTTTATCACATAAATTATTTAATTTTATTCAAGTTAACTAAAAAGTAAATTTTAGCTACTTATTTTATATTTTATACTGACAATATGATAGGACTAAAAAATAAGTTAATTACATTTGAGATAATTTCAGAAACTTGCTTCAGTGTTTCGCTTCACATGAATACGAATCTTAGATGTGGTTTATGATATTACGTTTACTGACTTGTTTTGATTTCTTTGTATAATTTTAACTTATCATCATTCATATAAAATATATAATTCAATTATTCTGCTCTTCCTGATATATTTATTTGTTTAGTGAATATCATAAACACTATTTTTGGTTAACAAAAGATTTGTTCTTACAGAATCAAAGAATTCAATGGCAATATAAAATTTATGAACTTGATATGGTCAGTGACTTCAAATTGTAATAAAAAATCAAAATAAGGAGGCAAATGATTTTCATAAACCCTTTAAGGAAGGTTTATTCATTACATTTAATATGTTTTATTGAGCTAACTAGCTATTTTAGACTGTCATATTATATATTCAGTATGAAATATAGAAATTCAGGTGAAATTTATTTTTTAATTAACTTGGCAAAATTAAACGACTTTATATGATAAAAAATAGAAAAACTGACTTTTGTATGATAAAATTAAAATTAGATAATTTTTATATGATATGAAATAGAAAAGTGATTTTTGTATAATAATTCTTAAAATTAAATGACTTTTATATTTAAAAAAATAAAAAAGTAACTTTTCTGTAATAAATCTAAAGCTGAGTGAAATTTAGTCTAAAACTTTTCCTGAAAATAGATATAGATGTGTTTCAGTGATGAAATGATGATTGACTATGTTAGAAAATAGAGTGAAGTTAAAAAATACATGTAAAGTAATTAAATTTTTTAAGTTTTCTATTTTATTAAGTATTTATTTTTAAATTTAAACTATTATTAAATATTATTAAAACACATCTTAATTATTAATAATAAAATAATACCCAAAGAAAATAATAATGCATCTAGTAGCCTTTTTTGGGTTAAAAAGAGAACTCTTGTACCTATGTTACATTTAGAATAAATTTAATAAACAAATAATTGCTACTCAACCTTTGAGTTAAGGTGTACACTATATTAATTATAAATATCTTTTTTTAACTATATTTAAAATTTAAATTTGACTATTAGCATCGCAGGGTATTATAAAAGAAAAAATATTTTTATTTTATATTATTATAATTCTTGAGCATTTAATCTTATCAAATTTTATCAGTTAAAATAATCGTTGGATGACATATAAAACTAAAAAGTTAATCGAATTATATCGAAATCAAAATTGTCGGGAGAATTTCAAAATTTTCAATTTTAATTATACATTATATAGACAATAATATTTTCAGATAAATTTTTTAAAATAATTCCTATAAACTCCGGTTCCCCGCGAATAGGCCTGGACATCGAGCCGATCCCTATCAAGCCGAGCTTGATCGAACTTTTTATAATATCGAGCCGACCGAGTCCAAGTGAGCTCGAGTCGGCTCTTTAATATTTAATTTTATGTAGTGTTATGTCATTACAAAATTTAATTTATGATAAATTGGTTTGAAAAATATAAGTATTTCTAGTTTAAATTGATCATTATATTTAATTTATTGAATTATATATGGTATTAGTGTAAACTAGAACTCAATTTGAATTATGTTAACTTAATATTGGATATACAATAAAACTTCCAGGCAAAAAATAAAAAAAAATTCAAAAAAATTGTCACATATTAAATTTATTTGATTTAGATTTTTCAATTTAAAATATTAATTATATTTCATAACACCCATAAATATCTTAAGTAATAAGATTTATAAAAAAAATTAATTGCACCAAATTAATTTAAAATTATAAAATTATACATAATTATAATAAATAATAATTATTGCATTGATATGTTACCAACTTAATTAAGATTATGAATTTTAGTTCTAAAGTAATCATTACATGATCAAAATGAGCCAAACGATTCGACCAGAGCCTGAGCTTTGATCGAGCTTTGACCGAATAGAGCCGAGCTGAGCTAAATACATATGAGCCGAACCGAGTTCTGAGCCGGCTCAACTCTTTGCCCAGGCTTACCCATGAAACAAATCCCTAGGAATATATCCCTATGTAAGTTTGCATTTAGCTTTTCCTACAAATACCTATATATTCCCTTCATTTTAAAATAAATGGTATGTTTAATTTGGACACGCTTTTTAAGAAAATTATTTATTTTTAAAAAATAAAATATATTTTTACTAACTTACCCATAATAAATACCTTTAAAAATATATAAAATTTTAATATTTTCTTAATTATGTAAAACTCTCTCCATTTAATAAAATTGGTAAAATATTACTCTCTATGTTTTATTTTAGTTGATAGGATAATATTTGCACACCCATTAAGAAAAAATTTAATTGGAATGATAATTTGATTAATATAACTCTATTAATTTTTGAAAAATATATAATAATAATTCTTTTCACATTTTAGAATGATTTTAAGTATTAACGGTAAATTGAAAAAATATAATTAATTATCTTTTGAATTTTGAAATAA
Source organism: Datura wrightii (assembly GCA_035772735.1). NCBI lineage: Eukaryota > Viridiplantae > Streptophyta > Magnoliopsida > Solanales > Solanaceae > Datura > Datura wrightii. Next base: position 14,035,204 of record JASDFA010000006.1, on the reverse strand, counting down.
CTATTTTTAATATATTTAGTAATTAAAATAAACAGAGAAAATATTAATATTTTTTTAATTATATAAAATATTATTTATTTTAAAAAAAATTAGAAGATCAAACACTATTTATTTTAAGATGAAAGAAGTATTGTTTTCGAAATTCTTATCGCATTCCCAGGGATTTGTTTCCAGAAAATTAACCGTTTTTCTATAATTTAACATAGAATGTTTGACGACTTTAAAGTTAGGAGTGAGTCTATTAACTAGTGAATAAATAATACATTCCTAACTGTTGAGACAAGAGGTACTACTCCCTTTGTTCCTGAGTTAAGTGACACTTTTTGTGGGCTAAAGATTAATTTGATTACTGATCTTTAACTTTTTTTTAAAGAAATAAATATTCATCATAAATAAAATATATTTATAACATTTTTTTTAAATGTCTATTTGATAGATAATGTGTCTCGTTAAAATCTTATTAGAAAAAATTCAGTGGAAAAAATTTCAGTGAAGAAAAAAGAATATATATATCTAACAATACGTATTTTGGCTGCCTCATTAAAAATCTTACAAGGAAAACCCAGTGGGACAAAACTTCGTAAGAAAAAAAGAGTACAACGCATATTAACTTTCCCTAATGAGAACATCCTTGACTTTTTGTATCCCGATCTTGTGCACCATCTTCTTGAAAGTCGCAGTCTGTAGAGATTTGGTGAATAAATCAGTCACATTATCACTTGAATGAATCTCTTACACGTTAATATCACCATTTTTTTGGAGCTCATGTGTGGAGAAAAACTTTGGCGAGATGTGCTTCGTTCTATCTCCTTTTATGAACCCTCATTTTAGTTGTGCTATGATGCTGCATTATCTTCATATAAAATTGTGGGTATTTTGTTACATTTCAAATCATATTTTTCTTTGATGAGATGTATCATGGATCTCAACCGCACACATCTCGGCTTGCTTCATGAATAGCTATTATCTCAGCATGATTTGATGAAGTAGCTATGAGAGACTGCTTTGTAGATTTCAAGGATATGACAGTACCTCCACATATGAACATGTAGCCAGTTTGAGATCGAGTTTTGTGTGAATCAGATAAATACACTGCATTAGCATAACAAACAAGATCGGGATTGTAATTGTTAAAATAAAATAAGTCCATATCGGTAGTCACTTTTAGACACCGCATTATGTGTTTGATCCCATTCCAATGCCTCCTAGTAGGAGCAGAACTATATCTTGCTCATAAATTTACCAAAAAGGCAATATTAGGTCTTGTAGTATTAGCAAGATACATTAGTGCACCAATTACAGTAAGATATGGTACTTCAGGACCAAGAATTTTCTCGTTCTTTTCTTGAGGCCGGAATGGATCCTTATCCACATCAAGTGATCGAACAACCATCGGAGTACTTAATAAATTTACTCCATCCATATAAAATCTTTTCAACACCTTTTTTGTATAGGCAGATTGATGAACAAAGACACCATTTTTCAAATACTCTATTTGCAAATCAAGACATAATTTTATCTTTTCAAGATCTTTCATCTCAAATTCCTTCTTTAGATAATCAATTGCCTTTTGAAGTTCTGCTGGAGTTCGTATAAGGTTTATATCATCAACATAAACAGCAAGTACAATAAAATCCGATGTTGTTTTCTTATTTGATTTTCTTCATATAAGGATTATGAATAAGTCTACAGGAACTTGTAAATGCTTCAGGCATTTTGAATCTTTCATGATTTTCATATAAATTTTATCAAGTGATAGCATTCATTAGTATTTAAATGCTTGATATCTTCTGGTGTTTGGACTACAGTTCCAATAAGCTTTATGCTTATCAATACACATCATTTCACTTGATAATTATTTTTACATCAGCATGCTTTAATAGACATAGAATTCAGATCCTCACAATTTTTTACAATATTGTGCACTATATTGTATCAAATATATCGTCAACGGTATATAATTTATATCGGTTTACAATTGGACATAACTCATTGAGATCTCCTCACTTTCAATATTTTTCTTAGGTATCTAAACCTCTCATGAGGTTTCATGAAGTGTTATGTCGTAAGCTCTTCAAGAGCATATTGCCTCCTTATTATGATTATTTGCTCTATTTCTTTTCCAAAGATTATTGCAATAGAAACCGATCGATCTACAATGCTTCATGCATACTGTAGACTCTATCCTTCAGAGACATTAATCTAATAGGAGCTTTTGTAGCTGAAATATAAAATTAATTTTGGGTCAACATATGCTTCAAACATTTGACTTGAATTATTTTTTGAATGAGGATCATACTAATGATAATTTACAATATATTTCTTAGTTGCTTATTCTCTCTCCCTCATGTTAGAAGAATTAACATGCATCCCCGATCTTCTTTGGGGAATTCATCTATGTGCATCATGATAGATTCATTAATCATATACTGCATATCAAAAGTTATTAGATAAAAATTATTTGGTTCCTGACCTTGAACCAATTGAGCAGAGGGGGGATTAATCATGCTTTATTGGTCAACATATAAATGAAATTATATGTAATATATCATATAATAGATCAACCCACTAAGCTTTATTCTAATAAGCAATGATTCAACTATTTATCGGAGGCATTCAATGTCAAATCAGCTTGGATATAAACCAACATTATCAAGATAAATTGTCTTGATTACATAATCTAAAAATTATGCTTTTAACTCAATTTATATTGAGTAAGAAACTTTGCAAATGTCAAACCGCAGGTTGACAATAAATGCACATGTGACCATCTTATGGATGCATCTACTTAAGATATCACATGGCAGGTGAATGAGCTCATATTCACCTTTTATACTTTTCAGAATTTTAGGGATTCAGTCCCAACGTTAGATGGTACAATCAATTTATCATGAGAACAAGAAACACGAAAGATTTCTTGAAGAATCTTCTAGTTCTTCAATATATTTTGATATTCAATTAACACATCATATCAGGATGGCCAAAATGGTCATATCAACTGATAAAATTATCTGCACTAGTAAACTTCAGGTTTACCACGATATGTGTTATTTATTTAGTAACCTTCGGGTTTACTGTGTCATGAGTTTCACATCAATAAACTTCTAGTTTACTGTAGCATGTAATTTCCTCATGCTTATATTTGTAGTACAAATCGGGTAGCCTTTCATATACATATTTCTTACCCATAGTAATTTGGAGATATTTAATCTTCCAATCATTTGTAGTCTCAATATGATAACCATTTTTATTGTTGGTAAACTTCAGATTTACTACAATTTGTTTTTTGATCATAACAACTTTGTACTACAATATAAGCTGAATGACATAATAATAAATAAACTCTTCAGGAGCTTTCAATTTATTTTATATAATAAATATTATTTGAACACTACTGGTGTCATGATACTTGTAGACAAGCAATCAGGCTCTTCTGGAGACCTGATCACTAATCATTAATTATATTACCAAATATTGATTAGGTACTTCATTGTTGGTGTCATGAAATAAAATTGTAAATAAGTGAATATTTAAAAATAATTGCAAATTCATAAATAACGAAAAATAGACATGAAGTTCTAAACTTCAGTATTTTAAATATCTCATTCAGGAGACTAATTAACATATGAATATTTTGTATCAAAAGTGGCAATCAACTAGTAATTACATCCTCCAGGAAAAGATACATGAATTGTTATTTTCTTTAAAGAAATTAATAACAATGTAACCATAATAATGTGTCTCTATGGTTATAGTAGAAAATATTTTTACTCTGCTTTCTTTTGCCTTAAAAAGATACTTTAGTAAAATAATTAAAGATACTTCTATGTAGGACAGATATATATTGCAATGACTTTCATACCACAAAAATATCTTATATCTCCTTTGTCATTTTTATCTCTCTAGGAGGTAAGTTGTGGTATTTCTTTCATTCACTTTGGGGAATAAACCTGATTATTTGAATGTGCTTGAAATATAATATTTATCAATAACTCATTATTTTGGTCAACCACCAGAAGACATTGCTTCAGAATATTTCTCAAATATCTTTCAAATTATTTCTGCTTCAAGAGAAAATTTCAGAGTGTTACTACTTTAGGAGTAAGTTTCGATGTTATACTACTTCAGGAGTAGATGTCATATTCTTAGTATTTTAGGAGAAAATTTCAGATCTACTGTTTTGAAAGAAAATTTTAGAATATTTACTTCTTGGGGAGTAAATTTTAGAATATTTACTATTTCAAGAATAAATATCATATTTACTATTTCAAGAGTAAATTTTAGGATTTCACCAAATATTGTCACATTTACTTTAGAGACTGTATTTGTAATACATCAAAAGTTCTGATTCTTCATGAATGAAACATAATCATCTAAACATGTCATAATCATATTAAATTATAATAGCTTAAAACCTCCTTTATTGTATTGTTACTTCGGGAGCAAATCGAGGTATGCATATAACGTGGAGAATTTATCTACTATATTTTCAGCAGTAATTGTCACAAGCCTATAAATATATTATCACTTTTAATGATCATATATTTCTTGCAAATTCTTATTCTTACTCATTCATAGATATCAAATTAATATCAACATATATTTTCATTATATTGTTCTGCTGGAACAAAAATAATTTCACAATATTGTTCTGCTGGAACAAATATGAGGCATGAATTGCCAAGTGAATAGATAAATCATTCCTCAGATTTGTAAATAATCGATATTGTTATTAGCAAAGAAATAAATATCAAGAAATACTAACCTTCATCTTTCCAAAAAAATTTTAATTTTTTTACCTCAAATCTTTTTAAAGCGAGTGCTCAAAACAGAGACTTGTATTGACGGAGTTCTTGAATTATGTTCAATAGGTGAATACAGTGAAAGAAAATCATGCGTTGTCTTCCTTGAGAAACAAGACGCTATAGGTCTATTCCACCAAATTTCTAATGTGATTTGGTGGTGGACAATGCTATAATTATGTTTACATTCCTCCGAAAATAATAGAAAATAAAACAACTTAATTCCTAGATCTTAATGATGAGTTGATCTAAACAGTGAATTTTTTGAGGAATTAATGGAAGAGCTTCGTGTTGATAACGTGTTATAAAATAATAAAGCAAGAGGAAGAATAATGTAGAGAAAGAGAGAAGAGAGAATAATTCTTATTTCTCTTGAGGGGTTAAAAGGAATGAATTATAATGAACGGAAAACCCCTTTATTTATAGGAGAAAACTAATTTGGCCCCAAAGTTACTAACCTTAACTTTTCTTCTAAGAAATAGACATTCACCATAATTAGAATATATTTATAACACTTCTTTTTCCCCCTTTTTCATATTCATGAATTTCTTTTTCTTCTTTTTAATAATAATGTCTTAATATTCTTATACTTTTAAATTCTTTTTGATTTATAAATCCATCCACTTTTATAGAAGAATTTATAATTACACAATTTAATTCATCAACTTTTTATATCAACACATTTAATTCAGTCTCTAACCTTGTATGTTTTCATGTTAATCTATATATTTTTTTTCAGGTTATGACTATTTTTTTAAGTTGTGGATTTAAAGAAGACAATAGTAATTATAATGTCAGTTCAAGTTGTTTATATTCAAAATAATTTAACTTAGATTGTCTCCTTTTATTGAGCCTAATGTTGATACTATGTTATATCCTTTAATTGAGTCTTATATTGATATTATGTGATTTGAATTTGTGTTATTTGTAATTGATATTCTTCATCTATTCATGCATTTATAAGTTTCATCTATTCAGGTAAAGTAATCTCTTCATCTCATAAAATAATTTTAAAAAAAATAAAATTATAGATTATTATAATTATAACTCTTGTGCATAATTTATTTTAGATAATATTGCAATGGAATCTAAAAAAAATTTCGTGAATGAAATTGTTCCAATTAACAACTTAAGGCTATATGATTTTCATTGGATATAAAAGTCTTAATAACTGGAGCTGGATTAGTGTATAAACATGAAACAAGGAAAGCAGACAAATGACTATAACATTAGTTGATGAAGAAGTAATAATTCTTTTTCGTATTATATTCTTTTATTTTTATGTGTATGTTTGAGTTCTTATCTATTTTTATTATATTTTATATATTTTGATCATTAGATTTTAATTTTTTGTATAGCGCAAAAGTGTATGCTACACTTCTCAATAATTATATCAAAAAGTAAAAAAAAAATATTTACAACAAGACAAAATTTGTCACATCATAAACGAACATAATAATAGTGTTAATCTTAATTTATTATCAGTAAACAAGGAGATTGAGATTGAATTCAGTGACAACACTATAATTCAAGAATGCAACAGTCACTTTCTACTGTTACTTTTTCAAACAATTTTATTTCGTTTGAAGATGGAATACAATCTTTCGATAGAACAATCTTTGATAGTTTCTTTATATTTCATCAACTAATTTAACATTATATATAATTATAAACATATTATTTTACTCGTATTTACTTAAATAAATAGACTGTGTAGGTATAAGCACGAAGGTCCTTACAAATATTGATCGAACTTTTTGCCCTTCATTAAAAAATTCTACAATAGATAAAATTATTATTTATCATTTTTTAATTAGTTATTATTTAATTATTATAGATCTTTACTAATTTGTAAAAGGTAAAACTCCTAACATTGATATTTTAAAATTGACTAAAATTTTGCTTCTTAAATATATTTTTATTTGAACTATATTTAAAGTTTTAACATTTAAGACTTTAAAATCAATTACACATCAATCCATTATTTATTAAACTAATTAATTATCTATCACAATATTTCATTATGAAAAATATAAATTAAAGAGTGTAATTTTATTATGTATTAATATGTGAATTTCTTCTTCTTCTTCTTTAAAAAATTGTATAATCGAAAATAAAAATATAAAAACACAACATACTCTAAGTTGCTTCAATTAATTGAGTGCTCTTGTTACCCTCTTTAGTAAAACCTAAAGTATTTTTTCCATTTCAATTTATGTGAAGTGTTGGACTAAACACATAGATTAAGAGAATGAAAAAAAAATTAAATTGAAATCATCTCATAAAGGGTAAAATGAAAAGTTTAAAATTAAGTTATTACTAAATATTTAAAGTACGCTTCTCCATGGGTATCTGGTAACCATGTGTGTAGGGGGATAATGGGCAATTTGATAGCAAAAGCAATAAAAAATCCAATATAGAAGATTAAACCTCGTAGTAAAATATCATTCACCTTTTTACCATTTTAAAAATAGAGTTCACACTTGACAAAATAATTATTTAATTATTTTTCTAATATATAGAATTTTAAAATTAACTAATTTTTATGTATTAAATTCTTTCTTATTTGAAATATATAGAAAATATTAATATTCATATATACATATAATGCATGCATTTAAGTGCTCATATAAAAGGAATAATTTTTTTCATCTTTCAATCAAATGCTATTTCTATGACCTTTTTGTTCATTGAAACAAGTATTAGAATAAACTGAAAAAAGAACTACTAGATTTGTGAGTCTGAGTTATGTCCTCAAATTTAAAAGATTATGTGATGGACAAATTTAGAATGGGCAAAGTTGAAATCAAGTGGGTCCAGCCACAGGACCACCGTAACGGGCCGATTCCGCGGTAACGAAACCGCTGCAGCAGGCGATGCGAACCATAACTCCATAATTCTGTCCAGGTTGGGATTTAAAAACCTATTTCCATAAGGCTTGGTAGATAAAAACACCCAAAAATAAAAGTTATGATTTCTAACAAGGAAAAAATATAAAGAGGCTAGAGAGGGTAAGGACTTCACCATCCGCCACGATAATTCTCCGTAAGAACTCAGAACTCGAGGCAAGCATGCAACCCGTGGTTTTCTTGACGGCATCTTGGCGCCCATGTAGATTATAGTTTACCTATTTGTTAGTCTTTGATTAGCAATTTGTATATATGTGTATGATTGATGTGTCATTGATGAGTAAGACGAGAGTTATCATGCTAATTATGACTAGCCAAGTATGGTCGGAACTAATACAAGAGGGAAGTAATCGGAAAAATATAAGAAAGAGGTGATAAAGTTATCGTATTATGCAATCACGTAAGTAAGAAGAGTCCTGAGTCTAGGCCATTGGATTTTCATCTTAGTTGAAAAACCTTAAAGGTTACTTCTACGGTATGCCCCCGAATAAGGGACCAGAGTATGGTTATGGGTGTAGATGTTCGGATGGTTCATGCATTCGTATGGGTTAATGAGTTAATAATTCACTTACGATGGTCTATGTGTTTGTGATTCTTATGTTACGTATTGAATTGATTGTTTCTCCATATGAAAGAAGGGTAGTTTGACAGTAGAGATTGGTTAATATGTATACACTTAATAGGTAAGCAAACTGCGAAGAAAAACTACAAGAGAAATCTAAAGGGAGAGCTTGGTCGAAGTACTGCCTAAGCAGTACCGCTGTAGCAGTACTATAATCGCCACAACGAGACCATCATCGCGGTAGTAACCCCGATGCAACGAGACCTAATCCAGCAAGCAGGCCAGTTTACACCGCGATTTGAATGATTCTGGGAATAGGGTAATGCAATAAATAATGGATTTGTGAAATGGTCTCGGACTATGATTGTGTTGTAGATTGAATTGATTAATTCTCATTGTTGAATGAAATTTCGTTAAGTGAATTAAACTATGATATACTGTTTCTGAAACTATGGGTGAAATCTGTGATAACCAAGTGAGAGAATGAGGAGACCTATTGAGATAGAAGAATGAGATATCCTTATTCTGAGATGAGAGGCTCATGTCCGAGGTGAGCATCCGCACGAGCGGATTGGTATGATCAAGCATGTGCGTGAGTACGTACTTGGACATGAGTGACTTATGTCCAAGGTAAGCATTGGGGCAAGCAATATGGGATGAGTACATAGACAGGTATGACAATGTTCATACGACTGGGTGCATGATATGAGGATATAGACAAGTATGATGAGATATTTATACAGCTTGGTGTACATTACATGGATTTATAGAGTCCCCTGTAGGTCATGACTGGAAGGGCAGACATAAGACCCTCTGACATATGTGTACAGTGATATGACAGAGGCATTGATGTGGTGTGAAATTACAACACTTTCAACACTCAAAACTAAGAAAATAGCATGGACTTAGGTGTGGTTATGTGGATATAAGGCACTTTTCCTTTGGTTTTAGGATAAATTGGTGTTGGACCTAAAAATTGCAAAAGAAACCTGAAATATGCAAAATATACTCAAAGTGTAGATCACTGTACGAGCCGTAGAAAGGTCCTATGAGTCGTACTAATGGCTGTGAAAAGTTGCAGAAGGCTAGAATTGAATAGATGCAATGTACGAGTCTCAGTACGAGTTGTGCCAAGCTGTTATGAGTCGTGGTGTTGAAGTCATGACAAAATCCAGAAAATTTTTATAAGAGACTAACTCCTGCTACGGAAAGAAAGTACAACCCATAGGAAGAAGGTACGAGTCGTACCATGATGGTCGTGATGAACTTCAGAAGAATTTCAAAGTTTTAGAATCAAACCATGGGAGCTCAGTATGGATCGTAGGATGGAGGTAGGAATCTTACCAGGATCCAACACTTATCCAAAAGTCAGCCAACCATGCAAGGTACGAAAAGAAGCTATGGGTCGTAGGATGCTACTACGGATCGTAGGTTGGCTCGTGACAAATGTAGCACAAGATATTGAAATTCATCCTGTTAGCCTAGGAAAAGGATTCTTGTGTCTGTATAAATACGTTTTAGGTTTTATTTTCTGTAGAAAAGAAAAAGACAAGAAAAAGACAAGAGAAGAATTCGAGAGAGAAGATGAAAATATAGATTTTTGGGAGAATTGAGTTGATTCAACTTGTGATCAACCTTTTCTTGAATTCATCTTGTTCTGACTACTTGTACTTCAAGATTTTGGTGATTAATTAAAGGAAGTGTTTTTCTCATTCATTCTTGTAAGTAGTGATTTATGTTCTTAATCATGAATATAATTCACAACCTTACAACTATGAGAGGCTAAAACCTCCATAGCTAGGGTTGTGGGAACCATAGTGGATTAACAAGCTAGGGTTGCACAAAGTGATTTTGAAACCAATACAAAATACTTATATTGTATTCTTTTCATGCTTAAATGTTTCTTAACGGTGCGAAACGTTAGGACATGCCCGAGTTCTTTTCTAGCTTAGGACGAAGGGGTAGAGATTAGGAAAAGAGAATTATAACAGAGCCTTGACTTTGATAATCATTGTATTAACTTGAGTTGTGGTCGCAGGATAGTTAAATCTGAAACTTAGTGATAATGGATAGTTTGAAACCGATCATAAGACTTGGTCAAGTGATTGAGTATAGTCATTCAGTAAGGATTGGTCGGTCGTTTGGATGAACCTAAATTATCAGTTATATAAGTAAGTATTGGTGATAATCACGAGTGTATACCCAAAGCAATTATGAACCCATGGGGAACACAAACCCTAGTTATCCTTTAATATTGATTCAAAACCATAATTTTGACAATTATTTTCATTATTGATTTTCTTCAGAACCCCCCAATCTTGAAGTAACTACCTCAAAGTTCACTTACCGGCTATAGTCTAGTTCTTCCATATTCCCTGTGGGTTCGACCCCAACCTCTAGTTGGGTTCTTTATTGACAACGCCTGCTTCATACTTCAGTAGGAGGTGTGGTTTGAGCGTTATCAAAAAGTGGCGCCGTTGCCGGAGAATACGACTGAGACTAGGTTATTAGCTTGTATTTGACTTTTTGGTAGTTATTTCCTTAATTACGTTTATTTTTGTGTTTTTGATACCCACAGATTGTTCTCCGGTGAATTCCAAGCACTTGAAGTAGAGAGATCCCCTTGTTCCACTAAATCCCTAAATCGAAAGAGCACTGCATAGAATGGAGAACCACGAGCAAAGAGAAGCCCGCATAGCTGAAGAAGCTAGGCAAGACGAGCTAGCTCGGCAAGCTGCACTACAACATGTGGAAGATGAAAGAGATGAGGTGGTAAATGCTGGTCAACAGGGGCGGGGCAACATAGCTCATAGATTTTCCCCTCAGTTCTTTAATGATGATGACCCATACATTGATGAAGTTGGGATCGACTGGAGCAATTGTGCCACCACCACTGCCTGCTGGGGCCAAATTTGACATTATGAGCACCATGATTAAATTGATAAATATGAAAAGGGTGTTCAGTGATCACGCAACGGATGACGCCAACCTGCACTTAATGAACTTTTTAGGAATATGCAAGGCGTACAGGTTGCCTGGAGTAAGCCAGAATACAATACGGCTCAGGCTCTTCCTTTTTTCTCTATCAGGGGAAGCTACCTTGTGTTTATTGGAGTTGCCCAACAACTCCATAACCAACTGGAGGGAGCTCAAATAGGCCTTTTTGGAGAGTTCTTTCCCCCATCCAGGATGTTGCAGCTAAAGGATGAGATCTATAATTTTTGACAAATTAAAACTGAGGCACTTCATGAAACTTGGTTGAGATTCAAGAAGAAGTTGACAAAGTGCCCTAAACACAAAATCCCAGATGATAGTTTGTTGGAAATTTTTTACAGGTCTCTGAACAACAGCACCAAAGCTGTAACAGACATGGTGGCTGGAGGAGCATTGATGAGTCACACCTTGGAGCAAGCTGCCATCATTCTTGACAGGGTGACTATGACAAACAGGGCCTGGCATACGAGGGAGACTGATGCAGTGGGAGGAACATATGTTGTTGGTTTGACTGCAAACCAAAGAGAAAAGAAGAAGAGTGCGACCAGGAGTTGGCTCATATGCGCACATCATTGGACTTGCTGACAAAGCACATTATGGGAGCCGAACCCAAACAGGTCAATGCAGTGGGAACTCAAGGCAGGGAGTAAGAAGCTGATCACTCTAATTCTGAGGAAGAGGCAAACTTTCTAGATAGCTAGGTGACGGGTTTCCGAACCAACGCCCAAGCGTCTGGACAATACAATTGGCGTCACGGTTCTGGAAATCAAGGTTGGAACCAATATAGAGACAACTACAACAGAAACGGGTTCAGAGACAAGAGCCGAGGTCGTGAATGTAAAGGTGATTGGAGATGAAACGATGGATACCGCAATGACTGGGTAGGATTCTATGTGCCTCCCAATGCATGAGAAGGGGAGGCTGGGCAATCAAAGTTAGAGAGAATGATGGTTGAGATGTTGAAGAAGGTGATGTCCACTGATGAGCAGCTAAAGGAGATCCGAGGTGGCTTATCAAGTATAGGCCAGAAGGTGGAATCTCACGCTACCGCCATCAAGCAGATTGAACATCAACTTGGGCAACTGTCAGCATCAATGAACCCTAGACAAAAGGGTACACTACCTTGCAACACTGTCCAAATACCAAAGAACGATGCACATTGTATGGAAGTGATGACTAGGAGTGGTAAAACCACAGTTGACCCCCCGTTTCCAGTTGAAGTTGAGCGAATGAAAGAGAGCATAATGGAGGAAGATGATGCAAGTGCTGAGAGAGAGAATGGTGAGTTGCAAAAGGCCCTGAGAGGTGAGAAGGAATCTGACATGGATCAAGGGGCAACTCAAGTACCTAAATCTATCCCACGACCACCACCACCATTCCCCCAAAAGATAAAGAAGAAGGCAGATTGGTAAGTTCCAGAAATTCCTTTCAATGCTTAAGCAACTATCTGTGAACATACCATTGGTCGAAGCATTAGAGCAGATTCTAGGACATGCAAAGTTTATGAAGGACCTGGTGACTAAGAAGAGATTTGTGAGCTATGAGCCTGTTGACAATGTGCATCATTGTAGTGCCATAGCTACAAGGGTCCTACCGCAGAAAAAGAAAGACCCAAGTGCCTTCACTATACCATGTATGATTGGAAATGTCAAGTTTGCAAGGGCACTCTGTGATCTGGGAGCTAGCATTAATTTGATGCCCTTGGCTGTATTCAATAAATAAAGATTGGGAGCCCCTACACCAACCAACATGCAGCTACTGATGGTAGACAGAACAGTTAAGAAGACGGTGGACATCCTAATCGATGTGCTAGTCAAGGTAGACAAATTTATATTCCTAGCAGACTTCGTGATCTTGGTTTGCGAGGTTGATTATGAAGTCCCCATCATTTTGGGGTAACCATTCCTTGTAATCGGGAGAGCTCTAGTAGATGTGAAAGCTGGCCTGTTGAAATTTAAATTAAATCAAGAAGAAGTCACATTCAACATATGTAGGACAATGAAGCAACCCAAGGAATTTAGTGTGATCTCAGCACTTGAAGATGAGTATGAGTCACTTGACGAATTCTGAGATGTCAAGAGATTTGCGTCGTGCTACGACGTTAAATCAGACGCTTTTTGGGAGGCAACCCAAGTGGTAGTTTGGTGAAGTCTGAGTAACCAGGCTACCTACGTCGTGCCGCGACGTTAAATCAAGCGCTTCTTGGGAGGCAACCCAAGTTATTAAACTAATGTGTGCTCAGTGTGTAGGAAAAATTAAAAATAGAAGGCTAAAACATTAGCTGCTATGGCTCTCAGTATGACCCGTGATGAGATCATACGAGCCGTAGCAGCAGTCGTGGCGAGGTTCAGAAAAATGATTCAAAGATCTGACCTACGATTCATCCTACGGATTGTACCTTGATGGTACGAGTCGTAGGATTGATTCGTAGGTTTCCAGGTGAGTTTTCTTCAAAAGGATCGTGCACGAGTCCAAGGGATGAGCCGTAGGTACTTCCTATGACTCATGGTATGAGTCATAATGGGTTAAAATTGGCAATAAAACCCGACTCGGCCCAAAATTTTTAAAAAATTTTTGCCCTTACCTATTTATAGTCTACAAACACCCTCTCCCATGCTTAAGCACTCAAAACATGACTCAACCTCACTTCCCCTACCCGTAACTCAACATCACTGAAGAATCAAGCCAAATTCTTGCTCGACCCAAGTTCTGAAAACCGTATACTATCATTCATAGTTGATGAAGAATCAATCAGGTAAGTTTGTTTGTATTAAACATTGCTAAAAGTCACATATTGAGATTGATGGTGTCAAAACCCCTCTCAGTCAGTCACTAGGCTCGAAACTTGATTTTGAAAATAGAGACAATGATAAGGGTGTTGTATAATGTTTTTCTTCGACTAAAGAGATGCTAAATTCTTGATGAACTGAGGTTTGAAACTTAATGAGTTACGTGTAGTGGGTTAAAAAGGGGAGGATTGGATTGGGCTTAAATCGAGTCAATGATGTGCCTAGATCGGGGGGAAATTTGAGTACCTTAAAGTATGAAAAAGAACCCTTGCAAACTGAGAAAAGAAAATTTGAAAGTGGTATGAGGTACAGTACGGATCGTAGGTTGCTACTATGAGTCATACTGAGCACTCGTACCACCAAGCTGAACAAGGTTACATAAAAATGTCTTTCCTACGACTCATGGAATCGACCTACGGTTCGTACCATGAGTCGTGGAAAAATTCAGAAAAATACCAACACAGGGCTTCATCAGATGACTCAAGGTACGGATCGTACCTTTGTGGTACGAGTCGTACCTGTGAGTCGTACTGAAAAATGGTTGTAATTGTGGGACTTCTCACGAGTCGTACCTTCATGGTACGACTCGTAGTGAGGACCCGTGATGAGAATCTGAACACATTCTTTCTAAATATTCTTTTTGAAAAAGGGAATGCTAACATATTTCTCTACAAGTACAATGACATACAAATGCCGGGCAGACAAAACAAAAGCCATAAGGACACTAATTGATGAAACAACTAAGTTGGAGTCTGACAAGATAGGAGACTCACCTAGTGGTTCAATTGAAGAGTATCAAGTAGACACTTCAGACACTGATGGAACCCAAAACCACTAGGCAAAAGAAAAGGCCCAAGTTGAAGCAACCACTGCCACATCCATTCAAGCTCCCCAGTCTGAGTAGGGAGTTAGAGAGGAACAACAGAAGTCAGGCAATGATTCTAATGCTGAAGAAGGGTCAGGGGAGACCCTAAGTGGAGAAGAAAGCGAAAGTGAAGAGTCAGAGGATGAGGCTCCTGATGTTGCACAAGAGCAGAACTCACCCAGGGAAAGCCGTACAATCTGGTGGAGAGTGCCGGGAGCTAAAGAAATTTATGAGCAAGGCATCTCTCGCACCGCCAAGAATAATCCAAGGAGAAGCATCCAAGAAGAACCGAAAATCCTCACAACCTCACTAAATGAAGTTGAGGAGATGAAGTGAATTTTTACCTTCTATGGTTTTGAGTGGATGACCAAGACTCCAGCACAGTACACAGAAACATAGTTCGGGAGTTCTATGCCAACTACTTGGACACCATGGAGGTAAAGGCAAAGGAAGGGTAGAAGATAAAAGATCAGCGTCGTCTGGACAGTGTTATGGTTCGAGGTCGAGAGGTTGATATATCTGAGCGGACCATTGCTCAATTGTTGTACGGCCCACAGTTCGTGCCTACCAGGATGATACCAGAGTACGATTACAGGGTGGAGGCAATGAAGTAGATTAGATCCCTAACTGTGATGGAGCGACAAAGGTAGCTGCAATGGCTAGCATGGGTGATTGCTGAGAACAATGATGAAGCTGAATGGGTTACAAGTGGAAAGCAGGTGACCAAGAACTCACTAAATTTCATAGCAAAAGCCTGTTGGACACTAGTGTGCCACCAGTTAGCACCTACGGTCAACAACAATACGTTGAGTGCTGATAGAGCGACTTTGGTGGCATGACTAATGTCTCGTTACCCCATCAATATCCTAAGGATCATAGCATATGAGATACGAGACATGGCGGTGGGAGTAAGCACTACTATCCCATTCCCGAGTCTTGTGTTTAGATTATGTATGGAAGCAAAAGTTTCATGGGGTGACGAGCAGTTGATTGGAGGCCAAAGGATTGCAGACATAGGGCTTATCCGGGATGAGATGAACCCAGTAAGCAAATCCAGGATTCCCAAAGCTATCCTAATAGCCCAGCCAGCAGGGGACGCACAGGTGAATGTCCCCATTACACAGGAGCAGAGCGATAAACCAGCTACAGATGTCGTTCATTCAGAGTCAGCTCCTAGCACCTCAGCTGCACCACCAGCCCAGCATGCAGACTCAGACGCCAACAGGGTATACTTTGGTACCATAGGACTTCCTCCAAAAGCTAGCAAAATGATTGACCATGCCAGAGTGAAAGATTCAGGATATGATGGACAATGTAAAACCATGGGTCAAGTCAGAGATTGAGGCAGTAGCTCAGGCTCTACATGCTCACCTAGATAGCTTTAAGAGTCGACTCAATGAGAGGATGGCAAAGCAGATCGATACCAACAGTCTCCGTGCAGAGTTGGGGGTTCTTCGAAGCCAAGTAGTTGAGTTGTCATCATGAAAACCAACAGTATTAGCAGCCCCCACTCTTCCAGACCTAAATATCGAGCTCGATGAGGAGATTGATTTGGCGGCATATCGGGAGCCGACTACGGCTGTTGAGAAGGGAAAGAAAAGAGTTACTGAGGATGCTAGCGAGGAGAGTTTGAGAAAAAGGAGGAAGAAGGAGAGAAAGGAGCACAGGCAGGCTAAAGCAGAGAGCAACGGACTCATGACACACATATATCTGAGCTGCATTAGAGAGCTAGAGGAGCAGGCAGCTCAACCATACCTCAGCCCGAGCTTGCTCGTGGCCATGACCCTTTGGAAGAGCCACATTCATCCTCGATTGTTTCAGAGGCCATCAAAGAGGCCACAATTACTGGGGGGACCACTCTTCCTGTTGACACACAATTGAGTGCGCCGGCTATCGCTAATGCCACTAGTACAGCGGAGGTACCACCTCCGCAAGATGACAGGAGTGCCTAGTGCACCACAGGTATGTTCTCTTCCCTATGTTCTTATAGATGATGCTTCGGGGACGAAGCTTACTTTTCAAAAAGGGGAGGGGGTATACTTGTGATTTTTGGAATTTTTGATTCGTCTGAGGGTTTTTCTTGTCGTGTTTCTTTTCCCTTCAACATGCTATCTAGTAGAACCGACATGTGTAGGATTTTTATTTTTTTAGTTTTTGATTTTTGTTTAATTAAAAAGTAGCTTAGGAGTACTCAGCCAATAAAAATGCATTGATTTTGGTTTTTTAAAAAAGTTTGACCCTGTTTAAAAATTTTCTGATGCATTAGCTATGTATTTGTGACAACATGCATGATTGTTGTAGATCTTTTGATGTCATTTAGTTTGTCAACTTGAGTAGTCTTGTTAAGCCATGTATAAACCCGACAGGTGAGGTGAAAATAGTTCATGTACTATGTGAGTGAGGTATAGTAGTCAGTTTGGTATTGTGTTGAAGATCTAGAACTTGCCTGGTTGGTCTTTGCATAGGCTAACGATGGTTGGTTAGGAAGTGATCATAGGTCATTTTTATTTAGCTTACTTTTAGCCTATATTACCCTACCAAAGTTGCATGAATCCCTTGATCCCAAGTTTGAGCCTTAATAGATCATGTTTCTTTGATTCACTGGTTAACCGTACCCATTTTTTATAATGAACCTATTTTGGCCTTGGTCCTTCCTGGGATATTGTGAACCTTAACATAAGCAAAATTCTTAAGTTGAGGGTGGCTAGAGTAGGGGTGCGTAAATGGTGGGAACGGAAGAAAGGAAAAGAAAAGAGAAAAGAAATGGTGAAAAATGAGGTGTAGTGAGATGAAAAAAAAAGGAAAAAGATGAAAAATGTTGAGAATCTTGAAAAAGAAGTTTCAAAAGAAAATCAAAATGATGAAAAAGTTGAAAACTCACCACACCCATGCAAATGTGTAAAAAGGGGTAAAAAGGGAAGAAATAGGGAATGAAATAGAAAAAGGATAAAATAGGTGAATGGTGTAGCCAATGTATGTATTGCTAAGGAAGGGATAGTCACTTATAAATCTTCCATATTTACCATGTCCATCCCTGAGCCTACATTACAAGCCATACTAAGTCCTATAGTGATCCTAACTTGACCATCTGATGAACCAAAGCAGAGAAAATAAGGGCAAGCCTATGGTATCTGACACATAATACTTGTAACTTCGTTGTGAGAGTGAGTGCCTTATTTTTTTAGTCCCATATTATGTTTAACATCTCATATCTGAGTGGGGACTTCATTTGTGTGAGGGTACATGGATTATGTTTGCTTTTACCATTGGTCTATATGAAAAACATTGGTGATGATTTGATTGCCTGTTGATAGATGAATGACATGTTTTGATCCCTGTTTATGATTGATGTTTTGAGGTTGCTTGTAATACATTAGCTGATGTTGCTTCATGAGAAAGGGTCAATGGAGTTTGTATAGAAAGTGCAAGTGTTATTTGGATATTGGTTGTAGTATCTTCAGTCTATTTTCTAGTTGAGCGTCACGTTTAGTGTTTCTTTTCTTTGCCTGAGGACATGCAAAAGTCTTAAATTGAGGGTGTTCATGTGTTGTGGATTTACAACACTTTCAACACTTAAAACTAAGAAAATAGCATGGACTTAGGTGTGTATATGTGGATATAAGGCACTTTTTCTTTGGTTTCAGGATAAATTGGTGTTGGACCTAAAAATTGCAAAATAAACCTGAAATATGCAAAATATGCTCAAAGTGCAGACCACAGTATGTGCCGTATAAAGGTCCTATGAGTCGTACTGATGGCTGTGAAAAGTTGTAGAAGGCTATAATTGAAGAGATGCAATGTACGAGTCTCAGTACGAGTTGTACCAAGATGGTAGGAGTCGTGGTGTTGAAGTTGTGACAAAATCCAGAAAATTTGCATAAGAGACTGACTCCTGCTACGGAAAGAAAGTACAACCCGTGGGAAGAAGGTACGAGTTGTACCATGATGGTCGTGATAAACTTCAGAAGAATTTCAAAGTTTAAGAATCAAACCACAGAAGCTCAGTGCGGATCGTAGGATGGAGGTACCAATAGTACCAGGATCCAACACTTAGCCAAAAGTCAGCCAACCATGCAAGGTACAAAAGGAAGCTATGGTTCATAGGATGCTACTACGGATCATAGGTTGGCTCATGAAAAATGCAGCACCAGATATGGAAATTCATCTTGTTAGCCTAGAAAAAGGATTCTTGTATCTGTATAAATACATTTTAGGTTTTATTTTTCTATAGACAAGAAAAAGACAAGAAAAAGACAAGAGTAGAATTCGAGGGAGAAGACGAAAAAAGAGATTTTTGGGAGAATTGAGTTGATTCAACTTATGATCAACCTTTTCTTGAATTCATCTTGTTCTTACTACTTGTTCTTCAAGATTTTGGTGATTAATTAAAGGAAGTGTTTTTCTCATTCATTCTTGTAGTATTGATTTATGTTCTTAATCATGAATACAATTCACAACCTTACAACTATGAGAGGCTAAAACCTCCATAACTAGAGTTGTGGGAACCATGGTGGATTAACAAGATAGGGTTGAACAAAGTGATTTTGAAACCAATATAAAATACTTATATTGTATTCTTTTAATTCTTAAATGTTTCTTAATGGTGCTCAATGTTGGGGACATGCCCGAATTCTTTACTTGCTTAGGACTAAGGGGTAGAGATTAGGAAAAGAGAATTACAAAAGAGCCTTGATTTTGATAATCATTGTATTAACTTGAGTTGTGGTCGCAGGATAGTTAAATCTGAAGCTTAATGATAACGGATAGTTTGAAATCGATCATGAGACTTGATCGAGTGATTAAGTATAGTCATTCAATAGGGACTGGTCGGTTGTTTGGATAAACCTAAATTATCAGTTCTAAAAGTAAGTATTAGTGATAATCATAAGTGTATATCCAAAGCAGTTATGAAACCATGAGGAACACAAACCCTAGTTATCCTTTAATATTGATTCAAAACCATAATTTTGATAATTATTTTCATTATTGATTTTCTTCAGAACCCCCCAATCTTGAAGTAACTACCTCACAAGTTCACTTACCGGCTATAATTAGTTCTCCCATTTCCCTATGGATTCAAACCCAACCTCTAGTTGAGTTTTTTATTGACAACATCCGCTCATACTTCAATAGGAGGTGTGGTTTGAGTGTTATCAGGCGTGTGCTCGGTACATCACCAATGCTATGTGTCACGCCCCACCTCGGGAGGCGTGACTGGCACCTGGTGCAACACTAGGATTTGATTGACCTAGTTCAGCTTATGCATATCTGGTACATGCCTGTAACTCTATTCAAGAAAACAACGAGCAATATCTCGACTAT
Source organism: Datura wrightii (assembly GCA_035772735.1). Classification (NCBI taxonomy): domain Eukaryota; kingdom Viridiplantae; phylum Streptophyta; class Magnoliopsida; order Solanales; family Solanaceae; genus Datura; species Datura wrightii. The sequence goes on along the minus strand of JASDFA010000006.1, from coordinate 14,014,961 downwards.
AAATACAGCCTCCGACTGACAAGGCCATATAACCACCTGTAAAAGGAAACAACTAACCAACCACAAGCAATAAAAGGGAATTCTATGCGGGCCGACAAGATCATCATGCTATCTAGTTTTAGCAGAATAAAAATCAGGCAACTACGAATATACTATAGCCGACAAGGCCACTAGCTAACAGCTAAACAAGGACCTACATGGCCATCACATGAAATAAAATATATATAGGCACCATACAACTAACAACAAAATGAACAACTGGAAATCTATGGCCTGCAAGCCTCTAGGAGTGGAATGATGGTCGAGATAGGGCCCCGACCCACCCATAAACTATACAATCAAAAAGATCAACCCTTCTAACTATTAGCTCTGGAGGAAGGGAGATAACTGTACTGCTGATTCTGATTGAAAACTAAGAAGGTTTTAATCCGCGTCTATCCGCACCTGCGGGCAAGTAATGCAGCGCCCAAGGATGGGCGTCAGTACAATATGTACTGAATATGTAAGGCAGTAACATAAAATGACTGAATGATGCTGATAATGAAACTGAAAAATTCAATAGGAGGGGCAGAGAGTTAACCTGCTATAACTTTATAACATGCTGTACAACTAACATTAAATAGTACAAACAAGAACCTTACCTGGCCCCCTTAAGCCAGAAGGTACAACCAGCAAAGAATAACCCACTCGGGGCCTCCATAAGCCTTGACGAGCACATTTCAATCTATATACCCCTAATAAGGTTAGAAAGAGTCAACTGGTTACTATAGCCAACCTACCGATCCCATGGGTCTGCAACTGAGCTCGACCCCTGATCTGTAGTTTTGTCTGAGTCCGGTGGACTCCTGATAACTGCACCCTGGGCACTAGGCTCGATGAGGGTGTGCCGCCGATATGGCATAGAAATAATAGTCCATCCATGGAATGGACTATAATATGTCCCTTGGGCCTCTGCATCATCTTTGGGGACGGTGTATCGCTCCTTGGAGCAACGTCATATAGCCCCTGGCGGGCGACGACACAACTAGTAACCCTGGGGTTGGTCACGAAAGGCTATATATGGCAGGTTCAATCCCAACTAAACATAAAGTACTGGTCTCAGCTAACAATAGCAGCTAACCACAGTAAACATACTTCTGATTTCTTACAAGAGCTCAAGCTGTATTACAATACTATAGGAAGTAACTTGCCGAAGGAATTCGCCTTAAGATACCTCGATTACCGATTCCCGATTAACTGGTGAGTTTCAACTTGCAGTCAGTAGTCCCTCTCAATTGTAACCTTAATACTGAGAGAATGGGACTAATTTTAATACCATCCGACAAAAATAGTAACTTTTGGTACTAATAATAACTATAGTTCAACTTCACGAAATACGACCGGAAACCTATTATTTCCCGAGAGTTCAAAAGGGAGAAATGCTTACTTAATGCCTGTAACTATTTAGGAATCAATTTTGGAACAATTCTGATAACTTCTAGTCGGTGGAGTTCCTATTTACCAGGCGTATTTCAAGAAAATAACTCTGTAGGAATGCTCCCTGCAGGTTTAAAACTCAATACCTAAAGTTAACTTGAGTTTGGATGGAGTTTGGCAATGTAATCGGAAGAAATTTGTATGAAAGTTGTGTTTTATCCTTTTTCTGGATGAGGCTTCCCTTTTGTCACGGCCCCCATCACACCATTTTACGGGCGTGCCACGCTACCCAACAAGGAGGGAGGGGGTTTGTGACACGCTGCCCCATTGCAGCCTACCACCGACCTTCTCCCTCGCTACTTTGATTTCTTGCTCGTATTTCTTGGGCCCTTTCTCGCACACTTCGTACTCTAAAATTCTAGACTTACGTATGAACGCATCGACTAAATGATAGGAGCTTACGGGGTGTAACATCCTCCCCCCTTAGAAACATTCATCCTCGAATGTCAATTTTAGACTTCTAGGAGTTAACTCTCTTAACTAGTATTCTGGAAAATTTTCGGCAGAGTCTCCCTGTAATATGGACTACTCGAAAAACCTGAAATGCAAGAAAGTCCAATGCAGGCGTGTCATAGGGCATTATAGAAACTATTCTATAATAAAAGGTAGCCAATGGAACAGTACATATAACATAAGTAGAAAAACAACTGAACAACAATCTTACCCTTAACTGCATAATCTAAGTCAGTCCTAGAACAAATGAGGATATTTGGATCTCATGTCGTCCTCAGCTTCCCAGGTCATCTCTTCTTTATTCTTGTTCCTCCAAAATACTTTAACAGAGGCAACATCTTTAGTTCTTAACCTACGAACTTGCCGATCTAATATGGCAACTGGAATCTCTTTGTAGGCCAGCTCCTTAGTGACCTGAACGTCCTCAATTGGCACAACTTGGGATGGGTCCCCTATACACTTCCGTAGCATTGACACATGAAGGACCGGGTGAAAAGATTCTAACTCTGGAGGCAAGTCTAGCCCATACGCCACTTTGGCCTTTTTTTGGAGGATTCGATACGGGCCAATAAATCTAGGACTAACCTTGCCCTTCTTACTAAATCTCATTATTCCCTTCATTGGTGAAACTTTCAAAAATACCCATCTATCAACATCGAATTCCAGATCTCTATGTCGCACATCGGAGAAGGACTTCTGGCGACTCTAAGCTGTTAACAAGCATTCTCTGATGAGTTTGACCTTCTCTTCTGACTGGTGAATCATATCAGGTCCTACTAACTCTAACTCCCCTACTTCAAACCACTCGATAGGGGATCTGCATTTTCCCCCATATAAGGCCTCATAAGGCACCATCTGGATTGCCGAATGATAACTGTTGTTGTAAGTGAATTCAATAAGGGGTAAATGCTCAACCCAACTGCCCCCAAAGTCTAATACACATGCCAACAACATATCCTCGAGTGTCTGGATTATACATTCTGCCAGCCCATCTGTCTAAGGATGGAATGCTATACTCAAATTAACCTGTGTTCCCAAGCCTTTCTGAAACGACTACCAAAATCTAGCTGTGAATTGTGCCCCCCCTGTCAGAAATGATAGATGTCGAGACTCCATATAATAGAACTATATCTCTGATATACAATTTAGCATGGTCCTCGACTGAGAAGGTGGTTCTTACTGGCAGGAAATGAGCTGATTTCGTTAATCTGTCAACACTCACCAGATAGAATCAAATTTACGCCTAGTACAGGGTAACCCTGTCACAAAATCCATACTGATCGCTTCCCGTTTCTACATAGGTACCGCTATTCCTTGTGTCAATCCACCGGGTCTTTGATGTTCAGCCTTTACTTGATGGCAGTTAGAGTATTATGCTACAAACTCTGCTACCCGCTTTTTCATTTTAGGCCACCAGTAAATCTCTTTTATGTCATGATACATTTTCATCGAACTTGGATGAAGAGAGTATCGAGAGTAGTGTACCTCGACCATAATCTACTAGCGGAGCCCTACCACATCTGGGTCGCAAAGGAAACCACTAGATCTTAGGATCCCATCTTTGGTTACCTCAAAAGCTGATACTTCACCTCATTAAACTTTATCTTTGAGTTGTACCAAGTTAGGATCTTCATACTGCCGCTCTTTCACCTCTACAACCAGGGATGACACTACGGTATTATGAATCACTACCCCACTGTCTCTCGAGTCCACTACTCGAATGGCTAAGCTGGCTAACTGGCATAATTCTCGAGCCAGCTCCCACTGTTCAGGCCTCAAATGGGCCAAACTTCCCATTGATCTACGTCTAGGGGCATCTGCTATGATATTAGCCTTCCCTGGGTGGTATAAAATATTCATGTCGTAGTTCTTCAATAATTCTAACCAATGAAGCTGCCATAGATTCAAATCTTTCTTTGTAAAGATGTACTGGAGACTCTTATGATCAGTAAAAATGTCCACGTGCACCCCATATAGGTTATGTCTCTAGATTTTTAAGGCGTGAACTACTACCGCTAACTCCAGGTCGTGAGTGGGGTAGTTCTTTTTATGCTTTCGTAGTTGTCTAGAAGCATAAGCAATTACCTTATCGTGTTGCATCAGGACACACCCTAACCCAACGCCTGAAGCATCACAATATACTGCGTAACCCTCTAAACCTTCTGGCAAAGCTAGTATTGGCGCTGATGTCAATCTGTTTTTTAATTCCTAAAAACTCTGTTCACACGCTTTAGTCTAGTGAAATTTTGTTGCTTTCTGAGTTAACTTGGTTAAAGGCGCTGACAAAGTAGAAAACCCTTCTAAAAACCTTCTGTAATACCCAGCTAACCCCAGAAAACTGAATACTTCAGTTGGAGTTGTAGGTCTAGGCCATGTCTTTACTGCTTTAATTTTTTGTGAATCGACCTAAATACCAGCATTTGACACAATATGCCCCCAAAAGGCTACAGAATTCAACCAGAACTCACATTTAGAAATTTTGCATATAACTAGCGAACCTTGAGAATCTGGAGTACCATTCTCAGATGATCTCGGTGTTCTGCTTCTGAGCGGGAATACACTAGAATGTCATTAATGAATACTATCACAAACAAGTACAGATACGTCCTGAAGATGCTGTTCATCAAATCCACGAACACTGTTGGAGCATTCGTCAACTTGAAGAAGATAACTAAAAATTCAAAATGGCCATACCTGGTCCTGAAAGCCGTTTTCGGGATATTTCTCTCACGAGCCCGCATCTGGTGATATCCTGACCTTAAATTGATCTTGGAAAAGTATCTCGCCCCTTTTAGCTGATCAAACAAGTCATCTATTCTGGGAAGCAGGTATTTATTCTTGATGGCAACCTTATTCCACTGCCGACAATCTATACACATACGTAGGGAGCCATCTTTCTTCCTCACAACCAAAACTGGCGCACCCCACTGTGATGTACTCGGCCTGATGAAGCCCTTATCTAGCAAATCTTTCAATTGTCCCTTCAGTTCTCTCAATTCAGCTGGAGCCATTTGGTATGGCGGGATGGATATAGGCTGAGTACCTGGTAACAAGTCGATAGAGAAATCGATTTCCCATTCTGGGGGAATACCAGGTAGCTCATCTGGAAATTCATTGACTATTGGAATGGACTGGAGAGTCGGGGATTCTACTTGCATATCCTGAACCCTGACAATATGATATATTCATCCCTTTGCTATTAACTTCTTCACTCGAAGATAGGATATGAACCTACCTTTTGGCGTAGCTGCACCGCCCTTCCACTCTCGCACTACCTCCCCTGGAATGTGGAGTCGGACTGTCTTGGTCCAACACTCTATGTTGGTATAACACAGTGCTAGCCAATCCATACTCATAATTGCATCAAAGTTGATCAGTTCTAGCTCTACTAAATCTTCTAAATTCTGGTGACCAACAACCTCTATTGTGCAACCACGGTAGATCCGTTTAGTTATAATAGAATCACCGACGGGCGTAGACACTGAAAAGGGTCGCTGAAGCAATTCTGGTGTTATACCGAACTTCTGGCCCACTAATGGTGTAACATAAGACAAAGTGGAACCTGGGTCTATCAAAACATAAACTGAATGAGAACAAATGTCCAGCATACCTGTCACAATATCCGGAAATGACTTCGACTCCTGTTGCCCCGGTAAAGCATATGTGCGATCCGGACTGGTGCCTGAACTAGATGCCCCTGACCTGCCTCGACCTCTACCGACTGCAGTTAAGGGCCTAGGCCCTACTGGAGGTGCTGGGGCACGTGACCCTACTGAAGATCTGTCCTGTTGGTCCCGATCACCCTGACCTTTAGCTGAACAGTCTCTCATCATGTGACCCTCTTGTCCACAGGTGTAAGAAGCAATAGAACCATACATGCATGCCCAAGATGGCGTTGACTACAACTAGGATAATGTGGCATGGTGAGTCTGCTCTGTTCTAACCCTCTCTGCCGCTGTGAACCCGAGGCCCGCAAGCTCTCGCCGAGTCTTGATTTCCCCCTGTGGTCTGATCTACTACCCTGCTGCTATTGTGGGGGTGGGGGTCTAGGTAGTCTGCCTAATAGTCATGGACTAGGTCCACCCTGAAACTCTGCCTGGGTGTCACTAGGTCTAACCCTGCGGCGCTGCTCCTGATTGTCCCTCTCTATTTCCCGCTGGTTCTGCCTGATCCCCTCAATACTCTGAGCAAATTCCTGAATACGGGCATTATTTATGTCCTCTCGCAGCGTAGCCATAACACAAGTCTCCACGTACTCTAGAAGCAGCCCCATAATAAACCAGTGCACTCTAGCTAGCATAGTGTCTACAAAATCCGGTGCATATCAGGCCAAGGAAATCAAATCTCATAGAATACTCCCGAACACTCATCGAGCCTTGCTCTAGATGCAAAAACTGATCTACCCCGCCTTATCGGATTTCTCGCGGCAAATAATGATCTAGGAAGGACTTTGAAAAGCTGGACCAAGTTGGAGAGGGAACATTTCTACCTCGGGACCTTTCCCAACTCTCATACCACAACATTGCTATGTCCCTTAGTCAAAATACCTCTAACTCAACCGACTCCGTAGGCGTAGAATGCATTACCTTGAAAATCCGCTGCAGCCGGTCCAAGAAGTCTTGAGGGTCCTCATCTCGCTCCATCCCTGTGAACTGCGGGGGACTCAGAGCGAGGAACTCTCAGACCCTTGAACTCCTAGGTCCTCCCAAAGATTCAGCAACCACAGGTGTCACTGACTGACACTGCACAACCATCATCTGAGCTAACATGAACACAACGCTCCTAACCTCCTGATATGATGGTCTTGGTGTAGGAACTGCTAGAGGTGGTGCCGACATATTTGCCACTCTAGATGGCTCCTAGCGTGGCGGAGAATGCTAGGGAGACTGATATGAAGTCTCCTTATCACCCTCAGATCGGGCTTGGTCTGATTGGGGCACCCTTCTAGTGCCCTCTCCTGCCGCGACGTCTAACTTTCGACCTATCATAGTCTGTCGCGTGTCCAAAATTTCTCTGTAGACAAGTAGAATATAGTAAGCTTAGGGACTCAACCCTATACAACAAAGCTCTATAGCATGAATAGAAGAGAAGGAAGAGTAACCACCCTATCATGCCTCGTAGCCTCCTATCTCTAGAATGTGGTGCACAACACATCTATAGATAAGACTCTACTTGACACGACATACAAACTCCCTGGGATATGACCTGCTTTGATACCAAGTTTGTCACGCCCCACCTCGGGAGGCATGACTGTCTCCTCGTGCCACACTGGGATCTGATTGACCTGGTTGAGCTTATGCACGTCTGGTGCATGCCTACAACTCAATTCAAGAAAACAACGAGCTATATCTCGACTGTAAACATAGTCTCCAACCGACAAGGCCATATAACCACCTGTAAAAGGAAACAACTAACCAACCGCAAGAAATAAAAGGGAATTCTATATGGACCGAAAAGACTACCATGCTATCTAGTTTTAGCAGAATAAAAATCAGGCAACTACGAATATACTATAGCCGACAAGGCCACTAGCTAACAGCTAAACAAGTCCCCCCATGGCCATCACATGAAATAAAATATATATATGCCCCATATAGCTAACAAAAAAATAAACAGCTGAAAATCTATAGCTTGCAAACTTCTAGGAGTGGAATGATGGTCGAGACAGGGCCCTGACCAACCCATAAACTATACAATCAAAAAGATCAAACCTTCTAACTATTAGCTCCGGAGGAAGGGAGCTAACTATACTGCTGACTCTGGCTGAAAACTAAGAAGGTCCTAATTCGCGTCTATTCGCACCTGCAGGCAAGTAATGCAGCGCCCAAGGATGGGCGTTAGTACAATATGTACCTAATGTGTAAGGCAGTAACAGAAAATGACTGAATAATGCTGATAATGAAATTGAACAATTCAATAGTAGGGATAGAGAGTTAACATGTTGTACAACTAACATTAAATAGTACAAATAAGAACCTTACTTGGCCCCCACAAGCTCGAAGGTACAACCAGCACAGACTAACTCACTCGGGGCCTCCATAAGCCCTGGCGAGCACACTTCAATCTATATACCTCTAACAAGGCTAGAAAGAGTCAACTGGTAACTATAGCCAACCTACCGATCCCCTGGGTCTGCAACTGAGCCCACTCGGCCCCTAATCTGTAGCTGTGTTTGAGTCTGGTGGACTCCTGATAACTGCACCCTGGGCACCAGGCTTGACGAGGGTGTGTTGCCGATACGGCTTAGAAATAATAGTCCAGCCATGGAATGGACTGTAATATGACCCTTGGGCCTCTGCATCGTCTCTAGAGACGGCATATCGCTCCTTGGAGCAACGTCATATAGCCCCTGGGGTGAGACAACACAACTAGTAACCCTGGGGTTGGTCACGGAAGGCTATACAGGGCAGGGTCAATCCCAACTAAACATAAAGTACTGGTCACAACTAACAATAGCAGCTTACCACAATAAACATACTTCTGACTTTCTTACGAGGGCTCAAGTTGTATTACAATACTATAGAAGTAACTTGCCGAAGGAATTTGCCTTAATATACCTCGATTACCGATTTCCGATTAACTGGCGAGTTTCAACTTGCAGTCACCAGCCCCTCTCAATTGTAACCTTAATACCGAGAGAATGGGACTAATTTTAATATCAAATCCAGCAAAAATGGTAACTTTTGGTACTAATAATAACTATAGTTCAACTTCGCGAAATACGACTGGAAACCTATTATTTCCCGAGAGTTCAAAAGGGAGAAATGCTTACTTAGTGCCTATGATTGTTTAGGAATCAATTCGGAGCATTTCTGATAACTTCTACTAGGAGGAGTTCCACTTTGTCGGGCGTATTTCGAGAAAATAACTCCGTAGGAATGCTCCTTGTAGGCTTAGAACTCGATACCTGAAGTTAATTTGAGTTTGGATGGCGTTTGGCAACGTAATCGGAAGAAATTTGTATGAAAGTTGCGTTCTATCCTTTCTCTGGACGAGGCTTCCCTTTTTGTGAACTTAACAAATGAATCAAGACGATATATATATATATACTTGGGCGGTGGTCAGAGGGTCCGTGACCCCATCACGCCGTTTTACGAGCGTTCCACGCTGCTCAACGCAGATGGAGGGGGTCCATGACACGCTGCCCCTCTTGCAGCCTGCCCCCAACCTTCTCCCTCGCTACTTTGATTTTGTGCTCGTACGTCCTTTCCCCAGGCCCTTTTTCGCACACGTCGTACTCTAAAATTGACTTACGAATGCATCGACTAAATGATAGAAACTTGTGGGGTGTAACAGTATGACTGTGAGACAGAGATTTGTACATATATGATATGATATACATACGGCTGTGAGACAGAGATCAGAACAAGTATGCGTATGAGTGACAAATAGCAGATATACAGATGTAATACATGATATACTTGTACGATTTGGGCAGGATGCGAGGGATACAATGATGAGACAATACACGATGAGATGATACATGTTCTATGATGCAAGTATGGTACTGCATGATGCAGTTTTGGTACTGAAGTGTGGAATTGTGGAGGTGCAAGTATATGCTTGTACCCTTAGTTTTTGAGGACATAACTCCAGTGGTATGGTTTTCCTTGTTGAGTACTTGAGTTATTTATTCAAGGGAAAAGGGGAAAATATGTCCATCAACTTTGTGATTTAGAGCAAATATATCCCCCGTTAAAAAAGTGGTGCGAATATGTCCCTGTCGTTTATCAAATGGGGCAAATATACTCTTCTTGCTAACAGACTTTCTTTTCTGAATTAAAAATTATTTATTTTTATATTATTAAATGGGAAAGGGGAAAATAGATCCCTCAACTATGTGATTTAGACCAAATACATCCCCCGTTAAAAAAGTAGTGCAAATATGTCCCTGCCATTTATCAAATAGGGCAAATATACCTTTCTTGCTAACAAACTTTCTTTTTTAAATTAAAAATTATTTATTAATATATTTTTAAATTTAAAAAGTGACATGGCTTTAAATTAAAGAATCAGTCTCTCTTCTCTCACCCTACTCGACCCATATCCGAACCCACCAAAACCCACGACCCAAACTTTAAAAAGAAAATTCAGTTCATTCTCTTCCTCACACACAATTTTAATGCCTCATTTTTTAACATGAAAACCCAGGTTCTATGCTTATCTCAAGCAATACATGAGACTTAGTCTCAATTTGGTTCTTTTTTTTAAAGTTTGGATCGTGAGTTTTAGTGGGTTCAGGTGTGGGTCAGGTAGGGTGAGAGAAGAGAGACTGATTTTTTAATTTAAAGCAACGTGTCTTTTTTAATTTAAAAATATAAAAAATAAATAATTTTTAATTCAAAAAATAATGTTCTTTAGCAAGAAGGGTATATTTGCCCCATTTGATAAACGGTAGGGACATATTTGCATCACTTTTTTAACAGGAGATATATTTGCTCTAAATCACATAGTTGAGAGATATATTTGCCCCTTTTCCCATTTAAAAATATAAAAATAAATAATTTTTAATTCAAAATAGAAAGTTCGTTAGCAAGAAGGGTATATTTGCCCCATTTGATAAATGGTAGGGACATATTTGCATCACTTTTTTAACGGAAGATACATTTGCTCTGAATCACAAAGTTAAGGGATATATTTGCCCTTTTCCCTTTATTTAATATTATGATTGAATTCTTGTTTAATGTGGTTACCGTGAGTTGTAAAAAGGTAATATGACTGATTTAACAATGGTAGTGATTAATTAGGAGATAGTCGAATTAGGTATAATATCGGGGAATAAGTAAAAGAGTAGGAACTGAAAAGTGTTAATTAATAGTGTTGAGTCAATATATGGGTCTTGGATGACTGGAACAGACTTAATTAATAATAATTGGGGATGAATGAATAAGACCTGTTCATAGAGTTTAAATGGCGGTTTGAATAAGAAAAAGGTCAGGGCTACTGCCTAAATAGGATGTCGCAACAATGAATGAACCACCATTATTGCGAAACCGCTGCAACAGTTAAGTGTCTGCTGCAGCTTGATGAGAAAACAGAATAGAAGTTGTGATCAATTGCTAGAGTTTGAGAGAAGAGTGTATGAATATTGTTTCAGTTATATGAATTAATAAATTGATTAATGAACTTGATAGGATATAAATATAAGTTGGATTGGTTGCTAGAAATTGGTTAATCGATTGCATGTTGATTATATATTGTTGCGTGAACTAATCTTAGTAGGCCGATGATGCCTACTAGTACGTGTGGTATACTGATACTATCCTGCTACACCTTTTTGTTTGTAGGTTGTGGTAGGTTTGAAGTTTCATGACTGGTGTGGAGTACTCAGCATCAACTTCTACATCTCTCCACGGATGAAGCTGTGTTATTTTATTTTATCGGTATTCTATTTAGAACTCTTGCACCTGTGTAGATCAGATTCTTGGGAGAGTCAAGATTTTGGAAAGCATTTATTTGATATTTCGAGAAAGATGTTAACTTGTGCAAGCTAACGAGAATCTGTAATATTTTATTTTGTTGTTTTAAAAAGGAATTCTCCTATCGAGTTAGAGTCGATGTAGGTGCCCGGCTACTTGCTCATTTGGGATCGTGTCAGATTTTTCAGAAATAAAAACTTATTGTTAAAAAAAATAAAATTTTAAATCCGACTCAATCATAAATGTTAGCTTAATTTGTGAGGATTATACAAATCATATTAAAAAGATCACATATTTTTTAAAAGGTCAATGAACAATATGAGACTCAATATAGTTATCGGAAAGAAAAAATAGAAAAAGATAAAATAAAAATAAAAGTAAAGAAAAATAGAAAGAAACAAAAAGAAAAGAAGTTTTTGTTATATGATATTATTAAATTTATTGTTATGTAACGATAAAAGTCTCATTTTATGTAACAACTGATTTGGTATAAACACGTCGTTATTATTTTATTTATTTTGTCTTTGCTTATTATTTAATAATTATATTTTATCATTTACCCTACCTTTTTATAGTAGCTCTAGCCTCATGCCTTACTTTTCTTGAAGGTTTATCCTTCAAATTGGTAATTTACGATAGAAAATGATGTAATCTATCCAAATGTTATATTTATTAAAATAATATAGCACAACACAATACAATAAAAATAATATGATATGTTAAAAAATAATATGTAATAGCCATCCAAACAGAGTGTAGCAGCTACGCACCATAAGTGGGCAAGTGGCCACTTTCTAGGATTTTCTTTTAGGTACAAAAAAAATAAGGAGAATTGACTTTTTAACTCACTTAATCTATTTATTTTTTTTAGTTTTATAATTTTTTTATAAGAGATTTTTCATCTTTACACATAAGAGATTAAGAATATTTTTTTTTTAATTTTATAAGAGGTCAAGAAATCTCATTTTCTCGATAATATTATTCTTGATCAAATACGATGGCTTGTCATATCCAATGCGGATTGCATCATCTTTTTGTTTATTTGGTCAATGTTCTAATTATAGAAGCCGTATAACCAAAAAATAAAAAGGAAAGGGGGGGGGGGGGTTGTCAAGTTTAAGAGTGTTAGATTTTTAAAGTTTTCTTTTGAATGAACAAAATAAAGGTCAAATTTAAGAGCGTCAGTTTTTTAAAGTTTTCTTTTGAGTGAATCAAAAAAAGGTCAAATTAAGAGCGTCAGTTTTAATTTTTTTTGAAAGAACAAAAAAGAGGTCAAATTTAAGAGCGTCAGTTTTTTAAAATTTTCTTTTGAAAGAACAAAAAAAAGGTCAAATTTAAGAGTGTCAATTTTTTAAAATTTTCTTTTAAATGAATCTTTTCTAACTAGCAATTACCTCACGATTCTAAGTATATTCAACATCAAATGTGACCACAAGAAGAAAAGAAAAGATATTGTTGGAAAAGAGATCAATATACTCAAAAAAGTAAGAACAACAAGAATGTGATGGAATGATCGAAATTTTTTAAATTTTTAATTATAAAATTTTAAATTTGAGCTTTAAAAATTGAAATCCATCTTGATATGGAGCATTTTCTCTGCTTTATAGGCTTATTTAGTACGAATCCAAAATTAATTGAAACAGTAAATTTTGAACATCAAATATCTAAAAGGAAAAAAAATAGAAATAATTACTAGACAACTTTTAACTTAGTTCATCTTTAATTTGATTTCGGGTATCATCCTTAAAAATTAAAACCTCTCTTAATACAGAGGGTTTACCCTCTTAATGACATATTCAGTACGAATTTAAATTAATTGGAATAGTAAATTTTGAATAGTACAAGATATTGATGTTGGATCAAAATATATATATTTTAATCATTATTTTTCTAACATTTTAATGCTTTTGTTATTTTTTCAGTATATAATATATTACTCTATGCTTAACAGTGTATTTTACTGCATAAAAATGAAGCATTGCAAAATTCAAAAATTTGAACTAAAATTAAATAAAAAATGGAACAAAAATAATGAAAGAAAATAAATTTTAAAAACCATGTAATGATTGTCAACAATTGCATTTGTAAAGAAGACATCGAAGATATTGGCAAGGTGGTAAAATTAGTTTATAAAATTATAATTCATTTAATCGTTTAAGTTTGGGTTGATTATTGATCCACTAATTGATTAGCTCAGTTATTTCAGCCCAACTCATTTAAGCCCATTAAAATTTGAGTTGATATCTAGTTCAATTGATTAGTAAAAGATTTTGTCAAAATAATTTTAAAAAAAATATTTTATTTTATTTAATATATTATATTTAGCCATAATTTTAAAAAATAATTTTATACATTACTAAAAGATTATAAAAGGACATATAAAGCAATTAAAACTGAGTTAAAGTTGGACAGGTTGGATTATGACCAACAGTTTTGCCCAATTCTGCCCAACTCATTTAAGCACAAGTAACGTTTGGGCGGATCAATAACCCGCCAATCTATTAACTCAGTCCATTTTGACCCGCTCAAATTTAGCCCAACCTGCTCATTTGCCACCTATAGTAGCAAAGCACAAAGGTGAGCAGGAAACAGAAGCTTCAGCGATTCTGTTCTCACCAAGGCGTGGTGTCAATCGCGCTCAAATTTAGTGCGTTGGTTATTATAATTTTGGATTTTAAAATATTTTTAAATTTATTTTGGACTTGATTTTATTTTATTTGAGATTTTCTCTACATTTATAAATAGTCCTTAAATATATTTTGGAGGAGAATTTTTAACCTACGAAGGACAATTTTTTACTAGGAAAGCGCTAAGAGCCACCGTGGAGATCGGAGATCTTTGGTTTCATCTTTCTTCTTCGTATTGTTTATTTTTACGTTTTTCTTTGAATGATTTGTTGTAATTCCTCTATGTCTATGTAGAGCTAAACTTCTCATTCTAGGATTAGTAGCTGCAAGATTGTTGTTCTATGAACTTGATTGACTTGTTAAGATATTTATTGTCGAACTATGGTTTGTGTGATTTACTTAATCTTGAGTGTAATTGTTTTATTTCTTCGCAACCAATAGAACACATCTTTAAACCCTAGATGTGACTCGAGCGAGGGAGTCTGGGGAATGCAATAAGATTAAGTGGAGCTGATTTTTTCCCCATGGAGGGGATTGATTTGCGATTAGATAGAGATATATCTCATTGCCTTGATTGATTAATGCGCGACAGATTAGTAAGCGTTTGCATCACATTTCGGATCACCGAGAGGTAGGCTTGAAAGCGAGATACGAATCAAAAGATTACGCAGCTCGAGAGAGCTTAGTCATAATAATTTCCATTAACCAATAAGTTAATAGAAACTTAGAGCCAGTTCAAGTGAATATTCAACATGAATATCAGCGAATCCATAACCATTGATCGATTTATTTCAATCATTGTATAAATATCTGCTTTTTGTTTGGTTAATCGTTCATTATTTGGTTTCTTTTTATTTTCATTTTAGTTAATTTAAAATAATAACTTTGAGATTTTATTGCTAGAATAAATAATTAGCATTAATGTAATGCCGCGGAAGCTCAAAATCAATATCCGGGACTTAAATCAGAAAATCTAAAAAACTGCAGAAAAGTTGCAGAACGACCAACCTAACGGGTCGTTAAGGGAACCAACGACTCATCAGGTCAACCGTGTGAAGGATGCAAAGAATTTACACCAGTATTCCTAACGGACGACACCACGAGTTGTTAGCAGGCTCTACGACTCGTTAAGTCGCCCGTTGCCAAGCCAGAATTCAGAAATTCAAGGAATTTACAGTGTACTTGACGAAAGGTCACTGGGAGTCATCATCAGTAGTAACGACTCATCAGGTCCTTCGTTTCCAGTCCTTTCTAGCTTTCTTACTAGTGTACCTGACGAACGACACGACGAGTCGTTCCCAGTCATGTGCCCGTCAGGAGTCAGTAGAATTTTTCCAGTGAACTTCACGGGAGGACCCAATGACTCATTGGACCTGGTAATGAGTCGTTAGGTCACCCGTTAGGAAAACCTGACAGTTTTTCTCAGCGAATCTCTAAGGGTTATTTAGTAATTTTCTATCCTCCCAAGCCCTAAGCTACGTCGTTTTGGCTATGGTTTCAGACATTTCTGTGGGGAAAAGCGGTTCATTCCTTATTCCCACTCTTAGTTCTCAAGAAATCATCGAAATCTCCTCTCAAGAACTCTCAAGCAATGTCTAGGGTTCCTCACCAACTTTAGTCATTCAAACTTCTTTGTCTAGAGAAATTTAGCCAGGTATGTGGGGTTTTAGCAAGGGGATTGTCCTTCCCTTGCGTCCCCAAAGTCCTCCTCAATTTCTTCTATCAGTTTTAAGCTCTGAGCTTTCGAGTATGAGAAGCATTCATGTTTATTTTCGTTGATTTCACTCAGAACGATGTTTATACTTATTGTTAATATAATCTTCATAAGTTCCTCATTAGATTGTCAGTATTATTATAAAAGTGAATTTAAGACCTAACTTTTGAGTAATGATTTTACTTGTTAAATTCCCTCTGGTGAATGAAAAATGTTTTGGGTTGAATTCCTAGAATTGTCTTGCTTTACGTCATGAATCAGAATGACTTTAGTACGTTGAATGAAATTCTCTATTAGCTTCTTAGTAATTTAATCAGTTAGAACACAGAACTCTATCAGTCTAGTCTCAGTCAGAATCATATCAGTCTAGCTTAAGTCAGATTTTAGCAACCTCAGTGTTGTCCAGAAAATGTCAACTGGTCAGTTTGACTCAAGTTTATTTTCGAAGTGTCAATGGTGCCTCCCAGTTTTCAGACTCAGATTCAGATTTTAGTTATTTGGTCCATTAGGCAGTCATGACATTCAGTTATAGCTCTGACCAGCCCCAGGATCCCAGTTCAGTTATTATTTGTTCTGTAGACGGTTATGATGCTTCTAGATAAGCAGCTCTGACTAGTCTTAGAACCCAGTTTCTGAATCTGGTCTGATAAGGCTCTCAGGGTACATGCAGTTATTCGTCCCTGACTAGTCTTGGGCCCTAGTTTCGAGCTGTCATCTTAGTAGTTCAGTTTAGGTTTTTCAGTGGGAGTAGAACTTAGCACTGAGGGGGCCGGGGTTCCAGCGCACCCAGGTTCCCAGAACTACGTTGCCAGCGTAGGTTAAGTATTACTTGGCTTGATTGGCCCCAGATATTTTTGTGATCACCCAGTTCACGCCTTTATACCCTGGCAAGGTATATTGGGTCCTACCGTTGGAGTGTGTACATCGGACTTCATGTCTAGCTCACGTGGTTATATGTCGATTAGAGACTCTCCCACTAGTCAGTCCAGTCCAGTATCAGAATAAGCAGCTCAGTTCAGTACAGTATCTCAGATCAGTGTTTCATACTTAGGGCATGTCCTTGACCATTAGACAGGGTTGTCTTGACCATTTCAGATTATATCAGTAGTTCATTTCAGCTTACCTATTGGTCATTGCATGTCATTTCAGCTCAGACTTTATTTTCAATTATGTTTCTCCCACCTACTCAGTACATTCCAAGTACTGACGCATGCTTTTCATGATGTATCGTTTCATGATACAGCTGCAGGTTCTCAGATTCAACACAACTAGTTACTTCAGTTTCAAAGCATTCCATTTCAGCAGATCAGAGTGTGAGTTCTCATCATTCGAAGGCCTTGTTTATTTACTTCAGTTGGATATGGTTTTGTATAGATTTAGAGTTAGCTGGGGGCCTGTACTAGCAACTCCTCAGTAGTTGGCTTTCAGACCAGACTTGTCTTCAGAATTGTATTTCAGATATATTATTTCTTTCTCTACTTTCAGTCTTTACATTTTCTTATACTGATAAATCTGTTATTTAAAAAGTTCTGTTGTGCATGTTTACTCAGAATGCTAGTGTATGATAGACTAGGGGTTGACTTGGGGTTATTTGTGGCTTCAAGTACCGTATTACGTCCAGGATGTAGGCTCGGGACATGACAATTAATTTAATTTAGTAAATAATTAATCACAAGTATCATGGGGTATGATATCAACTCTCAAGTAAGTATATTACTTGACTTGTGCGTTTGAATGCAAATACCTAAAGAAGAATAAAGCAAGATTATAACTAGGGAACTTGTAATTTAAAATTTGACTTCCTTTGTTTATAAATTAACTAGTGAATATGTTCGCATTTCGTGTAATTGTAAAATATATTTAGCTTATAGTTGTAAAATTTGAACACAAAGAAAATTATCAAAAATAAGTAAAATAAAGGTAAAAATATTATTAACTACATCTAGTTAAAAACATGTATCTCACAAAGATTTTTCTTTGACAATATAAAAACACAAAAAACAAAACTAAGACGTTAATAAGCATAAAGATAATCAATTTATCAAAAATAAAAAAAAATATGAGAAAATGGAAAACAAAAAGGGAATAAGAATATAATACGTGTTTGTTAGTCTTGAACTTCTCTCCAAAAACACTGATTTGATATAATAATTTAAAAAATTAAAAATGTAACCCAATAAGCAAAAAGCACATAAATTTAATAAAAATAATTTAAATTATCTTCCGATTTACAAAAGAAAGGGAAAAAAATAAAAACACAATATTAAACTAGTCCTACTCTCATTAATGACTAAATTAACATTTTAAATTTTTTTATAATATTTGAATATACAAATGCATTGAGTAGAGTGGGAAGGAAAAAGTTTTTTATGAGATATCTAAAGTTTGATTACCTTCAAGCATTATGATTTCAAGATTACTGTTCTTCTCACCTCAAGTAATGAACAATATATATATATATATATATATATATATATATATATATATAAAGAGAGAGAGAGAGAGACTCTTTGGCTAAGAGATCTTTGGAAAGAGATGGATACAACTCCACTCGAAAACTATTGGATATGAGAAACAGATTCTCTGATTTTTGTGCTGATGTTGCATCTTGTAGCACGCAATTCTGGAGTAGGTATATTTAATTCCAAGAAATGGGTCTAGGGACTGATAAGTGAGATCTTTGCAGATCTGTTTGGAAAAGAATTGTTTCACCTTTATTTAATATTGGTGCAGACCTCAATTGTGTCCAAGAAGGACTAATCCTAATCAAATACTTTGAGAAAATCAAAAAGGCCCTTAGAGATGCTAACGACAATAGATTAGGGATCAGCTACAAGCTTTCTGATGTCGAAGTAAGAACTTCCATAGGAAATTCTACCTTATCAGCTTCTACCTCATTTGTACTGGTCAAAGACATAACTAATCCAGTAATCTTGGGAACTCCTTTCATTGAAGAACTCATCCCATTTTGGGTCACTCATCAAGGAATCGAAATTGAATACAATAACATTTCCTTTCCTTTTGACAAACCCCCACCAAGTACTCGGAAGCGAACCCCCTAAAATAATAGGGGAAGAATATGGGGAAGAAGGATGGGAAGCAAGTAAGAAATGATTATAAGTACATGTTTATAAATGCAAATGAAATAAATTAATTAGGTAGCAAAGCCAATCATAATGCAACAATTAAATAATATTTGCAATAATTAAAGGTAGGTGGCTAGGCCAACCATATGCAATAAAATGAAAACGACAAGTCAAGAAAGTGAAAGGTTAGAAAAATTAAATTTTGATATAAATATCAAATAATCTTTAAAGTATTACAAGAAAAAGGAGCAAGCTCTAACCAAGTCTTCCTTGAGAGAGAGAAAACTAGTGCAAGAAAAGGATGATCTACAAATAAAATGGAGGGGGCTATTTATAGAAAAAAATTGCTACAGTGAAAGTGATACAGTGAAGCTACAGCACTGCTACAGTGAAGCAACAGTATAACCCTCAATAATTTTCTGATGATGTCATGTATGACATCAGTTCTAGTGATGTATTGATGATGTCATTACTGATGTCAATTCAGCTGGAAATTAATGCAGAAGTTGTCTTCTTCGTCTTCCGACTCAAATTTTTACGATGTTTGCGGTTGACGGCTGGGGAGTTCAGCTTTAATTTGTTGAAGGATTTTTTTCATTTGCTGGATAAAATCTCCTTTGTTGCTTGAGCTGGGCAGCTACAATGGATTTTTATTGTAAAAATGTTATTTGGGCGGCATCTTTCGGGGCCAGATACTTCGAAGTTTGTAGGAACCATTTTTTCACTTCCGTTGGATAAGCTTCTAGGGGTTTCAACTTTTATACCATTTAGAATGGTCTTGGAGGGCTAACCATGGGAGCCTTTGTGTCCTTCTGAATTGTGAAAGGCAAATTTCTGCGAGCAAATCCATGGGACATAGAGCCTCCGGAAAAATTGCAAGAGCAAGGGGACCTGTTGCTCACTAAAAAGTTTTTGGCAAAAATATTCATATGCTTCGCAAATCAGGGGAGGAAGGATTTCAGCTATGTGGGCATAAGTTGTCTACCATTGATGCAAAAACCACTGAGAGAAGTCAAAGGTTAGTTGTTTTCCCCATAGGAGAAACCAAGAATGTTTGTTGAGGTTATTTTGAAAGGTGAACGCGTTCATCCACACTGCTATGTAGTTAAAATAGTTATAATTTTGGGGTTCGAATGGTTGGAAAAGTTTTTTATATTTGGCAGATGTGTTCCCCATTCTTTGGGTGAGATTATTTTATTAATCTACGTCGTGGTATGGGTAACAAATATTTAGGTTTGTTTGTCTTTGTAGGGCTTGAATAAGTAGGATCTCATATATGTGAGAATGAATTCATAGAACTTTTGGGTATAGAAGGGAGTTTCTTTGAACAAAATTGGAAGAAGGGCTAAGCATTTTCTTAGCCACCTCTTGGTTTAAGTGCCAAAATTCAGGCTCAATTTGATTAGTGGATAAACATTGTTATTTTTTAAATAAGTGGGTTCTTCAGGAGAGGAACCTTTATTTGGAGAAAGTGTCTTGTCTGGTACAGAATGTACTGTGCCAGTTCTTTGTGAAAAACTGAAAGAAAATTCTATGGGGCTTTCTGCCTCCACAACTTTTTCGATGGTGTTGCTAGCAGCCACCGAACGAGAAGAAAAAGATGCGCGCCATTGGGCCCCCGCAGTGGAACACATATTTTTGAAGAAGAGGTATTGGTTTATCAATTCTCTTCTATTGGAACTGGTCAGGGCTACAGTATCTTTGAAGCCCATGAGCAAGCGCCAGTTTTGAAAATACTCCTCTGTCCATGGGGTGGACATGGTTTGGGCTAGTTGAGTATTTTGTTCTTCTACCTCAACTAGATTGGCCCACATCTTTGGACTAGATATGGAAATTGGAGCTGCATTTTCCAAGAGATATGATGGCAGAATTTCTTTCATGACATAATCTGTTGGAGTTTGATATTTGTGTTGGCTTGGGCCAGCTGCTTCTTTTGAAGGTTGCTTGGAAGCAACTGATTTTGTTTGCTGCTTGGTAGCGGCTTGTTGTTTTGAAATTGCTTGTTGTTGCACCAGCACTAATTTGTTTTCACTTGGTAGAGTGAGGGTTGAAAATTGTGAAGAATCTGGGACCTCTGTTGCCTTCTTTTTTCTACTTATTTTACCTTCCCTGCAAGAATTCTGTGGTAAGAAAATTTGGAATAGAGTTGGAGCTCCCTTTGATATATTCTATATCAAAATCAAAAATAGATAAAATAGTTTGTCATCTAGCAAATGTATGTTTAGAGGAAATATTTTGAACATCTTTTTGAAAAATAGGTTTTGCAACTTTACAGTCAATTCATAACAAAAATTTTTGATTTAACAAATCAGCTTGAAATTTTGAAATGCACAAAACAATTGTCAAAATTTCTTTTTTAATTGTTGGATAATCTTGTTAGGCCTTATTCCAATGCTTTGATGCAAATGCAATAATAAGCTCCTTATCATTTTTTATGTGCCTTAAAATGCCACCATAATCAATGTCTAATGCATCTGTTTCGACTATTTTGAATGTAGAGGGATCAGGAAGATGCTTAATCTTTTGCTTGATTTTCTTAATGCATTAGTGTGAACATTGGTCCATAGAGGTGGAGGTCTTTTCAATTATCATGGAGGAGTCTTAATAAACTGCTAAGTCCTGGAACAAAATCTGCTACATAACTAACACACCCCAAGAATCTTTACAGTTGTATTTTGTCTAAAATTTGATCGAAAATTTGTCTGTAAATTGGATAGATCTTTGAATGAGGATTATAGTACCCTGTTGGATATTATGCCCAAGACTATACTTAGTTTTGGACAAGACTAAGCCATTTTCTTTTATTACATTGAAGAAAATTTTTAGTTGTTTGAAATGTTGATCAATGCTAGTGGAGAATACCAGAACATCATTAATGTAAATAATTATAAACTTTGAGAAGGGATTGAAAATGTCATTCATTATTTTTTAGAATTCTTAAGGGGCAATTTTTTAGTCCAAAGGACATGACATTCCATTCATATTGCCAAATGGTATTGTAAAAATACTTTTGTATCGATCTCTTGGATCAAATTGAATTTTCCAAAAGCCCGATTTTAAATCGAATTTTGAGAAAATTATGGCAATATGAAGTCTCTAGAGTAAATCTTTCTTGTTGAAACTAGGGTACCTAATCCAACGGAGGACAGTATTCAATGATTTATAATTAATGACTAAGTGAGGGACTCCCGGTTCAATCTCGGAACTTTTATTGACATAAAAGGCAGCACAACTCCAATAAAATTTGCTTGGAGAGATGATTTTTTTGCGAAGGAGATCATTGATCTCTTCTTGACAATGGATTGTTAACTTATGATTCATTTGTATGGGGCTAGCTTTTGTAGGAATTGCTTAGGAATTGTTTTTTCATCAAAGTCAGATTCGTAAGGATGCCTAACCATGTATTTTTTGCAATTCTAGAAGGCTGTGGGTAAATCTGCATAGAGTTCCTTTTGAATTTGTGTTTTAAGGACCTTGATTAATTGAAGGAGAGGTTCCTGAAATTGCTGCTATAACCTGTGGAAAGCTACCTCTTCCTTGAGGAAGTTAATCTGGGTTTCCTTATGCTCTAAGATAGACAAGATTTTTTTTACTGGGAGGTTTCTCAAAAGGAAGGAAAATATTATTGTATTCAATTTCGATTCCTTGATGAGTGACCCGAAATAGGATGAGTTATTCAACGAAAGGAGTGCTCAAGATTACTAGATTAGTTATGTCTTTGACCAGTACGAATGAGGTATAAGCTGATAAGGTAGAATTTCCTATGGAAGTTCTTACTTCGACATCAGAAAGCTTGTAGTTGATCTCTAATATATTGTTATTAGCAGCTCTAAGGGCCTCTTTGATTTTCTCAAAGTATTTGGTTGGGATAAGTCCTTCTTGGACACAATTGTGGTCTGCACCAGTATCAAAAAGGGAAATAGTGTCTAAAATGAATAATTTATTAACTACTAAGATTATCTTAGTATGCCATCTCCTGATGGAGATTCTCAAGAGATAGTTGATAAAGTTTCCTTGTTCGCTCTCATGATTTGGTTGTTAAACTTCTGGTTGTCTATAAGGATCATCCATAGTAGAGATTTGTTGAAGGACAATCCAGTCTAGTTCCTACCTAACGTTGATTTGCCGGATTTCTTCCTTAAGGAGCATTATCTCTGATTGAAGATCTTGAATAGTTACTACCTTTGGTTTTCTATAAGGAAATCTGTTCAAAACATCAGTGATATTGTAGGTGTTTTCTATATGAGGATGAAAAAAAATATTGGAGGAAGATGTGGAGGGTCTATCTAGAGTCTTTTTGAGTTGATCTAGATAATGTCTTTTCTGGTCTGGATCCTGTAAGATGCTTATAACCTCTAGGAGAAGATCTTGTTCTTTTGAGAGAACATTAACTTCAGGTTGGCTATTTTGGTCTTCTTGGTCAGACTGGAAGGATTCTAAGTTATCATTTTTGATTTGGTTAAGATCCTGTCAAACTCATCAGTAGCACTATCAAAGTCCTCTTATAGTAAGAGATGTTGTATCTGGTTGAGGACTGATTCATCCAGATTGAGATTTCTAACTCTTTTAGAGAATTTATAGTATTTGGCGATATGACCAGGTTTGCCGCACCTGTAATATTTGCCATCATTGGGGGCAAGAGCTGGCTTCTTAGCTACACATTGATGTTTTTGAGAAGAAGATTTTGATTTTCTAAACTTAGGAATATGAGGCCTAGATAAGGAGACTTCCTTTTTAGGAGTCAGATTTCTATGGGACTTCTTTCTACATATGGGTAGATCAAATTGTTCGCAGAAACTTCCTAGGTCTCAATTTGTCTGAGCTCTATCTTTTGATAATTGTCTTAATATCTTATCCTGGCGACATACCTTAAGGGAAACTTGTTGAATGAGGCTTGTAAGCTGACCATAAGTGATATGCTCATAAGGAATAATATCTCTAGAGCGCTGATTTTGGAGCTCTTCTTTGATTAAATCTCTGAGGGACTTGGGTAGGCCGTCTAGGAACTTTCTTTCCAATAAGGAAGGTTACCGTCAGGTCTTTCAGTAATTCTGGTAAGAAAGAAATCCTTATACCATCTAAAGTCGGAAAGTGTTTTACACTTGAGGTTATTAAGTACTTCAGAAGATCTTCCCTTAAAGATACCCAAACTTCGAATGAGTTTTAATAATGGTGTAAATTAGAGTATTGGTAGAGTCAGGAATGGTTTGTCCTTCCTTAAAAATTGATTCTCCTGTAGAGTCAACTCAGACACTATGGAAAATTTTATGTTTGTCTTCCTCACTAAGATGGGTGTCCCACCAACCTTTTAACTAACCTGTAAACCCTGCTACTAGGACATGGGTAGCAAGCTGGTTTGAGCAGTTATGGGAGGTCCTATAAACAGTGGCAACCACTGTCATCTACTATAACTTAGATAGAATATTGTATTTAGAACAACCATCTATGTTCCATTCATAGATGTTATTGTTATTATAGTTGTTTTGTATGATACTGGGTTTATTCTAAGGCTACAGGATGGGTAGCTCTAGGGTAATAAAGCTTTTGTGGCTTACACTAGTTGAAAAAATCGGCTTTGACGGGGGCATCCTCTAAAGGAACTTCTTCTTCTTCTGGCTAACTATCAGATGGGATATCTTCCTAAAAAATAGTGATTGTTGCAGAGGCCTTAGAAGATGTTTCTTTCATCGGGGTTTCAGGGACCAGAGTGTTCTCAATTTCTAGCCTATGAGACCTAGATGAGGAGACTTCTTTTTTAGGAGTCAGATTTCTATGGAATTTCTTTCTACATGGGGGTAGATCAAATTGTTCATAGAAACTTCTTAGGTCTCAGCATGTCTGAGCCCTATCTTTTGCTAGTTGTCTTAATATCTATCCTAGCGACAGACCTTAAGGGAAACTTGTTGAATGAGGCTTGTAAGCTGACCGTAAATAATTTTCTCATAAGGAATATATCACTAGAATGCTGGTTTTGGAGCTCTTCTTCTTTGACTAAATCTTTGAGGGACATAGGCAGGCCGTCTAAGAATTTTTTTTTCCAGTAGGGAAGGTTACCATCAGGTCTTTCATAGATTCTGGTAAGTAAGAAATCCTTATACCATCTAAAGTCGAAAAGTGTTTTACACTTGAGGTTATTCAGTACTTCAGAATATCTTTCCCTAAAGATACCCGGACTTCCAATGAAAGTTTTAATAATAGTGTAAATTAGAGTATTGGTAGAGTCAGGAATGGTTTGTCCATCCTTAAAAATTGATTCTCCTGCAGTGTCGACTCGGACACTATGGAAAATTTTTTGTTTGTCTTTCTCACTAATATGGGTATCCCACCAACCTTTTAGCTGACCCGTAAACCCTGCTACTAGGACATGGATAGTAAGCTGGTCTGAGCAGTTATGGGAGGTCCTATAAGCAGTGGCAACCATTGTCATCTGCTGTAATTTGGATAGAATATTGTATTCAGAACAACCATCTATGTTTTATTCATAGATGTTATTGGCATTGTAGTTGTTTTGCATGATATTGGGTTTCTCTTCTAAGGCTACATCAGGATGGGTAGCTCTAGGGTAATAAAGCTTTTATGGCTTACACTAGTTGGAAAATTCGGCTTTGACTGGGGGCAACCTCTAAAGGAACTTCTTCTTCTGGCTAACTATCAGATGGGATATCTTCCTGAAGAATAGTGATAGTTGCAGAGGCCTTAGAAGATGTTTCTCTCATCGGGTAATCAGGGACCAGATTCTTCTCAATTTCTAAGATCCTTCATTGGAGGTCAGAAAGTTGAGGGGAATCTCTTGAGTGGTGGGTTTGGATTTCCTTAGCAAATGTTATAGGGATTTCATAAGGTATAAATAGAGAAACTGAAGACGTGGAGGCGTCTGTTGGTTTTGAAGGAGAAGGTGGTGTTGAGGACGGTCTTGAAACCAAATATTCACCAAGTGCTTGTAATTATTTGTTTGTGTATTTTCTTTTTTCAAAAATGCTTTTGATATCTTTGTTATTAACTGCTTCATTGTCGGCTTTTTTATAAGAGATTGCGACAATAGAGTTATCAACATATGTTGTTCAAAATCCTTGTGATGAAGGGAGCTTAGAAGTGATCTCCCTGCCATTGCAAGTTTTTCAGACTTTTAAAAGATTAATTGATTTAGATAAAAAATCTAATTGATGATAATCAACATAGGATTCAAACGGTGCAAAGAAATTAATTTTTTTTGGACAAAGTTTAAAAATTCATAATAAATTTCTTGAAGATTTTCTCTTTCATCATTTTGAAAGCGCTTAAAAAACCTAGTCCTTTTGAAAATATTTCTTGGAGAGTAGAACTCTCTCTGAAGTATTTCTTTATCAATTTGAAAATCTTGCATCAAAATCGTCAGTTCACCACCTAGAGAAGAGTAAGTAGGGGATTGGGGTTGATCATTATTAACCTCAGTTGCAGGAGGAGTTTCCATCGAATATATGGCTTGAGGGATTCTTGATTCGAAGTTGACCGTCTCAACTCTAGAGGGGAATGAAGAAACTGAGTGTCTTGTAGTTTGAATTTCAGATTGTGCAGAATAGGCAGTAGACTCTTTGGCTAAGAGATCTTTGAAAAGAGATGGATACAGCTCCACTTGAAAACTGTAGGATCTGAGAAACAGTAGTATTCTCTGATTTTTGTGTTGATGTTGCATCTTGCAGCACCCAATTCTGGTGTAGGTTTAACTGATTTCAAGAAATAGGTCTAGGGACTGATAAGTGAGATATTTGCAGATCTATTTGGAAAAGAATTATTTCACCTTTATTTAAAGTTCTCATGGCTCCAATATTGAAGGCTGAACTCATAGTCTTATATTGAATCCTACGTATAATGGCTACAGGGAGAGATCCAGATTTGGTCCTGTAATTGGATGTTTTGACATTGAAGGTTAGAGAATCTAAGATATTCCTATCTCAAAGAGACATTGTAAAATTTGGAAAGTAGTTAAAATAAATTGGACCACTACAAAGGCTGGTCTCTACCATACCTAGGAGGGAGTCTTTGAAGTCTAAGAACCTTGAATCTATAGTTATGAGGAAGAACAAAATACTCAACTAGCTTTGCCACCCAATTAATTTATTTCAGCTTTTGCTTCCATTTCGGGTCACTCATCAAGGAATCAAAATCGAATACAATAATATTTTTCTTCTTTTTGAAAAACCCCCAGTAAGAAGAATCTTGTCTACCTTGAAGCATAAGAAAGCCCAGATTAACTTCCTCAAGGAAGAAGTAGTTTTCCACATGTTACAACAGAAACTTCAAGAACCTCTCCTTCAATTAAAAATCAAGGTCCTTGAAACACAAATTCAAAAGGAACCCTGTGCAAATTTACCCACAGCCTTTTGGAATCGCAAAAAATACATGGCTAGACATCCTTACGAACCTGACTTTGATAAAAAAAAATAATTCCTACAAAAGCTCGCCCCATACAAATGAACCGTGAGCTAACAATTCATTGTCAAGAAGAGATCAATAATCTCCTTCACAAACAAATCATCTCTCCAAGCAAATCCCCTTGGAGTTGTATTGCCTTTTATATCAATAAAAGTTTCGAGATTGAACGGGGAGTCCCTCGCTTAGTCATCAATTATAAACCATTGAATACTTCCCTCTGTTGGATTAGGTACACTATTCCCAACAAGAAAGATTTACTCCAGCGACTCCATGCTTCCATAATTTTCTCAAAATTCAATTTAAAATCGGGCTTTTAGCAAATTCAAATTGATCCAAGAGATCGATACAAAACTGCTTTTACAGTACCATTTGGGCAATATGAATGGAATGTCATGTCCTTTGGACTAAAAAATGCCCCTTCAGAATTCCAAAAAATATCGAATGACACTTTCAATTCCTTCTCAAAGTTTATAATTGTTTGCATTGATGATGTTCTGCTATTCTCCACTAGCATTGATCAACATTTCAAGCACCTAAAAAAATTTTCCAATGCAATCAAAGAAAATGGCTCAGTCTTATCCAAAATTAAGTATAGTCTTTTTCAAATTAACATCCACTTTCTTGGGCATAATATCCATAAGGGTACTATCATCCCCATTCAAAGATCTATCCAATTTACAGACAAATTTTTCAATCAAATATTAGACAAAATATAGCTGCAAAGATTCTTGGGGTGTGTCAATTATGTAGCAAATTTTGTTCCAGGACTTAGCAGTTTGTTAAGACCCCTCTATCATAGATTGAAAACACCTCCACCTCTGTGGACCCATGTTTACACCAATGCTATTAAGGAAATCAAGCAAAAGATTAAGCATCTTCCTTGTCTATCTCTTCCTGATCCCTCTGCATTCAAAATAGTCGAAACAGATGCATCAAACATAGGTTATGGTGTCATTTTAAGGCAGAGAAAAAAATATAGGGAGCATACTATTGCATTTGTATCAAAACATTGGGATAAGGCCCAACAAAATTATCCAATAATTAAAAAAGAAATTTTGACAATTATTTTGTGCATTTCAAAATTTCAAACTGATTTGTTAAATCAAAAATTTCTGTTACAAATTGACTGTAAAGCTGCAAAACCTGTTTTGCTAAAAGATGTTTAAAATCTTGCCTTTAAACATATATTTGCTAGATGGCAAGCTATTTTATCTATTTTTGATTTTGATATAGAATATATTAAAGGGAGTTCCAACTCTATTCCAGATTTTCTTACTAGAGAATTCTTGGAAGGAAGGTAAAATGAGTAGAAAAAAGAAGGCCCAATTTGAGAGAGGCTTAGCAGTAATTTGAACTAACCCCAAGTGGAGATAGTTTTACTTTCGTCTATATCTTTCTATAGACTTTGGATTTAGAAGCTTGATATCCTCGTGATTTGACTCAATAGGAATAGTTCGTTCAATGGTCGAAACGCGATAGTCACTTGTCAAGGACCATTTTGAAGATTTGTAAATGGCAGACTGGGGGTGTTTCAGGATTTTTCAATCATCAATTGATTGCTCCACATTAGAGAAGCTAATCTCTTCTTTGAGCTTGAAATTGGAAGAAGATGAGGTAGATGAAGAAGCAGAAGAGTTTTTAGAGGAAGAAGAGAAAGGATGAAAGAACATCATAGCAAGATCTACAAGAAAATAGTTAGAAAAATAATAGTAACTTTAGTGCTTCCTATCCTTAGATTAAGAGACCATTAGGTTCCATAAATAAAAATATTCAAGTATTTAACTCAATAATATATGAAAGAGTCAGATCAGATAGTTAAATTAATGTATTCTTATTTCACTTTATACTTAAAGATTAGATCAGTCTTGTTCTAAGAAACTCTTCACTAAGATGATCCAAAGGTTATGAATAACTATCTGTAAGTCCACTAAGTCCTTTTGGGCAATCCAACCATCGTTGCTTAGGGATACTACCTACAGTATAGATCTGAAAAGATCACAGTACCATCCTTACTTAGAAACTCTTATTATAAGATAGATCTTATCAATTTGTACAAATTGATTCAAACTTACATAGTTTAAATTATAGATTTGACAGTGCCGTATAAAAGAAAGTTAAACACATGAATAATAATCATAATTTGGTTGTTAAGCTTCTTTTTGTCTAGGAGGATCAACCATGGTAGAGATTTGTTCAAGGACAATCTAGTCTAGTTTCTTCCTAGCATTGATTTGCCGGATTTCTTCCTTAAGGAGTATTATCTCTGATTGGAGATCTTGAATAGTTACTACCTTTGGTTTGCTAGAAGGAAATCTGTTCAAAACATCGGTGATATTGTAAGTGTTTGCTATATGAGGATGAGAAAAAATATTGGAGGAAGATGTGGAGGGTATATCTAGAGCCTTTTGAATTGATCTAGATAATGTCTTTTTTGGTCTGGATCATGTAAGCTCCTTATAACCTCTAGGATAAGATCTTGTTCTTTTGAGAGAACATTAACTTCAGGTTGGCTATTTGGTCTTCTTAGTCAGACTAGGAGGATTCTAAGTCATCATTTTCGATTTGGTTAAGATCCTATTCGAACTCATCATTAGCACTATCAAAGTCCTCTTGTAGCAAGATATGTTGTATCTGGTTAAGGACTGATTCATCCAAATTGAGATTTCTAACTCTTTTGGAGAATTTGTAGTATTTAGCGATATGACCAGGTCTGCTGCACCTGTAACATTTGCCATCATTGAGGGCAGGAATAGTTGACTTCTTAGCTGCACGTTGATGTTTTGGGGGAGAAGCTTTTGATTTCATAAACTTAGGAATATGAGACCTAGATGAGGAGACTTCTTTTTTAGGAGTCAGATTTCTATGGAATTTCTTTCTACATGGGGGTAGATCAAATTGTTCATAGAAACTTCTTAGGTCTCAACGTGTCTGAGCCCTATCTTTTGCTAGTTGTCTTAATATCTATCCTGGCGACAGACCTTAAGGGAAACTTATTGAATGAGGCTTGTAAGTTGACCGTAAATAATCTGCTCATAAGGAATATATCACTAGAATGCTGGTTTTGGAGCTCTTCTTCTTTGACTAAATCTTTGAGGGACATAGGCAGGCCGTCTAAGAATTTTTTTTTCCAGTAGGGAAGGTTACCATCATGTCTTTCATAGATTCTGGTAAGTAAGAAATCCTTATACCATCTAAAGTCGGAAAGTGTTTTACACTTGAGGTTATTCAGTACTTCAGAATATCTTTCCCTAAAGATACCCAGACTTCCAATGAAAGTTTTAATAATAGTGTAAATTAGAGTATTGGTAGAGTCAGGAATGGTTTGTCCATCCTTAAAAATTGATTCTCCTACAGTGTCGACTCGGACACTATGGAAAATTTTTTGTTTGTCTTTCTCACTAATATGGGTATCCCACCAACCTTTTAGCTGACCGTAAACCCTGCTACTAGGACATGGGTAGTAAGCTGGTCTGAGCAGTTATGGGAGGTCCTCTAAGCAGTGGCAACCATTGTCATCTGCTGTAATTTGGATAGAATATTGTATTCAAAACAACCATCTATGTTTTATTCATAGATGTTATTGGCATTGTAGTTGTTTTGCATGATATTGGGTTTCTCTTCTAAGGCTACATCAGGATGGGTAGCTCTAGGGTAATAAAGCTTTTATGGCTTACACTAGTTGGAAAATTCGGCTTTGACTGGGGGCAACCTCTAAAGGAACTTCTTCTTCTGGCTAACTATCAGATGGGATATCTTCCTGAAGAATAGTGATAGTTGCAGAGGCCTTAGAAGACGTTTCTCTCATCGGGTAATCTGGGACCAGATTCTTCTCAATTTCTAAGATCCTTCATTGGAGGTCAGAAAGTTGAGGGGAATCTCTTGAGTGGTAGGTTTGGAGTTTCTTAGCAAATGTTATAGGGATTTCTTAAAGTTTATGTAGAGGAACTGAAGATGTGGAGGCTTCTGTCGGTTTTGAAGGAGCAGGTGGTGTTGAGGACGATGTTGAAACCAAATATTCACCAAGTGCTTGTAATTATTTGTTTGTATAATTTTTTGTTCAAAAATTCTTTTGATATCTTTGCTATTAACTGCTTCATTGTCGGCTTTTCTTTTTGAAAGGGATTGCGACAGTAGAGTTATCAACATATGTTGTTGAAAATTCTTGTGACTAAGGGAGCTCGGAAGTGATCCCGCCGTTGTAAGTTTTGTAAACTTTTGAAACATTAACTGATTTAGAAAAAGGAAAATCTAACTAATGATAATTAGCATAGGCTTCAAACCATTCAAAGAAATTAATTTTTTTTTTGGACAGAGTTTAAAAATTCATAATAAATTTCTTGAAGGCTTTTTTCTTTCGTTATTTTGAAAGCGCTTAAAAAATCAAGTTCTTTTTAAAATATTTCTCGGAGAGTAGAACTCTCTCCGAAGTGTTTCTTTATCAATTTGAAAATCTTGCATCAAAACCGTCAGCTCACCACCTAGAGAAAATTAGGTAGGGGATTGGGATTGGTCCCGAATTCTCTATCAAGTGAAAATAAATTATCTTGGTGCAACAACAAGCAAATTCAAAACAACAAGCTGCTATCAAGCAACAAACAAAATCAGTTGTTTTCAAGTAACCTTCAAAAGAAGCAGCTGGCCCAGGCCAGCCCAAATATTAAACTCCGGCGGATTATGACATGAAAGAAATTTCACCATCATATCTCCTGAAAAATGTAGCTCCAATTTTCATATATATATATATATATGTTTAATTTAGAAGGATTGATAGTATTCTCACTTGTCCTTCGACGTGACTCTAACTTTCAATTTATTAGTTGAATAAAAAGATTCGAAGTTATATTTATTTGAAATTAATCTGAACAGAATATGATGTTACCACATTTTATTTTCTCATAGCTTGTGTAACAACATAAATGAACAATATGTACTAAAAGGACATGTGATAAGGATGCCAGCTCCTTTTAAACTTCTACTTAGTAAATATACTGACGGGAGATTTGTCCAAGCAATAAAGAAATCATTAATAGTATTTATGAAGAGGAAAAAGATCTATAGTTTATTATTTTTTCAATTATCAATATTGTTTAGAAGAAGACACGATTGTCAATATTAATGATAAAATTAAATTAATTTGATTTTCATATATTGAAGAGCATAGGTGGAAGGGTCCTTACTCTTTATTTAGCTTTATAATTAATTATAATTTAAAAAGCAATTAGAATTCACAATCTCTTTAATATATTCGATGATAAAAGTTAATCATATAGGCACAGTATGTATATGATGCTTATTCCTTGTAAATATTCAATTAATTTTAATGACTATATTGGACATAAAAAAAATTGTCTATCAATAAAAAAATATAATAATATCAAATATTTCAGAGCAGTCGAAATATAAACATACTTTTAACAAACTTATTATCATTAGTTTATTATTTTTCAAGATTATGTTATAGGTAGATTTCAAGAGTTTCAGTTGTCCACTTCCTGTGAGCAATAATCATCTTCCAAAAAAATAAAACATATAGAAGAGCAGGATTAGGAATAACACAAAAATCTATAGTCATTGAAGTTGTATGACAATTGATTAAAGAATTTCAGAAAAATTTTACAAAATCAATCAAAAGCACGAAAAAATAAGCGCAAAGGATTCTAATAGAAATTTTTTTAAAAAAGAAAGCGAACTCACATAAAAATTATGCTTAACTATGCGTGTGAGAGAGAGAGATTTGATTCGTAGAATATGTTATTTCTACATGGAGCTTACTTTCCACTTTGAAAGTTCTTTATTTTGTTTGTCAGAATTTCTTGCTTTCTAAGATGCCAATTTTTCGTACAAACGCATTTTTGAATGATAACATATTTGTAGCTGAGATAAATCATCTGTGTCTAAAACATACCTACAAAGAAGAGTAGTTTTATTAATTTTAATAAACTTTTGCTGTGTCAAAAGGTAGATATCAATAAAATGCATAAAAATTAATTATGAAGAAAAAAATAAGATGAAAGATAAGATGCGTACAAATGTGAAAAGGAAGAGGGTTGCTATATAATAAAGGAATACTACATATGTGAAAAGCAATCGTTTCATTAACTGAAACTCAGAGAAATTATATGTTATGATGTACACTAATTGTATCATTATGTTAGCTATTACACTCTCTCTTTCTGAATGAATTAAGAATTAAACATCTATTTAATAGGAGAGGGGTTTCAAGAAATGTAATAAATGCAAATAATAAGAAAAGAGATATTAATTTTTTAAGATTTTAGGTCAGAAAATAAGGAAAAAATTCAAAATGGTAAGAATAAAGATAAATACTAATACTGACGTGCCACATCACTGTATCCATTCCCAGCTTTATATATATTATGTATGGAGAGAGATATATGTTCCTGCCTTTCATCCATGAAACAAAAGCTAATAGCAGTAAATTAAGTTTCAAGAAAAACCGTTAATCCAAGCTTCTGAACTTGCTATCAGCCTCTTCTTTACAAATGGAAACTAATCAATTTTCTCAGTCCTTCCAGTTTATCTTTCTTTTAGCATTACTTGTCCTAATTGTGTTCATGAAATTAGGAATTATGAATAGGTACCACAGCAACAAATATACAGCTCCAAGGCTCCCTCCTGGGCCATGGAAGCTACCAATTATCGGAAACATGCACCAATTAGCAGCCGGCGGTCCGTTAACCCACCGGGTCATTACTAAATTAGGCAAAAAACACGGACCCTTAATGCACCTTCAGCTTGGCGAAGTCTCAACAATCGTAATTTCCTCAGCAGACACAGCAAAACAAGTGTTGAAAACTCAGGACATAATTTTTTCTTCAAGGCCACAACGCCTTTCTATGAAGAATTTCCTGTACGATTATGCGACCGTTGGTTTTGCGCCGTATGGGGAGTACTGGAGGAAGATGAAGAAGACTTGCATAGTGAATTTTCTAAGCGCTAAACACGTTCAGTCCTTTAGATCTCTGAGAGAAGAAGAGTTTTCGGGCCTTGTGAAATGGTTAGACATACACGCTGGAATTGGATCCCCTGTTAATTTAACAAAAAAGTTGCATTCCACACTGTCTAGTCTAGTTTCTAGAGCAGCGTTTGGCAAGAAATTTAAAGATGAAGAAACATTCATTTCACTTACCGAGGAAGGTCGAAAATTGGCTGCAGGATTTAGTGTAGCTGATTTTTTCCCTTCTTTCAAGTTGCTTCATGGGATCAGTGGAATACAGGGGAAGCTTCAAAGTGTGCATAACAAAGCAGATAGAATACTAGAGGATTTTATAGTTGAACATATAGCAGCAGCAAGTAATGGAGTTGGCACCTCAAATGATCAGAACTTATTGGATGTCCTTTTAAGATTTCAGAAGGAAGATAATCAAATTACTCATGACAACATTAAAGCAGTTGTCCTGGTAAGTTAATGTCAATTTTTTTTATAGCTTTTGATAAATATATAATTGCATAAAGAATTTCTGTAATTTAATCTGTTGTACTAGGTTGTCTGTCTTATATTTTAAACTACTAATTCTTACTTTTGTATGTATTGTTAGGACATGTTTGGTGCTGGAAGTGAAACATCAGCAACAATCATTGACTGGGCAATGGCAGAATTGCTGAAGAACCCAAGTGTGTTAAAGAAAGCCCAAGAAGAAGTCAGAGAGATGTTCAATGATAAAGGCTGTTTGGATGAAACATATTTTGATAACTTAAAGTACTTAAAATCAGTTATCAAAGAGACACTAAGGTTACACCCACCACTCCCTTTCTTACTTCCAAGAATAAGTAGGGAAAAAAGTGAGATCAACGGCTATGAAATACCAGCAAAGACACAAGTGTTTGTGAATGTTTGGGCAATCGGAAGAGATCCGAGATATTGGGAGGAACCAGAGTGCTTTAAACCAGAGAGATTTCTTGATAGTCCAATTGATTTTAGCGGGAATAATTTTGAGTTCATTCCATTTGGTGCTGGAAGAAGGATATGTCCAGGCATATCATTTGGTTTAGCAACTCTTGATCTTCTATCAGCACTTCTACTTTACCACTTTGATTGGAAGCTTCCTATTGGGATGAACCATCAAGACTTGGATATGACTGAGACCTTTGGTTTGTCTGTCACAAGAAAACTTGATTTGTATGCTATTCCTGTTGTCTCTAAACCATTAACTAATTAATGATAAATAAATCCCTTTCTTTGTGATAGTGAAAAGAATTTTATATTTTCGACACAATTTGATTGCAGGTTATTATTTCATATTCTAGACTATCATATCAGACTTGATATGAAGAGTTATTAATTAATATAAATAAACTACCAACTTCTGATCGCAAATTTTTAATATGAATTGCATATAATTTTGAAAATAACAAACTTATTTTCCCTGTGATTATATCTTTTTCATCTAATCTGTTGCCATAACATCAATGAAAAGATGGAATATGTTCAGT
The DNA here is from genome assembly GCA_035772735.1 of Datura wrightii. Taxonomy (NCBI): domain Eukaryota; kingdom Viridiplantae; phylum Streptophyta; class Magnoliopsida; order Solanales; family Solanaceae; genus Datura; species Datura wrightii. Next base: position 13,979,320 of record JASDFA010000006.1, on the reverse strand, counting down.
GATTCAGTGATCATAGATTGATTTGATTAATTTAAAGCATCTAACTTATAGTCAAGCTTCAAGCTTCACGCAAAACTGCTCCTCTTCCTCCTCTTTTTCCTCTTCTCTGCTCCTCTATCACTAAGAGGTTTGATTAGTTCTTCTCTGTAATTACTATGAATCCCTAAAAAAAAAAAAACTCTTTTTAATAGGTTATTATTAGTCTGTAGTTTCCTGCTTTAAAAATAGTACCTTTTCTTATCTCGTCTCAGTCAGTGGATGCAGCCTTGAATTGGATCCATCTCCAAACAATTGATGTCACACTCTATTCACAAACTTTTTTTAACTTTTCAAGAAATTAAAGTTAGTGTCGATAATGTGAATGATATCAGACTCTATAGGTGTGATTTTCCAAGTATGTTTAACCTTTCACTAATCTAAAAAGAATAGAGTGTAAAAATAAACTTAATGCACGTTAGGATTTTAAACATGATAATCATATAAGAAAACGTTACAAAGAATAGACCTGAAGCGGAAGCGGAAGAATTAGTTGAAATTGGTTACCACAACTGTTAGTGATGAAAAACATGTGAAGAATATGTGTAAGTCTAATAGGTGGAGGAAGGACCAATTTATAGAGACCGAGACTTAATCCGGTATATCCATCAAGTAACCGATTTAACGGATGAGATTTGTTCTTTAATAAATATTAATTATGGACTTTATATTAATTGAACCAAATGTAAAATAATGAAAGTATAACATAGAATTCACTCTCGTGACATGTTTTTGAGTTCTACATGAGCGATGCTAACCCCGATCTCATGGATGAAACCTACCGTTTTCTATTCAAATACTTTTGAGATATATTTATTTGAAGTTTGACTTGACAGTAAACTCTAGAATTTTGTCTCAAGTTCATCTTTGGCAAGCCCAGCTTCAGAATTGAAGTCTTTAATTTCTACTTCAAACCTGAATTTTTCTAACTTCAATCTTGTATATATGAAATTGATTCTAAACAGACGAAGAAATAAAAATTTATAAATTTGGGCAATATGTTGAATAATAGTCTTCCAAGTTCCAAGCTGCTATCTGTGAACTTAAGCCGACACTTAAACCAAAAGGTCTTGTGGGCCTATAGTTGAACATTTTGGGCCTAAGATCTATTGGAGAAAAAGATCTCAAGCTCACTCAAGAATAATAAAATATTATAAAGGAAAAAATAAAATAACATGTAAGTTGAAGAGAAAATATATCAAACACTTAATGGGCTGAAAGGCTATTAGAATTATAAGACTGCTTGGGGTGTTTTCATTCATCAATACTGATGCCTTATAAATAAGCTTGCAACTCAATTAAACGCAATAGATATGCAGGAATAAAGGACAAGTACTGTTTTCAACTGAAATGAGAAATTTAAGGACCAAATAACAATTATTCTAGACTAAGTCAAAAGAGTAAAATATTAAAGAAAAGTTGTAGCCTTTTTTTCTTCTTTTTGAATCACTTATTCAATGTTTCCCCTTGATTCAAAATCGCAAACACCAAAAAATACTCTAAAGTAGATATGCTTATGATATGACAGTGTTTTGGTGAATAATAGTTTGTTTGGCCAATCTTCTAAATAACTTATGAGAAGTGTTTTTTTAAAAAGTGCTTATAAAAAAGGTACTTTTTGTGAGAATCAGTTTGTGTTTGACCAATAAATTAAAAAAAATATTTTTGAGCAGCAATTAGTATTTGACCAAACTTTTGAAAAGTACTTCTAAGTGTATTTTTCTAAAAAGATTTTTTTTTAATTAAAGGTAGCCTCAAGGGTTTTTTATTAAAAACAAAACAACACAAAGTCAGGCAAAAGTCCAACTGGAAAAACAGTCAAAAAAAACAAAAAAGAAACTCTACTCTACATCTAATCTATTACAGATTCCGAAGAGGAAGAGGAAGAGGAAAACAGCTCCAATCTGTCGAGATCTTCACTATCAAGACCACCTCCATGAATATGAACCTGCAACACAGCTAAAACGAAGAAGAAGAGTATGAATCTCACCTTCAGCTGAACCTAGAGAAGTCAAGCCCTGGGTCGATGTTAGCTTAACAGCCTCAAGCTCACACATGTGCTCTGTCATCAACATCCAGATCGGAGATAACCTTACTTGGCTTCCACACACGATTCATATCAGGTAAGATCCAATCTACCTTGAAACATCAAAAATTGTTAGAGCATGGTCAATAATTTCTATTAATTTCCTCTCAATAGATTGAACTCCTACAGGAGTTGATACCACGCATCGAGTAGAAAAGTAATAGCCATTACTGCCAGCTATAATCTACTATGTTCATACTGACTCTTCACTGTAAGGTTGGTCATACTTCCTGTAATTGACCTCCAATCTGTCCTTTCGTCAAATTTGTTCTGATACAGGGTAATTGTTGTTTGTCTTGCTGTAGAAGGGTTTTTTCCCTGGTAGGAATATTTTCATACTGATTGAATTCCATTGTACCTGCAAAATTAAAAACAAAGTTAGTAATAAAGTCTGCCACTGTGTTGCCTTCTTTGAATACATGAGATATCTGATGTTCTCTTTTAGTCCTCAAAACATTAATTCTGTACACTTCCTTTCGGATGTTCCATGGGGTATCCCATTTTCCTTCTATTATTCACTGCATTGCTAGAGAATCTGCCTCTATAATCAGAGAAAACATGTTGTTCGCATGACAATACTCCATGCCATCTCTTATAGCCATTGCTTCTGCACACATGTTAGTAGTGTCTGGAATTCTCCTTGCTCTAGCAAAAATAAAGTTCCCTTCCTCATCCGTTATACAAAAGGTTGTCGAACTAACACCTGGATTCCCCTTAGAAGCACCATCTGAATTGAACTTATACCATCCCATACAAGGCTTCTTCCACTGCACTACCACCCTATTCACCAATTCCTCTTGATGCTCCAATTTCTGTATTATCAGGTACCATTCATTAGGCATCTGTGTCAGTCTAGGATAAGTGTATATAGCCAAACTTTATAGACACCAATTTATCTCCTGCACCATCCTCCTCTTTGATATTTTTCCATCATGTTTCATTGAGTTCCTCTATTTACATATATACCAGCATATGATTCCTGGTGTAGCCTGATAAAGTGTTTTAAGTTTTGCATCTATTTTGGTCTCCCACCATCTAACAAAGGTCTGATTTACTTGAATGAATGGCCCTATTAACCCTGCTGCCCTGTTGAATATTCCATATTTCTTGTGCAAATTTTCCTTTCAAAAATAGATGAGTGACTGATTTTTGTTCCGGTGAGTCACAACAAATACATTTTGATACCATAGGTATACCCCACTTGGCTATAACCTCATCCACTGGTAGTTTTTTACTCCATAATCTCCATCAAAGATGGAAATCTTAATTGGCAATCCCTTTATCCACATTTTAGAGAATCAAACTTGCTCCTGATTTCTCTGTCTTAGTAAATCCCAGGCACTCTTGACAATGAATCTGCCTGACTCTGTAGCCATCGACCATGGATGATCCCAAGGTTCTTTTGTCTCCACCACATCCATATCATTAATAACAAATTCTGCAATATCTTGTGGGGGATGTTCATTGATCATGTGTTGTATCCACTGGCCTTCTTCAATAAAATAACTTAGGTTTTTCACTCTTTCATCAAAATGAAACTCCTGTGGTAAAACCTGGTAATAATGGCCCAAGCCCAGTCCAATTATCAAACCATAAGTTAGAAGTACCTGTATTTGGCTCCCACTAGATCTTTCTATCAACCTCATCTCTTACTTCCAACATTTTCTTCCATAGTTGAGACCCACCTTTCCATTTAACCAATGCAGGAATTTCCTTCTTGCAGTACTTATTCCACATGAAGTCTGTCCATAGAGATCTAGATGTTCTAAATCTCCATCATATTTTTGCAAACAAAGCTTTTGAAACATCCTCCGATGTCCTGAAACCCAAACCATCCTCTGCTGTGGGGTAACATAGATTCTTCCAAGTGGACTAGTGTTTGCTTTTTCCTTCATCCTTATTACTCCATAGGAATTTTGCAAATATCTTGTGGATTTCATTTATTATGTGCTTATTAGGATTCAAAGCTAATAAGAGATAAATAAGGATACTTTTAATACACTTTTATCAATACTGCCTTCTCACCATATGATAACAATTTCCCTTTCCAACTTTGAAGTCTACCCATAATCTTCTTTATGAGCTCCTTGTAATATTCCTTCTTCTTCCTAGCATGGAAGATAGGACAACCAAAGTACTTAAAAGGGAAATCACCTTTTTTAATACCTGTATTCTACTCCACTTACTCTACAAGTCTGTCAGCTACATTCTTAAACATGTAAAATGAATTTTTATCCTTATTTATTTGCTGACTTGATACCTTCTCATACCTCTGTAGCACATCAATAACTAAATATGTAGATTTCTTATCTGCTGAATTGAAAATTATAGTATCATCTACATAAGTAAGGTGATTTAACTTCCTACTCCATTTAGGCATCCCATATCCATTGTAGCTGTTATCTTCAAAAAGAGCTGATAAAGTCAGGATAGTACCTCTGCTGACAGTATAAATAAAGCTGGGGAAAAATGATCCCCTTGCTTCACTCCCCTGGTTGAATGAAAAAAACACAGCCTTTTCCATTGAAAAGTATTGATTACCAATTGTTTGCAACAATCCTCCAGATCATGTCTACAAAGATATCTAAAAATCCCATCTTTCTCAGTACTTTAGTAAGATACAACTATGAAAATCTATCATAAGCTTTGGTCATATTCAATTTGATCACCACATTTGCTAGCTTCCTCCTCTTCCTTATATCTGTAACAATTTTCGGAGTTAGAAGGACATTCTCAATAATACATCTACCCTTCACAAAACCCGACTGGTTAGTAGATATCAAATAACGCAACAAACCCACAATTCTTCCATGAATAACTCTGGAGATCACCTTATTGATAAAATTGCTTAAGCTAATAGGTCTCAAATCTGAAAAGTTGTTTATCACCTCCTTTTTAGGAATTAGCACCAAATTAGTATAAGTAACTAACTTTGAAAGTGTATCCCCTGCAAAGAAAGCTATTACTACATTATGCACATCTCTCCCCACTATCTTCCAGTATTTTTGAAATAAAGTGCCTGATAGCCCATTTGGCCCACTCGCACTTGCCCCATCTAATGCAAAACTGCTTCCTTTACCTCTTCCATATTTGGTGTAGCACTGAGTCTTGTATTGTCCTCTTCTGTTACCATGATTGGAATATGTTCTAATAGTTGGAAGTCATAAGGTTCCTCTTCTTGTGTGAACTGTTTCTGATAAAATTTAACTGCTTCTTCAGCCATATCACTCTCTTCTTCCAACCACTCTCCTTCAACGATTGCCATCAAAGCAAGAAGTATAGACTATAGACTTGCAGGATCGGTCTGAATCCTTCTAATATGTAACCTCTTTTGTCTTCCATTCACTAAGTTATGAAAAAATCTTGTGTTTCTATCTCCCTCCACAAACCATTTAATTCCAACTTTTTGTCTCCAATATTCCTCCTCATATTTAAGGTACTTCTTTAATTCTGCCCGGGCCTGCCCTAACACCATTCTGTTCTGTGGAGATCAAACACTCTCAAATAATGCTTCTTTGATCTTCACCAGCTCTTCTCTGATACTTAATTGCTGAAAAATGTCCCCATATGCTTCCCTGCTCCATTTTGATAAAACTTTTTTAATATTCTTTACTTTGTGTTTGAATATTAAAAAAGGATGTCCTTCAAAATCCGTCACCCAATTCTGTTCAACTTTTGCTAGAAAATCTTCATGTACTGTCCAAAAATTCAAAAACCTAAATGACTTTTTTATTGTACTGGTCTGATTTCCCAATTTTAAGAAAAGGGGAGCACGGTCTGATCCTGGCCTTGTAAGGTGTTCCACTTCCATGTAACTGAACTCTTCTTGCATTTTCTGGTTTACTAGAATTCTGTCAATCCTCTAAAATATGCATTCATGATTAGTCCTCCTATTCCACCATGTAAATGGACTGCCTTTGTAACCAACATCGTACAATTCTGCATCATTTATACAATTTTCAAAATCTTCCACCTCTTGTATTGTAACCGGTAGCCCTCCTATCTTCTCCTCCCCACTCAACACATTATTAAAATCTCCACCAACCAACCATGGTAAGGCCATAGAGTTAACCATTTGACTAATCTCCTCCCATAGGTACCTTTTAATTGTTACACTACATTTAGCATATACTAAAGTAGTCATAATCACCCTATTATCATCCTGAAAATTCGATTTTAAAGTTATTTGTTGTGTTGAATCACTTATCACCTCAACCTTCACATTATCACTTATGAAGTACCAAATTTTTCCATTTCCATTGGTCCCTGCTGTGTATATATTTAATCTCCTTTTGTACTTTTGAATCTGTCTTGAACTTTAAAAAGGCTCCATGAGAGCAATTAGGAAGAAATGATGCTGCCTATGAATCATCTGTAGTCTATTAAAAGCTTGTTGTGTTCTTACTGACCTTATATTCCAAATTAGTGCTTTCCTTGTCATTTTGAACTTGATTTACTGGCATCCCTTCTTGTTATCATCCTTTGTGACTGTTTGATCTTCTGATGTTGGTTTTTGGCTAGTCTATTGCCTTTTGTACTACTATCAACTTTCTGTATCAATAATACTTCATTATCTCCTTCACTTCCTGTGTTATCGATTGCAGCATGCACACAAATATCATGGAGGACTCTATTGGGAGACTCTGCTTGCTGTTGCTCATTACTCCTCTCCCTTGTTGCCTGACTCATTTCTACCACCTCAGGTACATCCTTATCTTTTGAATCTGTCTGTTCTCCTCCATGGAAACACATTTTGGGCTATCATAAATAATTAATACCAGTTTGTTTTCCTTGTCCTCTTCCTGAAGTTGTTTTTGTCCTTCTAATCTCACTGTTTCTGATACTAATCTTTGAACTTGTTCTTCAAAAACTTTCTCTTCCTCTTGTCTATCCACCTCTTCCATTCTATCTCCCCATTTAGATGTATTTGATGCTTCAGTTATGCTGAAAGCTCCTCCAGTCCTCTGCCTTATATCCTCTTTATCTCCCTCCCTTTGACCAAATGCCTACTTACCCCTTGGAGTTGTTTTTATTTGTTGTATTGTGCTCTCTTTCATTTGATGCTCAGTGCCATTCTCCATATTATCATCTGCTACTGCCAGCGAAGCACATTTATTATGAGTGTTGATGTTTGTTCGTGTAGATGCTACTTGTGCTTGTTCCTGATCATTCACCTTATCAACTTTTTTATTTTTGATTTCTCTCCAGACTTCTAGGGTTCCAACAATTTTCCCATTGTTCAGCATTCGGGGCATGAAGGAATTTCTCTGATTCTGTTGCTGGTCTCCATTGTAAACTTCCCTCGATGCGTCTACATTCAGTTCAGGATGAAGCAGTCTGCACTCATCTTCATTATGACCTTGCAAACTACATTCTTGGCAATATTTTAGGCAAATAATCATATTGTATCTTAATTTCCTCAGTGCGAATTTTCCCTATAACTTCATTCTTATCCATTCGTACTATCTTGGAAAATTGGACAAAAGATCCATCTGAACTTTGACCCTTGCACAATTGGTCGAGTTTTATTAACGGTGGCCATATCTAGGTGTATCGATTTCCCAGCTGCCGAGGCCAATGTAAATAAAGACTCTTTAACAAAAAGAAAAGTAGACAGGAGATTAGGGAATGAAATCCATGTCATAGCTTGCGTGGTTTCCCTACCAACTTTAAAGTTTGAATCATATATTAACGGCCTCATTTGGTAAGCCACCCCTGACTTATCAATGATATAATATGCACTTTTTGCTATTAGACTGACAAATTCTTCCAAGAGTGCACATCGGATGAAAATATGTCTATTTATCAGTACACCTATCTGACATTCTCCTTTAATTCTACATTGTACTGGAACACTCTTTCTTAGATCTTCTATATCTGGCCATCTATTGGAAAACTTGCTAACTACCGCATATTGCAGGTTTTCTATAAGGTTCATTCTTGTTACTTCCGCTTTCGTCCATTTCACCATTGGTGTACCATCAATAAACTCAGTCATTCTCAATGGGATGAGTTATATCTGGGGTTTATCTTGAGCATTATTACTGAATAATCTTCCATAATTTACTGGTGTTTGTTCCTTATTCATCATCACACCTGATTGTGCATTAGGTAGAGGAGGAAAATGGGGGTCACCTCCCGCCAAGGGACCGGCGGTGGTGGTGGCATTGAGAAGAGTTATCAAGGTTTTCCTATAATTTTGGAGCAGATGGTGTTGAACCCAATTTTGACCTTCCTACCCCCGTATACGTTGCTTATATATGTATATTTTATTTACCTTTTTTACGCAAATATTCGATTTACATTCATATTTTTAAAATAATTAATTATCATAATCTTAAATTACATATATATGTATATATAATTTGCATTAATTTTAATTTATTAATTTTTTTGATATTAAATAATTGTGTCATATATAGTATATTTCTTGTTAATATATGTATCTTTAATAAAAATAAGCCTTTATTTTTAAAATATATGTTTTACTTAATTATAAATTATTTACTTGATATTATTTATATAATTTTAATTAATTTTTACAAATTTATTTGCGTAATAATATTACTTAAATTTATAAATTATTTATATTGATAATAAAGTTTATATAATTTTTTGATAAATTAATTATATTTTCTAGACATTGATTTATTTACAAAATATAATAATTTATTAATTATATAATACTTACCTGAGTCTATTCAATTTTATAACTTATTTATATCGATAATAATGTTTATATGATTTTCTCATAATTTAAACTATTATATTATCTATTCGTTAAATTATTTATAAATATAATATTTTATTAATTATATAGCAGTCAATTTTGAATGATTTTCAATTTATTTAAAAATTAGCCACTTTTCATTCAATTTCATTCAATTTCATTCAATTTCAGCTTTTTTGGTCAAACTTAGCCACATTTTGAACTTAATTCAATTATCAATTAAGCTCCTACCATTTACTCTATTCGTAACCCATTAATCCGACTCGAATCCGATCCAAATACTCTAATCTAATCCTAGCTGTCCATCCCTCTAGATCTAACGGTTATAAATAAACCTATTTCCTTCCCTTAAATAATAGCCCTCACCCCAAAACTCTAAAAGATGCCCTCATTTTCCTCTTACCAAATCGGTGGCCCCTCTCCTCTTCTCTCCCTCTTTCTCCGGCCACCACATCTCACCAACTGCCTCTTTCCCCTTCTCCCATCCCTCTCACATCGAAAAAAGAAAAAAAAACAGCCACCATTGCCACCCCTAATCTTCTTCCTCGCCGTCGTACACCATCCTCGTCTCCTCTTTCTCCATCGTCGTTCCACCACCTCCGGCCAAAACCACTCTCCCTTCTTCCTTTATTCTCCCTCTCACCCGAACCACCATTGATTCCGGGCATTGTTGGCCGGAAAACCATCAGATTTGTCGCACACCCTAACTCTCTTCTCCTCCATTTCTTTTCCCTTTGCTGCCGCTGCCTCCACCAACGGCCACAAGAAGTCGGCTGCACCTCCCCCCTCTAACCTCACCTCTCACTCGCCATCATCCGCTAAATACCACTATTCCAGGCCATTGTTGGCCGGAGAAACACTAATGGTCGTAGATCTGCCGCCTCCCGAACCCTAACGGCTTTCTTTCTTCTACTAACCAGATTTAATTCTTATTTATTTATCTGTTTAGTCCCTTTTCTTTACTAATCAGATCTAATTCTTTATTTATTTATATGTTCTTTACTAACAAGATCTAGTTCTTTATTTATTTAATTATTTTATTTATTTTATCTTCTTATCACCTCTGACTCGTTAAGATTGTCTTGATTATTATTTGTCATTCGTTGTTAAAATAATCAAGGAGCCTTAGTGTTTATGAATCTAGTTTCTTCTATGCCTCGACTTCGTTGAGTATTCTTATGAAATTATTGTATACTACTGTCATGATTTTGGGTTGCTAGCTAGTTGCACATATGTGTTTAGTAAAATCGCACTGCTCCATACAAATGTTTGTCTAATTCTTAATGTGATTTCATATTTATCATTCCATGCTTCTTTGTCAAAGCAAGTGAGACTAACTCTAAATATTATTATTGCAATAGAAAATCAACTTGCCTCTGTTTAGAAGCTTTTTATTTGGCATCCAGATTTCATGAACATGTTTGATTTTATAATAGTTGATTTAGAACTAAAGTATGATACATATTTATTGTTGTCTCAAAAATTCCATGATTAAATGAAATCTCATTGATTTAGTTGATAATTCTTATTTGTCTACCTCAATATATATATATATATATATATATATATATATATATATATATATATATATATATGTGTGTGTGTATATATTTTTGAAATAATTGGCATGCCAAATATGGTACTGTGGAATCAATTTGTGCATTACAGAATAATTTTGTGATTAAAGAATATACAAATCTTCTTAACTAATTATTTTCTTTATTTATTTAAAAAAAAATCTGTTCAAATATATACTGGCAATATATATTTATTTATTTGTTTATTTTTGTTATTCATTTTTGTATGCATTTATTCACCTTGTTTTATTCTGATGTTTAACAACTCTTGGTAAACTTTGTCCCGTAGGGCTTAATTAAAGAAGTTTTTTTACGATTAAGTCACAATCATTTTATTAGTACACTTCATTTAGAGTATCTTAATATGTATTTAGTTATTTCTTCATCTGTTCTTCAAACTTAATTATTGACAGCTTTGCTTGAATATTTCTCCGTTTGATTTGCCTTATTTAAGGGAATTTTTTTTTAATAACTGAATCTCTGTTGATTATTTGATTTCCGATTTCATTAGTTAATGAAAATATTTTATTGGCTTAATTTAAGGTCTGTTTTATGTTCTTTAACTGATTTAATCTGATTTTATTGGACTTTGGCTAATTAGGACAAATCATTCGTGATTTATAATGAATATTTCATATAATTTCTAGCTTCGTTAATTAAGGAAAAATCCCATAATCATTGTTTTTCTTATTTATATATTCCCTTATGTGATTTTGCTGAATATTTTCTTTCCTTTCCTTAAATTATACATGTAAATATAGTCAGATTCCTGATTTGTTGGTATAAGAAAATATTTTTAATTTAGTTGTAAACTATTTCTTTAATTTAATTGATGTTTGCATATTCCCTTCCTTAAGCCCTCTTGTTTATTAACTATATAAAGGGGTCTCCTCCCCTCCGGTCAGAGGCGAACACTATCAAAAACCTGCAACATATTCTGCTTTACATAAAATACTCTTTTCTCCTTTTGAATTTCTTTTCCCGCCTCAATACGAGCACTGCTCGGGATCCACGAGATCCTTGTGATCTTGACGTATTGAGGTTTGAGCTTCAATTATTGAAAAAACCTTTCGAAAATTGTTGGTTGTTGCACTATTTATTTACTGATACACCGGTCAGTTCTATTTCCCTGCATTACTTTCGATAATAATGTGTGAATTTGTCATGATGACTTTGAATTGCTTTTGTTATCCTACCGCATTCTGTTTGCATATTTTGAATATTTAGTTAATGATTAGTGATTTATTGGATTTCCAAAAAATGTATTTGCGCCTGTGTTTTGCGGTGTTATTTATTTAACAGGTTCTCTCTTAATAATGGCATGGGAAGTCGCCAGGACGAATAGGGCATGAGATCTCATTAGATTGGGCATTGTTTCTATATACCCTGTTGTATTTGTTTGTTCATTTTTATTCGATATGTAATAAGTTGTAAAAACGTTGAGTAATAGTTAAAAGGGATTTTATGGGGGGAGAGGTTCTATTTCTTTACTGTTTTTTTTTCATAATTGCTAATTCACCTAGAAAGCATGCCTATAGGATTAACACATATAGATTTATATTTATCAGATTTCAAATAATTTAATTTATAGTTTGAATCTTAGTAATATTGCTTATAAATAGGAAAAAATAACATAAGAATAGAAATAAAATTTGCTAATAATACAAACATGTTTGTTCATAGGATCACATCATAGAAATCATGCATATATGATTTGAACGTTTTTGTTATAATCTTGCATTTAAATCCTAGTGTCTCTGACCATACGAATAACAATTTAACAGTTTCAGTCAGAAATTACGCTTATAGAAATTTAATTAGTATTTTTGTGCAAATATATCATGTTAATCTGCAGAAATCATTCCTGCAGTTTACTTGGTTTTAACATTATTACTTGTCCATTACTATATTTGCCTATAAGAATTATTTTACAATAATAGCCATATGAACAACTGATTAGAAATCACGCTTGTATACGCTAGCGAGAATGTTCATAGGTATTTACATGATAGACTAGATCCGTAAATCAATTTTTTTTGCTAAAAGAGAATTTTTGCTCGTTGATATGTCAAAAGCATTCCTACTGTCAACTGTTTCGCTTTGAATCTATTTGAATCTGTCCCTAGATGTTAATGCCTTTAAGAATTAAAACAATTTGATATGAATCATGTTTCATGTTATAGCATAGAAATATTAGTAAAATCTTCCATTACATCATCTCTTTTGCATGCACAAAACATATCAGAAATTCACCCCTATGAGTTATAATTAGTGACCCGTTTGTATGCATTAGACAACACTCTTATAGTATTTCTTATATTATTTAGAAGAATCCATCATGACTTGAACTGGTTCTTTCAAACTATGTCGTGTTGTGCATCCTGTCTGTAAGTTATCTGCCTATAAGGTTTATTTCTCATGTATAAATCTGCAGAACTTGTAATATCATAAATCTGGTTGCACTTGTTCAGATGTCATGATTTCAATAATTATGCATTTTAGTAGAGGCCTATTCGAAACCTTTCGTGTTATTAATTTGCTTGAAGCTATGTTTGACGTTAATCCCCTTAACAGCTTTAAGATTTATAGACCCAAAAATTCAAATTAGCTGTCCAATGCCTCTTGGACATTAGGCTTGGGACAAGTAGGCAAATATTAGGACATTAGTTTTCTTCGCCTAGAAATGCTTTAGGGTTAATACTCAATTAACTAGGTGGGTAGACGGGAAATGATAGTCTGTGCTCGTTGAATAATATGAGCAACCTAAACAGGTTGCAAAGTATTATTTAAGTTGCACGGGGTGATCCCATTAGGTTAAAATTACCCCTCCCCTTTTCGTCGTAGAACTACGTCCGACCTGATTCCCTATAGGGATACGTAGGCGCCTCTTCGAGGTTCGGCCCCATGTTTAAGTGTTTATTTATTTGGTTGTTTTTTTTTTTGTGGGGGATTTTATTAGTTATTTTGCTATATTTTTGCATGTATTAGATCATCTTTTCTTTGCAATATTGTATTGTATATTGTAACTAAAATGATAGTGATAAAGATGCTCTTAATGCATTATTTGTTCCACTTTCTTTCTTCTCGCTTGTCTATTTTTTCTTTATTCATTTTTCTTTTATCAATCTAGTTTATATTTAAATAACTTAAGTTAAAATCGATGCTTATTTGATCATTACTTAAATCCCCCCGCATATTAATGGATTCGATCGGGAATCATATTTGTGGATCTCGAAAGGAGGTAATTTAAGCCCTTGCCTGAACCTGGTGACATAGGCTAATAGACTTGTGGCGTAGAATGCCGCCCTAACGCGTCTTAAAATCGTTAGGTGACGACTCTTTTTCTTTCAAAATAAACCCTTAAGAGTTATCACATGTTGTATCCCGCTTTTCGCGAGAAAAATGGGGCGCCGGATGGAATTTCAACAGATCATTCCAACAAATAGGATACTTTTTATATAAGTGCTTTTGTGGAGAAACTATTTTTTTAGCTTCTTAAAAACAACTTCTGCTACTCCCTAAAAGCACTTATTTTCTCCCAAAAGTTTGGTCAAATATCTCTTTTTTTAACAAAAAAAAGAGAAAAAAAGAAGCATTTTTTTAAAAAAAATAAGCACTTTTGGCCTCCCAAAAACTTGACCAAACAGGCTATAAATCTACTGCTTGTTCATTGGTGTTGTAGAACTTCAATATGATCTCTTTTTTTTCCACCGGCTCATGAATAAAATGAAAGAGAATGTCAATGTGCTTTGTTCTTTCGCGAAATGCAGGATTTTTAGTCATTAAAATTATGGATTTGTTGTCACAAAAAATTTCAATTGTTTTCTCTTACTTCTTGTAAAGATCAGCCAAAATCTTTCAAGCAGAATGCATTGACAAGCTGAAGAAACTAATACGACATACTCTACATCTGAAGATAACAATGTCGTTGTTACTTGTTTCTTCGAACTCCATGTTATTGCGCCTGATCTAAAGATGAAAATGTTTTCTGCAGTACTCTTCCTATCACCGATAGAACCTGAACAATCACTGTCAGTAAAGCCTATAATCTAAAATTTGAAAAATGAGAATACTAATTAATACCATATCTCTGTGTTTCAACAATATAATGTAAAATTCTTTTTGCATCTCCAAAATGATAGCTTTGATAAAATTGCTAAAAAACCTTGAAACCACACCAATAAAGTATGAAATATTTAGAAGAGTATGAGACAAATAAATCAAATCTCCAACTAGACTTCTAAAACTTCTTGCATTGGTTTACTCAGTACCATCTTCCTACTGTAATTTTTCATTAACATTTATAATTGACCAAGCCAAATATACAATTGACCAAGCCAAATCTTTTAAGAAGGTCTAATGCATATCTGTTTTGAGAAATAAATATGTAACCTTCTCATTATTTCACTTCAAGCCCAAAAAAATAATGCAACAAACTCAAATCTTTTATCTCAAATCTAATCATCATACTAGATTTATATTCAGCTATAATAGTAGAGCGACATGAGCCCATATAAATTATATCGTCCACGTAGAGGTGTACAGCTAGAAGATCATTGTTACCTTGCTTCCTTATGTAAAAAGTAGGCTCACTTTCACTCTTCACAAACACATTTTGAACAAAATAAGAATTAATTTTGTTATACCACGCACGTGACTCCTGTTTTAATCAATAAAGTGTGTTATTTAACTGGTACACCTTTTTCTCTTGGCCACTGATTTCAAAACCTTGAGGTTGAGAAACATAATCTCCTCTTATAGTTCATCATTTAAGAATGTTAATATAAGATCAAGTTGATAAAGTGACCATTTCAGTTGAGCAGCGAAGGCTAAAATTCATATTCTTACTACTTCAAATCAAGCAACGGGGAAAATATTTCTTCAAAATCGATACCCTACTGTGAGTATCCCTTCAAAGCAAGTCTTGTCTTATGCTTTTGTACACTTCCATCTACATGATACATATCCACTTTAAGCCTATAATATTCTTTTCATTTGACAAGTCGGTGAGCTGTTAGGTTTTATTTTTCTGTATTACCATTAATTTTTCCTTTATCGCATTCTTCTACTCCTCCTTTTGAATTGCTTCTTCATAAAGTATAGAATTTGAAACAATAAAATAAATTGACAAAATGCATTAGAATATCTCGGATTCAATTTTCTAACTCGTGTTGATCTTCTTAGGATTTGGCTCAGCTGAAGGCTCTTCAAGTGTTAAAGACATCTCTGATGCAATTGCTTATTCTAGTACATTTGGGGCGGACTCTTGTCTTTCATCTAAAGATTCTTCAATGGGTATCGAAAGTCTCCTATTGTACTTGTTTTCACTCTAATTCCAACTTGACTTTTCATTAAATATAACATTTTTTTGCTAATTATCACTTTGTAATTAACAAGGTTATATAACCTATATGCTTTGGATTCAAGACAGTAATCAATAAAAATATTTTGTGATTTTTCATCTAATTTTTGACGAGATTGAGAGTAAACCAAAGCATAAGTACTACACCTAAAATCTTAAATGGTTTAACGAAGGACTTGTACATTTTTAAGCTTCATATTACATTTGATTCATCACAATCTGTATAGGAGATACGTTCAGCAGATGAATTGAAGTTGCAAATGCTAAACGTATTGGTTAGAAAGTCCCTTGCCTTTCAGTAAGTTTCTTGCCATCTCCACAATATTGCAATTCTTCCATTCAGCTACCTCATTTTGGCCTGATATGTAAGGTGCAGTAAGTTCCCTGTGAATTTCAGTTTCTTCCAACAATGATAAATTCATAAGATAAGAACTTACCATCTATGTTCGTTTGGAGAGATTATGCGCAATATACTCTGATTCTCCACTAAAGCCTTGTATTTTCTAAAATTTTTAAAAGCTTCTGATTTGTATTTTAAGAAATATACCCAGTTCATACGACTGAAATCATATGTGATGAGTAAGAAATATCGACTTCCATCAAAATATTTAATATTTATTGGACCACACAAATATGCACGAAATTCTAGTCAAGAAGAAACTCTCCAAGCATTTCCAACAGGAAATAACTTTCTACTTTGATCCCATAAGTGCAATTCTCTCATAAATTAAAAGTATTATTTTTGGTAATCAAATAATCATACCTTTTTTACCAAGAAATTTTAGACCTTTGAAATTAAGATGCCCATACTCAAATGCCACAATTCGAGGTTATTTTTTGCACCAGTTACCAGAGAAAAAGATTTCACATTTGAAACTTCTAGTGAAAATATTATGTTTACAGCCATGTGAATATTAACCATCATTTGACTTGATTTTTTTAATCTTTAATAACACATGCTCCTTTATCAAAGAGAAGTGAATATATCCGCTAGCCATTAGTTGCCCAACATTTAATAAATTATGTATCAAACTAGGAATAAATTGAACATCATATAGAAGCTTTATTTCACCATGACTATTTTTGAGTGTTACTGTTCCATTTCCTTCAGCTTGAAGGTCGTTGTTATTATTAAGCTTGACAATTGTTTTGTGTGTTTCATTAAGTTCTTTGAAGATTGACTTTATGCCTAACACATGATAGCCGCTATATCTACAAATCACATATTACTTGCAACTTCATTAGTATCCCGATAAGCCATGAATAACTTACATTCTTCATTAGTCTTATCAATATAATTCACCTGTTTCTCCTTGTACCAGTAATTTGCTTCCACATGCATAAACTTCCTTCAATGATGACATTGTTTGCTGCTTCTATTGCCTCTTTACTCGTTGAAGTGCCTTTATTCAAAGCCTTTGTCCCGGTCTCGACCTCGACTATTTTCACGAAATGCACCTCTGCCTCGTTCTCTTCCTGTTGCTGCCTTATCTTGTTCTCTTGAACTGGATGCCTCCACTTACAATTGAAATACTTTTTTTTCCTATTTTTTGCTGACCTATTTATTCTTGCCTCACGGTCTTGTAAAAAACCCATTAATTCATCAAATGAAAATTTCACTCCTCCATTGCAGCAACAAAATTATCAAACTTAAAATTTAAACTCCTTAAAATTTTTGCAACAATAGTTTGATCAATTATTTGAACTCTGTATGACCTCATTTGAATGATAATCGTCATTGCTCTAGACAAAAATCTTGCATAGATTCATTTGCTTTCATGATTAAAGTTTCAAACTCATGCCAAAGAGTTTGGAGTTTCACAACTATTATTTTTTATGAGCCTTAAAATTCAGTTCGTAAAATTCTCCATGCTTGCTTTAAAGTGATGGCTACTGTAATTTGTGGAAGCACGATCTCATGGAGTGCTTGTTGAAGGAAGAATAATGTCTTTGCGTCCTTCTTTCTATTTTCCTTTAGATGCTGCTCTTCATCAGGATCTGTATACCCATTCTTTATTAAGTTTCAAAGATCTTGTGACTTAAATAAAGTCTTCATCTTGATGCTTGAGAACTGATAGTTTTGTCTGATAAAAATGGGAATGACTGGTTAAGAAATGTTTAGAGAACTTTCATTGGAAGCCATGGTATTGGGAAAAAGCAAGCGTCTGATCAGATCAATCAAGTTAATCAAGGACTATGATTTTTTCTTTTATTAGGTCTCTTGAATCTAAACGTGCTCTGATACCACAAATTTTGAAGAAAAAGATATCAAGCTTACTCAAGAACAACAAAATATTGTAAAGTAAAGAAAGTAACAAGCAAGTTGAAGAGGAAATATATCAAACACTTAATGAGCAGAAAGATTACTAGAATTGTAAGATTGTTTGGGATCTTCTCATTCAGCAGTAGTGATTCCTTTTAAATAAGCTTACAACTCAACCAAAAAAGCAATAGATATGCAGAAATAAAGGGCACTAAGTGAGTAGTGCTTTCAACTGAAATGAAAAACTTAAGGTACCAAACAACAATCGCCTTAGACTAAGTCAAAACAGTAAAATACTAAAGAAGAGCTGCAATCATTTTTTCTTCTTCTTTTTGAATCACTTATTCAACAAGATCAAAATTTATAGGTGGCTAGTTGGCCGAACGGTATATATCCATAACTTTTCTTTTTTCTAAATTCAAACAATTTCCTAAAGAATTGAAGAAAGAAAACTTCCAACATATCTATTACTCCACTCTCTTTATTTATGTGACATAGTTTGACTCGATATAATATGTAAGGAAAAAATTAATATTTTTGAGACTTTAAATTTTAAATATGCCTATAAGACTTTTGTATATTATTACCTTAAAAATATTATAACATTTGTATAGTTATAAAATTTCTTATTAAGATTAAAAAAATTAATTAATTATTTCTAAGTGTAAAATATGTGATACTACTTTAGGCATAAGACTTTTGGATATTATTACCTTAAAAATTATAACATTTGTATAGTTATAAAATTTCTTATTAAGATTAAAATAAAAAATTTAATTAATTATTTTAAAATATAAAAATATGTGATACTACTTTTTAAACTAAATTACATAAATAAAAATGGGATAGTAATAATAATGCGGTCCAAACTAAAGTGACAAAAGCGCTTAATGGTACGGGCAGAAATTTCCCGCATATAAGTACTATGTGTGCAATTTTTACTGTCGCATGTCCCCTACTTGTTCCTTGATACTGTTCTTTCCGGTTCATTTTACTGTTATGATTTCATTTTTTGTATATTTTTTTGAAAAATGTATTAGTTCGATCAAGTTATTCTTATTTGCTCTTTAGTTTTATTAATACTATTCTTTTTTTTTTTCATGTTAATCTTTCTTCATATTTATTGAGGAAGGATAAAAATAGAAAAAAATACTTAATTATATTTTGATTTTTAAAAATAATAACTATTTTAGAATCATCTATTTTAATAAAGACCATAAGTAAAATGGAACGGAAGAATATATACTTTGATAGTTATACTTTACTTCGTTTAATTAAATTTACTTTGGCTTTAGTTTATTTAAAATCCCTCACACCCGAATTATATATCTAAAGAAATCTATATGTGCATCACCGCTAAGGGTACTATTAAGAGCGAAAAGTTAGATAAAGTTGATTGTTGCATAAAATTATCAAACGGCATGTTAAGTTTGGTATTTTCAACTTTATTTTAGAAGGAAAAGAGCATTTTGTTTCTTTAATAGTGTAAGGCATGAAACAGAAGTTTAGTTGAGAATTAACTTTCTCTCTCGGAAAGGAAGATACTTAAACCTTACCCAACAATTAAAGCCAAGTACCTCAAAACAAGAACCTACACACCTCCCCCTCATAAAATACCTTCTAAAAAACCCTTCACCCATCTAGGAAAAAACAAAAAAACAAAAACCTTTGAACTCATCCAAATGTTGTCACTCTGTGGCAACCTATTACCACTCCCAACCTTCACCACCTACTGGTCAAGCAGAGACGAAAATCGACGGTGTTGAGTGAAAGTTAGACGCCTTTCCGTCAAGCTTAGTGAGTGAAAGTTGACACTTACAAGTCGGGACTAAAGGCGGCCTCAATAAGCTGACAAATCTAATAGTGCTGAGTGGAAGGACAGTGGCTCAACAAATTCAAATTACTATTCATACCAATGCCAAAACCAGTTTTAGGACCAGAACGACGGACCAATCCTTTAATTTGGTGTGCAGCCATAATCTGCACACTCTTGACCATAGCTGTGATCATCACGGGCATGGTCGTCTTCATTGGCTACATGGTCATCCGACCAAAAGTCCCTCAAATGAGCGTAGTAAGTGCCCATTTAGACAAATTCTCCTATGACATGGCTAGTGTCCTCGTAGTCAAAGTCTCCATTGTGATCAAAGCCGAGAATGACAATTCAAAAGCCCACGCAAGTTTCTACGAGACAAGTTACACACTTAGCTTCCATGGTGTTAAAATAGCATATTTAAATGCTGACCCTTTTGATGTCCCTTCAAATAGGTCAATTGACTTGTACTATCCGGTCGAATCGTCGCCGATTCCATTGAAGCCGGAAGAAGGAGAAGTTGCTGAACTCTTTTTGAGGAGGGGACAAGTGGTTTTTGATATAAGAGGGAATACAAGAACTAGGTGGAGAGTAGGGATTCTTGGTTCCGTTAAGTTCTGGTTGCACCTTAATTGTCAGCTTAAGTTTCCTTTGAATGGAAGTACGATTTACCCAAGATGCAGCACGAAGTCCAAATGATCTATTGGAGGAGTTTAACTAGGTATTTTGTTTAATAATTTGCACACTTAGATTCAAGATTATGGCAAAATAAGGCTGGTAGTACTTACTATCTTCTTGTTTTGCTTCCTTTTTTTTTTTTTTTGGTACTTCCAAGATATTCCTTTTTCCTGGATGTAATTAGATTCTTGAAAGAAGTAATCATCAATATTCTGCCTTCAGAACTCAACAAACTATGCTCTATCCAATTGTCTACTCTTTTTGAGCCCTTTGGCCCCCAATAAGATTATTTTGGATATTTTAATATTATTTTAAATATTACTACTAGTGTTTATTTGTTAAACTGACTCATTATCTTAATTTCGAACTTAAAGTATAACATCTAAATTTCGAAAAACAAAACAGATTTAGGTGTTCTCCAATTATTTTAAGTATTCACTTATAAAAATTTAACTTTATTTTTGTGTCTAGATATAATTTTAGCTTTTAAATATTCTTTTCAGCCTAACTTCATATACTATATTTTTTTTTGTTTCAAATCTCAAACAAATCATGTCCAAACATCTATTTACGTCTCTCTTCGGGAGAAAGGATTAACATTATACTCCTTTTTAATTCATATTATCTTTTTTTAAATGTTTTTATGCACTACTTGCTTAATTAAGTATGACATTTAATAGCCTAAATCAATAGAATATTTGTTTAAATTATCCTTGTTCCCTTCCTTAAATATTGCACTTAATTTAAATCTCCACTAATTGAAACAATAAGAGGAGGTTTTAGAAGGAAAAAAACAAATGACTTCTTATTTGATTATTATTTCTTCACGGCCTCTTATTTTATAAATGTCAATTATGTGAGAACAAATTTGGTTGATAAAAATTAACATAAAATTTAGATCCGGAGGTTTTAATTATATGTCCAGAAATTAAAAGGAGGTCTCAGTCTCAAATTTGAAAAATGAAAAGCTACATTTTAAAGTCCAAAGAGGACAAAAGGTGAAAAAGGGGAGATGTCACCTTAATGAAGAAGTAAGAAAACGTTTTGAAGTTTGCTACATAATATAATATATAGGCACTTTTTTGAGAGTAGAAAAGAAGGTTAACACTGGGGAAGAAACAAACAGTAGAAAGTCATTGTGCAGAGGCTTCCTGCCTACCTTGTCCACAAGCAACCAAAAGTGAGCAAGTCAGTGCGCGTGGACATGTGTCGTCTCGTCTTAAGCGTTAAGTAATGCACTTTAATTGCTCATAGTCTATTTCAACCGCGCGGCGCTGGTCCCATTTTATTAGGAGCGTCAAAGTAGTCTTAAGGGGGATTAGTTCGAATTAATATATACAGGAGTTATATATTATTCTATGATATAATAATAAATTATTATAATAATATTTTATTATAATTATGTGATTCTTTTTAATAATTGATTTTTGATGTTAGATTTTATTTCTATCGTATAATGATATTGACATTTCAAATAATGATACATTCATTGAAAAATCTTTTTTTATAATAATTATACTTAAATATTATGTAATAATATTTTATAAGAATTATATCAAATATTAAAATATTCATGATAATCATCATTAATATTATGCACATAATAAGTTTTAAGTATGAATTTTTCAAAAAAAATTATATTAACATAATGCCAACTAGTAATAATCATAACTCTACGAAAAAAGACTACTTGTATTTGCTTTTCTTATATTCATACTCTTTTTAACTTTTAGTTAAATTGATTAGCAATTTTTTAATTAAATTACTTATTTTTATTTATAATAATTAAACAAAATCAAAAATCAATGTGTGCATATTTAATAATATCTTATTATATATAATTATAAATTTTTTAAATAAATATTATCACTGTAACAAAGTTTGGCTCAGAGACTTTCCCACTCACCCATTATCAACTCCACTTGGGAGAAAAAATTAATTTTCTTCGAGAGTAGTCTATTTTTGGACGTTTCTTTTTTCGTGTCTATTTTTCGACCGTGTAAAAGAAAGTTTTTTTTGTTTCCTGCTTTATATTTCCAACACTTTTTATTTGCATTACATCACTCACCATTTTCACTAAAATTTCCATACATTTTCTTTGCGAGTATTCTTTTACGCACTTTATTTAGTGCTCCCTCCATCTTAATTTTAAAATTAAAATTAAAATAATTTTTGAAAATTTATGAATTAAAATAAATTATAAATATATTTATAAATAATTATCTCATTAAAAATAAAATTTAAAAATTTTAAAATTAAATTATTATTAAATATATAAAAATTATTTTTTTAAAATTAATTAAAATAAAAGAATGTTACATAAATTGATACAAAAACATATTTTCAATCAATTTATATAACACATTTTTATTGTCTATTTTTATAAGCAAGTTATAAGTATTTTATAAGCAAATTATATTTAAACTTTTAAGCTCACCTTAATTAGCCTCATAAACATTTTGCGCCATAAGTTTCAGAAGACAGTATTACTTTTTAAAAGTTATGTTCGTCCAAATTACAAAACACACTTATAGGGAATATCATTTAATGACTTTTTGAGATTTGCTATCTGTAAAATAACATTTTTTATATATAAAAATGAAAGATCTTTTATAAAATTATTATAAATTTAAAAGAAATTTATAAGTAATTTAAAATTTTAATTTTTTAAAATATATATGCAAATATAAAATAACAAAGATGCAATTATTGAAATAAGATTTTTTACTCTTTTAAAAAATAATAGAAAAAAATAATTTTTTAAAATTTTAATGTGTAAAAATGAATTTCTTATAAAAAAAATTATAAAATTAAAAAATGTTTATAAATGACCTAAAACATTAATTCTCCCGATATTATCCGCCTTCTTCAAGTTTGTTTACTTTCTTCTCCAAGTATCTGTACTGCTACTATATTTAAATTTCTAAATAAGGATAATTTTTGTATTTAATTTAAATTTCTAAATAAGGATAATTTTTGTATTTAACTTATATGTTTAATATTTGTGACTTTGTAGCTACTGGGTGCTCAAATAGCCTTTTTGGACTCCTGTTTAAAGAATAGACCAAGTTTACTAAGTTTAATCGTATTTTTACAAAGAAGACGAAAAAAGGAGGCGGAGGAAGTGGTTCAATATGATATTTTTTTAAAACTGATTAAATATTAAATAATTTTTAAAAAACTAAATATATTTTTTATTATATAGAAATATGAGGAGGAGGATGACCTAGAGCATTATAGTCATTTTATTTATAGATTATTTATTATTATTTTATTTGTTATTATCTCAAGTTTAATAAATAAATTTCTAATAATAAAATAACTAAGCAATTTTTCTAAATGCCAAGTGTGTTCTTAATAATGGGACATCTCATGTGGACACCATATTTTTTCACCACAATTTTTTTATGAAGTGAAATATTAACTATCTAGAAAAATATAAAATTAATTAATTTTTATTAACATATTTAATTATTGCGTGAAATAAATAAATTTAATAAAAATTTAAAAAATACTCATTTATCCACACTATTTAACAATAGTTATAAATTATAAAATTTCATATGTTTAAAAATAAATGCTAGCAAGGTAGAGGAGTTACTTTTAGTAGCTATAGATATAAAAAAAAAAAAAATAGGGCACTCCAAAACTTTATAGGGCAAAACATATTGCCTTGGCTACATCCAATTGCAAAATAAGATTGAAGGTGATGCTCACTCTTTACTTTCTTTAATTAAGCTCCTAGCCAACACAGTCATGTTGCGGTATTTTTCAAGATAGAAGATTATTTTTTCATAATTTGAATATCAACCTACATATATATTTATCATCATAAATATTTTATTTCTAATATAATATTTTTCTTTTGATGTAGAATTACTTTAGCTATTTATCTCATTAAATATTTTGTTAATTATTAATTGTAGACATATAATTTAAAATAAAATTATATTAAATTTTAAATAATTAGGCCCGCATTTCTAGTTTAAATAGAGGTGGTAAAAGTGGCTACCTGGTGTATTTTCAACCAGTGGGTTGTATTACTTGTTGAGTTAAGTCAGCCCAAGTATTTAACATTTTAATATGGTATGATGGTGTTCACTCTTAGCCAAACCAGTACGATTTGTTATGGGTCATTTGCATAAATACAGTTATTTTGGGTGGTCTTAATTTTTATCTCTTAAATTTATAATTTATAATTTTTATTTTTTATCTTTTTAATTAATAAAAAAGTGATCAAAAATATCCTTAACAGTTAAAAAAAAATCACAAGGCATAAATAAAATTCGCAAGACATAAGTTTTTGCCCAAAGTTATGTCGTAGGGCATAAATTCGCACAGGTTTGTCTTATGCCTAATAGACATAAGTTAAGTAACATGAACTTGTGCCTAAAGAACAGAAGTTCATGCAATTGAAATTGTGCCCATAAACACAAGTTCAATAACATGAAATTATGCCTTTGGGCACAAGTTCAGTAGGAAACTTAATTGTATAGGTAAAAGTTCGTGCAATTGAACTTCTGTCTGCTGAACTTATGCCTTGGAGCAGAAGTTCAGTAGCATGAATTTATGCCTTCTAGCGCTAGCCTATGTCTTGTGAATTTTTTAAAAAAATACTAGAGGTATTTTTATCCCCTTTTTATTATTTAAAATACTAAAGAGCAAAAATTAAAGACCACGGAGGGACAAAAATTAAAAATCATCCTAAAATAGAAGCAATCTGCGTAAAAATTTATTTTTTATTAAAATATTCATACTATTAAAATATCCTTGTATTTTATAGGCATTTCTTTTTCCTGCTATTGATACAAATTTTTAATAACGAACATGTTACTGTTAGTCATTAGAGTCTAACGCTGTATGTATGACCTCACGTCTTAGAACTTAATTAATTAATCTATGCATAAAATTTCAATTAATCATTTATTAATTATCTTTAAGCACTGGCCTCCCACAGAAAGTGAACTTTACTATCTAAGTTTGAAGGAAAACAAGTCAAGGTGACATAGTACTTGAGAGAACATGTGAAAGTCAAGAAGTGTGTGTATTCTTTCTGACTTTGTGTAAATTTAACCTGACGACTCTATCTTTTTGTTGAAGAATGTGATAGAGTAATATCCTTATTCAATCTCCCGTTGACCAAAAAAAAAAAAACCAACATGTTGAGTATTTAACAACACATTTTCCCAAGTTTGCAGAAATTCTTAGATATTTATTGCCATATTTTTAGTTAAGGATTAAATTTAGCAATTGAAGCCAAAAAAGTTTGGCATTATATAGCAAATTCAACTTTAACCAACGATTTACTAGGAAGGTGATGCATTCCACGTGGCATCAAGAGCATTCACAAGAAGTCAAGTTTGAAAATTCAAGCTCTTCAAAATTTATTCACGAAGATGGATATGCTTGATGATGAAGAAGAAGCATAAGGACTTATAACTAGAGAATGTGAAATCTGTGAAGCCTTAGACTTGTGGATTAACTGTTGTAACCTCTAGCAGTTAAATTACATTAGTCAAATTAGTTATATTAAGTTAAAAAGGTAGTTAGAAAAGCTGTTAGGATAAGTTGATCAAGCTAACTAACTTAAAGTATATAAATAGGAGTCTTCATACATTGTAAAGGCAGTTCTTTGATTATAAGAAATATATGATTCTCTTTTTCTCTTCAATCTATTTCTGCTCTCTCTTCATTCTCTTTTCTCATCTAAGTTCATCAATGTTTACCTGATTAAGTTCATGGTATCAGAGTCATACGAATCAGTCTCAAAAGTTCATCTTGTTTTCTCTATTTCTTTCTGGATTCCTCTGCAACTCATAGAAAGTGAGTTGAATGACAAAATCCAATAGAGCTTGGCACACGAGAGAGACAAATGTATCTACACATGAGATCAACTCTAGTGTATTGACGGCTAAGTTGCGGAAAAGAGATGAAGAGGCTTCTAAAATTGAAACTCTGTTGTTCGATATACTATTGAGTCTTGGAATTCAAGATTTCATCAATGGCTACTCAACCTAATGCTCAAACATCAGTTGTCAATGGGATTCAAAGTAATGGCACTCAGGTAATACAGATCGATATCAATCACCCTCTTTTCCTTAGTACTTCCGATGTAAGTGGTGCCTCTTTAAATATGTTCAATTAGCTGTAACTGAAAATTATTCTATTTGGAGTCGTTCCATGAAGATAGCCTTAGTAGGGAGAAACAAGCTAGACATGGTAGATGGTTCTTGCAAGAAGGAGAATTTTAAAGAGGAGTTGTGGATACAATGGGAGAGGGTTAATGCTATTGTATTGTCGTGACTAATAAATTTTGTTTCTAGTAGCTTACTGAATGGAGTGGTGTATGCATCTAATGCTTGGGTAGTATAGGAGGATTTGAAGGAGAGATTTGACAAAGTTAGTAGATCAAGAACCTTCAACCTTCATAAAGAAATCAACTCTTTAACTTAGGGAACAAATTCTGTTTCGGTATACTCTACAAAACTTAAGGGGTTGTGGAATGAATTGGAATCTTTGGTATCACCTCCTAGATGTGATTGTGCAAGACCTAGAGATTTTGTGGGTTACTTGCAAAGACAGAAGCTCTATTAATTCTTGATGGGGTTGAATGATACTTATCAACAAGCAAGGAGCCAAATCTTATTAATGACTCCTTTGCCCATTGAAAATCAAGCTTATGCTATGATTCTGAATGATGAAGGGCAGAAGTATATTGCCAGTACTTCTTCTGGTTTACTGGGTTCTGTACCATCATCACTGTATGTTTCTACATCTTCTCTCTATGAAGTTTCTGTACTTTATTCAAAGACAGGATCAGGATCACAAAATACCAAGAAGGACTACAGTTTACAATGTGACTAATGAAAGAAGAAGGGACATGTGAAAGATGAGTGTTGCAAACTGATGGGATATCCACCACATTTCAATAAAAGGAAGTTTGCAAGAGGTTAGGGTGGTGGTGGCTATCATGGCAATAATTAGAGAGGGTTCAATTCAAGCAATTCACAAGGAGGAGCTTATAATGTTCAAACTGAGCAGTCACCTAGACAAGAGTTTGTTGATGGTCAAGGGCAAGAGGCACATGTTATAGCCAATATTAGAGGACTCTATCAAGGTCATGGAAGTGACTCAAGAGGACAAATGATGACTGGTGGAGTACCATCTCAGCCTGGAGCTTGTATATTCACTAGAGAACAATATGGGAAGATACTCCAAATGCGAACAAAAACACTCATGCCAGTGCAAATGTGGCTACAAATAACTTGGAGAATGCAGGTAAAATTGATGGTACAGATATAAGTAGCATCTATTTGGTCTCTAGTGATAAAAGGGACTGGATCATAGACACTGGAGCCACAAACCACATGGTATCTAATATTAGTATGCGGAATACAACATCTATCACTGAAAATGATTGTTCTAAGAAAGTATATCTATCTAATGGAGATGTCTCACTAGTCACACACACAGAGGCTCTAGTATTATTTCAAGTAGAAGTACATTGGAAAATGTTTATCTATTACCTCAATTTAAGTACAAATTAATGTTTGTCCCTAGAGCTACAAGGGAACTACATTGTGGTGTTTTTTTTTTCTTGACTTTTGCATTTTTCAGGATCTCTTAAGTGGGAAGGTGAAGGATATTGATAGAGTGGAAGATGGTCTTTATCTGCTCAATCAGAAGTCTAATCAATCTGGTCATGAGGACAAATTATCTGCTAATAATTCTCTAAGTTTAGCTACTTTGACTGAAACAGATATAAACTTGTGGCGTAGGAGATTTGGGCATGTGTCAACTACTGTACTTGACAAACTAATACCTAGAAAGTCTGAGTTTATAGCTAGAGTAATAAATAAGTGTACAGTATGTCCCAGTGCTAAACAAGTTAGATTTTCTTTTCCTTCTAGTAGTATTAAAAGTAGTAGTGCATTTGATTTGGTTCAAATGGATATGTGGAGTCCCTATAAAACTCCCACAGTTAATAGAAATAAATATTTTTTGACTATTGTTGATGATTACACTAGAATGACTTAGGTATATATGCTTAAATAAAAGTGTTATGCATGTGTATTAATCAAACAATTTCTTATGCTAGTTCAAACTCAGTTCAACAAAATTGTCAAGATATGTAGAACAGACAATGGTACTGAGTTTGTTAATGATGTTTGCACTAATCTGTTAGGATATGTTGAACAGACAATGGTACTGAGTTTGTAAATGATGTTTGCACTAATCTGTTCACTAGTCTAGGTATTATACACCAAAGAACTTAGGCATATTCCCCTTAGCATAATAGTGTTGCTGAAAGGAAAAACAGACACATCTTAGAGGTCACAAGAGCTCTTAGATTCCAGGCTAAAATTCCAACAAGATTTTGGGCATATTGTGTATTAACTGCAGTGTATATTATTAATAGACTACCTACCTCATTGGTTGGCATGTCTCCCTATGGGAAGCTGTACAAAAGAAAGCCATCCTTATTTCATATAAGAGTTCTAGGTTGTCTATGCTATGCTAGAATTGTACATCAAACTGATAAAATGAAGCCTAGGACTAGACAACTGTTTTTATGGGATACTCTGAAGTTCAAAAGGGATACATCTTATGTGACATGAATTTTATATCATTTTTTAATAATAGAGATGTAGTGTTTAAAGAGGAGGTATTTCCATTTATGACTGATCTACTGAGTCTCTTTGTTTCAAAATTTAGATCTTGCGCTATATTCCATGATTGATACTACTAACAGTTTTAATGAATATGGTATTGAACATTCTAACACTAACTTAACTGAGCAGATTCAAGGTCAGGCTCCTCAAGTGTCACAGGAACCTGTAGCTCAAAATCAAGCTGTAACTCAGAATCAAGAGCATGTCCATTCTCCACAGACCATAGTTTAGGCTTCTATAATATCTAGAAGATCAGCTAGGAGCAAGCAACCACCTATATGGCTTAAATACTTTGTCTCTTTAAGCCAAAAATAGGACATACCCTACTCTATCTCAAACTATTTGACCTATGAGAACATATCTTCTCAATATCAAAGTTACTTATGTGGTTTTTCTGCTACTATAGAACCTAGAACTTACACAGAAGCTGTCAAAGATCTCTAGTGGATTGAAGCAACGCAGGCAGAAATAGTTGCACTTCAAAGCAATTACACATGGGACATAGTGACTCTTCCAGAAGGAAAAATACCAATTGGCTGCAAATGGATCTATAAGATCAAGTATAAGGCATCAGGAGAGGTTGAGAGGTTCAACGCTAGACTAGTAATCAAAGGGTATAATCAACAAGAAGGTAATGACTATCAAGAAACCTTCTCTCCCATGATTAAAATGATCACCATTAGGACAGTATTAGCCTTAGCAACAGCAAGTAATTGGCACATCCATCAAATGGATGTCTATAATGCACTTCTGCAAAGAGATATCCATGATGAGATATATATATATATATATGGAATTACCACAGGGATTTTTAAGCCAGGGGAGCATATTATGGATAAGAAAAAGTCTGAAAAACCTGTGTGTAGGCTCATTAAATCCCTGTATGGATTGAAGTAGGCTCCAAGACAATGGAATGCCAAACTTCCAGAGGCTCTACTAAAGCTACAGTTCAAACAAAGCCAATATGATCATTCACTCTACATAAAGAAGTTTGCACATGGCACTATAATGATAATGATCTATGTAGATGACATGCCAGTGATTGGAGATAGCTTGAAACAAATTGAAGAAAACAAACAAGAACTGCACCAAATATTTAAAATGAAGGACCTAGTGGAGTTAAAATGCTTCCTTGGGATAGAATTTGCTAGATCTAAGAAAGGGATTCTGATGAATCAAAGAAAGTACTCACTTGAGCTAATATTTGAGCTTGGACTTGCAGGATCCAAGCCATGTGCTACTCCTATGGATACTAATATCAAAGTAACTACTAAAGAGTATGATGAATATACAAACAACAACAAAGGAGATTCCTTACTGACTGATGTGACCTCTTACTAGAGACTGATAGGAAAATTATTGTATCTCACAGTTATGAAATTAGATATTACTTATAGTGTTCAAACACTAAGTCAATACCTACAACAGCCAAAGAAGTCTCATATGGAAGCAGCCATGAGAATTGCTAGGTATGTTATGTCATAGCCTAGAGGGTGTACTTTTGTCTAGCAATCCTATCTAGAAGATGACTGCTTATTGTGATGTTGATTGGGTAGCATGCTCACACACAAGAAGGTCTGTTACAGGGTTCTTAATCAAACTGGGAGACTCATTAGTAGCTTGGAAATCTAAGAAACAAACTATAATTTCTAGAAGTTCTGCTGAACTAGAATACAGAAGCCTTGCTTCCACCGTGGCTGAACTTACTTGGTTACTTGGCTTGTTAATTGAACTAGAAGTCAAGGTCTCACTACCTATTGAAGTATTTAATGATAGCAAGTCAGCCTTACAAATTGTTGCTAATCCAGTCTTCCATGAAAGGACCAAGCAGATAGAGATTAATTGCCACTTCATTAGAGAAAAAATTCAACAAGGCAAAGTCAAGACTCAATATGTTTCAACTAAAGAACAACCTGTTGATCTACTTACAAAAGGACTACGCAAGAATCAACATATGTATCTTAGCTCCAAGTTAGAAATTCTTAATATTTTTAGAACACTTAACTTAAGGGGGAGTGTCGAAGAAGAAGCATGAAGACTTATAACCAGAAAATATGAAGTCTGTGAAGCCTTAAACTTGTGTGATTAACTGCTGCAACTTACAACGTTAAATTACATCAGTCAAGTTAGTTATAGTAAGTTAAAAGGTAGTTAGAAAAGCTGTTAGAATAAGTTGATCTAGCTAGCTAATTCTAAAGTATATAAATAGGAGTCTTCATACATTGCAAATGCAGTTTTTTAATTACAAGAAATATATGATTCTCTTTTTCTCTTCAATCTATTTCTTCTCTCCCTTCATTCTCTTTTCTCATCTAAGTTCATCAATTTATGAAATAATTAAGTTCACTTGAGCATACTTTAATGTCATCCCAGAAGTCCCATGTCATAATGATTGGGTTAGAGGCCGAAATAGGAGATGGGGAGCCAAATGCGACCGCAAGTGAAAGATGCAACACCGCAAACGGGAGATTTGATGCCAAAAGTGCATTGCATTTGGCTACACAAATCTTGGTTCATTTTTTTGGAGATGCGATGGGAGATGCCCACATGTGACGCTGCAAGGAGGAGATGTGATCGCAAGTGACTGTTGCGAAATGAAGGGCAGTCCATTTTGGGTTGTTTTTGTAATGTTTTGACGTGTCACTTTTGGGCCTTTATGTAATAAGTAAGCCTAGACTATAAATAGTGAGACTAGCTCATTTTAGACTTAGATTTTGAAGAATATTGATATTGATTCTTTGATAGCTTGTGAGTTCTCGATGAAGCCTTTGGTGACTCTTAGTCTTGCGATTTGATTTAAAAAAAGTTTTAAATCAGTCCCAAAATTCAAAATCTATTTTGTTTTTATTTTTATTTGTTATTTTTGACACTAGATTAGTGTTCTCTAGTATTATTTGAGTATAAGATTTTAAGACAGTCAAAATTGAACTAAAAAATCTTCCATTGTTGACTTTGAAAGGTTGAAGAGCTTGAAGAAGTGAAATTTGATCTTGAAGATTGGGTGAAATTTTGAGCTTAAAAGTTATTGGGCTTTGTTTACCTAGTAGTAAAGGATAAAGAATTTGAATTTTAGCTGATTCTAGGAAGATTTGAATGGTTTTGAAAATTTAAATTTTCATTTAGTATTTGAAGATCTTCAAATATTAGCTAGAAAAAAGTACAAGTTTGATCCAAAACCCCAAGTGAAAGTTTGAAAAAGTTATTTCAAATTTAGAAGGGTAATTACTAGGTGAAGTGCCCAAAGGGATCCCAAAACCAAATAATATCAGTAAAAGAGTGAGTGCACGGACCCCGAATAAAAGTTCACATCAAAAGCTGAAGTCTCGACCAAAATGCGGTATCTGATGCGACGTCACATATGTTGACTTGCAATCGTAAGTATGTCATATACTGAAATAGTGAGGTGTGACATTTTCATCAATTTGCGAAGCCAGAGTGTGAACGAAACTCCCCTCATGCTATAGTATTCCATCCATTTTGGTTCACATCTTCGTTTTTCAACACGGTTTCATCTCAAATTCATTTCTAGGTTTCTTTAGGTACTTATTTCTTCATTCCTTAGCTAATTATCTTAAGTAATTGTCCTTACTTAGTAGTTAGTTAGCTTTTGCATATTTCTTTTGTGCCAATTCTTTTTGTGATTTTCTCGTTTTACATCTTCATTGTTAAACTTCTTAGCTCGAGTCTATTAGCTCTTATTGAGTCGTCCATTATTCACTCAACAAAAATTCAGTCCAATCAAGAGTAGCAATTGTGCAACTTGTAAAACACCGGATTCAACAAGTCTTAACATTGGCTAAACCAATTGTGAGGTCACTCAAAGGTGTGAACTCGATCACTTATTGTTTTTTAATTACTAACTTGTTTGCTTGTTTTGCTGAGCAGTTATCATGAAGACGAAAAGAGATAGCCAAGTTCTTACCGAGGAACCCACACGTAGGGATATGATGAGGAAAATCACCAAGTTGACTCAAGGGATGGGAATAGTGGAAAATGATTTAAGAAAAATGTCGCCTTGAATCTTCTATGAAGAACGCACGAGTGGAACCGCCCATCAGGAATCATATCCTACATTAACCTCAGCTACCTTCCATCACTTATACATTAATTCATCTCCACAATGAGTATCCCACCCATCCTCAGAAACACTACTTACCGAGCCTTACAAGTTGAATGTCCTTCCCACAACACAAATCCAAAACCGACCAAACTCTCCAAACCTAAAAGCTACCCCAAAATGAGAATCCAAGGTAAAATGATCCACAAGAAGATCTTGAAGGTCATAGAGACAACTATGGAGAGAGAAGGGAGAGACCATGAATACAAGGACCATTTCAAAGTGGTAGAAGAGGTAGAATAAAAATGCATATGCAAAGCGGAAGACATGAAGGTCATCGAGATCGTGGACACCAAGAGTACCAATATGGATATAACCAACATGGAGATGAAGGAAATTTGGAGGTTGTGATGACATGAATAACTCCATTAAGGTCACTCCATTCTAGTGCTAAAAAAATTTACTCCAAAAACTTTACCAAGAGCTCATTTTCTGATATGCTTTTTGTATTTGATTATTTTGAAATATCTTCTTCTCCTTCGTCAGGGAACATATTCAAATCAAATCTGCATTCCGCTGCCATAACTTTGATCTTTGAATCTTCAGTCTTCACTTTTGAATCTTCAACCTTCCCTCTTGCATCTTTAATTTTTTTATCCATAATATTGGAGCCTTCAAGTAACAATTGTAATTTTTTAGACATTTACAACTCTAATAATTGAAGGGACGTTAGCTCTATTTAATAGGTATTGAAAACTTAATTGTACAATTGTTAGTTGAAAATTAAATGAAAAGAAATGAAGGGATGTTAGCTCTATTTAATAGGTGTTGGAAGACTAATTGTACAATTGTTAGAGTTTGAAAATTAAATAAAAAGAAAGAAGGGATGTTAGCTCTATTTAATAGGTGTTGGAAGACTAATTGTACAATTGTTAGAGTTTGAAAATTAAATTAAAAGAAATGAAGTTTTCTCTATTTAATAGGTATTGAAAAACTAATTTGACTTATAATTTCTAAGTGTTGGAAAATATTAATAACAAGGGTAAGATAGACATAAAAGGATAAATTATTTCTTGATTTTTTAATCTGGACAAATAAAGATAGACATGTTATGAAATAATAAAGAAAGAACAAGAATATTATACACAAAGAGAGAAGTTCTTATTTCTCTTGATGGGATCAAATACAATGAAGGAGAACCCCTCTATTTATAGGGATAATTTCTCCTAACTTTTCTCCAAAAGATAGACTTTCACAATGATATAAACACATGTATCCAGTACAATACAAATACCTTTATAGACATTCACTACAACACAAATATGTTTATAACACTCCCCCTTAAATGTCTATTTGATAGATAATGTGCCTCATTAAAACCTTACTAGAAAAAACCCAGTGGAAAAAAATCTAGTGAAGGAAAAAGAGTACACATATCTAATAATACGCATTTTGGCTGGCTCATTAAAAAACTTACAAGGAAAACCCAGTAGGACAAAACCTCGCAAG
Organism: Datura wrightii; assembly: GCA_035772735.1. Lineage (NCBI taxonomy): Eukaryota > Viridiplantae > Streptophyta > Magnoliopsida > Solanales > Solanaceae > Datura > Datura wrightii. The sequence goes on along the minus strand of JASDFA010000006.1, from coordinate 13,944,537 downwards.
GGAAAAAGAGTACAGCGCATATTAACTCCCCCTAATGAGAACATCCTTGAATCTTTGCATCCCGATATTGTGCACCATCTTCTTAAAAGTTGCAGTTGGTAGAGATTTGGTGAATAAATCAGCCACATTATCACTTGAACAAATCTGTTGTACATTGATATCACCATTCTTTTGGAGCTCATATGTGTACAAAAACTTTGGCGAGATGTGCTTCGTTCTATCTCCTTTTATGAATCCTCCCTTTAGTTGTGCTATGCATGCAGCATTATCTTCATACAAAATTGTGGGTACTTTGTCACAGTTCAAACCACATTTTTCTCTAATGAGATGTATCATGGACCTCAACCACACACATTCTCGGCTTGCTTCATGAATAACTATTATCTCAGCATGATTCGATGAAGTAGCTACGAGAGACTGCTTTGTAGATCTCCAAGATATGGCAGTACCTCCACATATGAACACGTAGCCAGTTTGAGATCGAGCTTTGTGTGTGGGTCAGATAAATACCCAGCATCAGCATAACCAACAAGATCGGGACTTGCTAACAAATTAACCGAATGTTATGCCTTGTAGTATTAGCAAGATATATTAGTGCATCAATCACACTAAGATATGGTACTTCAGGACCAAGGATTTCCTCATATAAGAATTATGAACAAGTTTAAAGAAACTTGTAAATGCTTCAGGCATTTCGAATCCTTCATAATTTTCGTACAAATTTTGTCAAGTGATAACATTAATTAGTATTTAAATGCGTGACATCTTCTAGTGTCTGGACTACAGGTCCAATAAGCTTTATGCTTATCAATACGCATCATTTCACTTGATAATTATTTCTACATCAACATGCTTTAATAGACATAGAATTCAGATCCTCACAATCTTTTACAATATTGCGCACTATATTGTATCAAAAATATCATCGACAATCAGTTCCAATGCGACATAACTTATTGAGATCTCTTCATTTTTCGTCATTTTCAGGTACCTGAACCTTTGCCAAGATTTTATGAAGTGTTATGTCGTGGTGCTTTCTTAAAGCACTTGCCTCATCATTATGACCATCTTAATCACTTGCTCCTCTCCTTCTTCAAGAAGCTCTATATTTGGAACCGTTTGGTCTATCACGCTTCAGGCGTCTCATAGACTCTGTCCTTCAAGGACTTTTCATTGGAGCATTTGCAACTGAATTATAAAATAGAGTTAGCAAATATATCTGGCAATTGATTTGCAATATTTTGCAAGTGAATTATCTATTGAACTTTAAGTTCACTTTTTCTTTTTCCCGCGGATCTAGATAATTCATCCCACACTCAATAAGATTCCCGCGGATCTAGATAATTCAAATTTTAGATGGAATTATTTAGTTCCTGACCCTGAACCAATTTTGATAGGGGAACCTTATTGGCTTGATGCATTCAAGTGTTGCTATATGTTAAATAAACATATCTCATACCAAATTTTATTTGGGAGTTTTATTCTTATAACCAATGATTTAGCTATAATTGGAGGCATACAATTTTTGCTAAACCAACATAGATATGAATCAGCATTATCAACATGATTTTGTAATTTAGAACTATGCTCTTAATTTAATAATTCGAGCAACAACCTTACAAAAATCAATTGCAAGTTAATATCAAAACACATGTGACCATTGCATAGATGCATCTATTAGCAAACAGTTCACATGGTATGTGAATGGACCCATATTCACCCTTTTATAAGTTCCAAAATTTCAGGGAATATAATTCCGATCTTAGCTGATCAAGATCATTCTATCATGAGAACAAGCAACACAAGAGAATTCTTGAAGAATCTTTTATTTCTTCAACATATAGCCACGTGAATTCTCAATTATTTTTGCATCACATTTGAACCGGGATGGCCAACCAGTTATGCCAACTTATTTCAGTAAACTTCTAGTTTACTTTCGTATGTGATTTCATCATCATACCCATATTTATGTACTACAAATAAAAAACCGGCGGGTAATCTTTTACATAAATATTTATAACCCGCTTCAATTGTAGTACCATGAAGATATTAGATCTTCCCATAATTTATAGTCTCAATTTTTTTTTCAATGTCCTTGAAACTTATAAGTTTCCTTTTGAGACTTACTACAACAATTTCATTCCTTCAGGTAGTAATACATTAGCTCTTCCGGAGCTCTCAATTAATTTTGTATACTACCACATATTCAATCATATCAAAATAGTTTCTCCACATAGTTTCAACTTTGAAACAATTTTGAATGTTGATGAGCTATACTCATGAACAGACTTATAGTCTTGATGGATCCAATCATATTGTGTCTTTGGATGGATGACCATATTCAGGTGGTCATACCTTTCTTTTAGGCTATTCCACAAAACAAGTGGATCCTTAATCGTGAGATATTCAATTTTAAGAATTTCGTCAAGATGATGACGCAAGAATATCATAACCTTAGCACAATATTGATTTGATGCTTTGTTTTCACTTTTAATGGTGTCTCCAAGACCCATTGCATCCATATGGATTTTTGATTCTTTGTTTTCACTTTTAATGGTGTCTCCAAGACACATTGCATTCATATGGATTTTTGATGCTTTGATTTCACTTTTAGTGGTGTCTCCAAGACCCATTGCATCCATATGGATTTTTGATGCTTTGTTTTCACTTTTAATGGTGTCTCCAAGACCCATTGCATTCATATGAATTTTTGATGCTTTGTTTTCACTTTTAATGGTGTCTCCAAGACCCATTGCATTCATATGAATTTTTGATGCTTTGATTTCACTTTTAATGGTGTCTCCAAGACCCATTGCATCCATATGGAGTTTTGATGCTTTGATTTCACTTCAGGGACTAGATCTGTATTAGATCTATATTTGTAACATTTATCAAAAGTTCTCAATTTCTCATTCTTCAGGAATGGAACATGATCATCTAAATATGCCTTAACCACATAAGGTATGATAACTTAAAACCTCTTTTAAGATATTGCTACTTCGGGAGCAAATCGAGGTATGCATATAATATAAATGATTTCTCTTACATATTTTCACAATATTGTTCTGCTGGAATAAATATATTTTGACAATATTGTTCTTCTAGAACAAATATATTTTTCACAATATTGTTCTTCTGGAACAATTGGCATGAATTGCCAAGTGAATCAATAAGTCGTTCCTCAAGTTCATATACAAAATCGATATTGTTATTAGTAAATACATAAATATCAAGAAATACTAACTTTCATCTTTCTAAGAAAACTTTGATTTTTCTTACCTCAGATCTTTCAAAGTGAGTGCTCAAGGCAGAGACTCGTGCTGATAACGTGTTATGAAATAATAAAGAAAGAACAAGAATATTATAGAGAAAGAGAGAAGTTCTTATTTCTCTTGATGGGATCAAATACAATGAAGGAGAACCCCTCTATTTATAGAGATAATTTCTCCTAACTTTTCTCCAAAAGATAGACTTTCACAATGATATAAACACATGTATCCAATACAATACAAATACCTTTATAGACATTCACTACAACACAAATATGTTTATAACAAGACAATAATTTTTAATATACTGGAAAAGTAAAGATGGACGGATGGAGTAGTCTTTGAACTTATTTATGTACTAGCCCAACGACCCCAAAATTTTTCAGGAAATGAGTAAATGGCTTTTCTACTACTAGTTTTGCTACTCTTTATACTTGTCACTTGTTCACTATCTGGGATCTTCTTTGAAGAACGCTTTGACGGTAACTTCTCTACCATATTTTGAGCTTTGAAGTTAATTGTATACTATTAGAATTCTTGTGGGTGTGCTATTCTTGAACTGTTCTCTTCTTTTCTGCTTTCTTCTATTGTCTTTTTAGTTAATCCGTAAGGTTTGTGAACTTACTTCTGTAGTTAAATATATACATGGAATGAATTTCTTTCCTCTTACTCCATAGAAAGACAGTATCTTTGTTCATATAGTTGGTTAGTCACTCTTTTCTTGAATCGCTTAAATGTATACGTAATTGAAGTTGCTCTTCAGCTGAATTATAATGGGAGTGATTTCTTCAATTCTGATTATTGATGTTAGCTTCACTTTTTTCTTTCTCTGACATTTTCTTGCTCTGATTTTCTCTTTTTCTTTTCACAATTAGGTCTGGAAAAAGATGGTTGGCGGAGCAGATGGGTGAAGTCTGTCTGGAAAAGCAGGCACATTTAAGCACACAGCCGGCAACTGGGCAGGTGATCCAGATGACAGAGGTTTGATCTGTCAAAATCTTGCAAGTTTCCATCTATATGAATAATCTTTGCACCAATGGGTCGTTTTCTAACAGAAAATTGTTTCTTCTTATCTTTCTACATACAATAACTTGCATATTTATATGCTTTCAAATGGAACTGTAAGATGCTAGGTTTATTGGTACGTAGTGGTCGTCTGTTGGATGATTCAACGCTTTTATGTTGACTTACAACCTAGACAGTCAAGTCTCAACAACTTAAAGTAGTAAATTGGAATTGGTTAGCTTTGGAGTGTCTTTTACATGGTTACTCACTAAAGCTTTCCCTGATTGTGAATTTTAGTGTCAATTAGTAATATACAAACATGAATATATGTTTTGTAATAATTAAGACAAGTCATATATATTTGATGAAGAATGTCGAATGGCAACTGGTAGCTTCTTTTTCTTTTTTTCATCCAAAGTGAAGTGCATTTGTTAACTTATCTTAATATCGGACACAATCTCAGCCAGAGTCAGCAAAATACAATGAAGACTAGATTAAATTTAACATAAGATTATATGCTTTTGTGAGAGGAAGTAGAGTTTTTATCGCTGGATTCCTATCTCTATCCACCAAAGAACAGGCAGGTGGTATTTTATTCTTATCCAGCTTCTCGAAATGTTTCTATTTTGGAGACAGATTACCTTAGCACCTAATTAGGTTGCCCAATTGCATCGTCAATTTGGTAGCTTAGATTTTTTCATTCAAAAACTTTCTATTGTTTAATCTTCTCGCCTTTGGTGCAAAATTATTGCAGCTATAAGCCATATATGTGTGTGTGTGTTGCATAGGCATGTGAAATACATATGCGGTACGCCTAAGTTTTCCTCATTCCATTCATCGGTCTATCGGTAAATAAGACAGTAAGAGATGTTTTGGGGGTGATAACACTGCTGTGCTCAAGGTGAAACTTAATTTCATCATACACTAATTTTATTGTGCAGAGAGAATTGCACAAAAAGAGTGAATACTTTATAGCAGATTGTCAATTCTCGTACCTTTTTCACATTATTCTATTTCTGGAATGAGTTCTTGCTCTCCTCTGTTTCTCTCTTGCCTTTTTTTTTTTAACCCTCTTGCCTTTTTTTTTTTTGCTTCTTCTTTTCTGTCTAGCATTGTGCACATCTTGCTCTTTCAAGAACATCTCAGTATTGATGGATCTAGGAAAAAGCAACACGTAAAACATAATTGCATAGGCATTCTTTAGTGCATTTTATCAGTATTTCAAGAACGCAGAGGATAATCTTTTTATTTATTTATTTTATGAATGGGAAATCTATTTGGGGCCGACCCTTAGGATCAACCACAGCCTTTGAAACTTGGAGATAATGGGCCGTGCCTCTATCCTTCTCCACAAAAATAACAGGGTTTGTTCGCATGGCGCAGGGCTCAAACTTGTGATTTAATCTTACTTCTTTATTAAGATTTTGAAAATTGACAGTTTAGTATCTAAATATGCTAATGGTGAAATCTCGAGGATGTGTTGCTGTCACAATTTCTTCAGAAGCGTGCTGCTGTTTTACTCTTCTTTATTCTAATTATCTATAACACAACACATTTACAATAATAGATGATTTCTTGCAATTGATATAAAAAATAAATAGGACTGTCGAAGTTGACCAACCAAGTAAGAATTTAAAGTCTTGAGTGAATAATTTTTTGCTTGAGACGATGTTATATCACAAGAAACTTCACAATGACCTTTCTATTTGCAGTTTCAAAACTCTTCAGAAGCTTAGATTCATATATCTAAATTTCTTTTTCTACTAGTAAATTTATTCGCGTCTCGCGCGATTGTAAAATAAATTTATTAAATTTTATAAAATATTTTTTATTATTTAAGTTAATAGAAGATATAATTTTCATATAGAACTATACAAATTTGAATTCTATAAATTGGATAAATCACTAATATAAATATTTTTTGATCTGCTTCAACATTCTTCATGTCATTTAGCACCGAACATATCTTTCTTTATGTAAGATCACGTAATTAAGATTTACTTTTACCGAAAGTTTATGTGTGCTATATATCAAAAAAGGCTAGAAAACATTAACTTTTTGCCTTCCCTTTATTCTAATTATTTTTAATGTTTTTAATTATATAAATAAAATAATTAATATAAATACAATAAAACTATAGTTATGAAAAAGTTCACATCCAGTAATAGAACAAATCACAAAGCTCAGTAAAATCAGTAATACAAAAATTCTCCAGTTCAGTCCAATATGTTCAGAAATCATGTTGGACCATCCAAGCATAAAATCATTCCCCATAGCACATACTGCAGGATCAATTGCTGGAAATTGTGTTCTCTGGTACGAAGGAAAATATTTTGATGGAAAATATTTTAACGAAAAATACTTCCCTTTAAATAATAAGTGGGTCTTTTATTTATTTTAAATGTCTAATAAGTAAAAAAAATTATATATCTCAAAAAAGATTTATATGTAATCTAATAAAATACTATGAGGGTGAGATGTGGTGAGAGTGGGGTTACGGGGGTGGAATGCTCAATGGGTGAGGGTTGGGGCATTGAGTAAGTAGGGAAAATAGAATGAACTTGAAATATTACTTATAAAACTTATTTTTCTTACTTTTATTAAAAAAATTATTTTTTTCTCTTTAAAAAACTTAATTTTCTAAAAAAAATATTTTCCTCTACGTTATGACAAACCAAACACGCCCTATAGATTTATTTTTTAATGATTTTTTTCTTCCTGTGGCTCTTTCCCCAATACTCTAAATAATGGGGCCAACATGTATTAACAGTGTCTGGAATGGTGAAAGTGATAGACGTCTGTGTTGGCCGCATATCAAAATCTTGAATATTAAAAAATTCAAGAAATACTAGAAATCAAGTGTGGGACGGCAATCCATGCTATTTATAGAACCTCAACTTTGTCATTTTAGCTAAAACTGTTTTTCTATCTACAGCTTGAGCTTTCTCTCACACAGCAATATATGGGAAATGAAAATGATGAAGAGGTGATTCTATTGGACTACTGGCCTAGCATGTATGGCATGAGGCTAAGGGTTGCACTAGCTGAAAAGGAGGTCAAGTATGAGTTCAAAGAAGAGCCTGTGGGTGGGGTTAAAAGTCCTCTGCTTTTGAAGATGAATCCAATTCACAAGAAAATCCCTGTTCTGATTCACAATGGAAATCCTGTCTGTGAATCTCTTATTGCAGTTGAGTATATTGATGAAGTCTGGAAGGGCAAAGCTCCATTGTTACCCTCTGATCCTTATTACAGAGCACAAGCTAGGTTTTGGGCTGATTACATTGACAAGAAGGTAACTCTTAGAGTATAATTTTGCTCTATTTTTCCTCCTCTTGTGTTTTAAAATACTCTGATTGTTCCATGTAACATGTTTTCCTTTTTAATTTGTCACAAAAAGGATAATATCTACCTATAGTTAAAGATAATTTACTTCAAACTTTTTCTTTCACCAATATGATTGTACAACCACACAAATAGCTATATCATGTTTTAGACCAGAATTTCGTTGTTTCTTAAGGGTGTGTTGGGTATTTTCTTTAGGAAAACAAGCATTATTTCCTCTCTTACTCTCACCCCCACCCCCACCCCCTTTCCCCCTTCCACAATCTACCCATTGCCATCCCACTCTCATTCTCATAATTTTATCTTAAATCTTATCTTAGACATATAGAAATATTTTTAAAATAATATTTTTCACTTGTATACCGATCACAAAAAAAATAAGTAAGAAATCACTTTTTACCGAACACGCTCTAAGTTTGTGCTTTTACACACTCTTACATAAAAAGGAATGAAGAGAGTATGCATTAGAATAAAATGAGCAGACCTGTAGTTGATTGATATCTTTTTTTAGAGAGTTTAAGTTATATTCATCCTCAATGTAAATTTTTTTTTACTTCATCATGTCATGATCTTTATCTGTTTGTAATAGGTAACTCATCCTTACCTGTAAAAAAATTTCTTACATTGAGAGTACATATAACTTGGATCTCTTTTAAATTTTTTAGTTTTTATTTTTAATGCGAGCACATGAGGTAATTAACTTGTTTGTATGGAAAATCTTGAAATTGCAGTTATATGCACCAGGGCGAAAGACATGGGATGCCAAAGGAGAAGAGAAGGAGGAAGGTAAGAAGGAGCTGATAGAATCACTAAAGATACTGGAGCTGGAAGCACTGGGAGATAAGCCTTACTTTGGAGGGCAAAACTTTGGCTTTGTGGATATTGCCCTCATTGGGTTTTACAGCTGGTTTTATACTTTTGAGACCTTTGGCAACTTCAGCATAGAGACAGAGTGTCCCAAACTTATTGCTTGGGGAAAGAGATGCATGAAGAGGGAGAGTGTCTCTAAGTCTTTGCCTGATCCTCATAAGATCTATGACATAATACTCAGCTATAGAAAAGATGTTGGACTCGAATAGACATATTGACCATGTGAAAATTAAGATCGTTTCAGAGTTGAAGTATTACTGTATGAGCACTCTGCTTTTTATTATAGAAATAAAGGCAATCACCAAGCGCTAGCTTGTTGCTACATTGTCAATGTAATTGAAGTGAAACTTGATGCAAAAAGATATGTTGTTCAAACTAACTCAAGGATAGGAATGGCAATGGGGTTGAGTTGGGCAGGTTAAGTCTTTCCCCATTAAAGTTTTGTTCTGTCTTAGCTACCACATTTAACTGTCTTCCTTATTTAGATTCAGCAACACTGCTTTTGTTGCTTGTTGATTCAAGTAATTTTTGCTCTTTCTCCTCAGAGTATTCAACATTTGTTGAAAAAATTTGGGTGTGAGACTCGATAAAAGATTTGAACTTGACATCGAAATTATATTTTTTCACGACCATATGAAAAAAAACCATAGCCTTAACTGCACACCTTCATCCAAGCACTTCGTATTTCCCTCATTCTCACTAATCATAGTCACCATTTTTCTTAAAACTTGTAAATAAAGATCGTGATTATGCACTTGATCACAAATTAGCCGCCTGATGACGTGTGATTTGTAGAGAGGATATTTAGGGGATGGAATTTGCTCAACCCCGTTCTCGGCATTACATATGGTCCAAGACCGAATAAATCGCCCTACTACCTATCTAGTCCCGTTTAATTTTTAAAAATAAAAGTTTTGATCCGCTCTGCTCTGTTTAAGCATCGCCATACCCTATTCTATTTAGCCTTTGCCTTACCCTGCCCCCCCCTCCCCCCAATTGCCATCTGTACACAAGGATCCATTGAACTATGCATACACTAAAGAATGATCACAATTCACAAGCCACGTACGCTGGCTCTATAGTCAATTACTTCACACTCTGCATATAAATTAAAATTTTCAGTTTTCTTTAGATCTGTCAATCTATGTTATTCCGAATTTTCAAAAGTCTCTACCATGTACCATGTTGATCCAACACGATTTGGGTGTGACTATCGAATACAAATGGAATTTTGTCAATTATTGGTTTGATTTCCATTTAATGTCATATATAGTATAAATTCAGATAAAGTACTAGAAACTCGTTGTTATTATACGAGATAACATATGTATAAAATATGAATAAACAATCGATCCATATGTTTCTACAAATACAAATTTACCAACACAAATCTAATGAAAAGATAAATTTATTTGCGAATCCAAACTCCACCTTAAAGCTTTGGTACTTTCTTGACATTTGAAGTCAGCATGGATACAGCATCTTGGAATTTTTCCATTGCTGTTGGAGGTAAGCTTATTGTTGTCAGAATACCCTTCTGCCCTTTGTTATTTTTACAAGCCACAAAGAAACTAAAAAAAGAATCAGCCTTAACAGCCCCACCATATTTTGGTTCTCCCCATCCAAAATCAACTTTATCAAATCCTACATGAACAGTATTTGAAATACCAAAATTCCAAGATTGTGTTATGCCAGGTCTCCCCTTAATAACCATAAGATCTACCATAGATCTAAAATACTCTTCATCTACTTGATCTTTGGCTTTCTTGATTAACTCAAGAGCATACGTCAACGGATATGTACTTAAAAATCCTGCCTTGGAAACTGCTGCTGGACAGGCAAATGCGTTACCGTAATATCCATGTGGTATTTTCAAGTGTTCAAATCTCCCACGGGCTGTAACAAAATATGTAATGCGCACAATCTCTTCAGGATTTAGATTGAGTGAAATTGTTCGATGTTTCCATAAAAAAGAGGTTAATAATTCAAATCTTCCACTTGAACGATGAGTTGGTGACACTTGATCGCGAAGAGCTTCTATCTCCTCTGCACCAAAGAAGAACGAGCGCTGAATCAACTCTTTTTCCATCGTTAACCATGCATTTTTTGACTCAGTTTCCTCTTCAAACTCGTGATGCTTGAACGTAGTGCGTGGTGGTGTCCTCGCATTTAGGATATCTCTTTGCCAGACGGGTATAATGGAAGGAGAAGAAGCTTTGAATTTCACAAAATCACTTACTGCATTTAGAAATAAAGCTAAGCCAAAGGCATCAACCATGATGTGATTAACTCTTACTGCTACTACAAATCCACCACAGCTAAAACGAGTAACCTGTTCAAACACATATACTGTTATTAGATGTGGATGACACTGATAAACAAAGAATATCGCTTAAATATTGTTTGTGAATAAGTCTTGAAGTATTAAAACTAGAAAAGTAAAAGATGAGAAGGAAAGCTAAATGAAGTCACAAGAATTCTGATAGTGTTTGTTTATGATGGATCTGGTGATATAAAAATGAAGTTCACCTTAAATTTGAGATTGCTTCCTCAAACAGAGACCATAAAATAAAAACTTGATGGAATTTAGAAAGCTTGTAGCACAAGAAATAATGTATTATTTTTTTTTGTTCAGTATCTCTTCCCTTTATATTTAAAAGTACTATTTATATGCAACAAGGTAATACATTAACTAATGGAAAAGCTCCAAGCAAGTCCTAAAATACTAAACCTAATGGTTGCATTCCACGTGGAAGTACCGCTAATAGTGCCAGCTAATATTCCTCTATAGTTTGTAGGATGCCGTAAGAGTAATTTTGGCATATCTATACTTTTTATCCCATGTGCCACGTCATCAGGACTTGAGTTGCTAACCATTCATGGGCAATGAGTTTTGGCCTTTTCGGCGGTGACGATCACCCTATGACCTCCGAAACATGTTAGGGTCGAGCTCCGGCGAACATGTCCCCATAAACTGATCGTTTCACCAATCTAGTTTCCTCGAGCATTTTTTGTTAATGCCACGTGTTTTAATCTTTATCATGCCACATGTATATGTAGTTGGTTGGCAGTGATGGTTGTACGGTAATGACTAGCGGGTGGAAATAGTTGGTGATTGATGATGGTCGGTGATGAGAAGTGGATGTAATTGAGGTAGTGGTTTTCCGGGACAACTCAAGCATATCGGTGGCCTAAAGCCAAAATCAAATGGAGGTCTTAATTTTTTTTAAAAATAATCTATTTTTCTAGCTCTTTAATTGCAAAATTATAATAATTTTTTTTGTATAGTTGATTTCATTCTAATAATTTTTTTCAATTGACTATATGTCCAATAGATCTAACTTTTCTTGAACATGGTATTCCATATATGTCTAACTTCTTCTAATAATATTTTTATCTTATATGAAAATTTTACTTTTTGTACGAATACTACTCAATATTTTTTTAAAGAAAATCTATAACTGTTATCACTAAATAAAGGAAAATTTTACCTAACTAAGAAACATATCTGTTACATTTAAGCCATAGCTTTAAAATATTACTACCAAATATAACAGTATCGAGGGTCTATCGAAAACAACTTTTTTATCTTTGAGGTAGAGGTAAGATCTGCGTACATTCTACCTTCCCTAGACACCACTTTGTGGGATTACACGAGGTTGCTTTTATTGTTGTTGTTGTACCAAATATAGCAGCAGTTACCATTTACATAGCAAAATGGTCTCTTTCGCTCTCGCCTCTCTCTCTCTAGCTCTTTTTTGTCCCCTCTCTGTGGTCAATCACCCCAATAAGTTTATTATGAATCTAAGTTTATGATAATTTTTTGATGATAATACAAGTATATCTCATAAATAAAAGTATACTGATACACATATACTGCTTTGTCAATCCCTCTAATTGAGTTGTGTCTGCTGTATCCAACAAAATTGAGTATTTTATTAATCCCTCCAAACAATATTGTTGAAAATATTTTTGAATTGTATCTAAAAATCCATTGATTTTCGAAGTTGTATCTAGGTTGGATTTGAAGTATTTCTGATTTATATCTAGAATCTAGATATGAATTTATGGTGATAATAAATCTAAATATATTTTTGAATTATACATATTTGTGTATCCAATAGAATTTGATAAATATTAATACAATTATATTAAACGAATAAATACAATATATCTAACTATATTAAGCTAAAATATAATTTTTCAGGCCCCTTGCTTCTTCCTAGATCTGCCCACCCATGATATCCAGAATAATAAATATATTGGGATAAGTGAGCTAAAGCACGATACGTTACCCAAACGATGAACCGCCCAAACAATACGTAGAAGAAAAGCAAACAGTTAACGGCACGTAAGTTGTGTGGCATGTGCTGGGTAATGTATTCTATTTCTCCTTTTCTCGATGTACACTTTTACCCCATAGTTGGTCTTTTTATTTAAATTACTTTTAAAGATGAATCTCAAAAAGTGATCTCTTCAAAAGTTCACCAAAAATGTTACTCCTATATTTTTAGTTGAAATTACTAAAAGGTTTCATGTAATGATAGAGATGGTATTGGGTTAACACAGCAAACACAAGTAAAATAAAGAACCTAAAAAGTATAAGTTCCTAATAATAGTACTCATTTTGTCCCAAAATAAGTGTTGATTTAGTAAAACAAAATTAAATTGAAAGATTATAAATAATATTGTTACAAGGAGTATATGATAATGTACCTGAATCAACATAAGAGGGCAATGAATGATCCCATCAGAGCCTGGTACATTGTAGAGCAGATCTTCCAAGTATGGACACGGAGGTTTTATGGATTCTCCTAACATCTCAAGTTTCACATCTGCATACGCTTCTGTAAACAATATCCCTTCACCATTGCAATTCACCATAAGTTTTCCATTTGGCCCTTCAATTAGCCTACCAGCTAATGGATAGTAAAACACTAATGTTTTGGATAATGCATCTTTAATCACCTTAGCAGGATCTATCCTTTTCATTGAAGGGTTATGTTCATAAAAAAATAAATTAGATATGTGAAAACGTAGACCATCTCGATCATCTATGTCCGAGAGATGCTTTAATTTACAAGGAGTAGCTGTTGCTGGAATGATTAATTCAGATTCACGTCGTATGATTGGAAGAGGTGATGGAGAAAGTTGTTCCATTGAGCAAGGTGGGAAAAAAAGAAGAAGAAATGATTGTATTGAACAATTTAGTATGCATGCAACTTGAATCAAGTAAGCATATTTATTGTTTACAAGTTAACTCTAGTAGTAATTCTTGTGTGAGTTGTAAGTCTTATTAATTTCCGATCACGTGCGTGGCATGTGATGTATCATGTTAATAAATATATATATATATATTTTTTTTTTAAATTACAAAATATTATTAAAACATATGTATAAAGTATTAAACAAAATTTGTTGGAAAATTCATAGTATATTATTCTAAAACAAGAAACAAAAAAATGTGTAAAGTTGGCCAATGATGGTCACTTCGTGTACAAATCAAGCTCCTATAAATCTCCTTGATCTCACAGCTATTTAACAAGTGTTTCTAGAGATTTTGTATTTTTTGCCATTCCTATCTAAAAAATTTATCAATCTTTATTCTTTATTTGTGCAACTAACATATGAATATACTAGTTTAACGACTCAATAAGTCAAAAAAATATTAATAGGGAAAAGACATAAAAGACTCCATATTTCTGGAAAATTGACGAAAAAATACATTAAAGAATTAAAAACTCACTACGCCAAAATGATGGTTTGCAGTTGCAATATCAACTGAGAATTAAACAAATGATCTTCAAAATGGTGTGGTAATTTCGCAGAGTTCAGGAATTAGAAAAACATAAAATTAATAACAATGAAAACTTTTAAACTTCTTATCATATGAAATCCGAAAAGATTATAAGTATAATATGGGGATGAATTAAGCATTATAAACAAAAATAAGTGCCTTTTATTGCGCAAGTTTCAGAATCTGAAGGTCTATCATATACGAAAGTTAACAGACATCTCCTATGTACATGATCATATGGCTAAAGTGTCGGGGTAAGTACTTATTGATATTGAATATTTATATCAAATTATATAAAATTATAAATTAATTATAGTTAAGTGATTTAATAATATAAAAATATATATTAATTAACCAATGGCTAGATTTTAAAATTTTCAATGCAAACACATGTCATGCATCTATTCATTTGGTACAAATAAGATGCAGATAAGTTTTTACCAAGTTTCAATTTTTAAAAAAGAGCGTTATACAAATCAAAATTCAATTGTACACAAGTTTTATTGAAGGACCAAAATTTGGTACTCCCTCTATACCAATTTATGTAACACAGTTCGAATTTTGAGAGGCAAATTTCTTAATTTTGACCGTGAATTCGGACATGAATCTTTAAGTTTCTTAAAAAAAAATTATATATATGGGAACTACATAAGAAGTATTATAAGTCACAACAATAATTAACAAATCGAAATATTTAAAAGGCATACTGAAAAACCGCGATTAAAAAAACCGTTTAACTTTTGAAATTTAAAAAATACCACATAAATTGAGACAAAAAAAATATTATTAAATTAGTTACAAGTTTTACTAAACAGACAAATCTTAGTTATATTATTCAATCATTCACAAGTTTTGTCATGCAACCACAAATTGCCATGTCGCCGGAAATTGTACTGGCCGGAGTGTGATGTACATTTTGCTGTGTTTAATGCGCGATCACTCACTATCCATTAGTGTGTCGGTATCAATCCCTGCATCTACACAAGGTTAGTATAGTTTTCGAGTTTAAAAAGTTTTTCTCTTATTTTAATTTGGGAATTTTATGTATGTATGTATTCTTTAGCCATTTAGTTTATTAATATGATCGACATATATATTATTTATATATTTTGGCGGTACATGATGTATATATAGATGTATATTTTATATATAATATATGTATATTTAGTATTATAAAGAGCATATATATTATATCGAGAAATTTTCATATTTAGCATTAGATAATAAAATAATTACAGAAAATAGTATGATTTATCTTATTTATATAAAATAGCAATTTTTTTCTTTTTTGATACAGTTTATAGAAAAGCATGATTAGTGTATCTAAATTTGAACCCTAACTAACTTTCTATAATTGTGCTAATTATTAAGTAATTAACAGATCCAGCATGATTTCAGAGAATTAATGATTCTCCAATTGATTTCGGCCTTTTCTTTTTTTACCATATCTAAAAAATTTGAAACAATTAATCCATATTCGAAAAGATTATCTGCTTAAAAAAGGCACAGATCTTGGGGAGAAATTATTTTATTTTTTGGTGTATCATCGCTATTTATGAAAAAGTTGAAAGAACTAATCCATATCTGAAAGAATTATCATCTTCAAAAAATCGCAGATATTGGGGAGAATTTTTTTTTTGGTGTATCGTCGTTGCGGGTTCGATAAAAATTTTTTTGGTGTATCATCGTCATTTGGGGAGAAATTATTTTATTTTTTGGTATATCATCGCTATTTATGAAAAAGTTGAAAGAACTAATCCATATCTGAAAAAATTATCATCTTCAAAAAATTGCAGATATTGGGGAGAATTTCTTTTTTTTTGGGTGTATCGTCGTTGCGGGTTTGATAAAAAAAAATTTGGTGTATCATCGTCACTATCATTGAAAAGTATATCCTTGTTTATGGATGTATCAACAATATACAAACATGCCACTGTGTATCATTTTTGTATTGTAAAAATTAAATTGATACTTATGCATGTATCAAAAAATATTGAAAGATATTTTATTGGATATATTTCATATATATCACAAGTATCATTAGTAAAACACCAACCGCCATTTTTAAAATAATACAGAATAATACTATTATAATGTGTTCAATGTACATATGTATCAGAAATAAATTAAAACAGTTTTTTGTGTATCAGTCTATTATCGATTGATACATTTAGTATTGTATCATTAATATGAAAGTGATATTGTTCAAGTAGTTGGTTGTATCCAAAAAAAAGGAGAAGAGACTGATATATTAGTATTATTAATATAAAAATAAAATTTGTATCATAGAATGTTATAACTCAGATACAAGATTAACATTGTCTATATCATTCTTAATCAGTCTATTATTGATTGTACGTATCATTAATATGAAAACAAAGCATGTATCAATTGTGTATCAATTCGAGGTTAAATTTTCAAGAATCTTGGAGGAGAATATTTTGTAAGAAAAAAGAAACAGTAAGTTCCATAGAAAATAATTCTTGGGATACTATTTTTTCGTGCAATTTTCGATGTCCATGACAACCGCATGTCATAAATTATACAATTTTTCTTGGGATTTAGAAAGAGAGAGAGAAAAAAAAAAGTTTAAGGAAACTTACCATAGGATTTCACCGGAGAAAATAGACGAAAAGGAAGCAGTTTCCCGAAGAAGATCAGATGAAATTTTGAGAGATTTGGGAGAAAATTTTTTGGGCAGTTACAATGAGAGAAAAAAGAGATTAATTGGAAAGAGAACATAGTAAGTTGGAAAGAGAATATACAAAATTTGATCCAATAGTAATTGCTTTTAAAAAATGGTAATTTGCTATTTCTGTAATTATTTTGCTATTTTTTTATTATTTTTTTAAAGTATTGTTATATAATATTATTATGTAGTAAAATTTGCTTAATTATGTAATTTTCTCTATTATATATATACGGTATACATATTCTATAAACTAAATGGTCCAGAGTTTGGGCTATAGTTTTTCCTTTTAACTTTGGTAAACTTTTGAAACCTTATTGTAAAACCAAAACGGCCCAAATTGGAGAGTAACATTCTTGTAAAGAAAAAAATTATATAACATAGCATAATTATGAAAGTATTTATATATAATGGTCACAATTTTAAAAAATTATATAATATGACTTTATTTCATTTAATGTGCCATCTATTTATTTTTTTACTTTGTATGTGATTATTATTTACCTCTCTCTTATTCATCACCATAAATTCCTCCAATAACTACTCAATTCCTCTTCCATCTTCTCTCTCACTCATTGTTCATCATCAAACCAGATGGTCAACCCAATCCCTCTGCCATCTTTCTATCCCCCCTCCCCCCCCCCCCCCCGTTCTTTTTCTCTCGCATCTCTCTCTTTCTCTTTGGTTGTTGTTGTTCGAAAATCGTAGTTTTTCGACCTGCCTCCTTCAAAAGTCAACTCAAGTCGTCGATGACTAATTCGCCGATTAGATCTGCTCGGAAATGCAAAATTTTGATCGGAGAATGATGGAGTAGATATGATGATGTCTCTCTGTTTCTTATCACAAATGTATTTCTTCTGTATGTATTTTTGATAGAAAACCTTTTTCAAATTTAGATGTATTTTTGTATTTTGCTTGTATTTTTATATAATGAGGAAGGAGAAATTTTCATTCATGATTTTTATTTAATTTTTAATTTAAGATATGTATTTTTATATTTTAGATAAAAATTTTCAACCGTGTAATTCATCAAAATTTTACTAATCAAATCTTTATGATTTTTGGAGTCTCAAATAGATTGTAGAATTCCGTTAATTGTGGTAATTGATTTTTATTTTTATTTTTTGAAAATTCTATTAGTGTATTTTATAGGTTATGTATACTATGTATTTCGACATTATCTTTTCACTTGTATGTATTTGATTTCTTCTATGTGTATTTAGTTGTATTCATGATACAATGCAAACATATAGATTACAACATAATCATATATATATATATATATATATATATATATATATATATAAATTGTATTGTTGTGTATTTATCAATGGACACAATTTCTTTTAATAGAGATACATATTAGTACTCTTTGATACAATTAAATACACAATCCTTTATACCTTTTTAAAAGCTATTTGTTAAAATACATATATTTGGTTATATTTTATGAAACAAATTATTCATTTTTTTTATAATTCAAAGAATGAAAAGTATATGATTATGGAAATAAACTACTTTTTTAGATTTGCTTTATAAGGTGTTAATATTAAATAAGAATTCCATCCGTTTTTAGAGTCCATTTAATTAAGGAATGTAATAATTATCAATTGCATAAATAATGATAACTGATTATGGAAATAAATCACATTTTTAGATTTTCTTTACAAGGTGTTAATATAAAATAAGAATTTCATCCGTTTTTAGAGTCCATTTATTTAAGGAATGTAATAATTATCAATTGAGTGAATAATGATAACAAATTATTTATGTGAAACATAATCCCTAAAATCATTCACCTAATCAGATTTTGTATTTGTATTTGATGCGTTTTATCTATGGTAAATACAATACATGACACATAAGATATTTTCATTTTATGTAAATAAGTAAAATATTGCTACTTAAACCTATTTTAGCCTAAAATGTTGTCATTTTTGTAATTTTCTCTATTGTAAAACCAAAACGGCCCAAATTGGAGAGTCGAATTCCTGAGAAATTTGAACATATCCTTTTTTTTTTTTGCTTTTCTTTATAACAATAAAATTACTTTTTTTCAGTATCATATCACAGTCATGTTGAATTGTGTAGGAACTACTTTCATTTGAAAAATTACTCTCGTATATTGAATCACTCAATTCTATCAACTTCTGAGAAGACAACATAACAGCATAACAATTATCTCTCTTGAAAATAACTCGTGTTTTGTGAAGCAACCACCAATTGCTATTGTTTTCCTCACACTAATGTGCAACAAATTATGTTTCCCAAAATCAAAACTAGTGAAAGTGGAGGATGCTTATCACTTGACCAACTTTGTTTTGTCTATTCCATCGATTCATAGCATCAAAGATCCTTAAACATTCAATTTCATTGGCTTAATTGTAGGAACACATGTAGCAAAAACATACAAAATCACAAAACTTACATGAAAAATTAGACAACATAATTAAAACGTGATTAAGAATAAACCTCTTGAAGTCGAAGCATAGTTCGTCCAAAGTAAAGCTATTTAAGTCTGTAGCCTTCTCCTAAAACTAGACTAATCTTTCAATGAAGACTCGTATGGGAAAGTTAGTTTTTGGCTTCAAAAAGAGTACATTCAATAAGTGAAAACTCTCTCCCTTATATCTACTTTTTTCAATCAAAAGTAGAAACCGTGAGGGAGTAGTTTTCTGCAATAAAAAAATCTACATGTTTTCAGAGCATTATCCCATTAAAAATGTGTTCTAGAATTACTCTGGAAGTCCAGTAAAAAATCAAAACGTGTAGGTTTTACTGCTTCTAGAATATTCTTTTTCTTTTTCAAAAATTCATTAATTAATTTGGTATAATAGGGATCACATATTTAATAATAGAGGCTTTCAATTATGGTATTAATTAGTAAATTAATAAATTACATATTATTCCACTAAAAATTCGTAATTGCACTAAGTTTAATTTTAAAAATTAAATATTAAATTTTATTTTAACTCCCCAGATTAGAATTACCTATGCCAATCAATTTGAATTAAATCTTTGAAAATTTAATTTATTGATTAATTTAATGTTTTACTATTATGCTTAATTTATTCTATGTGACGGATATAAAATCTAATAGCAGGGTTTTCACATGAAAACTTATAAGCAATCATAAAGGGGCGTCGTCGATCTCAAGATCAAGATATAGATTCTATCAACTAATTATTATTTCACAAATGTGATTTGTAATTATCCAATCTATCAGGAATGTATTGATCTACGATGGTATCTCACTTTTTGATAGATCAAGATAATAAAATAAATTACATTGATCATAAGAATAAAATCAAGATTAAATGTCTAAGTACATTTAATGATCTAGAGAAGTTGTCTTATAAGTATTCAAAACATAAACAAGCATCTCTACTTTGTCCGTTCAATACACACGAAAAGTATACGAGCACAAGAAGTTAAAATTCGACCACTCCCATAATCAAGATCAAATTATATTTAATCTTATGCTACAATCATCAAGATGTTTGTCCAATTTTATCTTTGAAGGTGAAAGTAAATTTATAACTTATAAAGACCGATAATTTTAATCTTCCATGTATGAGCTAAAAAGCCTCCATACACTAAATTGTCTACTATTTAAGTAAAGGACACATATGTTAGCGCAATAATCTATTCGAAAGGGAGTTATTAAATTGAATGAATAAAAAAAAATAGTCTTTATATAGGATGAAAACATAATACTATACCTTAAACCACATGGTTAATAGTATATCCTAACAATCTCCCATTTAGACTTATAACCATGTATTCACAATTCTAACTCTCATTCTTTCTACATGCTTATCAAAAGCCTTCTATTTTAAGCTTTTTGTAAATAGGTCCGCCAAATTGTTCTTTGACTCAATCTTCAAAACTCTCACGTCACCCCTTTGAGTTATGTCTCAAATCAAGTGATATTTTCTTCCAATGTGTTTGCTTTTTTTTTTTTATGGCTTCGTGTTCTTTCAAGTTTACAATCAAATCACTATTATCACAATAAAGTGTGAGTGGTGCTTGAACCAAAGTAACCATTCCAAGCTCTTTCAGAAAGTTCCTGAGCCAAACAGCCGCGTTAAAGGCAGCTATATGTTCAGCCTCCATAGTGGAATCAATAATACATGATTGCTTGATGTTCCTCCAACTTATGGCTCTATTCCCTAAAGTAACACATATCCTGAGATAGATTTTCTAGAATCTTTATCTGACTGAAAATCTGAATTTGTATAACCAATAGGTAAAATATTGCCTGAGTGGAAAAATAATATATAATCCCTAGTCCTTTCCAAGTACTTATTATAAATCCAGTGTTCTTGCCCACGATTAGACTGAAATCTGCTAACCATGCTTATAGCAAGACAGATATTAGGTCTGGTGCACAACATCGCATACATGAGACTCCTTAAAGCAGAAGAATAAGGGACTGCCTTCATCCTCTCTATCTCATCAGTTATTTTAGGAGACTAATCCTTTGATAGAAAAATTTCATGTCTAAAAGGAAGAAATCCCTTTTGAAATTTTTCATGCTAAACCTTAGAAGAATAGTATCAATATAAAACGCTTGAGATAAGCCTAACATCTTTTATTTGCGATCTCGCATAAGCCTGATCCCAAGAATATGATCCGCTTCACCTAAGTCTTTCATATCAAAACACAAGGACAATCATTCTTCAACAGTATTCAACGTACTTACATTATTTCCTATGAGCAAGATATCATCTGTGTATAGAATTAAAAATGCTACTTTGTCTCAGTTTCATTTTTTGTAAATGCATGACTTGTTATCACATTGATAAAAATTAAAAGCCTTACTCAAATTGTCAAAACAAGTATTCCTTGCCTTAGATGCTTGTTTTAATCAATAAATGAATGTTTTTAAACTTACATAGCATGTGCTCATTTTCACTTTTCATAAAACCCTCTGGTTATGTTGTATAGATGCATTCATCAAGGCTTCCATTTAGAAAAGCCGTCTAGACATTCATTTGCCAAATTTCATAATTATAATGAGTATCAATAGATGAGAGAATCCTAATGGATTTAAGCATGGCTACCGGCGAAAAGGTTTTCTCATAATGAATCCCTTCATTTTGAGCGAACCTTTCGCAACAACCGTAGCCTTAAAAGTTTGTACTTTCCATCCATTCCTCTCTTTTTCTTATAGATCTATCTACAGCCAATGGGTTTGATGTAGGTTGTTCTATAAGATTCCAAACTTTATTGGATTACATAGACTCCATTTTAGATTTCATAGTAATAATCCACATTTCATCATCTATATCATGTAGTGCTTCAGCGTAACTTAGTGGTTCTATATTAAGCTCCTTAGGGATTCTATAGTAGGATTCTCCCAAGAATGAAAACTGCATAAGTTTTCTAATAATTCTCCCACTATGATGACTAGTCAATACATGATCCTCTTCACTTCTTTGATCTTGTGGCTGAACCACAGGATCATTTTCGGGAACTAAATTCTAAACACCATGAACATCTTATGCCATAGCTGTAGGTTGTTCGACATTACTCCCACTAATTTGAGGTAGCGAGATGTCAAGTGTTTGTTCTTATGTAACCTATTGCCTATTGACATTTCTCCCTTTATGTGAACGTAGTGATATGTCCATATTTTCTTGGGGAATCATTTGTTATTCTATTGCTTAAATTCTTGTAAAATATGTTTGCTCCTAGGAAAATGGTTCATTATAGTTCCCTTCCAGAAACTTGGCATTTGTCATGGAAATTACCTTTTATTCCTTTGGCAATAAAATAAACCCTCTTTTGTTCCTTTTGGATATCCAATAAATTGCACACCTCTGTTCTACATTTAAATTTATTAGCTTTCCCTTTTAGCACGTGTGCTGGACAACCCCTAACTCAGATATGCCACAGACTAGGCTTGCGCCTAGTCCATAATGTTGATGAGGTTGAAGGTACCGATTTTGAAGAAACAAAGTTCAGAATGTAATTTGTTGTTTCTAATGCATACCTCCAAAAATAAGAAGGAAACTTTGAATAACTCAACATCGATCTAACCATTTCCATAAGAGTTCTATTTCTTCTCTCTGCCACACTATTTTGATGTGGTATTTCTGGAGCAAAATATTGAGAGGTAATTCTGATTCTGATAAGTATCTTATGAATTTCATAGAAAGGTATTCACCATCACGATAAGTTCATAATGTTTTTATATGTTTATTATGTTGTTTTTTAGTTTCTATCTTAAATTCTTTTAAATTTCTAAAGCATTCAGATTTACAGTGCAACAAATAAATATATTCGTATTTTGAGTAATCATATGTGGAAGTCAATAAATACTCAAAACTACCTCTTACTTGAATATTCAAAGGACCACACAAATCAAAACAAATTAATTCTAATTTATCACCGGCTCTATTTTCTTTGGATGAGAAGGATCTCTTGGTCATTTTTCTTCTAAACAAGATTCACAAGTTGGAAGTGCCTCCACTTTTAATGAACTCAAAGGTCCATCAAAAATCAACCTTGGAATCCTGTTTATGTTAATATGATCTAGATGTAAATGCCATAAATAAGTTTAACTCAATTTATAAATACGTTTTATTTTATGTGATTGATCAATGTTACTTAGTTCTGTTGGTTGTAGCATATTATGAGACACATCAAATAAAAAAACACTATGTATTATAGGAGCATTATCAACACATTTATTAGCAAATAAATATTATAGCTAGCATCCATTATTTTTAAAAACAGAAAGCCATCAAATATAAAAAAGACTATGTATTCTAGAAGCATTATCAGCATATTTATTAGCAAAATAAATATTATAACCAACATCCATTATTTTAAAAACAGAAAGAAAATTCCTTCTTATAGAAGATGTATATAGAACGTCTTTCAAAAAAAAAAACTTTAGAACTACTAAAACGAAAAAGAAATGTTTCCTAATTCTAAGGCTGGTATTGGTTCCTCATTAGCTTGAAACACACAAACTTTATTCTCACTTAGCAGCTTTCTGAAACTCCTACAAAGAAGTGCAGACATGATTAGTGGCTTTCGAATCTATAACCCATAATTGAGTAGAAACAACCGCTAAAACTGTTTCAACGATATTTAAATAAGAATTACCTATTTGTTCAACTTGGCTAGGTAGCCGGGGCATTGCCTTTTTGTGGTGACCATACTGTTCGCAGTGATAGCACTTGTCCTTAGGTTTGACTACACCACCATTAGCACCATTTGCACCTGCAGGTGCCAAAATCTTGCGGGGCCTCTTTTTTTTTTGTCTTCCTCTCTGCTTAGAAGACGAAGGTTTGTCAACCACGAATATCACAGGGGGAGCTTGCTACTTGATGATAGTGTCAGTCGCTTGCAGCTCATCCCGCAATTTTGCTAAGGAAAAGTCCATCATGTTCATGTTATAATCCAAGCGAAATTGCTTAAAACTGTCAGGCACAGTCTGCATGACCATCTCAACTTGAGATTCCTTATCAATTTGAGCACCAATAATCTCCATCTCGTTTAAAAGACTCATCATCTTTGGAATGCGCTCCCTTCAATCATTTTTATGTTCAAGAGAGCTTTCATTGCTATTTGCTTTGTAGCACAATTTTGCTCATCGAATATCTTTTTGAGAGATTCAAGAATATCAAAAGTAGACACCATAGACTGATGTTGATGCTACAAGACGTTCGCTATAGAAGAAAGAATGTAGCACCTTGCCATCTCATCAGCCTTAACTCAATTATCATAGGCTTTGATCTGATCATCAGTGGCATTTTCAGTTTTTTCAGGACACCCTTCAACCAAAACAAATTTATAACCTTCAGGAGTAAGAACTATATCCAAATTCGTTTCCAATCAACATAATTCCAGCCCTCTAACTTGTTTTGTTTCAGGATTGAGGTGAGGGGAGTGAAAGAAGACATGATTAATATAAGAGATATTTAAAGCGATCATAGATACGCAACAAAAAACATATTACAATTATAATCATGCACAAGAACGGCTAGATTCATTAGGGAAACTTAACTATTCAAGTAAATATATGAGTCATGCGAGATTTTTACCGTATAAATAAAATAGGACCAACTCAGTTAGAGAGTTAACTATTAATTTAAGTTAGGTAAATACTACATATATAAATTTATGTTCTATGATCTAACATGTAACTTAATTAGAGAGTTAATACAAGTTATTAAAATAAAAGAGACTACAACATAGTATTATATATTTATACTATAATGAGTTTATCCGAGAGGGAAGAAGACCTATGTCAACATGTAAACCCACTTATAATTTACTGTAATATACATTGGAGAACATAAAGAATGAAGCCTACCACCACCAGTTTGAAAATTTTTTAAAATCTTTTTATTGAAAATAGAAAAACGCCCAAAAACTCATATAATGACTCTGAATGAAAAAAAAATCTTATGTCACAACAAAGAGGTGAGTATTATTTATTGGATCATTTATGATGAACTAGCAAATGTTAGATCAATCGGAGTTTGTCCAAAAAAATTGAGAACCTCTATCCGGCCAATTTGGCACATCGACAAGGCTATGCGCACGTCGGCAAGCATGCTAGCGCGCGACATTGATAAATGTCGACTGTACGTTGGCAAACAACCTATTTACATATATTTTTTAGTTTTTAAGATCATACATGATTTTGTTGATGATAACATAGATTTCACATATCAATAAAAATCTTTAATAGTTTTGAACAAATATAATTCATAGATATACAAAACTAAAAACAGATTTATAAATTATTAAATTTATTTTACATTATTTAGTTAGATGTAAGAAGATTTGTAATACCAATTATAGAAATACATGCAGCGGAAGTATACAAAATCACAAAACTTATATGAAAAACTAGACAACATAAGCAAAACGTGATTAAGAACTAACCTTTTGAAGCCAAAGCACAGTTCATCCAAAGTAGAGCTATCCAGGTCTGATGCCTTCTACTAAAACCAGACTAATCTTTCAATGAAGACTTACGTGGACAAGTCAATTTTTGGCTTCAAAAAGAATATATTCATTGGTGAAAACTAATGTTGGGCGTATTTACGTACTTATTTGCCATATTTTGCCCGTACTTAGCTATATTTTGAGAATAAATTATGTGGGTGATTGCTATATTTTTATATGATATTTGTGAAAAGAGATAACACACATGATTAGATGTTTGTAGGGATAAAAGTGATAGATTTTGACTTAGTTGAGGCTTTAAAGAGCAAGTGTTGCTAAGCTGAACTCAAAGGGAGCTATTGCCACTGAAAAATGGAGGTTGGCATCGTACAGCCACATCCAGCCACTGACCTGCACAACGTGCAGGGCACATTGGCACACCAAGCTGCGCGATGTGAGGCTCAGATGGCGTAAGGAGAGGCGCAACGCGGACCAAGGGATGCCGACTCAAAGCTGCAAATTTCAATCCCAATCCACATAGGAACAGATGCAGAGTTATTCTACTACTATATATACCCCTCTTAGGACGTTTTTGAGAGACACCACTTGATTTTTTACTATTATTCATGTGTTAAATCGTTGTAAGTGTGGAAAACATTATTCCATACAATTGTTGTAAGAGAAATATCAAGTTCTTGTGATTCTATTTAGCTTTCAAGTTTTATCAAATGATTTCATATTATTGTAAGTATTTCATCATTGATTCTTATAAATATTATGTGATTGTTTCTTCAAACATGAGTGGCTAATTTCTTTAGTTAGGATTGTGAAAACCATGATGAATTAACAGAAGCAGGCAAAATAAAATAGTGATTGTTGAATGGTGAATTGAGTGGATTATTATTCTCTTCGTTTTAATTAGTTTTAGCGGTTGCAGACATTGAAACATACCTGTATTATCAACTTGCTCGACTAAAAAGGTTGAAGTTAGGAAAAGAGAATAACAATGAAAATCTAAGGCTAGTAACTCTCATCTATTTAAATTAAGCTCTAACCGAAAATAGTTAATCCAAGACATATAACGAAGGAAAAATATGAAAACCTAAAGTCTGTGAGGATTTAGAGTAAAATTTATCTATGTAGGTTGAGAGACGTTAGATGAACTTAATCATCAGTCTTACACAAAATTTACCAGGATAGATCACTAATAAAATAAGCCTATTATGTTACGAAATCATGGGAAATACAGTCCTACTTTCTTTTCATGAATTTGATACACACAAACTCTTAGCTTAAAATACTTTTTATTTTATTGCAATCCCCTTTCGAAATATTGACTACTAATTGGTTTATTCACTATTAATATATTATTTTGACCTATTCCTTGTGGTATCGATCCCAACCTAGTTGGTTACTATATTTGACAGTGATCTCTTTATACTTCAATGAGATGTGTAATTTGGGCATGATCAAATATTGAGGCCATTGCCGGGGAATAAGGTTCATAAATGGTTAATTGATATTTAAATCCTTCTTGTAGTCTTTATTTCGTAATTTATTACTTTTCTTATTACCCTTGAGCCTTCACAGGACATGGTTGACCACATCAGATCATTCAACCTTCCCTTTGGGAAGGACTAATGGAAGAACAACGAGTCGAAGTGACTGAACAGAAAATTCGGTAAGCCAAGAGAAATGACCTATATGAAGAAGAACTTGAACTAGATGAGGTTTGTTTCATTGAGGTGATAGTGCCACCCCCTCTGCTAGCAAACGCTAAGTTTGACATCACCAACACTATGATGCAGTTGCTGAGCATGAAGGAGCTATTCAAAGGACTAACTGGAGAAAATTCCAACCAACAGTTAATCAATTTCACTGGAGTATGAAATGCTTACAGATTGCCAGGGGTGACACAAGAGGCTATCAGGCTTAGGTTGTTTCCTTTCTCATTGACAGGGGAAGCTACATTGTGGTTAAATGAGCTTCCGAAGGAGTCTATTACCACCTGGGTAGAGCTTACTACAACTTTCTTGGAGAGATTTTTCCCACCCTTATAGATGATTCAGGTGAGGGATGAGATAAACAACTTCAGACAAAAAACGAGTGAAGCTCTGCATAAGACTTGGCTCAGGTTCATGAAAAAGCTAAAGTAGTGTCCAAATTATAAGCTTCCATATGAAGTCCTTCTGGAAATATTCTACAGGTCACTCAGCTTTATGATCAAATTGATTGCTAACAACATGGCAGAAGGCTCTATGATGGCGCACACATTCAAAGAGGCCAATGAGATACTAGACAAAGTCGCAAAAACCAACAGGGCATGACACACCATTAAGTCTGAAACTATAGCGGTAAACCACTCAAGGGAAGTAACTGCAGAATTACAAAGGATAGAGATAGAGTGTGATCAAGATATGATCCATATAAAATCTCAAATGGAACTGATTACCAAGCACTTGCCACTATGAACGCACAGAAGGTGCAAGTAGTTAACACGCAAGGAAAGACACCCATGTATGATGACTATTACCCCAATTATAAAGAGAGGCTGATTTTGCTAACTATCAAATGGGGGATTTCCAAGCTCGCACCTAAGTATCTAACCAAGGAACTTAGATGCATAACCACAAAAATCAAGGTCAGAACCATTATGGGAACAATAACTATGATAGGTCAGGTTACAGTGGCAGAGAGCAAGACAATTGAAGATACAAGAGACCACTAATAAGTGACTCTAGAGATGCCAAAATAGAATCCATACTTAATCAAGTCCTGACGAAGCTTAAGTCCACAAAATCAGGTGTAAAAAAATGTGTGGAGAGCTTTCTAGTATGGGAAAGCTAGTAGAATCACACTCATTCTCTATCAAACAGTTGGAGCAGTAGATGGGGCAAATATCAGTAGTGTTAAAGCAATGCAATGACGATGATCAGTGCATGGCTGTAGCAACACGAAGTGAGTAAACCACTATTGAAAGGTCCATACTAGGAAAGGATCCCAACGAAGAAGAAACCATTTCAGAATTGATAGAGGCATTTGACTGCACATGAGAGAGGCGTGATACATTGCTTGGTCCATACTTTGAGGGTCACGATGCACCATTAGATCAACATAAAGAGTTTCAAAATGCGCCGCCAGATCAATGCCTTGAGATCCGCAAGTGAAGGAAGTAGTTGTAGAGAACACTAATTCACCTGTTAGTGGAAAAAAGAGCAAGAAAGATGAGGGATCAAAAAGGAAAGACAAAGAGGCGGAGGCAGAAAAGGGAAAAGCTAAAGAAATCCATAAATCATACATGCCAATTCCAAGACTTTTCGTCCTTTTCCCCAGTGTCTTAAAAAGAAGGCCGAAGAGGAAAAGCTTCACAAGCTTATTTCTATGTTGAAATAGTTGTCTGTCAACATTCCATTGGTGAAAGAACTGAAACAAATGCCAGGGTACACAAAATTTATGAAGGAATTGGTGACAAAAAAGAGAAAAATTAGCCTTGATCCTCAGGATAACCTTCACCACTACAGCACAATAGCATCACACTCTTTAGTACAGAAAAAGGAGAACCCTGGAGATTTTACGATCCCTTGTACTATCAGGGCCTTAAATTTCTCTAGGGCATCATTTGATCTATGAGCATGCATTAATTTGATGCCTTTAGCAGTGTATGAGCAGCTGGGCTTGGGTGCTCCAAGACCAACTACAATGCGGCTACTAATGACAGACTGTACAATAAAAAGGCTAGTGGATATACTAATTGATGTGTTAGTCAGAGTGGAGAGATTCATCTTTCTAGCAGATTTCGTCATATTAGACTGTGATGTTGACTTTGAAGTCGGCCATTTTTGGTCACAGGAAGAGCACTAATGGACATGGAGAGTGGATAACTGAAATTTAGGCTAAACAATAAGGAGGTAATATTTAACGTCTGTAGGACCATGGGGTAGTTGCATGATCTGAGTGTCATATTTGTGATCGATGTTATCGATAAAGAAGTTGTGGATTTGATTAAAGAGGGTTGTACAACTTAATCCTTGACATCAGCATTGATGAAATTTACTAAATGAAATGAGGCTAGATTTGATGAGACAGTGAATGCTATAATGGGAAGGGGTGCATACTCATATGAACCCAAAAAGTTGGATCTTGACATGAAAAATAGAGCAATCCCACCCGCCAAGCCATCAATAAAAGAGGTACAAGGTGTTGGAACTTAAGTCACTTTCTACTCATATTCGGTATGTATTTCTTAGTCCTCAAACTACACAACCTTTAATCATCTCTTTAAAATTGTTAGATTGGCAGGTAGAAGAATTAATCTCCATTCTCAGAACCTACAAAAGGGCCATCGGGTGGTCCACTGCTACTATCATTGATATCCTACCAGGAATCTGCACTCACAAGATTAAGCTAAAAGAGGACTGCATACCTAGTATTGAATATCAGAGAAGGTTAAACACAATAATACAAGATGTGGTGAAGAAAGAGATTATCAAGTGGTTAGATGCAGGTGTGTTGTATCTAATCTTTGATAGCCAATGGGTTAGACCAGTGCAGTGTGTGCCAAAGAAAGGAGGTATCGTAATAGTTCAAAATGAAAAGAATGAGCTAGTACCAACTAGAATGGTGACTAGATGGAGAGTGTGTATGGATTACTGAAAGCTAAATAGTTGCACAGAAAAAGATCACTTTTCAATGCCCTTTATAGACCAGATGATAGATAAACTTGCAGGGAAAGCATACTACTGCTTCATTGATTGATATTTAGGATACAACCAGATCTCTATCGCACCGGAGGATCAGGAGAAGACGACATTCACCTATCCTTGTGATTCCTTTGCCTTCAAGAGGATGCCTTTTGGACTATGCAATGCATCAGCCACATTTCAGAGATGCATGATGTGTATATTTTTAGACATGTTGGAAGACACTATAGAGGTACTTATGGATGATTTTTCAGTGGTGAGTGACTCATTTGAAGATTTCTTGACTCACCTGGCAGCAATATTAAAATGGTATGAGGAGATAAATTTGGTGTTAAATTAGGAAAAGTGTCAATTCATGGTCACAGAAGGGATAGTGTTTGGACACAAGATTTCTGAAAAGGATATAGAGGTGGATAAAGTAAAAATTGAAGTTATTTCAAAACTTCGACCTCCCATCTCTGTAAAAGGAATCTGCAGCTTTCTAGGACATGCTGATTTCCATTGGCGGTTTATT
Organism: Datura wrightii; assembly: GCA_035772735.1. Lineage (NCBI taxonomy): Eukaryota > Viridiplantae > Streptophyta > Magnoliopsida > Solanales > Solanaceae > Datura > Datura wrightii. The sequence continues at coordinate 13,913,438 of JASDFA010000006.1, read as the reverse complement.
GAAGTTTTTTCAAAAAATTGCTAACCTTTTATGCGGGTTGTTGGAGAAATATACAAAGTTTGTATTCGATGAAGCCTGCCTCAAAGAATTTGAGCGCTTAAAGGAGAAACTGGTCACTGCACCCATCATAATGGTGCCAGATTGGAGCAAGCCATTTGAAATCATGTGTGATGCTAGTGGGGTAGCTTTTGGAGCTATTCTTGGACAAAGACATGATAAGATCTTTTGTCCCATCTACTATGAAATCAAAGCTCTAAATGCATCTCAAAAGCATTATACAGTCAGAGAATAGGAGTTGTTATAGTAGTGTATGCTTTTGAGAAGTTTCACACGTATCTCCTTGGCACAAATATGGTAGTTCACACTGATCATGCAGCAATTTGGCTTTTTATTGCTAAAAAAATGCTAAACCTCGAGTTATTTGTTAGGTATTACTACTATAGGAATTTGACTTCGAAGTGAAAGACAGAAAAGGCACTAAAAATCAAGTTGCAGACCATCTATCCAAATTAGATGAAGAAGGAAAAGTGAGAAATGAGTTGGAAACAAATGACTCCTTTCCAGAAAAATAGGTATTGGTTGCCTCACAAGATTTGATTTTATGGTTTGCAGACTTTGTGAATTACTTGGTAAGTGATATAATTCCCGAAAATATGAACTTTCACCAAAAGGAGGAAATTTCTTCATGATATTACGAAATTTTATTAGGATTAGCCATATCTATTCAGATTTTTTGTTGATAATATAATAAGAAGGTGTATTTCTGAGGCTAAGATAATTTATATTTTGGAGGCATGCCACTCGTCTCCTACCGGAGGTTATCACAGTGGCATTCGCACAATGTAGAAGATATTACAATGTGGGTATTACTGGCCTACTTCATTAAGATGCTCAATATTTCTCAAGGGCTTGTGATAAATGCCAACAAGAAGGAGGAGTGTCTCAAAGACATGAGCTACCACTAACGCCCATTCTTGAGGTAGAGTTATTTGATGTTTAGGACATTGACTTCATGGGTCCATTTGTAAGTTCCTTTGGGATGAAGTACATATTAGTGGAAGCCGACTATATCTCTAAATGAGTGGAAGTTGTTGAATTTCCAAATAATAAGAGCAAGTCAGTCACTGCATTCTTGCGTAGGAACATCTTATCTAGATTTGGTATCCCACAAGCAATTATCAGTGATAATGGATCACACTTTTGCAATAGGTTATTTCGCGGTCTACTTGAAAAATATGGAGTCAAGTATAAGATGGAAACACCTTACCACCTGCGAACAAGTGGACAAGGAAAAGTCTCCAATCAAAAAATCAAAACAATTCTGGCTAAAATAGTGAATGCCAATAGAAAAAATTGGCCAAGGAGACTATACTATGCTTTATGGGCATACCAAAAACATCCAAAATGCTCGTAGATATGTAACCATATCAACTCGTTTATGGAAAGGCATGTCACTTACTGTAGAGCTTGAACACAAAGCTTTATAGGAACTGAAGAGGCTAAATCTGAATTGGAAGGATGCCACAAACCTTAGAGTCACCCAACTCAATAAGATGGATGAGTTTAGGTTGGCGGCTTACGAGAGTGCAACACTATACAAAGAAAGAATGAAGCTTTACCGTGACCAAAAGATCGAAAAAAGGGAGTTCACTCCAGGTGATCTAGTGTTGCAATTTAACTCCAGACTCCACTTGTTTCTAGGAAAATTGAGGTCTAAGTGGTTAGAGTTATTCAAGGTAGTTCAAGTATCCTCACACGGGGCAATATAGCTTGAAACTAAGGAAGTCACAAGATTTTAAGGTAAATGGACAGCGAGTGAAGCATTACTTCAAAAATCTTGAGGAAGTAAAGGTGTTATACGAGTATACCTTGATGAAGTCTGAGTAATTAAGAGATCTACATCGTTTCGTGACGTTAAATCAACTTAGGAGACAACCCAATATAACTTAGATTTTTAGTTTAATAGTTTATATATTTTTTCAAGTGCGCAGAAAAGAAGTCACAAGTGCATAACGGGTCTTTAGGCATCAGAAAATGACATAAGAGTTGCGTAGGCCAAATACTATATGGAGCCACGTGACATGCAGGCCAAGCTCCGCACAGATCTGCACGATGCAGCATGACACAGTGTTCTTGTGCCGCAATGGGGCGCGCAGTGTGCTGCACTGGTGCTATAGTGAGTACAACCCACAGACGAAGAGAACTAGGCCCAGGGAGTTCTTCTTTCACCCTTTTTACTTGTGTTTTATTATTTTAGTACTGAAGATAGTGCTATTGATTAAGTGTAGGGTGGGAGAAGTAAACTTTCTTATTCTATGTATGCCGTAATTGCTAAATTTATTTATGGTGGTCCTATTTTTTTGAGATGTATGACTTGAGTCTTGCTATCTTGTAGTACTTTTTGTTAGGATTTTTGTTTTACTTTTATTTGGATTTCCCTAGTTTTTAGTTTTGATACTTTTTCGATTGATAGTCCCTTAGAACCGACAAGAATGTCTAGATTTTTTTTAGTCATAGTCATGACTTTTTTCAATGATGAATGGATGGCGACCGTCTTAAGAGACAAGAACAAGAACTTGAAACCTTATGAATGCTAGATTCTTCACTCGGGATATCATTGAGACTTTATATAATTCACTTAAAAATTCATGAAAAAGTAGAAACACTTAGACTTTTGTAATTTGATTTCTATGCTTGAAAAATTGAGCTTAATAATGTGAGACATTCAATGTGAATATATGTGTTTATGTAATGATGATTGCTATTATTGAATCATTTGTGTCATTGCGTGTGTGAGATTTTTTTGTATACTCCATGCTTGTAATTTGATGTCTAGAACTTGCCTGGTGTGTGTGCTAAGTAAAATGAGAATGTTGAATCTAGAAAGTGATATATACATTTCTATGGTAGCCTTTTTGTATTTCAATTTTAGCTACCTTGATGTGGTTGTCCTAATTAGTCATTTTGAGCCTTAGCCTATTCTTTTGATAGCCATATTATAAGCTTAATCCCTTTTGTTCTATTGACCTTTGTTTGATCTGATAACCCCTAGAGCACTTTAATTAAAAATTTTGTATAAAAGGAGCACAAGTGAGGAGAAGAAAAAGGGAAAAAGATAAAGTGTAGCGATTAAAAGGAAAGAAAAGCATGAAAAATGCAAAACAAGGAGAGTGATGTTAGTGAAGAAAAAAAAAAGAAAAAGTTTGAAAAATAAATGAATGAATCAAGAATTAAAAAGAAAGAAAAGAAAAGAGATAGTGAATGAGCTTAATGTCAAGAATTCCCTACTAGTCACCTAAGTTGAAAGATGTCAACAAAAGGGAGGGTCAAGGAGAAAAATAAGGAGATTGAAGAATGTGCTAAAAATTCAAAGAATTGTAAAGTATTAAAGTGTTTAGGGAGATTAGTCACTGTCTTAGCCAAATAGTTCCTACCTTCCCCTTAGCCTACATTACAATTATCTTAAGTACTAATTGATCTCAGATTTAATGTTCTATATTAGTGAGGTATCTACACTAAGGGCAAGCCTATGAGTCATATTTTGCATGCATGTTGAGTTCTTTGGGAGAGTGAGTGATATTGTTCCATCTATGCCCAAGTCAAAATCATGTGAGTGAAAGGGCATCTCTCCAAATAGTGAGGGGCACATAATGGTAAGATTTTCATGTATCTTTGATTGCTAAAAATTGTATATGTTTATGTTGACTCAAATATATCTTGTTGAGTTAGTTATAGAAGTTAAGTGATTTCGATTTGTGATCTTTGAATGTTGATCTTATATACATATTGAGTGGATTGTTGAAGCTTGATTAAATTGTCTAATGAACCTAAGTATAAGTAGACCTGTTCTTAAGGTGAATTTTGTGTGAAACTAGAGTGGGGAAGTAGTAGATTGTTCGAGGATGAACAATAGTTTAAGTGTAGGGAGGTGACGTTGGGCGTATCTACGTACTTATTTGCCATATTTTGCTCGTACTTAGCTATATCTTGAGAACAAATTATGTGGGTGATTGCTTTATTTTTATATGATATTTGTGAAAAGAGCTAACACACATGATTAGATGTTTGCAGGGATAAAAGTGGTGACGGGTTTTGACTTACTTGAGGCTTAATAGAGTAAGTGTTGCCAAGCTGAACTCAAAGGGAGCTAGTGCCACAACAAAATGGATGTTGGCAATGCACAGTCACATCCGGCCACTGACCTGCGCGCACAACGCGTAGGGCACACTAGCGCACCAAGCTGCATGACGCGGAGCCCAGATGGCGCAAGGAGAGGTGCAACACGGACCAAGGGCTGCCAACTCAAAGCTGTAAATTTCAATTACAATCCAAGTAGGAACATATGCAGATTTATTCTACTACCATATATACCCCTCTTAGGATGTTTTTGAGAAACACCACTTAGTTATTGACTATTATTCACACGTTAAATTATTGTATGTGTGGAAAACATTATTTCATACGATTGTTGGAAGAGAAACATCAAGTTATTGTGATTCTACTTAGCTTTCAAGTTTTGTCAAATGATTTCATATTATTGTAAGTATTTCATCATGACTTCTTATAAATATTATGTGATTATTTCTCAAACATGAGCGGCTAATTTCTTTAGCTAGGGTTGTAGGAACTATGATGGATTATAGTAGGCAAAATAAAATAGTAATTCTTGAATGGTGAATTGAGTGGATTATTATTTTCTTCGTTTTAATTAGTTTTAGCGGTTGCAAACGTTGAAGTGTGCCTGTATTATCAACTTGCTCGACCAAAGAGGTTGAAGTTAAGAAAAGAGAATAACAATGGAAATTTGAGGCTACCAACCCTCATCTAATTAACTTAAGCTCTAACCAAGGATAGCTAATCCACGAAATATAACGAGGACAAAATATGAACACCTAAAACCCGAGAGGATTTAGAGTGAAATTCATCTATGTAGGTCGAGAGACGTTAGATGAACTTAATCGTCAGTCTTACACAAAATTCACCAGGATAGATCATTAATAAACTAAGCCTACTATATTATGAAATTATGAAGAATATTGTCCTAGTTTCTTCTCACAAATTTGATACACACAAACTCTATAGTGTACTTTTTATTATTACAACCCCCTTCCGAAATATTAATTACCGGGTGGTTTATTCACTATTAGCATATTATTTTTGACCTATTCCCTGTGGGATCAACCCTAACCTAGTTGGGTTACTGTATTTGATAGCGACCGCTTTATACTTCATTAAGAGATGTAATTTGAGCGTGATCAAAAACTCTCTCCCTTGTATCCATATTTTTCAACCAAAAGCAAAAAATGTGTGGGGAGTACTTTTCTCTAACAAAAATATCTACACATTTTGGAAGCATTATCCCATTAAAAAATGTGTTCTAGAATTATTCTGGAAGTCTAGTAAAAAATCAAAACGTGTAAGTTTACTGCTTCTAGAATGTTCTTTTTCTTTTTCAAAAATTCATTAATTAATCTGGTATAGTAGGAACTACGGATTTAATAATAGAGGCTTTCAATTTAGTATTAATTCGTATATGAATTGATTAGTCCTACTATATTAAATTACATATTATTCCACTAAAAATTTGTAATTGCACTCCTTGGTTTAGTTTCGAAATCAAACATTAAATCTTATTTTATTCACTATATTAGAATTACCAATGCCAATTAATTTGAATTAAATCTCTGATAATTTAGTTTATTGATTAATTTAATCCTTTACTATTATGCTTAACTTATTCCATGCGACATATATAAAATTCATCTGCAGGATTTTCACATGAAAAACTTATAAGCGATCATAAAGAGGCATCATTGTTCTCAAGGTCGAGACATAAATTTTATCAACTAATTATTATTTTTCAAATGTGATTTGTTATTATCCAATCTATCAGGAATGTATTGACCTACGATAGTGTCTCACTTTTTGACAGACCAAAATAATAAAATAATTATATTGATCATAATAATTATATTAAGATTTAAAGTATAAGTACATTTAATGGCCTAGAGAAATCGTTTTATAAGTTTTCAGAATATAAACAAGCATCTCTACTTGGTCTGTTCAATACACACGAAAAATGTACTAGCATAAAAAATTAAAATTCGACCACTCTCATAATATCAAGATAAAATTATATTTAATCTTGTACTACAATCATCAAGATATTTGTCCAACTTCATCTTTGATTATGAATATAAATTTATAACTTATAAGGACCGACATTTAATCTTCCGCGTATGAGCTAATAAACTCCATACACTAAATCGTCTATTATATAAGTAAAGGACAATATGTTAGCACAATGATCTATTCAAAAGGGATTTTATTAAATTGAATAAATAAAACAAATGATCTTTACATAGGATGAAAACATAATACTACATAACTTAAATCACATTGGTTAATAGTATATCCTAACATTAATATCCAAAACAAGAAACATTGTTGCAGTTTATCTGAATTATATAATTAGTATATATTATAATGATGTGAGACATGTACTCACAGTCACATATATGAAGCAGACTATAATTTCGAATTATAACTGTTAAATAGGATATTTATTTATAGGGAAAAGGGTTAAAAATACCCCTCCGCATTTGTTTATTAACTAACTTTACCACTAGTTATACTACGGGGCAAATATGCTTCCACCATTAAGAAACTTAACAAAAATACCCTTATTTTAAATGATTTTTCATATGACAACTAAAAAGCCACATGGCCTGATATATGGATGAGGTGGATGCCACGTGGCGTGCCACCTCAGCGCCAGTTTTTTTTTTCATTTCAATTTTTTAGTTTTTTTCTTCTTTTAATGTTTTCTTCTTCACTTCCTTCACCTTTTGAAATTTCCGTCAACCAGTAAGCTCATTAATTTCCTCCAAATCAACAACTTCTTCAGGCTCTAATTCAGCCTCAACCAAAGTTGATTTCTTGGGGTTAGGCTTTAGAAGCCCCTGTTTTACAATAAATGGGTAGATTGAATCAAATATGGATGAGTTAAACTCATAAACTGATTATCGAGTCAAGTATACTGTAGAACATAATAACATAAGTCATGCACATAAGTAACTGAAATCATGAGGAATAATAGGAGACTTGTCATAACCGATAACCACCATGTATGAGTGCATGATGATCACACCTCTTGCCACGTGGAGGAGAGCCATCCTAACCCTTTGCCAGGGAAAAGGACGAATAAGGTGTGATATCACGGTATGCCTTTGGGCGAGGGAAATACTCCTTTATGAGGTCCCAAATAGATAACTACGTTGTCGCATAGTTATGAGACCAGGGAAACCCTAAGCCTTCTCGGTGCTAGACACTACTCCCAATACATGCATAGTGATCATATAATCATATTCTCAAAACATAACTTGAATCTGAACATTGGGAGTCTTGACTCCAATATATATCATAACTGATCTTGTTAGCGTTGACTAAAATCATAATAAACATACTTACTTGCATGAGTTTTCCCAATTCATAACATCTTGCATACTTGAAATAGACTTTATGAGTTAAAATCATGGAGTCATAAGTGGAGAGTTCATAAACATTTATTCATTCTAGATATCTGATCATACTTGAAATCATGAATTATAAGCTTGAATTCTCATAAACTTGCATAGTAGACCATAATTTCTAATAACTTGAGAGCATGAATTTATAATCAAATTGAGTGTAAAATCTGCCCATTAGACTTAATATATACATTATAACATGAGGATATTAGACCCATAAATATATCATAGATAATGTCACAAAATTGGATTGAAACCCTAAGAATCAATACACTTGATTAAGAACTTGAATTCATGAACTTGAGGAGAGATTTGGGAATGAGGGTGAAATAAATCTCTCATTTATTTCCCTACAAACCTGGGTAAACTGATTTTCAAACTAGCCTTGAAAGCCTAAGAGAATTGGAGAACATATTGGGGAGAATTCTAGCTTGATCTTGAAAGGGAATCTCAATACATTGCATGCATGGGAGCCTAATGACTTAGGATAGGCTAAACCCTCCTAAAACACCTCTTTTAGGGCTTAAAATGATATCATTAGGAAGTTAGGAGCTTAAAAATTATGAAAATGCCCTTAATGATTCATCTGGAAAAGGGTCACTGCAGTCACCACGATCGTACCACGAGTCATACCTCCAAACCATAACTCGTGGTGTCCTTCCGTTGCCAGTCAATCCGTATTCCCCAACTCTCTGATTCTAACCACGGTACCTACCATGACTCGTTGTTTCCTATAACGACTCATATCTTGACTCGTGACATCATTTCTTCCCACTATAGGTTCAAACCACGACTACATTCCACGACCTACTACAACCTCCTACGACTCGTATCATGAGCTATTGTTACTGGTTCAGAAGACTCTGCTGCTAACCACGACTCCTGGCCATGTCCCGTCATACCAACCAATGGGTCGTACCTTGGCTCGTTGGTCCAAGACCTGCCAACCAGAAGCTCACCATGATTCAATCCTATGACCCGTACCACGATACAATGACTCGTACCACGAGTCGTACTGAGAGAAAATATAAATTTTCTGCTAAATTTATTTATATGTATAGGGCTTGATCGTAGGGACTTTTGGGTGTTACGGTTAACAATTACAAATCATAGATGATGATAAAGAAAAACAATCAAAAATGACTTTACAATATTGCATGAGGTTGGTCAATTGACATATATATGAAATAAAACTAATATAAAATGAAAGGTATAAAATTATTAGAAAGTAATCTCCATTTAAACCAGAATCTCGTACGGACTACATTATAGATGTTATATTGTTATTTGTGAAGGAAAGAATCTTTAATTATAGAAGTCCAAATATTTTTCCTCCTAGAAAGAGATTATCCAAATATGGAAGATTTATATTTTTCTTGGGAAAAAATAAAAATTAAATTATGGTAAAGTCTCCATCCTTCCTTCAAGAAAAGGTAAAACTCAAATAAGATAGAAAAATTTAGGTCAAACCCTTCCGAATCTCCTTTTGGCTTGAAATTTTTGGCAAAATTATCTCCATCCTCCTTTTTTTCACATGATCTTCTTCGTGGTTGCTTGATATAGTTAAAAATGAAGCTCATGCATTAAGAGTAAACATGAGCTGAAAATATTAAAGACCTCATGGGTTAAAAATATTGGAGTCCTTATGGGTTAAAATTGTTAGAGCCCTTGCGGAGTAAAAAAAAATATTGACACCTTTGCGAGTTAAATTTTTTTGGAGCCCTTGTGGATTAAAAAGGAATTTTTTTACTTTTTAAAGATGTAGCAACACAAATATCAACAGAGATTTTTTTTCTCCACATGTAATATTTTATACAAATTTTATTTTAGACATAAATCTTCATTATCATCAAATAGATTGTAGCTTGATCTGGAGCGCCTTGAACCTGTCTTCAATTTTGTTGAATCATTGTGTCTGATACCACTTGTTGGGATCAAAATAATAAGACATCATATGAAAATTAATAATTGCAAATCATAGGTGATAATTAAAGAAAAACTATCAAAAGTTGACTTTATAATATTGTATGAGCTTGGCTAATTGATAAATAAGAAATAAACCTAATATAAATTAAAAGGTATAAAATTATGAGAAAATAATCTCCCCTAAATCAGACTCTCATAAGAATTACATAATCGATGTTATTTTATTATTTATGGGAAGAAAGAATTTTCAAATTATAATAGTCCAAAAATAATTTCTCCAAAAAAGAGATTACACAAATATGAAAAAATTATACTTTTCTTTTATGAAAAATAATAATCAATTATGATAAACTCTTCATTTCTTTCAAAAAGTAAGATTCAAATAAAAAAAAATTTAGGACAAATTCTAATAATTTCAACATTCAAAGTAAGAAAAAGAAATACTCAAGTATGCAGTGAATAAACTATGTCAAACTCGAGGTCCCGGTATTTGTGACAAAAAACTTGCGTGCAACTCTTTTTCTAGTACACAAGCAAAGGGAGCATGCATTTGTTTAAGCAAGAGTTGAAATAGTGAATGCGCAAAGAGAACTTTCTTTTGCGGAGTCTACTACAGAGTGTATATGCATGGGCGGATTTAGAAGTCTGTATATGAATTTATGAAACTTAATAGTTTTTATTCAGATTCTTTATAAATATTAAATATCATATATTTATACAGATTCTCTATAGATATTAAAGATTGGAAGTCAGACTAGTAGCAAAAGGATATAATCAGCAAGAAGGGATAGACTACCAAAAGATTTTTTCTCTTATAGTCAAAATGGTGACAACAAGATCAATCTTGTCTATAGCAGCTTCAAGACAATTGCACATACATCAAATGAATGTATTCGATACTTTTTTGCAAGGTGGTCTTAATGATGAATTCTATATGTGTCTGCCTCAAGGATTTGTGAGTTACGGAGAGAACAAGATATACTCATCAAATTATTATATGGACTTAAACAGGTACCAAGACAGTGGAACGTTAAGCTAACAGAGGCATAATTGAAATTTGAGTTTATTCAAAGCAAGTTTGAATCACTTATTGTTCATCAAAAGATTAGATAAAGACACCACTATAATGCTTACATATGTTGATGACATGTTGAAAACTAGTGACAATTTAGATCTTATACAGGAGACAATGAAGGATTTGGAGAGTTAAAATATTTTATAAGTATTCAATTTGCTAGGTCAAATATAGGAACCAAAGAAAGTATACATTGGAGTTGTTTTTTGAGCTTGGACTCTCAGCTGCTAGACCAGCAACTATATCATTAGATTGTAATCTTAAACTTACAACTAAGAAATATGATGAAATTATCACTGGAAAGTCACTCACATGTGATGATGTCCCATTAGATCAAGGAGCATATCAGAGACTTATTAGAAAGCTACTCTATCTCACTGTCACTAGACCAGACATAACTTTCATTGTTCAAACTCTTAGCCAATACTTAAAACAGTAAAAAAAAAATATCTCACATACAGACTGCTCAAAGAATAGTAAGGTATCTTAAGCAGCAACCAGGACAAAGCATACTCTTATCCAGTAAACCTCAAGACACTGTCACAGAATTTTGTGATGCTGACTGGGCAACCTGCCCACATACAAGGGATATCAGTTACTGGCTTCTTTATAAAAGCTGGAGAGTCCCTAGTATCCTGAAAATCAAAAAAACAAACCACTATATCCAGGAGCTTTGCTGAGTCAGAATACAGAAGCTTGACATCACTTGGCTCATAGGAATGCTTAAAGAAGTTGGACTAAGGATTGAACACCCAGTAACCATCTTCACTGATAGCAAAGACGCTACCTATATTGCCGCTAATTCGATCTTTCATATTGAAATAGACTGTAACTTTATGACGGAGAAGATTCAAGAAAGACTAATTAAGACTGAGTATGTATACCAAAAACCAGCCAGCGAACATACTAACTAAAGGACTTAACAAGGTTCAACACTCATATCTCATTTCCAAGCTAGGACTACTTAATGTATTTTTACTTCCTAGCTTGAGAGGGAATATTGAGAGTGAAAGAGGTTGAAGAATAAGGCAGTAGCTATGCAAAGAAGCAACATTCTAGCCATCTTATCCAATTAACTGTTAGTTAGTTAGGTGGATAGTTTGTTAAAATTTAGTTAGTTACGACTTAACTAATTTCCTGATCAAGAGCAGTTGGTGCATAAAGGATGTAGTCATTACATATACGGCCCCTATGTACATCGATACACAACTTTGGAATAACACTTTTCTCAATCGATCTACTATTACATTGATCATCTTCTTCCTACTCTTCCTCTCTGTCATCTTCTTATTTACTTCTCTTCTTTCTCATATCAAACAAGATCATACACCCTCTAATGGTGATGATCATATCAGCTTAACACTTCCCCTCTAGCCAGTCACTTCCATTCATGATTCTACAGAATGAAAAATTTAGTTAGAATAGTCTAGATATTTAGAATAGACACATACTAAAGGTAAGACGTAGATAAGGTGATGTGAAACCTCTCTTAAACTAAAGATTCTATTTATCTTTATTCTCCTTTTTTAGATTTTTTTCCTCAATTTTTTAAAAATTATTTTTATGTTTAAATAAAATCATTTCCATAATTCAGAACCTCTTGAATATCTCTTCATAACATCTGATCTTTAAGTACTGATAATATTCTTAACTAACTCACATTAAATTGAATTACCTTTTATATATATATATATATATACACACACATACATACTTCCTTCCATCTTCTTTATAATCTTCGGACAGTCTATCGTTATGTGATGATGTTTTTATTATATTACACCACTTTACCCGAAATCTTTGGCAATCTTAATTATTTTTCTGATCATTATTAAAATACTGAATTGTAAGAATAACGTACTACTTCTTCCGTTTCAAAATAAGTGGTATTTTATCTTTTTAATTTATTTTAAAATAAGTGGTATTTTATAAAATCAAGAAGACATTAATGATGTTCTTCCTATTTTATCCTTATTTAAATAGAGATAGTTTTATGAATCAAGAAAATATTAAAGAGTTACATCTTTTTCAAAATATTTATTAGAGGTAAGTGGGTAAAACTATATTTTTCTGTCTAAAAATGAGTAATTTTCTTAAAGGATGTGCTTAAACTAAAAACATCACTTATTCTGAAACGAAAGGGGTAATATTTATGTGAATATAAGAAATCAATTCTGAAACTTGAAAGACATACATAGATAACTTGTAATAGCTTCTTTAAGTTAATAATTAATATGTGAGAGAGACATAATTGTTGTTGCTTCATCATATTGTATTCAATCTGATACTTAGCATTTATTTAAATACATATTTACATTTCTGAAACAGAATATTAAAGTAGTAATTTTTGATTGGAGGATAAAAATGTAATTCAATTTTTATGAGCATTTTTGTAATTTAAATTTTTATTTTTATAATAATATGATATGATAATGATATTCAAAATGATATAGTAATTTTGTGGAGTTTAGGATATTAAAAAAACATAGAATAGAATAGTAACAATAATGGAGACTTAATATGGGTTTGGTAATTTTGTGGAATTCAGGAAATTAAAAAAAACATTGAATAGAATAGTAACAATAATGGAGACTTTTAAGCTTTTTAGCATATAAAATCTGAAAAAAATTGCAATTATAATAATATGGAGATGAATTAAGTATCATAAACACAAATGATTTATGTGATTATTATTCATCTTCGGATTCACTCTAATTGAAGAATCACAAGATGCACCTCATATGCACGTTAAGTTTGTCAAACTAACTGAAAAAAAAAAAAAGAAGAAAGAAAGAAGGAAAGAAAAAAACTAGCATTATGTCAAACCACTTGCATGAATTTCAGAAAACAGAAAGATTAATTATTTGGGTGTCCAAATTACACATGCACGACAATTGAGGTCAGCTTGTATATAGCATCTTGAAATCTTTCCATTGCAGTTGGAGGTAACCTTATTGTTGTGAGGATGCCCTTTTCCCCTTTGTTATTTTTACAAGGCACAAAGCAGCTAATAAAAGAATAAGCCCCAGGAACTCCACCATACTTGGGTTCTCCCCATCCAAAATCAACTTTGTCAAAACCTACATGATAAATGTTTGAAATAAGAAAATTCCATGATTTTGTTAGGCCAGGTCTCCCTTTAATCACATTAAGATCTGCCAGGGATCTAAAATACTCCTCATTCACTTGACTTTTCGCTTTCTTGATTAACTCAAGAGCATACGTCAACGGATATGTGCTAACATGTCCTGCTTTCGATAGTGCTGTTGAAAAAGCAAATGCATTACCGTAATATCCATGTGGTATTTTTAAATTTTCAAGTCTTTCCCCACGTGCTGTTACAACAGATGACATACTCACAATTTCTTCCGGATTTAGATCGAGTGAAATTGTTCTAATTTTCCACAAATATGAGGTTAATAACTCAAATCGTCCACTTGAACGATGAATTGGTGAAACTTGATTACGAATAGCTTCAATCTCCTCTGCACCAAAGAAGAATGAGCGTTGGATCGACTCCTTTTCCATTTCGAACCATCCATCATTTGATTTAATTTCCTCATCATACTCGTTATGCTTGCACGTAATGCACGGCGGTGTCCTTGCATTTAGGATATCCCTTTCCCAGACGGGTATAACGGAAGGAGTAGAAACTTTGAATTTCACAAAATCACTTACTGCATTCAAAAATAAAACTACGCCGAAGGCATCAACCATGGTATGATTAAATTTTAGTGCCACTATAAATCCGCCACACCTAAAACGGGTAACCTGTTTAATTTGAACAACGTGACACAATTGTGATCAGCTAAATGAATCTCAAGACAACAATATTACTTATAATTCTTTTGCTAAGGAGTATATAAAATACCTGAATTAACACAAGAGGAAAATCAATGATCCCATTAGAACCTGGAACATTATAGAGCAGATCTTTCCAGTGTGGACATGGAGGTTTTAAGGATTCTCCTAACACCTCAAGTTCCACATCTGCATACGCTTCTGTAAACAATATCCCTTCACCATTGCAATTCACCATAAGTTTCCCATTTGGCCCTTCAATTAGCCTACCAGCTAATGGATAGTAAAACACTAATGTCTTGGACAATGCATCTTTAATCACCATAGCAGGATCTATCCCTTCCATTGAAAGGCTGCGTTCGTAAATCAATAAAAAAGGTGTCTGAGAACGTAGAAATCTTTGATCATCTATGTCTGAGAGATGCTTTATTTCTCGAGGAGTAGGTGTTGCTGGAATAATTAATTCAGACTCATGTCGTGTCAATGAGAGTGCTGAAGGGGAAGGAAGTTGTTTCATTGTAAAAGAAAGCAATAAGTTTCAGCAAGGAAGTGGTGGATTAAAACTGATTGGAATATAATGTTGCTTTATAATGAACTTTATACAATCATAAAAATTCATTTTAGACTAAACTGGGTATTAAGATTCATTCTTGATTGGATCACTTAGTATATTAATATATTTTTTCTAAAAGTCAACTCTATTATTCTTTTGTGTAGTCTAGTTTGCTTTAGTTGGCAGGAACAATAAATTAAGATCACGTGGGACAATTAATTAAGATCACGTGGGACAACGGATGCTTCCATCAGCCTAAACAAATAAATTACATCCCTAATGCTAAAGTATATATGAACTAACTATTTACATTATCACTGATCCTCCGGTTACAGGTAAAAAGTTAAATCTCCCTAAGCGTATGAAAATATCGTCCGACTTTACAGCTACTTATTCTATAGAAAGGCCTGCTGTGAAATTGAAATGCATGCCTCCTTCCAATGAAGAAAACTGAATGCACGTTGTAGATTTCAATCTAATCACTTATCCATCTTTACAAATGGTAATAGTTAATCTGCAAGGGAGCTGTCACATAATATACTAGAAGTGAAGAGAAGTAGTTATCAAAACTAGGACCATATATGTCATGATACAGTCCACAGAGAAAAATCCATTGAAACACACAATGAAATTTATAAGCCAAGATATATATCTAAGGATTTTATATAGAAATTCAAAAGTCACGTTAGAGAAAGATCAATAAAATATGTGTTAAATTTCTTCATGTTGAACTAAAATCTTTAAATTATTTTAATGATGATAAATTAATGCAGGATAAGCTAATTCATCGATAGACTGACTTGGCAGCACAAAAAGAACCCCTCGGATGAGCCATAAAGATGAAAAGCCAACCAAGCAGAAATCATAAAGGATAGCATCGATCATGAAAGGATTTAACATGGGCGTTCAAGACAAAAAGAAGCTTCAACAACATTCACAGAGAAAATGAGCCAATATCATTGGAAGATCAAATCTCGACGTCTCCACAAGAAAATAAATCTGCTCAAATTTGTCAGGATAAAAAGATCCAAAAAGATCGTAAATCAAATAAACTCCAGCAAGATTCGCAGAAGGCATCAACAACTGTCAAAGGAAGATCATTCTTTATCGTCCCCGAAAGGAAGAAAAAATTGCCAAATCCATCAAGATCAAGGCATCGATCCAAATCAATCGAAGATACCAATCATCTCCTCAATCATATCAAGGAAAATAGTTTGAGCAAAATCCCTTGGGTTATCTCTTAAAGAGCTATTAATCAAGCCGTTAACCTAAATTCATCAATCTTATTGAGTTGGGTGTGTTTAAGATTTCTTCTTTAATGCCCACAAAATTTTGTGTTTGAGTTCCACAGGTAAATGACATGATTTTTCATAGACGAGCTGATGTGGTGACATACCTATGGGTGATTTAAATGTTGTATGATATGCCCATAAAACATCATCTAATCTCCTTGACCAGTCTGTTCTGTTGGTATTAACTGTCTTGACCAAGATTGTCTTGATCTCCCAGTTTGAGACTTCTACTTGTCCACTTGTCTGCGGATGGTAAGGTGTTTCTACCTTATGCTTGACTCCATATTTCTCTAGCAAACCTAGGAATAACCTATTGTGGAAGTGTGATTCACCATCACTGATGACTGCCCTTGTATTGCCAAATCTAGATAAGATGTTCCTTCGCAAGAACACAGTGACTGACTTACTCTTATTATTTGGAAGTGCTACAACTTTCACCCATTTAGAAGCATAATCAATTGCCACCAATATGTATTTCATCCCAAAGGAACTTACAAATAGGCACATGAAGTTAATTCCCCATACATCAAATAACTCCACTTTAAAAATGGGTGTCAGAGGTAGCTCATGTCTCAATATACTCCTCCCTCTCATTGACATTTATCACAAATTTTTGCAAAGTCATGAGCATCTTGGTGAATGGTAGACCAATAGTAACCACACTATAGTATTTCTTGTTTTGTGTGAATGCCACTGTGATGCCCTCTAGTGGGGGACGAATGGCATGTATCAAGAATGTAAATCATCTCATTTTTGGGAAAACACCTTCTAATTATGTTGACACCGCAAATTCTGAATAGGTATGGCTCATCCCAGTAAAATTTCCTAACATCATGGAGAAATTCCTCTTTTGATGAAAGCTCATATATTCTAGCATTACATCACTTATAAAATAATTTGGAAAATCTACTAACCATGGAATCAAATCATGTGAGGCAGCCAATATCTGTTTGTTTGGAAAGGAATCATTGATCTCCAATTCACTTCCCATATTTCCTTCTTCCTCCAATCGAGATAGATGGTCTGCAACTTGATTTTCTGTATCCCTTCTGTCTTTCACCTCAAAATCAAATTCCTATAGTAATAGTACCCAATGAATAAGTCAACGTTTTGCATCCTTTTTGGTCATTAGATAGCAAATTGCTGCACGTTCAGTGTGCACTACCACAACTGTAGCACGAAATTTCTCAAAGGCATATATAAAAGTTAACAACTCTTGCTTTTTGACTATATAGTTCTTTTATGCTTCATTAAAAGCCTTGCTAGCTTAATAGATGGGATAAAAGATCTTATCATGTTTTTGTCCAAGGAAAACACACAAAGTTACACCACTAGCGTCACACATAATCTCGAATGGGTTACTCCAATTAGGGGACACTATGGTGTTGTGATGATCTTCTCCGTTAGACACTCAAATGCCTTGAGCCAGGCTTTATTAAAGACAAACTTTGCATCTTTCTCCAACAATCTACATAAACGCTTAGCAGTTTTTGAAAAATCATTAGTAAGCAACCAATAGAAACCAACATCCCCTGGAATACTACGAATCCCCTTAACAGAGATAGGTGGTGGAAGTTTTGTAATAACTTCAATTTTTGCCTAGTCCACCTCAATACACTTTTCGAAAATCTTATGCCTCAGTACTATCCCTTATGTGACTATAAATTGACATTTTTTTCAATTTACACCAGATTTATCTCTTCACATTGCTTAAGTACTGCGGCTAGGTGTGATAAGCAATCCTCGAATGAGTCACCCACCACCGAAAATTCATCCATAAACACCCCTATAGTTTCTTCCACCATGTCTGAGAATATGGACATTATGTATCTCTGGAATGTGGTTGGCGCATTGCATATCCCAAAAGGCATCCTTTTGAAAGTGAATGTTCCATAAGGACATGTAAATATCATCTTCTTCTAATCTTCTGGTGCAATAGAAATCTGGTTGTATCCTGAGTATCTATCACGGAAGCAGTAATATACTCTCCCTGCTAGCCTATCTATCATCTTGATCCATAAAGGAAAGTGGAAAGTGATATTTTTCTATGTAGTTGTTCAATTATTGGTAATTCATATGTCCTGTCCATCTAGTCACAGTTCTAGTGGGTACAAGCTCATTCTTCTCGTTTTGAACTACTCTCATCCCTCCTTTATTTGGTACCACTGTACTAGGCTAACCCATTGAATATTAGAGATTGGATAAACCACCCCTGCATCTAACTACTTAATGATTTCTTTCTTACCACTTTTTGCATGATTATATTTAGCCTTCTTTGGTGCTTAATACTAGGTGTGCAATCTTCCTTCAATTTAATCTTATGAGTGTGAATCGCTGGTGGGATATCAATAATGTTTGGAATGGTCCATCCTATGACTCTTTTGTAAGTTCTCAGAATAGAGATCAATGCTTCTACCTACCAATCCAACAACTTTGTGGATATAATTACCGGCAATGTGTTATGAGGACCAAGAAATACATACTGAAGATGAAGAGGCAATGACTTATGCTTCAACATTGGTGGCTCTTCTATTGATGGCTTAGTAGGAGGGTTTGCTCTATTTTTCAAATCAAGATACAATTTTTTAGGTGCATATGAGTAGGCACCACATCCTATTATAACTTTCACCCTCTCATCTAATCTTGTAGCTTCCCATTCATTCAGTTTAAACAATGCTGATGTCAAGACTTCAGTTGTACAACTTTCTTCTATTAATTCTATAACTGCATCAATCACAGATATTACAGCCAAATCATTTAGTTGTCGTATGACTCTGCAGACATTGAATACTACTTCTTCATTGTTCAGCCTGAGTTTTAGTTCTCCACCCTCTATATGTACTAATGCTCTTCTAGTGGACAAGAATGGGCGTCGCAAAATAATGGGTACTTCAAAATCAACATCGCAATCCAATATGATAAAGTCTATTGAAAATATAAATATCTCCACTTTGACTAGAACATCAATCAGTACACCCACTGGCTTTTTTACTGTTCGATTTGCCATTAGTAACCGCATTGTAGTTGTTCTGGGGGCTCCCAAGCTTAGCTGCTCATATACAGCCAAAGGCATCAAATTTATGTTGGCTCCCAGATCACATAATGCCTTGGCAAAATTCACTACTCCAATTGTATTGGGCATTGTGAAAGCTCCAGGATCTTCCTTTTTTCCGCACTAACAAGTATGATGCTGTTGCACTACAGTGGTGAATGTTATCCTTAGGATCAAAGATTATTTTTCTCTTTTTAGTCACCAACTCGTTCATAAACCTTGCGTATCTTGGCATTTGCTCTAGTGCTTCCACCAATGGAATATTGATGTATATCTGCTTTAACATAGAAATAATTTTGTGAAATTTTTCATCCTCCACTTTCCTTTTAAGGAGTTGGGGAAAGGGGAAGGTGGTCTTGGGATCTGTTTGTATAATTTATGATTTTGTACTGCCCATCCTTCTTATCCCTCATCTTTCTTAGCTTGTGACGCTTCCTTGCTTCCACTCTCCTCTGTGATACGCACCCTAGGGCTATGCACCGCTACAGACATCACTGCGTCTGTCTGGTGGCACCCCATTCTCCTCACTATGCTAATAGGACACCACGTCGCACTCCGCCTGTTATACCCCGTAAGATTTCCGACACCTAGATGGCCTATTCACACGGTGGTTAAGCATATTTGAAAGCCATGCGTGCTAGGGAAAGGCCCGGAAAAGGATCGGACGAGTAGCCTGTCGAACCATCGCGGAAGGAGCCCGGGCAGAGCCCCTCCGCGATGGCAACGTGTCACGGAGCCTCCGTGACACGTTGGCCCTGTCCAGGCCCAACTATATAAGCCCTCCACTTCGGTTTTAAATGAAATAATTCTCATAATTTCCAGTGAAAACAGAGAGAAAAACCAGAGAGGAAAAGGGAACGAAGGTTTCTTGATAATTTTCATCTGATTACGCTGCCAAATGTAGTCCAAATCTAAATTAACTCCAGATACCGAAGTAATTAGCAGCAGGGAGCATTCCTACTGATTTAGTTTCGCGAAATACGGCCGATGAATCGTCGTGCTACCGGGCTAAGGTAAGTGGAATTGCTCCAAACTAGTGTCTATGTGTTCCTAGCTGTGAAATGAATACTTCTCCCTTCTGGACTTCTGGAAAATAGCGAGTTTTCGACCGTCTTTCGATAAGCCTAAGTTTAGGCTATAATTATATCGAAAGTGATGTCGTCCTTCAGAATAAAGTTGTATTTAGTACTGATTGACGTATATATGAATGCAGTTGGGAGAAATAGCTGGAATACTGACCAAGCTAAGCCAGTTAGTCGGGAAATCAGAAGCGAAGGTATGTAAAGCTAGTTTCCTCGGCAAGTTAGTAGTCTCGGTATAGTAAAATAGTTTAAAGGCCAGTAGAATGTTCAAAAGTCGTGTGTTATGTTTATTATGAATATTGGTACGATATTGGAAGCATCATGTTATGTATAGCGTGAAACTTGCTAGCATGATACAAATTCTAATACAAAGTGTTAGGAACTGTACAACATGCCCAGTATGTGATTTAGTAAAGTATGTTAGGATAGTATCGTATTCAGTTGAAACTTAGTAAAGCAATATAAGTATCTGTAAGGTATCTCAGAAGTAGAATGGTAGGTTAAAATGAAGTTTAGAAAGCATGTTAGAAATAGTAAATCATATTACTATAAAAACCCAGTTATACAACATGATTTCCAGCAGAAAAACTGTATCTTGTTCAACATTAGACTCAGCACAGTATGACAGAAGATTATATATATATATATATACCATTATTAGTCTCAGCATATATTAAATACATACATATCACTATCACTAGTTCAGCATACAGTATGTACAGATACATTATCATCACTGGCTTCAGCATGTGGTATATGCAGATAGTATTATTAGTTGAGACCACTGTATTGTCTTGGGGTTGGATTACCTAGCATCCACGACCGCCCCAGGGTTAATAGCTGTATCGACTCGTCCGCCAGAGGGCGAGGATGCGTCGCTCTACGGAGTAGCATGCCGTCCCACAGGGGATGAAGATGGGATGCCAGTTTCCCTATATTGTGCCTTGGTCGGCCTTTATACACCCCCGTCGAGCGGGTACGCCCGGGGTATTGATTTAGGAGTCCTCCTGACTCAGTTACAGTTATAGTCAGGGGCTCAGCGAGCCCAAGTGCATACCCAGGGGATCGGCAGGATGCTTATAGTTATTATAGGAGATGGGACGACCGGGGTAGGGGTATAGATTGCGTGTTGATTGTACCTCCCGGCTTATGGGGGTCGGGTAAGGTTTGTGTGTGCTATGCTATGTTATGTTGTGTTATGCCATGTTACACTAGATATGAGTAGATCGACAGTAGAGCGATACATCTCCAGGTATGACTCCTACTCCTTCCAGCATGGTTAAGAGTAGGCTTAGTTTTACATTTTCAGTCAGTTTAGTCTATTCCTTCCTATTTCAGTTCCATCAGTTGTATTCTTGTTTTCAGATATTTTTTAGTTGTTGTTTTACATACTCAGTACCAGCGGTACTGACGCCCCTTGGGGGCGCTGCATTACTTGCCTGCATGTACTCATAGACGAGGGGCTGATACCTCGTGATTCCAGCCAGCTCACAGGATCATCAGCTCTAGTCATCCGGAGCTAGATAGCTAGAGGTTTATCCCTTTTCTTTTGTTGTACAACATGGGTAGGCCGGGGCCCTGTCCCGACCATCTTATCAGTACTCTTAGAGGCTTGCAGTCTGTATATATTTCCCTGTGGTCAGTTGAGCCGGTCGTGTGAGGCCGTGCAGCTTGTTATAGTTGTTTAGCATTTCAGTTATGTTGGCCGTGTGAGGCCTTATCCAATCAGTAGTGGTGACCTTGCATGTCACGTAGCTGTTTCAGCATTTGTTATATTGATTTACAGATAACTAGACAGCATGGTGTCCTTGTCGGCTCGCATAGGCTCCCTTATATTGAGATGTTTCTGGTTAGTTGTTAGTACAGGCACAGGTGGCTATAGGCCTAGTTGGCCGGAGGCTGTGTTTACAACCGTTATATAGCCCTTTGTTTCCAGAAATCTGAGTTAGAGCCAGCCAGGCACCAGATATGCTCAGGCTCAGTAGTTTAGTGGTTCAGGTCCTAGTAGGGCACCAGGTGCCAGTCATACCCCCCAAGGCGGGGCGTGACAAACTTGGTATCAGAGCAGGTCGTATCCCAGGGAGTTTGCAAGCCGTGCTAAGTAGAGTCCTGTCTATGGATGTGTTGTGCACCACATACTATGGGTAGGAGGCTGCAAGGCATGATAGGATGGTTGGCTTTTATTCTTATTCAATCGTGCTGTAGAGCGGTACAGCATAGGGTTGAGTCCCTAAAGCTTACGGTATTCTTTGGTTACAGATAATGTCAGACCAGCGACATCCTATCACAGGCCGGAGCCTAGATATTGCAGCAGGGGAAGGCACCAGCAGGATGCCTCACCCTCGTTTAAACAGCCCGATCAGAGGGCACTACAGAGGCATCTTCCCAGTCTTCTCAGCAGTCTCCACCACATCATGAGCCACTTGGGGAGACACTACCTCCAGCATTCCCTATACCGATACCTTTCGATCAGGAGGTTAGAAGTGCGGTAGTCATGTTAGCACAGATGATGGCTGCTC
Source organism: Datura wrightii (assembly GCA_035772735.1). Classification (NCBI taxonomy): domain Eukaryota; kingdom Viridiplantae; phylum Streptophyta; class Magnoliopsida; order Solanales; family Solanaceae; genus Datura; species Datura wrightii. Next base: position 13,890,609 of record JASDFA010000006.1, on the reverse strand, counting down.
AGCATCAGCTGATGCCGTCTATAGTTGCGGAGTCGTCAGGAGGGACCGGTAGTTTGAGTGTCCGAGAGTTCGTGGCTCTGAATCCCCCACAGTTTATAGGTACGGACCGGACAGAGGACCCTCAGGATTTTCTAGATCAGATGCAAAGAATTTTCAGGGTTATGCATGCCACGCCTACAAAATCGGTTGAGTTGGCAGCATTCCGGTAACGGGACATCGCCGTATTGTGGTATGAAAGCTGGGAAAGGTCCCGAGGGAGAGATGTTTCCCCTCCGACCTGGTCCAGCTTCTTAGGAGCTTTTCTGGATCACTATTTGCCACAGGAGATTCGACAGGCTCGGGTGGACCAGTTTCTACATCTAGAGCAGGGGGCCATGAGTGTTCAGGAATACGCCTTGCGGTTTGATTCTTTGGCCCGATACGCACCGACCTTTGTGGATACCATGGCATCCAGAGTACACCGCTTTATCATGGGGTTGAATCCAGAATATGTTGAGACTTGTATTACGGCCTCACTGCGAGAGTACATGGATATTGCCCGAGTTCAGGCATTTGCCCAGAATATTGAGGGCATTAGGCAGCGGCATCGGGAGATCAGGAGGACCAATCAGGAAAGGTGTTGCAGGGACAGGCCAGTTGAGTTACAGAGGAAGGCTCGGGAAGGACCTAGGACACGATTGTTAGATAGGCCGCCCAGGCCCCCGCCTCCACCACAGCCGCAGAGGGGTAGATTTAGCCGCAGGGGGCAGTCAGAGACCGGCAGAGGCTCACAGATTGTAGATTCATTATTACAGAGGAGGGCAGAGTAGAGTAGGTATACCCTACCACTTTGCCCTATATGCAGCCGACGCCACTCTGGAGCATGCAGGTATGGCTCCACCGGATGTTATATTTGTGGCCAAGAGGGCCATTTGATGAGAAATTGCCCAGCCAAAGGTCAGGAGGATCGGGATAGACAGGACAGGGCATCCGCAGGGTCACGAGCTACAGCATCCTCGGCAGGGCGCAGGCCCTCAGTTTCAGTAGGCAGGGGTCGGGGCAGATCAGGGGCCTCCAGTGTAGGTGCGGGTCCAAGCCGCACATATGGTTTACCAGGGAGGCAGGATTCAGAAGCGTCACCTGATGTTGTGACAGGTATGATAACTATCTGCTCACACCCTGCTTATGTACTGATTGATCCAGGATCTACTTTGTCCTACATTACTCCATTTGTGGCACGGAAGTTCAATATTGCACCATAATTATTGCAGCAACCCTTTTCAGTATCCACACCCGTCGGTGACTCTATTGTGGCCAGTAGAATTTACCGGGGGTGTACCGTAGAGGTTGCTGACCATCAGACCACAGTAGATCTGGTCGAGTTAGAAATGATAGACTTCGATGCCATAATGGGTATGGATTGGCTAGTGCCGTGCTTTGCCAATGTTGAGTGTTGGACCAAGACGGTTCGATTCCACTTTCCAGGAGAGGCAGTGCGGGAGTGGAAGGGCAGCACCGCTACTCCAAAAGGTAGGTTTATTTCGTACCTTCAGGCGAGGAAGTTTATGACTAAGGGATGTATCTACCACCTAGTCAGGGTTCAGGATGTCCAAGAAGAATCTCCGACACTCCAGTCTGTTCCGGTGGTGAATGAGTTCCCTGATGTGTTTCCCGATGAGTTACCTGGTATTCCCCCAGAGAGGGAAATAGATTTATTACCAGGCACTCAGCCTATATTAATTCCTCCTTATCGTATGGCTCCTGCAGAACTCAGAGAATTAAAGGAGCAGCTGAAAGACTTGTTGGATAAAGGTTTTATTAGGCCGAGTACTTCACCATGGGGTCCGCCAGTTCTGTTTGTGAGAAAGAAAGATGGCTCACTCCGTATGTGCATAGATTATCGGCAGTTGAATAAAGTTACAGTGAAGAATAAGTATCTACTTCCCAGAATAGATGATTTGTTTGATCAGTTACAAGGGGCCAGATACTTTTCTAAGATTGACTTGCGGTCCGGATATCACCAAGTTCGAGTTCGTGAAAGAGATATTCCTAAAACGGCGTTTAGGACCCGATATGGACACTTCGAATTTTTAGTTATGTCCTTTGGGTTAACGAATGCCCCAGCAATATTCATGGACCTGATGAACAGTATTTTCAAACCTTTCCTGGACTTGTTCGTAATAGTATTTATTGATGACATTCTGGTGTATTCTCGCTCTGAAGTAGATCACCGGACTCATTTGCGGACAGTGCTCCAGATCCTCAGGGACCGCCAGTTATATGCTAAATTTTCTAAGTGTGAATTCTGGCTTAACTCAGTAGCCTTCCTAGGGCATATTGTGTCGGATGCTGGTATACAGGTTGACACGCAGAAGATAGCAGCAGTTAAAACCTGGCCTAGGCCTACCACTCCGACCGAAGTCTGCAGTTTTCTGGGGTTAGCGGGATATTACAGGAGATTTGTTGAGGGATTCTCTACCATAGCGGCACCTCTGACCAAACTGACGCAGAAAACAACGAAGTTTCAGTGGACAGAGGCATGTGAGCAGAGCTTCCAGTAGTTAAAAGACAGATTAACCTCTGCCCTAGTGTTAGCATTGTCAGAAGGTACAGAAGGGTATTCGGTATATTGCGACGCATCAGGCGTTGGGTTAGGTTGTGTGTTGATGCAGCATGGTAAAGTGATTGCGTATACATCCAGACAGCTGAGGAAACACGAAAAGAATTACCCTACCCACGACCTGGAGTTAGCCGCAGTGATCCACGCCTTGAAAATGTGGAGACATTACTTGTATGGCATCCATGTTGAATTTTTTACAGATCACAAGAGCCTACAGTATATCTTCACTCAGAGGGAGTTGAATCTGAGGCAACGTTGGTGGTTGGAGCTATTAAAGGATTATGACGTGAATATTTTGTACCACCCAGGGAAAGCTAATGTTGTAGCAGATGCTCTCAGTCGTAAGTCCATGGGGAGTTTGGTGTATTTGCAGCCCGAGCAGCGGGAATTGGTTAGGGAGATACATCAGTTAGCTAGCCTAGCCATTCGTGTAGCAGAAGCAGAGGACGGTAGCGCGGTAATTCAGAACACCGCCGTGTCATCATTAGTTGTGGAAGTGAAAGAACGGCAATATGAGGATCCTGACCTGATCCAGCTCAAAGACAGAATCCAGCAGGGTAAAGCGCCAGATTTTTAGGTAACTGAGGAAGAAGTGCTGTTATGTAAAGGTTGCCTATGTGTTCCAGATGTTTCAGGGCTCCGCCAGCAGATTATGAATGAAGTACATTACGCCCGTTATTCTCTTCATCCCGGTGCGACAAAAATGTACCATGATATCAAAGAAAACTACTGGTGGCCAGGTATGAAAAGAGAAATTGCTGAATTTGTAGCTCAGTGTCCTAACTGCCAACAGGTGAAAGCAGAACATCAGAAACCAGGCGGTTTGACTCAGGACATAGCTGTGCCTCTCTGGAAATGGGAAGCAGTGAATATGGATTTTGTGGCAGGATTACCTCGTACCAGACACAGATATGACTCTATATGGGTGATAGTTGATAGATTGACAAAATCAGCTCATTTCCTGCCAGTAAGAGCTACTTTCTCGGCCAAAGATTATGCGGAGTTGTATATCTGGGAAATAGTCAGATTGCATAGAGTACCGGTATCCATTATTTCAGACAGAGGAGTACAGTTTACGGCTAGATTTTGGAAATCGTTTCAGAGGGGTCTGCGGACGCAGATTAATTTGAGCACAACATTCCACCCTCAGACAGATGGACAGGATGAGCGCACTATTTAGACGCTTGAAGATATGTTGCGAGCGTGTGTGCTAGATTTCGGTGGTAGCTGGGATGAGCATTTGCCGTTAATTGAATTTGCTTATAATAACAGCTATCACTCAGCCATCCGGATGGCGCCTTTTGAGGCATTATACGGGCAAAAATGCAGATCGCTGATTGGTTGGTTTGAAATAGGAGAATCAGCGTTGGTTGGGCCAGACATCGTTCAGCAGTCAGAGGAAAAGGTAAAGCTTATCTGAGAACGCTTACTGACTGCACAGAGCCGCCAGAAATCATATGTAGATGTGCGGCGCAGAGACTTGGAGTTTGATGTGAATGACTGGGTATTTTTGAAAGTATCCCCAATGAAAGGGGTGATGAGATTCGGCAAGAAAGGTAAGCTTAGTCCGAGATTTGTTGGGCCTTATCAGATTTGTTGAACTTGCCTCCAGAATTAGAATCCGTTCATCCGGTCTTCCATGTATCTATGCTGAGGAAATGCATTGGAGACCCATCCAGAGCAGTCCCAGTCCAGGATATCTAGGTTACAAAAAAGCTGGCCTATGAAGAGGTTCCAGTAGCTATCCTAGACAGACAGATTCGCAGATTGAGGACTAAAGATATTGCGTCTGTCAAGGTATTGTGGCATAACAGGAACCGAGAGGAGATGACGTGGGAAGCTGAGAAAGATATGAAAGCTAAATATCCTCACTTATTCCAGGCCTAGTCAGACGACAGGTATGTCCGTATTATTAATTATGCAGTACTTTATGGTTGTATATGTACAAATGAGAAAGATTGATGTTTAGCTATCAAGTGAATCTTAAAGTATTGTATGCAGTACCTGTATTGGACTTTTCTGCGTTTCAGGTTTTTGGTATAGTCTATATTACAGGGGAAACTCTACCGAAATTTTTCTAAATAAGTAAGTTGAGAAGTCCTCTAGATAGCAGTTTCCATTCGAGGACGAATGTTCTTAATGGGGGGGGTGGGAGAATGTTATACCCCATAAGATTTCCGACAGCTAGATGGCCTATTCGCACGGTGGTTAAGCATATTTGAAAGCCATACTTGCTAGGAAAAGGCCCGGAAAAGGATCGGACGAGTAGCCTGTCGAACCATCGCGGAAGGAGCCCGGGCAGAGCCCCTCCGCAATGGCAACGTGTCACGGAGGTGGATCCTCCTCGTTGGCTCCGTGACACGTTGGCCCTGTCCAGGCCCAACTATATAAGCCCTCCACTTCGGTTTTAAATGAAATAATTCTCATAATTTCCAGCGAAAACAGAGAGAAAAACTAGAGAGGAAAAGGGAACGAAGGTTTCTTGATAATTTCCGTCCGATTACGCTGCCAAACGTAGTCCAAATCTAAATTAACTCCAGATACCGAAGTAATTAGCAGCAGGGAGCATTCCTACGGATTTAGTTTCGCGAAATACGGCCGACAAATCGTCGTGCTACCGGGATAAGGTAAGTGGAATTGCTCCAAACTAGTGTCTATGTGTTCCTAGCTGTGAAGTGAATACTTCTCCCTTCTGGACTTCTGGAAAATAGCGAGTTTTCGACCGTGTTTCGATAAGCCTAAGTTTAGGCTATAATTATATCGAAAGTGATGTCGTCCTTCAGAATAAAGTTGTATTTAGTACTGATTGACGTATATATGAATGCAGTTGGGAGAAATAGCTGGAATACTGACCGAGCTACGCCAGTTAGTCGGGAAATGAGAAGCGAAGGTATGTAAAGCTAGTTTCCTCGGCAAGTTAGTTGTCTCGGTATAGTAAAATAGTTTAAAGGCCAGTAGAATGTTCAGAAGTCGTGTGTTATGTTTATTATGAATATTGGTACGATATTGGAATCATCTTGTTATGTATAGCGTGAAACTTGCTAGCATGATACAAATTCTAATACAAAGTGTTAGGACTGTACATCATGCCCAGTATGTGATTTAGTAAAGTATGTTAGGATAGTATCGTATTCAGTTGAAACTTAGTAAAGCAATATAAGTATCTGTAAGGTATCTCAGAAGTAGAATGGTAGGTTAAAATGAAGTTTAGAAAGCATGTTAGAAATAGTAAATCATATTACTATAAAAACTCAGTTATACAACATGATTTCAAGCAGAAAAACTGTATCTTGTTCAACATTAGACTCAGCACAGTATGACAGAAGATTATATATATATATATATATATATATACCATTATTAGTCTCAACATATATTAAATACATACATATCACGATCACTAGTTCAGCATACAGTATGTACAGATACATTATCATCACTGGCTTCAGCATGTGGTATATGAAGATAGTATTACTAGTTGAGACCATTGTATTGTCTTGGGGTTGGATTACCTAGCATCCACGACCGCCCCAGGGTTAATAGCTGTATCGACTCGTCCGCCAGAGGGCGAGGATGCATCGCTCTACGGAGTGGCATACCGTCCCACAGGAGACGAAGATGGGATGCCAGTTTCCCCATATTGTGCCTTGGTCGGCCTTTATACACCCCCGTCGAGCGGGTACTCCCGGGGTGTTGATTCAGGAGTCCTCTGGACTCATTTATAGTTATAGTCAGGGGCTCAGCGAGCCAAAGTGCATACCCAGGGGATCGGCAGGATGCTTATAGTTATTATAGGAGATGGGACGATCGGGGTAGGGGTATAGATTGCATGTTGATTGTACCTCCCGGCTTATTGGGGCCGGGTAAGGTTTGTGTGTGCTATGCTATGTTATGTTGTGTTATGCCATGTTACACTAGATATGAGTAGATCGACAGTAGAGCGATACATCTCCAGGTATGACTCCTACTCCTTCCAGTATGGTTAAGAGTAGGCTTAGCTCTACATTTTCAGTCAGTTTAGTCTATTCCTTCCTATTTCAGTTCCATCAGTTGTATTCTTATTTTTAGATATTTTTCAGTTGTTGTTTTACATACTCAGTACCAGCAGTACTGACGCCCCTTGGGGGCGCTGCATTACTTGCCTACAGGTATTCATAGACGAGGGGCTGATACCTCGTGATTCCAGCCAGCTCATAGGGTCATCAGCTCCAGTCATCCGGAGCTAGATAGCTAGAGGTTTATCCCTTTTTTTTGTTGTACAACATGGGTAGGCCGGGGCCCTGTCCCGACCATCTTATCAGTACTCTTAAAGGCTTGCAGTCTGTATATATTTCCCTGTGGTCAGTTGAGCCGGTCGTGTGAGGTCGTGCAGCTTGTTATAGTTGTTTAGCATTTCAGTTATGTTGGCCGTGTGAGGCCTTATCCAGTCAGTAGTGGTGACCTTGTCGGTCACGTAGCTGTTTCAACATTTGTTATGTTGATTTACAGATAACTAGACAGCATGGTGGCCTTGTCGGCCCGCATAGGCTCCCTTTTATTGAGATGTTTTTGGTTAGCTGTTAGTACAGGCACAGGTGGCTATAGGCCCAGTTGGCCGGAGGCTGTGTTTACAGCCGTTATATAGCCCTTTGTTTCCAGAAATCTGAGTTAGAGCCAGCCAGGCACCAGATGTGCTCAGGCTCAGTAGTTTAGTGGTTCAGGTCCTAGTAAGGCACCAGGTGCCAGTCATACCCCCCAAGGCGGGGCGTGACACCGCCCTACTCCTTTCTTGCGGCGCATCGCGGGTCTCTATGCCTTGACTTGCTGGAGCGTTGTGCCGCTCAGTACGGAGGTCAGACAATGCCCTACTTTGCTTTTTTGCTTCCATTGGTCCTAGATTGTTCTCTTCTGTAGTGGAGCCTGTTTTGAGTGGTTGTTGCTCAAAGGTGGTTCTGCCGCTTCTCGTTGCTACAATTATGCACTGATCCTCCTTAAATCTCATCTTTGACACTATTGACATTTGTATTATTTGTCTCTCCAACTGTGTGATTGATAAGGAGTGTGATTCAACCATCCTACCCATTCTAGAAAGCTTTTCACGCATCTTATTTACCCCTGACTCTGTGGACTCAAGTTTTATAAAGACTTGGATGAGTATGGATTCTATCTTATCATCTCTAGAATTACTTAGTGATGGTCTATTATTTCTCTGATTGCTTTGCTCTCCGTCACCGTAACATGTCTGGTTATATTATTTTCGACCTTGATTCCCGAGATTGCACGGCCAGCTATGTGAATTAGACACTAGGGTACAAGCTTGAAAATCCACTGTGTGATGGTCAGCGAAGTTAGCCTCTTCCTCGTAGTCGGGGTAATAATCATCATACCTATATGTTTCTCTCTGCATGTTAACCGTTTGCACCTTGCGGGTATTCATATTATCCAAGTGCTTGGTAATTAGTTCCATCTGAGCTTTGATTTGGGTCATGTATTGATCACGTTCCATATCTCTTCTTTATAACTCTGTTGGCACTCCCCTAGAGTGATTTACAACTCCGCCTCAGATTTAATGTTGTACCAAGCCCAGCTAGTTTTTGTAAACTTGTGTAGTATCTCACTAGCTTCCTTGGAAGTGTGTCACATAATGGAATCTTCTGCCATGTTGTTAGCAATCAACTTGTTTGTAGAGATGAGTGACCTATAGAATATTTCTAGAAGAACTTTGTTTGGAAGCTTAGGATTTAAACATTGTTTTAACTTTTTTTAAAATCTAAACCAGACCTCATGCAGAGCCTCCCCCGCTGTCTGTCTAAAATTGTTTATCTCATCCCTTAGTTGAATCATTCATGAGGATGGGAAGAACCTATGCAAGAAAGTTGTAGTCAACTCCGCCCAAGTAGTAATAGATTCATCTGGAATCACCCAAATTGTAGCTTACCCAATCAGGGAGAACGGGAACAACCTAAGTTTGATAGCCTGTTGTGTCACCCCTGGCAGACTATATGCATTGCATATTCCGATAAAATTGATTAAGTGCTGATTGGGATTTTCTTTGTTCAGTCCTTTAAATAGCCCTTTCATATTCAACAACTGAATCATAATACTGGTGTTATGTCGAATTTAGCATTAGCTAGCAATGGGGGTGGCACTATTGCTCTAGTGAAGACAACCTCTTCTAGATTAATATTCTCTCCATAGATCGCATCTCTCTTGGCCTGCCGCTGCTGTTAGACCTTTCATCCCTTTGTAACACTTTGGTTCGCTGTTCCTTCGTAAATCCTTCCCACAGAGGAAGGTGAAACTACCAGCCTTAGTCTGCCAGATCCTATGGAGGCACAAGCACAAACAAAAACAAAAATGTAACTTACGAAATAAAGATTACCACTCAGGCTTATACACCAATTAACTATTTCTTAACTATATTCCTTGGTAACGGTGCCAAAATTTTGATAATGCTCAAATTACACCTTGCAATTGAAGTATAAAGCAGTCGCTGTTAAATATAGTAACCCAACTTAGGTTGGGGTTGATCCCACAGAAAATAGAGAAGAAACATTATATTAATGATGAATAAACTAACTTGAAATCAATATTTCAAAAGGGGGTTTGTAAATAAAAAGAGAAAATAATTCTAACAAAGATTAAATTGTGTATCACATTATCAACAAAATTAGGACTATGTTCCCCATGATTCCATAACTTAGTAGGCTTTTACTAGTATCTATCCTAGTGAATTTTGTGTAATACTAATGATTAAGTTCATCTAACGTCTCTCGGCATACATAGATGAATTTCACCTATCTCCTCTCAGACTCAAAGTGTGTATATCTTTTCCTCTCCATAGGTTTTTACTTTACTATCCTTGGTTAGAGCTCACATTAATTTACATGAGGGCTGGTAGCCTCAAATTACCATTGTTATTCTCTTTTCCTAACTTCAACATCCTTGGTCAGGTAAGTTGAAGATACAGACAAGTTTCAACATTTGCAACTGCTGAAACTAATTAAAATGATGAGAATAATAATTCACCCAATTCACCATTCAAGAATCACTATTTTATTATGCCTACATTCGTTAATCCATCGTGTCTCCCACAACCCTAGCTTAAGATATTTAGCCGCTCATGTTTATGAGAAAATAAATAAAAGATATAGAAGAATTCATAATGAAATACTTACTTTAATATACATGTGTTCAAAAAAAATCTCCAAAGCTATATTGAGTCATAAGAACTTGATGAGTTTCCAACAAATATTCAATTAAGTTATTACTCAAATTCATAAAGTATGAATTATGCAAACTTGAATCTAATCACATTATGTGTGAGACAAAAAAGTGACACCTAAAACATGTTATGAGAGGGTAATTATAATATTAGATTAAGCCTTCGTTGTTCCTTCTTGAATTTGAATTTGGTTTTGCAGCTTCTGTTCCTAGTCGAACTGGGATTGAAATCTCCCACGCCCGAACACTTGCTATGCGTTGCGCCCCTCCCCTCCCCCGGCAACATGGACTGGCTCATCGTGCTTCTGGGTGCTCTAGATGTGCCTGTGTAGTGTGCAGGCCTTAGCACAGCTATGCCTATGCGCTGCTAACTTCTATCATTTTCGTCTCGTCAACCCCATTTTGCCATTCTTGCTCTATTAAGCCACATTTAAAAATGCCTAAAATTTATCACTTTAATACCTAAAAGCATCTAATCATGTGTGTTAGCTCTTTTTCACAAATATATCATAAAACACAAGAAAACACATATAACTTATCCTCAAAACATAGCTAAGTATGGGAAAAATATGGCTAATAAATGCGTAAATACACCATTCATCATGTAAAACCTTTTCCCCTCCTCGCACTCCTCAACAAAATGGCATTGTTGAAAGGAAAAATCGTTCATGAAGGGACACAACAAGGACCATGCTCATTGAATAAAATCTTCCTGATTATTTATGGGCAGAAGTTGTAAGTACTGTGTGTCATATTCTTAGTAGATGTCTCATTCGACCTATGTTGAAAAAGACACCTTATGAACTATGAAAAGGTAAGAAGCCCAATATTAGTTACTTTCACCCATTTGGATGCAAATGCTTTATTCATAATAATGAAAAAGTAATCTTGGAAAGTTCGACCCTCGAGTGATGAAAGAATTTTTCTTGGATATGTTCCTCTGAGCAAATCTTTTAGAGTTTTTAATAAACAAATATTATCTATGGAAGAATCAGTTCATGTTGTTTTTAATGATTTTATTCCCTCTCCAAGATTTATTGAGAATGATACAAGGGAAGATTATGCTGCTAATCTACCTTCAATTGAGACATCTAACAATCAAAATTCCCCGGCTCTTATGGAAAGACGCAAAGAAGAGATATGTATCAATCGACTCCATCACACTCCCTGGAAAAAAATGAAGGAGAAATGTCTCAGTCGGCTAAGATCTCAAATATTCCTCGTGAATGGTGAAATGAAGCAAGCTATCCAAATGAATTCATTCTTAGAAATCCAAATTCTCAACGGTAAACGAGATCCCCTTTCAAAATAGATCATCATTAGCATTGGTCTCTCAGCGAGAACCTAAACAAATTGAGGAAGCACTCAATGAGGAGTCATGGTCAAAAGATATGCAAGAAAAATTATATAAATTTGAAAGAACTCAAGTTTGGACTCTAGTACCGAGACCAAAAAATACTTCTATAATTAGAGCAAAGTGGATTTTCAGAAACAAATTAAACGAGGAAGGTAAATTTGTTAGAAACAAAGCAAGATTAGTTGCTCAAGGTTATTCTCAACAAGAAGGTATTGACTATGATGAATTTCTATTGTCTTATGTTGCTTTCAAACATTTTAAACTTCTTCAAATAGATGTTAAAAGCGCCTTTTTTAATGAACCGAGTTCATTAAAGAAGAATTTTTTGTTAAACAGTCTCCTAGTTTTGAAATCCATTTTACCTGACCATATTTACAAACTTTCTAAAGCTCTTTATGGTCTTAAGTGAGCCTCTAAAGCCTATTATGAACGGCTAAGCGCTTTTCTAATTGAAAATGATATGCAAAGAGGAAAAAATGATATTATTTTTTATCCAGCTATCTTATTCAAACATGTTAATCATTTAAATTTATGTAAATGATATTATCATAGGCAACAACCCTTCTCTATGTAAGAATTTTGTAGACCTAATGGTAGGAGAATTTGAGATGAGTATGATGGGAGAACTAATCTTTTTCCTAGGCTTCAAATATGTCAGCTGACTAAAGGAACATTCATCAGTCAAAACAACTATACCAAAGAGATAATTAAAAAGTTGGTTTTGGAAAAAGAAAAAGTTGTTGGAACTTCTATGAGTCCATCAACGTGTATTGAATTTGACACATCCAGAGAAAATTTTGATGAGAAACTCTATCACGGAATGATTGGATCCTTGCTCTATCTTACAGCCAGTTGATCGGATATCATGTTTAGTACTTGCAAATGTGCCTGATTTCAGTCAGCTTTCAAAGAGTATTATCTAACTGCAGTAAAACAGATCATTCATTAATTTATTGGAACTCAAGAATTTGGATTATAGTATCCTTACTCTGAAAATTTTGATCTAATTGGATATTCAAATGCATATTTTGCAAGTGATAAATTTGATAGGAAAAACACCAATGGATTCTTTTAAATTCTTGGAGAAGCTCTTACCTCTTGACAAAGCAAGAAATAAAATTCTGTAGCACTTTCTACTATAGAGGCTAAATACTTGGCTCTTGAAAGTTGTGGTACTCAATTGTTATGGATGAAACATCAATTACTAAATTATGATCTTAATTATGAAAGTATTCCCATTTGTGTGATAATAGTAGTGGCATTAGTCTCTCCAAATATACTGTGCATCATTCCAGAGCTAGACATATAGATATTAAGCATCATTTTATTAGAGATCATGTTGAAATAGAGATTGTTTATTAGAATTTGTTGATTCTGAAAATCAGTTGGCCGATGGTTCTTACAAAATCCCTTTTGGAAAATAAATTTTATTTTTTAAGAAAATATCTTGGAGTGATTTATTTTTCCTAAATTATTGATGATGTAATTATTTTTTCCTTAATTTCTTGTGTCGGTTCTACTTCCTAGGTCATCATTATCTTACCTTTTCGCATGTCGTCTGTTCATTTTTAGGGTCCTTTCACATTCTTTTTGAACCGTCACTTCTCCTATATTTAATTTTTTTTACTCAATCATTCTAATACCTTATTCTCTTCCCATTCTCCAATGGCAAAAACCCTAGCAAAGAGTGTCCATCGATCCAGCGAAAGACTCAAAAATTCATCCCTTTCCTCCTCTCCAATGGAAATATCGGACTCCTCCACTGATGACAGTCCCGAGTCCTCTTCTTCTCGCTTAAAGAAACCATCTTTTTCTTGCCCCCAAAAGGGAACAATTGATTCCTCCATTAAATTTGGTCTGGAAGACATGCAGATGTTCTGGAGTATCTCTAAAAAGCAAGATTTCTCGCGTTTAAAGATCGATCATTTGCTCATGGAAGAGTCATTTGAATTGAACAGCTGGAGGATCCCATTATTCTTAATTCATCTCTTCTCCTTTTAAAGCTTGGACTACCTATTTATATTGCATGAAAATGAGACTATTGAAGATCCCATCAAAATATTTTATACAAATCTCGGAGTTTCTAATGACAGTGAAGAACTTGAGACTTTTGTCTTGGGAAATAGAATTGTTTTAAGTCAATTTCTATTTGAGAAAATGTTTGATACTCATTTTTCTAGAAATATACCGTTCTTCTTTGGATCTTGGCATGACAACTTTGAGGTTTCCCTTGAAGAAGCAAAGTCCTTCATCATTGAGGATGGTACCCAACTTTCTGACTTTGTTCCTGCTACAATTTATTTTGAAAATCGAATCATTGCCCATATTGTTGCTACTACTCAAGCTTCCTGGAAAGGTTCTATAAGTACTCTGTCCACCAGAGATGCATTTGTTGTTTATTATCTTCTTAGAAAATTGAAGATATACTGACCTGAATGGATTCTTAGATACATGCTGGAAATCAATCAAGACCTTAGTAGTAATGCTAGCCTACCTTATGGGATGATCATGAATCGCATCATAAAGCCATTGGTGTGGACATCTCAAAGTTCCCGTGAAGGAAATATCCTCAATCTATAATGGTCGTGCTTTTGCCAATAAGGTTATATTTTTTATGATGGAGTTTGGTTTATGAAGGCAAGTTATAAGCCCAAGATCAAGTCATCTGCAGTCGGAGGCTCAAGCGGAAAGAGCTCAGATGATACCCAGAGTACTTCTTTCGATGCTCTTTTGACAAAAGTCCAGGATATTAAATTTTCACTTGTCACTTGGGGCAGTAGTAGATGACCTGAATAGGTGTAATGACTCCTTAACTCAAGTGATTTCTGATGTGGAAAATCTAAAAACTCAACTGACTCATATTCAACATGAAAGGGTGAAGTTCTTCAATTTGTTGTTGAAGTAAATCAACTGTAATTCCCCGGGAACTCAAAATCTAATTCTGGGACTTAAATCATAAAATCTGAAAAACTGCAGAAATGTTGAAGGATGGCCCACCTGACGAGTCATTAAGCAACCTCACGACTCATTAGGTGAGTCATGAGGAGAAGGCTGGATAATGTAAAGGAGAGAGGCAGTGTACCTAACGAGGGACGTTATGAGTCGTGGTCACTGACCACGACCCGTTAAGTCACTCGTGGTCAGGCCTGAGTTGGGACTATTTTTAGTTGACCAGTGTACTTGAGTGGGTGAAACGAGTCGTCACCTGTGGAAACGACTCGTTAAGTGACTCGTTACCTAGTCTAGGGTTAAATCTTCAGCAGTAAACCAGTGTGGTCCACGACTAGTGACCACGAGTCGTGGTTAGTGACCATGACTCATTAGGTCCCTCGTGGTGACCTACTAAGGATCCCAGGAAGTGTACCTGACGGGGGTGAACACGAGTCGTGGTCAGTTACCACTACTCGTTAGGGACACGTGACAGTTTTTTTCAGCGAGTTCCTAAGGGCTATTTAGTAACTTTCTACCCTTCCAAACATTAAAAAACGTCATTTTAGTATCAGTTTCAGATGTTTTAGTGGGGGTAATGGGTTCTTTACCTCATTCCCCATTCAAACTTCCCAGAAATAGAACGCAGAGTTCCTCTCAGGAGCAGTTCAGAGCTTCAAACTACGGCAGATCCTTCTTCTTCAATTCTCCAGCAATTTCTCCAGGCTTTTTCGTCAGGTATGTGGGAATTCAACAAGGGGATTGTCCTTCCCAAAATACTCTTATAACTCCCTATCAGTTTTGGCCCTGAGCTTTCCAATATGAATGAATTCCAAGTTATTTTTCGTTAATTCCGCCTGGAACAAGTATCCATGTGGATTGTTCATATTATCTTCATCAGTTCCTAATTAAATTGTCAATGTTCATACAAAAGTGAATTTAAGCCCTAACTTTTGAGTAATAATTCTTGCTTATTAAATTTCATCTAGTGAATGAAGAATGTTTTGGGATGAATTTCCTAGAAATTTTTACTATATATTTGTTGAGCAATTATTTCATTGGTAAGAATGATTTAGCCTTGTCGGATGAGATCTCTTTAATTCTTGAATTGTTGCCATATTATGAAAATTCTATGTTGTTGGGATAAGTTGAGTTCTCTATTAGCTGCTAGTAGTTCAGACTAGTTAGAACGTAGAATCTCTTCAAAATCTTTCAGAAAATTTTCAGCTGATCAGTTTGACTTCAGTCTTTTCCTAAGGTATTAGTGGTGCCTCTCAGTTTTCAGAATTAGACTCAGATTATAGTTATCTGGTCCATTAGGCGGTCATGACATTTTAGTGTATAGCCCTGACCAGCCCCAGGACCTCAGTTCAGTTACAGCTTGTTCTTAAACGGTTACGACGCTTCCAGACAAGCAGCTCTGACCAGTCTAGAACCCAGTTTCAAAATATGGTCCGATAAGACTCTCAGGATACATGTAGTTATACGTCCCTGACTGGTCTAGGAACCCAATTTTGAGCTATCAAGTTAGTAGTTCAGTTTAGGTTTCCCAATGGGAGTAGAACTTAGCACTGAGCAGGCCGGGGTTCCAGCGCATCCAGGTTCCCAAAACTACGTTGCCAGCGTAGGTTACAGCTTTACTTGACCTGATTGGCCCCAAACTTTTATGATCACTCAGTTCATGCCTTTATTCCTTGGAAAGGTATATTGGGTCCTACCAGTGGGGTGTATATATTGGACTCCACGTCTAGCTCACGTGGTTATATTCGGTTATAGACTCTCCCACTAGTCAGTCCAGTCCAATTTCAGAATAAGCAGCTCCTATCAGTACTAGTCTATCAGTTTAGTTCAGTTCAGATCAGCATCTCCACCTCAGCAGTGATGTAATTCCTCATCATTCGAGGGCATTATTTCTTTCTTTCAGTCATGTATTAGTTTCAGTTAGACTTAGAGTTAGTTGGGGGCTTGTCCCAGCAACTCCGCTATTAGATAGCTTTCAGACAGATATGATTTTCAGATTTATCAGTATTATTTAAGTGTTTTGAACCTTATATTCTCAGACTTATTTTCATTAATGCTTTATGACATTGTTTCAATGTTCCGTTGTGCATGTTTACTCAGAATTCTAGTGAATGATAGATCAAGGGTTAACTTGGGGTCACCTATGACTTCAAGTACCGTGTTACGTCCAGGACGTAAGCTCAGGTCATGACAATCTTGGTATCAGAGCCTGGTTTCGAGTAATCCTCGAAAAGTCTGAAAGCCGCATTAAGTAGAGTCCTTTTCATGAGTGTGAAGAGCGTCACACTTATGAAGATGAGGCTACGAGGTGTTATTAGTAAAATTCCCTTTTGTTCATACTCTCTATCGTGCGTTAAAGTTCAATCCCAAAAGTGTCCTTCTAATTCATGCTCTATTTCGTTTCAGTGAACCATGCCTCCTAGACACGATAACGGAAGAAAGGCCGGAAATGCCAACAGACCTGCCCCACCAGCCCTGGCAGCTCCTCAAGATGATTCGGTTTCTACTGCAGAGTTTAGAGCGGCCATTCAGTTACTGGCTCAAACCGTGATCAATCAGGTGAATTAGCAGGTGGTTCCGGTAGCCACAAATGGGTCCGCAGCAGTTTCTCAAGTACGAGATTTTACCCCGAATGAATCCCTCGGATTTTTATGGAATAAAGGTGGGAGAGGACCCATAAGAGTTCGTAGATGGAATTAAAAATATCACCCGGATCATGTGTGTCAGTCCCTCCGAGAGTGCTGACTTGGATACCTACCAGCTTAAAGTGGTAGCCCAGGTCTGGTATGAATAGTGGAAGGAGGGGCGGCCAGCAAAAGTAGGACCGGTGGAGTGGGAGGAGTTCCACACAACTTTCTTGGATAGGTTTTTCCCCCGGGAGATGAGGGAGGCAAAGATGGCAGAGTTTATGAACTTGCGTCAGGGAAACAGGACAGTGGAGGAGTATGCTTTGGAGTTTACCAAGTTATCAAAGTATGCTCCAGAGATGGTAGCCGAGCCAAGGGGCCACATGCTAAAGTTCGTTAATGGGATATCTAATCTGGTCCTCAAGGAGTGCAGGACCACGATGCTGATCAAAGACATGTACCTGTCTAGCCTGATTGTCTATGCCCAGCAAATTGAGGCTGAGAAGCTGAAGGATATGGAGAGAAAGAACAAGCGGGCAAGAACTGGCCATTCAAATTTTGGCCATCAGAGATCTAGCAGTGGTAACTACTCACAGCAGCAACAGTAGAGGGCCCCAACACCTAGCTCAACCAGCGCCCGAACCTTTCGGTCTCGTGAGGATCGGAGGGGTGGGTCATCTGGCACTTAATCTAAGGCTCACAATATCAGGAAAAAGTATCCAGCTTGTTCCAAGTGTAGTAGGAATCACCTAGGAGAATGCCTTCAGGGACGAGAGGGCTGCTTTGGGTTTGGACAACTTGGATAGAGGCTTAGGGAGTGCCCATCAGCAGGGCGAGGGAGATCACAATCTACCACATCATCAGCTCCAGTAGGTCGACCAGCCCAGCAAGCTAGCACATCAGGGTAGAGCTATACATGGTCAACTTCGACCTTATTATCGGCATAGATTGGTTTCACTCCTTCTATGCCTCAGTTGATTGCAGAACTAGAGTTGTCAAGTTCCAGTTTCCTAATGAGCCAGTATTAGAATGGACGAGTAACAGTTCAGTGCCTAAGGGTAGGTTTATTTCCTACCTTAAGGCCTAGAAACTCATTTCCAAAGGATGTATATATCATCTGGTTCGGGTTAAGGATTCAAACTCTGAGACCCTATCCATTCAGTCAGTTCCAGTAGTCAGCGAGTTCCCAAATGTATTTCCTAAAGATCTTCCGGAGTTCCCCTTGAACGGAAAATAGACTTTGAAATAGATCTTCTCCTAGATACTCAACCTATCTCCATCCCTCCTTACAGAATGGCTCCAGCTGAGCCTAAGGAATTGAATGAGCAGCTAAAAGATCTTCTTGACAAGGGTTTTATCAGACCCAACATCTCTCCCTGGGGTGCTCCAGTGCTATTCGCGCGTAAGAAAGATGGTACCCTCAGAATGTGCATAGACTACCTTCAGTTGAACAAAGTCACAGTTAAGAACAAATATCTGCTACCTATAATTGATGACCTATTCAACCAACTTCAGGGAGCCAGTTGTTTCTCCAAGATCGATCTCAAGTCAGGATACCATCAGTTAAGGGTCAGAGTGTGACATATCGAAAACAACAATCAGAACTCCATATGGTCACTACAAGTTTGTGGTGATGTCCTTTGGGTTAACAAACTCCCCAACAGTCTTCATGGATTTGATGAATAGGGTTTTCAAGCAGTACCTAGATATGTTCATCATTGTATTTATCGACGACATTTTGGTATACTCCAAAAATGAGGAAGAGCATGCAGAGCACCTGAGGATATTGCTTCAAACACTCAGAGACTACCAGTTGTTTGCCAAATTCAGTAAGTGCAAATTTTGGTTGAAGTCCATGACTTTCTTGGTTCACGTGATGTCAGGTGAAGGAATACAGGTAGATCCTCATAAAATAGCAGCAGTGAAAGATTGGCCCAAACCTACCTCTCCTATTGAAATCAGGAGTTTCCTGGGCTTAGCGGGTTATTACCAGCGGTTTATGGAAGGTTTCTCCTCCATAGCATCTCCCCTGACCAAGTTAACCCAAAAGAAAGTGAAATTTCAGTGGTGGGATGAGTGTGAGAAGAGTTTTCAGGAGTTGAAGACTCAACTCACTACCGCTCGAGTGTTAACCTTGCCAGAAGGATCAGATGGGTTAGTCGTCTATTGTGACGCTTTCAGAGTTGGACTCGGTGGTGTTCTGATGCAGCGGGGTGAGGTGATAGCCTATGCCTCCAGACAGCTCAAGGTTCATGAGAAGAATTACCCAACCCATGACTTGGAGTTGGAAATGGTCGTATTCACATTAAAAATATGGAGACACTACTTGTATGGGGCTCACGTGGATGTATTCACGGATCACAAGAGTCTTCAGTACGTGTTCAGCCAGAAGAACCTAAACCTTCGACAAAGAAGGTGGTTAGAGCTCCTGAAAGACTACGACATGAGTGTACTATATCACCTGGGCAAATCCAATGTGGTGGCTGACGCCCTAAGTAGGCGGTCTGTGGGAAGTATAGCTCAAATTGAGGAAGGAAAGAGAGAGATAGCGAAAGAAGTTCACAGGCTAGCCCTGTTAGGGGTGCAGTTGGTGGATTCAGCTGAAGGTGGCGTGGTAATGCAAATAGGGTCGGATTCATCCTTGGTAGTTGAAGTTAAGTTCGGACAAGATGAAGATCCAGTCCTACGTAAACTTAAGGAAACAGTTCTCAGGAAGGAGGTTGAGGCTTCTCCCAAGGGTGAGATAGGGTGCTTCGTTACCACGGCAGGTTGTGCGTGCTGGATGTTGGTGAGTTGATGTCACACCCCGCCTTGGGGGGTATGACTGGCACCTGGTGCCCTACTACGACCTGACCTGCTGGACTGTTAAGCCTGGGCACATCTGGTGCCTGGCTGGCTCCGATTCACATTTCTGGAAACAAAGGGCTATATAACGGCTGTAAACACAGCCCCCGGCCCATTGGCCTATAGCCTTCTGTTCCTGTACTAACAGCTGACCAGAACATAGCAACTCAGGGAAACCTATGTGGGCCGACAAGGCCACCATGCTGTCTAGTTATCTGCAACTCAATCATAACGTATTAAAAAGCTACGTGACCGGCAAGGTCACCACTACTGACAACTATGGCCCCACACGACCATCACAATAGAAAGAAGGAATACTAACAGCTATACAACTACACGGCCTCTCACGACCGGCTCATCTGACCACAAGGAATATATATACATACTGCAAGCCTCTAAGAAGAATAATAGAAATGATCGGGACAGGGCCCCGACCTACCCGTACTGTATAGCAAAAAAGAACTGAACTACACCTCTAAAATTCAGTCTACGGATGACAGGAGCTGAATACTCGACCGCTGATGGGGATCACGTAGTATCGCCTGCTCGTCTATGGGTACCTGCAGGCAAGTAATGCAGCGCCCCACTGGGCGTCAATACCGCTGGTACTGAGTATGTAAAGCAATAACTGAAAGAGATATCTGAAATCAATAACATAACTGACGAAACTGAAATAAGAAGAACTAGATTAACTATCTGATGGTGTAGATCGTACCTGTTCTTAGTCATATTGAAAGGAGTAGGAATCATACCTGGAGACGTATCATTCTACTACTAATCTGCTCGTATCAAATGTAATATGGCATAACATACATAACATAACATGGCATACACAACCTTACCCGGCCCCCATAAGCCGGGAGGTACAATCAACACAGAATCTATACCCCTACCCCGGTCATCCCATCTCCTATACTGGTTGTAAGCATCCTGCCGGTCCCCTGGATATGCACTTGGGCTCGCTGAGCCCCTGACTATAACTGCATCTGAGTCCGGAGGACTCCTGAATCTGCACCCGGGCGTATCCGCTCAACTGGGGTGTGTAAGGGCCGATCAAGGCACAAATATGGGGAAAACTGGCATCCCATCTTCGTCCCCTGTGGGACGGCATGCCACTCCGTGGAGCGACGTATCCTCGTCCTCTGGCGGATGAGTCGATACACCTATTAACCCTGGGCGGTCATGGATGCTAGGTAGTCCAACCCCAAACAATACAACGGTCTCAACTAGTAATACTGTCTGTATATCTCACATACTGAGGCTAATAAGGGTAAAGTACCGTATATATTACATGCTGAGCTACTGATAGTAATCTGTACGTATCTGTTACGTGCTGAGGCAGGTAAATACATATAAATATGAACATAATCCCCTGCCAGACTGTACTGGGGCAAATGCTATACAAGATAGTGTTTCTGCTGAAAACTATGTTGTTTACTGAGTTTCTGTATTAACATGATTTCCTGTTTCTAACATGCTTTCTAATCTTCATTTTAGTCTATTATTCTATTTCTGAAATGCTTTACGGATACTGTACTACTTCACGGGGTTCCAACTGAACACAACAATATCTTAACATGGCATATCACATCACATACTGAGTATACTGGGCAATCTCTAACACTTGCGTTAGAATTTATATCATACTGATAGGTTTCATACACATTACAACCCAATGTTTCTCACATCGTACCAATATTCATAATAACACAATACTCGACTTCTGAACATTCTACTGGTCTGTAATTTACTACACTATACTGATATTACTTAACTTGCCGAAGGAAACTAACTTTACATACCTTATCTTTGAATTATTCGTCCGTTGGACGAAGCTCGGCCGGTACTTCAACTATGTTCTCCCAACTGCATTCATAAATACGTCAATTAATACTAAATACAACTTTATTGTAACGAGCAACGTCACTTTCGATATAGTTTATAGCCTAAACTTAGGCTTATCGAAAGACGGTCGAAAACTCGCTATTTTTCAGCGACCCAGAAGGGAGAAATATTTACTTCTCAGCTAGGAACACATAGACACTAATTTAGAACAATTCCACTTACCTTAGTTCGGTGGCTCGCCGACTCGTCGGCCGTATTTCACGAAACTAAATCCGTAGAAATGCTCTCTGCTGCTAAATACTTTGGTATCTAGGATTAATTTGAGTTTGGGCAGCGTTTGGCAACGTAATCGGACGAAAATATATAATTTCCTTCGTCTTCCTCTGCTTACTGCGTATTCTGGAAATTTATAAAGTGTTGAATGATTTTAAACCGAAGTGGGGGCTTTATATACTTGGGCCTGAACTTGGGCAACGTGTCACGGAGCCATCGTAGAGGCCTCACCTCCGTGACACGCTGCTATCGCGGAGGGGCTCTGCCTCGGCTCCTCCCGCGATGGTTCGACGGGTTTCTCGTCCGATCTTTTCCCGAGCCTCTCCCCAGCACGTATGGCCTTCAAATATGCTTAACCAACATGGGAATAGGTCATCTAAGTGCTGAGAATTCTATGGGGTATAACATTCTCCCCCCCTTAAGAACATTCGTCCTCGAATGTATACTGTCATCTAGAGGACTACTTACTTTACTTTCTACAAAAATTTCGGCAGAGTTTCCCCTGTAATATGGACTATCGCAAAAACTTGAAATGCAGAAAAGTCCAACACAGGCACTGCACACAATATTCTAAGATCCACTGGACAACTAAATATCACTTCTTTCTTTATCATTTACAACATACAACCATAAGGTACGACATAAATAATAATACGGACATACTTGTCGCCTGATTAGGCCTGAAATAGGTGAGGGTATCTGGTTTTCATATCTTCTTTAGCCTCCCACGTCATTTCCTCCCGATTTCTGTTACGCCACAATACTTTGACAGATGCCACATCTTTAGTTCTCAGTCTGCGAATCTGTCTATCTAAAATGGCTACGGGAACCTCTTCATAGGCTAACTCTTCTGTGACCTGAACATCCTGAACTGGAACTACTGTAGAAGGGTCCCCTACGAGCTTCCTTAGCATAGAAACATGGAATACTGGGTGAACAGATGCTAATTCTGGTGGCAAGTTCAACTCGTATGCAACTCGGCCTATTCTTCGCCGAATCTGATATGGCCCAATAAATCTTGGGCTAAGCTTGCCTTTCTTACCAAATCTCATTACTCCTTTCATCGGGGACACTTTCAGGTATACCAAGTCATTCACCGCAAATTCTAGATTTCTGCGCCGCATATCTGCATAGGACTTCTGGCGGCTCTGAGCAGTCAGTAAACGTTCTCGGATAAGCTTTATCTTTTCCTCGGACTGCCGAACAATGTCTGGGCCAACTAATGCTGATTCTCCTATCTCAAACAAGCCCACCGGCAATCTACATTTTTGCCCGTATAATGCCTCGAAAGGCGCCATCTGAATAGCTGAATGGTAGCTGTTATTATAAGCAAATTCAATTAACGAAAGATGTTCGTCCCAGCTACCCCCAAAATCTAACACACACGCTCGTAGCATATCTTCGAGCGTCTGAATTGTACGTTCCGCCTGCCCATCTGTTTGAAGATGGAATGTTGTGCTCAAGTTAATCTGCGTTCCCAAACCTTTCTGAAATGACTGCCAGAAACTAGCTGTAAACTGTGCTCCCCTGTCTCAAATGATAGATACTGGCACCCCATGCAATCTAACTACTTCTCTGATATACAATTTGACATAATCCTCAGCTGAGAAGGTAGCCCTAACTGGTAGGAAATGAGCTGATTTTGTCAGCCTATCAACTATTACCCAAATGGAATCATTTCTGTGTCTAGTACGGGGTAACCCTGTTACAAAATCCATGTTTATTGCTTCCCATTTCCACATAGGTACCGTTATCTCTTGCGTCAAACCGCCCGGTTTCTGATGCTCGGCTTTTACCTGCTGACAACTAGAACATCTAGATACAAATTCAGCTATCTCAGCTTTCATACCTGGCCACCAGTAGATGTCTCTGGTATCGTGGTACATTTTTGTCGCCCCTGGATGAAGGGAATAGCGAGCATAATGTACCTCATGCATGATTCATCCGCGAAGCCCTGAAACATTCGGGACACAGAGGCGGCCCTTACAACGTAGCACATTATCCTCGGTTATCTGAAAATCTGGCTCCTTACCCTTCTGAACTCTATCTCTGAGCTGGACTAAATCGGGATCCTCGTACTGTCGTTCTTTTACCTCTGTAACCAATGATGACACCGCAGAATTCTGAATTACTGCTCCATTATTTTCTGTTTCCATTACTCGAACGGCTAGGCCAGCTAACTGATGAATTTCTTTGGCTAACTTCTGCTTCTCAGGTCGCAAATACGCTAAACTCCCCATTGACTTATGGCTCAGGGCATCCGCTACAACATTAGCTTTTTCGGGGTGGTATAGAATATTCACATCATAATCTTTTAGCAGCTCCAACCAGCGGCGTTGCCGTAGATTCAACTCCCTCTGAGTGAAAATGTACTGTAAGCTCTTATGATATGTGTAAATATCAACATGGACGCCGTACAGGTAATGCCTCCACATTTTTAAGGCGTGGATTACTGCGGCCAATTCCAGGTCGTGGGTAGGATAATTCTTTTCGTGTTTCCTCAGCTGTCTGGAAGCATATGCAATTACTCTACCATGCTGCATCAACACACAACCTAACCCAACACCTGACGCGTCACAATAGACTGAATAACCTTATGTGCCTTCCGGCAATGCTAACACTGGGGCGGAGGTTAATCTGTCTTTCAATTCCTGGAAACTCTGCTCGCATGCCTCTGTCCACTGAAATTTTGCTGCTTTCTGTGTTAATTTGGTCAGAGGTGCTGCAATAGTCGAGAACCCTTCAACGAATCTCCTGTAATATCCTGCCAACCCTAGAAAGCTACGAACTTCCGTCGGGGTAGTAGGCCTAGGCCATGACTTAACTGCTTCTATCTTCTGCTTGTCTACCTGTATACCAGCGTCTGAGACAATATGCCCTAAAAAGGCCACTGAGTTAAGCCAGAATTCACACTTCGAAAATTTAGCATACAACTGGCGGTCCCTGAGAATCTGGAGCACTGTCCGCAAATGAGTCCGGTGATCTGCTTCAGAGCGAGAATACACCAGAATGTCATCAATGAATACTATCATGAACAAGTCCAGGAAAGGTCTGAAAATACTGTTCATCAGGTCCATAAAGACTGCTGGGGCGTTCGTTAACCCGAAGGACATAACTAGAAATTCAAACTATCCATATCGGGTCCTAAACGCTGTCTTAGGAATATCTTTCTCACGTACTCGGACCTGGTGATATCCGGACCGCAAGTCAATCTTTGAAAAGTATCTGGCTCCCTGCAACTGATCAAATAAGTCATCAATTCTGGGGAGCGGATACTTTTTCTTTGCTGTAACTTTATTTAGCTGCCGATAATCTATGCACATTCGGAGCGAGCCATCTTTCTTCCTTACGAATAAAACTGGCGCACCCCATGGTGAAGTACTCGGCCTGATAAAACCTTTATTTAACAAATCTTTCAACTGCTCCTTTAATTCTCTGAGTTCTGCAGGAGCCATACGATAAGGAGGTATTGATATTGGCTGCGTGCCTGGTAACAAGTCGATAGCAAAGTCTATTTCCCTTTCTGGGGGAATACCAGGTAACTCATCAGGAAATACATCTGGGAATTCATTCACCACTGGGACAAACTGGAGTGTCGGAGATTCTTCTTGGATATCCTGAACTCTGACCAGATGATAAATGCATCCCTTGGATATCAACTTCCTCGCCTCAAGGTAGGAAATAAACCTACCTTTTGGCGTAGCGATGCTGCCCTTCCACTCCCGTACTGCTTCTCATGGGAAGTGGAATCGGACCGTTTTGGTCCAACATTCGACATTGCCAAAGCATGGTACTAACCAGTCCATACCCATTATGGCATCGAAGTCTATCATTTCTAACTCGACCAGATCTACTGTGGTCTGACGGTCAGCAATCTCTACTGTACACCCGCGGTAGATTCGGCTAGCTGTGATAGAGTCACCGACGGGCGTAGATACTAAGAAGGGCTGCTGTAATGATTCTGGTGCAATACTAAACTTCCGTGCCACAAATTGAGTAATATAGGACAAAGTAGACCCTGGATCAATTAACACATAAGCAGGGTGTGAGCAGATAGTTAGCATACCTGTCACAACATCAGGCGACGCTTCTGAATCTTGCCTCCCTGGTAAGGCATATGTGCGGCTTGGGCCCGCACCTGTACTGGAGGCCCCTGATCTGCCCCGACCCCTGCCAGCTGAAACTGAGGGCCTGCGCCCAGTCGAGGATGTTGTGGCTCGTGACCCTGCTGATGCCCCATCCTGTCTATCACGGTCCTCTCGACCTCTGGCTAGGCAATCTTTCATCAAATAGCCTTCTTGGCCACAAATATAACATGCGGTGGAGCCATATCTGCATGCTCCAGGATGGCGTCGATTGCATATAGGGCAAAGTGGTAGGGTATACCTACTCTGCTCCGCCCTCCTCTGTGATGGTGAATCTGCCATCTGCGAGCCTCTACCAGTCTCTGACTGCCCCCTGCGGCTGAATCTACCCCCCTGTGACTGTGGCGGAGGCGGGGGCCTGGGCGGCCTGTCTGACAATCGGGGCTTGGGTCCTCCCCGGGCCTCTCTCTGTAACTCAACTAGCCTGTCCCGGCGACGCTGTTCCTGATTAACCCTTCTGACCTCTCATTGTCGCTGTCTGATTCCCTCAATATTCTGGGCAAATGCCTGAATTCGAGCAATGTCCATGTCCTCTCGCAGTGTGGCTGTAGTGCAAATCTCAACATATTCTGGATTCAACCCCGTAATAAAGCGATGCACTCTGGATGCCATGGTATCAATGAAGGCCGGTGCATATCGGGCTAAGGAATCAAACTGCAAGGAATATTCCCGAACACTCATGGCCCCCTGTTCTAGATGTAGGAACTGGTCTACCCGGGCCTGTCGAATCTCCCACGGTAAATAATGATCTAGAAAGGCTCCTGAAAAGCTGCACCAGGTGGGAGGGGAAACATCTCTCCCTCGGGACCTCTCCCAGCTTTCATACCATAACACCGCAATATCCCGTAACCGGAATGCTGCCAACTCAACTGACTCGGTAGACGTGGCATGCATAACCCTGAAGATCCTCTGCATTTGGTCCAGAAAATCCTGAGGGTCCTCTGTCCGATCCGTACCTGTAAATTCTGGAGGATTCAAAGCTAAGAACTCTCGGACCCTCGAACTACTGGGCCCTTCTGATGATTCTGCAACTGTGGATGACATTGGCTGACACTGAGCAGCCATCATCTGTGCTAACATAACTACAGCACTCCTAACCTCCTGGTCAGAAGGGGTCGGTATAGGGGCTGCTGAAGGTAGTGTCGCCCCAAGTGGCTCTTGACGTGGTGGAGATTGCTGAGGAAGCTGGGACGATACCTCTGTAGTGCCCTCTGATCGGGCTATCTCTAAATGAGGGTGAGGTATCCTGCTGGTGCCTTCCCCTGCTGCAACATCTAAGTTCCGACCTGTGATAGGATGGTGCTGGTCTGACATTATCTGTAACCAAAGAATATGGTAAGATTTTAGGGACTCTACCCTATATTATACCGCTCTACAGCACGACTGAATAAGAATAAAAGACAACCATCCTATCATGCCTTGCAGCCTCCTATCTATTGTATGTGGTGCACAACACATCCATGCACAAGACTCTGCTTAGCACGGCTTGCAGACTCCCTGGGATACGAACTGCTTTGATACCAAGTTTGTCACACCCCGCCTTGGGGGGTATGACTGGCACCTGGTGCCCTACTTGGACCTGACCTGCTGGACTGTTAAGCCTGGGCACATCTGGTGCCTGGCTGGCTCTGATTCACATTTCTGGAAACAAAGGGCTATATAACGGCTGTAAACACAGCCCCCGGCCCATTGGCCTATAGCCTTCTGTTCCTGTACTAACAGCTGACCAGAACATAGCAACTCAGGGAAACCTATGTGGGCCGACAAGGCCACCATGCTGTCTAGTTATCTGCAACTCAATCATAACGTATTAAAAAGCTACGTGACCGGCAAGGTCACCACTACTGACAACTATGGCCCCACACGACCATCACAATAGAAAGAAGGAATACTAACAGCTATAAAACTACACGGCCTCTCACGACCGGCTCATCTGACCACAGGGAATATATATACAGACTGCAAGCCTCTAAGAAGAATAATAGAAACGATCGGGACAGGGCCCCGACCTACCCGTACTGTACAGCAAAAAGGAACTGAACTACACCTCTAGAAATTCAGTCTCCGGATGACAGGAGCTGAATACTCGACCGCTGATGGGGATCACGTAGTATCGCCTGCTCGTCTATGGGTACCTGCAGGCAAGTAATGCAGCGCCCCACTGGGCGTCAGTACCGCTGGTACTGAGTATGTAAAGCAATAACTGAAAGAGATATCTGAAATCACTAACATAACTGACGAAACTGAAATAAGAAGAACTAGATTAACTATCTGATGGTGTAGATCGTACCTGTTCTTAGTCATACTGAAAGGAGTAGGAATCATACCTGGAGACGTATCATTCTACTACTAATCTGCTCGTATCAAATGTAATATGACATAACATACATAACATAACATGGCATACACAACCTTACCCGGTCCCCATAAGCCGGGAGGTACAATCAACACAGAATCTATACCCCTACCCCGGTCATCCCATCTCCTATACTGGCTGTAAGCATCCCGCCGGTCCCCTGGGTATGCACTTGGGCTCGCTGAGCCCCTGACTATAACTACATCTGAGTCCGGAGGACTCCTGAATCTGCACCCGGGCGTATCCGCTCAACTGGGGTGTGTAAGGGCCGATCAAGGCACAAATATGGGGAAAACTGGCATCCCATCTTCGTCCCCTGTGGGACGGCATGCCACTCCGTGGAGCGACGTATCCTCGTCCTCTGGCGGACGAGTCGATACAGCTATTAACCCTGGGCGGTCATGGATGCTAGGTAGTCCAACCCCAAACAATACAACGGTCTCAACTAGTAATACTGTCTGTATATCTCACATACTGAGGCTAATAAGGGTAAAGTACTGTATATATTACATGCTGAGCTACTGATAGTAATCTGTACATATCTGTTACGTGCTGAGGCAGGTAAATACATATAAATATGAACATAATCCCCTGCCAGACTGTACTGGGGCAAATGCTATACAAGATAGTGTTTCTGCTGAAAACTATGTTGTTTATTGAGTTTCTGTATTAACATGATTTCCTGTTTCTAACATGCTTTCTAATCTTCATTTTAGTCTATTATTCTATTTCTGAAATGCTTTACGGATACTGTACTACTTCACGGGGTTCCAACTGAACACAACAATATCTTAACATGGCATATCACATCACATACTGAGTATACTGGGTAATCTCTAACACTTGCGTTAGAATTTATATCATACTGATAGGTTTCATACACATTACAACCCAATGTTTCTCACATCGTACCAATATTCATAATAACGCAATACTCGACTTCTGAACATTCTACTGGTCTGTAATTTACTACACTATACTGATATTACTTAACTTGCCGAAGGAAACTAACTTTACATACCTTATCTTTGAATTATTCGTCCGTTGGACGAAGCTCGGCCGGTACTTCAACTATGTTCTCCCAACTGCATTCATAAATACGTCAATTAATACTAAATACAACTTTATTGTAACGATCAACGTCACTTTCGATATAGTTTATAGCCTAAACTTAGGCTTATCGAAAGACGGTCGAAAACTCGCTATTTTTCAGCGACCCAGAAGGGAGAAATATTTACTTCTCAGCTAGGAACACATAGACACTAATTTAGAGCAATTCCACTTACCTTAGTTCGGTGGCTCGCCGACTTGTCGGCCGTATTTCACGAAACTAAATCCGTAGAAATGCTCTCTGCTGCTAAATACTTTGGTATCTAGGATTAATTTGAGTTTGGGCAGCGTTTGGCAGCGTAATCGGACAAAAATATATAATTTCCTTCGTCTTCCTCTGCTTACTGTGTATTCTGGAAATTTATAAAGTGTTGAATGATTTTAAACCGAAGTGGGGGCTTTATATACTTGGGCCTGAACTTGGGCAACGTTTCACGGAGCCATCGCGGAGGCCTCACCTCCGTGACACGCTGCCATCGCGGAGGGGATCTGCCTTGGCTCCTCCCGCGATGGTTCGACGGGTTTCTCGTCCGATCTTTTCCCGGGCCTCTCCCCAGCACGTATGGCCTTCAAATATGCTTAACCAACGTGGGAATAGGTCATCTAAGTGCCGGGAATTCTACGGGGTATAACAGTTGAGACAGCAGATACTGGCTGAGGCACACAGCTCGAGATACACCATTCACCCCGGTGCTACCAAAATGTAACGCGATTTGCGGGATATTTTCTGGTGGAATGGCATAAAAAGAGACATTGCTGAATATGTAGCTAAGTGCCCGAACATCCAGCAAGTCAAGGTAGAATATCAAAGGCCAGGAGGCATGACCCAGGATATCAGTATACCCACGTGGAAGTGGGAAAAAGTGAATATGGATTTCATTATGGGTCTACCTCGGACTCGCCGATAGCATGACTCAATCTAGGTGGTAGTAAATCGGATGACCAAGTCAGCTCACTTCCTCCCAGTCAAAACCACAGACTCGGCTGAGGACTATGCCAAACTTTACATTTGGGAGCTAGTCAGACTTCACGAGGTGCTCTTGTCAATCATTTCAGACAGGGGAGCATAGTTCACCTCACACTTTTGAAAGTCCTTTCAGAAGGGGCTAGGCACTCAAGTCAAACTCAGCATCTTTTCATCCGCAGAACAATAGGCAAGCTGAGTGAACTATTCAGACCCTGTAAGATATGCTAAGAGCATGCGCGATTGATTTTAAGGGTAATTGGGATGACCATTTGCCTCTTATCGAGTTTGTGTACAACAACAGCTACCATTCTAGCATCCAGATGGCCCCATTTGAAGCACTGTATGGTAGAAGGTGTAGATCTCCTATAAGGTGGTTTGAAGTTGGTGAAGCTACCTTGATAGGGTCAGACTTGGTTCATGAGGCAGTGCAGAAAGTTCAGCTCATCCGAGAAAGGTTAAAAATAGCTCAGAGTCACCAGAAATCTTATGCCGATGTGCGGAGAAGAGAATTGGAGTTTGCAGTTGATGACTGGGTATACCTAAAAATTTCGCCCATGAAAGGGGTGATGAGGTTTGGAAAGAAGGGGAAGCTCAATCCGAGGTATGTGGGACTTTATAGAATTTTGAGGCGTAGCAGTAATGTGGCTTATGAACTAGAGTTACCTTCAGAATTAGCAGTTGTACATCCAGTTTTCCATGTGTCACTTTTGAAGAAGTGCATCAGAGATCCAACCTCAGTTGTGCCATTGGATAGTGTAGGAGTAAAAGATAGTCTCTCATATGAGGAAGTACCAGTCTAGATACTTGACCGTTAGGTACGTAAGCTGAGGAATAATGAAATAGCTTCAATCAAAGTCTTATGGATATGGTGGCCAAATACCCGCACTTGTTCCCTACCGACTTCGGTACAACTTGAGATATTAACTATGACCCTAGAACTTAGTTTAGTTTTCATGACTCAGTTCAGATGTTCAAGTCTCTTTTATGTTTTTGAATGTATGTATGATAAGTAAATTCAGTTGAGTTATGTATTTTGAAATGGAGGTAGTCATTCCGGCAGCTTTGAAGTCAAATGAGCTGTATGTGGAAATTTTGATTGCTATTTTCTGCTTCTTGTGTGTTTTTCTAACATTCGAGGATGAATATTTACAAGGGGGAGATATTGTAATGCCTCAGAAACTCAAAATCTAATTTCGAGACTTAAATCAGAAAATCTGGAAAATTGCAGAAATCTTGCAGGATGGCCCACCTAACAAGTCGTTAAGCAACCTCACGACTCGTTAGGTGAGCCATGAGGAGAAGGCGGGATAATGTAAATGAGGGAGGTAGTGAACCTAATGAGGGACGTCACGAGTCGTGGTCACTAACCACGACCCGTTAAGTCACCCGTGGTCTGGCCTGAGTTGGGACTATTTATAGTTGACCAGTGTACTTGAGGAGTGGGTGAAATGAGTCGTCACCTGTGGAAATGACTTGTTAAGTGACTCGTTACCTAGTCTAGGGTTAAATCTTCAGCAGTGAACCAGTGTGGTCTACGACTGGTGAACATGAGTCATGGTTAGTGACCACGACTCGTTAGGTCCCTCGTGGTGACCTATTGAGGATCCTAGTACCTGACGGGGATGACCACGAGTCGTGGTCAGTTACCACAACCCGTTAGGGACACCTGACAGTTTTTCCCAGCGAGTTTCTAAGGGATATTTAGTAATTTCCTACCCTCCCAATCTTTAAACTATGTCGTTTTAGCATCAGTTTCAGACGTTTTAGTGGGGGTAATGGGTTCTTTACCTCATTGCCCACTCAAACTTCCCAGAAATAGGAAGCAGAGTTCCTCTCAGGAGCAGTTCAGAGCTTCAAACTACGATAGATCCTTCTTCTTCAATTTCTCCAGGCTTCTTCGTCAGGTATGTGGGAATTCAACAAGGGGATTGTCCTTCCCTTGTCCCCCAAAATCCTCTTATAACTCCCTATCAGTTTTAGCTCTGAGCTTTCCAATACAATGACTTCCAAGTTATTTTTCATTAATTTCGCCTGGAATAAGTACCCATGTGGGTTGTTCATATTATCTTCATCAGTTCCTAATTAAATTGTCAATGTTTCGTACAAAAGTGAATTTAAGCACTAACTTTCGAGTAATGATTCTTGCTTATTAAATTTCATCTAGTGAATGGAGAATGTTTTGGGCAGAATTTCCTAGAAATTCTTACTATATATTTGTTGAGCAATTATTTCATTGATAAGAATGATTTAGCCTTGTTGGATGAGATATCTTTAATTCTTGAATTGTTGCCATATTATAAAATCCCCATGTTGTTGGGATAAGTTGAGTTCTCTATTAGCTGCTAGTAGTTCAGACCAGTTAGAACGTAGAATCTCTTCAAAAATTTTTAGAAAATTTTCAACTGATCAGTTTGACTTCGGTCTTTTCTCGAGGTGTCTGTGGTGTCTCTCAATTTTAAGAATTAGACTCAGATTATAGTTATCTGGTCCATTAGGCGATCATGAAATTTTAGTATATAGCCCTGACCAGCCCCAGGACCCCAGTTCAGTTACAGCTTGTTCTTAAACGTTTACGACGCTTCCAGATAAGAAGCTCTGACCAATCTAGAACCCAGTTTCAGAATCTGGTCTAATAAGACTCTCAGGATACAGGTAGTTATACGTCCCTGACTGGTCCTGAACCCCAGTTTTGAGCTATTAGCTTAGTAGTTCAGTTTAGGTTTACCAGTGGGAGCAGAACTTAACACCAAGCGGGTCGGGGTTCCAGCGCACCCAGGTTCCCAGAACTACGTTGCCAATGTAGGTTACTGCATTACTTGGCTTAATTGGCCCCAAACTTTTGTGATCATTCAGTTCATGCATTTATACCCTGGCAAGGTATATTGGGTCCTACCGGTAGAGTGTATATATTAGACTCCACGTCCAGCTCATGTGGTTACATGTCGGTTATAGACTCTCCCACTAGTCAGTCCAGTCCAATTTTAGAATAAGCAGCTCCTTTATCAGTTTGGTTCAGTTCAGATAAGCATCTCAGACTCAGTACTTTCAGACTTAGGACATGCCTTGACCATCAGACAGGGTCATCTTGATCACCTCAGTTTACTTCAGTAGTTTAGTTCAGTTTACTTATTGGTCATTGCATGACATATCAGTTCAGACATTGTTTCCAGTTATGTTTTCTTCAACTTATTCAGTACATTCAAAGTACTGATGCATACTTTTATGCTGTATCATTTCGTGATACAGCTGTAGGTTCTCAGACTCAGCACCGCTAGACGCCGCTATTCAGATTCTCCACCTCAGCAGTGAAGTGTGATTCCTCATCATCCAAGGGCATTATTTCTTTCTTTCAGTCATGTATTAGTTTTAGTTAGACTTAGATTTAGATGGGGGCTTGTCCCAGCAACTCCTCTATAATATGGCTTTCAGACATATATGATTTTCAGATTTATCAGTATTATTTAAGTGTTTTGAACCTTATATTCTCAGACTTATTTTCATCAATGCTTTATTGTTATACCCCGTAAATTTTAAATAAATAAATATCCTAAGGGCATGTTGGTTAAGGGATTTAGAAGGCAAAAAAAAAATGAAATTGATAAATAAAAGTTGGCTTCTTCATCCCAATTAGCATATTTCCAGCAAGAAATAGGGGAAAACAAGTACTAAGAAAACCCACGACAAACATATATGAATTTCCTTCCAATTACGCGACGAAACGCGGTCTAAAATTCGTTCTGGCTTAGGTACAGGTGTATAAAGCTGCAGGGAGCAATCCTACGGAGTTGGTTTCGTGAAATTTGGCCGGCGAAACGTCGTGCTACCGAGGTAAAGTAAATAGAATTACTTTAAATTAGTACCAATGTGTTCCTAGAGTTGCAGTGAGCATTTAGCCCTTCTGGACTATCGAGAAATAACGAGTTTTCGACTGTTTTCCGAAAGGTTAAAGTTGGGATAAATATATATATCAAAAGTGATAATTTCTCCCGAATATTAATATATTTAGTTTTAATTGACGTGTATATGAATGTAGTTGGGAGAAACAGCAGAAGTACCGACGGAAATCACATCGGTCAGTCGGGTACTCAGAAACCAGGTATGTAAAGTTATTCTTTCGGCAAGCCAGGAAGTACAGGGTAGAAAATAAATAGAATAAACGCTATTAGCAGATACCCAGCGTACAGGAACGATTTTAGTACAAATTCCAGCAAGCATGCTAGTATATTATTACGTATCATGCGATAATCAGAATAATAGATATTCAGGCAATACGTGTTTCATCTGTTGAGATTGTATCCAGTAGTAGATGGTACATTTTTATATCATTGAGCTATATCCAGTTATAGATAGCATGCACTATGTTATTGAGTTATATTTAGATATAATTAGATAGACACATAAAGGCCAGGTAGCAGTGAGTCCAGCAGCCAGCAACAGTGTAAGACAGCATATAACATCAGTTAATTAATACAGATTAGCCTCGAAATAAAAGAAGAGAATATGATTAGTATTTTTCATTTGAGCATGCTTGCTGTGTATGTGTTTGTGTGTTGAGACTTGCTGTGGCATGTGGGCACCCTTTAGCATCCCCACCGCCCCTGGGTTATAGTTGTGT
This sequence comes from Datura wrightii, assembly GCA_035772735.1. Classification (NCBI taxonomy): domain Eukaryota; kingdom Viridiplantae; phylum Streptophyta; class Magnoliopsida; order Solanales; family Solanaceae; genus Datura; species Datura wrightii. Next base: position 13,855,719 of record JASDFA010000006.1, on the reverse strand, counting down.
CGATACCAGATTCAGATGCCGCCACCAGTTGGGCGATGCTGTCCGCCTAAAGGACGATGATGGCCGACCACCATGATAATACGGTCCAGACCACCCTGCTTGCAGGGGTAGTTCAGTTTACTCTGCACAGGACTAGTACACCCTGTTTACAGGGGCAAACCACTCTGTGTGCGCACCTGCGCCCAGAGGCAGGAGTCTTCGGACTCAGACACAGTTTATTGTCAGAGGCCCAGGCCTGAGCTACGTACCCGAGGGGGCCGGTAGGAGGATCTCACAGTGTCAGATGAGTGGAGTGACTTATTTTTGGTTGGTTTAGACTCGGGTAGGGGTATATAGATTGCTTGCTTGGTTGGCACCTTCCGTCTTATGGGGGTCGGTCAGGTATTGTGTGTATTGTTATGTATGTTAATATGTGCTATTAGATACTGATAGATAGAAGGACGACACGTCTTCAGGTACGCTCAGTTAGTTACAGAATGTACAACGCTCCCCAGTTATCCTCAGCTAGATAGACTCAGCTACTTCTTGCTTATACGTCATGTAAATGTTGCTATTTATTTCAGTTGCATGTTTCAGTTTGCTTTACATGCTCAGTACCTGTGGTACTGACGCCCAGCGGGGCGCTGCATTGCTTGCCTGCAGGTACTCACGGACGAGGAGCCGATCCCTCGTGATTCCAGCCAGCCAGTGAGTCATCAGCTCCTGTCATCCGGAGTCTGATTCCCAGAGGTGTAGCTCCTTTTCTTTTATTGTGCGGTATGGGTAGGTCGGGGCCCTGTCCCGATCATTTCTATTAATTTCTTACAGTATTCATAGAGGCTTGCAGTCTGTATATATTCCCTGTGGTTAGTTGAGCCGGTCGTGCGAGGCTGTGCAGTCTGCTATAGCTGTTTAGTATTTCAGTTTATGTTGGCCGTGTGGGGCCTTAGTTTGACAGTAGTGGTGACCTTGCCGGTCACGTAGTTTTACAGCAGTCTTGTGTTGAGTTATAGATAACTAGACAGCATGGTGGCCTTGTCGGCCCGCATAGGTTCCTTGTTACAAGTCTGTTTCTAGTTAGCTGTTGTACAGGTACAAATGGCTACAGGCCAGTTGGCCGGAGGCTGTATTTACAGCCGTTATATAGCTGATTTGTTTCTTAAAATAGAGCCAAGGCCAGCCAAAGCACCAGATGTGCTCAGCTGGACCTTTTAGCAGTCTAGAGTCTAGCAGGCACCAGGTGCCCGTCATACCCCCCAAGGTGGGGTGTGACAAACTTGGTATCAGAGCAGTTCGTGTCCCAGGGAGTCTGCAAGCCGTGCTAAGTAGAGTCTTGTCTATGGATGTGTTGTGCACCACATACTATAGGCAGGAGGCTGCGAGGTATGTTAGGATTGTCACTCTTCTTTCTTATTTAATCGTGTTATAGAGCGGTACAGTATAGAGTTGACTTTTGAAACTCACCACCCTCTTTGCTTACAGATATTATGACAGACCAGTGGCACCCAGCTATAGGTAGGAGATTGGATACAGCAGCGGGCGAAGGCACCATTAGGATGCCTCAGTTACAGCCAGATTCCGCCCGGTCTGAGGGCAATACGGAGGCGTCATCTCGGCCCTCCCAGCAGTCTCCGCCTCGCCAAACACCATTGGAGGCAGCACCGCCTCCCACAGCTCCTGCACCCACTTCATCTGATCAGGAGCTACGTAGTGTGGTGGTTATGTTGACTCAGATGCTAGCTGCTCAGCGTCAGCCAGCACCACCTACAGCAGCAGAATCCCTAGGTGGGCCAGGTAGTTCCAGGGTCAGAGAATTTTTGACGTTGGGACCCCCTCAGTTTACTGGATCGGATTCAGCGGAGGACCCTCAGGACTTTTTGGACCAGATACAGAGGATCTTTAGAGTCATGCACGTAACCCCAGCAGAATCAGTTGAGTTAGCAGTGTTCTGATTGCGGGATATTGCTGTTTTGTGGTACGAAAGTTGGGAGAGGTCTCGGGGAAGAGATGCAACCCCTCCTATTTGGTCCAGCTTTTCAGAGGCCTTCCTGGATCACTACTTACCCCGGGAGGTCAGACAGGCCCGGATGGACTAGTTCTTATATTTAGAGCAGGGGGCTAGGAGCGTTCGTGAATATTCCTTACAATTCGACTCCTTAGCCCGCTATGCTCCAGCATTTGTGGACACCATGTCATCCAGAGTCCACCGCTTTATTATGGGCCTGAATCCAGAGTACATAGAGGTGTGCATGACAGCTACTTTGAGAGAGGATATGGACATAGCCAGGGTACAGGCCTTCGCACAGACAATTGAGGGCCTGAGGCAGCAACAGCGGGGTGACAGACAGGCGACTTCAGAGCAGCGCCGTAGGAGCAGACCCACTGAGATTCAGAGGGAAATTCCTAGGGGGCCGAGACCACGGTTTTCAGATAGGCCACCCAGATCTCTACCACCGGTACAGCAGCAGAGGGGCAGGTTCATTCGCCGGAGTCAGTCGGAGTCCGGTAGCAGTTCACGGACAGTAGCCTCACCTCAGCAGCGGAGGGTAGAACAGAGTAGATTTACATCCACCCCTTGTCCTATATGTCACCGACTACATTCTGGAGCCTGCAGGCAGGGCTTCCCAGGGTGTTATTACTGCGGACAGGAAGGGCATTTAATGAGAGATTGTCCAGCCAGGGGACAGGGTAGTCAGGATGATCTGGATAGAGCGTCAGCAGGGCCACGAGTTCCAGCAGCCTCAGCAGGGCGCAGACCCTCAGGTTCAGGGAATAGGGGCCGAGGTAGACCAGGAGCCTCAAGCTCAGGTGCAGGCCCCAGCCGTACCTATGCATTACCGGGGAAGAAGGATTCAGAGGCATCTCCCGACGTGGTCATAGGTACATTGATTATCTGTTCATATCCTGTTTATGTATTGATTGATCCAGGGTCTACATTTTCATATATCACACCATTTGTGGCCCGAAAGTTGGGTATTGAACCAGAATTGCTTCAGCAGCCCTTTTCAGTGCTTACACCGGTCGGTGACTCAATTACAGCTAAAAAAGTTTACCGGGGGTGTACGGTAGAGGTTGCTGATCGTCAAACCACAGTAGACTTAATAGAACTTGAGATGGTCGACTTCGATGCCATTATGGGTATGGACTGGTTAGTGCCATGCTATGTCAACTTAGAATGCTGGACCAAGACGGTCCGATTTCACTTTCCGGGGGAAGCAGTGCGAGAGTGGAAAGGGAGTACACCTACGCCGAAAGGTAGGTTTATTTCCTACCTTAAGGCAAGAAAATTAATAGCAAAGGGATGTATTTGCCACCTAGTTAGAGTCCAGGACGTTCGGGTGGAACCTATGACTCTTCAGTCTGTTCCAGTAGTCAATGAATTCCCTGACATATTTCCGGATGAGTTGCCTGGTATCCCTCCCGAAAGGGAGATAGATTTTGCGATTGACTTGTTGCTAGGGACTCAACCTATATCCATTCCCCCGTATCGCATGGCACCAGCTGAGCTTAGAGAGTTGAAAGAGCAGTTAAAAGATTTGCTTGACAAAGGTTTTATCAGGCCTAGTACTTCCCCCGTGGGGTGCGCCAGTTCTGTTTGTAAGAAAGAAAGATGGCTCACTTCGTATGTGTGTGGACTACCGGCAGCTGAATAAGGTAACGGTTAAAAACAAATACCCGCTCCCGAGAATAGATGATTTGTTTGACCAGTTGCAGGGGGTCAAATGTTTCTCTAAGATATATTTGAGGTCCGGATACCACCAGGTCCGGGTTCGTGAGAGGGACATTCCAAAGACTGCTTTCAGGACCAGGTATGGTCACTTTGAATTCCTAGTTATATCTTTCGGGCTGACGAATGCTCCCGCAGTGTTTATGGACCTGATGAATAGCATATTCAGACCATATTTGGATCTGTTCGTGATAGTATTTATCGATGATATTCTGGTATATTCTCGTTCAGAGACAGATCACCAGAACCATTTACGAACAGTACTCCAGATCCTTAGAGAACGTCAGCTGTACGCCAAATTTTCTAAGTGTGAGTTCTGGCTGAACTCAGTTGCCTTTTTGGGGCACATCGTGTCGGATGCTGGTATACAGGTAGACACACAGAAAATAGAGGCGGTCAAGACATGGCCCAGACCTACCACTCTGACCGAGGTTCGCAGTTTCTTGGGTTTAGCAGGATATTATCGGAGATTTGTCAAAGGATTCTCCACTATAGCAGCACCTCTGACAAAGCTAACACAGAAAGCAGCGAAATTTTAGTGGACGGAGGCCTGCGAGCAGAGTTTTCAAGAATTGAAAGACAGATTGACCTCCGCCCCAGTACTAGCATTGCCAGAGGGAACAGATGGGTATGCGGTGTATTGCGACGCTTCAGGTTTGGGACTGGGTTGTGTGTTAATGCAACATGGTAAGGTGATTGCTTATTCTTCCAGACAGTTGAGGAAACACGAAAAGAACTATCCGACCCATGACCTGGAACTGGCTGCAGTGATCCACGCTCTGAAAATTTGGAGGCATTATCTGTATGGCGTCCATGTAGACATTTTTACAGATCATAAAAGTCTGCAATACATTTTCACACAGAGGGAGTTAAATCTGCGGCAGCGTCGCTGGTTAGAATTGTTGAAAGACTATGATGTAAATATTCTCTATCACCCAGGAAAAGCTAATGTAGTAGCAGATGCCCTGAGCCGTAAGTCAATGGGGAGTTTGGCGTATTTGCGACCCGAGAAGTGGGAATTAGCCAAGGAAATTCATCAACTAGCTGGTTTAGCCGTTCGAGTAGTGGAGACAGAAAATAATAGAGCGGTAATTCAGAATTCTGCCGAGTCATCACTAGTTACAGAGGTAAAAGAACGGCAGTACGAGGACCCTGACTTAGTCCAGCTCAGAGATAGAATTCAGAAAGGTAAGGAGTCAGATTTCCAAGTGACTGAAAATGAAGTGCTACGTTGTAAGGGCCGTCTGTGTGTCCCGAACGTACCAGGGCTTCACCAGCAGATCATGCATGAGGTACATTACGCTCGTTATTCCCTCCATCCAGGAGCAACGAAAATGTACCACGATATTAGAGACATTTACTGGTGGCCAGGTATGAAATCTGAAATAGCTGAATTTGTATCTAGATGTCCTAACTGCCAGCAGGTGAAAACGGAGCACCAGAAATCGGGTGGTCTGATGCAGGATATAGCTGTGCCTATGTGGAAATGGGAAGCGATAAATATGGATTTTGTAACAGGATTACCCCGTACCAGACGCAGAAATGATTCCATTTGGGTAATAGTTGACAGGCTGACAAAATCAGCTCATTTCCTGCCAGTGAAAGTTACCTTCTCAGCCGAGGATTATGCCGAGTTATATATCAGAGAAATAGTTAGGCTACATGGAGTGTCGGTATCCATTATTTCAGATAGGGGAGCACAGTTTACAGCTAGATTCTGGTAGTCGTTCCAGAGGGGTTTGGGAACGCAGATTAATTTGAGCACAGCATTCCACCCTCAGACAGATGGACAGGCTGAGCGGACTATCCAAACGCTCGAAGATATGCTACGAGCGTTTGTACTAGATTTTGGGGGTAGCTGGGATGAACATCTGTCGTTGATTGAATTTGCCTATAATAACAGTTATCATTCAGCTATCCAGATGGCGCCCTTTGAAGCATTATACGGGCGAAAATGTAGATCGCCGGTGGGCTGGTTTGAAGTGGGAGAATCAGCGTTGATTGGGCTAGGCATCATTCAACAGTCAGAGGAGAAGGTAAAGCTTATCAGAGAACGCCTGCTGACTGCTCAGAGACGCCAGAAGTCGTATGCAGATATGCGGCGTAGAAATCTAGAATTTGCGGTAAATGACTGGGTATACCTGAAGGTGTCTCCGATGAAAGGGGTGATGAGATTTGGTAAGAAAGGCAAGCTTAGCCCGAGATTCATTGGGCCATATCAAATTCGGCAGAGAATAGGCCGAGTTGCATATGAATTGAACTTGCCTCCAGAATTAGCATCTGTTCACCCAGTATTCCATGTATCTATGTTGAGGAAATTTGTAGGAGACCCTTCCACAGTTGTTCCAGTTCAGGATGTCCAGGTCACCGAAGAGTTAGCATACGAAGAGGTTCCAGTAGCTATCTTAGACAGACAGATCCGTAGATTGAGAACTAAAGATATTGCATCTGTCAAAGTATTATGGCGTAACAGGAACCGAGAAGAAATGACCTGGGAAGCCGAGGAGGACATGAAAGCCATATATCCCCACTTATTCCGAGCATAGGCAAACGAGAGGTATGTTAGAACTGTTTTTCCTTATTAATGCTTATACTTCATATATGAAAGCAGACGATTGATTATAGATAGTTTTATACATAAATGTTATTATATCGTGTAGAGTACCTGTATTGGGCTTTTCCTGCTTTTCAGGAATTATGAGATAGTCCATAATACAAGGGAAACTCTACCAAAAATATTTTTCTAGAAACAAGTTGGGTAAGTTGAGGAAGTCCTCTAGACAAAAGGTCATTCGAGGACGAATGTTCTTAAGGGGGGGAGAATGTTATACCCCGTAAATTTTAAATAAATAAATATCCTAAGGGCATGTTGGTTAAGGGATTTAGAAGGCAAAAAGAAAAAAATGAAATTGATAAATAAAAGTCGGCTTCTTCATCCCAATTAGCATATTTCCAGCAAGAAACAGGGGAAAACAAGTACTAAGAAAACCCACGACAAACATATATGAATTTCCTTCCAATTACGCAACGAAACACGGTCTAAACTTCGTTCCGGCTTAGGTACAGGTGTATAAAGCTGCAGGGAGCAATCCTACGGAGTTGGTTTTGTGAAATTTGGCCGGCGAAACGTCGTGCTACCGAGGTAAAGTAAATAGAATTACTTTAAATTAGTACCAATGTGTTCCTAGCATTGCAGTGAGCATTTATCCCTTCTGGACTATCGAGAAATAACGAGTTTTCGACTGTTTTCCGAAAGGTTAAAGTTGGGATAAATATATATATCAAAAGTGATAATTTCTCCCGAATATTAATGTATTTAGTTTTAATTGACGTGTGTATGAATGTAGTTGGGAGAAACAGCAGAAGTACCGACGGAAATCACATCGGTCAATCGGGTACACAGAAACCAGGTATGTAAAGTTATTCTTTCGGCAAGCCAGGAAGTACAGGGTAGAAAATAAATAGAATAAACGCTATTAGCAGATACCCAGCGTACAGGAACGATTTTAGTACAAATTCCAGCAAGCATGCTAGTATATTATTACGTATCATGCAATAATCAGAATAATAGATATTCAGGCAATACGTGTTTCATCTGTTGAGATTGTATCCAGTAGTAGATGGTACATTTTTATATCATTGAGCTATATCCAGTTATAGATAGCATGCACTATGTTATTGAGTTATATTTAGATATAATTAGATAGACAAATAAAGGTCAGGTAGCAGTGAGTCCAGCAGCCAGCAACAGTGTAAGACAGCATATAGCATCAGTTAATTAATACAGATTAGCCTCGAAATAAAAGAAGAGAATATGATTAGTATTTTTCATTTGAGCATGCTTGCTGTGTATGTGTTTGTGTGTTGAGACTTGTTGTGGCATGTGGGCACCCTTTAGCATCCCCACCGCCCCTGGGTTATAGCTGTGTCGATACCAGATTCAGATGCCGCCACCAGCTGGGCGATGCCGTCCGCCTAAAGGACGATGATGGCTGACCACCATGATAATACGGTCCAGACCACCCTGCTTGCAGGGGTAGTTCAGTTTACTCTGCACAGGACTAGTACACCCTGTTTACAGGGGCAGACCACTCTGTGTGCGCACCTGCGCCTAGAGGCAGGAGTCTTCGGACTCAGACACAGTTTATTGTCAGAGGCCCAGGCCTGAGCTACGTACCCGAGGGGGCCGGTAGGAGGAGCTCACAGTGTCAGATGAGTGGAGTGACTTATTTTTGGTTGGTTTAGACCCGGGTAGGGGTATATAGATTGCATGCTTGGTTGGCACCTTCCGGCTTATGGGGGTCGGTCAGGTATTGTGTGTATTGTTATGTATGTTGATATGTGCTATTAGATACTGATAGACAGAAGGACGACACGTCTTCAGGTACGCTCAGTTAGTTACAGAATGTACAACGCTCCCCAGTTATCCTCAGCTAGATAGACTCAGCTACTTCTTGCTTATACGTCATGTAAATGTTGCTATTTATTTCAGCTGCATGTTTCAGTTTGCTTTACATGCTCAGTACCTGTGGTACTGACGCCCAGCGGGGCGCTGCATTGCTTGCCTGCAGGTACTCATGAACGAGGAGCCAATCCCTCATGATTCCAGCCAGCCAGTGAGTCATCAGCTCCTGTCATCCGGAGTCTGATTCCCAGAGGTGTAGCTCCTTTTCTTTTGTTGTGCGGTATGGGTAGGTCGGGGCCCTGTCCCGATCATTTCTATTAATTTCTTACAGTATTCGTAGAGGCTTGCAGTCTGTATATATTCCCTGTGGTTAGTTGAGCCGGTCGTGCGAGGCCGTGCAGTCTGCTGTGGCTGTTTAGTATTTCAGTTTATGTTGGCCGTGTGGGGCCTTAGTTTGACAGTAATGGTGACCTTGCCGGTCACGTAGTTTTACAGCAGTCTTGTGTTGAGTTATAGATAACTAGAGAGCATGGTGGCCTTGTCGGCCCGCATAGGTTCCTTGTTACAAGTCTGTTTCTGGTTAGCTGTTGTACAGGTACAGATGGCTACAGGCCAGTTGGCCGGAGGCTGTATTTACAACCGTTATATAGCCGATTTATTTCTTGAAATAGAGCCAAAGCCAACCAAAGCACCAGATGTTCTCAGCTGGACCTTTTAGCAGTCTAGAGTCTAGCAGGCACCAGGTGCCCGTCATACCCCCCAAGGTGAGGTGTGACATTTATGATATTGTTTCAAAGTTTCGTCGTGTATGTTTACTCAGAATGCTGGTGAATGATAGACCAAGGGTTGACTTGGGGTCACCTGTGACTTCAAGTACTGTGTTACATCCAGGGCGTAGGCTCGGGTCGTCACATTAACTTTGCAGCTGCTCGAGCTGAAATCTCTGATAATGAATTAGCTGTCACTATCCAGAACTCTTACTTATCTCTGTCCACTTGAATCAAAAATCCCTATCATTCCTTGATACGATAAAATACTTTCTTAGTCGGTCGTGAATCTCTCTGTCCTCCGTATTTTGGTGGTTTGAACTCTTTGCCCCCTGTATGGGCATCAGACAATTTTTCCCTTTTGGATTGTTGGTTTTGCCCCTCTTTTTGATGATGAAGGGGGAGAATATTTTTGTTATTTTATCTTGCAGTGTTGATATTATCTGTCTTGTGAATGTGTTACTCTTTCTTGTTTTTTGCTATGACTATTGGTTGTTGACTACAACTGCTTATGAATGTCCTAATGGTTGGTATGGTAAATTGTTGCCATAACCCTATTACTTCTACTATGTGTACACTAAAAAGTTTTAGCTCTAAGGCCACACTAAATCTCCAAAATTTCGAATAATGAAAAGTTGTAAGGAGATTTTGTGCCTAGTGAATTACCTCTTTGTGTAATCCATTTTTTGAAAATTTTTTTAAGTTTACTTTCACTTTTTCTAAGGAAAAGCTGAATAAGAAAGAATATTTATCCTATTTACAACTACAATTGAATGTAAGAATCTGCAAATGAGAAGAACTGCAGCACAAAAATTAAAATTGATTTTTTAAAAGTGTAATAATTATTTTAAAGTATAGTAACCTTCAATGACCAGGTTCTTTTATCCAAATATGATAGAACGAAGCATGTAAATAAGACACATGATACTTCTTTCTTTTTGTTATTCACCGGAATCCTAATTTAGATATTGTGATGAGATGGCGAAACCAAAGACAGTTAAGGTGCATGTATCATTGTTCCCCACACATTATTTTAACTTTTTTTTCCCTTTGGTCCTGTTGACACCCAATTTTGACCTCCCTATACCTTTATATGATGCTTATATATATATAGATATATATATATTTATTTATTTATTTATTTATTTATTTCACGCAAATATTCGACTTATTTTTATATTTATAAAATAATTAATTATCATAATATTCGCCAAGTAATATTACTCAAATTTATAAATTATTTATGTTAATAATATAATTTTTAAATATTTTATAACTTAACTTTATTTTCTAGTAATAAAATTATTTATAAATATAATAATTTAATTATATAATTTGCACAAGTCTACTAAGATTTAGGATTTATTTATTAATAATAATGTTTATATGATTTTTCTATAATTTAAACTATTTTATTATCTATTTATTAAATCATTTATAAGTGTAGTATATTCATTAATTTAATAGCAGCTAAATCCAATTTCATTCAATTTATTTAAATTATAGCCCTTTTCTATTCAATTTCATCCAATTTATTTTAATTTTGGCCATTTCTATTTAATTTATGCCAATTCTAGCCACTTTGATAAATTTCTGTCCATAATTTAAATACCAATTCAACCACTAAATCAGCCAATTCAATTTAAATACCCGCGACCCGCTCCATAACCCATAACCGACCCTAACAACTCAAATTAATCATAGCCGTTCATCTTATTTAATCCAACGGACGAGATTAAATCCCTAATATACTTCCTTATTTATCCCCTCATACCCCCCAAACCCTAAAAAACATTTTCATTCTCTCCACCTTCTCCCTCTAAGGAGTCGCCGCCCCTCTTCCTCTCTTTCCCGCTCATCTTCGTCTTCCCTCCCTCATTTTTTTCGGCGAACGTCGATGAAAACCCGTCGCACTACCACTAGATCTCCTTTCTCTTCCTCCTCTCCACTCCTTTTCCCTTCAACCCGAATACACCCTCCAGCAACACCACTCAGCCGTACCGCCCGACCTCCCTTCTCCCTCTACCCAAACGTCGCACACCGCCGGAAAACCTCCGAAAACCACCTGCCGGAAAACAGAGCCGACACCCCTACATCTACTCCCTCTATTTCTCACCATCGCCGGAAAACTAACACCGGCGAAACAGCAAAAGCTGCCGCCTTAACTTTCTTTTCTCCCTCACTGGCGAAATCAAACCGGCGCCGCCCTCCTTTCCCCTCTTCTCTCCTCGCCGGTCCGACAAAGACCTCTCACTGCCTCGCCACCGTCGCTCCCTTCACTGCTCCTCACCGCAGTACCTCTAAAAATGGACTTTTCTAGATCTCACATTTGTCTGAATGAGTTTTAATTTAATTTTATTTATTTATTTATTTATTTTTCTCTCCTCTGATTATCTAATTAAAATTGTTATGCATGAAGAAACCCCAGATGTTTATGATTTTCTGGTTCCTACACACCCTAATCTTGTTGAATATATATATATATATATATATATATATATATATATATATATATATTATCTTACTTATTGAATTTGCATGATGACTATCTTTATACATTGAATACAAAAACCAAATAATTTTGCATCATATATGTATTTTCAAATTAGTGAGACAACCTTCGCTTCTATATTCTAAGTCTAATTTATGTTGTTTTACATGAAGACTTCTATGATTCACAAGTCCTTTTATTTATCTCTTAAATCAATTATGGGACAACTCTATTACTTAACTGTTTGAGGTAAAATGTTTATAGCAATCTTGGCCAGAATGTTCTCCTTTCCAGCATAATTTAAGACAGCCTTCTATGTGGAATATGTTAAATTTATATTCTTACCTTGTGCATTGTGTAACTGATTGATTCTAGGATTAATTGATTCAGCCTTCTTGTTTAAGGAAGAACTGTTCCATGATTCATGTTTTTCATCCACCATTTCTTTTAGCTAATATTAACAACTTTGGTATTTTTTATTATTTTTATTTGTGCCAAATTTAGGTATTTCATTGAAATATTTATTCCTTTCCACAGCGTATTCGGTAATTGGTGTGGTCATAATATTGACAATTGTAAGATGCGGTAAATCTTGATTTGCTCTAACATCCTGATTTTTAAATCTCTAATTACCTTCTTTAAGATCAGGACTGCATGTTCATTTACTTTATTATCTAAGTTGGATGACATATTGTGTAATATTTATGGTAACTTATTAATTTTAGGTATTATGCGACAGTTTGATTTTCCTTAATTTAAAATTGACTGATTATCTTAGTTTGCTTAAATAATTTAATACCAGTAACTTAAGCTTGTCAATTTTCTGCTTGATTGAATATGATTTGAGGAAAATATTGTGACTAATTCTTTCTTTTTAAAATAGCCTAGCATGTATTTGGAACCGATTTTGTTTCTCTAGTTAAGGAAAACTTATTCAGCTAACTATTCTCCTTCCTTAGTTGGTTTTAACGTATAAATAATTATGGTAAGATCTGATTTGATTTGTAAAATCTAGACGATCTTTGAGTTGATTTAAGTTGATTTATCTAATTAAGACAAGTTATTTTTATGTAGTAAGTATTTTATATTATTTTTTTCTGTTAATCAACTAGAAAATTGCATAGTATACATAGATGATATACTACTTTATTCAAAAACAAAAGAAGAATTTATAAAATTATTAGAGAAATTTATGCATATAATAGAGATATCAGAAATAAGCTTAAGTAGAAAGAAGACTGAAATATTAAAAAATCAAATAGAATTCCTAGGAATACAAATAGATAAGAACGGAATAAAAATGCAAACACATATAGTACAAAAAATAATTAATTCTAAAGAATTATTAGATACTAAGAAAAAATTACAATCCTTTTTAGGACTAGTTAACCAAGTACGAGAGTATGTACCAATGTTAGCAGAAAACTTAAAACCATTACAGAAAAAATTAAAAAAGGACATAGAATACTATTTTGATGAAAAAGATAGAAACCATATAAAAAAGATAAAGGACATGTGTAAAAACCTACCAAAACTGTATTTTCCAAATGAAAATAGGCAATTTAATTATATAGTAGAAACAGATTTCAGTGACCACAGCTATGGAGGAGTATTAAAATATAAATATAAGAATGAAAAAATAGAACACCATTGTAGATACTACTCAGGATCATATACTGAGCCACAAATAAAATGGGAGATAAATAGGAAAGAATTATTTGCATTATATAAATGTTTATTAGCATTTGAACCATATATTGTTATTAAAGAAAAATCTCATAATCATTGTTTTCTTACTTCTCTATTCCCTTATGTGATTTTTGACAAATATTCTCTTCCCTTTTCCTTAAATTATTACGTGTGATTATAGTCAGATTCCTGATTTATTTCTGAATGATTAAATTTAGGATAATTCATAAGAAAATATTTGATTTAATTATTTCTTTTCTTTTGATTTGAATATTCCCCTTCCTGGAACGCCTCTGTCTTTTTAACTACATAAGGGGGTCTCTTCCTCTTAGATTGGGGCGAACAGTGATTAAAAAAAAACTGCAATACTTGATTTCACAAAATATTACTCTATTTTTATATATTTCTGTCTCATTTCGACACGAGCACTGCTCGGGATCCAAGACATCCTCGTGATCTTGACGTGTCGAACTTGGGCTTCGATCATTGAAAAACTTTCTCTCAAAATTGCTGATTGTTACCTTGCTTCTTTCACTGATTTAACCGGTTAGTTCACATTTTATTTTCATATAAATTTTGTGTTATGTGAACCTACTTCTTGCATCAGATTCCATGAGTATGAATTTTACATTTATATACATATCGGTTATAATGTAATATGTTCAAATAGAAGTTTGTTTATAAATAGCACAATCTGTTATAGAGAATGGGCCACAATCTTGTCGTATAGTTCTGTTTAACAGGTTGGAACGAAGAGTCGCTCGGGATACAAAGGACCATAGATTTATTTATTTATTTATTCTATTTTAATGTTGGTATTTATTTGTTATTTTCTTTTTTCCAATTTGTAATAATTGTAAAAACAATGATAAATAGTGGAAAGGGGTTTGGGGTTGGGGATTGTATTTTTCCTTACTATTTTTTTTACTGCTAATCCCACTTAGAAAAGCATTCTTATAGGAATAAATACATGAACCATTAGAGATCATGCCCATAGGAATTTAATGTGATAATACAACATTAGAAATAATGCCTATAAGGTCTCATGCATTTTGATTCGAAGCATATCCTGTGTTATCTGTTGTGACGTTTTTGTTAAAAAGTAAATATGATTATATCTTCCCATTTGGTTAAGTACCATATTTATAGAGGTTAATTACCAGTATAGTATGTTTAAATCTGCAAATGTTAGAAACCATGCCTATCATAATTTGTTCAAGTATATGTAGGCAAATGTGATGAAATAGGTGCGTGAATATTTACTTAACAATATGTTTGCATCATAAAATTGCATGTATAACAATGAACCAATGAATTTGTATCTATTAGACATCATGCTTTAGGATTAAATCATTTGTTCATTTTGCATATGTTACACCCCGTAGAATTCCCGGCACTTAGATGACCTATTCGCACGTTGGTTAAGTATATTTGAAGACCATACGTGCTAGGGAAAGGTCCGGGAAAAGATCGGACGAGAAACCCGTCGAAACCATCGCAGGAGGAGCCGAGGCAGAGCCCCTCCGCGATGGCAGCGTGTCACGGAGGTGAGGCCTCCGCGATGGCTCCGTGACACGTTGCCCAGGTTCAGCCCCAAGTATATAAAGCCCCCACTTCGGTTTAAACTCATTCCACACTTAAAAACTTTCCAGAAAACAGAGGCAAACGCTGAGAAAAGAAAGAGGAACGAAGGAATTAAATAATTTTCGTCCGATTACGCTGCCAAACGCTGCCCAAACTCAAATTAATCCCAGATACCCGAGTATTTAGCAGCAAAGAGCATTTCTACGGAATTAGTTTCGCGAAATACGGCCGACGAATCGGCGAGCCACCGAACTAAAGTAAGTAGAATTGCTCTAAATTAATGTCTATGTGTTCCTAGCTGAGAAGTGAATACTTCTCTCTTCTGGGCCGCTGAAAAATAGCGAGTTTTCGACCGTCTTTCGATAAGCCTAAGTTTAGGCTATAAACTATATCGAAAGTAACGTTACTCTTTACAATAAAGCTGTATTTAGTATTGATTGACGTATTTATGAATGCAGTTGGGAGAAAATAGTTGAAGTACCAGCCGAGCCTCGTCCGACGGATGAATAGTCGGAGATAAGGTATGTAAAGTTAGTTTTCTTCGGCAAGTTAAGTAATATCAGTGTAGTGTAACAAATTACGGACCAGTAGAATGTTCAGAAGTCAAATGTTGCGTTATTATGAATGTTGGTACGATGTGAGAAACATTGGGTTGTAATGTGTATGAAACCTATCAGTATGATATAGATTCTAACGCAAGCGTTAGAGATTGCCCAGTATATTTAGTGTGTGATGTAATATGCCATGTTAAGATATTGTTGTGTTCAGCTGAAACCCCGCGGAGTAGTACAGTATCCGTAAAGCACTTCAGAAATAGAATAGCAGGCTAAAATGAAGTTCAGAAAGCATGTCAGGAATAGTAAATCAGGTTACGATAGAAAATCAGTATACAGCATAGTTCAGCAGAAAGACTATATTCGTACATATATATATAGTACTTCCAGCCTCAGCATGTATCAAGTGTGTACATATTTCTATCACTAGTCCAGCATATAGTGTATACAGAAACTTAGCAAACAGCAGAGTTTTCAGCAAAAACATTATCTTATATAGCATTTGCCCAGTACAGCCCGGCAGGAGACTATATTCATATTTATACGTCTTTACTTGCCTCAGCACGTATTAAATACGTACAGATTACTATCAGTAGCCCAGCATGTAATATATATGATACTTTACCCCTATTAGCCTCAGCATGTGAGATACACAGACAGTATTGCCAGTTGAGACCGTTGTATTGTTTGGGGTTGGATTACCTAGCATCCATGACCGCCCCAGGGTTAATAGCTGTATCGACTCGTCCACCAGAGGACGAGGATACGTCACTCTACGGGGTGGCATGCCGTCCTGCCAGGGGACGAAGATGGGATGCCAGTTTTTCCCCATATTTGTGCCTTGATCGGCCTTACACACCCCAGTCGAGCGGATACGCCCGGGTGCAGATTCAGGAGTCCTCCGGACTCAGATGCAGTTATAGTCAGGGGCTCAGCGAGCCCAAGTGCATACCCAGGGGACCGGCAGGGTGCTTACAGCCAGTATAGGAGATGGGTTGACCGGGGTAGGGGTATAGATTCTGTGTTGATTGTACCTCCCGGCTTATGGGGGCCGGGTAAGGTTGTGTATGCCATGTTATGTTATGTATGTTATGCTATATTACAGTAGATATGAGTAGATTAGTAGTAGAATGATACGTCTCCAGAAATGACACCTACTCCCTCCAGCATGATTAAGAACAGGTACGATCTACACCATCAGATAGTTAATCTAGTTCTTCTTATTCCAGTTTCGACAGTTATGTTATTGATTTCAGATATCCCTTCAGTTCTTACAGATTCAGTTATCTCCTGCTATTCAGAATTTTTTGTTATATTACTTGTATTCAGCTGTATTCAGTTTGCTTTACATACTCAGTCCCAGCGGTACTGACGCCCAGTGGGGCGCTGCATTACTTGCCTGTAGGTACCCATAGACGCGCAGGCGATACCACGTGATCCCCATCAGCGGTCGAATATTCAGCTCCTGTCATCCGGAGACTGAATTTCTAGAGGTGTAGTTCAGTTCCTTTTGTTGTACAGTACGGGTAGGTCGGGGCCCTGTTCCGATCATTTCTATTATTCTTCTTAGAGGCTTGCAGTCTGTATGTATTCCCTGTGGTCAGATGAGCCGGTCGTGTGAGGCCGTGCAGTTGTATAGTTGCCTTTACTCCTTTCTTTCTTTTGTAATGGCCGTGTGGGCCATAGTTTGCCAGTAGTGGTGACCTTGCCGGTCACGTAGCTTTTCAGTATGTTATGTTTGAGTTACAGATAACTAGACAGCATGGTGGCCTTGTCGGCCCGCATAGGTTCCCCTGAATTAACATGTTTCTGGTCAGCTGTAATACAGGTACAGAAGGCTATAGGCCAATGGGCCGGGGGCTGTATTTACAGCCGTTATATAGCCCTTTGTTTCCAGAAATGTGAGTTAGAGCCAGCCAGGCGCCAGATGCGCCCAGGCTTAACAAGTTCAGCAGGTCAGGTCCTAGTAGGGCACCAGGTGCCAGTCATACCCCCCAAGGTGGGGTGTGACAGCATAATCTGATCACTGAGAATTATTTTTCATACATGCAGTTTGCTTGTTTTACCGTAACCATGTCTGTCACTAATGAATTTCTATAGGGCTAATTAGATATCATGTCTATAGGGTTTGCATTTTCAAACTGCTCGTCATCATTTAAATTTCATGCTTACAATGATTCTGCTCATGTATGCACATGCTAAATAGTACGTATTTTTGAGCTGTCATGTCCTCAATTCTTATCTAAAAGGAATAACATTTTCAGCATGAAGAAATTTCCTATACCTTATTACATATTTGAATTTGTGAAGTTCTACCTATAGAATTTATCCCAGAGGTTTATATGAAGACTCTTACAAGTTCACTGTGATTCTCTGGTCATTTATTTGTTTGCTTGATGTAATCGATAATCAACTCTTAACAACCTTAGGTTTTTATTTAGTCCTCCAAAAATCCAAAATAGTTGTCCAATGCCTCTTGGACTTTAAGATTGGTGCGGGTAGGCAAATACTAAGACATTAGTTTATCACATAGAACGTCATTTAAGTTAATAATCAACTAGGAGGTAGATGGGAAATGATAGTCCATGCTCGCTGAATAATACGAGCAATTCAAAAAATTGCGAAGTATTATTTAAGTTGCACGGGGTGATCCCATTAGGTCAAACAATCTCTCTTTTGGGTAGAACTAAGTGTGGCCTGATTCCCTTAAGGGATATGTAGGCGCCTCATCGAGGTTCGGCCTCATAATTAAAGAAGTTTTTTATTTGTTTGTTTGATTTTAATAAATGGTTCTGTTTTGTTAGTTGCCACAACTTTTGTATTTATTGTTTAAGAAAAAATAAAATAAGATAAATTTTCTTTAAATTTATTCCATCTAATTTCTTTCCTATCGCTTGTTTCAACAAAGTTTAATTCTCAGTTCTTCATCGTTCGTTTTAATAATATAAGTTAAAATCAATTTTAATTGGTAACTTAGCTAATTTCCCCTTTTAATGAATCCGGCTGGGAACCACATTGGTGGACCTCGAAAGGTGCCTAACACCTTCCTTTCGAGGTAATTAAAGCCCTTGCCCAACTCTGGTGACCTAGGTAACAAAAATAGACCTTTAGCTTAGAACTGTGTCCTAACACACCTTAATCCGTTAGGTGGCGACTCTTCAAAATGCATAAACCCTTAAGAGTTGTCACATGTTGTATCCCGCTTTCCGCGAGGAAAAATGGGGCGCGACAGCATGGCGACTCTGCTGGGAACTATTAGGCTTTAACCAATACGTGTTCATTTAAACGGGGTTTAGTTAAATTTTAATTTGCTAAATGTTCAATTTATTTTCTTATTTTTGACATTGCCATGAAGTTACTAACCGTTTTCTTTGTCTTTTTTTGTTATTGTTTATTATTATTTTCATATGTAATTGTTAATGTATAAAATGTTGTAATTTTCTTTTATTTAACTGACATATCGCTCATATTTTCCTCCACTTGGGAATTTTACACTATCACACACAATAACGGTTGTGTGGTTTCACGGCCGTTCACTATTTTAAACACCTCGAGGATTGTCTTGTGATTTGATCGATCAGCGGTGCATCGACGGTCATAAGCTTCCTCACTCTCGAGTTGTCCGCCCGAAGGAACCGTGTCATACCCACTCTTACTCCTAGAACGTGACCGTGTACGCCTTTAGTAAGGCATGCACATCATTTCAAACTTAGAAAAATCACGACGTCCATGGTACGTCAAGATTAAATAGAAACTTGCCCTAAGTCTTAAGTGATTTTTTAAAATCCCAAAAAAAGACGATCCATAAATTATGTGCATTTTTGAGAGAAACATTGTTTAAAGTAACATCATTTTGCTCCCGAGTGGGTAGGTTAGTCTAACTTTTCCTTTTGCTGCAGGCACAATGAGTCTCCCAACTTCTTACCCAAGGTTTGGTATGGTTTGGTGCATGCCTGTAGGCATGAAAGCATGGTGGTTAGATTTGGGAGAATACCGACAAAACGAAGTAAGGAAAGTATTAGGACACCTACCTTCGCTTATGCAAGTTACTCCCTGCCGAGAACTCATCGAAGCAGCCACGGCTTTCTAGGAAGAGAAGAGAGTGGTATTCAGATTTAGTGAGGTTGAAATGACCCCGTTATTGGAAGAAATTGGGGGGTATGTGGAAAATGTGAGTTTATTATGGAGAAATAGGAAGTGGGAAAAAACGGAAATGATCATACCCAAACGCGTCACCCTAGAAGATGCGCGTAACAAATTGAGATTGCAAGGTAGCGACATGGTGTCCTTTGTGATGAAGGGAAGGATGCCAGGGAAATATCTGCTCAACCGATTCGGTCACAGTTCTTCACGAGAAATTTACAAAGAAGACAATTCCGATCTAGACTCATGGACGAGCAGACAAATTTTGCTTTCATGGTCTACTTTTTAGGGATGGTGGTCTTCCCACGAGGAGCTGAGGAAGACATTAATATTCGCCTCATTTCAGTCGTTCACGCCTTGTGCAATGGTATTGATAAAGGACATTGCACTATTGTCCCAATGATTGTTGCCGACATTTACCGATCTTTGGGGAAGTGCAAAAATGGGTTTAAGCACTTCGAGGGATGTAATTTATTGCTTCAGCTTTGGCTTATTGAACATCTTCAAAAGGTGCGTGGCAATCCAATCATGCCTCGGCCTAAAAAAACCGATCATATTGTCGCTCACCATTACAGGGTCACCATGGGAGTTAAGCCAATAAAACGGCCCGAAGAGGTGGAGAAATGGAGTCAAATGTTGGGTAATTTGACTGAAGACTCGGTACAATGGATGTTTGACTGGTTTCCAACATCCAACTTTGTTGTGTATACCAAGTCCCGATACTACTTGGTCTTGATAGGACTACGAGGTCTCCAACCGTATTCTCTGATGCAAACAATGCGGCAGGCTGGAAGAATGCAAATAATACCCAGGGTTGCCGACATGGATGCATACCAAGTGGATTACAAGGACGATTTTGTTCCACATGCTTTAGACATTGCAAAAGCATGGAACAAAAAGGTTTATCTTGATGAAAAGAGCATAGAGGTTGACCGATATCAGGCAGGCTACTTAACCGGGTATATTGAGTGGTTGCATGATGATTGGCTGGTACTGCAATAGCGAGCGTCAAACGAGGCAAGCATGTAGAAGATAAGGAGGCTCACGCACAAACCCTTTATCGCCGTTTAAAAAGAAAGGTTCAAGATTCTGAGGCTTGTCATCGACAGTTACACGACGACAATGCCAAAGAAATTGCTGAGATGAGAAAGGAATTAGAATATTGGAAAGATCGGGCTTTAGGTTTGGATTTGAGAATACAGGATTTGCGCGATGAGTTCAGCAAACAGGGAGAAGAATGCCTGAATAGGGGCGCTACGGGGAAAGATCTAGCATTGGCCTACCTTCTGTCCAGTCGTCACCGTTTCGACAAAGTACTAGAAGATCCAAAGAAGTCGGACGTTGATGAAGACATTTTCAAGATTTAATGTTTTTTAGTTTGTTGTAATTCTCTCAATTTTTATTATAATAAAATTTTATTTTGGGTTTATTTTGGGAGCGAAATGACAATACTTGATAACAAGTTTCTCTCAAATTCGTTAGGCCTACTTCTGGCATAAAAGAGGCCCCAAAATTAGGAAATACGTCACTATTCTTATTTGATCTTTCTTTTAATCAATATTATTTCTAGCTTCTATTACTAATTGTGGTTTGTTTGTTGTTGGTTTTATTTTTCCCCTTCCCAAAGGTTGATCTGTGCAAATCTGGCTTACTACACAATATCAAAAGGGGCTCCTCCTTCTCCTCCTCCCATCCCTAACTGCAATAAAGGAAAGGACAGGATGGATGAACATAATAGCAGTGGTAGCGACACACCTAGAAATGAACGGGACAACTTTGAAGGGATCGGCCCTCCGGGTTACAATGAGATTATTATGAGGCTCGAGCAGAAGATTTTTGAGCTTCAAGAGGAATTAGTACAAGTTCGGAATTTAAATACCCAAGCAGCACTATTTGGGACTCAAGCTGATGCCTCGGCTTTAAAAGCACCAGCCAGTCTTCCCATGTCCTCACAACCCGCAGCTCCGCCACAAGACGCTCCACCCCAACATAACCAATACCCTCCATATACTTATCCACATCCGCCAGCTCCAGCTGCCGCCCATTACCCGTCACAACATCAAGAAATACCTCCTCCAACCCATGTAAATACAGCCTATGCCCACACCCATACAAACCCGATCTATGTGGAGACTACACCTGTAACACATCATTGTGAGGAATCTGAACCTTCGGAAAAGGATAGACTGATTCAGACTCTAGCAGAAGAGTTGAAGAAAATAAATAGCAAGTTGCAAAATGTTGAAGGCAACAACGGAATAACGGGTCTGGATTATGAAGATCTGTGTATACATTCGGATGTTGAATTACCGGAGGGGTACAAACCTCCTAAGTTCGAGCTGTTTAATGGAACTGGTGATCCAAGGGCCCACCTGATATTGTATTGCGATAAACTGGTAGGAGTGGGACGAAATGAGAAGATAAGAATGAAGTTGTTCATGCGAAGTCTGACCGGTGAAGCTCTCAGCTGGTATGTAGAGCAGAATCCAAAAAAATGGTTTACTTGGGCAGAAATGGCATCAACCTTTGTAGAACGTTTTGGATTCAACACGGAAAGTGCACCTGACTTACATTACATCCAAAATATGAAGAGAAAGCCCACCGAGACTTTTAGGGAATTCGCAACTCGCTGGAGGATTGAAGCCGCAAGAGTGCGACCCCCAATGGAAGAGTCTCAAATGAAGGATATTTTTATGCGGACTTTAGATCCGCAAGTTTATGACAGATTGATGCTGGTTAGCGAAAAAAGCTTTGCAGAGATTATCAAGCTTGGAGAGCGGATTGAGGACGGTATCAAGGATGGTACCATTATAAACCTAAATGCCTTACAGGCGGCTAACAAAGCCTTGCAGTCCGGAACTGCTTCGAAAAGCCGCAAGAACAAGGAAATTGGAATAGTCATGATGGCCCAAGGGCCGAAAAATTATGTTTATAGACCGCAGACTCCAACCCCACACTATCAAATGCCAGCCCCGCACTACCAAACTTCACCATACCAAACTCTACCTCCACCATATCACACTCCATCATCACCTTATCAAGCTCCATCACCATATCAAAATCTCCATCCCTATCAAGCTCCATATCAAACTCCCCCTCCGACCCATTTCCAAACACCTCCATCACATTACCAAGCCCCCACTTATCCCGTTTATAACACACAGCCCTCTTATCCATGACTTTCTCACCCACGACCTTCTTTCTCCCCAAACCAAAGGCCTAGAGCTCAATTTAGGCCAACAAAAACTTACACTCCTTTAGACAAACCAATTGACCAGCTGTATGTGAGATTGAAAGAAGCTGGTTACATTGAGCCTATTCCTACACTCCCGGTCGATACCCAAGCTAAGTGGTACGACCACAACAAAATATGCATGTACCACTCGGGAATGAGGGGGCACACCACAGAGTCCTGTAGGTCTTTGAAGGACAAAATACAGAAGTTGATTGACACCAAGGTTATTCACCTCAAGGATTCGGCACCGAATGTGACAAGTAATCCTCTGCCGAATCACCAGGTGAACATGATTTCTTGTGACGAGGCTGAAGATTTGGCAGATACTATTGGGATGATAGAACACGGAGTAGGTTCTTCTTCAGATTCATCTCGGAGAGTACAAGTGCGCCCTCCGTTTGGGGTTGAGGTAGCTGCACCAAGGCCTCCCTTCACGGTGGTAAGAGCTGCTCCAGTTTCATACAAGACAGTCCCTTGGAGCTACAAGGAAAATGCCTCGCATAAAACAAAGGTGTTGGAGGCAGATGCGGCACAAGGAGTGACACGGTCTGGAAGAGTATACACTCCTGATGCCTTGGTTCAAGGAGTCGATAAAGGGAAGCAGCCAGCGGTGGAAACAGAAAATGGGATCTGGAAAAAAGTGCAGGCGAAGGAGTACTCGGTGGTTGAACAATTGAGCAAGACCCAGGCTCAAATTTCTATCTTATCACTTCTGCAGAGCTCCGAGCAACACCAAAAGGCTTTGATGAAGGTGCTAGGAGAAGCCTATGTCCCTGCAAGCATATCTAGTAGTGAGGTGGCTAACATGGTGGGTCAGGTATTTGAGGCCTAGAAAATATCCTTCCATGAAGATGAGTTGCCTGTGGAAGGCGTGGCCCATAATAAAGCGCTGCATATCACAGTGCAGCACTCGGACAAATTCATCACCAAGGTATTGACTGACCCAGGCTCCGGTCTAAATATTTGTCCACTGAATACTTTGACTCGGTTGGAAGTTGACCTTGCCCGGATCAAGCAATGGAAGATGAACGTCAAAGCGTTTGACGTTTCACAAAAGGACACTGTAGGAGAAATAGATCTTGACGTGCTAGTTGGCCCTGCCACATTCACCATGACATTTCAGGTAATGGACATCCCAGCCTCTTACAATCTGCTATTGGGATGTCCATGGATTCATGCTGTGGGAGCGGTGCCTTTAACTCTACACCAATGCCTGAAGTTTGAGTGGGACTATCAAGAAGTCGTGGTCCACGGGGATGAAAGCCGTCCAATTTACACTGCTCCTGTTATCCCTATCATTGAAGGAAAGGGAAGCCTGGATGGGGAAAGTTTCCACACCGTAGAGCTTATCGGTGTCGTCGAGGAAGGTAGATGGTGGAGTGATAAGATCCTGAGTATGCTACTTTGGTTGGGGTTCGAGCCAGGTCGGGATCTTGGAGTAAAATTACAAGGAATTAATGACCCGTTGCAAGTGGCAACGCAAAAGACCACTTTTGGATTGGGATATCAACCTACTGAGGAAGAGCTGGACAATTGGAAATATCCCTTGGGAAAGAGAAGTTTTCTGTTGCCAAATCCATTGCCTTCGCATCAACAAACTTTTGTCTCTGATGGTTTTCTTGATGTTAAACGGGCCGAAGAAGATGTCGTGCTGCTCAGTCTAAGGGATTTGTTTCTGGATGATAACAGTTGTAATGCCATTTGCAACGGGGAGGAAGGAGGGGCCCCACAACAGGAATCCGGAGTTCAAAGAACCGCCAATTGGACAGCCACTCCATCCAGAGCTCGCCGGGCATCTGGGTAGACCAAAGGACCAGTTTTCCATTTTTTGTTCAAAATAAATATTTGTTTTCAAAGTTGTGAAATTTTCATTTGAGTATTATGTCAAATTCTTATCAATTTTAACAAAATTATTTCTCTTTCATATATTTTATTTTATTTTATTTATTTTCAGCATTTCTAATATCGAACGAGTTGAATCTAAGGCCATGGCTTGTAATGAAACTGTGCGACATAACACAGGCAACTCTTTAGAAGCTAAAGAAGATGAGTTACCTACTGAAATTGTCAGGGAAATAGAAGAGTTCAAGGACAAGCCCAAAGCAATCTGACAGATATCGATGTGGTAATTTTGGAAGATTCAGAAACGCCCAAAGAGACTCAAGTTAGTACTCACTTGCCAAAAGATGAGATTGAGAAGTACATAGAGTTTCTGAAAGAGTATAAAGACATCTTCGCCTGGTCCTATGCTGATATGACAGGGCTCAGCCACTCCATAGTAGCACATAGGTTGCCTACTGATCCATCATATCCCCCTGTGAAGCAAAAGCCGAGGAAATACAAGCCTGACATGAGTTTGAAAATCAAAGAAGAGGTAGCCAAGCAGATCGACGCCGGAATCCTCAAAGTGGTAGAATACCCCACTTGGTTGGCCAATATCGTGCCTGTACCGAAGAAAGACAGAAAGGTCAGAGTCTGTGTGGATTACAGGGATCTCAACAAGGCCAGTCCTAAAGACGATTTTCCGTTACCAAACATCCACATCCTTATTGACAACTGTGCCAAGCATGAGACACAGTCGTTCGTGGATTGTTTTGCTGGTTATCATCAGATCAGAATGCATGAAGAGGATGCTGAGAAAACCGCATTTCTTTCCCCATGGGGGGTATATTGTTATGAGGTAATGCCATTCGGGTTGAATAATGCTGGAGCCACCTACATGCAGGCCATGACTACCATCTTCCATGACATGATTCACAAAGAAATTGAAGTTTATGTGGATGATGTCATCATCAAGTCAAAGAGAAGCTCAGATTATCTGGCAGACCTCAGAAAGTTCTTTGACAGATTGACGAAGTATAATCTGAAGCTAAATCCGGCAAAGTGTGCATTTGGGGTTCCATCAGGAAAATTACTGGGTTTTATCGTCAGCCGTCGGGGTATTGAGTTAGATCCAACCAAGATTAAGGCCATCCAAGAGCTCCCACCGCCGAAAAGTAAGAAAGTGGTTATGAGCTTTTTAGGACGACTCAACTACATTAGCCGTTTCATTGCTCAGTCAACGGTTATTTGTGAGCCTATCTTCAAACTGCTGAAAACGGATGCTGCTACAGAATGGACTCTTGAGTGTCAGCAAGCTTTCGATAGAATCAAAGATTATCTATCGAAGCCTCCAGTTTTAGTGCCGCCAGAACAAGGAAGACCTTTTCTCCTGTATTTTTCTGTGCTAGAAAATGCCTTTGGCTGTGTTTTGGGACAACATGACGAGACAGGGAGAAGGGAGCAAGCCATATACTATTTGAGCAACAAGTTCACACCATATGAGGCTCGGTATACACTGTTGGAAAGAACATGTTGCGCTTTGACTTGGGTCGCTCAGAAATTGAGGCACTATTTGTCTGCCTACACAACTTATTTGATTTCAAGGATGGATCCGTTGAAGTATATATTTCAAAAGCCCATGCCTATGGGGAAGCTGGCCAAGTGGCAGATATTGCTAAGTGAGTTTGACATTGTCTATGTTAACAGAAAGCCGTAAAAGGACAGGCTCTTACAGACCATTTGGTAGAAAATCCTGTAGATGAGGAGTGTGAGCCACTGAAGACTTACTTTCCTGACGAGGAAATAGCCTTCGTAGGAGAAGATATTGCCGAAGAGTACGATGGTTGGAGGTTATTCTTCGATGGAGCAGCGAACTTCAAAGGAGTGGGTATTGGAGCAGTGTTAGTGTCAGAAACTGGGCAGCATTACCCCGTATTAGCTAAGCTTCGATTTCCTTGTACTAACAACATGGCTGAGTATGAAGCCTGCATTTTGGGTATTCGGCTTGCAGTTGACATGAACGTGTAATCGTTACTGGTAATTGGAGACTCAGATTTGCTGATGCACCAAGTAAGGGGAGAATGGGCCACGAAGAACACGAAGATTCTTCCCTATCTACATTGTGTGCAAGAATTGTGTAAGAGGTTTATCAAGATCAAGTTCCATCATGTTCCCAGAATACAGAATGAATTTGCGGATGCTCTAGCCACTTTGTCGTCGATGATCCAGCACCCTGATAAGAATTACACTGATCCCATTCCTGTTCACATACATAAGCAGCTGGCTTATTACTTTCATGTTAAGGAAGAACCAGATGGTGAACCATGGTATGCCGACATCAAAAGGTATCTGAAAAATGGGGGTTATCCTTAGCATGCTACAAGCATCCAAAAGCGCACGATTCGGAGGCTAGCCAATCAGTTTTTCCTAAATGGGGAAATCCTTTATATGAGGATCCCCGACTTGGGATTGCTAAGATGTGTGGATGCTAAAGAGGCAACAACTTTGATTGAGGAAGTTCACGCTGGGACTTGTGGACCCCACATGAACGGTTTCATGCTGGCAAAGAAGATCTTGAGAGCTGGCTATTTTTGGTTGACTATGGAAATGGACTGTATCAAGTACGTGCAAAGATGTCATCGCTGTCAAACCCATGCCGATGTGATTCGAGCTCCTCCTAATGAGCTTCGGGCTACAAGCTCGCCTTGGCCATTCGCAGCTTGGGGAATGGATGTAATTGGCCCCATCGAGCCTGCAGTGTCTAATGGACATAGATTCATTCTGTTGCAATTGACTACTTCACTAAATGGGTTGAAGCTACCTCTCACAAGTCTATCACAAAGAAAGTGGTGACAGATTTTGTCCGCGACCATCTCATTTGCCGATTTGGGGTACCTGAATCAATCATTACCGACAATGGTGCTAATCTGAATAGTGACCTGATGAGAACGACGTGTGAGAACTTCAAGATCAAGCACTGCAATTCTACTGCATATAAGCCACAGATGAATGGAGCCGTGAAAGCTACAAACAAAAACATCAAGAGGATTCTACGCAAGATGATCGACAACTATAGACATTGGCATGAGAAGTCACCCTTTGCTTTGTTGGGATACCGCACCACTCTCCGAACGTCTACTGGTGCTACACCTTATATGTTGGTATATGGTAATGAAGCATTAGTACCAGCTGAATTGGAAATTCCTTCTTTGAGAATCATTCAAGAAGTAGAATTGAACGATGCAGAATGGGTGCAAAGTAGATTCGAGCAACTCGCACTCATTGATGGGAAAAGGATAAATGCAATCTGTCACGCTCAACTTTATCAGAACAGGATGACCAAGGCCTTTAACAAGAAAGTTAGGCCAAGACTTTTCATGCCCGGGCAACTGGTTTTGAAGCGGATTTTTCCAAACCAAGATGAAGCTAAAGGCAAATTCTCGCCTAACTGGCAAGGTCCCTACATAGTTCGCCGAGTGCTGACAGGAGGAGCACTTATCCTAGCAAAGATGGATGGTGAAATCTAGCCTAAACCCATCAACTCAGACGCGGTTAAGAGACACTACATTTAGATTGGGATTTTTGTTTCTTTTTGCTCTGCTTTGTAACCTGAACTACGTTGGACCTGATTCTCGTTTAAGAGGGATACATAGGCGTCCCTGTGGGACTCGGTCTATATCTTTATAAAATTTTCTTCTCCCCTTCAAAGCCGTTTATCTTATTTAATCCAACGGACGAGATTAAATCCCTAATATACTTCCTTATTTATCCCCTCATACCCCCAAAACCTAAAAAACATTTTCATTCTCTCCCCCTTCTCCCTCTAAGGAGCCGCCGCCCCTCTTCCTCTCTTTCCCACTCATCTTCCTCTTCCCTCCCTCATTTTTTCCGGCGAACGCCAACGAAAACCCGTCGCACTACCACCAGATCTCCTTTCTCTTCCTCCTCTCCACTCCTTTTCCCTTTAACCCGAATACACCCTCCAGCAACACCACTCATCCGTACCGCCCGACCTCCCTTCTCCCTCTACCCAAACGTCGCACACCGCCGGAAAACCTCCGAAAACCACCTGCCGGAAAATAGAGCCGACACCCCTACATATACTCCCTCTATTTCTCACCATCGCCGGAAAACTAACACCGGCGAAACAGCAAAAGCTGCCGCCTTAAATTTCTTTTCTCCCTTATTGGCGAAATCAAACCGGTGACGCCCTCCTTTCGCCTCTTCTCTCCTTGTCGGTCCGACAAACACCGCTCACAGCCTCGCCACCGTCGCTCCCTTCACTGCTCCTCGCCGCAGTACCTCTAAAAATGGACTTTTCTAGATCTCACATTTTTCTGAATGGGTTTTAATTTAATTTAATTTATTTATTTATTTATTTTTCACTCCTCTGATTATCTAATTAAAATTGTTATGCATGAAGAAACCCCAGATGTTTATGATTTTATGGTTCCTACACACCCTAATCTTGTTGAATATATATATATATATATATATATATATATATATATTATCTTACTTATTGAATTTGCATGATGACTATCTTTATACATTAAATACGGAAACCAAATAATTTTGCATCATATATGTATTTTCAAATTAGTGAGACAACCTTCGCTTCTATATTCTAAGACTATTTTATGTTGTTTTACATGAAGACTTCTATGATTCACAAGTCCTTTTATTTATCTCTTAAATTAATTATCGGACAACTCTATTACTTAACTGTTTGAGGTAAAATATTTATAGCAATCTTGGCCAGAATGTTCTCCTTTCCAGCATAATTTAAGACAGCCTTCTATATGGAATATGTTGAATTTATAATCTTACCTTGTGCATTGTGTAACTAATTCATTCTAGGACTAATTGATTCGGCCTTCTTGTTTAAGGAAAAACTGTTCCATGATTCATGTTTCTCATCCACCATTTTTTTTAGCTAATATTAAAAACTTTGGTATTTTTTATTATTTTTATTTGTGCCAAATTTAGGTATTTCATTGAAATATTTATTCCTTTCCACAGCGTATTCGGTAATTGGTGTGGTCATAATATTGACAATTGTAAGATGCGGTAAATCTTGATTTGCTCTAACATCCTGATTTTTAAATCTCTAATTACCTTCTTTAAGATCAGGACTGCATGTTCATTTCCTTTATTACCTAATTTGGATGACATATTGTGTAATATTTATGGTAACTTATTAATTTTAGGTATTATGTGACAGTTTAATTTTTCTTAATTTAAAATTGACTGATTATCTTAGTTTGCTTAAATAATTTAATACCAGTAACTTAAGCTTGTCAATTTTCTGCTTGATTGAATATGATTTGAGGAAAATATTATGACTAATTCTTTCTTCTTAAAATAGTCTAGCATGTATTTGGAACCGATTTTGTTTCTCTAGTTAAGGAAAACTTATTCAGCTAACTATTCTCCTTCCTTAGTTGGTTTTAACGTATAAATAATTATGGTAAGATCTAATTTGATTTTTAAAATCTAGACGATCTTTGAGTTGATTTAAGTTGATTTATCTAATTAAGACAAGTTATTTTTATGTAGTAAGTATTTTATATCATTTTTTTCTGTTTTGTTAATTAAAGAAAAATCTCATAATCATTGTTTTCTTACTTCTCTATTCCCTTATGTGATTTTTGACAAATATTCTCTTCCCTTTTCCTTAAATTATTATGTGTGATTATAGTCAGATTCCTGATTTATTTCTGAATGATTAAATTTAGGATAATTCATAAGACAATATTTGATTTAATTATTTCTTTCCTTTTGATTTGAATATTCCCCTTCCTGGAACCCCCCTATCTTTTTAACTATATAAGGGGGTCTCTTCCTCTTTATATTGGGGCGAACAGTGATTAAAAAAAAACTGCAATACTTGATTTTACAAAATATTACTCTATTTTTATATATTTCTGTCTCATTTCGACACGAGCACTGCTTGGGATCCAAGAGATCATCGTGATCTTGACGTGTCGAACTTGGGCTTTGATCATTGAAAAGCTTTCTCTCAAAATTGTTGATTGTTACCTTGCTTCTTTTACTGATTTAACCGGTTAGTTCACATTTTATTTTCATATAAATTATGTGTTATGTGAACCTACTTCTTGCATCAGATTCCATGAGTATGAATTTTACATTTATATACATATCGGTTATAATGTAATATGTTCAAATAGAAGTTTGTTTATATATAGCACAATCTGTTATAGAGAATGGGCCACAATCTTGTCGTATAGTTCTGTTTAACAGGTTGGAACGAAGAGTCGCTCGGGATACAAAGGACCATGGATTTATTTATTTATTTATTTTATTTTAATGTTGGTATTTATTTGTTATTTTATTTTTTCCAATTTGTAATAATTGTAAAAAAATGATAAATAGTGGAAAGGGGTTTGGGGGTGGGGATTGTATTTTTCCTTACTGTTTTTTTTACTGCTAATCTCACTTAGAAAAGCATGCTTATAGGAACAAATACATGAACCATTAGAGATCATGCCCATAGGAATTTAATGCGATAATACAACATTAGAAATAATGCCTATAAGGTCTAATGCATTTTGATTCGAAGCATATCCTGTGTTATCTGCTGTGACGTTTTTGTTAAAAAGTAAATATGATTATATCTTCCCATTTGGTTAAGTACCATATTTATAGAGGTTAATTACCAGTATAGTATGTTTAAACCTGCAAATGTTAGAAACCATGCCTATCATAATTTGTTCAAGTATATGTAGGCAAATGTGATGAAATAGGTGCGTGAATATTTACTTAACAATATGTTTGCATCATAAAATTGTATAACAATGAACCAATGAATTTGTATCTATTAGACATCATTCTTTAGGATTAAATCATTTGTTCGTTTTGCATAATCTGATCACTGAGAATTATTTTTCATATATGCAGTTTGCTTGTTTTACCGTAACCATGTTTGTCACTAATGAATTTCTATAGGGCTAATTAGATATCATGTCTATAGGGTTTGCATTTTCAAACTGCTCATCATCATTTAAATTTCATGCTTACAATGATTCTGCTCATGTATGCACATGCTAAATAGTACGTATTTTTGAGTTGTCATGTCCTCAATTCTTAAGGAATAACATTTTCAGCATGAAGAAATTTCCTATACCTTATTACATATTTGAATTTGCGAAGTTCTACCTATAGAATTTATCCCAGAGGTTTATATGAATACTCTTACAAGTTCAATGTGATTCTCTGGTCATTTATTTGTTTGCTTGATGTAATCGATAATCAACTCTTAACAACCTTAGGTTTTTTTTTTTAGTCCTCCAAAAATTCAAAATAGTTGTCCAATGCCTCTTGGACTTTAAGATAGGTGCGGGTAGGCAAATACTAGGACGTTAGTTTATCACATAGAACGTCATTTAAGTTAATAATCAACTAGGGGGTAGATGGGAAATGATAGTCCATGCTCGCTGAATAATACGAGCAATTCAAAAAATTGCGAAATATTATTTAAGTTGCACGTGGTGATCCCATTAGGTCAAACAATCTCTCTTTTGGGTAGAACTACGTTTGTCCTGATTCCCTTAAGGGATACGTATGCGCCTCATCGAGGTTCGGCCCTATAATTAAAGAAGTTTTTTATTTGTTTGTTTGATTTTAATAAATGGTTCTGCTTTGTTAGTTGCCACAACTTTTGTATTCATTGTTTAAGAAAAAATAAAATAAGATAAATTTTCTTTAAATTTATTCCATATAATTTCTTTCCTCTTGCTTGTTTCAACAAAGTTTAATTCTCAGTTCTTCATCGCCCGTTTTAATAATATAAGTTAAAATCAATTTTAATTGGTCACTTAGCTAATTTTCTCTTTTAATGAATCTGGCTGGGAACCACATTTGTGGACCTCGAAAGGTGCCTAACACCTTTCTTTCAAGATAATTAAAGCCCTTGCCCAACTCTGGTGACCTAGGTAACAAAAATAGACCTTTAGCTTAGAACGGTGTCCTAACGCACCTTAATCCGTTAGGTGGCAACTCTTCAAAATGCATAAGCCCTTAACAGTTGTCACATGTTGTATCCCGCTTTCCGCGAGAAAAAATGGGGCGCGACAGGTCCTATATTCTTTTTGTTAATAATATAAAGAGAAATGAGAAATGATCTGTCTCCTCAATAATTATTGTACCTTTAATAGGACAATCACTTATTCATCTCGTAAATAAGTTGAATATTGTTAATGTTGTTGATGGCATGAAACTTTATGAGGAACTGCTAAGTAGTTCAGAAGTTTCAAAACTTGTTACTTTGGTAAATGATTTGAGAGTTGCGGGTAGAAGAGGACAGCTTCCTAGTGAGTTGTTTATTCTGTGTTTGGGGTGTGGCACTACTTGTCAATTAAGCCTTGATTTTGACGAGAGAAGAAAGTTTGTGAGTTGGCATACATGGAAAAAAACAAACCAGTCTCACTAATTCTCTCTAGGCATCTTGTGTCTGTTTACATAAATGATTGGAAACGTCCTCCTTGAGTGATAGATTCTTTTTGTGGTTCATTTTATTTTGGTGTTTTGGGATTTTGAGGAGAGAGAGGGATTTAATTTGGCATTTGCATATTTACTATTATGTGACGGACACACGGACAAACACTTGAACAGTCTCTTCTTATAAATAGAACATAATATTGACATGGATGATAGATCATTAAATGATAACTTAGCACCTCATATTTTGGATCATAATGCTTCTCAGTAAATATATCCTTTTGCATCTCATATCTCCATGAAATAGTGTATTTCGGTTCAAACTCTATGCAAATGTATTAGATGTGTTTGGCAAGTGTTTTACATGCTTTTGAATCTTGGAATCAAGCTTAAGTATTATAAATATAGCTTTCAGTTTTAGTAGGCGTTTGAAATGGCGATTTCATCTCATAATTTGAAATCATGAGATGAAATCAGCGTTTCAACATGCAATTTCATCTCGTATTGTTTATATCTTAAATGTTATGTTGCATGTTGAAAAGACAGAACCCGTCTGAGTTGAGCTATTTCATTCCATGGCCCAACTAGCTAATCTAATTTTTTTCCTTTAAAGGTCTGAAGCATTAACCACAATGCAATTCTTCTGCATAATATAGCTTCTGTCATGACCCGAGTTCACATCCTAGACGCGACATGGTACCTAGTATCACAAGTGACCCTAAGTAAACTCTGGTAGAGAATATTCTACTAAAAACTTATCTACTGAGAATAATCATAAAAGAGCGAAAGCTAACAACGGAAATAAACTGGTACTGAATAATGAACAAACTTGAATAAAATCTTAAATCGCTAGCTGACACCACCATCACTTTCTGAAAGCCTTCTAAAAATAAATTGATGAGTTGTTGGGACAAACCCCTAGCTAACTCGAATGTCTAAAACACAAACTGAAATGACTAGTATTGAAAATGAAGTCACAATCCTGGGGAGATGAGGACTCACCAAAGAGTACTGCGGTGCTGAATCCGACATAGCACTAACCATGTTGTTGGGCCTGAGAACCTCAACCTATATCATAAAATAATATAGTATAAAAGTATGTGTCAGTATTTTGAATGTACTGAGTATACGAGAAGGAACTAAAACATACATATATACCGAGTAATTGTAGGTTGTACTAAAATACTGCAAAAATAAATCGAACTCTAAAGAAACTGAACTAAACTGAAATCGTAATTGAACTGGACTGAACTATGCTGTAGTATGGTATGGAAGGGACTATAACTGACATGTAACCACATAAGTCAAATATGGAGTCTGATGTATACTCCCCATCGAAAAAGGCCCACTAGACCTTGCCAGAGTATAGTAGCTGAATTGGATTATCACTGTCTGAAGCCCATTTGGGCTAATAACCTGCGGTGGTAACATAGTTCTGTGAAGCTAGGTTCACTGAACCCTGATTCACTCGGTGCTAAGTACTACTCCCACTGAAAATCCTAACTATGTATAACTATTCTGATAGCTCGAACTGATGTCCTAAGCTTAGGTCAGAACTACTTATCTGGAAGTGTTCTAAGAGTCAAAGGAGCTGAAAGAAACTATGTTCTAAGACTCGTCAGAGTTGCTTTATCTTAAAGAGTTGTAACAGTCTAAAGAACGACTATTAAACTGATAAACTGAAATTACTGAGTTACTCAAGATATTGATAAAAGTCAAATCAGCTAACATTTCTAAAGAATACTAAGTACTGATTGAAACTCTGAGACTAAACATACTAAGGCATTAACTTTCATTCAAGCATTTGTGTTAGCATTCATAATTCAATTGAAATTGTCCTGATAAAGCAATATTTATATCTGGATTCTATCATGCAATTTCATTCAAATAATGTTAAAGACTAGGGCTAAAATACACACTGTGTGAACAATACCAAGACATGAATTACAATTGGTAATAATCTTGGAAAAACCTAAAGGATTATACAAGGAAGAAATTCATAAGCTGACTAATAAAAACCCTAGTCTCAATCTTCTACAGGATTGAAACTCATAAGATTTCCATAACGGATTTACACAAGGGTGAAAAAAATTCCTTGTTGGAATCCCACATGCCTGGAGAAGATTCCCCGTAAAAAATCCTTGAGAATTTGAGAAGAAACTAAAACCCTTGTTCTTACCTGGCACTTTCTGTCTGAGTTTTCACTGAGGAATTCTAAGAGTGTGAGGTGAGAATGAAAGAGGAATGTCGTGCATACCTCTAAATCTGTGAAATATAATCCCAAAATGACATAGTTTAGACATTAAAATAGAGAAAAGTTACAAAATACCCCCGAGAAGAAGTCTGGAAAACTACCCGTCGGGACATAATGGGTCATACAACGAATCGTTGCTTGAGACCACGACTCATTGTGACCAGTCGTTGGTCTTAGGTCTCAAAATCTCAGTCATTGGAACTGGACAATAGATGGGAATAATGACCCATTAGGTGAATCAACGAGTTGTTGGTTCCACTCATTGTCTCTGGGAAGAAATTCTATTTTTTTGGGACCTCCACTTAATGGGTTCCCAAATGATTCTTCATATAACTAACGGCTTATTCCACTAATCGTTAAATCTCTCTGAGCTTCAGGTTGTCATCCATGCATCACACCAAACGAGTCACCTAACGAGTTGTTAGGTGACACGATGACCCGTCATATTGACTCCTTGCCACCACTGGAAATTTCCCATCCGACCACCCTTCTAGGATAACGACTCACTTGACGAGTCGTGAAATGGCACAATGACTCGTCCCCCAACTCGTTAAGTCCCCAGGAGATCCCAATTTTTTACCAATTGATGTACACACGATGGGTCACTTAACGACTCGTCTGATCATACAACGAGTCACTCCACGACTCATTTTGTGACTTGGTGCAGCTTTTCTTGATTTCTTTATTTTAGTTCTTAGGTCCGATCTTAGGGACTTTTGAGGTATTATAATATCTCCCCTTGGAAACATTAGTCCTCGAATGTAGGATAAGCATAGTGGAAGGTTGGAAAGAGAACTGAAATCTCAAAACTGAACAACTATAGCTGAAAACTGATGGAGTGACTGACTGTAGACTGAGATACATGAATGGACTGAGATATACATACTAACTGAACTTATACAGCTAAGGTACATATTAAAGCATCGATAGAGCTGATAAGTGTGGAACTAAATAGAGCACTGAGGAGGAATTTAGTACCTGATGCTGAAGCTAAGCTGGAAGGAAATAAGTGAGGGTATTTAGCCATCATTTCTGCAGCTGCTTCTCATGTAGCTCCCTCAACTAGCTAGTTCCTCCATAAGACCTCTACTGAGGCGACCTCCTTATTTCTCAGCTTAGGAACCTAACGGTCTAGAATCTAAACTGGAACTTCTTTGTAAGAGAGGTTTTCCTTTATCCCAATATTCTCTAGAGGTACTACTGAAGTCGGGTCGCCATTGCATTTCATCAACATGGAAACATGGAAGACTGGTTGCACCGATGCTAATTCTACAGGTAATTTCAGCTCGTAAGCCACATTACCAATGCGTCTTAGGATTCTATAAGGGCTAACATACCTGGGACTGAGCTTTTCTTTATTTTCGAATCCCATCTCCCCTTTCATAGGTGAAATTTTAAAGTATACCCAATTATCCACAGTAAACTCCAACTCCCTTCTCCTTACATCGGCATACAATTTATGTCAGCTTTGAGTTGTTTTCAACCATTCTATGATAAGTTGAACCTTCTGCATGGCCTCATGTACTGAATCAGGTCCTATCAAGGTAGCTTCACTAACATCAAACCACCCTATAGGATACCTGCACCCCCTACCATATAATACCTCGAACGGGGCTATCTGAATACTGGAGTGTGGTAGGTGTTGTTGTATGCAAATTCAATGAGAGGTAGTTGATCATCCCAATTTCCCTTGAAGCCGATTACACAAGCTCTCAACATATCCTCCAAAGTCCAAATGGTCCTCTCAGCCTAGCCATCTATCTATGGGTGAAAAGCTATGCTGAACTTGGCCTAAATGACTTCCAGAAATGCAAGGTGAACTGAATGCACCTATCTGAGATGATGAACAAGGAAACCCCATGCAGTCTGGCTAACTCACGGATGTACATACTAGCAAACTCCTCTGCTGAGTTTGTGGTCTTAACTGGTAGAAAATATGTTGACTTAGTCGTCCGGTCGACAACCACCCAAATAGAGTCATGTTGTCGGTGAGCATGAGGTAGGCCTCTGATCAATTCCGTATTCATTTCTTCCCACTTCCACATAGGGATACTAATATCCTGAGTCATACCCCTAGGTTTCTGATTTTCAACTTTGACCTACTAGCAATTTGGACACTTAGCCACAAATTCTGTGATGCCCTTTTTGTGTCATTCCACTAGTAGACTTCCCATAAATCACGTTACATCTTGGTGGAAATTGGGTGGACGGAGTACCTGGTGTTATGAGCTTTCATTAGTATCTTCTACCTCAAATCGTCTACATCTGGAGCACACAACCTGCCCTAGTAATGGAGCACAACATATCCCCCTTTGGAGAATGCTTCCACCTTTTTCCTTAGGACTGTTTCCTTCAGCTTGAGCAAAATTGGGTCTTTATCCTGCTTTGACTTAACCTCCACCATTAGGGAGGATTCTGACCCACTCTGGACTACAACTCCACCTTATGCTACGTCGACCAACTGGACCCTTAACCGAGCCAATCTGTGAGTATCTCTAACCAGCTCTTTCTTACCATCTTCAACATGAGAAACACCCCTCATAGACAATCTGCTGAGCGTGTTAGCCACTATGCTGGCCTTACCCAGGTGGTACAAAATGCTTATGTTGTAGTCTTTCAATAGCTCTAACCACCTTCCCTGATGTAGTTTCAGGTCCTTCTGGATGAACACATATCGTAAACTCTTGTGATCAGTAAAAACATTCAAATGAACCCCATATAGATAGTGTCTCCAAATCTTCAATGTGAACACCACCGTTGCCAATTCAAGATCATGAGTCAGATAGTTCATCTCATTAACTTTGAGCTGTCTGGAAGTATAAGCTATGACTTTGCAATATTGCATTAGAACACAACTGAGGCCAACTCTGGAGGCGTCACAATAGACCACAAACCTATCTGAACCTTCTGGCAGAGTCAGGATTGGGCTTTAATGAGTCAATTCTTCAACTCCTGAAAACTCTTCTCAGACTCGTCAGACCACTAAAACTTCACCTTCTTCTGAGTTAGTTAGGAAATAGAGGAGAATACTTCAATGAACCATCTGTAATAGTTGGGTAAGCCGTAAAAACTCCTAATGTTTGATGGAGAAATAGACCTTGGTCAATCCTTGACTGCTGCTATCTTCTGAGGATCTACCTGAATACCCTTTCTAGAGACCACATGACCGAGGAAGGCAACTGATTTCAGCCAGAACACACACTTGGTAAATTTGGAAAACAACCGGTGATTCCTAAAAGTCCACAAAACTATTCTCAGATGTTTTGCATGCTCCTCCTCCGTTTTGGAATAAACCAGGATATCATCTATAAAGACGATAACGAGCATTTCCAGGTACGACTTGAATACCCTGTTCATCAAATCCATAAAGGCTGCAGGAGCGTGGTTAGCCCAAAAGACATAACTATAAATTTGTAATGACCATATCGAGTCCTAAAGGCTGTTTTCAGAATGTTACATTATCTAACCTTGAGCTGGTGGTATCCTAACCTGAAACCTATCTTGGACAAACAACTAGCTACCTGTTCTTAACTATGACTTTGTTCAACTGATGGTAATCGATGCACATCCTGAGTGTATCGTCTGTCTTTCGCACGAATAGAATTGGGGCATCCCAAGGAGAGATATTGGGTCTGATGAAGCCCACATCTAGAATATCTTTTAGCTATTCATTCAACTCCTTAAGCTCAGCTGGAGCTATTCAGTAAAAAGGGATAGAGATGGGCTGGGTATTTGGAAGAAGGTCTATGCCGAAGTCTATTTTCCACTCGGGAAGGACTCCAGGAAGTTCTTCAAGAAACACATCAGGAAACTCACATACAAATAGAACTGAATAAAGTGTCGAGGTCTTGAAACTAGAATCATTGACCCTAACTAGGTGGAAAATGTACCCCTTAGCAATCATCTTCCTAGTCTTAAGGTATGAAATGAAATGACCCTTAGGCACTGAAGTACAACCCTTCCACTCTAGGACTGGTTCATTAGGAAACTAAAAGCTAACGACCCTGATTCTGCAATCAACTTAAGCATAATAACAATGCATCCAGTCCATGCCAAGGATGAGGTTGAAGTCGACCATGTCTAGCTCTACTAGATCAACTGAGGTGACTTTATGCAATATAGTGACTGGATAATTTCGGTACACCCATCTAGCTCTAACTGACTCACCAATTGGAGAAGAAACTAAAATTGGCTCTGAGAGAATTTCTGTACTAATATCGAACTGCACTGCAATGTAAGGAGTCACGAAGGAAAGTGTGGCTCCTGGATCTAGTAAAGCATATACATTAGTATGGAAAAGGTGTAACATACCAGTAACCATATCAGGTGAGTTCTTTTGATCCTGCCGGGAAGATAAATCATAGAAACGGTTCTGGCACTGACCGTCACCTGTACCTGAGGTGGTGCCCTACTGGGATAGGCATCTTTGGGGAGATGCTGACCTGGTGGACTGGGCCTTTCCCCGTCCTGCTGACGGACAATCCCTCAATCTGTGACCCAGCTGGCCACACCCAAAACAACTATACCTACCCTCATGACACTTCCCTAGATGATTCTTGCCACACTTAGGACATACTGAAAAAGTGCGGCTACTGGAGATATGGCTCTGGGACTGGGAGCCTGATGTCCCACCCTTTTTATCTTTACGGGCCTGGAAGATGGAGCACTTGCTGAGGAAGGTGATGGAGGCCTCTACTGCTACTGCTGAGGGCGATTACCACCACCTTTCCTCTGCTAGGAATACTCACTGAACTATTTTGGCCCGCTTACTCTCCCTCTCTATCTCCTTCAAATTTTTTACCTCTATCTGTTGTGCATGAATGATGAGACTGGAGAGGTCTATGTCTTTGATAAGCATGAAGGTCCTGCATTCCTTGACAACCAAGTCTGAGACTCCATTAACGAACTTAAACATGCGAGCTCTAGGCTAAGTAACCATTTATGGAGCATATTTTGACAGCTGAGTGAACTTCAGTCCATATTCCTGTACTGTCATGTTGTTATGCCTCAGGTTCATAAATTCCGTGGCCTTATCTTCCCTTAACTCCCTGGGAAAGAACATATCCAAGAATATTGTAATGAACTCGTCCCATTCCACCAATCCTGCACCATTTTGCCTTCCTTTCTTCCTTCTATTGCTTGTACCAAATCTAAGCTGCCCCATTCAGCTGGTAGGCTAGGTCAACACTTTCTATAGAGGTAACACCCATGATTTGGGTGATCTTCTGTATCTTATCAACAAATTCCTGCGGGTCCTTCTCTACTTTCGACCCGTGAAATGCTGGGGGATTCATCTTAGTGAAATTCTAGACTTTGGTAGAAGCTACATACCCATTCATATTAATTGGCACCACAACCTACTGGTTAACCTAATTAGTCATGGCTTGGACCAACATCTGCATCGAAGCCCAAAATTCTGTGTGGGACACCTGGTCATCCTAAGGAGTTGCGAAAGCTAGTGGGGCTGGCTGGATAGCATTTTCGATCCTCCTTCTATTTCCCCTTTTTGGAGGTATTGTCAACTAAAAAGGGTAAAGCACGAGTTAGGAGGATAAATTTTTAAGATCAAGCTCTACGCATGATAAGAATCATGAAGAAAGGAAATTTTCCTAAAAATGCCTCGTAGCCCCCCCCCCCACCCAATAAATGTGACATGCTTCACACGCATAAAAAGGACTCTACTTGACGTGGCTTTCAGACATCCTAGAACACTCTAAACCTGATAGTCTGATACCAAATTTGTCATGACCCGAGTTCACACCCTGGACGCGACACGGTACCTAGTGTCACAAATGACCCCAAGCAAACCCTAGTAAAGCATATTCTACTAAAAACTGATCTACTGAGAATAATTAAAAAAGAACGGAAGCTAACAACAGAAATAAACTGGTGATGAATAATGAACAAACTTAAATAAAATCTTAAATCCCTAGCTGAAACCGCCATCACAGTTTGAAAGCCTTCTAAAAATAAATTGATGAGTTGCTGGGACAAATGCCCAGCTAACTCGAATGTCTAAAACACAAACTGAAATGACGAGTACTGAAAATAAATCCACGATCCTTGGGAGATGAAGATTCACCAAAAGAGTATTGTGGTGTTGAATCCAACAGAGCACTAACCACGCTGCTGGGCCTGAGAACCTCAACCTATATTATAAAATGATATAGCATAAAAGTATACACCAGTACTTTGAATGTACTATGCATACGAGAAGGAACCAAAACATACATATATACCGAGTAATAGTAAGTTGTACTAAAATACTGCAAAAATAAAACGAACTCTAAAGAAATTGGACTGAACTATGTTGTACTATGGTGCGGGAGAGAGTAAAACCGATATGTAACCACGTGATCCAAACATGGAGTCCGATGTATATCTCCTACCAGAGAAGGCCCACTATACCTTGCCAAGTTATAGTAGATGAACTGGGTGATCAATGTCTGAAGCTCATTCGGGCTAAAAACCTAAAGTGGCAACGTAGTTGCTGTCGCCCAAATTACACCTCGCAATTGAGATATAAGAAGTCGATTGTCAAATATAGAACCCAACGAAGGTTGAGGTCGATCCCACAGGGAATATGGTAAGAACTTGGGTTAATGCGAATAACTATTACTATTGATTTACTTATTTCCAAAGGGAGAAAAATATAGAATAATGACAAAAGTAAAATTAATGAATGCTTGTATCAAGTTTGGTTTGTATTCAATTTACGACTAGACTAGGATTGTGTTCCTCAAGATTTCATAACCACAAGGCTTATACACTAGTGATGTACTCCGGTGTTTAACATACAATATTGGTAAGTTAGGTTCACCTAAATGGTTGGTCCCCTATCTAGATGATTTTCACCACACAACTTGGTCTGTATACGGGTGTACTTAGTTAACCCTTACCCTTAATATCGGATTAGCTATCCCCAAATAAGTTCAAGCTATTAGATGAGGGTTAGTAGCCTCAAATCTCCGTTGTTAATCCCTTTCCCCATTCTTTACTTCCTTGATCTGGTAAGTAAAAATAAGGCAAGTCCTAACGTTTGGAACCATCAAGAATCAATCAAAACGAAGGAAAAAACAATACATGCATAAAACCCCATTCAAGAATCACTAGGTATTTTTACCTATGTGTGTTAATTCATCTTGATTCCCACAAACCTAGTTTATGGGTTTAGCTACTCATGTTTGTGTTATTGCAATCAAAATATATAGAAGAAATCATAATTGCAACTTACAAAGTATTGTAGAATAAAAACCAAGAGACTGAATAATATTCCAACGTTGCTTTCATTTCTTGAATCAAGAACAATTATATGAAAATTCTCTCAAGAATATCCTCACAATATCGTTCAAGATCCTCTCTCAAAATCGGCTAAAAATCCTTCCAGAAATCCTCTCAGAATCGTCTCTCAAAATAAACCTACCAAGAAATCCTTTTCCTAAATAACTCTGGAAACTAGGTCGGCAGTGGCAACGGGCTAGGTGAAGGATCATTCAGTCCTCTAACGAGTCATTCCTTGCTCAAATCAGTCGCCCTCAGCAAAGTACCCAGTCTTGGCAACGGTTCACCTAACAACTCGTCGTGCCTTAGCACGAGTCGTTAGGTCCCTCATGGTCTAATTCCTCAGAAAATCTAGTGCACTTCACGGACGGTTCTGGTAGCTTGCCAACGAGTCGTTCCTTCAGGTGATGACTCGTGATGTCTGTCGTCAACTTCACTGGACACTTGGTTGAACGTTTCTCTTCAAAGCCTAACGATTGACCTCACGACTCGTTACCAGGTGTAACGAGTCGTTCCTCAAACTCATCAAGTGCACTGTTTCACTTCTTCAAAACTTCAGCTTTTTGCCAACACCTCAAGTGACAGGTCGTGCCTACTTCCAACGACTCGTTAAGTGCATGGCAGTCACCTTTCAGTTGTTTTTATCATTAGTTCGACCAAATTCACTTCCAGACCTGTTTTCCTTCAAATTAAGCATAAAATACCTTATGCCCATATAAACATACCTGGAATGTGCATAATTTCTTGGTTTTAAGCATCGAAAGTGCCATAAAATCACGGTACATCAATACCCTCAACTTAAAACTTTTGTATGTCCTCAGGCAAAAATAAAATAAAACAAAACAAAACAATCTACTTCGACGCTTCAATCGGAAAAACTTTAGGAAACTTAGAACAATCATTTTTATACATGAAATTCAAATTTTCTAACCCCTCCCTCATCGTATCAACTCAAAACACTATGCATATGCAAAATTTTCAACCACAACACAGAAGAATCGAAACATGGCAAAATACTGTCACCAACAACCACACACCTAAATCTATAACACTGCCCCAGACAATTCGCAGACGATTTTGTTGACCAAGTGCTCTCACCTCAAAGAAGTCCCACACTCACACATGTGTATATGATTAATTCGGTATATTTTTCTTGGGACTAGGTAATATCCACTCACTCTCACAAAGAAATTCGAATTGTGTGCATACAATACCATAGGCTTGTCTTTACATTCAATACCTCAATTTTCGGACAAATAACTAGGATCACTATAGGACTTTCTCGACTTGTAACGTAGGCTCGGGCTT
Source organism: Datura wrightii (assembly GCA_035772735.1). Lineage (NCBI taxonomy): Eukaryota > Viridiplantae > Streptophyta > Magnoliopsida > Solanales > Solanaceae > Datura > Datura wrightii. The sequence goes on along the minus strand of JASDFA010000006.1, from coordinate 13,812,021 downwards.
GGGTATGGTACATATGGATTTTAGTAGCTCAACTCTCCATGGCACTACGCCTTTTTACTCCACTTTTCACCTTTACTTCTATTTTCTCCCTTTTTCCTTTTTTTCTGCTTTTTCTTTTCTTTACTTTAGACAATACGGATAGGGTTACTTTTTATTCAACAAAAATTTATTGATGTCATGCATTATTTTTCTTTTCTTGATTTTTGACAATAATTTTTTTTCTTTTCATCATGCATACCGCTCCCGCTCTTTTTTCTTTTTTTTCATTACCCAACTTTACTTCTACCCGACTCTTCTTACTCACCCCTATCATAGCCACCCTCAACTTAGGCGATTTTCTTGATTTGAAGTTCACAATGTCCAAGGAGGGACCAGGGCCAAAACAGGTTCTTTCATAATAAAATCAGGCAGGTGAATTGGTGTAAATGAAAAGAAAGGTCAATTTAAGCTCAAATATTTGGATCAAGGGATTTTTATTTTCTTTGGTAGGTCTTTTAGGCTAAAGCAGACTTCATAAATCAAAAATGGCCTATGATCCTTTCCTAGTTTCTTATCCTCTATCTTGGTACGACTGACCGGGCAAGTTCAGGATTGACACACACAACCGAATTTAGCTATCAGACCTCACTTCACACATAGTAGAAGTCAACATCATCAATTCTACTAACGTTCAGGTACAACCATAAAATGGTGAACAAGTTCACAGTTCCAACGCCATGAAGAGATTCACAAAGGTCATAATTGTCAACTCTCACATACACATATACGAATTTTTTCAGAGGGATATCAAATCATCAAAAATCAAAATATCAAGCAATTTTATCTCTTGACTGCTTTTAGTTTTCCTAACTTTCTTCCGACTGACACACAAAAAATAAAAACACAAAATAACATCCTAAACATGTCGGTTCTATTAGATATGGAAAACCCGAGGGAAAAGATATTCGGCAAGAAAAACCCTCAGGTTATGTTCAGCAAAATAGAATGCACAGGTATCCCTCCCCACCCCCATCAAAAAAGCATGTGTCATCCTCGACACATATATGTACAAGACAAAAACCAAGGGAATAGGAAACATACCCGTGCGACCTAGGTGTCAGCTACCTGGTTGGTGGAGGGTGTAGATATGCCTCCAACATCAACTCTAATATTGCCAGCTTGACCCGGCGCATTTTCGGATCCAACTGAGCTCGTTCCTTCTTACGAGCTCTCACTGCCTCAATCTCAGCTCTCAGTCGAGCCTCCTCTCTTGATTCATGCAGGGCTCTCTCCATCTTATTCTGCTCCCTTTTTTGCTGACGGAGCAGAGATGCATCAGTATCATCACTCTCCTCCTCATGAGACCTCTTCCCCTTGTCATGTGCCAATGGCTCCTATGTGATGAAATTTAAAATAGGTGGTATCTCCTCTTCAAACTCATCATCTATCATGGGAAGTATCGGTGGAGGTACCACAGCTATCTGTCGTGCGCCCAAGTCCCCCACCTCGGATCGTAACGCTCCAAGCTCTGAGTACCATCTCGATAACTCCAGCGCCTGTAACTGTGCAAGACGCTCATCCATCCTTCTCTTAAAAGTGTCCATTCGCCTATGCACCAAACTGGACAATGTCTCCAACTCCTTTGACACCCACAGCTTAACCTGCTCCATCAAGACTTTGACTTGTAGAGCCGTGTGTGCTTGCTGCTTTTCTGCTTTGGCTAGCCACCTAGCCATGTCAACCAAGAACTCCTGTGATACCATGACTAGGCCAGCTGTGGTGGATCATGGAGGTGCGACTGCTGGTCTGGATTCTGCTGTTGTAGATGATGACTCAGGAATGTCGGCAGGTGTGGAGGCATACGCTGCATCTGTAGCCTCAGCCTAGCTACCTATCTCCCTGCCCTCAGTAGGCTCGGCCACTAACTCGATGAATTGTGCTGCATTAGTCTGCATCCCGCTACCAAATGCCTCTGCTATTATGGTCGCTCCAGCGGATGCAGATGCCTGAGTCCTTGCCCTCGAACCGAGTTTGTATCATGTCTAATCAGCCCAATATCGGTAATATTCTGAACCACCACTCTCTGATTAACTGATGGCAATTCTGGCACTCGAGACTCCCGACAAAGTCTATCAGTCAAGCAGGGGAAGGGAATCATCGTACTATCATTTACAGTCCGCTCTCGAATCTCCTCAACGATGAACTGCGAAAATTAATTGCGTACCCCTCCATTATGCTGGCTACCAGTGCTGCTCTGTCGGGTGAGAGTATATTGTCATTACTTGTTGGTACCATCCTGTGCATCACCAGTGACCGCCAAAATTTCGCCTGAAAGTTCAATGTGGCCTTCTTAATCTGTGAATCAGTACCATGCAGCCATTCAACTAACAGCCCCTTTGTGGCAATGATGTGGGAAAGCCAAGTGTACTACTATATCCTTTCCATGATATTCAACTTCTTGGTTTTGACTTTCCTCAATTCGAATAACCTGTGATCAAACTCTACCGTGTTCATCGGAGCGCGAAAATCTGGCCCATACAGCATCCTGGAAATCGTCTCCTCAGATACATCAACTGAAGTCTCACGCAGCATCACTTGATTCAATGCAGGCCGCTTCTTCCAATCCTGGCCTCCTAGTGCAAACCGCTACAACGTGGCTACATATGTTGCATAAAACTCTCGAACTAGGCATGGACTGTAACTACCTAATGGCTAGGTCAACCACCCAAACCTATATTTTTCAAATACTGCCTGTAGCTCTGGCAGGTCTTTAAGCCCTGTAGTTACCATCCTTGGCTCCTTGTAAATACTTCGCTTTGGATTGCCTTTGTTATTGGGAGCAATATCTCGGTTGTATATAGCCTGCATGCCATGGACACACCATCTCCTCACATTTCTCAGTTGCTCATTCGATGTGCCTGATGTATCAGTCTGCTCATTGTTCGAGTCCCCTCGCTGGGCATGCGACTCATCAACTCTCTCTGTATTGTGCCCAGCTGTGGGAGCCTCAAGAACAAGTGCAGCAGCAACCCTAGCGCTTTCATTAGTGCGGCTGAGTGGATCTCTTGCTAGTGGAGTGGGAGTATCGACCAGGGCTGTTGGATTTAAAACTTGTTGAGCCCTAGCCCTGGTCGTCGTCCTCACAGCTGCTCCTCCTATACTTCATATTCCTCTTCAGAGCCACTCGAGTCTTCATAAGAGGATGGATCATCTCGCCAACCTTCGGTATGATGGTTGACTGCACTCAGGTACCTACTTTTTGGTTTGGCCCTTCTTTGGTGTACCTAATGGAGCCATTGTGCCTATGGAAACAATGTTAATACACAAGAGGAGATGAAATAGAAAATATTTTTGAGCTGGTGCTAGTGGTCCTGACGGGTGACTAAATGAGTCGTTTCCTCTGGGAACGATTTGTGAAGTCACTCGTTAACCCAAGTTGGACATTTTTCAAATAGGTCCAATGTACTTGACGATAAAGACAACGAGTCGTTAGGTCACTCGTTAAGTACACTGCCTCAGCAGTTTAATTTTCCCACTCAGCACGAGCTTCATGACGAGTCGTTTGGTGACCCAACAACTCATGATGTGGCTCGTGCTCAAGAGTTCCTATTCATCTTCCTCTTCTTTCCAGTTTTCAATTCCACAAACACACAACTTCAATTAAAACTCAACCCAGGGGACTACATGATAGAAAATCAATGTTTAACACTTCCTAGGGTTTATTTACATCACAAGGCACGTAAGATCACACTATAAATAGAAACGCGTTCAAGATTATTCGTACATGGGTCTTCAAAATTTCTTGATGGAATGCAAACAATATTCAAAGTTTTTGTGTGGGGAAGATCACTTACAATTGTGAGTTATTAGAGATGGAGTGCAATATCAGTTATGAGTGTGCTCCAGTGACTGTGCGTGCAGTGGTGAAGATTTATCAATGGTGTTTTTGATGGGTTTGCGTGAAGAAGGGGAAGAAGAGAAGAGGGGAACTTTGAAGCTTTAATTTGTGTTTGGGTCTAACTGGGAGTATTAACTGAAATTGGGTCCTTTATTTTAAATAAAAACTTTTCCCAAATTTAGTCGTGGGTCGGGTTAAGTTAACTTACCTGGGACCTAAGGACTCACGTAACGACTCGTGGTGTTACCCAACGAGTCATTTCCTGAGTCGTGGTCCTTGGCCTACTGTAGCTTCAGGATGGGTCACTCAACGACTCGTTTAGTTTCCCAACGACTCGTTGAGTGAACCGTCATCACCCTTTTTCTTTTAATTCGGTCTTAGATCCAGTGTACCTAACGGGGGACTAAACGATTCGTTCCTTGGAGAAATGACTCGTGAAGTCACCCGTTGCTCCCCTGTTTTCTGCAGTTCTCTTCACGAATGGCTAAACGAGTCGTCAACTCAGACGACGACTCGTTTTGTGATTTTTCTGCAAGAACTGAAGTTCCAGTTTTTGGTTTCAACTTTAGATTTTCCATCTTATTCACCTGCACCCATCAACAAACGTTAACACTAACTTTTTATTACATTTACAACTTGGGTTACCTCCCAAGAAGCGCTTGATTTAACGTCATGACACGACGTGGGTGTTTTGGCTACTCAGACTTCACCAAAACACCTCCATCGGTTGCCTCCCATGTAGCGCCTGATTTAACGTCGCGGCACGACGCAAGTCACTTGACTACTTAGAATTCGTCAAGTGACTCTTCTCCGTCCTCCAATGCTGAAATTATGCTGAATTCCTTGGGTTGTTTAATGGTTCGGCTAATGTTGAAGGTAACCTCTTCTTTGTTCAACCGAAATTTCAGCTGCCCTGCTTCCATATCAACTAGGGCCCTACTTGTTGCAAGGAATGGTCGCCCCAAAATAATCGGGACCTTTGAATCGACTTCGCAGTCCAGAATCACGAAGTATGCTGGGAATATGAATTTGTCCACTTTGACTAGCACATCAAACAAAATCCCCACAGTCTTTTTAACTATTCGGTTAGCCATCAGTAGTCGCATCGAAGTCGGTGTGGGGGTTCCCAAGCCTAAATTTTTAAATACTGCTAGCGGCATCAGATTTATGCTAGCTCCCAAGTCACAAAGCGCCCTTGCAAACTCAACCTCCCCAATGGTGCAAGGTATAGTTAACGCACCTAGGTCTTCCTTCTTCTGTGCTAGGACTCGTGTAGTGATGGCACCACAGTGGTGCAGATTATCAACAGGATTCAAACTTACAGTTCTTTTTCTGGTGACGAGGTCCTTCATAAATTTGGCATATCCGGGCATTTGCTTAAGTGCCTCCACCAATGGGATATTTACCAAAAGTTGCTTGAGCATAGAGATAAACTTTTGATATTTTCCATCTTCAGCTTTCTTCTTCAAGCGCTGGGGGTAAGGAGGAGGAGGTCTAGGAATTGTTATGAGTTTTTGTTGTGCTTCCTTCTCATTCCCATGGGCATCTCCTTGCTCCTTTTCACTACTCGGAGCAGTTTGCACATCTGAGTTTCCAACCAAAGTTGGGTTGTCAACATCCGCTACATCATCATCATTTATCAACCCGGGCCTTTCTGACTCTTTAACTACACTGGCCTCGATGGATCAACTGTGGTCTTCCTGCTTCTAGTAGTGACTGCCATGTAGTGACCATCATTTTTTGAATTTTGAACAGTATTGCTGGGAAGTGTGCCTTTTTGTCTTTGATTCACTACAACAGACATCCGACTCATCTGCTGCTCAATTTTCCTGATTGCCACAGCATGTGACTCTACCTTTTGGTTTAAGCCAGAAATATCAGCACGGAGCTCCTTAAAGTGGTTGTATGTTGTCTCCATCTTCTTGAGCACTTTGGAAACCATATCTTCGACCCTTGAACCACTCGACTCTGTTTCTCAGTTTTGTGGAGGAACATACAGATCGCTCCTATCATTTTTGGACTCCTCTCGCTTCTTCCAGTCTCCGTTGTCTCAATACTTGCCTCGGTTGAAATTATTATCCTTGTAGAAGTTCCGACCTTGGTTTCCCTTTACCTTGATGCCAAGAGTCTTGGTTAGACCCTTGGGTGTTGGTCCGGAAACCCATCCTCTGATTATTCAAATAATTGACATCTTCTTCAGACTCAGACTCGCAACCATCATTTCTCGAGGCCTTGCCCTGAGAACCTACAGCGTTCACCTTTTCTGCTCCCATTCCCATTAAGTGCTTGGCAAGCAACCCCATGGTGGTATTAATCTCTGCAATGTCCTGGTCACGCTCCTCATCTCTTCTTCAATGTTCGGCAGACATTCCAACCATATAAGAACCAGCCGGAACCTCCTACTCTCTAGTGTGCCAAGTTCGGTTGGTTTTAGTGATCCTGTCCAGTAACTCTGCAGCCTCCACATAAGTATGACTCATGAAGGATCCTCCTGAGATAGTATCAGCAACCGCCTTAGATTTGGCATTCAGAGACCGGTAAAAGATTTCCAATAATGTATAATCTGGAATCCTATGGTTTGGCACTTTCTTGAGCTTTTTGTTGAACCGCAGCCAGGTCTTATGGAGTGCCTCAAAATTTAGCATCCTGAAGTTATATATTTCATCCTTTAGCTGCAACTCCTTGGATGGTGGGAAGAACCTTTCAAGAAAAGCTCTCTTGAGCTCTCCCCAAGTAGTGATGGAGTCATTTGGTAGCTCAGCCAACCACATCATCGCCTCACTCCCAAGAGAAAATGGAAATAACCTCATGATTGCGTCCTGGCTGACCCCTGGCTACTTGTATGCTTTGCATATACCCATGAAATTTGTCAAGTGAGCGTGAGCGTCATCGGATGCATGACCTACAAATATTCTCTTCATATTCAGCAGTTGAATCATTGCACTTGTAATGTCAAACTTTGCCCCAGCAGTCAAAGGAGGAGGGACTATCGCTCCAGTGGCACCAGCTTCATCTATGTCCGCATCATCTTCCTCATCAAAATATCGGTGTCGTTGGTGCTCTGGACCTCTGGGTCGTCTAGTTCATTCAGCTTCTGCAGCTAAACGCTGCTCTTCAGCAACTCTGGCTAACTCACAGTCTCTAGCCCGAGCTTGCTCTTCGGCCAACATCCTTGTTGTGGCTTGATCCATGGTTTCTTGCTCATGTATGTTGGCCATTCTCCTCAGGTTTCTTAACGTTAGCTCAAGTTCGTGATCAATTGGTATCAAGGGATTTCCTTGACTTCTAGTGTCGAGCATGCACAAACCTAAGACTTGTTAAGCAACCAAAACAACAAAAGAAAAATAAAACAAAGAAATAAGGACCAATAGTAAAGTTAACATAATTAACAAAAGCCTTAGTCGTATTCCCCGGCAACGGCGCCAAAGTTGCTCAAATTACACCTCGCAATTGGTATATAAGCAGTCGATTGTCAAATATAGAACCCAACGAAGATTGAGGTCGATCCCACAGGGAATATGGTAAGAACTTAGGTTAATGCGAATAACTGTTACTATTGATTAACTTAATTCCAAAGGGGCGAAAATATAGAATAATGACAAAAGTAAAATTAATGAATGCTTGTATTAAGTTTGATTTGTATTCAATTTATGACTAGACAAGGATTGTGTTCCCCGAGATTTCATAACCAACGAGGCTTATACACTAGTGATCTATTCAGGTGTTTAACATGCAAATTGGTAAGTTAGGTTCACCTAAATGTTTGGTCCCTTATCTAGATGATTTTCACCACACAACTTGATCTGTATACGGGTATATTTTAGTTGACCCTTACCTTTAATATTAGATTAGCTATCCCCAGACAAGTTCAATCTATTAGATGATGGTTGGTAGCCTCAAATCTCCATAAATCCCTTTTCCCATTCTTTACTTCCTTGATCCGATAAATAAGAATAAGGCAAGTCCTAACGTTTGCAACCGTCAAGAATCAATCAAAACGAAGGGAAAAACAATACATGCATAAAACCCCGTTCAAGAATCACTAGGTATTTTTACCTATGTGTGTTAATTCATCTTGGTTCCCACAAACCTAGTTTATGGGTTTAGCTACTCATGTTTGTGTTATTGCAATCACAAAATATAGAAGAAATCATAATTGCAACTTACAAAGTATTGTAGAATAAAAACCAAGTAGATTGAATAATATTCCAATATTGCTTTTGTTTCTTGAATCAAGAACAATTGTATGAAAATTCTCTCAAGAATATCCTCACAATATCGTTCAAGATCCTCTCTCAAAATCGGATCCTTCCAGAAATCCTCTCAGAATCGTCTCTCAAAATAAACCTAAAATTGGGTATTTATAATACCAAGAAATCCTTTTCCTAAATAAATATGGAAACTAGGTCGGCAGTGGCGATGGGCTAGGTGACGGATCGTTCAGTCCTCTGACGATTTGTTCCTTGCTCAAATCAGTCGTCCTCAGCAACGTACCCAGGCTTGGCAATGGGTCACCTAACGACTCGTTGTGCCTTAGCATGAGTCGTTAGGTCCCTCGTGGTATAATTCCTTAGAAAATCCAGTGCACTTAAGGGATGGTTCCAGTAGCTTGCCAACGAGTCGTTCCTTCAGGTGACGACTCGTGATGTCTGTCGTCAACTTCACTGGACACTTGGTTGAACTTTTCTCTTCAAATTCTAACGGTTAACCTCACGACTTGTTACCAGGTGCACTGTTTCACTTTTTCAAAACTTCATCTTTTTGCCAACGCTTCAACTGACTGGTCATGCTTACTGTCAATGACTCGTTAAGTGCCTCGCAGTCACCTTTCTGTTGTTTTTATCATTAATTCAACCAAATTCACTTCCAGACCTGTTTTCTTGCACATTAAGCACAAAACACCTTATACCCATATAAACGTACCTGGAATGTGCATAATTTCTTGATTTTAAGCGTCGAAAGTGTCGTAAAATCACGACACATCAGTAGTCCTAGGAAGCTGGATGCGCTGAACCCTAGATCGCTTAGTGATAACTACTACTCCCACTGAAAATCCTAACTGTGTCTAACTATGCTGATAGCTCGAACTGATGTCCTAAGTTTTTGGTCAGAACTATTTATCTTGAAGTGTTCATAGAGTCTAAGGACCCGAAAGAAACTATGTTCTAAGACTCGTCAGAGCTGCTTTATCTGAAAGTATCGCAACAGTCTAAAGAATGACCACTAAATTGAAATTACTGAGTTCCTCAATAAACTGATAAAAGTCAAAAGGAGCAGTTGACATTTCTAAAGAATACTGAGTATTGATTGAAACATTGAGACTAAACATACTAAGGCATTAACTTTCATTCAAGTGTGCTAGCATTCATAATTCAACTAAAACTATCTTAATAAAGCAATATTTATATCTGGATTCTAAATCATGAAATTTCATTCCATGTTAAAGACTAGAGATAAAATACATATTGTGTAAATGAAACCAAGACATGAGTTATAATTGGTAATAATCTTGGAAAAACTTAAAAAATTATAAAGGAAGAAATTCATAAGCTGACTGATAAAACTAGTTTCAATCTTCTAGAGGGCTGAAACTCATAAGATTTATATAACGGATTTAATCAAGGGTGAAATAAATTTCCTTGTTGGAATCCCATATACCCGGAGAAGATTCCCCGTAAGAAAATCCTCGAGAATTTGAGAAGAAACTGAAACCCTTGTTCTTGCTTGGCACTTTATGTCTGAGTTTTCACGGAGGAATTCTAAGAGTGTGAGGTAAGAATGAGAGAGGAATGTCGTGCATCCCTCTAAATCTATGAAATATAATCCTAAAATGACGTAGCTTAGGCATTAAAATAGAGAGAAGTTACAAAAATTCCCCAGAGAAGAACTTTGAAAAACTACCTGTCGGGACCCAATGAGTCACACAATAAATCATTGGTTGAGACCACAACTCATTGTGACCAGTAGTTGGTCCTGGGTCTAAAATCCCAATCACTCGGACTGGATAACGGATGGGAACAATGACCCATTAGGTGAACCAATGAGTCATTGTTTCCACTCGTCTCTGGGAAGAAATTCTAAGTTTTTTGGACCTCCAATTAACGGGTCCCCAAATGATTCGTCATGCAACTAACAGCTTATCCCACAACTCATTAAGTCTCTCTGAGCTTCAGGTTGTCATCCATCCATCACACCAAACAAATCACCTAACAAGTTGTTAGGTGACACGGCGTCCCGTCACCTCAACTCGTTATTACTATTGAAAATTTTCCATCCAACCACCCTTCCAAGATAACGACTCGCTTGACGAGTTGTGAACTGGCATCATGACTCATCCCCCAACTCGTTAAGCGCCCAGGAGATCCCAGCTTTTTACCAACTGATGCACACAGGACAGTTCACTTAACGAATCGTCAAGTCATACAATGAGTCACTTCACGACTCGTTCTGTGACCTGGTATAACTTTTTCTAATTTCTTCATTTCAGTTCTTAGGTTTGATCTTAGGGCCTTTTAGGGTGTTATAGCTTCCATCGTTTTGTATTCTATCTTTAGGATAAAGAAGGTGATAATGATGAACGTCAGTCTGATGAGAGTGAGGAGGGAGACATCAAAGAAGGTAGCTTATACTTGTTGCTCTTCTCTTTTCACCTAAATTTCTTAAGTAGGAAGGTGGGATAACACTACCTAGTTCATTCTTCTCTTTTAGGCTGAACCTAGCAAAAAGAGACCTGCAGATTCAGCTGCAAAAACACCTGTTCCCGATAAAAAGACAAAATTTGCAACTCCTCAAAAGATAGGTTAGTTTTTCTATTTGATTAATGCTTCACCTCAATGTTAATATTGGGTATGGATTGTCAAATGCTGGTTCATCCGCTGTTGTCCTTTTGATTTACATGAGAAAATTGGACAGAAACTTGAATAAGTATTAATTCCTTGGGAATAAGAATTTGTTAATTTTTAAAGTGAATAAAATAGATGTTAAATGTTTACAAAAGCAAGTGGCTCATATTTTGGTCCTCTTGTTTATGATTTTGATACATGAATATCTCCTTGCTATTCCATCTTATTTGAGGATGCTATGACTTTGTATTTTAAAACCTTTACTTCAAGTCATAGTTACAGAATTAAGTGCTTTCATGATTCCTAAAAGTAATAATGCAGTAATATGTTAAACACTGAATTTAGCCATCACAAGTTATCTTTTTGTTATAATGTTGTACTTGAGATAAAGTAGAATCAGAAGTGTGTAGATATCTTGCCTTAATGAAGCTAGAGCTTTATATAGGTCTGTCTTTTCTTCTTTTTCTTTCCGACTTGGGATTGGAATGAAGCATGATTACAAACTGCAGATAAGCTCATTAATGAAAAATAATTAGTAGTATGATGAACTCTGGAAAAAAAAAACAAGGTATTATGTAGTCTCAGAAAAATTAAGGTTGATTTTCTTTGTTGGTTTATTTTGTCACTAGGTGACACAAAACCATTAACTCTAGAGTGTTGTTTGAATAACTATGTCGCTTACGTTATGCTTTCAGCTCTATCCATAATCTTGTTATGGTAGTTTTAATATGTTAAGTCTAAATTTCTTTGATGTAAGAAATTTTTGTCATTTATTAGAATTTGGAAAAGCTTGAAAAACAACTACTGGACTGAAAAAGGATGATAAAAAAATTCACTTTACGTATGTGTTTAGGAGCCAGGGACCAAATTGAATCTCTTCATCATAATAATGTGCATGTTTAATATCAACTGCACAAAATTATGCAACATGCTACTGCTAGTAATAAATTTCTTACAACAACATTGTACAATTTTACCAGTACAATAATCAGCTAATAAATTATTCACTTGGATTATTGTAATCAAGGATGCATTTTTTTTTTGTGGACACTTACTTGTGTTGCTGCCGGCCAATGGATCTAAATCTTGTGAATTTGGGGCCATGAGGCAGACAATATGGTGGTTTGGTGGTTAAAAACAACACATGACAAATGAGCAGAGTATTAAATGTACATGTACAAAAAGTTCATAGTTGTTGTAGGTAAAGCCATCGAAGATGGTAATGGTAAGAATTAGGTAATTTGACTCAATTGGGGTTAGTTTTGTTGGTCTGTTATTTTTGTCTGTAAATCCTCTTTTCTTTAAGTTTTGTGCTTTTCTTTATTGTCCTATTGTCTAGCTGTAATTTAATGATCAACAATCCAAAGTGTAGTTTTGCTAAATAGTATCTCAATGGCATGGGCATTAAAATACAGGTTCAGATTGTTAGACACAAGTGCTAGTAGTTCATAATTTTTCCAAGTCTTTATTGATTTTGGTGTTATCAAAATTTTTGTGTGTTTCTTTCTAGTTCATACTATCATTCTTTAATAGATCATTGCATTACTTCTATAACTGCTATGACTCCTCAATTTGTATCAGTTTTAAAATATTTATAGACATAATTAAAAAATATGATTTTTATGTTTCTGTAAATATATTCTGCCTTCTAGGATACTTGATTTTAAAATATTAATACATTATTGAAGAAAGCTCATTGCATTACTTGTTCATAAACTTGCTAATACTGCCATATATATGTTGGTATTTACTTAATGTACTAGTTTATCAAAATTGATTATTCCATCATGATTCGTGTTGTTCCTCCTCTTCCAAAGCTCTCATAGGATGATTAGTCATGTAATGTTGAACATGATTTTATTTCTAATTTTTAATTTCAATTTGAATGTATAGGGAAATGCGGGTAATCGAATTTGAATGGTGGTCACAAGTCAACTCGATCTATTGAAGTAAACGAGAAAGAGTTTTTTGAACTATTTATGATATATTTTTAAATACATTTTGTTTTGTGAAATTTATTTCTAGCACAGATGTTTAAAATATTGCTTTCTAACTATGTGTACTAAAAGATATGTTGTTTTTCCAAGTTTATTGCAAATATATACATTTGACTTATTTATTAGCTAATTTGGTGCTTGAGATCATTTATATATACATATAATAATGTGATTAGTGAATATATGCAAAAAAAATTATTATTTTTAATTAGAAATTGTGGCTATAAAATTATAGACAACATTGCCACACTTCAAAAGTGTGGCTATAGGGACATTAATTATGTGGCTTACTGATTATAAATTGTGGTATGTACATAAGAAAAGGTTACACTTTATAAGTGTTGTTGTAGGATAGGTATAAAAGGTTATGCTTTTAAAGCTCGGACAATAACAAAAAAAAAAAAAAAAAAAAAAAAAAAAAAAAAAAACCACGCTTGAAAGCGTATTTTTATCAAATAAAAGTGTAACTAATCAGATGCTGCGAAGCGTGGCCTTTGTACCTCATTGGTCACGCTTGTCAAGCGTAGCTTCTATGGCAACACTTGAAAAGCGTGGCCTAAAGCCAAAGGTTACACCTCTTTAGACCACCACCGAAAAAGTGTTGCCTAAAGTCAAAAAGTATAACCTTAGAACAAAGGCCACATTTTTTGCTAGTTTAAGCCACACTTTACAAGGGTGGCTAAAAGCCAAAAATATTGTAGTGGTAGTACATATTCTAGTATTTATATGTTCTTCAAAGCATCAAGAATTATCAGAAGTCATCAAGAAAAACAAAGTGCATCAAGTGAGGAAGAGGAACTTGCAAAATCCTATTATTCAGGGAATTCTTTCTATGTTATACCTCTTAATGTGTCATCATCGAAAAGGAGAAGACTACTGAACTAAAAATATTAAATTTTATTTTAATAATGATAAATTAATGCAGGATAAGATGACTCATCAACAAACTGACTTAGCAGCACAAAAAGAACCTCTCAAATGAGCCATAAAGATGGAAAGTCAATCTGGCAAAAATCATAAAGGATAACATCGATCATGGAGGGATTCAACATGGGCATGCAAGACAAAAAGAAGCTTCACCAACATTCACGGAGAAAATTAGCTAAATCTTTGAAAGATCAAATCTCAGTGTCTCCACAAGTAAATAAATCTGCTCAAATTCGTCAGGGTAAAAAGATTCAAAAAGATCGCAAATCAAATTGACTCCGGCAAGATTCACGAAAGGCACAACAAATGTAAAAGGAAGATCATTCTTTATCACCCCTAGAAGGAAGAAAAATCTGCCAAACCCACAAAATCAAGGCATCCAAATTAGTCGAAGATACCAATCATCTCCTCAATTATATCAAAGAAAATTGATTGAGCAAAATTCCTTGGGTTATCCCTTAAAGAGCTATCAACCAAGATCAAAGGAATTGATCTTACTAACTTCTCAAGAGCATCTCACGAGTCCTTTAAATGGATTCAAAAGACTCAAAAAAGGTGTGCAACTTCACTTGATCAACCTAACTATTCTAGTCTTATTCAATCATTGTAATTGTCAAAGAGTTATCAGTGAGATCAAAAGAAAGAAAAGAGTTAGGTAGATATAGAAGTAGAGGTTGTATCAATTTCTCAAAATCACCACTCATCAAAACGGTAGGTGAAACTCTCTCTGTAATCTCAATTTCATCCTAAGCTATAAGAGAACCTTGTAGTTCAAGGGGATTAGACTAGGCACCATCCAAACTAGTATAAATCTCTGTGTCGTTTATATTCATGCTCTTATCTTCTCTTTGATTTATCTGTGCTAATATTTTTTGTAGGAACTCAGTCGACTGATCAATCTTGTTAGTCGACTAAATATACTTTTGTTTATTTAGTTTTAAATTCACCCCAAGAAAAATAAAGTGCATCACGTGAGGGGGAAGAACTTGCAAAATCCTATTATTTAGAGAAGTCTCTCTATGTCATACCTCTTAATGTGTCATCATCAATAAGGGGGAGATTGTTGAACTAAAATTCTTTAAACTATTTTAATGATGACAAATTAATACAGGATAAGTTGACTCATCAACAGACTGACTTAGTAGCACAAAAAAGAACCTCATGAATGAGCCATAAAGATGGAAAGCCAACCTAGCAGAAATCAAAAAGGATAGCATTAATCATGGAAGGATTCAACATGGGTGTTCAAGACAAAAAGAAGCTTCAGCAACATTCACGGAGAAAATTAGCCAATGTCCTTGGAAGATCAAATCTCGGCAACTCCACAAGGAAATAAATCTACTCAAATTCGCCAGGGCAAAAAGATCCAAAAAGATCACAAATCAAATGGACTCCAGCAAGCTGATTCACGGAAGGCATCAACAACTGTCAAAGGAAGATAATTCTTTATCGTTCCCAGAAGGAAGAAAAATCTGCCAAAATCCATAAGAGCAAGGCGTCCAAATTAGTCGAAGATATCAATCATCTCCTCAATCGTATCAAAGAAAATTGATTGAGCAAAGTCTCTTGAGTTATCCCTTAAAAAGTTATCAACCAAGATTAAGGAATTGATCTTACTACCTTCTCAAGAGCATCTCACAAGCCCTTTAAAAGGATTCAGAAGACTAAGAAAGGGTGTGCAACTTCACTTGATCAACCTGACCATTCTAGTCTTATTCAAATATTATAATTTGCAAAGAGTTATTAGTGAGATCAAAAGAAACAAAAGAGTTAGGTAGATATACAAGTAGAGGTTGTATCAATCTCTCAAAATCACCACTCATCAAAAATGTTTGTGAAACCCCATTTGTAATCTCAATTTCATCCTAAGCTCTAAGGAACCCTTGTAATCCAAGGGGACTGGACCAGACATCATTCTGGTGATCCGAACCAGTATAAATCTCCACTTCATTTATATTCATGCTCTTATCTTCTCTTTGATTTATCTGTGCTAACATTTACTGCAGAAACTCAATCGACTAATCAAAAATCCTTTTAGTTGACTAAACATTCACATCATCTAGGCACATAGAAGTCTACCAGTAAAGAGAAATGGCCCTTTGCATTTAATCGCGTTTAAGCGGTTTGAACTCATATATATACATTTCCTCGTTACTGCAATTTAGTAAGGACTGCTAACCATTCAAGTACACACATATTATACATTCACAGCCATGTATTGAGTGAGAAATAGAGACAAAACAGAGGGACAGGATGAAAGTGGAGATAATAAACATTTTTACTGATTTTCATCAAACTAGTAACATGACACAGCACAGATCTTTGCACATTCTCAGGCCAAGAATATTCAAGCGACTGCACTAGCTTAAAAAAAAAATCAAAATAAAAGGGAATGAGGAAGTTGTTTCGAATGATCATATATTCCACAGGAATTATCTCAATAAGTTAGTGATTTGACATAGCACTTTGTAATAGATTGGGTAACAAACTAATCTACAACTCATAACAAGATAGATTCAGGTACACATTTGAAACAAAACTTGAATAACAAACTAATCTCTTAGTTCAATTCATGGATCGCCGAGTAGGATTTAAATGTGGGCGACTTTGTCCTTAATTGTAGCTATAATTGTAATTCAAATTAAAGCCATTTTATTAATAAAATAGCACTAACTATTAAAAATTAAAATCACTTGAATTATAAAAATCATACCACTCTTTAAAATTAAATACATTATTAATTAATTAAGCTTTCGAAATTAAAAATATAAAATATTTATTTTAAAAAATTGGTCAATTATAGTATTGAAATTATAAATGAACTGGAGTTGATATTTTAGAATACGTTACTTAAATAAAACACTTATTTTGACATGAATATATATATATATATATATATATATACACACACACACACAATGTAGATATTTAGCATATTTTGCCAAATAAAATGGCAAAATATCATCAAAAATTGTTTAGAAATATCTTCAAACATTTATAAATATTTATTTTATTTGTTTAAAATTAGAAGCTTAAATAATTAATTAAAAATATGAAGAGTCAAAATTGGGTGTCAAATCCTTTATCAGGACTTGCCACGTTTAGCTTTGTCTTTTGTTAGAAGCAACATAAGAGTAATTTGTTTGGATTGTTGTCACTTAGATTAGCTATTGAAATCTTGCTACCTTACCAATGTCGTAGAGGCTTTGTGGTTAGCCATTGAGCATGCATTGCTAATTTGGGCAGCATAATGAGTAACTTGGTGATCGAACTTCATGTTCATGATGCGTATATCTTGACGTCTACAAAGCTAGAACTTTAATATTGTAGTTCTACCTTCAAGTTAGCGGCACAACGGCTGCCTAATGAGCTAGGTGGTATATTACAGGATGAAAATACTTATTGTTAAGCTACCTTGTAGCTTCATACGACGACATGTAGGTTATCATACAGGTCACTTAAATGACTATCTTACTTGTTAAATAGCTTAATAGATCATAAGACGGCTTAATTAGCTATCTTATCGGTTGTTAAATGTTTGGGCCAAGGTCTTTAAGCTATTCATACAAATGCCCATGTATAGGTTGCCTAGAAGGGCTATACGCAAACGTACCTTGCCTATGGGGCTATTCTTGCTTATAAGAGCTATATAGTTTCCAGGGAGACCATATTGAGGCCTGCAAAGTTATATTAAGGTTTGGTGCCCTTACGGACTTCCTAGATTCCTAAAGTGACATTACAGACCCTCAGTAGAGCCTTGTATACTTAGGATGCAGTTACAAGAGCCCAAGAAGCTCAAATACAGTTACAGGAGCCTAGAAGGTTCAGATACAGATACAGTTACAGGAGTCCAAAAGGCTTAGATATAGTTATAAGAACCTAGAAGGCTCGAATATAGTTATATGAGCCTAGAAGGCTCGAATACGGTTACAAGAGACCAAAAAGCTCGAATATGATTACGGGAGCCCAGAAGGCTCAGATGCAGTCACAGGAGCTAAGTGTGCTCTAGTTACAGTTACAACTTCCTTATGGGGCTACAGTGTTACCTATAGGGATATATATATTGATGTACTTGTCAGGGCTTATGGGGCTCCAGGTAGGTTATTGTTTATTTTTTATACTTGCTAGACTTATGGAGATCAGGTTATATTCTTGTTTGAATATTGCTTATTAGTTTACAGTACAAATTTGTGAAACTTTATAGGTTAACTTCTGACTCTTATAGCTAATTATCTTTAGTTTATTCTATCAACTTTACTTCAATTTGTTATTATTGCTTTACATACTCGATACGTGTTGTACTCTTGCCTGTAGGTTCTGATAGACAGGTTCTGAGACCTCCCCAGTAGTAGTTCAGATTCAGCAGTGTGGCCAACTCCTTCCTTCTGGAGTTGCCTTACATTAGAGGCTTGTCTGTCTTTTTGTGTATAGCTTTGAGAAGGTCAAGCCCCTGTCCCGATCAAATACTTGCTCTTATAGGCTTGCAGACTAGGGGATGTATAGATGTGCGTTATTTTCTAGGTAGGCATCGATTTGTCAGTTAATAGCCTTGATGGCTTGTATGCCTATATATATACACACTTATCTTTAGCTTTGTCTATTTTAGACAGCATAGTGGTCATGTCGGTCATATAAGATCGTATTTTTTTAGTGTGAACTATTGGGTCAACTGAATATCTCATGTAGGTGTTGTATTGCGGCCTTGTCCGCCAAGGGCTTTCTTTTAAGCCAAGATATACCTGTTATTTTCTTGTTAATGCTACCGGA
The DNA here is from genome assembly GCA_035772735.1 of Datura wrightii. NCBI lineage: Eukaryota > Viridiplantae > Streptophyta > Magnoliopsida > Solanales > Solanaceae > Datura > Datura wrightii. Next base: position 13,793,611 of record JASDFA010000006.1, on the reverse strand, counting down.
TGCACCCAGAGATGCATAGGTGCGACTAAGTCAGCTCAGGGTCCAGTGTGACATTATGTGTCAGTTATGCCCCCAAAGAAGAGGATGACAAACTTGGTATTAGAGCAACGTCGTATCCCAGGGAGTCTGAAAGCCATGTCTAGTAGAGTCTTATTTTTAAATTTGTTGTGCACCACATTTTATAAGCAGAAAGTTACGAGGCATAATAGTGTGGTTACCCTTTTTCTGCTTAAATCGAGCTATAGAGCTGAGTCGTACAAGGTTGAGTCCCTAAGCTCATATTGTTATGTTTATCTAGAGATGCCTGATAAAAGACAGACTGCAGTCGGCTGAGAGTTGGATACAGCAGCAGGAGAGGGTACTAGTAGAGTGCCACGGGTGGAGACGGTGCAGCCTGAGGCTGAAGGGGAGACTTCTTCTCAATCCCCTCAACATTCTCCACTACGTCAAGAGCCTCTAAGGGAGTGACGTTTTTGTTCAGATTCTCTATAGATATTTAAAAAATATTAAATATTTAATTATATATGAATTCAGTTATAATTATAATATTTATTTGAGGTCGCTATAGAAAGTAAGAACATATAAAATTTAAATTTTGAACTTATCTCTCTATGTATGTGTGAAAAAAGAAAAAAGAAAAAAGAACTAGTGTGTATGTGTGTGGTTGGATTAAAAAAAAAGCTAAAGTCATAAGCGGTCTTTTAAAGTTATCAAAAGTTTTAAAAAAAAAAAATTATAATTCGTCCAAAATAATTGTTTCAATTAACGTGACAAACTTTTAAATTTTGAAATAATTATCTTGATACTTCCTATTTTATCTTGAATGAAAAGATTTTATAACCACACAAATCTTGTTATGACATGTTTAAAATCTAAAATATCAAAAGTTTTAATCATATAATATTATGACATATTTAAAATAATAAGTTTGAGTTTTTTTTAAAAACCCCATATCTAAGCTCCACATCTCTAAAGGCTTCTGTAATCAATATTCCTTCACCATTACAATCCACCATGTGGAAAATTTGGCTCTTCGATGAGTCCGTATAGTAGGTTCTCTTTTATATGCAGTTTAAATTTGAAGGATTGAATATTTGAATTTTTAACTTTGTGTAAGCGACTGACATTTGGAGATTAATGTAAACACCCAGGGGCTACTGAAACTTTGAATTTATCAAAAAAAAAAAAAAAAAAAAGCTAACAAGTTGTAAAATATCAATGATTTTGACCGTCCATCTTTAATTATTTTAACAGGATCTATCCCTTTCATTGAAGAGTTAAGTTTGTAAAAAAAAAAAAATTAAATATGTGAAAACGTAAACTATCGTGATTATCTATGTCCGAAAGATATTTTATTTCATGAAAAATAAATAATATTGAAATTTTTAATTCAAATTCACAAACGATCGAAAACGCTGAAGGAAAAGTTGTTTCATTGGGCTGAGTGAAAAAAAGGAAATGGTTGCGTTGGACAATTTAGTATACTTGCAACTTTAATCAAGTAGTTATTTATTGTTTACAAGTCAACTCTATTAGTGATTCTTTTATGGGTTATAAATCTTATTATGTAGTTTGGTTTACTTTAGCTGTCCCAATGGGACAACTCATTATCTATTAGGATAAATGATGTTTTCATCTGTCTAGGTAAGTGTTTTTTATTGTGCAAGTTTCAGAATCTCAAGGTCTCCAGAAGTTAACAGCCATCACCTATATTTCAAACAAATGACCGACATGATCATATGGCTAACTTATCGGGGTAAATATTTGTCAATATTTAAATATTTATATAAATCATGTAAAATTATAAATTATTTATAGTTAAGTGCTTTAATAATGTAAAAATACTAGTTACCAAAAAAAATAATGTAAAACTACATGTTAATTATTTATGATTAGATTCTAAAAGGTTAAGTGAAAACACACGTTATGCATTTATCGGTTTGGTGCAAATAAGGTGCGGGTATGTTTTTCTCGAGTTTCTGCTCTTAAAAAAGAGCGTTATATAAACAGAAATTTAATTGTTCACAAGTTTTGTTGAACGACCAAAATTTGGTACTCCTTCTATTTTATTTATGTGGCACAATTCGAATTTTGAAAGTCAAATTTCTTAATTTTGATTGTGAATTCCGACATATATAGAATTTTTTTTGCAAAGAAACCTGCTCAGGTGAGAGGACCTGAGCAGGAGCCTGTTTGGATAACTTTTTACTTATGGTTTTTGATTTATTCTTGTTCTTTTATCTTAAAAATAAGTGGTTAAATATTTTTTTTAAAATTTATACAAACACTATGAAACTGCTTAAAAGCTATTTTGGTTTAAAAATACTTAGAATAAATCAAACAGGCTCTAGGTGTGTTATATCTTTAAAATGCGAGTAAAGGTCCAAAAACACACTTGAATTATACCGTTTTTGCGAGTTTAGTACCTCGACTATACGAAATTTGTGTTTGGTACCTGAACTATAACCATCAGGTTATAGAAATATACATGAATGCTGACTGGACCAAAATCTTGATTTCAAGCACTCCCGCGCGCCTGAGTGATGTTTTAGATATTAAAAATCGCCTACATCACATTTCAACAGCTACAATTTGCTGAGTAGACTTTTTCTGTTTTTTTTTAAAAAAAAATAAATAAATCACCTCTAATTACTCTTCTTCTTCATCTTTTCGGCAAAATTGCATATTTCTTCCCTCTTCTTCTTCATTTTCTTCAATTTATTCTTCCTTTTATAATAACTCATCTCTTCTTCTTCAACAAATTTAGTTTTATTTGTCTCTCTTCTGCCCATTGCCATTAGATCTTTGAAATCCATTACAGGATTTGTTCTATTTGATTTTTTATACAGTTTCTTTAAATTTTGTTGCTTTTTTCACTCAATTTTAAAATTTTTTGTGTAGTAGTGTAAAAAATCTTGGTGGGTTCTTTCGAAATTTGTGGCATTTTTTGCTCGTTTTTATAATTTTTTGTGTAGTAGTGTGAAAAATCTTGGTGGGTTCTTCAGATTTGAAAAAGTACGTTGGTAGTGGAGTTTCTGCATTATATTTAGGTTCTTGAATTGGGAGAAAAGAGAATTTTCGATCTCTAGTAAAAAAAAGAGTAATTATAAAATATTTTGTAAATTTATTTTTTAATTTATTTAAGTTTTGTCACGGTGAAAATAATTATACACGTGGAGTGCCACATGGAAGTTTTTAAAAAGTAACCTGACAAGTGTATCGCACGCAAGAAATATAAATGTTCATATGTGTTACTGTAAATTTGGGGTGATAGTTCAGATACTAAACGCGAACTTCACATAGTTCAGATACTAAACTCACAAAAACAATATAATTCAGTTTTTGAACCTTTTACTCTAAAAATACAAAAGAAGGAGCCAAACCTTACCTCTAAGATTCAAAAACAGATTGTATGGCTCAATCTGTTATAAAGAGAGCAAAAAGAGGTTCTACACGGGAGAGAAGGTCCTAAAATTATTTCTCTCAACCTCTGGCCTATATCAAAATACAAGTAATTAACTAACATAGAATCTTTTAAATTTTTTAAAATAAAATTTATATATATAAAAATTAGTTAATAAATATTATAAGTCAAAATAATAATTAATAAATCAAAATATTGAAAGCATATTTTAGTTTGCCGTGTTCAACGCGGGATCTCGATCCATTAGTGTGTTGGAATCCACGCCTGCACGATTAGGATAGTTTTCGAGTTAAAAATAAGTAGCTCTATTTTAGTTTTGGCGAAAATTACTTTAAAACCAAAACGACCCAAATTTGTACATAAAATACTTTCTTCGCTTCATTTTAACTGCTACGTATACTAAAAATAGTTGTTTTAAAATACTTGATAGTTTCAAAATTCAAAAGATAATTGACCGTGTTTTTTCAATTCTACCTTTAGTACTTAAAGTCATTTTAAAATAAAAGAATTATTATTGTATATTTCTAAAAAAATTAATAGGGTTATATTAGTTAAATTATCATCCTTATTAATTTTTTCTTAATAAATATGCAAATTTTATTCTAATAATTAAAATGGATCTAATGTTTCCCAAAACCAAAACTTTCAACACAAACAAAACTAGCATTATTTCAAAACACTTGCATCAACTTTGAGAAAACAGAAAAAGATTATCTGGCAATCCAAATTAAAACATGCACCAGGCTAAATCTTTGGCACTTTCCTGAGACCTTTAGCCGCAATTGAAGTCAGCTTGTACATAGCATCTTGAAATCTTTCCATTGCTGTTGGAGGTAAGCATATTGTTGTCAGAATGCCCTTTTCCCCTTTTTTATTTTTACTAGGCACAAAGCAGCTAATAAAAGAATAAGCCCCAGGAACTCCACCATACTTGGGTTCTCCCCATCCAAAATCAACTTTGTCAAAACCTACATGATAAATGTTTGAAGTAACAAAATTCCATGATTGTGTTAGGCCAGGTCTCCCTTTAATCACATTAAGATCTGCCAGAGATCTAAAATACTCCTCATTCACATGACTTTTCGCTTTCTTGATTAACTCAAGAGTATACGTCAATGGATATGTGCCAACAATTCCTGCTTTCGATAATGCTGCTGTAAAAGCAAATGCATTACCGTAATATCCATGTGGTATTTTTAAATTTTCAAGTCTCCCCCCACGTGCTGTTACAACAGATGACATACTCACAGTTTCTTCCGGATTTAGATCGAGTGAAATTGTTCGATTTTTCCACAAATATGAGCTTAATAACTCAAATCGTCCACTTGAATGATGGGCTGGTGAAACTTGATTACGAATAGCTTCTATCTCCTCTGCACCAAAAAAGAATGAGCGCTGGATCAACTCCTTTTGCATTCTGAACCATCCATCATTTGATTCAATTTCCTCATCATACTCGTGATGCTTGCATGTAACGCGTGGTGGTGTCCTTGCATTTAGGATATCCCTTTCCCAGACGGGTATAACGGAAGGAGTAGAAACTTTGAATTTCACAAAATCACTTACTGCATTCAAAAATAAAACTACGCCAAAGGCATCAACCATGGTATGATTAAATCTTAATGCCACTATAAATCCGCCACACCTAAAACGGGTAACCTGTTTAATTTGAACAACGTAACACAACTGTCAGCTGAATGAATCTTCACTTGAATTTATCTCAAGTCAATATTATAATTATAAGAAATAAAAATAAATATATAGTAGTATTAAAAGTTGTCTGTTTTTCATAAGAACCTCTTATAGGGCTAAAAGAAAACTAGAAAGTAAACGTAATTAACATTCCTCTGGGACTCTCATTCTTTGGGAAGTTAGTAGGGGTGACATTAGCTTATGGTGGGATAATTGAAACGGGGATTGGTGCGATTGGCACACATGGTACATCAGGATACTCCTTTCAGCAAACAAAATATTATAGAGATACAAGAATTAATGGTGAGTGGTCCTTTGACGAATGGTATCAGTTCCCCAAAATATATTATTGAGCTCGTTAATTAATTCCACCAATCAAGGAAAACAAAATAGAACTCCTGGTCTAGCTATTTGGATCCTTTCTGAAAGATGTTCTTACTCTACTTCTTCCGCTGGTTTCACATTTACTGCCCGGTGCATCACCGTATCGACCTAGCAGATGCTCAAACTATGTTGACATAGAACTTACCTTTCATTTTGACAATTCATTCAAATTATTTTCAATAAGGATCTTGTCAAACGTTAATAGAAAAGTTAGTACAAGTTTTTATGCACGGATAGAAATAGTAGCTTAATACTGCAAAAACAAGTAAATTAAAGAGCTAAGGTACAAAAATAAACTCAAACTATACGATTTTTACAAGTTTAGTATCTGAACTATGTGAAGTTTGCGTTTGGTACCTAAATTATCATCCCTAAATTATAGAAACACACTTGAGTGCTGACTGGACCAAAGCCGTATGTTCAATCACTCACGCAGCCAGTAAAAATCACCTACATGGCATTGTAACAACTATAATATTGCTGAGTAAGTATTTTTTTAAAAAGTTTTTTCACCTTTAAATACTCTTCTTCTTCTTCATGCTCTTTATTCTTCATTTTTCTTTTTGCAAAATTACAGATTTCTTCCCTCTTCTTTTTCATCCTTCTGCAATTTATTCTTCATTTTGTAATAACTCATTCCTTCTTCTTAAATAAATCTAGTTTTCTTTTCCAAGGATGATTTTATAAATTTTTGTAATAAATTGGATAAGAGAAAAATAAATCTTAACTAAGTAAAAAATCATTCTTTTTTCTGAGTAAAAGAGATCATTCTAATTGACGTTTCTCTGTTGAAATTAAGTTATTGTATAAGGCTTTTGCTTTTAGAGAAGTACATACTTGGCTTTATTGGGCAAAATAATCAATTCATCTTCCACTTTAATTTTTTCAAACTAATAATTCATTTATCTAATTACTTTTACCCAACTAATAAAGGAGCAAAAGAGACCTAATTGATAACAAACTAGTGACATGATTTGTATGGGAAGGGAATATTAGGGAGAGGGGTGATGCGACGAGCAGGAGGGAAAGAAGAAGAAGAAAAAGAAAGAAAAAAAAAAGGGGGAGGGGGGTCCCTCACAATTAATACAGTAATACGTGGATAGCTACCTAGTATTTTTTTTAAAATAAATTGGTGAATGTCTGACATGGAAGTAATATAAAATTCAGGTGTGTTTCTATAATCTTGAGGTGATAGTTCAAGTACCAAATACAAACTTCGTATAGATCGGGTGCTAAACTCACAAAAACGATATAATTTGAGTGTGTTTTTGAACTTTTAACTCTAAAATAAAATGTAAAAGTATATATAACTTACCCAAAATAATCGTAGTTAAATTGAAAGATAAAAAATTACTTAATAATTCTGTTGCTAAGGACTACGGAGTATGTAAGGTACCTGAATCAACACAAGAGGGCAACCAATGATCCCATCAGAACCTGGTACATTATGCATCAGATGTTTCCAGTATGGACATGGAGGTTTTATGGATTCTCCTAACACCTCAAGTTCCACATCTGCATACGCTTCTGTAAACAATATCCCTTCACCATTGCAATTCACCATAAGTTTTCCGTTTGGCCCTTCAATTAGCCTACCAGCTAACGGATAGTAAAACACTAGTGTTTTGGACAATGCATCTTTAATCACTTTAGCCGGATATATCCCTTCCATTGAAGGGTTGCGTTCGTAAACCAATAAAATAGGTGCCTGAGAACGTAGAATTCTTTGATCATCTATGTCTGAGAGATGCTTTATTTCTCGAGGAGTAGATGTTGCTGGAATGATTAATTTAGGCTCACGTCGTGTCACTGGGAGTGCTGAAGGAGATGGAAGTTGTTCCATTGTAAAAGAAAGCAATAAGTTTCAGCAAGGAAATAGTGGATTATAACTGATAGGAATATAATGTTGCTTTATAATGTGCCTAATACTAGGAAAATACGTCACAGTCATAAGCATTCATTTTAAACTAAAACAGGAATCTAGACCCATTCTTGATTGGATAACTTAGTATACAAGTAGCTATTTTTTATTTTTTTTAAAAAAAATAAGTCAACTCTATTATTCTTTCGTGAGTACTCAGTCTAGTCAAGCAGGGCCAATTAATTAAGATGTGGGATAGCGGATGCTTCCATCAGCCTACACAAATAAATTGTCTCCCTGATGCAGAGTATGGATGAACTAACGGATTGTTTGGTTGTTGGTTAGAGTTATTCAAGTAATAGCTACGCAGATATTAGTTATGCATGTATTAGTTATGTATAAATTAATTATGTGGATATTAGTTATGTATGAATTAGTTATATATTACAATACATGGATTATTTTTTATTGAATATTTGATTTGTTGTGTTGAAAATTAATATATATTTTATAATTTTTGAAAATTAAATATTATTTATAGTTATAACCTTAACCTTCTCTAGTTAAATTTGCATTTTAACTTATCTTAATCCATTGCTTTTGTTCGAATTAAATAAAGTTACTAGGAAGAAACAAAATTTAAACACCATTAAAATAAAATAAATAGGGGTAAATGTGTTAATTTTTATTTTAATTCATGTATAACTAATTCCTGCATAACTTATTTCACCTTCTACCCGCATAAAGTTATACATAAATTTTCTCATTAGTTATGCAGATATTAATTATGTAGAATTGTTAAAACACAACCAAACACCGTAATAGTTATGCAAACCTTTATACCTAGCAGCCAAATATTATATGTGATTAATACATGAATAAATTTTATCCCAACTAGAAACCAAACAACATATAAGAGTAATACATGAATAGTCAAGTTAATACATGAATAACTTCATTCCTAACCAATATTGTTAAATTATGCACCCTAGATCAATAATACAAGCCACTAAGGATTGCATTGTTTAGTCGAGTCTTATCTATGAAATAGTATAATTCACGTGTTTCAAGCGAAAACTTCAACTTAAGCAGAAAGTAAAACACGTAATAATTTAACGTAGAAAATACCTGGCTCAAAAGGTGAAAAAACCACAACTTATACCACTGCAGATTTTTTTTCAATTTCACTAAAACAATGAGCCTCAACAACTATTCAAAATTACAAATTTGATTTCCTAGGAACTAACTCTAATTTCTTAGTTCAACAATCACCACGATGTTGACACTCTTCAAGTTATCCTTAACTTGAATAACCAAATTTTGTACCCTAAACAGTCTTCTAAAAAAGTAATAAACTACAACTCAAATCAACTCCCTAATATAAGAAACTAGGAAAATTTTGAATGACTCAAGGTATCTTTCTTCACTACAAACTCACACCCAGAAGGTAAGTAAGTATTTGCTCTCAAACTCACTTATATTTCTTTTCTCTCTATTTGAGTGTGCAACCCCTTCATAGACTTTCTTGTCTATTTATTGTAGTTGTGTCTCTTGATTCTCAGATCATCACGAATTCTTGATCAACTAGAACTCCTTTCCTGCTTGAACTCATACTGCTCTTTTCTAGATTTTGTTTTCAAGTCTACTTCTTCATGTCTTGCCTCCACTCTCACGTGATACGCAATTATCTTCTCGAGTGTCCTACTTCAACTAGGATTCTGAGTGTTTGGACTAGCTTCCTTGACATGGTTCATCAACATGTTTCAGAACTTACTTTTGCCAATCATCAAAACATCATACAACAATAAATTCTCCCTTTTGATAATGACAAGCTCTTCTACTTTTGTGCCATCACATACCTGTTTCAAGGATCAACAAGGACCTGTCTCTGACACATGTGACTGAACTAGGTTAAACTTGGGTTACAAATATTACATAAGTATTTCCCCCTTTGGCATCAATAAAAGTCTGGTCATTACCCAATCTAAGTAATTATTAAGATATTTAAAGCCCACGGCCGCTGGGGCTATCACAATTACAATCAATATACACCTACAAACATCAGTTTGATAACATAAACTATTTGCAAGAGCAAGTAAATAGTCAGAATAGGGTTAGTTTCAAAATACACCCACTTCATTGATAGATGATATCAGATCAGTACAAAAAAGAACTTTCAACATCAGATCACTGAGTGGGTAAAAGGAAACACAAGCAAGGTATATTACGACTGAGGGGTAGAGGAGGAAGGAGGGTTATGTTTAAGTAGTTCATATAACCCTTGCAAATTTCTAGAATTAGTATCCTTCTCCTGATCAAGGTCAGACTAGAAAGTAGCAATTTGAGCCCTAAGGTTCTCCTGCTAAATTGCATATTTTCCATGGATTAGCAAAATGGCATCTTGATGAGCAGCTTGCATTTGAGTAATTTCAGCAACCTTCCTAGTTAACTCATCTCGGAGATGTTGAACTAACACATTACTTCCCCTAATAAAGTAGGTATGGCAGCCTAGTTCACTTTCACAATAACATCCTTTGTTGTTTGAGTTTTCCATACCTTTATTGGCAGCCTAAGATGTTCAAAGATTTCCCCCAGCCAAAATTCATTCGCCAAGGCATGCCCCTTCTTATCCTGCTTGTAGATTCTAGACATGTGCCGAAGCATGATGTTGGGAAAATTTATCTAACATTCAGAATCCGATAATTCCATAAGAGTTAAATCCAGATAATTTGGTTCAGTCCTCCTTTCCTAACGAGGGATCATCATCTTATGAATAATCTCAAATAGCAGTTTGTGAAGACTCATTATTCTATGTTTCTCAACTCTTCCATGTTCCTGAACACCGGGATTGTTTGCAAATTTTCAAGTGATGTCCATTGTAGAGGGCAAACCTTCCAGAGGAGGCCAGTCCTTTTTAACATAAGAATTCTAGCCAGAGTTAGGAACGCTTAGGACTTGGAAAATCAAAGCAAAGGTATCTCTATTCTGATGTCACATACAGTGCTACTTATTGCAGAAGATGTGCAAGTAGCATTGATGTAGAACTGAGTTATTTCTACCTTATACATTTTTTCCTACGATTGTCACACCCCACCCGATACCTGACGCGTCACAATAAACTGAATACCCTTCTGTGCCTTCCGGCAATGCTAATACTGGGGCGGAGGTCAATCTGTCTTTCAGTTCCTGGAAACTCTGTTCGCATGTCTCCGTCCACTGAAACTTTGCTGCTTTCTGCGTCAATTTAGTTAAAGGTGCTGCAATGGTTGAGAATCCCTCAACGAACCTCCGATAATACCCTACCAACCCCAGGAAGCTACGAACTTCCGTCGGAGTGGTAGGCCTGGGCCACGACTTAACTGCTTCTATCTTCTGCTTGTCTACCTGTATACCAGCGTCTGAGATAATATTGCCTAAAAAGGCCACTGAGTTAAGCCAGAATTCACACTTCGAAAACTTAGCATACAACTGGCGGTCCCTGAGAATCTGGAGCACTATCCGCAAATGAGTCCGGTGATCTACTTCAGAGCGTGAATACACCAGAATATCATCAATGAATACTATCACGAACAAGTCCAAGAAAGGTCTGAAAATACTGTTCATCAGGTCCATGAAGACTGCTGGGGCATTCGTTAGCCCGAAGGACATAACTAGAAATTCAAAATGTCCATATCGGGTCCTGAATGTTGTCTTAGGAATATCTCTCTCACGTACTCGGACCTGGTGATATCCGGACCACAAGTCAATTTTGGAAAAGTATCTGGCTCCCTGTAGCTGATCAAATAGGTCATCAATTCTGGGAAGCGGATACTTGTGCTTTACTGTAACTTTGTTTAGCTGCTGATAATCTATGCACATTCGGAGCGAGCCATCTTTCTTTCTCACAAACAAGACTGGCGCACCCCACGGAGAAGTACTCGGCCTGATAAAACCTTTATCTAACAAGTCTTTCAACTGCTCCTTTAATTCTCTGAGTTCTGCAGGAGCCATCCGATAAGGAGGTATTGATATTGGCTGAGTGCCTGGTAACAAATCAATAGCAAAATCTATTTCCCTTTCTGGGGGAATACCAGGTAACTCATCAGGAAATACATCTGGGAATTCATTTACCACTGGGACAGACTGGAGTGTCGGAGATTATGCCTGGACATCCTGAACTCTGACAAGATGGTAAATACACCCCTTAGATATCAACTTTCTCGCCTGAAGGTAGGAAATAAACCTACCTTTTGGCGTCGCGGTGCTGCCCTTCCACTCCCGTACTGCCTCCCCCGGGAAGTGGAATCGGACCGTTTTGGTCCAACATTCAACATTAGCAAAACATGGTACTAACCAATCCATACCCATTATGGCATCGAAGTCTATCATTCCTAACTCGACCAGATCTACTGTAGTCTGACGATCAGCAACCTCTACTGTACACCCGCGGTAAATTCGGCTAGCTTTGATAGAGTCACCGACGGGCGTAGATACTAAGAAGGGCTGCTGTAATGATTCTGGTACAATACTAAACTTCTGTGCCACAAATGGAGTAATATAGGACAAAGTAGACCCTGGATCAATTAGCACATAAGCAGGGTGTGAGCAGATAGTCAGCATACCTGTCACAACATCAGGCGATGCTTCTGAATCTTGCCTCCCTGGTAAGGCATATGTGCGGCTTGGGCCTGCACCTGTACTGGAGGCCCCTGATCTGCCCCGACCCCTACCTGCTGAAACTGAGGGCCTGCGCCCAGTCGGGGCTGCTGTAGCTCGTGACCCTGCTGATGCCCTATCCTGTCTATCCCGGTCCTCTCGACCTCTAGCCGGGCAATCTCTCATCAAATGGCCTTCTTGGCCACAAATATAGCATGCGGTGGAACCATACCTGCATGCTCCAGAATGACGTCGACTGCATATAGGGCAAAGTGGTAGGGTATACCTACTCTGCTCCGCCCTCCTCTGTAATGGTGAGTATGCCGTCTGCGAACCTCTACCAGCCTCTGACTGCCCCCTGCGGCTGAATCTGCCTCCCTGTGACTGTGGCGGAGGCGGGGGCCTGGGCGGCCTGTATGACAATCGTGGCCTGGGTCCTCCCCGGGCCTCTCTCTGTAACTCAGCTGGCCTATCCCGGCGACGCTACTCTTGATTGACCCTTCTGATCTCCCGATGTCGCTGTCTGATGCCCTCAATATTCTGGGCAAATGCCTGGATTCGGGAAATATCCAAGTCCTCTCGCAGTGTGGCCGTGATACAAGTCTCAACATATTTTGGGTTCAACCCCATAATAAAATGGTGCACTCTGGATGCCATGGTATCCACGAAGGCTGGTGCATATCGAGCCAAAGAGTCAAACCGCAAGGAATATTCCCGAACACTCATGGCCCCCTGTTCTAGATGTAGGAACTGGTCTACCCGAGCCTGTCGGATCTCCCACGGCAAATAATGATCTAGAAAGGCTCCTGAAAAGCTGGACCAGGTGGGAGGGGAAACATCTCTCCCTCGGGACCTCTCCCAGCTTTCATACCATAACACCGCAATATCTCGTAACCAGAATGCGGCCAATTCAACTGATTCAGTAGGCGTAGCATGCATAACCCTGAAGATTCTCTGCATCTGATCCAAAAAATCCTGAGGGTCCTCTGTTCGGTCCGTGCCTGTGAACTGTGGGGGATTCAGGGATAAGAACTCTCGGACCCTCGAACTACCGGGCCCTCTTGATGATTCTGCAACTGTAGATGGCATTTGCTGACGCTGAGCAGCCATCATCTGTGCTAACATAACTACAGCACTCCTAACCTCCTGGTCGGAGGGTGTCGGTATAGGGATTGCTGAAGGTACTGTCGCCCCAAATGGCTCCTGACGTGGTGGAGACCGCTGAGGAGGCTGAGATGAAGCCTCTGTAGGGCCCTCTGATCGGGCTATCTCCAAATGAGGGGGAGGCATCCTGCTGGTGCCCTCCCCTGCTGCAATGTCTAAGCTCCGACCTGTGGTAGGATGTTGCTGGTCTGACATTATCTGTAACCAAAGAATATGGTAAGCTCTTAGGGACTCAACCCTATACTGTACCGCTCTATAGCACGACTGAATCAGAATAAAAGACAACCATCCTATCATGCCTCGCAGCCTCCTATCCATAGTATGTGGTGCACAACACATCCATGGACAGGACTCTACTTAGCACGGCTTGCAGACTCCCTGGAACACGACCTGCTCTGATACCAAGTTTGTCACACCCCACCTTGGGGGGTACGACTGGCACCTGGTGCCCTACTAGGACCTGACTTGCTGGACTGTTAAGCCTGGGCGTATCTGGCGCCTGGCTGGCTCTAACTCACATTTCTGGAAACAAAGGGCTATATAGCGGCTGTAAATACAGCCCCCGGCCCATTGGCCTACAGCCTTCTGTACCTGTCCTAACAGCTGACCAGAAACATGTCAATTCAGGGGAACCTATGCGGGCCGACAAGGCCACCATGCTGTCTAGTTATCTATAACTCAAACATAACATACTGAAAAGCTACGTGACCGGCAAGGTCACCACTACTGATAAACTATGGCCCCACACGGCCAATCGTAAAAGAAAGCAAGAATACTGACAACTAAACAACTGCACGGCCTCACACGACCGGCTCATCTGACCACAGGGAATATATACAGACTGCAAGCCTCTAAGAAGAATAATAGAAATGATCGGGACAGGGCCCCGACCTACCCGTACTGTACAACAAAAAGAACTGAACTGCACCTCTAGAAATTCAGTCTCCGGATGACAGGAGCTGAATACTCAACCGCTGATGGGGATCACGTGGTACCCATAGACGAGCAGGCGATACCACGTGATCCCCATCAGCGGTTGAGTATTCAGCTCCTGTCATCCGGAGACTGAATTTCTAGAGGTGTAGTTCAGTTCTTTTTGTTGTACAGTACGGGTAGGTCGGGGCCCTGTCCCGATCATTTCTATTATTCTTCTTAGAGGCTTGCAGTCTGTATATATTCCCTGTGGTCAGATGAGCCGGTCGTGTGAGGCCGTGCAGTTGTTTAGTTGTCAGTATTCTTTCTTTCTTTTACGATTGGCCGTGTGGGGCCATAGTTTATCAGTAGTGGTGACCTTGCCGGTCACGTAGCTTTTCAGTATGTTATGTTTGAGTTATAGATAACTAGACAGCATGGTGGCCTTGTCGGCCCGCATAGGTTCCCCTGAATTGACATGTTTCTGGTCAGCTGTTAGGACAGGTACAGAAGGCTGTAGGCCAATGGGCCGGGGGCTGTATTTACAGCCGCTATATAGCCCTTTGTTTCCAGAAATGTGAGTTAGAGCCAGCCAGGCGCCAGATGCGCCCAGGCTTAACAGTCCAGCAAGTCAGGTCCTAGTAGGGCACCAGGTGCCAGTCGTACCCCCCAAGGTGGGGTGTGACAACGATCTCCTTGAAGAAACATGTTAATCCGACATTGTGCAGCAAAATTGATCATTAGTTGACCCATTTCAGGACCTCCAAATCCAGTGACTACTCTTCCCCTAAGGACTGATAGTCATTTAAACTAAATAAGTCTCTCCATCTCTAGATCTATTTGATCAGCCTCATCATCAATATAATTATCAAAGTCATATACAGTATCATGTGACCCCAGTGATTCAGATGCAGTTAGAGATTCCTCATCCTCCTCAGAGATTGTGGTTTCATCCTTAAGTTTGAAGGCCATGAAAGGACGGGATGAACCATGTTTGTGTATCTATTTCACTTTGGAGGAGGAAGAGTCCTTAAGTGGAGCTTTGGTTTTTCCTTTCCTAGCATGTAACTCCAAATCTGGTTCTTTCTCATCCACAATATTAATTGGATGAAGAGATGCAGGGCCAAGAGTAGCAGAGAGCTTTTTCCTAGCTTGGAATTTGTTGAAGTGAGCAATGTCATTTTAGCCTTTTTCCTTTTACTATGAGTGAAAAGTGTATGAACTGGAGGAGGATTCATTTGCCTAGGAGAGTCAGGCTCGTCTTTAGGAATGGTGATAGGATGTCCACTTACCTTTCTAGGATGAGATTCCACTCTCATGGGAATCAATTTGACTAGAGGAATGTGATCATCATCCAGTAGCTCTAACGTGGTGACAATACTCTCTATAACCTGATCCATATGACCTTTCATGTTTGGTCCAAACCCTAACTCCCTTATTTTCTATTTCCTGATCCACCTTCCATAAATCTTCTCCTTCAACCAGAACTTCAGTAGTTATTTCCTCTATCTTTTCAACTAATTCTGTGATATGTGCTACTTCGGACTCCTTTACCATTAACATTGTGTTATATTTAAGAGTATGAACCTATTCCAGAGGATACAAGACCAATGGCCTATACAAGATCAATTTGGTGCAGGATGAAATAGTGGGTTGCGTATTTGTTGAAGGTGAAACGTGATTGTTGGAATTTCAGAGTGAATAGAGAAGATGAGAGGGTTGAAGCAATGTTGGAGGGGACAGTAAGACCACATCACTAATATTAATTTATCTAACATATTAATTAATATATATAATAAATAATTTTTTTATATAAATACTAAATAATAATAAATAAGACGAATAAATGAATTATTTTTGATTCTTGGGGTACATACACTTGATTTAAAAGAAACCCCATCATTACCTTTCTCAAAGGCTGCATAGGCTGATGGTTTATGGATGTCATTTCATATCAGGACTTTAAATGCAATTTGGTAGGACCGGATAAATGGAACAAATAAGCGTGATCAACATTAAAAATCTGATTTATACAAAAATGACTCACATACCTCATGTAATGTCCATATATTTGAAGCATCACCCCTTAGTTTAGCTTACTTCTATTAGATAAGCAAATATTTTATTATATATTATGACATAAGCAGATGTATATTGGTAAAAGGACGTACAACTAAATGTACAAAACTGAGTTGAAAATGAGTAATTAACATATAGATAAAGAGAACTGGCCGCTTAAAGCAGAGGGATATTTATGCAAGCTTAATCATTCCCAGTTCCAACCTGTTCCTTTCAAAATGTACTTTGCTTAAGGCCTTAGTAAAAATGTCAGCAGTAGAAAAAACTTCATAGAGAAAAGACCATTTTCTATATTGTCCCTTAAAAATAATATCTTATGTCAATGTGTTTGGTCATCTTGTGCTAGACTCAATTTTTTGCAATATTGATTGAACTTCTGTTATCGCAGAAAACTGGTACACACTAAATATATATCCCAAAGTCTTGAAGTTGTTGCTTTATCCATAAAAATTGAGCACAGCAAGATGTTGTTGCAACATACTCTGCTTCACCCGTTGATAAAGCTATAGAGTTTTATTTCTTGCTTGCCCACAAGATCAAACATGAACCAAGAAAGTGTGTCATCCCTGTTGTACTTTTTCTATCCACTTGTAATCCAACATAGTCTACATCTGCATATCCCACTAGTTCGAAGCATCTGCCTTTTGGGTTGAGGTATCTAAGTATTCTTTTAACTACTATCAGATATGACTCATTTGGGTTGGACTGAAATCCAGCACATACTCCCATACTGTATACAATGTCAAGTCTGCTGGCAGTGAGATATAAAAGTGAATCAATCATTCCTCTATATAATTTATGTTTAACTGATAGACTTGTTTCATCAATGTTCAGCTTTATGGCTATGGCTATTAGAGTGTCACTTTTCTTTGAGTCCTCCATTTTGAATCTTTTGAGTAGCTCTTTGACATACTTCGACTAGTGAATCATTGTTCCTGAAGGAGTCTACTTGATTTGTAAACGTAAGAAGAAGTTCAATTCTTCCATCGTACTCATCTCAATTTCATTGTCCATCAACTTGGCAAACTAATTTGTCATTGACTCATTTGTGGCTCCAAATAAGATGTCATCCATGTACACTTGTACAATTAGCATATCCTTTCCCTTTGCCTTTATAATAAGCTATTATCTATCTTTCTTTTGGTATGGCCATGTGCAAGCAAGAAATTAGACAGTCTTGCACACCAGGCTCTTGGTACCTGCTTGTGTCCATACAAAGCCTTGTCAAGTTTGAATACATAATCAGGATATTTGGAATCTTTAAAACCATGTGGTTGCTTGACATATACTTTCTCTTTTGGAATCCTATTCAGAAAGACACTTTTCACATTCATTTGATAGAGTGTAAAGTCCATAAATGAAGCAAAGGTTGTGAGAAGTCTGATGGCTTCGGGTCTTGCAACTGAAGCAAATGGCCCATCATAGTCGATTTCTTCTTCCTAATTGTATCCTTGAACCACCAATCGAGCCTTATTTCTTGTAATTATTCCATACTTAACCAGTTTATTTCTGAACACCCACTTTGTTTTAATAATTGTTCTTCCTTCTGACTTTGGTACAAGGTGTCATACTTTGTTCATCTCAAATTGGTGTAGTTCTTCCTGCATGACAATGATCCAATTTGTATCCTACAAAGCTTCATTAACATTTTTGGATTCAAGAATAGATTTTTAAAAAAAAAGCATTAAAAGCACACAGATTTCATAACCCATATCTATTGGTAATCCTAGAGTTCAGATCGGTGAGGATATTATCAATAAGATGTGATCCTTGATATTAACACTCTGTAAGCCTTACTATCTTATGAATAGCCTAGAAATACTCTTTCATCACTTCTAGCATCAAAATTTTCCAGTGATTCTTTTCCATTATTATGAAAAAAAATATTTACATTTGAAGGCCTTAAGATGAGAAATATTAGGTTTTCTGCCTTTGAGCAACTCATAAGGGGTGTTTTTCTATAGTAGTCTAATCATGCATCTATTGATTATGTAACAAGCAGTGCTAATGGCTTCAGGCTAGAATTGACTTGCAACATTACTACCAATCAACATTTGTTCTGACAATTTCTTGCAAGGTTCTGGCTTTTCTTTCAATCACATCATTTTGTTGTGGTATCTTGGGTGCAGAAAAGTTTATGATCAACACCATGAGTGAAATAGTATTCTATAGATTTTGTATTTTTAAATTCTGTTTCATGGTCAAATCTAATCGATACTAGTTGATTTCCCAGTTTCCTTTCCAGTATTCTTACAAGAGTATAGAATGTATCAAATTCATCTTCTTTGAAAATGAGAAACATTGTCTACGTGTACCTAGTGAAATCATCAAATAGAATGAATTTGTATCTTTTTCCACCACAACTTCTCACTCTCATAGGTTCGCATAGATCCATATGGACCAGTTCTAAGGACCTCAAAGTGCTTACCACTTTCTTCAATTTGAAAGACGACTTCACTTTTTTCCTCTTGCACAAGCTTCACAGACTTTGTCTACTTTAAACTTAGTTTTAGGTAGCCCAATAACTAAGTTCTTAGAGACTAGTTTGTTAAATTGGCTGATACTTTCATGACCAAGTCTTTTGTGTCAAAGCAAGGGATCTTTGTCCATCACACTTAGGCAGATGAAGTCCTCTTTAGGTACACTAGAGATATCAGCAGTATAAACATGTTTATACCTTTACCTGTTAGAATAGTTTCTCCAGTCTTCAGATTTATAACGTCCAAACCTGCAAAAGTAAATGTTATCTTGTTTCTTTTACTACAGGACCGTGATATGCTTAGCAGACTGTGATTAAGTCCATCCACATGGTATACATTTTCAATTGATTGTGTCGCTGTTCTTCCTATCTTGTTAATGTATGTTATCTGGCCTTTTATACCTCCTCCAAAAGCAACTTTTCCACCCTTTCCTTCAATAAGTGAG
Source organism: Datura wrightii (assembly GCA_035772735.1). Lineage (NCBI taxonomy): Eukaryota > Viridiplantae > Streptophyta > Magnoliopsida > Solanales > Solanaceae > Datura > Datura wrightii. The sequence goes on along the minus strand of JASDFA010000006.1, from coordinate 13,774,535 downwards.
AGGAATCTCTTCTTGTCTCCTGTCATATGTCTTGAGCAAGCATTGTCCATGTACTATTTCTGTTTGCATCCTCTCACTTTCACCTACCCAAGAATCAGAGGTTAGTATTAGGAATCCAAACAAGCTTGGGCCTTTTTCTTTGAAATAAAATATATTATATCTCGTTTAGTCTAGCTGGGTACTGAGTGAGAAAATAGGTTCTATTTTTCTGACCTGTTTCTTTTACCTATTTCATGCTAAGCATTTATGCAATTTCTTACAGCCCTCGTATTTTTGTCTTTGTCTTAAAGCTACTGGACACTTTACTCTGGTGTGTCCGGTATTTCCACAGTGATGACATAGCTCAAAACTTGCGTTAGACTCAATTTTAAATTATATTCCTATTGTCATGCTATGTGATCTATTACTAAGCTTAGTAAGGATTCTAGAGGATGTAGTCCAGCGATTTGCTCTTTTAAGCTCATGCTTGTCTTGAGTTAGTTCAGACCGTATTTTCCTAGTTATATCCTTTTCTATGAGGAGGTCATTCATGGTTATTCGCAGTTGTTGTTCATATGTTAGCTGGACATTCCTAAAGGATCCTTTGTCTTTACGTGGGATGGTTAGCTTTAGAACTTCAGATTTAAGAGATAGGGCAGATGTATCAAGTTGTTTTACCAGTCCCTTTAATGACTGATTTTCTCTTACCATATCGGGTTTTAGTGTTTTCACTGTCTATGTTCTCATACTTAAGACTAATGAAGGCACTGAGTAATTTATCTCTTTTTCAGTCATCTCTTGAAAATCACCAATCATTGTGGTCATCAAGAAGGTTAGTCTTTTCTTAGAGAAATTTTTCAATTTGGATTTAAGATTAGACAAGTTTACCTCCTCATTTTCTTCCTCATCTGATCTGAGTCTTCAAATGTCATCAGTGTAGTTTCATCAATGTTGTCATCTTCAGAGTCATCAGAGCTTGATCCCTACACGGCCATCATGGCTTTTGATGAGGATTTCTTCTTCTTTTCCTACATTTGTTCCTTCTTCTTCTGTTCCTTCTCATCTTTCTCCTTTCTCTATTAAATCTCCCACATAGGATAATTTTTAATATGATGATCAGGTTTATCACACTTGTAGCAACCATTAGTTTTGTCGGAGCTCTTTTCCTTTGCAGTGGTATTTTTTTCCCCATTGTTCTTTCCTGCTTGAGAAATTTCTTAAAGTTTCTGGTAATAAGAGTAATTTATTCTTCGTCTAGGTCTGATCCATCGCTTTCGGTAGCTTTAAGATCCAGAAACTTATCTTTTGTTCCCGTCTCTCATTTAAATCCTTCCATATTCATTTCGTATATCTTCAAATTTCCAACCAGTTCATCTAATGTCATGGTGGTTAAATCTTTGGCTTCTCTTATGGAAGTGACCTTCACATCCAATGATTTTGGTAAAGTTCTAAGAACCTTATTCATCAGTGCAACGCTTTTTCCCCAAGGATATCAGTTCATTCATAATGGTTGTAATCACTTCCTATAATGATTCTCCAAACTTCATCTTGAAGATTTTGTACTCAGTGGAAGGCATGGCTACTCTAAACTTTCTTACCTGAGTAGTTCTCTCATAAGTATTAACAAGTGTGTCCCAAATCTATTTAACTGTAATACATCCAGAAATCTTATTGTATTTGTCTGGTTCGAGTCCACAAACTAGGATACGATTAGCTTTGGCGTTCTTTCCTTGCATCTTGAAGTCCACTTCAGTGTATTCATCCTTTTCTTTGGGTATGTCAGTGTTCTTAGCATCTTTCATCATTGGGTATTTCAGCCCATTAGCGACTCTGTTCCACAACTCGTAATCTTCAGCCTAGAGGTCTTTTGATGTGTTGTCCCTTACTACGGCCAAGAGGAGGTGCAGAATTCCTAATCTTTCTTAAGTGGTTAAACTTTAACAAGAAAACATGCCCTGATACTAATTGTTAAATTGTGCCCCCCTGATCGACAATATAAGCCATAAAGGATAGCACTATTTAGTCAAGTCTTATCTACGAAATAGGGCAATTCATATGTTTCAAGTGAAAACTTCAACTTAAGCAGAAAAGTAAAACACGTAATAATTTAACGTGAAAAACACTCGGCTCAAAAGGTGAAAAAATCATGACCTACACCACTGCAGATTTTTCCCAACTTCACTTAAACAATGAGCCTCAACATAACTATTCAAGATTACAAATTTGATTTCTAGAAACGGACTTTAATTCCTAAGTTCAACAATCACCATGACGTTGAACACTCTTCAAGTTATTCTTAACTTGAATAACCAAACTTTGTACCCAAAATAATCTTCTAAGAAAGCAATAAATAACTTAAATCAACTCCCTAGTACAATAAACTAGGAAGACTCTGAATGACTCAAGATCTCTTTCTTCATTACAAACTCACACCCAGAAGGTAAGTAAGTATTTGCTCTCAAAACTCACTTATCTTTCTTTTCTCTCTATTTGAGTATGCAACCCCTTCATAGACTTCCTTGTCTATTTATTGTCGCTGTCTCTCTTAATTCCCAGATCATAACGAATTCTTGATTAACTAGAACTCCTCTCCTGCTTGAACTCATACTACTTTTTTTTGGATTTTGTTTCCAAGTCTACTTCTTCATGTCTTGCTTCCACTCTGACATGATACATAATTATCTTCTTGAGTGTACTATTTCAATTGAGATTCTAAGTGTTTGGACCAGCTTCCTTGACATGATTCATCAACATGTTTCAAAACTTTTGTCAATCATCAAAATATCATACAGCAACAAATATTCTTTCACCATTGCAATTCACCATGTGCTTTCCATTAGGCCCTTTAATTAGCCTACCAGCTAAATGAATAGTAAAATACTAGTACTTTTGACGATGCATCTTTAATCACCTTAATAGGATCTATCCCTTCTATTAAAATGTTGTGTTCATAAAAAATAAATTAGATGGGTAGAAAAGTAAATCATCTCGATTGTTTATGTCTGACATATGCTTTAATTCACAAGAAATAGTTTTTATTGAAATAATTAATTCAGATTTGTGTCGTATGACTGAAAGTGTTGAAGGAGAAAGTTGTTCCATAAGCGAGGTGTAAAAAAGAAAATGATTATATAAGACAATTTAGTATACTTGCAACTTTAACCAAGTAGCTGTTAATTGTTCACAAGTCAACTCTATTAGTAATTCTTTTGTGATCAGTTATACAACAATATAATATATTTGGTGTAGCCTCGCAAGTGAGATCTATGGACGATAGGATATATGTAGATTTTATTTTATTTTTATGAAATAAAAATATTATTTTTGATAGATCCTCAACTCAAAAGAAGTGTAATCAAAGTAGGATTGGAAGAAAAATAACAAAATAGCAAGATAAACAAAGCAAATGAAACAACAAGTAATAGTAAAAATTAAAGAATAAGATACAACGCGAATACTAAATTATACTACTAAAAGGGAGAAGATGAGAAAGAGGAGACCAGCCCCCTGACTCTCCCACATAAAAGTACGATAACACCCGAGTATCTACTATTCTTCTACTATAATTCTCGACCTTCATACCTTTCTATTTTGGGTCATGTGTGTCATGTTTTGTCTAATCACCTCTCGTGATTCTTCCTCAAGTTACTTATACCTTTTCTAAAAGTTGTCATAGCTAACTTCTCACACCTCCTTACGGGTGCATCTGTGCACCTCTTCTTCACATCTCCAAAATCATCTCTCGCTTACCATATTATGTTCGCCACGAAAGTCACTCTCATAATTTTATTATGTATTCCAGTTTGGTTTACTTTAGCTGCCCCAGAGAGCCAATTAATTAGGATTTAGGACAAAGGATGTGGACATTATTAGCCTAAATAAGTGGCCTTAATTGCGTAAGGTCTAAAGGTATCAAAAAGAAAATGATTTGTATTGGACAATTTAGTACACTTGCAACTTTAATGTAGTAATTTATTGTTTACAAGTAACTCTATTAGTAATTCTTTTGTGAATTATGTTATTGTATAGTTTGACTTACTTTAGCTGTCATTTTGGGGACAAAACATGTTTTCATAAGTCTAAATAAGTGCCTTTTATTTCTCAAGTTTTAGAATCTTAAAGTCTACTATACAGAAATTTAACAAACATCATCTATATTTCAAACAAAATGACCTACGTTATCATATGGCTAAAGTATCAGGGTAAATATTTATTGTATCGAATATTTACACTAAATCATGTAAAATTATAAATTAATTAAAGTTAAGTCATTTAAAAATATAAAAATGCATAATAATTAATTTTTATGAGATTTTAAAATTTTAAAGTACAAACACATGTTATGCATTTATTGATTTGATTTAAACAAGGTGTAGTAAGTTTTTTATCAAGTATCAACTCTTAAAAAGGAGTGTTATACAAACAAAACTTCAATTGTTCACAAGTGAACCCAGAACCAAAATAAGTCACAATAAGTTAACAAATACAGAAATAGGCTTTTTTTTTTAATTAGGTTCCAAAATAGACTTAACGGACTAATTTAGTCTGTTATGCACTTTTTTTTTAACGTTTAAAACTGACGTCGTAAGCCTGTATATCGGACTAAATTAATCCGATATATATAATGAAATAATTTAATCTGATATATAGTCTCAATCTGTAACCTTGGAAAAAGAAAAGAGATACAAGTCATCTTCCCAATTTGCAACTTTTCTCTCTCTTTTATCCATAGTATAATATAATAAAATTCCTACTTATCTTAACGAGCATATAGAATCTAGTGGAATTTATTGGATGAATATTTGCAGCAATTAACTATTTACAGTTTTTTTTTGTGTGTGTGTGTTGTTTTTATATGAATTTAAGATTGTCTTCTTTTGGTTCGATTGAAAGAAGGAACAATCTATATAATGTTATTGAGTCAATATAAGCTCACCTTTGGAAATAAAGATTGAAATTAGAAAACAATCTATTGAAGGAAACAGGATATGAGAAGATTAAATTTTATGCATCATATGTATGACTCTTCGACTAGAAAAAAAAATTCATCTTTCCACATTACATCTTTCCTTCCAATTGCAGACAACACAGATTTTTGTGGCTTTACATATATCGGGGAAGATGACCTGTATCTCTTTTCTTTTTTCAAGGATCCTGCAAATAGTTTTTGACAGAGATTGATAAACCACAATGTATCAAAAAAATTAGTACAACTCAAAGAGATTAGTCATAATGATGACCTGTATTTTTTTATTTTTTTTTTACAAGGTTACAGAGTAGGACTATATATCGAACTAAATTAGTCCGTTATATATATTAGATTAATTTAGTTCAATATACAGGTTTACGGCTTCAGCTTTAAATATTAACAAAAAAGTGCATAACGGGCTAAATTAGTTCGTGAAGCCTAATTTGATATCTAATTAAAAAAACGGCTTATTTATGTATTTGTTAACTTATTGTGGCTTATTTTGGTTCTAGATTCTTCATAAATTTTATTCTCTCTATCCCAATTTATATAGCATATACAAACTTTGAGAGTCAAATTTCTTAATTTTAATTAAAAGTTCGGACATAAAATCTTTAAGTGTTTTAAAATAAAATATATGTGTATGAAACTATATAAAAATACTACAAATTATAATAATAATTAACAAATCAAAATATTTAAAAATCATATAAAAACTGCAATAAAAACATATAAATATAAATAGAAAAAGTATTATTAAATTGGTCACAACTTGCCATGTCGCCGTAATTGTACCGGCTGGATTGTGATGTACATTTTGCCGTGCTCAGAAGAGGGATTTCCAAATGAGAAAATGAGCCATGTTATGTTGAAAAATAATACTTTTTTCATTTTGATTTATTTTTTTTAAATATTTATAATTTTTTAATATCATTTTTATATCAATTTTTCATGTGACATTCAAAATTTATAAAATTAAAAAATATTTTAATATATTTTATATATTTATAATTTAAAATTAAAAAAATTAAATTTATTTATTATTTTTAAAATTTTATATTAAAATTACAGCCACAAACAAATTAAAACGATGGGATTACTGTGCACTAGTGTGTCAGAATCAATCCCTGCATCTGTATAAGGTGAGTATAGTTTTCGAGTTAAAAAAGATTATATCTATTTCAATTATGGTGAACTTTTGAATTATTGTAGGATTTTTTTATATAAATATTATTGTTTAAATTATAACTACAAAAATTATAACTTTTTAAATAAAATTATATAAATATAAATTATGTAAAATTTTATCTTTTTAATTATATATTGTATAATTTTTACTTTTCTAAAATATTTATTCTAATTAAATATAAAAAAAATATATATCTAATATAATAATTTAAATACATAAAATAATATAAAATATTCTCTTTTTCATCTCCTTTTTTTTCTTTAGGAATTTCAAAAATCCTCCAAGAATCCCTCTATCTTCTCCATATTTACTTTTTTCAAAAAAAATTTAAAAATTTCTCTTTTTTCTTCATTTTTATTTGATTTTCCAAAATCCCTTTTTTCTCTATTTTTAATAAATCAGTTGTGATTTATTAAATTTTACTTTTCGTTTGTCAAAATATTTTAACATCCTTGAATAAAGGGTGAATTCATCCAAAGGTTCATCAAATGTATTTTTTTTGTTAATCAAAATTATGTATAATATAAAAAAATAAATGCACATATATACTTCAATTATATAATATAGTATATTGGTACACATGAATAATATAATATATAGTATATGATGTCTAATATATATTATAATCATAATCTTTATATGTGAAAGAATAAAGTAAAAGAAAAACTTATGAATGATGATATGACGATAATATGAATAATTTTTTTTTTTAAAAAAATTAATAATACATATTTAGTATATGTATGGTGTTAAATTTTTAGTATAAAAATTTATAACTAAAAATTTATTAATAAAAATTGTGCATAGTATAAAAATAGATGCACATTATATGCTTCAATTATATAATATAATATATTGATACACATCTGCATAATTTAATATATAGTATATGGTTTAATATATATTATATTTATAATCTTTATATAAGATAAAGACCAAAGTAAAAGAAAAAATTTATAGATGATGAATATAGGATAATATAAATATTTTTCTAAAAAATATATATAATAATATATATTTAGTATATGTATAGTATTAAATGTAATAATACATATTAAATTTTTACCATATTTAATCTATTTAAACTATAGAAGAAATTATCACTTATGCAATTTATAAAAAATTATCATATTTATATCATTTATTCATTTAATCATGGATAAAGTATATATTGTATATTATGTAATTAAGAAAATAGTTATAACTTTTATAATTATAATTTTAAAAAGTTAGTATTTATTAAGTAAAACCAAAACGGCCCAAACTGGAGAGAACTTTGAACAGCTCCCTCACTCTTTTTTTTCTGGTTAAAAAAATTATAACAACGGTAGCATATCCCAAACATACTGAACTGTGTAGGAACTGCTTCTCGTTTGCAAAATAACATAACTATTATCTCTCTTGAAAATAGCTCGCACCTATATTCTGAAGCAACCACCAATGTGCAATAAAATATGTTTCCAGAAACCAAAACTTTCAACAACAAACAAAACTAGCATTATTTCAGAACACTTGCATCAACTTTCAGAATACAAGAAAAGATTATTTGGCAATCAAAACATGCACCTGGCTAAATCTTTGGCACTTTCCTGAGACCTTTAACCACATTTGAGGTCAGCTTGTACATAGCATCTTGAAACCTTTCCATTGCTGTTGGAGGTAAGCTTATTGTTGTCAGAATTCCCTTTTCCCCTTTGTTACTTTTACAAGGCACAAAGTAGCTAATAAAAGAATGAGCCCTAGCAACCCCGCCATACTTTGGTTCTCCCCATCCAAAATCAACTTTATCAAAACCTACATGAACAGTGTTTGAAATAACAAAATTCCATGATTGTGTTAGGCCAGGTCTCCCTTTAATCACATTAAGATCTGCCAGCGATCTAAAATACTCCTCACTCACTTGACTCTTCGCTTTCTTGATTAACTCAAGAGCATACGTCAATGGATATGTGCCAACAACTCCTGCTTTCGATACTGCTGCCGGAAAAGCAAATGCATTACCGTAATATCCATGTGGTATTTTCAAATTTTCAAGTCTCCCACGCCCTGTTACAAGATATGCCATACCCACAATTTCTTCTGAATTTAGATCAAGTGAAATTGTTCGATTTTTCCACAAAAATGAGGTTAATAACTCAAATCGTCCACTTGAATGATGGGCTGGGGACACTTGATTACGGATAGCTTCTATCTCCTCTGCACCAAAGAAGAATGAGCGTTGGATCAACTCGGTTTGCATTCTGAACCATCCATCATTTGATTCAATTTCCTCATCATACTCGTTATGCTTGCACGTAATGCGTGGTGGTGTCCTTGCATTTAGGATATCCCTTTCCCAGACGGGTATAACCGAAGGAGTAGAAGCTCTGAATTTCACAAAATCACTTACCGCATTCAGAAATAAAACTAAGCCGAAGGCGTCAACCATGGTATGATTGACTCTTACTGCCACTGTAAATCCTCCACATGTAAACTGGGTAACCTATTCGAACAACACATATTCTCATTAGAGGTGGATGGAACTGATAAACGGGGAATAAGAGAGCTTCACTATGCTAAGGAAATTGAGGTGTGTGTTTCTTCTTTTAGTTGTAAAAATGGCTTCTTTTTCCAACTTTGAAGGCATAGATGAAGCTTAAGGATAGAATATCAAACAATGTAATAAGCAACTATTTTAAGCTACTCTTTCCTGTGACATTCTTAGAAAAATATTTCATGTTCTAAACACCATCATTTCATTTAGTTTACATAGAAACTTGCTCCCACCATTTGGATATTCACCCAGGAATAATATAATTTAAACAACACCCCCACCCCGGCCCGCGGCACATAAATCTTTTAAGTTTTCATTTAGCCTCACCTTCTCCTGCTCAAAATGGTCACTTACATTCTTGGTTTTTTAGATTGTACCAAATTTTTTTTATTGTTTACCTAAGTTGGCAGTCTTTTTTTTTAAAAAAAAAAAAGATGGGGTTAGGAGAAGGGGATTAGGGGAATCGAACCCTCACCAACAAGGTGAAAATTCAAATAGCCGACTAACTAAGCTACTAAGATTCCTCAAGTTAGTAGTCCATGAAAGTGATAAGCAAACTATTTTCTTTAAATAAGATGCAAACTGTTAATCTTCAATAAAGTTATATGTGCTGTTTATCTTGAGCAACTTATAATGTTCCACAAAGCACACATACATAACAATCATATATTACGATAAATAGGGTACGCATGATGTGTTCCCGTAAGATGAACAACAACTACTACACTTCAGATCAACATTATACAGAACAAAATAAAAAGTATTAGAAGTATTCTATATTTCCTACTGACACAACAATCTCTAATAGGACCAACAGACTCCTAGAAAGAATAAGGCGAAAAAGTAAACGTAATTAACATGACTAAAATATATTCTCAACTACTTGGTATTCCCTATATAAATCTTGTACTTCCATATGCTCTATCTTTCGCTAAGTCTTATTAATGCAAGAGATTGTAGATTTTTCGAGATAACTTTCTTCCATGTGATTTTGGATCTATATATCTCATTATCTTTTAATTCCTTCATTCACCATGATTTCACACATACGGACTGGTGCATCTGGTTATCGACGTAGAACATGCTCAAACTATCTCAAAGACCTTCTCATGTCTTATAATTGTTCTATAGAACTTACCTTTCATTTTGATAGGGATCCTCCTGTAACATAACAACATGGTTGCCCTTCAATTTAAGCATCCGATTTAGATTTCTATGTATAACATCTTTACCTATCATACCTTTCTTCTTGAACAACAAGGATATATAAATCGTTTGCCTTTTAAGCACCACAATTCCATCTAACCTCATCGCAACTTCATTCTTTTTATTCTACTAAACTTCACTGCATTTATTAAATCTTACTTCTATTTATATTAAAATATTTACTCCCAAGAGTGCTTCTCCATAGTTCAAACTTTTAGTTGACATCCTCGCTAGTTTCGTCAATTAGCATAGTATTAGCAAATAATCTATATCATGGGATCTCATCTTGTGTTGTATCTATAATTAGAATAAACAATTATGGACTCAATGTCAATCCTTGATGTAAACCTATAGTTACATGAAACTCCTTTATATCTCCTAGTATTATTCTCACTCTATTAATAGCTCCCCTGTACAATTCTTTTAATAATTATGTTGTCCGGATCAGCTTACACGGACCTTAACTAATTCCAAGGGATACCTGCCACCTCCTACCAGCAACAGTTACCAGGTAACTCTGTCCACCAAAGCTTGGACAGATGGGAAGAAATCACCTAATGTTTTTGTCTCTATGAGATTCCTGTACATATTTTTCTTGATATTTATATATTTAACATGAAATTTTTTCTTCTCTGACACCCACTGAAAGGACCTTTCATGATACTCAATATGCTCTCTTTCAGTCTATAAACACCATATGTCGATCTTTCTTGCTCTCATAATAAATTTCGTCAATCCTTTTTTTTTTTTTTGAAATAGTAACAGTTATGAATATTTAAACAAAACAACACATAGATTGAATCAAAACCATATTTATAATAAGGAAAAAAGGAAGAGGAACTGATGATGGTCCTAGCAAACACCAGCTAGGATATCTATGATTGAAACAGTGTCTTCTCTATAAATTTGTATATACCAAAAATAAAAAAATGAAATGCAATTTAATTTGGTCCTCTGAACAGAATTGCTATTGTCTTCAAAACATTTGAAGCTTCTCTCTTTCCATATTGTCCACCAGATACAAGCTGGAAAATCCTCCATCTATCTCTGTCTATTGCTCCTACTCCAGCCTCTTCCTAGCTAAATAAAACTTCAATTATCTTCCTAGGCATTGTCCAAGCAATACTTTGAGACTAATAAAAATCTTTCATAGTTGATCCGATATCTTGCACTGTAAAAATAGATGGACGACTGTCTCAGCTTCTTCACCATACAAATGGCATCTCGAGCAAAGGGGAATTCCTCTCCTACTAAGATTGTCTTGGATCAAAACATCTTCCTTTGCTAAAAACCAAGTGAAGCATGCAACGTTAAAAGGTATCTTCACTTTCCAAATGTGCTTCCATGGCCAATTGACCCTTTGCTGGTTAGCTTGGTTCAAAAGCTTCTATGTTGAACTCACCCTAGGAAGGCCCCAACTATCTTCTTGCCACCATTAATTCTCAATCAGTATACTTGTAATGGCTATTTTGGTCAATCGTTCAACTTGAACCACGAAAAAAAACAAGTTGAATCTACGTACATCTGTGCCTAATTCTCTAAGTATACCTAATTTTCTATCATGCACAAATATATGTAGATTCATTATTTTTTCCGTGATTCAAGTTGATGACCAAAATATCCTCTCCATCTCCACTTAATCTAATAATCTCCTTGTCAACATTTGTTAAGAATCATCTTTAATACACGTCAGTAAGTTTAAATACCTTACTCCTCGTCTGTTTTAGTCGTGCTAGTTTAAATATTTTTTCTCTCTTTCATGTCCCTAGCTTTTATTACAAGCCATCTAGGGCTTCTTCTCGAGCCTTACTAATCTCCTTCTTAGCTTCCCTCTGGACTCTCTTATATTTTCAAAGGTTTTCACCTATTTCCTCTCTTGGTAACTTTCAATGACACTCTCTTTTACCTCTAATAACTCTTTGCACCTTTTCATTCCACTATCAAGATTCTTGTGGTTGAGACCTTAAACATTTAAATACACCTAACACTTTACTAGAAACTTCTTTTATGCAACCTGACATTTACTTCCACAGGATATCAGCATCCCCCTCTAAGTCTCATTTGCTTCTTCCTCTTGTAATTTATCTTGAAAAGCTAACTAGTTAGCATCCCTAATACTCACCACCGAATTATCAATTACCTGCAAATCTTCTTCTGTTTCATACTACTCTTATGCTTTACATTCAAGACCACCAACTTATATTGTGTGGTCATCGCTTTTCCTGAAATAACTTTACAGTCCTTGCATGTGGCTCTATCACGATTTTTAGTCTGGATAAAGTCTATTTGACTACGATTAGCCATGTTTTTAAATATTATTAATTAAGAATCTCTTTTTATGTGTTAGCTACAACTAGATCATAAGCTAAAGCGAACTCTAGAATAGCCTTTTCATCATCATTCATATTCCCATAACCATATCCTCATGTACTTAATCGAAATTGTCGCTACCTGCATGACCATTTAAGTCTCCTCTAATAGAGACATGTTGGATGCCTGAAATTCCTTGAACCAAAGTGTCCATATCTTCTTAAAATTTAGGTTTAGCTTCCGCATCTAATCTTATTTGCCAAGCATAGGTACTAATAATATTAATTGTCTCATTTCCGAATATAAGGCCTAATAAGATAATCTTATCGGCAACCTTACCTCTCCAACCATATTTTTTGGTTCTAGCTCTACAATAACTCCCACCACACTCCTATTTTTATCTATCCCATAATACCATATTTTAAGACCAGTGTTATCTTTCTCACTAACCTTTTGCTCAGTCCATCGAGTTTTTGTCGACACGCAATATTAGCTTTCCTCTTTTTTAAGATATCCACTAACCCTATCGAATTTTCTATCAAAGAACTTATTTTCCGACTACCAACCCAAATCTAACTCTCTTGGACTAGCTTCTTTATCCTCAATCATCCATGATACAAGAGCCTGTTCACATTTTGCACCACATTTGAGTGCTGATATGGTAACACTAGCTTCTTTACTCACATATGTCGATGACATGGGAAACTTTTCATATTTTACACATCCAATTGCTGATCAACACTAGCTTCTTTACTCACATATGTCGATGACATGGAAAACTTTTCATATTTTACACATCCAATTGCTGATGATTACTCTCAGTATGAATAACATAACATGAACCAGACAAAAAAATGAAAAACTTATAAATTAACTTTAGCCATTACATTCTAACCATGTTACAGTTTTCATCTTAAAATATAAAGAATTATGTGGCATATTTGGGGTGGTGTGTAATCATTGACCGATACAAGTGTTTAGCAGACAGAAAGTAGAGTCTATAAGCATCTTTGGAGATAAGGGTGAGTATTACATGAGTTTGTAAGTAAAGTATGGAACGAGCCTTGTCTACGAAGCAAAGCGGACTCATTTTGCTTGCTTCTGGTGACGCTTCTAACTTTAAATAATACGAACTCTGGTATGGTAGAAATATTGTTGACCATTACAAGCAATAGCAAAGCCAAGCAGTATAAAGGCGAGCTGCTTTTATAGAAATAGCAAACGCCTATTTATAGCATATCAATAGGTCAGACAATATCAGAGGGGCCCTCTTGCCTAATGGGGTTGATCCAACATGGACAATGATAGGCAAATCAAAGATTTACGCAGTCGTTGGTCTCTCTTTCCTTCCTTTTTTTTTTGTTTTTTTCTTTTATCGATTTACTTTTTTCCATTAATTGTCTTTACTTTTAAAAAGTTAATCTATCCTCTTTTCATTCAAATTATTTTCATTGAGGGATCTCAAAAGTGATCTTGTCAAACGTTAATAGAAAAGTTAACACAAGGTGTTATGCATTGAAAGAAATAGTAGATTAATACTGCCAAACAAGTAACATAAACTGTAAAAATATATATAATTTACCCAAAATAATCATAGTTAAATTGACAGATAAAATTTTACTTATAATTCAGTTGCTAAGGACTAAGGAGTATGTAAAGTACCTGAATTGTCATAAGAGGGCAATCAATGATCCCATCAGAACCTGGTATATTGTACAGCAGATCCTCCAAATATGGACATGGAGGTTTTATGGATTCTCCTAGCACCTCGAGTTCCACATCTGCATAGGCTTCTGTAAACAATATCCCTTCACCATTGCAATTCACCATAAGTTTTCCGTTTGGCCCTTCAATTAGCCTACCAGCTAATGGATAGTAAAATACTAGTGTTTTGGACAGTGCATCTTTAATCACCCTAGTAGGATCTATCCCTTCCATTGAAGGGTTGTGTTCGTAAAACATTAATACAGATGTAAGATAACGTAGACATCTTTGATCATCTATGTCTGAAAGATGCTTTATTTCTCGAGGAGTAATTGTTGCTGGAATGATTAATTCAGACTCACGTCGTATCACTGAGAGTGCTGAAAGGGAAGGGAGTTGTTCCATTGTAAAGCAAGCAATAAGTTTCAGCAAAAAAAGGAAATGGTAGATTAGAACGGATAGGAATGTTGCTTTATAATGAACCTTTTGTTGTGTCTAGCACAATGAAAATTTGTCACAATCATAAAATTCATTTGAAACTAAAACAAGTTGTTAGACCCATTCTTGATTGGACAACTCAGTATACATGTGTTAAGGAAGTAGCTATGTTTTTTGAAAAGGTCAGCTCTATTATTCTTTCATGAGTAACCATAGTTTGGTTTACCAAGTATAGTCTTGTTTGCTTTAGTCGGCTGGGCCAATTATTAAGATGTAGGACAAAGGATGTTTCCATCAGCCTAAACAAATAAGTTGCCTCAATTGCTTCCCTAATGCAGACTATGAACTAAAATGAAGTACAAAAATCCAGTTTATACTTTCCCAAATTTCAAAAACATTGAAAAACAGCACGTCATAAGATATAGGAAACAATCTTTCAGATATCAAAATAATTAGCAGAGAAAATAAAACTGAAATAAACTACTGAAAGCTTTTCTGTTGTCCTTAGAGACATATTTTATACTGAGGAAAGTCTTTCCCTAGATAGAATCCGGAACCAAAATAAGCCATAATAAATTAACAAATACAGAAATAGGCTATTTTTTCGTTAGGTACCAAAATAGGCTTAACGGACTAATTTAGTCCGTTATGCACTTCTTTGTTAACTTTAAAAAGTGACGCCATAAGTTATATATCGGACTAAATTAGTCCGATATATATAACGGACTAATTTAGTCCAATATGCAGGTCCCTCGTGAGCTGTTTCACTTCTTTTTACAAAGTCCAAACCCTTACTTTTCATTTATATTTTAATTAAATTTGTTTGTTTTTTTCCTGACTTTTCATCTATAACTCTTACCCCACTAACACGTGAAAATTTGTTAAATTGCATAGTCCATAATAAATGAAGTTAACATAAAAAAAGTGTTTTTAATGGAATTATTGGGAGGATAAAGTTTGTCTATTTTTATTTGAAAAAAATTTAAGATTTTCTAATAATGACATAAAATAAATTCATTAAAATTTATATATAGTAATATCTATGTTGAACATGAAAGAAAGTACGATAACCTGTTAAACTGCATTAAGTGTGTAAGTACTAACATTTTCAGTGAGTAAAACTTAAAATCATTTGCAAAATATATATGTATTTCTCCACTTTTATGTTTAGGATTATTATTTGCACGTATATATAAATTTTCACGTGTTAGTGGGCTACGAGTTATAGATGAAAAGTCAGGAAAAAAACAAACAAACATAATTAAAATATAAAAGAAAAGCAAGGAAAAAAGAGAAAAAAGAAAAGCAAGGTTTTGGACTTTGTAAAACAGCATCCTCAGTGGGAACTCATGAGGGACCTGTATATCGGACTAAATTAGTCCGTAATATATATCAGACTAATTTAGTCCGTTATATATATCGGACTAATTTAGTCCGATATACAAGCTTACGGCGTCAGTTTTAAAAGTTAACAAAAAAGTGCATAACGCCTATTTTGGTACCTAACTAAAAAAAAGGACCTATTTCTGTATTTGTTAACTTATTATGACTTATTTTGGTTCCGGGTTCCCCTGGATACTATATTTATGAGTATGCATTTCAAGTAGATCAAAAGAAAACATAAAAGAAGAAATAACAAAGAGTGGTACCATTATGCAGTATCAATTTTAATCATAAAGTCAAACTGTTAACATTTCGGTCAAATAGACTACTGGTGCATTGCAGTCAAGGGATGCCTTCTTTGAATATAAATGAGATAAAAGTCTACTTTACAGTGATTGCTAGCAATGACCTGGTCAAGGGATAAGATGAAGAAGTGACACAACCTGCTGTACCCTTCGAATGGACTACAGCAAAATTTGGTTGAAGTTTACATCTTTGAATGTAAATAAGCTAATAGCAGGCTTATCCAGACCATAGTCAACCAATTTGATGTCTAATCAGCGAACTGTAAGAAGCTATAGATTCCACTTCCAAATTTAATGGGCAATTAATGTGTATTTGCTTATTTCAACTTCCAACAATTACAATCCTTTGCACAATAAATAAAAAGGTTCACCTAGGGTTTGCTGTCATACGCCCTGCATAAATCATTGGTGTTTCTCGAGCAACCCAAACTTTTCTTAGCTGATCGAATGTAATACACAACAAATCCTGAAAATAATTCAAATAAATCAAACTAATATTAACAAATAGAATTGGTATATGGAAGTAAATGTGGTGTCACTTACAGAGGGACCATGCTCCTTCATTTTCAGCCCTTCCAGGAATAGATTCTTGAACGATGACATTTTAGAACCGAATCAGCAAAATGGGAGCCACCGGAGAACCCCACCTAAAATGGGAGAAAGGAATGAGTTTGTTCCGCCCCGAAGCACCGCCAGTGACACGGATACCATTTTTCTCCCTAAATAATTTTGAGAGAACTTGTACTTGTGTCATCCCCAATGTTGTGCTGTTGACTTTGTGAAGTGAAAACTTAAATTCTTTTAGAACTCTTTTTCCTTTTAAGACACTTTTTTCAACTGAAAAAGGGTTGGATTTTGCCCATATACCATCACAAATTATTTGTTAGATTATCCTTAATTATATCTTTTTTATACTTATCTATGTGGTGCTTACGTGTTATAATTTTTTCCAGCTAAAAATTTATTTAAATTGACTTATTTTAAATATTTTAAGTTAAAATATTTTTATAATATTTGAATAAAATAAAAAAATAATTTTAAATACTTGTTTCTAAATCAAAATAACAAAAATAAATTTAAAGGTCTGTTTGATTTGGCTTATTACTTATGATTAATAAATCAAAAAAATTTTGACTTATTTTTATTATTTTAGCTTAAAAGTAAGTATTTAAAAATATTTTTTAAGTTTATCCAAACACTACAAAAGTACTTAAAAATTATTTTAACTTAAAAGCATTTAAAATAATACAAACAGACTCTAAGTTGTCGCTCATGCTTATAAGCCCTAAGTTGTAAGGCCACTTAAACACGT
Organism: Datura wrightii; assembly: GCA_035772735.1. Lineage (NCBI taxonomy): Eukaryota > Viridiplantae > Streptophyta > Magnoliopsida > Solanales > Solanaceae > Datura > Datura wrightii. The sequence continues at coordinate 13,757,207 of JASDFA010000006.1, read as the reverse complement.
CTTAAATCTATTCACTCATCTAAACTCTTTTAACCTACCCAATCCACTAAAATGTTACAAGCCAAAAGCTTCATTATTTATCCATAATTAATACGATTTCACCATTCAAATTTTATTTAAATTAAATATAACTTTTGTTATTGCGATAAAATAAAAATTATTTCAAAATTTCTTATTTATTGCACCGATAAATTTAATAAAAAGATTACAAGAAAAAAAAAACAAAAATCTGGAAACAGAAGTTCCGATTTCTCGACTGCTTTCTCAGTTGATTCGAGCAGTCTAATGATGTAAATGGATATTACTAAGCTGTTTTCCTCTATCATATATATATTTATATAGAAATACAAACATGAAAATCCAATTTAAAGAATCATAAATAAAGCAGCTAATTTCTGGATTTTCCGTTTTCATTTTTATTTTTTTGCATTTAATCTCTTATTAAATTTATTGTTACAATAAATAAGAATTATTGTAACAATTTCTATCCAATCATAATAATAGAAGTTGAATTTTTTATTTAGATAAGATTTGAGTGGTGAAAATATATTCATCATGGATGAACAATAAAACTTTTAAATTTTAACTTTTTACTAAATCGAGCGAGCAGGTTAAAAACATTGAGATATGTGAGTAGATTTAGTTTTAAAAAAATGTGTCACCTAAAAAATTTAGGTCAAAACACTAAATTTAATTGATGAGGAGTAAATATGATCTTAAAGTTATATGACAAAAGTAATAGCCTGTTTGACCAACCTTTTGGAAGACCAAAAATGCTTATTTTTTCTAAAAAGTACTTATTTCTGTTTCTATTTTTATTATATAGAAGAGTCATGGAAGAACAACCATGGCGATAAAGAGTTGTACAAGAAGCAATACAAATTGCATTATGTAATTGACCTTATCTTATTTTCTCACTAATAATCTCTAAACACATGTAATATATATGAGGTCAATAATTACATTTTTGAAGAGCTCATTTTTTTAGAGAAAAAGGGTCAAATATACCCCTCTACTTTAGTTTAATAGCTAATTTTACCATTTGTCATACTATAGGGTAAAATATACCCCTGTTGTTATCAAAGTATTCAAAAATACCCCTCATTTAGATGGAATCTCCAAATAAAGGATATTTTAAATGAGATTTAAAATATGACACTTAAAATCGAGTTTGAATGACTTATATTAATCGAAGTGTGTCATATTGACCAATGCGGTTTTGCAAAGTAATGCATGATACATTTATTAAAAATTTGACTTTTTGGAGTTGTGATTTTTTAATATTTAAAATTATATTTAATTATATTATAGAAAAAAATATAAAATTTTAAAAATTCAAAAAATGATTTGATATAATTTTTGAAAATTTAAAATATTTAAAAATTAAAATTTTATTATTAAATAAATATTTAAAGGTAAATTTTTAAAATTTATTTTGGTAAATTGAACTTCAACTTTTAATCATAAAAAACAATTTTATGAGGTCTATGTTTTAAAAATAAATTTTAAAGATTTACCTTTATATATTTATTTAATAATAATAATTTAAATTTTAAATATTTTAAATTTTTAAAAATTATGTCAAATCAATTTTTGAATTTTTAAAATTTTCACTCATAAAATTTCATATTTTTTTATAATATATTTAAATATAATTTTTAAATATTAAAAAATACAACTTCAAAAAGTCAATTTTTTAACAAATATATCATGCGTTGCTTTGCCAAACCGCTTTGGTCAATCTGACACACTTCATTAATATAAGTTCTTCAACTCGATTTTAAGTGTCATATTCCAACTCTCATTTAAAATACCCCTTATTTGGGAATTCCATCCAAATGAGGGGTATTTTTGAATACTTTGGTAACAACAGGGATATATTTGGCCATATGGTATGACGGAGGATAAAATAGCTATTAAACTAAAGTTGAAGGGTAAATTTGACCTTTTTCCCTTCTTTTTATATCATGTAATTATAGTAGCTTAGTACTTTTTTTATATAGACTTATTCAATCTCATAAAATTTAAAATGTATAATCATTATCAACTTTCATCTATATTATTTTTTTATATTTCAAGAAAAAAAGATTTATTTCGCTCATTATTTACTGTTAATAAAATGGTGCATTCAATAAAAATGCAATACTTTTAAACATAAAACTGTGTTTCTAAATTTATATTTCCAAAATTCAAAATTTTTAAAACTATATTTTTGTTACACCCCGTAAATTCATAACATTTAGATGGCCTATTCGCATGTTGGTTAAGAGTTTTAGAATGCCATACGTGCGAGAAAAGGGCCCGGGGAGAGACCGGACAAGCGCCAAGTCGACGCGTCACAAGGCAAATGCGACTTATAAATCGCATTCGACGAATGCGACTTAAAGGCCCAAGTATATAAACCCCTCCACTTCGGTTTTAATCATTTTAATTTCATTTCTTTTCTAGAGAATTACAGAGAACAGAGAGGAACAAAGCTTTGATATAAAAATTCAACCGATTACGCCGTCAAATGCGGTCCAAACTCAAATTAACTCCAGATACTGAAGTATAAAGCTGCAGAGAGCATTCCTACGGAGTTAGTTTTGTGAAATTCCGCGGGCGAACCATCATCCCACCGAGCTAAGGTAAGTGGAATTGCTCCAAATTAGTGTCAATATACTCCTAGCCCTAGAGTGAGTATTTCTCCCTCCTGGACTCCCGAGAAATAGCGAGTTTTCGGCCGTTTTTCGATAAGTAAAAGTTTGGGCTATATATATATATTAAAAGTGATGTTTCTTCCAGGATATTGTTGAATTTAGTCCTAATTGTTATAAATATGAATGCAGTTGGAAGAAATAGCGGAATATTGGCCGAATTACGCCAGTTAGCCGGGAAATCAGAAACTAAGGTATGTAAAGTCAGTTTCTTCAGCAAGTTAGTAATTCTAGCTTAGTAAAATAGAGTAAATTCCAGAAGAGAATTACAGGAGCCGAGTATTGAGCTTAGTATGAATTCAGTAAGTCTATTTCATGTTGTTATGTCATGTTCAGAATAAAAGTCAATAAATCAGCGCCAGATGGCGAGATATTATTCTAGACCCAGTATAGCCTAGTATCAGATTTAGTACTTTTCAATACAAGATTCAGAGCAGAGAACCAAAGTATAAATATTAGTATTATCAGGATTAGTATATTTTTGTATGAATTTCAGTACAGAATGTTAAAGTATGTTGTTATCATTCTCAGCTTCAGTTTATATGCTATTTGTGATTATTGTTGTTTGTAGAGACTTGATTGTTGTATGTGGGCACCCTTAGAGCTTCCTTGCCGCCCCAGGGTTAATAGTTGTGTCGGCTCGCCCGCCAGAGGGTGAGGATACGTCACTCCAAGGAGTGGCATGCCGTCGCAGTAGGACGAAGATGGGATGCAGCATTCCCCATAGCAGGCTGATCAGTATTACAATGTACCCTGTCGAGCGCTTGCATTCAGGGCACAGATTACAGATACAGATACAGATATCAGATATAGTTACAGGAGTCCTCCGGACTCAGATATAGCGATAGTCAAGGGCCCAGAGAGCCCAAGCTGCATATCCAGGGGGCCGGTAAAGGTGCTCGTAGTTATTAGGCGAGTGGAGTGACTTTATTTTTGGATGGTTTGACCCGTGTAGGGGTATATAGATTGCGTGTTGGTTGGCACCTTCCGGCTTATGGGGGCTGGTATAGGTCCTTGTATGATATATATATATATATATATATATATATATATATATATATATGTTATTTATTAGATTAATAAATAGCAAGACGCCGCAACAACAGATATGACTTTCATCTGCTTTTCAGTACAGATAAGCTCATTTCAGTTTCGCCATCCCCGACAGTCTTAACTATTTTCTGCTATTCAGAACTATCAGTACTATTGCTTATCTTCAGTTATGTTCAATTTTTGCTTTGCATACTCGGTACGAGTGGTACTGACGCCCGTTTGGGGCGCTGCATTACTTGTCTGCAGGTACTCATAGACGAGGAGCCAATCCCTCATGATTCTAGCCAGCACATAGAGTCATCAACTCCTATCATCCGGAGCTGGACAGCTAGAGGTTTATTTCTTTTCTTTTGTTGTACAGTATGGGTAGGCCGGGGCCCTGTCCCGACCATCTTATCAGTATTCTTAGAGACTTGCAGATTGTGTATTCCTTATGGTTAGCTGTACCAGTCGTGTGAGGCCGTGTGTATGTTTTAGCTTGTTTATAATGGCCCTGTGGGGCCTTACTCAGTTGGTAGTGGTGACCTTGTCGGTCACGTAGCATTTTAACACCTATTTTCTTGATTCAGAAGTAACTAGACCGCATGGTGGCTTTGTCGGCCCGCATAGGTTCCTTTATACTACTGTTGTTCTGGTTAGCTGTTGTTGTCTTACAGGTGGCTATAGGCCTAATTAGCCGGAGGCTGTTTTACAACCGTTATATAGCCCGTTGGTTCCATGAACCCAGAGTTAGAGCCAACCTGGCACCGAAGTGCTTAGGCTCAGTAGTCCAATATTCCAGGTCTTAGTAGGGCACCAGGTGTCATTCATGCCTCCCAAGGCGGGGCGTGACAAACTTGGTATCAGAGCAGGTCGTATTCCAGGGAGTCTGCAAGCTGTGCTAAGTAGAGTCTTGTCTATGAATGTGTTGTGCACCACATACTATAGACTGGAGGCAGAAGGCATGATAGGATGGTTACCCTTTCTTCTTATTCAGTCGTGCTATAGAGCGGTACAGTATAGGGTTGAGTCCCTAAAACTTATCATACTCTTTGATTACAGATACAAAGTCAGATCAGTGACACCCTATCACAGGCAGAAGATTGGATATAGCAGCAGAAGAGGGCACCAGCCAGTTACAAGGTAACTACAACAGCAGGAGGAGGTATCAGGGACCTCCCAATGTGATACCTCTATCGGTACTATCCCCAGTATATTTCTATAACTTCATAGTAGGAAGTCAGCATGGCGTATATACGAGTTGATTTATTTGTTAGATATATAAGATCTGACTAAGATGACAGATAATATTAGATTATCGCATAGATGTGAGAAAGAGAGGGAAATGCAGGATTCTCACCTCCATCCTTTCAGATATGGTACAGTTCCATGTCTTCATTTCGTTGCAGTAAGAAAAGGCTATTCCTACCTCTTAGTTTTGATTCCAGTACAGTAAAGGGCATAAGGATTGAGGCGATGTTGCCTAAAGTAAGCAGTAAGTGAAGACGGATTGGTTGATTCCAGAAAGTGTTAGAAAGAGTAAGGAGCCCTATGATTACGTAAGTTGTGCAGACCTTCATGGTAACAAGTCAGAAGAGCGAGTAAGACCACTAGAATACTCAAAGTGGGTGTAGGAGATCCGTCAATGATGAACTTCCAGTAATAGTCAAGTTCAAGTCAGAAAAAGGTTGAATCTGTCGTAGCATGCTAACGACAGCAGGATACATCTGCAAGATAATAATTATAATCTTAGCTATGATATCGAAAGACAGGAAGGTTATATGAATAAGATGGGTCCGAATGCAAGCCAGAAGAAGCATAGGTTGAAACTTGACTGGTAACCTTATTGACAATGTAAGGCAGGTACCTTGAACCCCAAAGCTCAGTTTAAGGAAGATAAGGGTGAGAAGTATGAATACCAGATTTTGAGGGGGGAAATTAGAATCACCTCCAGATTAATAGAACATCGTGTATTAAGGACTAAGCCTCGGACTGACAGCTAAGAGACAGTAAGGTCGTAGTCCAAAATGTTGTGGTATGTCCGCCTAGGGGGATGGTAGGAGAGTGCCGACACATAGGCTCTAATCTAGTGTGGCCTAGAGACAAGGTCCAACAGACAGTCACGGGCCCTTAATATAATGCCAAGTAAGGCCACAAGGTTCAGATGTTGACCCCACGTTGTAAGAGTGGCGAAATTTCAAACAGCAGATCATAACTAAAGTGGATGTGTTTTTAGCTTCCAGAATGGGACGAAAATCTGATGAAATGGTACGAGAGGACAAGAGATATCATTAGACTATAGAAGCAGTATATCATGTGCAGTATGAAATTCAGTAAAACATGTCAGAGATTACGTATTACTACAAAATTCAGTATGTATTGTACCTAGTTGTTGATATATATATACCCTGCACTAGGCGTCGATATGACTCAATCTAGGCGATAGTTGACAGGCTGACAAAAATCGGCCCATTTTCTGCCAGTAAGGGATACTTTCTCTGCCGAAGATTATGCAGAGTTGTATATCAGAGAAATAGTCAAACTGCACGGTGTTCCAGCATCCATTATCTCCGATAGAGGGGCGCAATTTAAAGCTAGATTCTAGCAATCATTTCAGAGAGGCTTGGGAACACAAATTAATCTGAGCACAACATTCCACCCTCAGACAGATGAGCAGGCAGAACGTACTATTTAGACGCTCGAAGATATGTTACGGGCGTGTATATTGGACTTTGGAGGTAGCTGGGATGAATACCTACCGCTTATTGAGTTTGCGTATAACAATAGTTACTACTCAGCTATCCAGATGGCGCCTAATGAGGCTTTGTATGGGCGAAAATGCATATCGCCAGTTGGCTGGTTTGAAGTAGGAGAGTCAGCGCTGATTGGGCCGGATATTATTCATCAGGCAGAGGAAAAGAAAAAGCTTATCAGAGAATGCCTACTGACTGCTCAGAGTCGCCAGAAACCGTATGCTGATGTGCGGCGCAGAAACCTGGAATTTAATGTGAATGACTAGGTGTTTTGAAAGTTTCTCCAATGAAAGGGGTGATGAGATTCGGCAAGAAAGGTAAGCTTAGCCCGAGATTTGTTGGGCCTTATCAGATTCGTCGAAGAATAGGCCAAGTAGCATACGAGTTGAACTTACCTCCAGAATTAGAGTTTGTTCATCCAGTTTTCTACGTGTCTATGCTGAGGAAGTATATAGAAGACCCCTCTAGAGTTGTCCCAGTCCAAGATGTCCAGGTTACGGAAGAGCTGTCCTATGAAGAGGTTCCAGTAGCCATACTAGACAGACAGATTCATAGATTGAGAACTAAAGATGTTGCTGTCAAGGTGTTATGGCGTAACAAGAACCGAGAGGAAATGACATGGGAAGCAGAGGAAGATATGAAAGTCAAATATCCTCAGTTATTTCAAACTTAATCAGCCAGAGGTACTTTAGTATTGTTGTTTTATGAATTGCCTTATGTTATGTGTATGAATGAGACACTTGACTCTAGTCTACTGCGTGATGAATGCTATAGTATTGTGTGGAGTACCTGTATTGGACTTTTCTACATTTCAGGAATTTTGAGGTAGTCCATGTTACAGGAGAAACTCTGCCAAAATTTTTTTTAGAATAAGTCGAGTAGGTTGAGATTCCTGCGAGCAAAAGTTTTACATTCGAGGACGAATATTCTTAAGGGGGGAGGATGTTACACCTCGTAAATTCTTGACATTTAGATGGCCTATTCGCATATTGGTTAAGAGTTTTAGAATGTCATACGTGCGAGAAAAAGGCCCGGGGAGAGACCGGACAAGCGCCAAGTCGGCGCATCGCAAGGCAAATGCGACTTATAGGTCCCAAGTATATAAACCCCTCTACTTCGATTTTAATCATTTTAATTTCATTTCTTTTCTAGAGAACTATAGAGAACAGAGAGGAACGAAGCTTTAATATAAAAATTCAACCGATTACGCCGTCAAATGCGGTCCAAACTCAAATTAACTCCAGATACTGAAGTATAAAGCTGCAGAGGACATTCCTACGGAGTTAGTTTTGTGAAATTCCACGGGCGAACCGTCGTCCCACCGAGCTAAGGTAAATGAAATTTCTCCAAATTAGTGTCAATATACTCCTAGCCCTAGAGTGAGTATTTCTCCCTCCTGGACTCCTGAGAAATAGCGAGTTTTCGGCCTTTTTTCGATAAGTAAAAGTTTGGGCTATATATATATATTAAAAGTGATGTTTCTTCCAGGATATTGTTGAATTTAGTCCTAATTGTTATAAATATGAATGCAGTTGGAAGAAATAGCGGAATATTGGCCGAATTATGCCAGTTAGCCGGTAAATCAGAAACTAAGGTATGTAAAGTCAGTTTCTTCAGCAAGTTAGTAATTCTAGCTTAGTAAAATAGAGTAAATTCCAGAAGAGAATTACAGGAGCCGAGTATTGAACTTAGTATGAATTCAGTAAGTCTGTTTCATGTTGTTATGTCATGTTCAGAATAAAAGTCAGTAAATCAGCGCCAGATGGCGAGATATTATTCTAGACCCAGTATCGCCTAGTATCAGATTTAGTACTTTTCAATACAAGATTCAGAGCAGAGAACCAAAGTATAAATATTAGTATTATCAGGATTAATATATTTTTGTATGAATTTCAGTACAGAACGTTAAAGTATGTTGTTATCATTCTCAGCTTCAGTTTATATGCTATTTGTGATTATTGTTGTTTGTAGAGACTTGATTGTTGTATGTGGGCACCCTTAGAGCTTCCTTGCCGCCCCAGGGTTAATAGTTGTGTCGGCTCGCCCGCCAGAGGGTGAGGATACGTCACTCCAAGGAGTGGCATGCCGTCCGCAGTAGGACGAAGATGGGATGCAGCATTCCCTATAGCAGGCTGATCAGCATTATAGTATACCCTATCGAGCGCTTGCGCCCAGGGCACAGATTACAGATACAGATACAGATATCAGATATAGTTATAGGAGTCCTCCAAACTCAAATACAATTATAGTCAGGGGCTCAGAGAGCCCAAGCTACATACCCAGGGGCCGGTAAAGGTGCTCGTAGTTATTAGGCGAGTGGAGTGACTTTATTTTTGGATAGTTTGACCCGAGTAGGGGTACATAGATTGCGTGTTGGTTGGCACCTTCCGGCTTATGGGGGTTGGTATAGGTCCTTGTATGCTATATATATGTATGTTATTTATTAGATTAATAAATAGCAGGACGCCGCAGCAACAGGTATGACTTTCATCTGCTTTTCAGTACAGATAAGCTCATTTCATATTTCGCCATCCCCGACAGTCTTAACTATTTTCTGCTATTCAGAACTATCAGTATTATTGCTTATCTTCAGTTATGTTCAGTTTTTGCTTTGCATACTCGGTACCAATGGTACTGACGCCCGTTTGGGGTGCTGCATTACTTGCCTGCAGGTACTCATAGACGAGGAGCCGATCCCTCGTGATTCCGGCCAGCACATAGAGTCATCAGCTCCTATCATCCGGAGCTAGACAGCTAGAGGTTTATTTCTTTTCTTTTGTTGTACAGTATGGGTAGGCCGGGGTCCTATCCCGACCATCTTATTAGTATTCTTAGAGGCTTGCAGATTGTGTATTACTTGTGGTTAGTTGTACCCGTCGTGTGAGGCCGTGTGTATGTTTTAGCTTGTTTATAATAGTCGTGTGGGGCCTTATTCAGTTGGTAGTGGTGACCTTGTCGATCACGTAGCATTTTAGCACTTGTTTTCTTGATTCAGAAGTAACTAGACCGCATGATGGCCTTGTCGGCCCGCATAGGTTCCTTTATACTACTGTTGTTCTGGTTAGCTATTGTTATCTTACAGGTGGCTATAGGCCTAATTGGCCGGAGGCTGTTTTACAGCCGTTATATAGCCCGTTGATTTCATGCACCCAGAGTTAGAGCCAGTTTGACACTAGAAGTGCTTAGACTCAGTAGTCCAGCAGTCTAGGTTTTAGTAGGCACCAAGTGCCAATCATGCCTCCCAAGGCGGGGCGTGACAATTTTTAGCCCCAAAAATTATTGTCATGAACTTCTAATAAGAAACATAATTTATAGACTATAGACAAAATTGTATTTAACAAAAGATAATTTCTTATTTGAAATTTAATGCACTATATAAGACATGATTATTGATGAGTTAAGTTTTAAAATTAAGGTTTAACTTTAAATTGTAATTAAATTATATAAAAATTATAATAAGATAAGAAATTATGATGGAATTGAATTTTGAAATAGAAGAGCCAAGTGTGGAACGATCAAGGGCAAAACTATCATTTTTCTCAATCACAAAAGTTTCTTTTTCAACATAATTCTAAAAGTATAATTCTATATCTCTTTTGTTTGGCACACCATTCTGTTCCCGTTATGTTTCTCTCAACTTCACGCACTTTTTTTCGGCTTAACTCCGGTGGAACGACAAGGGCAAACTTGTCATTTTTCTCAATCACAAAAGTTCTTTTTTCAATATAATTCTTAAAGTATTATTTCTCTATCTCTTTTGTTTTGCACATCATTCTACTCCTGTTATGTTTCTCTCAACTTCACGCCCTTCTTTCCTAGCTTAACTTTAGCAATTCATCTAAGGTTCACATCTAATTTCCATCTATGAAATAGCGTCATAACATTTTGAATGGAATCAATACTACTTCTAATTCTAGCAAAGCAATACAACCACAATTGAAAATAATAGTACAAAAGAGTTATGATGATCAAGGACAATCTTGTCAATTAACAAAATATTTAGCTTAAAACAGTTGTACATCATACAAAGAAAGTATTGAATTTTCGAAAAAAAGAATCAATCAAGTTTCAGAAAATTCTAGAGGCTCAAGTTTGTCACACTCCACCTTGGGAGGCATGACTGACACTTAGTTCCATACTGGGATCTGACTAACCTGACTGGGCTTATGCACGTCTAGTGCATGCCTTCAACTCAATTCTAGAAAATAACGAGCTATATCTTGGCTGTAAACACAGCCTCCAGCCAACAAGGCCGTATAGCTACCTGTAAATAAAAATAGCTAACCAACAACAAGCAACTAAAGGGATCTTATGTGGGCCGACAAGACCATCATGCTGTTTAATTATAATAGAAATGAGAACCACCTACTGTACTAGGTTCCACACGGCCAACAACAGCTAACCAACTGGATACTTTAGTCTACAAGCCTCTAAGAATACAAATAGTGGTCGGGATAGGGCCCCAACCTACCCAAATACATACAAATGAAAGACTGTAATGTTTACAACCTGGCAACTCCGAATGAAAGGAGCTGGTTAAACTGTTGACTCTGGACAGCTGCTACTGAAGATCCTGAATTCTGTCTGTCTAAACCTGCAGGCAAGTAATGTAGTGTCCAGGGATGGGCGTTAGTACAACATGTACTGAATATTTAAGGTAGTAAATAAGTTGTTAAAGACTAAAAGTAAGTAAAAAGGAGGGGCAGAAAGATTAACCTGTAAGCTGGCTTATTCGTAATATCCATCTAGCAAAACACTATACGTACATGAGCTAAGACTTTATAATTACACATCCATAATCTATAACTAGCAGGCAAGAATACAAATAAGAACATAACCTGGCCCCCATAAGCCTGGAAGGTACAAGCAACACAGAAATAACCTACTGGGACCCCCTTAAGCCCCGACAAGTACACTTCAATCTATATACTGCTATTCAGGTTTCTATGACTCTATTGGTGCTATAGCAAACCTACTTGTCCCCCTAGGTCTGCAACTGAACCCGCTTGGCTCCTGATCTATAGCTGCGTCTGAGTCCGATGGATTCCTAATAACTGCATCCTGGGCACCAGGCTCGATGAAGGTGTGATGCCGATATGACATAGAGCTACTAATTCAGCCATGGAGTGGACTGTAATATGACCCCTGGGCCTTTGCATCATCTCTGGAGATGGCATATCACTCTTTGGAGCGATGTCATATAGCCCCTGGGGGGCGATGACACAACTAGTAACCTTTAGGAGGCCATGGAAGGCTCCTAAGTAAGGGCAATCCCACCCGAGGTGCTATACTGAGGTCTCAATCTAGCCACTCAAAAGGCGTATTTGGCCTTCTAGGCCTAACACGAGCGCTGCTCGCCCCTAGAATAATCTATATGGCTGCTAGTAGGCACACCCCGAGCATCTATATTTGATCAGAGGATCCTGGTAGTGATCATAATCTTTGATGGTCGATAGGGTGAGATTTGCAGTGGCCTAACAATACTCTGAATTTCCTGCTCGGGCAACTATAACTTATAAACGACTGTAGGGTTGCGGACGACCAATTACCTAGTTCTTTTGCTTAGAAGGGTTGTACGACCGCTGCTGATCAAACATGCTTTTAAGCGGTCGGCCCCTAATCCTCCACAAGCAGCTTACTGACATTCTTAGCCTGAGGGTAATAATGTGCTAACATGGTTCTAGTCCTTTAGACCTTAACTTAGTCTGTTCAGATCTAATATGACTTCCTTGGGCAAACCCTAACTTTATAGATAAGTTTATATGGATTTAGCCACTCACAACAATCGGTCCCTGAGTATCTTATAGGGCTCTATCTGCTAGTAAGGTTTCCTTCCTTAGGGTACCCATGGGTCTATTTGACCCGAACGACTGGGATGGCTTCCTGGGGGACCCACATGACAAATACTAAATCGACTGGAACTGATAGTCACTGATAGTATTTAACTAAATATTAGGCTATCACTCGGTTCACTAGATAATCCTTGCTCCACTGACTCTATAGTGTAGCCATCATATCTAAATTTCTAGCCTGGGGTGTGAAGGTATGCTAACGGCCTCGAGGCGAGCTTTACTGACAACATAGGCGTCGAACTGGAACTCATATCGCCTGGATGCACTCCATACTATCTAATTTATGAACTCAGGCCCAATAACTAACCCTAAACTTCTGAGGCGTTGGCATGACAGCAAGACCTCAAAAATTCTGCTAATACGGTGAATAAACCAGATAGAGGAGTTCTATGATGCTCCTAGCGCGAATCACACTTAACATATTCTTTCTCGAAGAGGAATACTGCAATATACTCTCAATATGCTTTGTAGCAGCTAACCACAACTTATATAATCACGGTCTATGGACAATAATTAATCATAACATAAGTACTCACAATCTACGGATAGCAGCTAACTGCAACACATATATATACATACTCATTATCTACTGGCAACAACTAATTACAATATATAGGATTACGGTCTTGCTTCAGAGACATAAGTCGTATCGCTGTTCAACGAGAATAACTTGCTGAAGAGATCAACTTTAACATACGTCGAATGTTGATTTCTAATTTAACTAGCGAGGTTCAACTTGCAATCGGCGATTCTCTCTAAATGCAACCTTTATGCTGAGAGAGTAGGATTAATTTCAATACTAAATTCGATAAAAAGTGATAACTTTTGTTGACAATAACAATTCCAATTCAACACCGTATAACTCAGTTGAAGACCTATAATTTCCCAAGAGTTCAGAAGGGAAAATTGCTTTCCTAATGCCGGTGGCCGAGTGGGAATCAAAGTGGAACAATTCTGACATCTTTTACTCGACGGAGTTTCAATTTGCCGGGGGAATTTTGAGAAAAAACTTTGTAGTAATGCTTTCCGTAGGCCTAGGAATCGTTACTCGAAGTTAATTTAAGATTGGACGGAGTTTGACGGCGTGAATCGGTGAAAAATCGAAGAAATAGTCATTCCCTTCTCTTCTTTGCCGAAGGGAAATATTTAGAATGATCCCTCCTTTACACTTAACACCTACATATATACAGAGAGAGAGACGATTGGGGTGGGTCTGCGACACGCCTCCCATAGCGGCAGGGGATAGGCGCGGTGCGCCTCCCAACGCGCCAATGGAGGGGTGCGATGCGACTCTCCTTGCACCATGGGGGCGGCACGGCGTAGGGCCTAGTGCGCCCTATTCCCGGTCCCAACCTCCTGCTCGCTCGACTCCATACTCGTGAGTTTATTGCCCGAGCCTTTTTTCGTGTGCGTCGTACTCTAAAACTCTCAACATATGTATGGATACGACTGTTAAGCGATAGAGACTTAAGGGGTATAAGATCCTCCCCCCTTTAGGAACATTCGTCCTCGAATGTAATCTTTAGGCTCAACAGGCTCAACTCTTTTTTTAACTATCACCAGAGAAATTTTGGCAGAGTCTCCTTTGTGTTGTGGACTATCCGAAAATCTGAAATACTAAAAAGTCCAACATAGGCACCTCACAGGACGCCATAAATAGCTATTTCCCAACAAAGAGGTAGCCAACTATACAGTATTGATAACACAAGCGTCAAAGTAACAATTGAACAACAACTTCACCTTAACTGCACAATCTGGGTCAATCCTGGAACAAGTGAGGATATCTAGATCTCATGTCGTCCTCAGCTTCCCAGGTCATCTCATTCTCTATTTTTGTTCTTCTATAAGACCTTACTAGGCTGCAACTGTGATTCTTAAAATGGCACCTTACGGACTTGTCCATCTAATATAACCCTTGTAGTCTCCTTATAAGGTAACTCTTCGGTAGCCTGAATATTTCCAACTGGGTCAACTTGAGAGAAAATCTCTTATGTGCTTGCATAGTACTAATGAAGAAATCCTAACCCGAAGGTAACTCTATCTCATAGGCCACTTGGCCAATCTCTCGGAGGGTCTGGTAGGGTTTAGTGAGTTTAGGGCTTGGCTTGCTTTTCTTTCAGATTCCATGACGCCCTTCCTTAGTGAAGTTTCCAGGAATAGCCAATTGTCGCTTCAATCTTTAACTCCCTATGCTATATGATAACCCTGAGGTGCCGATATATCGTTCCTGAAAGGTTTAGCTTTCTTCGTTTGGCTGACGTATTGGTATGCCAGCTCAACTACCCTTAATTTATCTGCTTCTAGTCATCATTTAGGAGGCCTCCCTTTCCATTCATAGTAGATCTCCGGGCATCTGAATTGGGTGCTTTGCTTGGCTTTTTATTTGGGGACGAGAAGCCGTACTCAACTTAACATGAATTCCTATCTGTTCTAAAAGACTTTCTAAAACTTAGTTGTGAATCCCTTTTTATTTAGTATCAATTTAATATAGTCTTTTAACTGAAACATGATTCTATCCGGCAAGAAATAAGTTAATCTCATTAGCCTTTCAGCAATGATCTAATAGGGTCACATCTATGCCTGGTATGAAGTAAACTTATAACTATATTTGGGTTGACTCCTTCCCACTTTTGCTTAGGCATGGCTATCTCCTGAATTAGTCCATCCGGTTCCTACTGCCCAGCTTTCCTTGGCTAGTTATTGGAGCTTTACGCTATGAATCAACAATATCTTCCCTCTTCCCATGCCATTAGTAGGTCTCTCTTACAACCTAATGTGTTTTCGTTAAACTCTGGATGGAGGAAGTAACGGACATGATGCACCTTGGCTATAGTCTGCTAACAAAGTTCTGCCACCTTTGGGACGCATAGTTAACCTCTAGGCCTTATGACTCCGCCTGTTATTTTTTCAAAGGCCAATAACTTCCTACTTGGTTAGAATCTCTATGTCTCCACTCCTTTACCTCCATAATTGGTGATAATATTGCAGCATTCTAGGTCACGACCTTACTCTCTCTTAACTGTTAGCCCAATGTTTATTTCTCGACATTCAGCTGTGGTCCCATGATCTATCAATTTACTTTTAGCCTGGAGGTGATTCTGTGTTCCTCTAGAGTTAAGTACTCATGCTTTTCCCCTTGCCCCCTTAAACTAAGCTCTGGGGTTCATGCCTTCCGCTTCATACTATCAAAGATATCACTAACCAAGTCTACCAACCTGTATCCTCCTGACCCGCACTCGGGCCCATTTTGTTTGTATGATCTCTATCCTTTGATATATCAAACTAGGTCCATAACCATTATCTTGAAGGTATGCACTACCGTCATTTGCACACTGCGGCGGAAAACGACCTATTTCTGACCTAAATTTTACTATTTACTCTGGGCAACATTGCCTCAATTCTTATGCTCTTTGCTACACTAAAAACAAAACTGGGAAGCGAAAGATAGTCATTTATTACTACAAAAAAACTGAGGTATGGAACTGTAAAACATCCGAAGGGTTGGAGGTAAGACTCCTATAATTTCCCCTTCTCTCGTACCCTCTAGGTAATCCAACGTTAACTATCGCCTCTGTCCGATCCTATATATTTAGTAGGTAAGTTAACTCATATATATGCTATACTTCTAACCTCCTACTCTGTGGCTGTAGAAAGAACTAGGGACAGTGCTGACATATCTACTACCTTATGAGACTCCTGGTGCCCCCAGGAAAATACTGGGAAAGTTAAAAGACATCCGCCTTCGTTCTCAAACCGGCTGTCCCCCAACTATGGCATCGCACTGATGCTTCCTCCTGTTGCTGTAGTTATCTTGTGGCTGGCTGGAGTCTGTCTTATATCACATATTACTCTAGACAGACATAGCAATGAAAGCTTAGGGACTCGACCTTGTACAACTCGACTCTAAGCACGATTTGAGAAGAAGAAAGGGTAACCATACTATCATGCATCGCAGCCTCCTACTTATAGAATGTGGTGCACAACACATTTTTAAGCAAGACTTTATTAGACACAACTTGCAGACTCCCTAGGATACGAACTGCTCTGATGCTAAGTTTGTCACGCCCCACCTTGGGAGGCATAACGGGCACCTAATGCCACATTGGGGTCTAATTGACCTGGCTGAGCTTATGCACGTCTGTTGCATGCCTGCAACTCAATTCTAGAAAACAACGAGCTATATCTCAGCTATAAAAACAACCTCCGGCCGCAAAGGCTGTATAGCCACCTGTAAATAAAAATAGCTAATCAATAACAGGCAAAAAAAGGGATCTTATGCAGGCAGACAAGAGCACCATGCTGTCTAATTGTAACAGAAATGA
This sequence comes from Datura wrightii, assembly GCA_035772735.1. Taxonomy (NCBI): domain Eukaryota; kingdom Viridiplantae; phylum Streptophyta; class Magnoliopsida; order Solanales; family Solanaceae; genus Datura; species Datura wrightii. The sequence continues at coordinate 13,740,552 of JASDFA010000006.1, read as the reverse complement.
GAACCACCGACTATACTAGGCTCCACACGGCTAACAACAGCTAACCAACTGGATATTGTAGTGTACAAGCCTCTAAGAATTCAAATAGTGGTTGGGACAGGGCCCCGACTTACCCAAATGCTATACAAATGAAAGACTGTAATCTCTACAACTTGGCAACTCCGAATGAGAGGAGTTGGCCAAACTGTTGATTCTGGACAGCTGCTACTGAAGATCCTGAATTCTGTCTATCTAAACCTGCAAGCAAGTAATGCAGTGCCCAGAGATGGGCGTCATTACAACATGTACTGAATATGTAAGGCAGTAAATAAGTTGTTAAAGACTCAAAGTAAGAAGAAAGGAGGGGCGGAAAGATTAACCTGTAAGCTGGCTTATTCGTAATCTGCATCTAGAAAAACACTATACATACATGAGCTAAGACTTTATAATTACACATCCATAAGCTATAACTAGCAGGAAAGAATATAAACAAGAACCTAACCTAGCCCCCATAAGCCTAGAAGGTACAAGCAACACAGAAATAACCTACCGGTACCCCATAAGCTCCGGAAAGTACACTTCAATCTATATACCCCTATTTAGGTTTCTATGACTCTACTGGTGCTATAGCCAACCTACCTGTCCCTCTGGGTCTGCAACTGAACCCGCTTGGCTCCTGATCTGTAGCTGTGTCTGAGTCCGGTGGACTCCTGCTAACTGCATCCTGAGCACTAGGCTCGATGAGGGTGTGATGCCGATACGACATAGATCTAGTAGTCCAGCCATGGAATGGACTTTAATATGGCCCTTGGGCCTCTGCATCGTCTCTGGAGATGACATATCGCTCCTTAGAGCGACGTCATATTGCCCCTGATGGGCAACGACATAGCTAGTAACCATGGGGAGGTCACAGAAGGCTCCTAAGTGAGGGCAACCCCACCTGAGGTGCTATAATGAGGTCTCAATCTAGCCACTCAAAAGGCGTATCTGGCCTTCTGGGCCTAATGCGACCGCTGCTCACCCCTAGAATAATCTGTACGGCTGCTAGTCAGCACACCCCGTGCACCTGTATTTGATCAGGGGATCCTGGTAATGATCATAATCTCTGACGGTCTAGACCGGATAGGGCGAGATCTGGAGTGGCCTAACAATACTCTAAATGTCCTACTTGGGCAACTATAACTCATAAATAACTGTAGGGTCGCAGATGACTAATTACCTAGTTCTTTTGCTTAGAATGGCTGTAGGGCCGCTGCTGACCGAACATGCTTTAAGCGGTCAGCCCCTAATCCTCCACAGGCAGCTTACTGACATTCTTAGCCTGAGGGTAATAATGTGCTAACATGGTTCTAGTCCTTTAGACTTTAACTTGGTCTGTTCAGATCTTATATGACTTCCCTGGGCAAACCCTAATTTTATAGATAAGTTTATATGGATTTTAGCCACTCATGGCAATCGGTCCCTGAGTATCTTATAGGAGCAGGCTGGGGCACAGACCCTACCTCTAACTACTAGTAAGGCTCCCTTCCTTAGGGTACCGGCGAGTCTATTTGACCCAAACAACTGGGATGACTTCCTGGGCGACCTACATGACGAATACTATATCGACTGGAACTGATAGTCACTGTTAGTATTTAACTAAATAGTAGGCTATCACTCGGTTCACTAGACAACCCTAGCGCCGCTGACTCTATAATATAGCCATCCTATCTAAATTTTTGGCCCTGGGGCGTGAAGGTACGCCAACAGCCTCGGGGCGAGCTTTACTGACAACAGGCGTCGAGCTGGAACTCATATCGCCTGACTGCACCTATACTGTCTAATCAATGAACTCGGGCCCAATAACTAACCCTAAACTTCTGAGGCGTTGGCATGATAGCAAGACCTCAAAAATTCTGCTAATATAGTGAACAACCAGACGGAGGTGTTCTATGACGCTCCTAGCATGAATCACACTTAACATATTCTTTCCCAACGAGGGATACTGCAATATACTCTCGATATGCTTTCTATAAGCTAACCATAACTTATATAATCACGGTTTATGGAAAACAATTAATCATAACATAAGTACTAACAATCTACTGATAGCAACTAACTGCAACATATATATATATATATATATACACACACACTCATTATCTACTGGCAACAACTAATTACAATATATAGGATCATGGTCTTGCTTCAGAGACATAAGTCGTATCGCTATACAACGAGAATAACTTGATAAAGAGATAATCCTTAACATACCTCGAATGCTGATTTCTGATTTAACTGGCGAGGTTCAACTTGCAATCGACGATTCTCTCCAAATGCAACCTTTATGCTAAGAGAATAGGACTAATATCAATACTAAATTCGATAAAAAACGATAACTTTTGTTGAAAATAACAACTATAATTTAACTCTGTATAACTCGATCGAAGACCTATAATTTCCCGAGAGTTCAGAAAGGGAGAAGTGCTTACCTAATGCCTATGGCTGAGTAGAAATCAATTTGAAACAATTCTGACAACTTTTACTCGGTGAAGTTCCAATTTGCCAGGCGAATTTTCAAGAAATAACTCCGTAACAATGCTTTTCGTAGGTCTCGGACTCGTTACCTGAAGTTAATTTGAGATTGGACGGAGTTTGATGGTGTGAATCGGCAAAAAAATGAATAAATAGTCGTTTCCTTCTCTTCTCCGCCGAAGGGAAATATTTAGAATGAGCCCTCCTTTACACTTAACACCTATATATATATATATATATAGAGGCGGCGGGGGAGGGTCCGCGACACGCCTCCTATTGCGACAGGGGACAGGCGCGACGCGCCTCCCAACGCACCAAGGGAGAGGTGCGACGAGGCTCTCCTTGCGCGTGGGGGCGGCGCGGCGCGGCGCGGCGCGACGCCTGGTGTGCCCTGCTCCCCGTCCCTACCTTCTGCTCGCTCGACTCCATACTCGTGCGTTCACTTCCCGAGCCTTTTTCCATATACGTTGTACTCTAAAACTCTCAACATATATATACACACAACCGTTAAATGATAGAGATTTACGGGGTGTAACAAAGTTAATATTTTATAAACATGTGAAATTAATTTAAATATTTAAAATAATGTAAGTGTGAAATAGTTTTGAAGTTATTGAATCAAAATTTGATTTTAAAAAAAAAGAGTATTTTTTAATTCCAATTCACCTATATTGATAGTAGAATATCATTATACTTTTAAATAAATCAAATCAAATTTAATTAATTAATAATAAATTAATTATAATAAATTACTTACTTTATTTTTAAGCTATCAATTAATGTTTAATATTGCTATTCTTTTTGTCTAAACAAAAATGAGAAAAGAATTTCTTTTGAAGTAAGTTATCTCTTTTAAAAAATATTATTAAATCCTATAAAAGATATTATATTTGAGAAATTTGAGTTATCATAATCTTTATTTTTGTAGCAAATATTAATAAAATGAAATTTTGAATATAACTTATTAGCAATTAGAGAAGTAAATGAATTTTGCTTTGCTTGTAAATACTTAATTCTTTGATAAATAAAATTACTTAATTACCAAAAAAAGTAAATAAATTTAAGCGGATTACAATTTAGAAAAAGATGATAAAAATAACAAATGAACAATTACAATACACAAAATTACATAGCCAATTACGATTGATAAGAACAAATTTTAAAATAAAGGTTCACAATTGTTATATAATCCTATTAAATCTAACAAATAAATTATCTTCGAACTCTTATAAACTTATTTCATTATGTAAAATGCAAATTAAATATTAGATCCCAAGTGTTTTATAACTTAAAAATGGAATGTTTCCGTAATTGATGTCAATCTTGAAAATATTTATAAATCAAATTATTTTAGTATAATATTTATTTATGTTAAAATTTTATTGAGACAAATAAATTATCAATCGATATACTATATACTCCCCCGTTTCAAAATAAGTAGTGTTTTAACCTTTCGATTTTGTTTCAAAATAAGTGGTGTCATAATCAAGATGACATTAATGATGTTCTTTTAATTTTGCCCTTATTTAAATAGAGAGAGTTTACATAATCAAGAAAATATTAAAGAGTTACATCTTTTTCAAGATATTTATTAGGAATAAGTGGGTAAAAATATATTTTCCTGTCTAGGAATGAGAAATTTTCTTAAGGGGTGTACCCGAGCTCAAATCACTACTTATTTTGAAACGGAGGGAATAATACTTTTGTGAACAACCCTTTAATTTTTTTTTTTTTAAAATGAACAATGTAATAGTTAAAACATAAATTTTTTCTATATAAATTAATTTAAAATTTGTAATCAGTTAGGGCCTTAAATTATCTAGTTTTAAAAATATAATGTAGGGATGGCAATGGAGCGGGTGCGGGGCAAACCCACAAAAATTTCAACCCGTCCCATCCCGCTCCATATAACATAATTTTTTTTTAAACTTCACATCACTCCGCTCCGCATAAATCTACATTGCCCTGTATCGCATAATTTTTTAATATATATATTTGTTTTCTATTTTAAATATACATGAAACCCACACAAATGAAGAATAATAAATATGAAATTCTTATCACTGTTCTTTTGATTAAAGTTAGAGTAATGGATATTTCCTTATCAGTTTACTGAAATAGTGATATTGTCTTCTACTTCTTCAGGGCCACATAGTATTGAATTATTGATCATGATTTGAGCCACTTTAGAATACGACATGTTAAAAATAGATTTTCATGTTAAAAACAGATTGAAAAAAATTATTTTTATCAGAATTGATAAAAATTCTCAGTTCATTATCTTTGTCATTTTGACATCATTGTATATCATAATATTTTATTGTGTGTAAAAGTACTAGCAACATCAATTTATCAGTTAATTTATCGCTTGAAATTCATGAACTATCAAATCGTTTAAGAGATACAAGGAGGGACTAATATGGTTTTCCTTCCTAATAATTACTAGTACGTAGCAAATATACAAGTTTGAGCTTCTGAAAAGAAGCAAAGGAATTAACCCGCTTAAACTCGCATCGACCCGCAACCCCCTCTACTCCGCATTAATTTTTAAAATTATTATTTCAATCCGCCTCGCAACCGTCCCCCTCCGGATAGCATATAATTCACCCCGCCCCGCACCCGTACATCCGATCGCCATCCCTAAGCTAAAGAAAGTCAAACTATATAATAAGACTTATAACTCGTAAAGGAATTACTAATAGAGTTGACTTGCAAATAATATTTCCTTTCTTTTGATTTATGTGATGTAATTTAATTGGGCATGAAATTTTAAAAATATGAGAAGACTTTATAATGTTTTAAAATTATCCCTAAAAAAATAAATTTTTAAGTAGAATAGTACACATTTATGGATGGAGGTAAATATTGATAGCGTTATTAAATATTTGCCAAAAAACAAAATATGTTATTTTTTTATAACTGACTAAAAAAAGAATATGCCATATAAAATGAGAGGAAAAAAATTAGCTACTTGATTAAAGTCATATGCATACTAAACTTTTTTTTTTATGCAAATCCACTAGGCGTGTGGTGCCTAGGCTATTTTATTAATTTTTCGAATAAAAAAAATTCTTACAAAGTTTAGCCGAAGCCTAATAAAACAACCATAAAGCTAGTGACTAAACTATGATTTATACTTGTCCTAATTGGTACTACACAATGATAAACTAATTGATTGAAAGACGTCCTATTAATTGACTAACTTAACCAACTACTTGTCTCATTTGATTTTGTTACTGCAGATGCTTTGATCATGACCCTGTGGATAGGCCCTTCGTTCTTGACTTGTTCTGCGGTGAACCATTTCTTTCCATTTTCTTCTGCAAATCTATTACTAATCTTCCCTATGGTGCTTCGTTTCTTCCTATTGAAATCTCTCGTTGTATCAAGCACAATAACTTCTTTCTCCCTCTCCTTCACTATAGTATTTTCATTTGTTAATTTATTCTTGATAGGATGAGTATTAAGTGCTAATACCACACATTAAAAATTAATTAATAAGTGAAAATTATATATGATGATATAACCTGCAAAACACAAAACTATTAGTACTATCAATACTTTGACAGTTTGCACTTGTGTAGGTCGGTTGCAGCTTTGCGTCCTCTTTTTTATAGCACTGCTCTATACCCTCACTCCTTGTACCTATGTTGATCCGTTATGATCTAAAGCAAGCCCAACCACCAATGTGCGCTGCATTTGTACTCATCTTCTGCTCATCTCTATTCACTCTCTCACCTCCAATTTTTGTTCAATATCTTGTCCACCAGTTTGCACATTGTTGTATCCATATAAGTTGAACTGCATCATAATATAACAAACATTTTTCCGTACATCCTTGCCTATTGGTATAGGCTTAATGGACCAAATATTTATGTCTGAGCAGAAGTATTGCTGTACCATATCATCTATCCCAGTCCGGATCAATGGTATGTTATGTAGAAAATTCTGGTGCCCATGTATTGCCAAATCATTTCCTAAATAATTAGGATCATTGGCATAGCCATTAATTTGTTCCCTGATTGTCCTTGTTTTTGTGCCTATCCGAGCTGTACAAATTCCACCCATCGATGACCTCTCAATAGATTGAGCATCAAGTGCTAATACCATACATTGATTGGTATTCGGTGTTTAAAACTTGTATATTGTACCTGGCAAAAAGAACACAATGTTAATAAAAATAACCCCACTGCTCTTCTCCCAAAGGATTTGAGCAGAGGAGGAACTCCTTTCCCTTCTCTTGACTCTGACCTCCTCTTCCTTATTTCCTCACTGTCTTCACTCTCAAATAAGGACATTGTAATTTATCGTTATTGAGTATCTTTCTTCCTTGAGGGTCCAAATCCACAAAAGACTTTATGATGACCTCCCCATGATCCAGTGCATAATTAGCCAAATGATCGGCTAACTGGTTTCCCTCTGTCATAATATGCAGAACTTGAACATTTGCATTTTCAATAATTTCCAATAACTCCTCAACAATATTTGCAATATTCCATGGTGGTTTCCATATTCTATCCAATATAGTCTTCTATATGAAAGAGTCAGTTTCAAGGATGAATGAATATCATGCCGTGTGATAAATAGTGCCTTACAACCTCAAGGATTGCCATCGCTTTTGACTCTGTATTAGTGCCCTGTTCCATCTCCTTGGCTCTAGCATATTCCACATCACCTGACTAATTTCTCACACAAAATGCATAAGAAGTCCTTTTCGAATTTCCTCTGGCTACTCTATCTGTATTGCACTTCCATCATTCATGTGGAGATTGACTCCACATCACCTTAATATACCTTAACTGTGGCGTAAAATTTTCCAGCATTCTCAGAATTTCGGGCCATCCATGGGGTACTGATTTGACCCCTCAACTTTTGGATGGTGGTGGATACCTGATATATTATCCTACTTGTAGTCACTGTAGTTCCATGCTTATTGGCATTCTTCTTCTTCCACAACTTCCACATTATAATCGACGATATTACCCAAAAAATTGGTTCCGTTCTAGGAATCACTTTCGTTGTCCATCATTTCAAAATAATTTGATGTAAGTGCAGTCCTTCTACTGAAATTCCAGCAGTTGAGCAAAAATACCTCCATGTCTTGTTGGCAATCGTACTTCTCAGGAACACATGTGGAACAGTCTCCTCTTTTGGTTCCATACAACAACTACATCTTGATGGCATGTTATATCACCAGCTTCTGATTACATCATCCAACGGAACTTTGAAATGCCACATCTTCCACATAAGAAAAGCAACTTTAAATGGCAATCCCTTCACCCAAATATGTTTATACATTTCATTTGGTACCCCATTACTCCTTGTATATTCCCAAGAAGACTTTACAGTGAATTCATTATTTGATTCAAGAATCCACCATAGCTTATCTAGTACCGCAGTTTGATTAGGTGGTTTCACGTCAAGTAAACAATATTCTGCCAAATCCTGCGGAAGATTATTTCTCACGGCTGGTTCATTCCAGCTCCCATCAGTCACCACATCTGAGACATTATTTATATCCTCATTGAAATAAGAATCCACAGGAGCGATAAAATAAAGAGGTCCCAAACCTATCCAATTGTCAAACCAGAAGAGTGAGGCTCCCATCTTGAGCTGCCACAATATCTGGCGATCAATAAGATCCCTGGCCTTCAACATTTTTTTCACACTCGTGACCCCTGTCTCCATGGCACTAGTATCAGATTATTTTTTTAAAAATATTTATTTCCCATAAAAGCACTCCATAGAGCTTAGTTTGGAAATTTCACCACAACTTCGCGAACAAAGCTATCGATATATCTTTCAATGACCGAAAGCCCAGTACACCTTCTATCATCGGAAGACACACTTAATTCCATTTGGACCAGTGCCTACTCTGTTCTCCAATTGAATTGCTCCAATAAAATTGAGCAAATATTTTGTGCGGCTTCTCAATAACAAACGTTGGGGGATTCATCGCTGACAATAAATATATCGGCATAGCTTGTTGCACATGATTAAGAAGTATGAACCTTCCTCCGAAAGATAATAATTTCCCTTTCCACCCTTGTAAGCTATTCCTCACCTTGGAGATCAATTCTAAATAAAATGACATCTTAGCCTTACTGTAATAAATTGGACAACCCAAATAAATCAAAGGGAACTCCTTTCTCCGCATTCCTGTGACCCTTTGCACTGTGGTAGCCACCTCTAACTATGTTTTGTCATCCAAACAAACAAAGCTTTTATCCTCATTAATCACCTGACTTGATACCTGCTCATGATATGTTAGTACCTCCATTATTAACCTTAATGAGTACACACACGACAAAGAGAAAATAATGGTGTCGTCGGCACAGAAAAGTTGGTTTATATTTGGACTCTACTTCGGCAGACATATCTGCTAAACCTCAAATTATTGTTTAGTGCATTTAATCCCCTCGATAAAGCCTCGGCAGCTAAAATAAATAGCGCTAGAGATTACGAATCACCTTGTTTGACTCCTCTAGTCAACCGGAAAAAACCATATTGCTGACCATTTAGTAGCAATGAATACCAATTATTCCCCACAAGCTCATGGAGAAGTTCTATGAATCGCTTGCTGAATCTTATTTTCCTCATAACATCTATGAGAAACAACCACAAAAGCTTATTGTATGCCTTCGACATGTCTAAATTCATAACAACATTTGGTCCTGCTTTAGTTCGAAGTCTCATGCATCTCTGTTATAATCTCTTGTGTCAACAATATGTTTTCCACTATACTCCTTCCCTTTACAAAACCGACTTGATTTTCAGAAATTAATCCAGGCAGTAGGTTTGCTATTCTCCCATGGACAAATCTGGATATCACCTTATTAATGAAATGGCTTAAGCTAATCGGTATCATGTTGGAATAACTTTCCACATTGTTCTTCTTTGGCAGCAATACGAGGTTGGTGTGTGTAATGAACCTTGGTAAATTCACACCTCTGGAGAAATCCCAGACCATTCGAAATAAATCATCTCCCACTATGTCCCAACAAGTCTGGAAAAATAACTCCGTGAATCCATCAGGACCCCCTGCATCTCGCTATTAAGGCCAAAAGCAACCTGTCTTACCTCCTCCAAGGTGGGATCTGCCACCACATCATCATTTTGTTCCCTTATGATCATTGACAGAACATGCTTCAATATTTCAAATTGTGTAGGTACACAAGTTTCCGTGAATTGGGCTTGGAAAAATCGCACTGTTTCATCTGTCATTTCCTGTTCTTCCTCGATCCGTTGTCCCAGATCATTCTGAATTCTACTCAACTACAACGTCTTTCTCCTCTCATTCACATGAGCATGGAAAATTTTGGAATTTTTCTCACCATCATTAAACCATTGCATCCCCGCTTTCTGTTTCCAAAATTCCTCTTCTAGAAGATAAACTCTTGTTAGTTCTGCCTGCACTCTCTGAAGTTGCTCCATGTTGGAATGCGATGGATTTGCTTCAAATTGCACCTCATGAAATTTAATTACCTCCTCCAGATTATTTATTTTCTGAAATATATGATCATACGTTGCCTTGCTCCACTGTGACAATACCTTCTTAATTTGTTTCAATTTAGTATTAAACACCACAAAGGAATTAGGTACCACATTCTTTTTCCAGTGTTGCCGCACCACATCTTTAAAATTCTCATGCTTCGTCCAGAAATTTATAAACTTGAAAAATTTCTTAATTTGTGGTGCTTCTTGCTTGCATTCAACCCACAATGGTGAGTGATCTGAACCAAGTTTGATCAGATGGGTGATTTCTAGGTTCGGAAAAAATTGATGAAACTCAAAGTTACCCAGGCATCTATTTAACCTTTTAAAAATGCAATATTTGACTACTCTTCCATTCCATCAAGTGTAGATACTCCTTTTATATCCTAAGTAAATGAGGTTGCACATATGACCGCAATGCCTAAAATCTTCAACCCCATTTAAAGAAACCGACAATCCTCCATATTTCTCCTCTTCATCAATAATGACACTAAAATCCCCACCCACCAGCCATGGAGCTTTCATATCGGCAGCTAGTGCATACAAGGAGTCCCATAACTCAATCCTTTCAATGGCATCACATTTTGCATAAACAAGCGTTACAACTATCTTTTTGTCCATTTCCCTTTTGTTCAACTTTAAAATGAGCTGCTGGATGCCATCAATTAGCACTGTGACTTCGTATGCTTCATCTACAAATACCCAAATTTTACCAGAGATATTAGACATTGCAAACGTCGACCCCAATCTCCTCCTATAGCTCTCCAATTTATATGCCAGCTATATAGGCTCCATCAAGCCTATAAGGAAAAATTTGTGTTTGTTATGCATTGTCAAAAGCCTTTTAAATGCTTTTTGTTTGTTTACCAATCTAATATTCCATATTAGCGCATTCATTGCTACATATGGGTTTAGAAACGGTCCTCCTTGTTGTACCCCTAAAACAGGTGATAAACTTGTTTCCCTCGCTATTCTCTTCTTTGTTTTCCCTACTCTCTTCTCAATTTGTCGAAGGGATAAGTCTCTTTCTTTGGCCACATTTTGAAAATTCTGTGCCATTGATTCTTTATCCAACTCATTCTTACTCTCATCTCTGCCTACAACCACCAACTGTCTTTTCTCTGTTCCACCCTTAATGTTCGTAATTATGGCCTGAGGTTGTTTCTGCGGGACATTCTTCACACTCGATTCTAGCATACCATTTTTATCCCTTGAATTTTCCTCAATCCTACTATCCTATGACTCTGTGATTCTTGCTTTTCTTTCCCACTTGGCATGGCCTTCGAGTTTCTGTGCCCCTCACTAAGTTTATTTGCACTATGTGGAGCATGACTATCACTCTCTAACTGCTGAGCCTCATCTACTATTTTAACTGTAGTGGAAATATTTTCCATATCTTTATTCACGTCTTGGTTGCCTTCAGCATTACCAGCATCACCTTCGTCCCCCTATATCATCTGCCTCCTTTTGGATGTTTATGATATTGCCATCATCTGAAAAGTTTTGCACTTGTTCATCCTCCTTCCCCTTGCCCCTTTCACCTTCCTCCATACCTTCTTCAATTTGTTCACTCCATAGCTTCCTTTCCCCTTCTTCTATCTCCTTCTCAGCATGCTTATCTCCATAAATTCCCATTCTTAGACGAATTCTCATAAGTCTGAGATGGTATTTCTTGGCAGGATTGGTTAGCAGTAACCACGAGATCTTCCTTTTCTTTCCTAAATGCAACATTCACCTATTCCTTAATATTTTTCTCCTTAGCGGGATAAACACTACCATTTCACGGCCTAAAAATAGGGGCATTAGTATTCAAACTTTTCTCCATTGGTTCAGCTGTATCATGTTCCCGTGGTAACTCAATTAGTTGATTATTCTCCTCACTACCATTCCCCAAAGTTGCATATTTGTTTGAGGTTTGCAACGGCATACCTTCTCCCTTACCAGCTACCAATTCTTTACATGTAACTTCACCTTTCCTATTTCTTGTACTTTGATTTTTGCCATCATCAATCAAAGTTGGTCTATTTTGTCCCTTTTTCCACCGCCAAGTCTTCTGCCTGTTCCCTACTACTTTCCCACTTGATAAAATTCTAATTGGCGCATTAGAATTCTTCCCATTCAGATGAGCCTGATTACCTTGTTGCCTTAAATTTCCATCTGTTACCTCTTGATTTCTACCAGTACTATCGCCTGTAGTATCTCCTTTTTTTTGTTGCTGCTTATCAGTATCGTCTCCTTGTTCCTTATTCACTAGAATCAAAGCCGTATGAAGCACCTAACACCCTTCTTCATTATGTCCTTGCAAAGAATAATGTTTGCAATATTTTGGAATAAAATCATACTTGATTTTAATCCATTTGCTCCTTATTTCACCAGTCACAGGATTCAAGCATTGAATTTCCACTCGCTTTGGATGTTTAGCCAATAAATCAACTCTAACCTTTACATGAGCACAACTTGACTACCTTTTGTTTTGTGTTACTAAATCAACATGGAGAGGTTAGACAACTGCTGCAACAAGTGAAAATAGTGCTTTCTTCACAAAGTAGTTCGGTGGTAATGTCAGAAAGGAAATCTAGGTGATCGCTATTGATATTTTCTCCTTCGGATTGAACCACGGATCCCACTTGAGTGGTCTCATCTGATGAAACACATTTCTATCCTTAATGTAAAATGTAGGATTTGAAAATAGTTGCACATTGAATGAGTACATGACGATTACACAAAAGGCCAACGTGCCAGTCTCCTTTTAATTCACACTGGATTGGAATTTGTTTGCGCAACACTGAAAGTTCTGGCCAGCTATATAAAAATTTTCCAATAATATCATATTGGAGATTTTCATGAACTATCATTCGTTCAACATTATCCATAGTCCATTGGACAGTGGGTTCACCACGTTTGTAAACGATAGGCTTAATAGCCATTTTTTTTGCCGGTGGTGTGGGGCTGTTCTGGGCAGCAGGGTTAAGGAGGGTGGCATATGTGGTGGTTTGGGAAGGTATCTGAGGCTGGACAACCCTGGAGGGAGGCTGTCCAGTGGCCTGAGCGTCCATGAATGATAATGCGAAGAAGAAAGCCGCAACTGGAAAAAAAATCGCTGGAGAGAAGCTCTCAAGTGTAGGGTTCCACAATCATAATGCTATGCGTACTAATTAAATTATTCAACACAATCATTTTATTTTATTTTTATCTTGATTAATGAATCAACTCCCTTTCCATTCAGCACTGTCAGTGATAAGGTGTGGGTCTAAATTAATCATTCCAGCCACAGTTACTTATCAAGAAATAAAGCTTCTCTTGGGCATAGTGATCAAAGAATTTGTTGCGTTATCAAACATCTATTTTAGTGTTTCATAAATGCAACCTTTCAATGGAAGGGATAGGTCTTTCAAAAGTGATTAAAGATGCATTATCCAAAACTCTGCTGCTTTATTATCCATAACAAAGGGTGTCATTCAGGTTGGGCTGGACCGACCCGATCCATTGCGGAGTGGCCCACACCAAGTTCAGGCAAGGTTAATGTTAAGGGGTCATATTTTGGGTGGGGAAAGGGTGTCCGATCCAGTCTCCTACACGGGTAAGGGTACTTAGTGGGCTAATCGGGCTGGGCCTAGTTTCATTTTAAAAAAAATTTTAATCATAAAATTGACAATTACATTTAATAGAATCTGCCTTTGCCAAATTAAGAAAAACTAGCCATTGTCAAAATTTAAAAATTAGTCGTTGTCAATGTAAAAAATTATTCGTCGTCAATTATTCCTATATCATTGTTGTTCAAAATTTGAGCTCCTTATTGTCTCTATTCGGCTTTTTCTCTCCAAATTTCTTTGCCATAATTCTTTTGTCGTTTTTGTCCAAATGAAGAGTTGAATTTTTCTTTTAAAAAGTTTAAATATTATATATATATATATATAGTCAGTATAAATAATTTTTTTATATTTTTATTATTTAAAAAATACTTATAGTTAAATTTCTTAAAATATGTTATTTCTCTGTCTTTATTCTTCTTCTTGAGGAAATTTTACTCGCTATATATCCTATCTTTTTGGATTTTATATTTCTTCTTTTTCAAGGTCTTTTTGCTCTCGTTCAAATTTCTTCTTCTTTAAGGGCATCAGCATGAATGTACATTTTTGTTATTGTGAACTTATTAAGATGTTAAGAACACCAACAAATTCTGAAAAAAAGATTTTGGGGCTCTTAAAGATATGCAACTGGTAATGGATGTGGCTTTTTTTGATGGGTTGATCCAGTTAATCAAATATGTCAAGAACAATACTACAAGGCACTAATGACAACTGTTGCTCGGAGAAGGTGGGGAAGGTTAAGCTTTTGTATTGTTGTCACTGTTGTAGTTCTTATGATTTGGTTTTTTATTTTTTGTATTTAAGACGCCTTTGAGATTTGTAGTTTATGTGTTTAGGCTTGGTAATTTCAGTTGCCATGTAATATTTTGTTCATGAAATGTAATGACAATGAACACATCAAGTTTTAAAACGTAAACCTTAGAAATTAAGCATTACAATGACTGCCATTAGCCCCCAAAATCTAGAACAAAAAAATTATCTAGCATAGTTAGTTAACAGAACAATTAAGGATTAAGATATGCTAATTATGTCTTGAAACTTTTTTCTTTTATTTTTAGAAAATTCATAATCTCTATTGGTTTAGGAAATCCATTGTCCTAATAGATTTGGGAAAGGACAATATATTGTCCTTGAAAGATTGGGAGAATCTCTCTCTTATAGGTTTGGGACTAATTAGGATCTACGCATAGGGGCTGTAGTTGGGGATTCATAAGTATTGTACACTTCTTCTCTTTTATAGCGAAAAACTCTCTTTTCTTTTGTCTGGAGGATTAGGCTTAAGCCGAACCTCGTTAAATTCTTGTGTTGTTTTTCTTCTCTATTTACTTTATATGTGATTGTGTACTAATTAACCCACGATCTTTTCTCAATAATTGGTGTCATAGCAAGGCTAGGATTTCTACATATAATCTAGGGTTAAGATGTTTTCATCATCTTCAACAAAGTATGAAGTAGAGAAATTCAATGGAGGAATTAATTTCAATCTATGGAAGATTAGAGTGAGATCATTTCTGGTGTTACAAAGGTTATGGAAGGCGATTGATGAGATTTTTCCTAAAAAAATGAAAGAGCAAGAGAAGGTAGATCTGAAGGAGAGAATTTTGAGTGTAATGTTCATGAGAATTACAAATAGCGTTCTTGGGGAAATGTCACGACCTGAGAATAGACCCGGATCGTAAACACGGGACAAGAAACCCCGAAAGGCTCCAAGTCGACCCATGGCATAATCCTAGCATAACAATTAGCACAAGGAACAACCCACAACATGAATAAGCGGAAGCTAACTACAATAATCTAACATAAATCATCAGGACAATCATAGCTACATTTGATACAACACTGAGTCTATCTTGACAAGTCTGAAAGCCTTCTACTAAACTGATGAGTTGCTGGTAAAAGCACCCAGCTAACTCCTTAAGTCTGAAACTGGACATAAAGAAAATACATACATAAATCATGTCTCAACTATGGAGTATCCCTGACTGACTAAGGGAAACGTTCTTGACTAAAGAAGTTCCCTGGCTGACTAAGGGAAACGTTCTCGATTAAGGAAGTTCCCTAACTAATTAAGGGAGACGTTCTCGACTAAGGAAGTTCCCCGACTGACTAAAGGAAACATTCTCGACTAAGAAAGTTCCCCGTCTGGACTAGAACATGAAGACTATTGATATAACATCTGATCATATATGCTAAACTACTGCAGCTAACCAGAGACATGAGCATTTACTAATTTCCGTCATACAACATTCATTTCGAAATGGGTAGGGCTACTTTCTACTAACAACAAGCCTAACATTCTGAAAATATCATTCTCATGTTTTATCATCATAATTCATATCATCATAGAGTCATGTCAGTTTTTCTTCAAACATCTTACACTCGTGAGCATCTATCGATTCACATCATGCTTTGTCCTTACACAAGATTTTAAATTCCAGATTCGAATTGTTCAACATGTAACATAGAGTCATCCATGGACCATAGGTCTAGTTCGTACTTTACATGCATACATTGATTCATGTATTATACATTTACCGGAAGCCATATACTTAACTCATAACTCATATACATTTACAACAAAATCATGGGAGAAGCATACATTTTCATTTCATAAGACCCCTTTTCAATAATAACTCCCATTCATGAGAAGGGTGCTTGAATTAGGACATTATCCTAGATTCACCTCATACCTAATTAGTTCCATCAAAAGCATAAGGAAAAACTCATATTGTTTTTTCAATCACTCAAGCCCATAAACTCTAATTTCTTCTCAACATGCCTATCAATGGCATACTCAAGTTATTATGGATAATGATACGATCTTCACATATTTAAACATGAACACAAACAATTACTATGATGAAGTGAACAATAATAAAACCTCATTCAAAGTTTAAGTCATTTTATGAAGACACTCTATAATCTCACACTTTTCATCCTCCAACACATAATTCCAAGATAACCCATTTCTTCTACATCATAGCCAATCTCATAATCATAATGGATCTTGGAATCTTAAAGAAAATAGCCGAAATCACTCATTACACAAAACCTTAAGTCATGCTTTTCTAGAGTAGTTGAAAGTGGGATTTTAGTAAAACTCTTTGGGGCACAAGAATGGAAGATTATTCTTGTTGAAAGACCTGCATACCTCCTTTGAAGAATCCCCCACTGGAGCTTGGTCTAAAAGCTTTGAGGAACACCTTGGTGAGGTCCTTGAATCTTGAGAGGAGAGGAGGAAGAAGGGTTTTGAGAGGTGTCTTGAGAGAATGGAAGTTTAGGCTAAAATAATCCTTAAAAACATCCCAAATAGCACTCAAAACGACGAGGTTTAGAAGTTAGGAACTTAGGAATTTATGAAAACACCCCTGGAAAAACGCAGGAAAAAGTCATCCTGCTAGGCCCATGAGTCGTGGGGTCAGGTAACGACTCGTGGGGACTGAGCTGTTAAGTCTACTGCCCCTAGTTCACCAAATTTCCAACTCCACCGACGAATCAAGTTTCACGAGTCGTGCTCCCCCATGACAACTCGTGACCTGCACCCATCACCTCCACTGCCTGAGACCTTGTCCAAACACCTATCCTACCCAACGACCATCCTAACGAGTTGTGGCCTACCCAGAAAACTCGTCAAGTCACCCGTCCCCATCTTCTCGTCCTTTAAAACTTTCATTTTCTACTTGATTTCTCCCTTTAAGCCTGGAATGTGATCTTAGAAATATTCGAGGTGTTACAATATCTCTCCCTTGGGAACATTCATCCTCAAATGTAGAAAATTGTACGGAACAGAGAAATACAATTCACCATACCTCATCACTGATTATGCAAGCTGAAAACTAACGGAATGACTACCTCCGAATGGAATTACATGCCCGAACTGAACATCTAATCGTACATGCATGCTACAACATAAGAGGGACTGAGTACATGAAACTAACATGGAGGTAAATAGAACACTGAGAAGGATTCTCTCCCATCTAATTGGCACTGAGCTACTACTGACTGAGCCTTCATTCTCGAATCACTTCCTGATACAAAGCTAGAATTTACGATATCTAGCCTAACTGAGGGACAAGGACTTATTGAGCATGAATCATTCACAAAAACCAAAACTGAACACGTAAAGGAGATATCTTCACCTACTAGGCTATTAAGCATTTATAAAGGCTGAAATTCCTCCACTAGCAACTCAAGATCCCTCCTGACTCATAAACTTACCATCTCCCCCTTAGCTTCAAGCCATCCTGCTAAGGCTCCCTTAAGGTCAGATTGCACACTACTAACTTGTCTCCTCCCCACCTCCAACACTCACCACATCCTCATATTAACAACTATTTCACAGCAGACATCGACAACTTCCTTTCAACAAAAAAACACCAGAATTTCTATTCAATACAGGGGTTCGGAGCTTAGCAACATACCAAGGTAACATGAACAATCTACAACATACCTGTGACTACTACTGCGACTTGCTCTTATCCTAATACGCTGCTGAGATGAAGGGACGATTTTGACGATGGCCGCAACCTGCGCTAAATGATGTACTCTACTGAAATGGGCGGGCTGCTGGAGCTACTGAAGAGGTGGCTAGGGCTCTACTCTCACCCTGCTTAGCTTTCGCACAATCTCGGTACCTATGGCCCAACTTACCACACCAAAAACAAGCACCCGAGTCGGCCATGCATTCTCCCAAATGGTGCTTCCCACAGCTGGTACACAACGGATACATAATCTCTCTTACCTTGGGTGTACTCGAAACACTAACTGTCGAAGGTGCAGGGGCCGATGACATGTGTTGGTAGCGTGGGCAGTGTCCACCACTCGACCTCTGCTAGGATAACTTTAAATCTTCGGTCCTAGGCCTCTTGACCACCTTCTCTCTCAAATGCACCGCCTCCATCTGTTGGGTGTACAAGACTATCCGAGGGAAATCCATATCCTGGTGAAGCATGGTAGTCCTGTAATCATTATCTAGGTAGTCCACCACTCCATGAAAAAATTGGCTCACTTGAGCCCGCTCATCAACCACAAGCTCTGGCGCGTAGGGTGAACTCTAAGGAATATTCCTGGATGGTCATAGTACCCTATTTCAAATTCACAAATTCAGCTGCCTTGATCTCCCTCATCTCACGAGGGAAGAATCGTTCCAAAAATGCGGCTTGAAACTCACCCCAACTAATAGGGCCTGCTCCCCCTACTCTTCCGTCCTTTAATTGCTTGAACCAGATGTGCGCAACTCCCTTCAACTGGTATGAAGCTAACTCGGCGCACTCCTCTCCATCCAACCCCATGAACTGGGTGATCTTTTGGATCTCGTCAATGAACTCATATGGGTCCTCATCCACCTTCGACCCAAGAAATTCGGGTGGGTTCATTCTGAGGAAATCTCTTACTCGAGCTGCTACCTCGTTCCCATTCTGGGGAACATGAGCCATCCCCTGCTGATTAATCTGAGCTGTCATGGCTTGTGCAAACATTTGAAAGGCTGCCCTAAACTCGGCATGAGTAACATTATCATCTATGGGTTCGCCAGGGCTGGTGGAGCTTGCTGGCGCCTATTACCATTTCTTCTTCCATTCACTCGTCTAGGAGGCATTATCTGCGAGCGCGTAAAGCACGAGTCAGGAGAGGCACTGTTAGAGCTTCATACCTAACACACAATAACAATCATGAAGAAAAGGGAGCATTCTTAAAACGTCTCATAGTCTCCTCGTCATAAGTGTGACGCACTTCACACCCATGAAGAAGACTCTACGTAACGTGACTTTCAGACACCCTAGGACACTCTAAACCTTTACTCTGATATCAAGTTTTTTACGACCCGAGAGTAGACCTGAATCATAAACACGGGACAAGGAACCCCGAAAGGCTCCAAGTCGACCCATGGCATAATCCTAGCATAACACTTAGCACAAGGAACAACCCACAACATGAATAAGAGGAAGCTAATGACAATAATCTAACATAAATCATAAAGACAATCATAGCTACACTTGATACAACGCTGAGTCTATCTTGACAAGTCTGAAAGCCTTTTACTAAATTGATGAGTTGTTGGGACAAGCCCCCAGCTAACTCCTAAAGTCTGAAACTGAACGTAAAGAAAACATGTACATAAATCACGTCCTTGGGAGATGAGGACTCACCACTAGCAGCTGAAAAGGGATGGAGCGTATCTAACCACGAGAATGAGTCTTGAAACCTGAATCTATATCATGAGATGATATAGCATAAAAGACGTGCGGTTAGTACTTGGAATGTACTAAGCATACGAGATATCATAGATCAACAATTACACAAATATACGATAAAGAAATAACCAAGTACATTAACATAACTGATTTAACATGAAACAATCCTCTTGAGAGCCATTTATACATATATATATATACATGAAAATTCCCTTTGGGTCTCATTTTATGGAGACATCATCGAACTCATGCATACTGGACATCTACTGATAACTGAGACTACTTCCTACTACAACTGATCTAAACCGATAACATGAGCTAAGAGAGTCATTTTATACTATGGAGAGTCCCTGGCTTGCTAAGGGACACATTCTCAACTATGGAGTATCCCTGACTGACTAAGGGAAACGTTCTCGGTTAAAGAAGTTCCCTGGCTGACTAAGGGAAATGTTCTCGATTAAGGAAGTTCCCTAACTAATTAAGGGAGATGTTCTCGACTAAGGAAGTTCCCTGACTAACTAAGGGAAACATTCTCGACTAAGAAAGTTCCCTGTCTGGACTAGAACATGAGGGCTATTGATATAACATCTGATCATATATGCTAAACTACTGTAGCTAACCAGAGACATGAGCATTTACTGATTTCCGTTATACAACATTCATTTCGAAATGGGTAGGGCTACTTTCTACTAACAACAAGCCTAACATTCTGAAAATATCATTCTCATTCTTTATCATCATATTTCATATCATCATAGAGTCATGTCAGTTTTTCTTCAAACATCTTACACTCGTGAGCATCTATCGATTCACATCATGCTTTATCCTTAGAGTCATCCATGGACCATAGGTCTAGTTCGTACTTTACATGCATACATTGATTCATGTATTCTATATTTACCGAAAGCCGTATACTTAACTCATAACTCATATACATTTACAACAAGATCATGGGAGAAGCATACATTTTCATTTCATAAGACCCCTTTTCAATAATTACTCCCATTCATGAGAAGGATGCTTGAATTAGGACATTATCCTGGATTCAACTCATACCCAATTAGTTCCATCAAAAGCATAAGAAAAAACTCATATTTTACTTTCAATTGCTCAAGAACATAAACTCTAATTTCTTCTCAACATGTCTATCAATGGCATACTCAAGTTCTTAGGGATAATGTGTCACACCCCACCTTGGGGGGGTATGACGGCACCTGGTGCCTACTAGACTCTAGACTGCTAAATGGTCCAGCCTGAGCACACCTGGTGCTTTGGCTGGCTTTGGCTCTATTTCAAGAAACAAACCGGCTATATAACGGCTGTAAATACAGCCTCCGGCCAACTGGCCTGTGGCCTCCTGTACCTGTAATAACAGCTGACCAGAACATGCAACTACAGGGAAACCTATGCGGGCCGACAAGGTCACCATACTGTCTAGTTATCTGCAACTCAATCATGAAGTACTAAAAAGCTACGTGACCGGCAAGGTCACCACTACTGGCAACTATGGCCCCACACGGCCATCATAAAAGAAGGAAAAAGTACTAACAACTATACAACTGCACGGCCTCACGCGACCGGCTCATCTAACCATAGGGAAATATACAGACTGCAAGCCTCTAGGAATAGCAATAGAAATGATTGGGACAGGGCCCCGACCTACCCGTACTGTATAACAAAGAAAATGAAATACACCTCTGGAATTCAGACTCCGGATGACAGGAGCTGAATACTCAATAGCTGACTGGAATCACGAGGGATCGCCTCCTCGTCTATGAGTACCTGCAGGCAAGTAATGCAGCGCCCCACTGGGCGTCAGTACCACAGGTACTGAGCATGTAAAGCAATTGAAATACACAACTGAAATGAATAACAACAGTAACATGAGATATAAGCAGAAAGTAGCTGAGTCTATCTAGCTGAGAATAACTGGGGAGAGTTTATTTATTCTCTAACTAAACTGAGCGTACCTGATGACGTGTCGTCCTTCTGTCTATCAGTATCTACTAGCACATATCAATATACATAATAATACACACAATACCTGACCGACCCCCATAAGCCGGAAGGTGCCAACCAAGCAAGCAATCTATTTACCCCTACCCGGGTCTAAACCAACCAAAAACAAGTCACTCCACTCATCTGATAACTGTGAGCTCCTCCTACCGGCCCCCTTGGGTACGTAGCTCAGGCCTTGGCCTCTGACAATAAACTGTGTCTAAGTCCGAAGACTCCTGCCTCTGGGCACAGGTGTGCACACAGAGTGGTCTGCCCCTGTAAACAGGGTGTGCTAGCTCTACGCAGAGTAAACTGAACTACCCCTGCAAGCAGGGTGGTCTGGACCGTATTATCATGGTGGTCGGCCATCATCGTCCTTTAGGCAGACGACATCGCCCAGCTGGTGGCGATATCTGAATCTGGTATCGACACAGCTATAACCCAGGGGTGGTGGGGATGCTAAAGGGTGCCCACATGCCACAACAAGTCTCAACATACAAAACACATACACAGCAAACATGCTTAAGACAAAATACTAACCATATTCTCTCCTTGTATCTCAAGGCCAGTTTGTAATAAATAACTGAAACTATATTCTGTTTTACACTATTCCTGATTACTGGCTAACTGCTGCCTGGCCTTTATCTGTCTATCTGATTATATCTGAGTATAACTCAATAACATAGAACATGCCATCTACTACTGGGTACAATCTCAACAAATGTAATACGTATTACCTGAATATCTATTATTCTGATTATAGCATGATACGTAATGTTATACTAGCATGCTTGCTGAAAATTGTACTAAAATCGTTCCTGTACACTGGGTATCGGTTAATAGACTTTATTCTATTTACTTTCTAAGCTGTACTTCCTGGCTTGCCGAAAGAATAACTTTACGTACCTGGTTTCTGAGTACCCGACTGACCGATGTGATTTCCGTTGGTATTTCTGTTGTTTCTCCCAACTACATTCATATACACGTCAATTAGAACTAAATACATTAATATTCGGGAGAAATTATCACTTTTGATATATATATTTATCCCAACTTCAACCTTTCGGAAAACGCTCAAAAACTCGTTATTTCTCGATAGTCCAGAAGGGATAAATGCTCACTGCAACGCTAGGAACACATTGGTACTAATTTAAAGAAATTCTATTGACTTTACCTCGGTAGCACGACGTTTTGACGGCCAAATTTCACGAAACCAACTCCGTAGGATTGCTCCCTGCAGCTTTATACGCCTGTACCTAAGCCGGAACGAAGTTTAGACCGCGTTTCGTCGCGTAATTGGAAGGAAATTATATATGTTTGTCGTGGGTTTTCTTAGTACTTTTTCTCCCCTGTTTCTTGCTGGAAATATGTTGAAATTTGATGAAGAGGCCGACCCTTTTTATTCATTTTCCATTTTCGTTTTTTTTTTTTTTTTTTTTTTTTTTTTTTTTTTTTTTTTTGCTTTCTAAATCCCTTAACCAACATGACATTAGGCTATTTATTCATTTAAAATTTACGGGGTATAACATCCTCCCCCGTTAAGAACATTCGTCCTCGAATGACATTCCGTCTAGAGGACTTCCTCAACTTACTCAACTTGTTTCTAAAAAAAAATTTTGGCAGAATTTCTCCTGTATTATGGACTATCTCAAAATTCCTGAAAAGCAGAAAAGCCCAATACAGGTACTCTACACGATATAATAACATTCATGTATAAAACTGTCTATAATCAACCGCCTGTTTTCATATATGAAGTATAAGCATTAATAAGGAAAAACAGTTTTAACATACCTCCCGTTTGCCTATGCTTGGAATAAGTGGGGATATCTGGCTTTCATGTCCTCCTCGGCTTCCCAGGTCATTTCTTCTCGGTTCCTGTTACGCCACAATACTTTGACAGATGCAATATCTTTAGTTCTCAATCTACGGATCTGTCTGTCTAAGATAACTACTGGAACCTCCTCATATGCTAATTCTTTGGTGACCTGGACATCCTGAACTGGAACAACTATGGAAGGGTCTCCTACGAATTTCCTCAACATAGATACATGAAAGACCGGACAAACGGATTCTAATTCTGGAGGCAAATTCAATTAACGGTAAATGCTCACTTTGGCTACTACCGAAATCTAGTACACACGCTCGCAACATGCCTTCGAGCGTCTGAATTTTGCGCTCATCCTGCTCATCTGTCTGAGGATAGAATACTGTGCTTAAATTAATCTGTGTTTCCAGACCCCTCCGAAACGACTGCCAGAATCTAGCTGTAAACTGTGCTCTCTTATCAGAAATGATAGATACCAGCACTCCATGCAATATAACTATTTTTCTGATAGATAACTTGGCATGATCCTCAGCCGAGAAGGTAGCTTTCACTGGCAGGAAATGAGCTGATTTCGTCAGCCTGTCAACTATTACCCATATAGAATCATTTCCGCATCCGGTACGGGGCAACCTTGCCACAAAATCCATATTCACTGCTTCTCATCTCCAGAGAGGCATAGCTATGTCCTAAGTTAACCTGCCTGGTTTCAGATGTTCTGCTTTCGCCTGTTGGCAGTTAGGACACTGGGCTACAAATTCAGCAATTTCTCTTTTCATACTTGGCCACCAGTAGTTTTCTTTGATATCATGGCACATTTTCATTGCGCCTGGGTGGAGAGAATCGCGGGCGTAATGCGCCTCGCTTATAAGCTGCTGGCGATGCCCCTAAAATATCTGGAACACAATGCGGCCTTTATATCGTAACACTTCATCCTCGGTTATCTGAAAATATGTCACCTCTCCTTACTGAACCTTATGTTCAAATTGGACCTGGCTAGGGTTTCTATACTGCCGTTCCTTTACTTCGACCATTAACGATAACACTGCGACATTCCGTATTATCGCTCTGTTATCTTTTATTTCTGCTATGTGACCGGCTAAACCGGCTAACTAGTGAAATTCTCGGGTCTATTCTCACCGTTCAGGCGGCAAGTATGCTGACTCCCCATAGATTTATGGCTAAGGGCGTCTGCTACCATATTAGCCCTTCCTGGGTGATACAAAATTTTCACTCTCTAAGGCATAAGCTACTGCAGTTAACTCCAGGTCGTGGGTAAGATAATTCTCTTCACGCTTCTTCAACTTCCTGAAAGCATAAGCTATTACCTTACCACACTACATCAACCCTCTGTACCTCCTGGCGATACTAACACTGGAGCTGATGTTAGCCTGACTTTTAACTCTTGGAAGTTCTGCTCACATGCCTCAGTCTACTGGAACTTTGTTGCCTTCTGTGTCAATTTAGTCAAAGGTGCTGCTAAGGTGGAAAATCCTTCCACAAACCCTCTGCAGTACCCGGCTAACCGCAGGGACTGCGTACTTCGATCGGAGTGGTAGGTCTAGGCTATGTCTTCACTACTTCGATTTTCTGTATATCTATCTGTACACCAGCCTCCGACACAATGTGACCAAAAAGTCTACTAAACTCAACCAAAATTCACATTCACAAAATTTGACATATAACTGACGGTCATACTGGTTTATTATACCGGAGAATCTGACAAGTAATCTACCGGAATAGCTAGAACTTTATCTGGCCTTCTGACTGCATGCTAAGGCCACTTGTTGCTAAGGTAACCTTGAACGACTATCTGCACACCCTGTGCCCGTATCTGATCAGGGGGTCCTGATATTGATCATGACCTCCAATGATCTGGCTGCATAACCTTAAATAACTGAATAGTCGGGTTGAATGACCCGAATGTGGCAGTAGTCTAACAATGCTCTAACTGTTCTACTTGAGTGCTTATAGTTCGTGCATAACCGCAAACTCGTGGGCATCTAATTGCTCTGTTATTTTGCTTAAACCACTGTAAGGCTGGACTTAATCAAACTTACTCCCAGGCGATCAATCTCTGGATCTTCATGGGGAGTCTACTGATCCCCTGGTCTTAATAAACACTGTGCTAGCAGGGTACTATCAATTTCTTACGCCTTGTGTGTATCCACTCGGATTTATACTGCTATTCTGGGGAATTCTCAGTCTTATGAGCTATTCTGTAAATATTGGCCTTCTGCTAGGGCTCTGTATCTGAATATCTTACGAAAACCAACTGAAGTACTAGTCTGTCGCTGACTACTGATGTGGACCCTTCTTTGGGGTACCCACGGGTATTCTGACTGGGACGGCCGGCTAACTTATGGGGTATTCCACATAATGACTGCTAGGTTAGCTAAGGCCGACTCTCACCTACAAAGCTGGGAAAATGGCGTACAACCACTTAACATACTAGAACAATTCTGGTATTGCTAATCTCTGAAATTTGCCTATTTGGCCTCTAATCCTGGTTCTAGCACATGCACTACTGTTACCGATCTTCAGGGATGCCTCCCTGCTAATGCAGGCGCCAGCTGGTCGGTAGACCGTCTAACTGCGCCCTTATCATCTAGCCATCCGTTTTAGGTCATTAACTCTGGTAAGCTCCTAGAGCCTAGATCTGACAACAACACATAAGTTTATTAACTTAATTACTGAGAACTGAAATGGCTTCTATGACTTCCTACATAATTCACACTTAATCTGCCCATTTCCCCTCTCCTCTTCTTTCTTTCTTCTCTTTTTTTTTTTGGCAAGGGGGTGTCCTGCAATGCAATTTGTATATGCTTTCCATTACTAATCAGCATCTGTGATTGTAGCCCTTATAGGCCGCCACTCACAACATATCTATTATCTGTATATGTATATATATATATATCAATAGCTACATACAATATGTACTGAGTTCTGCGGTAATACATAATCTCTGACATGCTCTGCTGAATCTCATATCATACATGATACATTGCTTCTTACGGCCTAATAATATTTCCTGCCCTGACTTATCATTTCGTTGTATTGCCACCCCATTCTGAGAGTAACAAACATAAACACCTTAGTTATCGTCTGCTATTTGAAATTCCGCCACTCTTGCGATGTGGGGTCAACATTTGAATCTTGTGGCCTTACTTGGCATATATTGAGAGCCCATGACTGTCTGCTGGGCCTTATCTCTAGGCCACACTAGATTAAGCTCGCTGTATCGGTAACTTCTCAACTTCCCCATAAGCGAACATACTACAGCATTCTGGACCACAATCTTACTGTCAGCCCTAGGCTTAATCCTTAATACAATATTCTATCAATCCGGGGGTAATCCTAATTTCCCCACAAAATCTGACATTCCTGCTTCTTCCCCTCATCTTGCTTAAGCTGAACTCTGGGGTTCAAGGTACCTGCTCTTGCTCTTGTTAGCGTGTTATGGCGGACTTGGCCTTTTTCTGACTCGAACTTGACTATTACTGGATCTTCTACGCCCACTTTGAGTAAGCTAGTAGTCTTACTTGCTCTTCTGACTTATTACCGTGAGGGTCTGTGCAACTTACGTAATCACAGGGACTCCTTACTCCTTCTAACATTTTATGGAATCAACCCATCTTTACTTACTGCTTGATTTGGCAACCCCATCTCAAGTCTTATGCCCCTTTACTATACTGGAATCAAAATCAAAAGGTAAGAATAGCCCCTTTTTTTTTTGCAACAAATAGAAACATTTAACTGTACCATATCCGAAAGGATGTATTTGGGATTCCTGCATTTCCCTCTCTTTCTCATACTTACCTGGTGGTCTGACCTTGTCTGTAATCTTAATCAGATCTTATATAGCTAATAAATAAATCAACTCATATGTACATTATACTTCTGACTTCCTATTCTGACGTTATCAACGTATACTGGGAATAATGCTAATAAAGATATCACGCTGGGAGGTCTCCGATACCCCCTCCTGCTGCTGTAGTTATCATGTAACTGGCTGATGCCCTCTTCTGTTGCTATATCTGATCTTCTGCCTGTGATAGGGTAATGTTGATCCGCCTTTGTATCTGTAATCAAAGAATACGGTAAGTTTTTAGGGACTCAACCCTATACTGAACCGCTCTAAAGCACGACTGACTGAGAAGGAAGGGTAACCATCATATCATGCCTCGCAGCCTCCTGCCTATAGTATGTGGTGCACAACACATCCATAGACAAGACTCTACTTAGCACGGCTTGCAGACTCCCTGGGACACGACCTGCTCTGATACCAAGTTTGTCACACCCCACCTTGGGGGGTATGACGGCACCTGGTGCCTACTAGACTCTAGACTGCTAAATGGTCCAGCCTGAGCACACCTGGTGCTTTGGCTGGCTTTGGCTCTATTTCAAGAAACAAACCGGCTATATAACGGCTGTAAATACAGCCTCCGGCCAACTGGCCTGTGGCCTCCTATACCTGTAATAACAGCTGACCAGAACATGCAACTACAGGGAAACCTATGCGGGCCGACAAGGCCACCATACTGTCTAGTTATCTGCAACTCAATCATGAAGTACTAAAAAGCTACGTGACCGGCAAGGTCACCACTACTGGCATCTATGGCCCCACACGGCCATCATAAAAGAAGGAAAAAGTACTAACAACTATACAACTGCACGACCTCACGCGACCGGCTCATCTAACCACAGGGAAATATACAGACTGCAAGCCTCTAGGAATAGCAATAGAAATGATTGGGACAGGGCCCCGACCTACCCGTACTGTATAACAAAGAAAATGAAATACACCTCTGGAATTCAGACTCCGGATGACAGGAGATGAATACTCAATAGCTGACTGGAATCACGAGGGATCGCCTCCTCGTCTATGAGTACCTGCAGGCAAGTAATGCAGCGCCCCACTGGGCGTCAGTACCACAGGTACTGAGCATGTAAAGCAACTGAAATACACAACTGAAATGAATAACAACAATAACATGAGATATAAGCAGAAAGTAGCTGAGTCTATCTAGCTGAGAATAACTGGGGAGAGTTTATTTATTCTCTAACTAAACTGAGCGTACCTGATGACGTGTCGTCCTTCTGTCTATCAGTATCTACTAGCACATATCAATATACATAATAATACACACAATACCTGACCGACCCCCATAAGCCGGAAGGTGCCAACCAAGCAAGCAATCTATTTACCCCTACCCGGGTCTAAACCAACCAAAAACAAGTCACTCCACTCATCTGATAACTGTGAGCTCCTCCTACCGGCCCCCTTGGGTACGTAGCTCAGGCCTTGGCCTCTGACAATAAACTGTGTCTGAGTCCGAAGACTCCTGCCTCTGGGCACAGGTGTGCACACAGAGTGGTCTGCCCCTGTAAACAGGGTGTGCTAGCTCTGCGCAGAGTAAACTGAACTACCCCTGCAAGCAGGGTGGTCTGGACCGTATTATCATGGTGGTCGGCCATCATCGTCCTTTAGGCGGATGGCATCGCCCAGCTGGTGGCGGTATCTGAATCTGGTATCGACACAGCTATAACCCAGGGGCGGTGGGGATGCTAAAGGGTGCCCACATGCCACAAAAAGTCTCAACATACAAAACACATACACAGCAAGCATGCTTAAGACAAAATACTAACCATATTCTCTCCTTGTATCTCAAGGCCAGTTTGTAATAAATAACTGAAACTATATTCTGTTTTACACTATTCCTGATTGCTGGCTAACTGCTGCCTGGCCTTTATCTGTCTATCTGATTATATCTGAGTATAACTCAATAACATAGAACATGCCATCTACTACTGGGTACAATCTCAACAAATGTAATACGTATTACCTGAATATCTATTATTCTGATTATAGCATGATACGTAATGTTATACTAGCATGCTTGCTGGAAATTGTACTAAAATCATTCTTGTATACTGGGTATCGGTTAATAGACTTTATTCTATTTACTTTCTAAGCTGTACTTCCTGGCTTGCCGAAAGAATAACTTTACGTACCTGGTTTCTGAGTACTCGACTGACCGATGTGATTTCCGTCGGTATTTCTGTTGTTTCTCCCAACTACATTCATATACACGTCAATTAGAACTAAATACATTAATATTCGGGAGAAATTATCACTTTTGATATATATATTTATCCCAACTTCAACCTTTCGGAAAACGCTCAAAAACTCGTTATTTCTCGATAGTCCAGAAGGGATAAATGCTCACTGCAACGCTAGGAACACATTGATACTAATTTAAAGAAATTCTATTGACTTTACCTCGGTAGAACGACGTTTCGACGGCCAAATTTCACGAAACCAACTCCGTAGGATTGCTCCCTGCAGCTTTATACGCCTGTACCTAAGCCGGAACGAAGTTTAGACCGCGTTTCGTCGCGTAATTGGAAGGAAATTATATATGTTTGTCGTGGGTTTTCTTAGTACTTTTTCTCCCCTATTTCTTGCTGGAAATATGTTGAAATTTGATGAAGAGGCCGACCCTTTTTATTCATTTTTCATTTTCGTTTCTTTTTTTTTTTTTTTTTTTTTTTTGCTTTCTAAATCCCTTAACCAACATGACATTAGGCTATTTATTCATTTAAAATTTACGGGGTATAACATAATGATGCGATCTTCACATATTTAAACATGAACACAAGCAATTACTATGATTAAGTGCATAATAATAAAACCTCTTTCAAAGTTCAAGTCATTTTATGAAGACACTCTATAATCTCACACTTTTCATCCTCCAACACATAATTCCAAGATAACCCAGTTCTCCTACATCATAGCCAATCTCATAATCGTAATGGATCTTAGAATCTTAAAGAAAATAGCCGAAATCACCATTACACAAAACCCCTATGTCATGCTTTTCTAGAATAGTTGAAAGTCGGCTTTTAGTAAAACTCTTTGGGGCACAAGAATGGAAGATTATTCTTGTTGAAAGACCCGCATACCTGCTTTGAAGAATCCCCCGCTGGAGCTTGGTCTAAAAGCTTTGATGAACACCTTGGTGAGGTCCTTGAATCTTGAGAGGAGAGGAGGAAGAAGGGTTTTGAGAGGTGTCTTGAGAGAATGGAAGTTTAGCCTAAAAGAACCCTTAAAAAGGTCCCAAATAGCACTCAAAATGATGAGGTTTAGAAGTTAGAAACTTAATATTTTACGAAAATATCCCTGGAAAAACGCAGAAAAAAGTCATCCTGCTAGGGCTCCACGAGGTACCCCACGAGTCATGGGGTCAGGTAACAACTCGTGTGGACTGAGTCGTTAAGTCTACTTCCTCTAGTTCACCAAATTTCCAACTCCACCGATGACTCACTTCACGATTCGTGCTCTCCCACGACGACTCATGACCTGCACCCGTCACCTCCACTGCCTGAGACCTTGTCCAAACACCTAGCCCACCCAGCGACCATCCTAACGAGTCGTGGCCTGCCCAGATGACTCGTCAAGTCGCCCGTTGCCACCTGCTCGTCCGACAAAACTTCCATTTTCTGCTTGATTTCTCCCCTTAAGCTTTGAATCTGATCTTAGAAACATTCGGGGTGTTAAAGAAAATTATTGCAGCAAGGACATGGAAGAAGCTGGAACATTTGAATTATAATAAATCACTAAAAAATTACCACTACCTAAAAAAGAAGTTGTGCAATATTTGTATGCACAAAGGTACTATAGACGTGTGCTTGACTTTTTCTAAAGACAAGCTGATGTGTACAAAGATATTAGTAGTAGGATGCAAAGGGATTGTTGATGTGAAGAAAGTGTTTATACATAATGATCCAGTTGATGTGATGATCAAGGCAGTCCCGACCAATGAGTTTAGATCTTGCTTAGACTTGATTGGTGTGTGCATTACTCAGTAGAACCCTTTCGAGGGCTGAAGCAAGGCAAAAGACGTTGTTCCTATTGATGAAGAGAATTCAAGCCCAGGGGAAGCTTTGTTAATTATATCTTGAGATTTTTTTCTTGTATTTTTAGGAAATCCTTAATCCCTATTAGTTTAGAAAACCCATTGTCCTAATAAATTTGGGAAAGGATAATATATCATCCTCGTAAGATTAGGAGAACCTTCTCTTATAGGATTGGGACTACTTGGGATCTATATATAGGGGTTGTAGTTGGGGATTCATAATCATTGTACACTTCTTCTCTTTCATTGTGAAAAATTCTATCTGCTTTTGCTTGGAAGATTAGGCTTAACTAAACCTCATTAAATCCTTGTGTTATTTTTATCCTCTATTTTCTTTGTGTGTGATTGTGTACTAGTTAACCCATGATCTTTCTGCAATAATTGATATTAGCGCACGACATTATATAGGTGCTAGTGTACTTGACCGCGCTTCGTGTGGTTATTAAAATAAAAATAATATATGATGAAATAAGACAAGAAGAAGAATATTGTAGAGAAAGAGAGAAGAGAAAAAAGTTCTTGTCTCTCTTAAGATATGAATTACAATGAATGAAAACCCTTTTATTTATAGGAAAAATCTAACTTGATCCCAAAGTTACTAACCCTAACTTTCCTTCAAAATAATAGACATTCACTATAATAAGAAAATATATATATAACACATATCAATAATATATATATATATATATATATATATATATATATATGTATATGTATGTATGTATGTATGTATATGTATAAAGCCAAACCTCACTATAGTGGTAGCATTTGTCTGAAAATTTTGTGGCTGCTATAGTGAGGTGCTGATATATATATATTGACATTTGAAGTTTAGATCTCATTTAGTTGTTATAAATAAAAGTACGCAAAAGTCTAGTTTAATGATTTTGTGTACCAAAAAGGAATATATTTGTTAACCAATTTAACTGAACAAATAGAAAGAGTGTGAATATAAAAAAAGACAAACACCAATAGTCTTTCCTCGTGAAATTGCGACCATAACTAGTGGACACTCTATTTTAATATAATTTTCTTCTTTTAGATATTCATACTTGAAATTTACTATGTTCATGACATTAATGATACTTTTGATAAATATTTTAATATTTATTTTTATACGTAATATATTTTTTACAAAATACTATTGCATAATATTTGAGTATGACTGTTATAGAGGGGTAATTTTACAAAGAGTGTACCGCTATACTAAATACTATTATTGTTATAGAGAAGTAAAATATAGCATGAAAAATCGATTCTGCAAAAATCAGACCATTATAGTGAAATGCAGTTATAACGAATGACTGTTATAACGAGGTTTGACTTGTATAACTAATACTAGTTATTAAGTTATAAATTATATGTTAATTATGACTTGCATTTTTTCCTTGTTCTATCATAAAACCTATAATCCCTATTGGTGTAGGAAATCCATTGTCCTAATAGATTTGGAAAGAAAAATATATATCCTTGTATGATTGAGAGAATCTTTCTCTTATAGGTTTGGGATTACTTGGGATCTATATATAGGGGTTGTAGTTGAGGATTCATAAGCATTGTACGGTTTTTCTCTTTTATAGTGAGAAATTCTCTTTGCTTCTGCTTGGAGGATTAGGCTTAAGCCGAATCTCGTTAAATCCTTGTATTATTTTTTCTTCTCTATTTGCTTTATGTGTGATTGTGTGCTAGTTAACCCACGATCTTTCCGTAACAAGATAGAACCTAAATAACAACTCTAATATCTACTTTGAAACACTATTAATTTAATTATTGTCTGGTGTGGCTTGAATGTTTGTACAAGAGTTTACGCTTTTATAATTTTGTCTTGTAGATGCCTTTTAGTAACTGCTGCTCTACCCTTCCACCTTAGTAAATGAGGTTTCTAACCACGGTCAAATGTAGGTAGGTATAGAATTTTTCAATGTAGGACTATGTATCACTTTATTATTAGTTCTAGATTGAAATAAAAATTTGAGTGAGGGATGTTCTAATATCAAATGAATGTCTTAAATGAAAATACTTTACCCCTCTATCATGTTGCCACTTGATCAAAATAGTACACCAAAATTAATTGTCTTGGCTCCATATAATCAGAATTTGTACCCCCTTTTAAAATTGAATTTCTCTTCCTTTTTGGATCTTCAGAAGCAGTAGTTGATTGTTGGGTGCTTAATTCACTCACTGGTTGAGAGTTGTTGATAGTTGATGTTGCAATACTTTCACAAATTGCAAAAACAAATTGCAACACTTCCACTAGTTGCAAAAATAGTTGCGACACTTTCACTAATTGTTAGTGCCAGAATTTGCAGAAACTGCTGAAGTAGTGGTTTCACTAGCACTAGCAGTTGCAGTATTTGTAGAAGTTGTTGAAGTAGTGGATGCACTAGCAACAGCAGTTGCTGTAGTTGGATGCCTATTTACAACTTTTCTAGTAGGTATTTCAACAATTTCAAAAGTTGAAATATTTCTTTGCGTAACAATATTCAGACTAACATTAATAATGAAATTTAAATGACAAATCATATAAATTCACTTAAAATACTTGGACATCCTCTCCTGTTATGTCCAAAATCCTTGCACAAAGAACATGTCATTTTTCTTTCATTTATTGTAGCCTTTTAAAACTTTTTCTTTAGTTCATCAATATTCTTCCTCTTATTTTCTTTTGGCCTTCCTGGCATTACAATAATTTTAGGTGAGTGATCTTGTGCTCTTTGGCGGCACCTTCATGTTTGTCATAAACTGAATAAATTTATTATAGACCTTTGAGTATGTCTCCTTATTATATCAGTGCTTAATAAAGGACTCCGTATTCAGATTTTTGTAATGCATTGCAGTAATTGCATGCATGTGCACAAGAGATTCTCTTGAGTTACCAAGATCTAGAACTTCTTCTTGAGATTAACAATATGCTTACATGGTAGATCTTGAATCTCATAGTCAAAATCACCATTAAAATTTACCTCACATGTTACTACATGTTCAACATACCTTTAGAATTTTTACAGTTATGGGTGACACATTGGTGACCCTTTTTTTCCAGAAAACTCTCTGATTTAATTCATTTTTTCCATAAATTTGATTATGATTTTATCTAGCAGAGTGATGATTGATTTGAACTTAACTGTCAAAATTCAACTATTGAATGTCTCACACATATTGTTCTCAACTATGTCACACTTGTTATGTTCTTTGAAGAGTGTCCCACAGTATGCCTTCTTGTTATATTTTAACAAGGCTTTCACAATACTTTCCCTAACAAGCTCATTTCATCAAGACATGAACTTTAAATGGCACTCTTGCTTCCTACCAAAATTTTCTCCTTCTTTTCTCACCCCTTCATTTCTTCTTCTGGTTAGTCAATATATGTCTAGCAAACTATATGTGCTCAATATTTGACGATTAATTAGTAAGTGCAGATAAAGACCCTATCAAACAGAAACAACAGAGTATTACAAATATCAAAATGTTATAGAAAAATAAAAAAATAAATACAAAAGAAATGCACAACGTTAGAGTTATACCTTCTACATATCAGACATTACTATTAGTCCTTCACCTTCAGTTAATGTGAGCTTCAAATAATGCTTGATACACATAATAAATCAAGATCATGTAATGTTAGACTCTTTACCAACTAATGCTCAAGCTACAGGGTACATTTGATTATTTTCATCTGTAACACCCCTAAAGTCCCTAAGATCAGGCCCGAGGCATGAATCGAGGGGAACAACAAAAATTGCACTAGATCACAGGAAGACTGTCAAGTGACCCATTATGACACTTGACAGATCGTCAAGTGATCCGTTAGGTGTGGATATTTAGATAAATTTTGATTTTCATAGAGTCTTGACAACCGGGGGAGTTATCCATTATGTGTGATGACAAATCGTTAAGAGTAGGTGTTAAA
This sequence comes from Datura wrightii, assembly GCA_035772735.1. Classification (NCBI taxonomy): domain Eukaryota; kingdom Viridiplantae; phylum Streptophyta; class Magnoliopsida; order Solanales; family Solanaceae; genus Datura; species Datura wrightii. The sequence continues at coordinate 13,705,135 of JASDFA010000006.1, read as the reverse complement.
TGAGGATTCGAGAAATAAAATTTTGCTTCAGGGATGATGGATGGAGGGTGACAACTTGTCAAGTGGACTAACGGGCCATTAAGTGTCCTGTTATGCCTGTCGGGGGTAAAGTTTTCAGTCGAATTATTAAGGGTATTTTCATACTTCATATATTCTTAACTCCTAAACTAAGTCATTTTGAGATCCTAAAAAGGTGTATTAGAGGGTTTTACTTAGACCTAACCCTCATTCTCTCCCAAATATCTGAAGTTGAAGATCTAATCTCCTTAAATCCTCAAGCAAGCAAGGTTCCCTTTCTTCTACAATTCTCTTGGGTTTCAAACTCTAGCAAGATCAGTTTCGGGGGGGGGGGGGGAGGGATTTCTTCCACCCTCATGCCCTTCAAATTAATTTCATGAATTCAAGTCTCCAATTATGATTTATGGGAATTCTAGGGTTAGACCTAATTTTGACGAAATCTCTCATGATCTTCTACGAATTCAATCCATGATTTAAGACTATGATTACATGTTTTATACTAAATTCTCTTATGAACCATATTTTCGAGTTATGATGATTTATTCAACTATGCGTGAATTTCATGAATGTCAAGCTTATGTATCATGGCCGAATCGCCGGCATTATTTTCATGGCTAATTCACCTATGTCAAGTATATTTATGAATTTCATGATTTTCAACTAGCCCATGCAAAACCGAGTATGTTTCATGATTATGACTATGAACACTATGCATGTTTTGGAAGTAGTATTTAGCACAAAGTAGGATGGGGTTTAGAGCATCCAGGTCTCAAAACTACGTGCCGTCGTAGGTATAAGTATGATAGAGAGTCCTCTCCAGAGAGTGTTACCCCCGCAGTCATGAGTGATATCATGCCTTTATCGTTCTTTGCTCTGGTAAGGATTAAACGACTCTGCCAACTTGAGAAAGATAGTTGGGTATCATGTGTTCATTCATGATGGTATCAGTTATGAGAATCTCCCATTGTTCCTCATGTTTTAAGTTGTTTATGTTCAGGATTTGCGATATCATGTTTTATATTATATTTGACCCATTGATAAGTTTATGAGATTTTACTTATGATTTCAAACATGTTAAGCTATATGCTTTTACTTTCAAAACTTTGGTCATATTTTATTTTTTTAATGAAATTTTAAATTTGAGACCCTTGTATTATGGGTAAACTAATTTTGAAATAAAATTACTATTTTGATCTTAGGGGCTCAGGGTTGACTTTTGAGTTGGCTCTTTAGGCTCAGGATAGAAGTATAGTGATATGAGTGACTACGAATTTGTATGCTTACGTAGATTATATATTTGACTATATTGGCATCATTCAGAGACTTTGAGGAAGGTCAAGACTGTAATTTGACATTTTGTGCTTGAAACTTAAGACAAGTTGAGGCTTTCTAGACTCTTAAGAAGTGTTTGTATTTGTAAATGCTTATGTAATAGATTAAGGGTTTAGGAGTCCTATCTTAGTGAGATGAAGAGAACTTATGCGGCGGTACTACCCATTTTCGGCAGATAGTAATTTGTGCTTGATCTGGCAGAATTAATGTTGAAGCTAGAGTAGCTAACACATCGACTTTCTTATTTTCCTTCCTCGATACATGTCGGAGGGTCACATCTCCAAGCCATCCTATTAATTACTGAGCATAACCATGATAAGGGCATAATTCGGGTTTCTTGACCTCATAACTTCCCAAGAGTTGATTGGTCACCAATTGAGAGTCACCAAAGACTTGTAATTTCAATTGCTTCATGTCAATGGCTATTTCAAGCCCAAGTATTAATGTGTGATATTCAGCGACATTGTTGGAGCAACATTGCGTCAAAGTGAATGAATATGGTAGAAATTCTCCTTGCTAAGTGAGGAACACCACGCCAGCCTAGCTTTGCCACGACGGGAAGCACCATCAAAGTACATCTTCCATGAAGGTTGAATTTCAATAACCATTGCATCTTCATTAGGCAGTTTATCGGTTAGCTACCAATCATCAGGTATCGGGTGATCTGCCAAGAAGTTTACTAATGCTTGTCCCTTTACAACTTTTTGAGGGATGTACACAATCTCAAATTGTTGAAACTGGAGGTACCGTCTTGCTAATTAATCACTGGGTACTGGTTTTGATATCACAAGCTTAATGGGATTTGCTCTAGAAATGAGGTTAACAACATGAGCTTGGAAGTAGTGCTTCAATTTTTGGATCGAGAAGACTAACGCCAAATACAACTTTTCAATTGCCGAACAATTTAACTCATTCAGTATGATCATTCTACTTAAGTATTAAAGGGAGTTTTCTTTCCCTTCACTATTTTCTTGGGCCAGTAGTGCTCCAATAGACCTTTCTTATGCTGAAATGTATAATATCAATGGCTTTCCAGGTATTGGGACTGCTAGAACTGGAGGCTTCATTAAATATGATTTGATGCTAGTACCATTTGAAAAGGGCACCCTTTTTCATGAGATGGCTAAATGGTTGGCATCTTCTAGCTAGGTTGAAGATGAATCTCCTGAGATACGCTAGTTTTCCTTGAAGGCTTTTTAATTCATGAATATTTCAAAGCTCAAGCATCTTCAAAATTGCATCAACTTTAGCTTGATCAATTTCAATTCCCCAATGTCGCATATGAAACTAAGAAACTTTTCAGAAGTAACTCCAAAAGCACATTTTAATGGGTTCATACTGAGTTGATATCTTCAAAGTAGCTCGAACACCATTCTCAAGTCTTGCAAGTGGTCATTTCACTTTCTTGACTTCACCACCAAATCATCAACATAACATTCAATATATATATGGATCAAGTCATCAAAGATATTCTGCATAACCTTTTGATATGTGGCACCTACATTTTCAAACCAAAAGGCATTATGTTGTAGCAATAAATGCCCTTTGGTGTATGAAATGCAGTGAGTTCTTTATCCATTGGTGCCATACGAATATGGTTATAGCCTGACGAGCCATCTATGAAAGACATTATCTCATAACTAGTGGTAGCATTAATCATCAGCTCTAGGATGGGGATCAGAAACTCATCCTTAGGTCATGCACTGTTAAGATCCCTAAAGTCAACACAAACTCGAATTTGATCATTCTTCTTCCTCACGGGAAAGATACTTGAAATCCATGTGGGGTATTTAACTTCACAAACAAAGTCAGCTTCAATAAATTTGTTAACTTCATTTTCAATTAATGGAACCATGTCTGGTCTGAAGCGTCTTTAAGCCTGCTTAACAGGACGAGCACCATTCTTGACTGCAAGTTGGTGGAATACTACTTTGGGATCCAATACAAGAATCTCCTTATAACTCTAAGAAAATACATCCTTGTATTCTCTGAGTATATCCATGTAAGCGATTTCTTCATCAACCGCAAGGGAAACATGTAGATAGGTTGGCCTTGGATCTTCATCGGTGCCAAGATCAACCTCCTTCAAGGAGTCTACTAAGGCCTTCACTCCTTCTTCAAGTTTTGAAGGAGCATCTCCTACATCTTCATCCTCTTGAGGATCACTATCATTGACCACTATGTGATAGTACCAGAAGACATCCTCTAGCTTCTTGTCAACCTCCATTTGAGATGAGGTATCATGCTCACTTTGTGTAGTGATATGATCTGAAAAGCCTACACTTTCTTCATCTTCGTCGCATTCCTTAGTATAAACCACAGTGTGATTTTTGCCTTCAGCACCTCGACACATGGAACAACAAGTTTCATCTATCGCCTCATTCTAGAAGGAAGAAAACTTTGAAAATCTTTCTGAGTTTTACACGAAGTGGGCATTCTCATGCTTTGATAGTTTCTTTGGAACTTGTTCTTCTTCTTCAACGGTCCTAACATTTCGAACACAGAAGTTCTTACAGTTGATTTCCCCATTCGGTCAAAGACAGAAAGTCTTTTGTCAGGAGCACCTGACTCGTCTTTGATAGTGATGTAATTGCTAGTTGCTCTTTTCATGGAGATGAGAATTGATGGTGATTTCTTATACCCTAAACTTTCACGTGTGATTGCTTGATGGAATATTATGATGAGAGTTTTCCTAACTTCGATGGTTCATTGGTGTTGTAACCAACCTTTACAAATAACTTATAGGCATTTGGATCAAAACCTTCACTTGTGCGCTTTGGAGAGAATGCCACATTTGGTGGAGGATTTGAACCACGAACTCTCCAAGTAGCTTTGAGGATAAGTTAATTGTGTCAATCCATCTAATAGGGAAGGTTAGCCCTTTTAGTACAGTTGCTCGTGCGTCGGACGAATTGCCTTCCTCTTTCTTCACTTTCGGCATATAGCAAAGCACATGGGTTATCTTCTTTACAAAGACACAATGTTCCCTTTGTTTGAAATGGAGTGTGGTTCCTCAACGCCAACTTTAACTTTTCCGACAGTCACATTGGCTCTTTTAGTTGCAAGCTTGTCAATTTTGGTCGTTGAGACATTGTCGACCTTTATCTCCTTCACAATGTAGTTTTTAGTAGAACTTTGCATCGGCAAAATGTGATTCATCTTCTGCAAATGTCTTATCATCAGTAACTATCTTCTTCTCGACTCCACCTTTGAGATACTTCAAACATTGATAGTAGAAGGATGGAATAATTTTGCTCTCGTGTATCCAAGGCCTTCTAAGCAACATATTGTATGAAGTCCTTGCATCGATTACATGCATCCATGCGCTTGATCGCAAATCTTCAATGTCAATCTCTAGCTTGATAGCACCCATGACCCTTTGCCCCTCCTTGATTGAATCCTTGAATCATCAAGCGACTCTCAGAAAGTTCTTCAGGTGAGATGTTGAGCTCCTTCATGGTGTGAATAGGCAAAATGTTAACTCCAGATCCATCATCTATCAAGATTCTATTTATCCTCTTCTCAAGCGTGTGACCCACTATATATAAAGGACGATTGTGCAGCATTTTTCCAAGCAAAAGATCGTTATCTATAAATGTGATTTTTGTATCACATGCGTGAACTTCTTAGAGAGAGGGCTCAGAAAGCTTTTCCGGTGATAATGAAGACAATGTTGATTAACTTTCATTCTTTGATTTTTCATTGGTATTAAAGCATGATGCCTTGATGTTGTTTCAAGCAATCTTCTTGTAGAACCCACTTGGTAGGAATCCCTCCAAAGTCACAGGATGTTGTGGTTCCTGGTGGTACTGCACCTTTGCTTTTGGCTTCTTTGACTTCTCAATATGTTTTTGCTTTCTTGGTCTTCTCACTATCTTCTTTCTTGCTGATTGTTTAGATGATTCCTTTCATGGACTTGTGTTGCAGCGTCTCTGCCTAGTCCCCAGAATCCAACCCTCATCATCAGCTTCATCAACTTAGGTTTTACCTTGCTCCAATGGTCTTTCTTCTTCGTGCTCTCCATAGTTGCATATTTGGGTTGGATCAAGATATCCAAAGGTGATATACATTTTATTAGAACTTGCTTATCATACTTAAGAACAATTTTCTTCTGATCAGCCAGCTGTATAATTTTTTTCTTGAACACAAAACACTTCTCAAGAGGGTGATGCACAAGTCGATAATACTTGCAGTAACTTGGGTCTTTTGTTCTTCAAGCTTTATTGGGTCTCTTCATCTCTAGAAATTCAATGAGTTTTAACTCAAGTAGTTCATCAAAAATTTCAAGAACATCAGAATCGAGGAAGGGGTATACCCTTTCTTACATTTCCTTCAAGGTTAATTTTTGATTTTGATTGTCTCGAGAGAAAGTTGTTTTCACACTCTGCTTCTTTCTCACCTTTGTAGTAAATTTCATAGGCATCGACGTTCATGGATTCTTTGTTGTCACTCTTGGTTACAAACTTGCTTCATCTTTAGGGTTCTTGCTTGTCCTTCCATTTACGAGGGTCAAAAACCAGCATCACTCCATTTCCAGCCGAAGATATGCTCAACTATATATCATGAGTACAAGTAGCCAGCTCTTCAAAAGACCTTGGCTTTACTCCTTACAAGATGTAGAGAAGTCCCCAATATATTCCTTGGATACACATTTTTATTCTAGAAGTTTCATTAAGTCTATCTTTGTAGTTCAAACTTGAATTTTCTGTCAATTGATGAAATCGATAACTAGTTCATCCTTCCTCTGGGGGTATTTATGAGTTCCACCATGCTCACAGTACGCCTTGTGTTGTAGAAGTGATTAAGGAACTCTTTCTCCAGTTCCCCCCAACTATCGATAGAACTAGGCTCAAGATCTGTGTACCAATCAAAAACATTCCCTTTGAGGGAGCGGACAAACTATAACAAGGTAATCCCCATAGGTTCCCGCATTGTTATTTGTTCTGATAAAATGTGCAATATGTTGCTTTGGGTTTCCTTTGCCTTCAAATAGCTAAAATTTGGGAGGCTGATAACCGACGAGCATCTTGAGGCTATCAATTCTTGTGGTGTACAATTTTGTATGCATGAGAGAGGACTTGGAAGTAACTTCATACTTGTTCTTGATAGTCCCCTCAATGAACTCCTTCAGCTGCTCAAATGGAATCATCCCTTCAGAAGAAACTAGAATTTTCTTAGTGGGTGATGCATGTTTTGTAGGAGCTTCAGTCTCTTGAACTTTTGGAGTCTTTCCAGGTGCGTGACTAGACTGTCCTTCCACTAGGCTGTCCGTCTTGTTCATCAACTTCTCAATCTAAGCATCTTTATTTTCCACGTACTTGGTTAGGTATTCAATTACCTTCGTCAAGTTCTCTAGTTGTTTCTCCATAGATGAAGCATCTGTTACCATCACTTGTATGATTGTTGGGGATATTGGAGAATAGCATGAATTATCACATAAACTGATCTTTGACGAGCTCACCTTATGTGGTGTGAATGGAGAAGACCTACTGCTCGAAGTATTATCATCTCCCTTCGCATTAGAGTTCTTGGATCCAGAGAGGTCAAGTAGAGTTAGAGTCTTCTTGATTCTTTCAGCAACATTGCTTTCTTCTTTTGATATATTGGTAGAGGATCTTTCTCCTTTTGGGGATGAAGATCCAAATATTGGAGTTGATGCAGACGACACTTGGAGAGCTTGCTGTCCCATCATCCTTGATTTTCTTCTCTGACTGGCCCAAAACTTCCGAAAGTAACAACGAGGATGCTTTCCACCTCGGCAGAGAACTTGGAGTCAGCAGTCTTGGGGAAAGTTGATTTGGAGCTAATCTTCTTTGAAGTCAGCTCGATGTTCTTGATCTTTGAAGATTGAAAAGATGAGATGAGAGGTAGAAATTGTCCCACTGGGCATGCCAGAATTTTTAGACAATAAAATCTCGCGCCGAAAAAATAATAATCAAGACAGAAAAATATTACAAAAATCGCAGTATTTGTTTCAAGTATGAGTGTTACAATCTCTATTAATCCTCTGATATTTCCTTTCAAAATATAAATTCAAGGGTTTTTGAGCTTGATCTTGAACTTGATTTGTACTTGAATTCAAGGGCTTGAATTTTTAAATCTTCGTCTTGATCTCTAAAACTTGTATAGAAATACTTGGGCGCTTGAATGCTTGTAGCTTGTAGAGAAATCTGCGGCATTTGATCCACGAGCTCTCTTTGGCTTGTTGTTGGAATTCAGGTCCCTTTTCTGAATTATGAGACCCTTATTTATAGTTGTAGGATGGAAGAGTTGGGATAAAGACGAACTTATTTCAATCAATCAGATTTAAGTTAACATGACGATATTTGATTGGTTGAAACATGTCACTTATACACGTGATGCATTTTCATTGGCTTTTGATTTGACTAGGAATATTGTGTCATTTTGACATGTGGCATGATCCTATTGGCTCTTTTATTTGACTTGGCGTGATACGTCATTTGACATGTGGTGCCAATTTGGGCTTCTAGGAAGATGACATCTTGGGCTCAATTAAATTGTGCTCACCGTTTATAGCCCAATTTGATAGACTAGCCCAAAGAAATTGGATCACTAATTAAATCTATATTTATTAGACTCAAATGATTAATTCAATTACGTTAATCCATAATATTTATTTAAATTAATATATTTTAAATTTAAAATGATTTAAATTTCTTACAAATTTAAATTTAATAAAATTTAACAGTATATCGTTACACTTCTATAAAGTAAGCATGACTTCTCCCTTGCAGTTGGATGCTGCTGAATATCTTGGTGCTGCATGTCGTTGTCAAGTGCAAATGTTCCATAGGAACTATTTCTCCATTTGATTTACATGGTACCAGACGTGGATTCACGCATAATCATTGGCCGATGTGAGAAGAATCGGTGCTCTTTAAGCACTTTAACTTCCCAATCCCAACCATTGAGATTTTGACTAACTCATGTGATATCAAGCCTTTTGTTTTTATATTAAATATCTCTTCTTGGAGTCCACCATTAAACACTAAATTAAGCTATGATTCCCTCAATAAAGATTTTGATTATGATGACCAAAATCTTGACATGCCACGTTTGTCTGCGTTCCTTCTTTTCTCTTTCAAACAAAACAAGTGGTGCACTCCATCAAATATTTTTTAAAATAGACAATGGAATTCGAGATAACATAAATATAATTATCATATGAATCACCACTTTCATATGACCTTGGAAATAAGTTATTTATATTGAAATTAAATGTAAAACATATCATGACATTTTTCATTTTGAAGAGATTGTCCTTGCTCTCTTTTCTTTTGCGCTTTTGTTGCGTCCATTGTTCCAAGTAGGCCTAGGCACAAAGTCAAGTTCGTTTGCGATCTAATTCACATGTAATTAGCTTGATTTGATCTGATCGAATTAAAATTTGAATTCAACTTAGCTCATTTCAATTGAGTTGCTTCATATCTGTATTGATTATTTTAAAATTAAAATTCATTTATTAATTTTAATTAAGTTAGTAAAATGTTAATTCAATGATTATTATTTATAATTTTATACTTCTTTAATTAATTTGATATAATTAACTATTTTACTAAAGTTGTTATTTAACATATTTTATGAGTGTTACGAAATATAATTAATATTTAAAATTTCAAATTAAAAAAAACTTAATATTGTACAATTTTTTTTAAAAAATTTCTGTTGCTTTATTTTTATTTTTTATTTTTTTGTGAAAAATTCTATTTTATGTTCAGTATTAAGTTAACGACATTTGAATTGGATTCTAATTTAGAATATATTGTATATAATTCAATCAAATTGAAGAATGCAATGACCAATTTAAAATAGTAATGCATATGTTTCAAATCAATTTATCATAACTATATTTTTCTAATGACATAGTACTACACAGAACTAAATATTAAGCCGACTCAACTTGGCTAGGACTTAACTCGACTCGATGCTCTGAAAAGCTCGATTGAAGGATTATGGTTTGAAACCAATGCTCTTTCAACAGAGGCTAGTATTTTAAGTCATGAGACACGTAATAGACATCATTGGGCTATACAAGAAGATGCTATTGAAAAAGAAATAAAAATCCTCATTATTTCCGTACAAGAAAAATTATTTGAAGGTGTAAAGATGAAGCTAGTATTGAAAGAAAAAGTGTTCACCAAGAGCAAATTTTTAAAAATTTTAATTGAAGTGCTTGATTACGAGTATAAAATATACAATCAACTTTGAGCCATTATTCAAAATTATAGGTTTTAAAGAGTATGAAAAATTATTTATTTACGATACTACTCTACCACATACAAACGAGAAATTGTAGTTGAATGGGGCAAGCAAGACCAAGTATAAACCAATTAGAGAAGCAATTTTTAAAGGCTAGAATAGTTATTCAAGGATACAAGAAGAAGAAGAAAATATGATGATGATATTTCGAAGATGTTTAACATGTAAAAATTCAAATTGACCTTGGATCCCGTTGAAGAGAAATTGAAGCTGACTAAAAATGACACCCATAATTTTGTTGAGACTACATATTTTAGAAAATTTATAGGGATTCTAAGGTACTTGACTTCTACAAGACCTAATATTATTTATGGAGTCAGATTAATAAGCAAATTTATGAAATCTCCACGTCAATCCTACTTGCAAGCAGCTAAGAGAATGTTGAGATTCAAGGTATGCATTCTTATTGTATATTTTATTCAAAGACTAATAATAATAGTCTTGTTGGATTCATATACAGTGATTGGTCTGGTAATATGATGCAAATAAAAGGTAGTTCTGACTGTATATTTTATTTGGGGTCTGGTGTATTTTTTTGGTATTCAGAATAACAACAAGTTATTGCTTTGTCACCAACTGAAACAGAGTACATGACTACAAAAAGTAGTGCTACACAAGCATTATAATTGAGAAGGATGCTTGAATTTTTTCAACACAACCAAGATAATCCAACAAAAATATTTTGTAATAGTAAGTCTGCGTTTGAGTTAACAAAGAACTCATTTTTTCATGAACGCAACAAACACATTTACATTAAATTTCACTTTATTTGTGACTTGGTTCAAGATAAGGAGATAGTTGTTGATTGTTGCAGGACTGAAGAACAAAGTTGATGATATTTTCACAAAGCCATTAAAATTGGAGTTTTCATAAAGTTGAAGAAGATGTTAGGCATGACCAAGTTTGAGAATCTTGTTTCAAGGGAGGCTATATAGGAAATATACCAATAGTAGAAAACCTAAGTTGTTTAGAATTTGATATTTGGTATTTATTTAATTTATATCTAGTTAGAATTTGTTAGTCGAATTTATATTGGAATAAGTTTTCTAGTGCTAGTTTAGTTTGACTTTCTAGTATTATATTTATTGGAGGCTCCAATTTACTGATTGATGTTGGAATTAGGGTCAAAAACTAGATTGTTCACTCCTTGTGCTCGAACCCTTCATTTTCTTTGTAATGGATTGAATACTTAGCAAACAAAAAATGAATAGTAGTACAATAAATCAATTCAAAATCTCCCAATACATAAAAGAAGAAAACAATAAAAACTAACAAACTAGAAGAGTTAAATACCACAAAGGAAAAAGAAAAGAAAAGAAACACTAGTAATTGCTACATGCATGCGTAATCTCAATAACATATTATTGAGAAGATGAAAATAAACAAGAAATTTGTAAAAGCCTAGATCAAGCTGCAGAAAAAATAGTCACAATATTCTTCGACCCTTCAGCGTCAAGCTTATCGTCCTCCAAAAAAAAAATTTAAAAGTAACCAAAAAAACATATACGGTGAAATAGGTATGTTTGTTGCTTAGCAGAGACAGATCTAGAATGGATTTTATGAGTTCAACTGAGTACATTGTTTTTGGCTAGAAATATGTATACATATGTGCCCAAAAAAAATGTATACATACAATAAGATCACACTCGTTACATGACTCTAGATTTTAAATTCATCTTTCCGCTCATGACGCGCCTGGTGGATTTTGGTGGCCCATACCAGGACTATGTCCTGGACCGCCGTAATCTTTTCCAATTTCATACTTCTTGTAGCGATTGAACGAAAATATATCAGTAGAAGGAGGCTTATAAGGTGGATGAAATTTCATAACAACTACTCTTGATGCAGCTATCAACTCACATTGTTGTAGAACAAGGAAAAGAAACACATGAAAAATAATGCTTTTCTTATATGATGAGGCCATAATTTTTTAATTTCTTTTTTTTTTTGAAGATTCTTCTTTGCAATACAAAAGAAATTAAACTAAACCCTAGAAAATTGACATTAAGAAATGAAATCAACAAAGGCTGCTATTTAAGCAAGTTTGAAAGGTCCCACAACATGGCCAGATTGGTTTATTATAAATTAAAACCAAGAAAAATTAAACTTTATTAATTAGTGAAAATCGATGGACATGGTAGTGCTTGTCAGATGTTTGTTTATTTATTTATTTACGTAATTAAATTACTCATATCAAAAGTCTAAAAAGAAGCTTAACATGCGAATATTTCCATTTTGGGCAAGTTTAACATTTATTGACTTGTACCATATTCATACAGCTTTGCCGTAGCCACTCATTGAAATTCTAATCGACCTTTTTAGAAAGCGCATTAATTGGTATGGCCTTTGATTAGACATTGAAAAATCTTCTTTTACTTTAGCAAAAAGAGAACTGTTCCAAAATTATTGTCTCTTAACTCTTTTCAAACTATATTCTTATACTTTAGTTTTTTTTAGTTACTAGATATACTAAAAATAATTACTTCAAAAGAGTTATTAAATTTAAAATTTAAAAAATAATTAATTACTTTTTTTTAACTCTACTCTTAGTATTTAAGTCACTTTGGAATGTAAAAGAATGACTATTGTATGTTTTCAAAAAGTATCTATCAATTAATAGAATTATATTAGTCAGATTGCAATCCCTATTAATTTTTTCTTAAAGAACATACAAACCTTATCCTAGCAAGTAAAAAAGAACGAAAGAAATATCAAGAAACTGCTTCTTCATAATAATGCTCAATTCTCAAGAAATATCTAATAAATATAAGGAACTTAGTAAACTATACATTCTATTTATTCTCTTTGTTCTTTTTTACTTTGTCATGTTTCGCTTTACGAGAGTTAAATTTACTAATTTTTAGAGCTAAATTCATTAGATCGATTCAATATTTTAAATTTAAAATTTAGATGTTCGAAAATTATATGAAAAATACCGTAAGTTGCAATCTTTCTTATATTAATATGATGAAAAATATATTTTAAAATGTTGGATCAAAGTTTATACTCTCGAAAATGAAATGTGACAAATAAAATGAAACAAAAAAAGTATTATTTTTCTTAATAGGCATGAAATAAATTAAAGCAATACGTAAGCAAGTAATTAATAATTTACTTTATGTTTAAAAGTTAAAAAGTCTGCCGTAAGATATGTACAAAGTAAACGGTTGTGTGGTAAATGCTCCTTCCACTAAGCTTATTAAGGATTTGTTGTCTGCGCTTTCAGTATTTTCTCATCATTTCCTAATCCTCAACGTTGTTTTCAACTATTGTAAATATCTGTGTCGTTGTCTACATTTCTATGTTGGTTTATATAAAATTTCATATTGGAAATTGATAGGGAAGTAATTAAGCTATGTATCAAGTGTTTGTGTGAGTTCTTTGGAGAAAATAGCGTGTCTCTGATCCGAAGCAAATAATATTAGATCATGTAATAATATTTGTAGTTTGGCTGAATCAAATAATTAGTATTAGAGCCAATGATTCGACAAAACGAGTATGAAAATGACTGAAAAATGACATGAAGCTTGATTTACTATCTTTACCGGTAGCTTGGAGATGCACACTCAAAAGAATAAGCTAGCCCCATTGGTTTTGATGTCCATAAATACTCACATTGTGTGAACAACACACCGTCAATGTCCAAATAAGCCTGTTAAAAACACTGGTAATTGTCATGTGGACTTAGTTCGAAGTAGAGATAGATGAATGTGTTCACAAAATCCTACATTTAATGTTGATTATAAAAAATGAAGCTGCATATAGAGTGTACGAGTACTTTTTGTGATATTTAGAGCCTGTTTGGTCAAACTTTTTAAATTTGCTTATTTTGAAAAGTGCTTTTTTCAAAAATGGTTATCAAAAAAATATTTTTTGTGAGAAACAGTTTGTGTTTGACCAATAAATTTAAAAAACACTTTTGAGCAACAATTAGTGTTTGGCCAAGCTTTTGAAAAGTGCTTCTAAGTGTATTTTTTATAAAAGTGTTTTTCAAATAAGTGCTTTTGGAGAGAAGCTACTTTTTTTAGCTTCTGAAAAACAACGCTCCTTAAAAGCACTTATTTTCTCTCAAAACATTGGCCAAACAGCTCATTTTTTAAAAATAAGCACTTTTATAAAAAAAATAAGCACTTTTATTCTCCCACAAGCTTGACCAAACAGGCTAAAAATCTTTTGAAGAAAATTGTGCAAGCTTAATTCAAAATAAATAATTTTACACTATATTAAAAGTATATTTGGGCTGATTGAACCCAACAATTTTTGTCCTTTTATCTATCACCAAACTATTTATGACCCATCGAAATAGGCGTTCATTCTCGAGAAACAGGCACATATATGAGTAGTAATTAACATATGTAACAATGCATATACATATCCCTATTAATTAATTACTCTCTTTATTTCAAAATAAATAGTATTTTATTTTAAAATAAGTGTTATTTCACGTTATCGAGAAGACATTAATGATGTATTTTCAATATTACTCTCATTTAAATAAAGAGAATTTTACATAACCAAAAAATTATTAAAGAGCTATATCTTTTTCAAAATATTTATTAAGGATAAGTAAAAATACATTTTACTTTCTAAGAATGAACAATTTTCTTAAGGAATACGTTCAAACTAGAAACACCACTTATTTTGAAATAGAGTAAAGTAAAAAATCATAGCAAAAAATCAAAGACTTGCATAAGTAAGATTCCTTTCTTTAAAATGTACATAGTATTGATTTGTAGACCTCTAAGGAAAAAGGGAAAAAACGAAGGACAACATGGAGAACTAAACACACAGTTATTAGGTACAAGACTGTCATAGATACTAGTAAACTTTAAGCATCTTCTGGTGAAACTAAAGTGATTAAAAAAAATTAATTTAAAAAAGAAGGATTGCTTAAATACTATATTATACCGAGACCAAATAATCTTTGTCCCAGCAATGTAGGACTCCACATAAAGGCTTCCCACTTGATTCATAATACAAAGTGATTATATATTTGTCCAAACGCTCTTCGAGAGAGAAAGAGGTTCTCGTGTGTGTAGAAATGCCTTTTCCTTGCCTACTCTTTTTTTTCCCCTTTGGGGTGGGTTTAGTACAAAGAAATTTTTTTTTTCAAAAAATATGTGAGTTTCTTCGTTATTTTTTTGTGTTTGATATATATATATATAATATATTATTTTAAAATTATTTATAAATAATTCAGACGATTACTATGAGATGTGAAGGTTGGGTGGTGGCGATGGGAGATACAGGGGGGGAGGGGGGGGTTCATTCTTTGACTGCTTCCCCCCCCAAAAAAGAGAGAATTAATGGGAAGGATGAAGATGAGGTGTGTTGGAGGATAGGACGGAAAGATTAAAATGTCATTTATAGAACTAATTTTTCATACTTTCGTTAAGAAAATTATTTTTCTCATTTTTTAAACAACTTATATCCTAGAATAATTTTAAAAAAATTTAACTAATCAAACATTAAAAAAACAAAAAATATTTTGTATCAAACACACCCTTAATCTCCTTGCAAATATCTAAACTATTTAGTGCTAAATTTAAACAAAAAAGAACAAAGAAATTGTTCCCACATCTGTTGGACTTTGTACGGCCAGATCAAATTGTATGTCATATTCCCTTTCCAAGAATGACCAATCCCACCAGCCTAGAAATTCACAATACAAAGTAATCCTAGTTGATGTGTTCTTAATTTTTTTCAAAATTTACTTTTAAAAAAATTGTTCCTAAATTTTTGAAATAATTTAATTTAAATAATCAACCAATCACCTCTAAAATCACTGAATTTCAACCACTGCTATAACATCTGGACAAAGCTATATACAAAATTTGAGGAAAACTAGAGGCAATTTGAACTAGATTTTAGACAACATTTAGACCTGAAATTTGTCACTGCGGCAATGTGTGTACGTCACATAGAAAACAGATATATAAAGTACTAATATAATACAATGGGGGATATACAAATAAAATTACAAATTGAAAATTATCTCAAATTCTCTCCAAATACCTCCAGAATTGATAGGAGAGAGATTGGAGAGTTGGGAGATGAAGAGAAAGTTGGGGAGAGATAAGGAAGGTGTACCATTTCTGACAGAGAGAGGGAGAAAGTACATGTAGAAATATTAGGGTTGGTTACATTTTATCAAAATTTTAGTTAAAATACCATGAGTGGTTGCTAGTTTTTCAAACTCTTAAACCTTGTAACTTGGATATATTATAAGTCCAGATCAATTTTGATGATGCAAGTGTTTTTTTTTTTTTTTCCTCTTGAGTGAACTATTCTCACTCTTGAAAACCCTAAATGTTGCAAACTTATACAAATTCAAATTCCAGATTATTTAAATTGTCATCAACAATCTGTCTTCCTTGTGGTTGTTAGCTTAAAAGTTTACTTAGTCTCTATTCAAACATCTTATATCATCCATGCTTCATATGTTCAGTTTTGGGCGTTTGGGGAGTGCTGGAGGAGTTTCATCGATTGGATAAAGGGTCTTTGATTTCATTATACAGTCGTGAATAATTCCTTTTTTATGAGCTATCTTTTGGAGTTGAATTACAACTAAGATCCGTTATCACTCTGGCCTAGGAATAAACAAAATTATTCAACATGAGAATAAAAGCTTCTTTGGTCATAATAAGATTAACTGTTATATTGGGTATCTGGACTACATATACTTGTATTATGGTTAAGAGATTATTGTATTTTGTATCAATGGGGCATTGGACTGGGTTATCATTTTCTGAGTTGGTGCACTCACCCAAACTTTCACCTCTGTGGTGATGCGGATTTTGGCGTAAATTCCTATCTCGTTATATAGCATAAATGAAATAATTATAAATAAAAAGAGGGAATATAATGTTGAAAAAAATGTTATCTATTCTTTCTTTTAATATTATTTATAATTAGCTTTCAACGAATGGTCAATGAGAAGATATCAAAATTTTCTCTAATGTTACTTTGATCAAATTAAAAGATCTTTATAACCTCTTTATTTTTTTTTTCTCTACTCATTATTGACATTAATATTTCATATTCATTGGAGCCTCTCCATCAAAGACAAAAGATGATTTCTTCATTTACATTAAGTGAAGTCTTCCTTCTTAGAAGAGAGAGAATAGATATCAGAAGAAAAGTACTTTCTATGATATTTTATATTAGTGCTAGTTTTTCTTTATTTAATCTTTGTTAATTTCTATACTCTTTATTTTGTACTAGAATAATTTATTGAATTTTGGGATACACTTATATCGGGTGAAATATCTTTAGGGACAATATCATTGACACACCTCAAGTTATAAAAAATTCTCTATAGGTTTTCGATCAAGTATTTTTCGTAAGATTTTCAACTTTTTAAAGAATATTTTACACTATAATCTTACGGAGAATACCAATTACAAAGAAGATCAAATGATTGATACATGTAGACAAGTGAACGCTCCTTGATTTCATAATTGAAGATGACATCATCATGTTTAATTTTGCATTCAAAAGTCCATGCAATCACAGGGAAGAAAAAGTCATATCTTTTTTATAATTTTATTTGATTTGGTTATTTAATTGTTACTTTAGTTCAAAATTTTAATCTTTCTTAATGACTCGACTTGCTAAAGGTTTGAAAATGCATGTGTCCAATTTTGATAAAAGAAAAATGATAGACAAATATTTATGCAGTTGGCATATTTTCTATTGCTTTGATATGTCTAAATTTTTAGCGTGATACGAATGAAAACAACCATTGTAACAAGTCAACAAAAAAATATGAAAATAATTATTATTTTGTGTCTGGCAAATTAAGTCAACATACTCCTCAATATAGAAGAAGATGCAGTGAAATGATAATTCCGCTTAGCAAAAATAAATTTGATTAATTGGATAATATAATTATCATGGTAATTTTCAAGTGAATCTTGTAACTAATATGTGAAGAGTGAGTGTTAGACTTTTATACCACTTAGCATATTTGTGCTAACAAAGTTAATTTTGTATCTTACACCTAAGTTGAAGAAGAATAATGATCTATTTGTGTTGGTGATTCTAGCTAGAACTGCTCAACTTCTTAGCACTAAAAAGTTCTTTTTATTAAATTCACATATGAAAAAACATTGACGATAACTTATGTGGTATGTGTTTCTAATATCTTAACCAGTTTGATTTTATGAAATTATTAGAGAAAGTTAGGTGAAAGTTTTATTTGAGCTTGACAAGGTGTTAACAAAAATTAAAGTTTTTGTGGGAGATGAGTATTGTAACCATGATTTCTTTGTTCTTAATATTTTAAAAATAAATATGATAGTACTTATGATTAGTTGATTTATTCATATAATTTATGATGCGTTAGAATTATAGTCTGCTCGGTTTATCTTATATTAAAAAATATAAGGTCTTATTTTTAGTATTAATTATGACATCATAGACTTATAGTCTCTCCTGATGATAATATTGATATTAAATATAGTGAATTTTTGTTGTATAGAAATTGTGCAGTGATGCAAAATGGATCTTAGATTCAAGTGAGATGGAATTCACTATTATGAAATTTTGAATTTATTATTTTGAAATTGGTTGGTAATGAGTCTAAGTGGTTAAGAGGCCTCTTAGTTGGTATTTCAATTAAAATAAATTCAACATATTTTGTGCCTATATATTGTAGTTGTCATAGCTGTAACAAAATTAAATTTTTCAATGACTAAAATAGACACATTTATTTGAGATATAATGTAATAAAATAGCTATTATATGATAAAATTATTTACGTAAGCTAGGTGAATTCACATGTGTTTGTTGAAAAGCTTTGTCACATGTGTTTTTTTTACAAGTCGGTGCTTGATTTTATGATATTTTAAAGAATTGCTTGGATTTTATTTTCTTCCACTTTATCTTCATTTTTCTTTGTCAGTGAAAAGAATGAATGAGATAATATATCATCATATTATTATATAAATTGGAAGCCCTCAAGTTAAAAGTTGGATTACCATTTTGCTCTTCAATCTAAAATTATTTTAATAATATTTAATGTACTAAAAAGTAAATATACATTACAATAAATATTATTAGACTATTAAATTAAATAAGAAATCTGTAATTGTCATAATAGAGAATTAATATTTTTATTTAATTTACGTTATTTCACTTTATTCAAGTTTAATTATAATTATTTATCGTAATCTTCATTAGAATGTAAAAAAAACTCAAAGCCATAGTATCATGATTTTTTCTTTCATTTAATTTTTTTTATTTTATTTAAAGATTTATATCTATGTTTTCTACTAAAATATATTGAAATACTATTTGGTTGAAGAGTAAAAATATCGTTTAATATTTGATGGGTATTTTAGTTATTTATTTTTTATTTTATGACTTTTCATATATATATAATGATATTTTCTTAGTTTTTGGTACAATAAAAAATATAATAAGAGTATTGTATAAATCTAGGGCAAAATAATCGTTTAATATTTGATGGAATGATATGTGACTTCCCACTTTTAGTATAATATAATATGATATGATTCAAATATTATTATTTAACTAGATATTTAATTTAGTTTTGATTCAATAAATAATAAAATATTATTATTTAATTAAATATTTAAATATGATATGATATGATTTAGATATTACTATATTAATAGATATTTAATTTAGTTTTGATTCAATGAATGAAAAATATTAATATTTTGTTAGATATTTAATTTGGTTTTGATTCAATGAATGGTAAAATATTATTATTTACTTAGATATTTTTTAATATTTTAATTTATTGTAGGGGCAAAATGATAATCCAACTTTTAAGATAGGGACTTCCCACTTTTAGTATAATATGATGATATCTAGCTTCAACAAGAGTTAAAGAGAATATTTTTTTTTATTTCTATAATAAATTTATATTAATGACTATTGATAAAATATTTGCAGATAAATGACAATTATATAAGCAACTAATATAATTTATTTGGGTGTATATCAGAAAGTAATATCTTGACCTGTCAATTTTGTTTGATTATAAATTACATTTATCATCCGTCAGCAATAATATATCGTTCTACATATATCATCTAATGAATCTGCACAAACTTATATGAGACACACGTGCAATGCACGTATTCAGGACTAGTAATAATTATATGTAATTGTGCTTTTCATTCTCACTATGAGTGATTCTAATGTGAGGAAGCCTATATGTTGATGGAGTTTATGCTGCCAAGTAGAGTAGTTTGTGAGTGTACACTTTGTGATGATATACCAAAAATTCGTAAACTTTCACTTATATTAAATTTGTAAGAATAAGTTTAAGTAGTAATTTAGAAATTACTAATAATATATCACCATCTTTTTATGTTTTAGATAGTATTTTGAGCAAACATTTTTTTCTTATATAAAATAGATGCAAATTCAACTGGAATCAAAAAAGTTCGTGGAAAAGTCAGAAAAAAATCTTGAGAAATGAAGTAGTTTATGAAATAAAAGAAAAGAAAAGACGATGATGTTAAAGACATGAGTTGGTTAAAGGAGTTTACTTAATGCAATTGCTTTAACAAAGCTATTAAATGTGTAGGGAATAATTGCTCGAAATTTTCTTTCACTTCAAACAAGTGGAAGAAACTCTTACAAGAGAGGGGGAGAAAGCACAATGATTGGATGATATTGTAGTTTTTAAGATGATTATATTATTTTTATCATAGGAGATATTACTTTGTCATAAATTGACTATATTTGTGACAAAACATACTCTTTGTCCTAAAAATATTGCCTTTTAATCTATAATATTATTCATTCTTTGACTACAATTTAAATTTGAATTTTATTACAAGTGTTGTTGTCATTAATCATGATTATAGTGAAATATTTTTTTTAGTAAAAATAATATTTTTAGCGACGACATGATAGGTTTCAATTACAAAAGTGTCAGTCATTTTTGTAAAAGTAAAATTGTCACCAATTTATATATTTAGGGATAAAATATTTTTTCATATATAAAAGATTATTTTTAGTGGCAAAATTACTTTTGTTTAACTACCACATATATATAAAACTAACTTTAGAGACAATTGACATCGTCACTAATTAAACTAAAAAAAATAATGACAACTTAATTTCGTCGGTATTAATAATCTTTTTAGTGACGAAATGACACCATCAACTAAAATTTTTTGTACTTTTCTGACAAAAAAGTTTGTCATAAGTACTATGTAATTTGGGACAAAAAATAATTTCTTAGTTGATATAACTTTATTTAGCGACGAAACACTATTGTCTCTGTATATATTTAGTGACTCATGCTTTAGGGACGAGTGATTGGCCCTTTTTTTTGTCACAAAAAGTTTTTTGTGACGAAATATGATGTTTAAGTGACAAAATAATTCATCACTAATAATCGAATTTGTTGTAGTAAAAAAAACATCGAGTGAAATGAGACTTTTGTCCATTTGAGAAGAACAACAAAGATGGTAATCCGATCAATGTGATTGGAGATCCATGAATTAAGTTCATATGGATAATAACAAGTCATTAGTTGATCACATATGCACTATAAAATTATGTTTCTCCTATGATATGGGAATATAGTGTAAAATTGCAAGGCAAAGTGAGGATGAGTTAACTCTTACTCCAATTCATATCCTTTATAAATGGTGTATTGATCTATATAATACACTTGATGATTGGACCTACAAGAGTGTGGAATGGCGTCACTCCTATGAAATTGTGATAAATTTCTGGAGCACTTACATGTTCTATTAGTATAAAACCGCGATAACAACAAAGTTTGTCCAAATATAATATGATAGAATAAGTCACGAGCTTACAAAAGAATTTTTGGTTCATATAAGTTTTAAATTTCACCAATTGTTCTGTAAATTTACTCTTATTTTATTTAAGCCTGATCCATATTCTACATAATATCAGATTCAGTATACTCATACAGAAAAACCCAACAAAATTTCTTAGTTTATTATATTTCTTAATATCTTAAATATACGGGGAATTGTTGAAAAAATATTTTAATCTCTCAAAAAGAAAATGTTATCTATCCTTCCTTTTTAACATTTCATTAACTAGTCTTGAATGAATGAGTAATGAGAGGATATTAAAAGATTGTCTAATGTTACTTTGATCAAATTAAAAGACCTTCATATACCTATTTATTACTTTAATTATTGACATTAATATTTCATATTCATTGGAGCCTCTTCGCCAAAGACGAAAGATGATTTCTTTCATCTTTACTCCTTTCGTTTTAAAATAAGTAGTCTTTTTAGATTGGGCACACCCTTTAAGAAATTACTTATTTCTAGAAAGTAAAAAATATTTTTATCCTTTTACCCCTAATAAATATTTTGAGAAAAATGTAACTTTTTAGTATTTTCTTGGTTATGTAGAACTCTCTCAATTTAATTAAGATTAAAATTAGAAGAACATCATTAATATTTTCTTGATTACGTAAAACATCATTTATTTTGAAACAAAATCAAAAGGCTAGAGTTCCACTTATTTTGAAATGGTGGGAGTATTAAAGTCTTCCTCCTTACAAGAGAGAGAGAAGACATCAGAAATTCTGTTATCGATATTTTATGAGTGTGTTGGATTTTCTTTATTTAATTTTTATTAATTTCTGTGCTTCTAATTTTATATTTTAAAAAAATATTGAATTCTAAAAAATACATATATACCAAATAAAATATCCTTAAAAACAACCATTAACACATTTCAACCTATAAAAAATTTTTGATAAAATTTATGATGACTTATTTTTCGTAAAATTTCCGCTACATGAAACCAAGACATCCGAGAAAACAAATATAAAGTGCTGCAGCAGAGAATCTCTGATTAATATTTTGAAGAGTGCTAGAGACTGAATTCAGATATATAATATTCATTATATCAAAGTTATTTAATTCTTTTCTAGGGGAAAAAGCACAAGCAAATCCTGGTGACAATATTCAATATACCAAAGAATATGCTGTCTCCCCACTAGAAGGTGGTTTAAATTTTAGAACCTTCGAAAACAGTTATATAGGTTACGTTCATATATATGGGGAAAACTTTTTAAAAACATAAAAGAAAAATGTGGGAAAAACTTAATTAGACTTCATAACATGTTATGAAATATGAATTTCTTCTCTCTCTCTATATATATGTTTAAGAAAAATACTGCACAATTATTCAACAGTTCATCTCAAGAATTAGCAGAGAACTTTTAGATATGTCTAAGGGTCGTGATGAATTGGAAAATGCACATCTTTTGATTTTTCATGTGTTCGAAGAGGCATATAAAAATGGTCAAAACTAAATTACAAGTTGCAGTATATTAAAATAAATAGAACTAGAGATTTGCATCTTTTTGTAGTTCATTATTCATATATAATAAGTGGAAAAAACAAAAAACTGAAACTGGCTAATACTGTCGTACTATGTACGATGTTTTATGATTTTAAATAGAAAAAGTTTCTCTCTTATTATGTTACTATAACATTCTGTACAAGAATCTAATTTCCAGTTTAAAATATATTGACGAGATCTTCTTTTGCCCAATAACTTTTGTTTGGAGGAGACTTATGGATATAAAAAGTAAGATGGATGAACAAAATATACGAGGACAATACTAAAATGAAAATCCTTCTTTTTAACTTGTTGTTTTTTCTTTATTATAAAGATAAAAAATCGCTTAACATAGTTTGATCATGTCCTGCATTAATCTAAATATGCACCAATTTTTAAGACAAATAAAATTACAGTGATAGAAGATGTTAAAAGAGGATGAATAGGTCTAAAATTACATGGAGGGAAGTTATTTTAAAAATTCTACCATCTCTTGCAATTGATATAGACTTAACTAAAAATACAACACAATGAAGAAAAAAAGAGGTATATAGATGATATTTACTCATTGGGAATAAGTTTTATTTATATATATATATTTAATTTATTTTCACTTTTTTTTAGTGTGTTGATCACACACAATAAAAAACTGTCCTAAAATCGGTACATATAAATCGAGGGAGGGACAGGATCAATCAAACTAAATCGAGGTGAAATCGGGCCAATCCGTCAGTTTTTCTAGTTTTATTTAATTTACATAGTCAGTTTTTCTATTTTTATTTAATTTATATGGTTTTTTAAACAAAATTTTCACTGTCCCTCGGGTTGTTCGTATGTATTTTTCAGACATTTTTGTATGTAACACGACGGATAGAGTTGGATCTTTTTAAAAAATTAAAAACTAATTTACGGATCCTATCCTTTTGTCATTTTTCTAATCAATTATTATTTTTAATAAAAATAAAAAGAATAATATAGAAATAAATTCATATTTACACTAATTTTGAAAATCTAACAGACAGTGTCATTAAGTCCGTCGAGTTTATGATCAAGATCTGGTCAACTCATTTAATGGATAAATTGATAGAGTACCTGATTCTGTCCGTCGATTTGTCTAATTAATTTGAACCAGATTGCGAAAAAAACCCATTTCTCTCGTTTCTTCTCTCTCTCCTCCTCCTCTGGCGATTATCGCCTCACAGCTGCCATCAGCAATCCCAGATCACCGGTGTCCCTCCATTAACCTCCCAGTACCCTGTCGTCCGTCAACCGTCGTCCCTTTGCCGCCCCTCCTTCTTTCTCATTGTCTTATCCCCATATTTAAATGTTAGAATTTTTAATTGTTCATGTTATTGTTAAATTAAAAAATTAGTATGCTTGTTCAATTATTGCATTGTTAATGTTATTGTTAGATTTCATTGTTAATGTTGTTTGTTAAAATTGTTAGATTTCATTGTTAATGTTGTTGTTAGAATTGTTAGATTTCATTGTTAATGTTATTGCTAAAATTGTTAGATTTCAATGTTAGATTTAGTTGAATTATTTATTGTTAGAATTGTATTGCTATATATATTCTTGTTTGTTGTTGAATATTAAAATGTATTCATGTTTGTTTTTGAATTCGTTTTAAATTGCTTGTGAATTTAGAAAATTTGAAATTTAGAAGCAAAATTAGAAATTTAAACTTATACATTTGACTTACTTTTGGACTAGTGATTGAGTTAGAAATTGAAGCTTAGTTATTGAGTTAGAAGCAAAGTTAGAAATTTATAATGGATAAATATGAAATGAATTTTTTAAAATAAATACAAAGTTAGATCAATTTATCAAAACATAAGTTAAAATAAAATAAATTTGTTCATTAATTTAGTGCTTAATATAATTTTAGTAATTAATCATTAAATACTAAATATATAATTACATCAAAACTCAACTTACTTTTAGAGTATGATCCTCAGATAATTATTAACTATTAAATAATAAAATTAAATTATTAATATAAATTAATTAATTTAAATTTATAGATAATCTAATTTATAATTGAATATCTATATTTTTGTAGATGAATTATCATTTGAGGATGTATAATAAAACTAATAAAAATCGTGAGGCGATGAGAGATTAATTTTTTAAAGGTGTTAAAGGATTTATTGAATAAGGAACAAAATTATGCTTCTTGCTTGGACCTGATGGTGGAACTGGCATTTTTTTTTTTTTTTGGGGGGGGGGGGGAGGGGGAGGGGAAAGCGGCCCCTTTTGCAGCATGTCTACACTTACCGAACTAGGTAATCTAGTCATATAGCTTTCTTAGCACAAAGTTTAGCCTGCTTGCTCCACCTAAATAACTACAGCCGGAGAGTCAAATAGGATGGAAAGAAAGAATCTGAGGTCGGGTTGGACAAACTTTTTCATTTTATCTAGTGAACATAAACTTCGAGTATGTATCAGGCGAGACTATAACTAATTCCATTTAGTGGGTAGGATGGTCAACTAAGTGGACGTCCCTATCCTCTTCAACGTGTCCTCGACAATCTAGCGGTTCTTCGATCTCCACTTTTGGTAAAGTGTGTCTACACTCCTTAAACTTACTTGACAAGAAATTCTTTCTTGCGAACGAACATAACCCTTACACACGCCTAGGAGCACCCTTCCTGTATATCTATAAAAGACCCGAGTAGGCGAGTCGAGGTGAGCGGTTCAAATTGGTTGAATCTTTCTCAATCATCCTAGCCGGAACTTGTATGTAGCACTTGTACGGAGCAATGTCACTTTACTCTTTTCAAATTAAAGGTTTGATTAGTTTTCCTTGTACGTAATCCAGTTGCATGAAATTTTTTATATCAAATAAAGTTATAGTTCATATCTATCATAATGGATTTAATCCTGATATTTTGTGTGGACTGATTGGGTGAATGGAATATTTTATAATTTAATTATGGGTGCATGTAGTACGTTTGCATATGATCAAAATAGTGTTCAACGTGATAGGGTGCATGATGGTCAATGATACTTTCCGGATACAATATGGGATGAAATCTGAGCAGTATTTTGAAGAAACTCCAAATGAAGAAGCAATGCGCTTCTATCAATATTTAGAAGAGGCTAGTCATCCACTATGTGTATGGAGTTCACGTTCTATGTTGTTTATTATAGTTAGACTAATCAATATCAAATCAGATTGGAGTGATCCTTAAGCTACTATGGTCTCTGTGTTTGGTCTTTTGGGTGAACCAGTTAACCTTGAGTTGTACATACCTAAGAATTTTTATCAAGCAAAGACATTTATTTTTAAGTTAGGATTGTCGTATGATAAAATTCATTATTGTGAAAATAATTATATGTTGTTCTATAAGAATGATGGTCATCTAGAAATTGTAAATTTTGTGGACATGCTCATTTTAAGGAGGCTCCTGTTGGAAATATGATTTCAGTTAAGGCGATGCATCATTTACTTCTTATACCTAGGTTACAGAGGTTGTACACGTTGATAAGTTCTGCTCCTTATATGTGATAGCATTATGAGAATAGAAGGGCTCCTAGCGTTATGTCTCATACATTGGATGGAGAAGCTTTGAAGCATTTTGATATAATTTATCCTGATTTTGCAAGTGAACCAAGAAATATTAGATAAGGCTTGTGTACATATTGTTTCACACCATTCTCTATTTCTGCTGCACCCTTCTCTTGTTGGCCTGTATTTCTTACTCCATATAATCTTTTACCAGAAATGTGTGTGACAAATCTCAATATATTCCTAAGTTGTATTGTTCCTATCCTCATAATTCAAAAACATTGATTGACGTTTATCTTCAAGAATTAATAGACGAGCTAAAATAATTGTGATCTGAAGGTGTAGTGACATAATATATATCAATTAAGCAGATTTTTTTTGCGTGTTTCCTTAATATGGACTATTAATGGTTTTCCTATGTTTAGAATGTTGTCTGGTTGGATGACTATTGGAAAGTTAGCTTGCTCGAATTGCATGAAAAATTGTAAAATATTCACTTTAAAACATGATCGTAAAAATTCATGGTTTGATTGTCATCATTGGTTCTAGCCAATAGATTATGATTTTAGAAAAATAAAATATGCATTCAGAAAGAGTAAGTTTGAAAATGATCCGCCGCCTCCTATGAAAATAAAATTTGGGAAAGAGTTTGTTAGTTTGGCTAAGGTTACAGAAGCCACACCTTCTGGACTAACTAATATGATGTTGGACATAATTGGACTAAACAGAGCATATTTTGAAAATTATCGTATTCAAATGATAATTTTCTACAACTTAGTCTTGATGTGATGCATATTAAAAATTATTTTGATGATTTATTCAATACAATGATGAGTATTAAGGGTAAGAAAAAAGATAATTCAAAAGTCAGAATGGACTTAAAGGAATATTGCAAGAGAAACGAACTATGGTTGCAGAAATCCCACAATAATAAATTATTAAAGCCCAAGGCGAGTTTTTCATTCACATTGGATGAGAAACAAAAGATTATGAGTGGGTTAAGAATTTGAGGGTGCCTAATGCTTCAAATTTGGAAAAGTGTGTAGATGAGAACGAAGGAAAGTTGTGTGGTATGAAAAGCCAAGATTGTCATATTTTCATGAAAACTTTGATTCCTATTGTATTTAACTGTCTCCCCTACAAGATATGAAAATCAATCACAGAAGTAAGTTTGTTCTTCAAAGATTTGTGTTCTTATACTTTTTGGAAGGGTAACTTAAAAAGAGTAGATCAGAATATTCATGTGATTATAACTAAATTGGATAATATCTTCACATGTGGCTTCTTTGATGTGATGAAACATCTACTAATTTTCCTTGTACCCAAGGAGCCCCTTGGTATACCAATTCAATACAGATAAATGTATCCATTTGAGAGGTAATGATTCTTGCCTAATATACCATGAATGAATTAATTTATTTTTTGTTAACTTATTACTAACTAACATCATTATACAGAATTATTAACAAGTATAAAAGAACTGCCAAATAGAGGTCTAAAATTGAAGGATATTTGTGAAGCTCATCTTGCAATTGAAAACTGCTCATTTTTATTCTTAGTTCTTCATGGAGCAAGTTCCAAGTATGAGAAACAGGTCAACTCGCAATGATGACAGCGATAGTGATCCTAACTGTTATCCCCCTGACTAGTTGACTCGGCTAGCGTGCAACGGTGGCAAGGTTGTGGGCATGTTGTCCTTGTCACTTGAAATACACAGGGGCATAATCAACATGCAACATAATAAGATGGCAACAAGGTATTTTCAAAGCTAAGGTGTGCGCAATGGCACCAAGGCATGGTAGTGAAGTGGCAAGTGAGGGCCAGGGACTTGAGTGTGGCAACGCACTTGACAAGGACTTGATAAGGTATAGGCAAAACAGTGTCACAAGGGCATGACATTGATATGCAAGACAAGCATTGGGCCAAAAGACTAGCATGGCTAAGGTAGGAAGGCGTAGGTCATTGGTTCCAAGACAAGGCAAGGCAGTGTGCGGATGACATTGATATTAGCACTGACAAAGGGCATTGAGCGAGAGCAATTCCCAAAAGTGGTGCACAAAGTTAGATTGCAGCAGGCACATGAGCTACAAAGTTAGTTGGCCAATACAGGCACAAGCAGAAAATGGTTACAAAACTCATGCCATGCACATGGCAGGCTGTTAGGCGGTTGAGCCTTGTTTGAATTTGGTTGTGACTATTTCTACGCTCTTGTTTTTGAATTATTTTGAATTTCCCAAGCATTTATAGGTTCTCAACTGCATAGTATACGAGTAGGCTGAGTGGACCGGGTGTTCTATGAACAATTGCCACATGTCGACAGGGGGCTAAGACACAAAATTATAAGTGTGCAACCTGCCTTCATGGGTAAAAATAGATTTTGTAATCAAAGTATTTGGGGTAATACTTATGAGGGTAGAACCTAAGAAGATCTAGGGAGATCTTAGTACCTAGTGTGGTACGAAATTGTAAAGTGTTCTTATATTCACTTAATAATACAAGTTGGGAATCATGTTTTTTGTAAATTGTTTCTTGTTATTTTGTCCCTTATAATCATTTTCTTCCACAAATTGTTGTATAAAAATTACTAAGTGTTTGCCTCCATTGTTGCTTTCTTAATTTGAGTTTTGAACAAAACAGCTTAAAATTTGGCTAAGTGTTGGAACAAGCCGAGTTGGTAATGTGGCTACTATGGAGGGACAAATCTCATACTTCCGAGTGGTCAAAAGTGCCCCTATGAAAACTGGTATCAGAACCTTGTTGTACGTGACTTGGATAGATGGTGACCAACGCTGAACTACGGTAAAAAGTAGCACGTTTGGAGGCCCTTATCGGTGTGACGGATGAGGATGATAATGATCTAAGTCTAGTAGATTTCATGACCCAATTACATGGGCTTAACAAGGAACTGATGCAGTTTCGCGAGCCTATGAAGAGCCAACTGGCTTAAATGCTGAATTTTTGTGAGGCTGCTAGCGCACTCAGATGGAGGATTTGAGGAAGGAAAATAAGTTTTTAAGGAGGGTTGTTGGCAACGTTGAAAGGCAAAAGGCGTCAAATCGCCCCAAAGACAAAATTTTAGAGCTTAAAGAGTTTGATGATGCAAGAAATGTCAAGAAACTCGAAAAATTTCTGTAGGATATAGAGCAGTACTTCTATGCTGCACATCTTTCGAACGAAGACAAGATGTCCATTACCACGATGTACCTGGTAGATAATGTTAAATTATGGTGGCGTACGTGCATGACAGTCGATGTTAATGCTTAGAGTCTGAGGATTGACTCATGGGAAGTGTTGAAGAAAGTGAAGGATCAATTCTTTCCTTGCAATGTAGGCTGGATTGCTAGTGACCTTCTGAAAAACTAAGGCAAACTGGATCGATATTTCATGCCATGATCCTATGCCCTGGGAATGGCCGGCACTTAGACCACCTAATGATCCAAGCGACTCGTGGCCTGACTTACTACTAGTTGAGAATACAATAAAGTATAGCGAAAGTAATAATTGTAATGGGCTTAATAATTAAAATAAGATTTATTAACTACAACTGAAATCAATGTTAATAGTAAAATTATGGACTCAACTCTAATTAATCTATGAAGTCTCTATAACTGAAGAATAGGTGTCGGGACAAAGCTCCCACGGGTACCTTAAGATCTATAAAATAAAATAACTCAATAAGACTGGGACTCTCCGAACATAGGAGGCCTTACTAGCAGCTGGATGAAGTGAGATCCTAACGAAGCATCTGTTGTTGATCTTGTCTCCCTGAATCTGCATCATAAGAAGATGCAGCGCCAAGTGACTTCAGTACGTGGAATGTGCAGTATGTAAAATGGATGAATGCAACAACAGTTAAGCAAGAACATTTGTGCTAAAAGGATAAACATAAGTATAATAATGTGTAAAACAGTTATGCAACAAAACTGTACATCAAACAATCTCTAGAAAATACATTCATAAATGTATAACTTTAGTTGGGAGTTTCTCATAACCGACATACATCATGAATGAGCGCATGATGTCCAACTTCTTTCCTAAGTCGGGAAAGTCATCCAAAGCCTTGACAGGGTAGAGGAAGAAACTAAAACTGTGGATCCAAAAGTCCTTACCGGGGACTGTTTGAGGAGTCACTTGATCTAAAAACACGATCCTATCCTACGCTGGCTACGTAATACCAGGGCTCACCAGTTATCTGAACTCTTCACCCGACTCGGTGCTAAATAATCATCCCAAAACTATGCTCATATAAATGTGCCTATCTTTGACAGCTGAAACATCTTTTATAAAGCACTTTAGTTATAGATATAATAGATGTTTTAAAAACTCTTGTTGAGCCTTGGCTCAAAATCTCTTTACTTTACTCATGAGCCTTGGCTCAAAACTATACTTTGAAAACTTGTGAGCTTCTATGCTAAAAACTTTTAATTTTCAAAAGTAAGACTTTACTTTAGCTTTTGAAAATCATGCTATAAACTGTACTTTCTTTCTAAAAATCTCTTTATGAAAACTTTCTTAAAATCTACTCAACTTTACGAAAAAAATGCATTTATCTCATAAAATGCTTTCAAAAATAATGACTTTTTATGCTATTGAGTTCATGGGTAAGAGACATGAACCATCATCAAACAATCAAGAATCAAGAGATATCTTCAATAAACATCAAGAGAGTAATGATTAGCAATCAAGAGAATGCAATAGATATAATTCAATATGAAGAATTCAATAATGGGCAATTCAACATATAGAGACGAAGACCAAATCAAGAATTGGGCAAAAAAACTTAGCTTTAATCTGAATAAACTCATCACTAGATGTAAGGCATGAGGAAGAATAGAATTCCTCACTTGAGTTAGCTTACATACCTGAAAAGATGAACTTAGACTTTTAATTGAAAATCCTTAGGTTGAAGATTAAGAATCTCTAACCTTCCTTGAGACCTTGAGAGCCTAATGATCTTGAACTTACGTTGTTATGAGAGGAAATAAGAGTTTATAATAATAAAACACTTAAATATACACCTTAGGAATCCCAAAACATTCTAGTTTAGGCACTTAAATATGAGAAGTTACTAAAATACCATTTGGAACTCGTCTGGCAAACAGGCCCGTCTAATGGCGATGAGTCATCCACTCGTGGTGACTGAACACGAATCGTGGTGAACCCTCATGGTCACTGGAGTCAAGTTGGTCGGTCTATGATTCTCTTCCCCATGACTCAACAAGTGACACCATATGTCGTGCAGTGACTCGTGGCCACTAATAGTGTCTTGAACTTTCTCTGAATCTTATACCACGCCTCATCAAATACAATTTGTTACATGACGTAACGAGTCATCACTGACTCATTGGGGATGGACTAGGAGATTTGGTTGCTTATAATTGATCATGTCACGAGTCGTGACATCTCATCACGAATCGTGATGTGATCCATTCTATGGAGCTTTTTTTCATTTTTGTTAGTTTTTTGCTTCATGTATGGGATCTAATTTTAGGGACTTTTGGGAGGTCATTACATTATCTCCCCCGGGATCATTCATCCTTGAATGAAGACTGAACTGGACTGATATGTGATCTAATTGAAAGTAAGTAAACTGAACTTAACTGAATTAATGGAATATGCAACCATACTAAGGACTTCAACAACAACTAATGGGACATAAATTGATAATAGTACTACGAGAGGTGGCTGTTATCTCAAGATGATGGCTCTAAATTAGATGAGATACTTGGTCATCATATCTCTTTTAGCTTCCCAGGTAGCTCCCTCAACTAACTAATTCCTCCATAACGCTGTTACAGAAGTGACTTTTTTGTTCCTTAGGTTACGAAACTAACAATCTAGAATCTTAACTAGAAGTTCTTCTTATGACAGATTATCCTTCACCCCCACACTATCCTTAGGGACAATGAGTGAGGGGTCTCCCATGCACTTCTTAAGCATAGAGATGTGAAAAACTGGATGGACTGATACTAGTTCGGTTGGCAGCTTCAATTCATAAGCTACCTTGCCAACTCTCTTCGAAATACGCTATGGAACAATATAGCGGGGGCTGAGCTTCTCTTTCTTCTCAAATCTCATGAAACCCTTCATGGGTGAAACCTCAAGTAAACCCAACCATCTACTGCAAACTCCAAGTCGCTACATCTGACATTGGTATAAGACTTTTGGCGAATTTGAGTCGTCTTCAACCTTTTATGAATGATCTTAACCTTGTTCATGGATTATTGCACTAAGTATGGTCCTATCAACTCTGCTTCACCAATTTCAAACTAACCAATTGGAGATCTACATCTTTGCCCATAAAGAGCCTCATAGGGAGCCATCTGGATACTAAAGTGATAACTGTTATTATATAAAAACTCAATAAGAGGCAAATGGTCATCCCAATTTCCCTTGAAGTCAATAACACATGCTCTCAACATATACTCCAATGTTTGAATAGTTCGCTCTTCCTGACCATCTATTTGCGGATGAAAAGTTGTACTAAGGTTCACCTTTGAACCCAAACCTCTCTGAAATGGCTTCCAAAACTGAGCGGTGAACTGTGTGCTTCTATTTGATATGATGGATAATATAACTCCATGAAGTTTGACTATCTCTCGGATATACAATCTGGCATAATCCTCGACTGAACCCATAGTCTTAACTGGTAAAAAATGAGTTGACTTGGTCATTCGACGTACAATAACCCAAAGAGTCATATTGCCAACATGACTTTAGTAGACAGGTGATAAAGTTCATATTGATCATCTTCCACTTCCATTCGGGGATTGTTATGTTCTGAGCTACACCATATGGTCTTTGCTGTTCGACCTTAACCTGTTGACAATTTGGGCATCTAGCCACAAAGTCTGTAATGTCTCTGTTCATACCATTCCACCAATAAACATCCCTTAATTCATGGTGTATCTTAATGGAACCTGGGTGAATAGAATACTTGGAGATGTGTGCTTCTTCCATGATCCTATCTTTGATACCATTTACATTCGGTACACATAACCTTCCTTGACACCTTAGGACACCATCTCTCCCTTGTGCAAAAACCTGCATCTTCTGCTTGTGAGCATCTTCCTTTAACTAAAGCTAGAGGGAATCTCTATGCTACTTTTCCTTAACTTCTGCACCAGGGATGATTCGGCCCCATTTTGAAAAAGCACACTAACTTCTTCGGAGTCTAGAAGGTGGACCCCCCAAGTGTGAGAGTCTATGCACATCCTTAACCAACTCTCTCCTCCCCCTATACATGAGTTGTACTTCCCATAGATAGCCTGCTAAGAGTATCGACAACTACATTAGCCTTACCTGGGTGGTAGAGGATGCTCATGTCATAATCCTTGAGAAACTCAAACCACCTCCTTTGTCTGAGATTCAGCTCTTTTTGGTTGAACACATATTGCAGTCTCTTGTGGTATGTGAACACATCAATATGCGCACCATAGAGATAATGACACCAAATCTTCAATGTAAATATTACTGCTAACAACCCAAGGTCATGAGTCGGATAATTCTTCTCATGGACTTTAAGTTGTCCGGAGGCATAAGCTATAAATTTACCATTCTGCATTTATACATAATTGATGCGTACTCTGAATGCATCATAATACACAGCAAAATAATCTGCACCCTCTGTTAGGGTCAACACTAGAGTAATAGTCTAACGAGTCTTTAATTACTGAAAGCTTTTCTCACAAGCTTTAGACCATTGAAATTTGACCTTATTTTGAGTCAACTTAGTCAATGGAGCAGCAATAGTTGAGAATCCCTCTACGTATCTCTTATAATAACCAACTAAACCCAAGAAACTCCTGATATCAGTTGGGCTTATGGGTCTGGGCTAACTCTTTACTTCCTCAATCTTCTAAAAGTCAACCTTAATACCCTTATTGGAGACTATATGGCCTAGGAAAGCCGCTGACTTCAGCCAAAATTCACACTTAGAGAACTTGGCGAATAACTCTCGGTCCTTAAGTGTCTGCAGGACTGTTTTGAGATTACTAGCATAGTCCTCCTCATTCTTTTAGTAAACCAAGATATCATCAATAAACAAAATAACAAACATATCCAAATAGTGCTTAAATACTCTATTCATGATGTCTATAAATGTTGCATGAGCGTTAGTTAAATCAAAAGGCATAACAAAATACTCAAAATGACCATAATGGATGCTGAAAGCTGTCATGAGAATATCACACCTCTAACCTTTAACTGATGATACTCCAATCTGAGGTCTATCTTTGAGAAACAAGTAGCATCCTACAGTTGGTCGAACAAGTTATTGATTCTAGAAAATGGATACTTATTCTTGATGGTGACTTTGTTCAACTATCGGTAATCAATACATATTTTAAGAGTACCATCCTTCTTATGCACGAAAATAACTGGATCATGAAGTACTGAGGTGAATGAAACCCTTAACAGTACAGTTTTGGTAGATTCTCTTAGCTAGGACTGACTCATCAACCGGAGTAAAAACCCAAAAAGGATCTAAGAGTTGTTTCGAGAAGATCTCCAACTTAACAGCTACATAAGGAGTCACAAAAGATAACGTAGCACCTGGGTCAAGTAAAGCATATACATCAATAGAGAAGCCTTTTCACATACCAGTAATAACATCTGGAGAGTTCTCCTGATCCTGGCGACTAGACATAGCATACAGACGGTTCTGGTCTCCACCTATTCCTGAAGTAGTGCCTTTTTGGGTAACTCTACCTGCTGAGGGAGTAGACTGAGCTCTGTTACCCCTATTACTCTATCGGGATGGAAAATCCTTCAAGAAGTAGCCTTGTTAGCTGCACATGTAGCATCCATCTTAACCCTAATGGCACTCACCCAAGTTGTCTTACCACACTTAGCACAATGTGGGTGTCGAGGGGTACCCTGAATAGTATTACTCTGCATCTGAGACCTATGATCATTCTTATTACCTGTGGCTGGAGCATTAGTGGTTAACTGTGTAGGTCCAGAGGACCTCTTCATGAAGAAGGACATGTTTCTATTTCTGTTCCTCTATTATGTGGTCTCATTACCGAATAACTTAAACCTCTTACTCTATTGCTCCTCTCTGTACTTCTGCTTATCTTACTCTAACTGCTAGGAATACGCCATAAGTCTAGAAATATCCATATCACTAATTAATAATGAGCCCTTACACTACTTCTTCACGTGCTTTCCCTATCCAAAAACAAACTTCCTCATCCTAGATCTCATATCTGGTACCATCTCCAGAGCATATCTAGATAACTAGATGAACTTAAGGCTATACTCCTTCATGCTCATAGTGCCCTGCCTTAAGTTCACAAACTCATCTACCTTCGCTTGTCTCAACTCCCGAGGGAAAAAGTGGTTCAAGAAAGCTTTCTCTAAATTATCCTAAGTTGTCATAGTTGTATTCTCACCTCGCCTCTGCTCCCACTGATCATACCACACGTTAGCCACATCCTTGAGCTAATAAGGAGTTCAACTCCTTCAATCTCTATGGCATGCATTGACTTTAAGATCTTCCAGATCTTATTAATAAAATTCTAGGGGTCCTTATCTACCTTAGACCCTGTGAATACTAGAGGATTCATCCTCAAGAACTCTCTAATACTTGTGCCCCTGAATCATGGGAACTGAAACTAGATGGTGCTAAGTTTTGATGTCCTAACTGAGTAGCCACCAATTGAGTAAGCATCTGAATAGCCCCTCTAAACTCTGCACCTGAAGTACCAATGCTAGGAGGCTGAGGAACTGGTATCTATGGAATCCTTCCACTAGTAGTCAATGCATCCTGGGGCCCCACACTAGATCCTTGAACTGGAGTGCGTGGACCATTTTGGGTATGCATCCTAGTCTATGGAGGCAGGTTAGTTACGTCCCTTTAGCTAGCAGTACATTTCGAAGGCATGATCTGAAACACATGAATGAATGAGTTAGGAGGAAGTCTTTATAGAGTTAAACTCTATCACAGGATCTAGAGTATGAAAAAAGAGAAGTGTTTCCTAACGCCGCATAGTC
Organism: Datura wrightii; assembly: GCA_035772735.1. NCBI lineage: Eukaryota > Viridiplantae > Streptophyta > Magnoliopsida > Solanales > Solanaceae > Datura > Datura wrightii. The sequence goes on along the minus strand of JASDFA010000006.1, from coordinate 13,668,672 downwards.
TTACTATTATAAATGTGGTGCGCTTCACACCTATAAGAAGAAAACTACTAGACGCAACTTCATAGACATCCTAGGATTCATTGAATCTAAAACTCTAATATCAAGTTTGCCATGCCCTGAGCCTACACCCTGGGCGTGAACCCCACTCAGACTATCTAGTGATCCAAGTGAACCCTTGGCCTGACTTACTACTAGCTGAGAATAAATAAAGTATAGCGGAAGTAATAACTGTAATGAGATTAATAAATTAAAATAAGATTTATTAACTTCAACTAAAATCAATGTTAAAAATTAACATTATGTACTCAACTCTAACTAATCTATTAAGCCTCTATAATGGAAGAATAGGTGCCTGACAAAGCTCCCACGACTTCCTTAAGCAGTGTTAGTACGTGGAATATACGATATGTAAAATGGATGAATGAAACAATTTAAGCAAGAATATCTCTGCTGAAAGGATAAACTGGCTAATATAATCTGACTGAAACTAAAGCTCTGAATGATGTAACAAATATAAGTATAATGATGTGTAAAATAGTTATGCAACAAAACTATACATCAAACAATCTCTAGAAAATACATGTATAAATGTATAATTTTAGTTGTAAGTTTCTTATAACCGACATACATCATGAATGAGCGCATGATGTCCAACTTCTTTCCCAAGTTGGGAGAGTCATCCAAAGCCTTGCCAAGGCAGAGGACGAAACTAAAACTGTGGATCCAACTTACCTGGGACTGTTTGAGGAGCCGCCCGAGCTAACGTCACGATCCTATCCTACGCTGGCTATGTAATTTTAGGGCTCACGATTTATCTGAACTCTTAACCCGACTCGGTGCTAAATAATACTCCTATAACTATGCTCATATAAATGCCTATCTTTGGCGGCTAGAAACATCTTTTATATTAGCTATAGATATAATAGATGTTTAAAAACTATTGTTGAGCCTTGGGTCAAATTCTCTTTACTTTACTCATGATCCTTGGCTCAACATGTCTTTACTTTACTCATGAAGTTTGGCTCAAAACTATACTTTGAAAACTTGTGAGTTTCTATGTTGAAAACCTTTGATTTTCAAAAATAAGACTTTACTTTAACTTTTGAAAATCATGTTATATACTGTACTTTCTTTCTCAAAATCTATTTATGAAAACTTTATTAAAAATCTACTCAACTTTATGAAAATAATGCATTTATCTCAAATTATAATGCTTTCAAAAATGATGACTTTTTGTGCAATAGAGTTCATGGGATTAGAGACATGAACCATCATCAAACAATCAAGAATACAAAGATATTATCAATAAACATTAAGAGAGTAATGATCAACAATCAAGAGAATACAATAGATACAATTCAATATGAAGAATTCAACAATGGAAAATTCAACATATAAGGAAGAAGACCAAATTTTGAGAATTGAGAAAAACCCTAGCTTTAGTCTCAATGAACTCATCACTAGATTTAGGGCATGAGGAAGAATAGAATTCCTCACTTGAGTTAGTCATACATACATGGAAATATGAAATTAGACTTTTACTTGAAAATCCTTAGGTTGAAGATGAAGAATCTCTAACCTTCCTTGAGAGCTTAATGATCTTTAACTAACATTATTATGAGAGGGAATAAGATTTTAGACATATAAAACCCTTAAATAGGCCCTTAGAAATTCCAAAATGTTCTAGTTTAGGCACTTAAAATATGAGAAGTTACTAAAATACCCTTAGAAATTCATCTAGAAAATTGGCTTGTCGAGTGACAACGAGTTATCACACTACTCGTGGTGACTGACCACTACTCATGGTAACCCCTCGTGGTCACTGGGGTTAAGTTGGTCAGTCTCTGATTCTCTTCCCCATAACTCAATACCATGATTCGTCAAGTGACACCATGAGTCGTGCAATGACTCATGGTCACTGAACGTGTCTTGAACTTTCTCTGAATCTTACACCGCGATCATCAGTATGAGTCATTGCATGACGTAATGAGTTGTTAATTGACTCATTAGGGATGGTACTAGAAAACTTGGCTACTTATAATGGATCATGTCACGAGTCGTGACATCTCACCATGAATCATGATGTGATCCATTCTGTGGAGTTTTTCTCATTTTTACTAGTTTTCTACTTCATGTCTAGGATCAAATCTTAAAACTTTTGGGGATCGTTATAATGTTAAAGATTTACTTTCTTGATGCTGGATATAAGTAACTTGTTAGAGGAGGACAAGCTGCAAAATTTTCTTTATGGGTTGCATATGTTGGTACACAATGAACTATGAAGGCATAAAATTAAAGACCTTCCTAGTGCCATTGCACCCGCATATGCCTTGGAAGATTTTCAATTAGGGCAAAAAGATGCTGAAATTTCTTCTTCTACTTTAAATTCTAAAAACGGGAACAAGGACAAGGTGAAGGAATGGAAGAAATATGACAAAGAGCATGTTGTTGAAGACAATAGAAAGGTACGGAAAAATAGGATGTTAGAACTATCAAAGGAAAAGAGAAAACGAAAAAGTTTGTTGGTTGTTTTTTTTGTGATGGATCACACATGGATAGGGACTGCTCAAAAAGGGTTAAACTTGTGAATGCTCTGCTGGCCTAAAATGAGGAAGAAGCTTAACCAAAAGAAGAACTAATGGGTTTTCTTAGCCTATTATGTATGTTAAATAAGAAGCTAATTGATGGGCTTCAAATCAAATCATTGCGGGCAACGAGTCCAAATAGTGGGTTGGTTTTTTAGCCCCCTGACTAGTTGACTCGGCTAGCGTGCGGTAGTGGTAAAGTTGTGGGCATGTTGTCCTTCTCACTTGGCATACACAGGGAATAACCAACAATGAAATGGAACAAGACTCCAATAATATGTTATCAAATCTAAGGTGTGCGTAATGGCACCGAAGCATGGCACCGAAGAGGCAAGTGAGGGCCAAGGACTTGAGCGTGGCAAGGCAACTTGGCGAGGATTTGGCGAGAGCATAACAGTTTCATGAGGAAATGGCATTGATATTCAAGACAATGAATTGGGCCAAAAACTTAGCGCGACTAAGGCAGCAAGACATGGGGCATTAAGGTCAAGACAAGGCAAGGCAGTTTATGGATGACATTGACATTGACATTGACAAAGGACATTGAGCGGGAGAAATGTCCAACAGTGGTGCACAAAGTTAGGCTGTGGCAGGCACATGAGCTGCGAATTCAGCTGGCCAATGCAGGCACAAGTAGGCGGCGGTTACAAAATGCATGCCATGCACATGACAAGCTGTTGGATGGTTGAGCCTTGTTTTAATTCAGTTCTGACTAAGTCTAGGCACCTATTTTTGATTTATTTTAAATCCCTCAACTAGTTGTGGGATGTTGACTGCATAGCATAGGAGTAGGCTGAGCGGATCAAGCGTTCCTATGAACTGGCGCCACAAGTTGGCAGGAGGCTGACACACGAAATTATAAGTGTGCAGCCAGCCTTTACGAGCAAAAACGAAATTTGCAATCAAAGTATTAAGGTAATACTTGTGAGGGAAGAATCTAAGAATATCTTAGTACCTAAGACTGTACGAAATTGTAAGATGTTCTTGTATTTTACTTAACAATAAAAGTTGGGAACCAGGTTTCCTGTAAATTATGTCTTGTTATTTTGTCCCTTACATTCGTTTTCTTCCATAAATTGTTGATTGAAAATGACTAAGTGTTTGCCTCCATTGTTGCTACCTAAATTCAATTTTTGAAAAAAATAGCCTAAAATTCGGCAAAGTGTTGGAACAGGTTGAGTCGGCAAGGGTGTTGACTGCTACGCAGGAACAAACCTTGCACTGCTGAGTGTTCAAAAACACCCTTGTGATACTAAACACCGAACAAATTTAATTTTTAATCAATCAGGTCGAGGTTTTAGAAAACTCACCAGAAGAGATTTGTGCAGTATGGAGATGCAATCAGATGAGACACATGTTTTGCTTAACTGCTCTGAGATTTAACCATATCTTAAGTAAGTGTTGAATTTTCTTATTGAATAACATGATTTAAATACTGAGGGTTAAACTAATGAAAAATCTTAATTTATTGAACAATTATTTTATAAGCCAGTGGGTTAATGATGCCATATCGAGATCTTTCGATTGATTTAAAGACTATGAAGTGTGAAACCTCATGTTGAAGATATAAGTACAATATAGTCATTTTGCTGAAAGACTATACTTTGTTTAACACTATATAGGTTCATGCTGAAAATAGTACTGATGATCATTTGCAACTTGTGAGAGATGTTACACGTGTGCCTAATAGTCAAATTCAATCGAAAAATAAGTACTGTGAGAATGATTTCAAATTTCAAATAGAAATAATTTTTAAGTATAAGAAAACAAATAATAGCGGAGTGTGTGTTAAAGGCGATGTAGACGGTAATGTTCAAACTATTGATTATTATGGTGTGATATAAGAGATCGTGAAAGTTAAGTATTTTGGTTGATTGGGGAAAAAAATAGTAATGCTTTGATGTAAATGGTTTGATCAATCACATAGAAGTACTAAGGTGAATCAACAACATAATGTAATTGAAGTTAAGTATACAAGGCAGTATGATCTTTATGATCCGTTTGTCATTGCATAAAATGTTAAGCATGTGTATTATGCTCCATATCCTTTAGTAGAGATAAGACTAATTGGTGGTTGGTTATAAAGACTAAACCCATGGGTAGGATTGAGATTGATAATGTGTTAGATGTGGCTTACTAAAATGATATGGCAATTATTCATCAAACAATGAATGCTAAGTTAGAAAACAGTTTAAAAATCCTAAACACATATTAGAAGAAGTTTCTGATGATGAGGTAATTGTCATTGCAAATATTTAGGAAGAATCAGATAATGAAAATGAATCGAGTGAGGAGAAAAAAATTAAATAATGATTATGAAATAAATGTGTAGTAAGAATAGGAGAATGGTGGAATGAAATAAGCGAGATGGAAGAATGGGAGGATGACAACTAGCAAGTTGATTTATTTCTTTTAAGCAATTATATTTAATACTTGTAATCTTTTTATATATATTAATATAAACTTGTATGCAGATGTCATCGGGGATAATGATCAAGGTCGTAGTAATAGGAGTACTAAATCGAGTAAGAGTAGTAGGAAAGCACTTAGGAGACCACTAGACTCTAGCGTAACTTTAGGTGGCCTTTCATCTTCTCCCATGTGTATTCTTCTCCACCGGTGTCTTATGTCCATTATGGCACTGGGCATCTCGCACATTTTTAGGGTACATCAACTTCAGTACCTCCATTACTACTTCTCACACTGTCATGCCTACAACATTCCTGCTTTCACCATAGGGAAACCCGACATATTCATTGTCGAGTACTCTTTCCTCAGGTGTCTCATTTCCCTACCTATCTAGATTGCAACTTAGAGATAGTAGCTCTGCATCAGACACACATGATACATCTACTCCATCCTTCAATCAGTCATATAGACTTTCGGCACCAGCACCAACACCTATTTTTGTAAACACGTGACATGTTTATTATATTTTTTGCAAATCTTGTCAAATAAAAAAGAGTGAAAATATTCTCAAAGAGATCATTAAAGGCTTTATGATCGTCCTTATCTATCCTGAAGTGAAATTTCACAAAAGACACGACAGGACATATTTGATCAGTTTAGAGTATACAAATTAGTTATTACTTGGTAAAATTTTGCATTAACTTTTCATTATATACCATCTAATGTGAATAACTTAATATGCACACATTGTATACTTGGATACTATAGTACAACAAGACAATTTTCACGATCTACAAAAGGAAGGCTAGTTCCAGGATGTCCGACTGATTTAGAGATTCTTGAAAAAAAGAAGTCTGATTGGCTTCTACCTCATCTTTACATGGCTCTTCAGGCCTATTAGAGAATGCCAGAATTTCTGGCCAAGTATGAATAAGGAAAGAAGGCTAGAAGGAAAGAAAAAGGTGGCTCGTTAAGCACTGGGGGTGCAAAGAGTCAATGAAAGATAGCTAGGGAAATGGTAAGTGATGTGTTTATGGTAACTTATATACTTATGTAAATTTAATTAATTAAATTGTTATTATATTTTATTTGCAGGAAAAAAATTGGGTCGCAAACCCAATACAGGAGGAGCTCTTTCAGGCTACCCACATAAAAAACAAGAAGAATAAGTCGAATTCAATGAATGGGTAGACCAAAAGGCTGAACAAACCTACATAAGTTTGAAAAATTATATATAAAGGAATAATTTAATGCTAGTTATATACTAACTTTTCTTTTAAATTCTGTAGATTGATTATCAATGGCACTTGTCTGAGTACAGTCACACTTAGCAAGCCCAAGGAAGGTCGACCCGGCTTTCACTAAATGTCGCTACCATATCTAGACTGAGAAAGTGGCTAGGAGGAGACAAAAGAGAAGAGTCTACGACTTAGGCTCTAGGAACTCAATTCGACGGACTAGAAAGTGTTGACTTTTCATGTCAGACCAAAGCTGATGATGATGTTCAAATCGCTACTATGTCGCAGAATATCGAACACCTTATACGTGCCTTGGAAGATGCCGAAGCAAGACAGATTGCTGAAAAAGATCATATACAATACCGTCGAGGCACTAAAGACACAAGTGAATAGCTTCCTCGCAAGTAGCCAAACAAGCGCCTCATTCTCCTCCCACCATGTTGATGAAGACAGTTCTACTAATGATGATAAGTGTGTCAAATGGATATCTTAGTTATTAGGATTGTTATTGTTGAACATTAAAAATAGATTGAAACTTTGTAAAAATTTAAAAATTTTAAACTTTGGTTGACTTTGTAGAATCTTTTAGTGTATCTTTTATATTGAATTTGGTTTCAATTGACAATTAGTAAGTTGTTGATCTTATAGTTGATTTAGGATTGATTTGGCAGCAATTAGTGCTGGAATGTAGTTGATATTGAAGTGATTTTAATTTGGCAGGTGAGATATGTAGAAATTGCAGGTTTCTGCATCTCATTTAATTTTAAAAAATCCGACAAACATGATAAGTTAGTACATCGATTTTCTAAAAAAAATTCAAATGCAATAATTCAAAAAATCGATCTTGTTCTTCAGTTAGTTCTTGAATATGAAAAACACACTGATGGACAGGATCAGATAATTTGAAATTTTTTAAATTTATTAAGAAATATTTTATAGTGTTAAATTAATAAAAATACCGAGTTTATCCCTTGATTTTTCTTTTTTACATCGAGTGGATATTAATAATCCCCATTAAAAATTAAAATAAATCGAGGAATGTCACTCATGGATGAGAAAACAACACCATGTGAAGGTGTTTGACCCTATACCAAGTTTAAAATGAAACAAAGATTTTTAAATTTTTGACTTAAAATAAATTATAAATGTTTATATAAGTATAAATTGTTTGATAAAAAATAAAATTATGAAAAATTAAAAATTAAATTATTATACACAAAAATATTTTATTTTAGACCGACTAAAAAGGAAAATATATTTATGCTAAAAGTTATATTTTTGTCTTTTTTTTTGTATATTAGAAGATGGGGCAGGACATAAGTAGCCATTCAGTAAAAATATTGACTATCGGATGATAGCATATAATCAAAGACATATTATAGCTAAAATGTGTGTGCGCGCGCGGATGCTCATTGCATATAGTTATGTATAGTTTATCTATAGCAAATGTACAATAGACGTATATTTAACATATACGCAGTGTATAATATATATAGACACTAATTATATACATATTATTCAATCATTATACACAAATTATACATGTCTTGAAAAATATCTTTTGAAGGCAACGGTCGGAGATCGGAATCTTCAATGTTGTCATAGTAAAGCTCGTAACTATGCTAGCTCCTCCTAGAAATTTCATCATCTCTGAGAGCTTCAAATGGACTACGAAGAACAATAATAAGGTTAAATAGAGATTTTTCTTCATGAGTATGCTGATTCCATTGAAATTCAAGATGAAAAATGTATCCATAACAATAATCAATCAGACTATGAGTCCCCAAAATGTTGTAAAGATTTTCATATATGAGATCCAATTATCCATGAAATAAGAAAGAGATGAGAAAATATCATCTTCAGCAAGGTCATTGATTCTGGCTACTATTTACCAAGTCTTTTTTCTAAGATGAAAACCATGTTTACGTGGCCCAAATCAATGGCAGATTTTCAAGGGTAAGTGACCACCAGGCCGTCTATGTGAAAGATGGGTCATTCATATAAGTGTTCATATTTTGGGGTGATTTTTAATTTTTTTCTCTCTCAAAAGTATTAGTCTTTAATTTTTACCCTTTAAAGCTTTAAGTAATAAAAAATAGTCGAAAATTCCCCTGATAGTGAAAAACATAAATAGAAAATTTTCATGGCATAAGTTCAGTTAAAGTTTTTGCCAGACATAAGTTCAATGACACAAATTATGCCCCATGACATAAGTTCAATGGCACAAGTTATGTCCCCATGCTAAAGAAATTATACCCAAGGAATAAGTTATGCTTGAAAGCAAAAGAAATTAAGCTTAAGGTATAAGTATGCCACAAAGCGTAAATTCAGTAGTACAAGTTATGCCCCAAAGCATAAGTTCAGTGACACGAGTTACGCTCAAGATATAAGTTCAGTGGCATAAGTTATGCCACAGGGCATAAGTTCAATGGCACAAGTTATGCCCCAAGGTAAAAGTTCTCTAAAAGTTTTTTCCTGCAAATCAGATACTACAAGAACTTATGCGCATAGGAAAACATTCTCTAAAAAAATTGTCTTGCGAAATTAGGTTACAATTAGGGGTAATTTGGGCCAATAAATTTTCATTAGATGAGCAGTAGGGGCAAAGATGAACAGTTGCAATGATAACGTCATCCTATGTAGGGCGACAAGACCACCATGTAGTCTAAATCATATAAAAAAGAAGATAGGTGTACATATACATATATACAAGCCAACAAGGTTGTCAACTGACCATACAATTAGGCCCATACAACCTACACACATGTCTAACCAAAAACTGTAGTCTGCAATCCTCTAAAGAGTAAGATGTTAGCCGGGATAGCGCCCCGGCCTATCCAAAAACTATACATCAAAAGACAGGCAAACATCTAATGTTTGGCAACTCCAGAGGAAGGGAGGTGGCCAGTCTGCTGAAGCTGAACGGGTTTTAAGGAGGTCTCCAAACCTGTCTATCTGAACCTGCAGAAAAGTATGCAGCGTCCCATGCATGGACGTCAGTACAATATGTATCGAATATATAAGACAATAATAATAAATGGAGTAAAAGCTAATAGTGGAACTGAATGTAATCAGCAATAAGAGCCAGAAGCTCACCTATATGACCTCAGAAACATGAACAATAACTAACAGGTAATATTCAAACAAGAACCTAACCTGTCCCCCCCCTCCCCCCCCCCCCCCCCGCCCCCTAAGCCTGGAAGGTACAAATAACAAAAAATAACCTACCTTGGCCGCCATAAGCCCCAGCAAGTAAAAATAAATCTATATACTTCTATTTGTACCACTGTAGCCCCATAGACAAGTTGTAACTAAAGCACACCCGGCTTCTAAGACTGTATCCGAGCCTTCTGGGCTCCTTTGACTGTGTCTGAGCCTTCGGAGCTCTTGTAAATGTATCTAAGCCTTCTGGGCTCCTGTAACTACACCTCAAGCACACAAGGCTCTATCGAGGGTCAGTGATGCCACTACGACATAAGGGAAGTCCATAAGTGAATAGACTTCAACATGGCTCTGTAGGCTTCAATCTGGTCCTTTCAGATATCATATAGCTCCTGTGAGCAATCTATAGCCCCGTAGGCAGGTATACTTGAACTCAGTCCTTCTAGGCAACATGTGCGTAGGCATATATATATGAGTAGCCATAGGCATTGGCCCCACATCTAATAGCTGATAAGATCAATTATATAGGGTATCTCATAGTTTATCAGTTTGATAACAACTAGGGTGTTTTTTGGAGTGACCTATACGACGAGCTGTAAGTCGTATGAAGCTATACAGTCACTGGCAATAGGTAGTTCACCTAGAAAGCTACCACCCAGTTCATTAGGCAACCTTGGTGCCACTAACTTGAAAGTAAGGCCATTTTATCAAGATTCCAGTCCTGTAGGTGTCGATGTACGCCAACTGCTTGTGAGCAAGCTTTACTATATATATGAACGTAAAAATAGAAAGCTATTTCGTCAAGCTACGCTCTATGCTTCCCAACTTCACAAGAAATGCTCATAGCTAACCACAAGCCTCCATGGCCTCGGTACGGCAGCAAAACCTCACTAGCTCCGTTAGATGGCAATAAAATAAACTGGTAATCTCTATGTCGCTTCTAGCGTGAGGCAAAGCTGAATATAGTCAATCCCGATAAGGGATACTATAATACAACATCAATTCATCTCATAGAACCTAACCACAACATACATAAACACGAACTATTACGAAGCACAAGTCATATCAACTATACGACGAGAATAACTTGTTGAAAGAGGCTAGCCCTAACATACCTCAATTGCCGAATTCTACTCAACCAATCTTGCTTCGATTAAGAACTCATAATCCCTCTGTATCTTAGCTCATACACCAAGAGAATAGGGCTATTCTATTTCAAGAAGTAGGCCAACAACGTATCCCATAAAATACAGCGACAACAAGTCACAATGAGTTCAATTCGACAAAAGCTTATAAATTCTTGTAGATTAGAAGGGTAGAAGTACTTACTATCACTTGTAGACGTATTAATCTTTGATAGAGATGATTTTTCTGACTTCTACTCACTAGGGCTCTATCAAAACAAATCAATTTCAAAGATTCAACTCTGTAGATATATTCTTCGTAGCCCCGAGATTTATTACCCAAGAAAAATTTGCGATTAGATGTGATTTGACAACGTAATTTCCCTTACTTGTCGAAAAATTGGAGAGGAAAATCGCCCTAATCGTGGCTCTCTTTTTAGGAAATGCTTAAAATAAAACCAATACACACAACTTTATATATATATGGAGGCGGTGCAAGGGGTCTGCAGCGTGCCTTCCATCACCGCGGAGCAGGGGTTTGACACGCCGCTCTGTGCATGGGAGGGAGGTCCTTGATGCGGTGCCCAATGCAGCCTGCCTTCAATCTCCTTCCACACGCTCGCTCGATAACATGCTCACACGTTCCACCATTGACCCTTCTCCCAGATGTGTCATATTCTAAGAACTCTAGACATGCACACGCATATATTAATTAAATGATAAAAACTTACAGGGTGTAACATCATTCTCCCCTTAGGGACATTCATCCTCGAATGTAATTCAATCTTAAGAGACTCAGTTCTTAGGCGTTGCCAGGAAATTTTCTGCAGAGTCTCCTCTGTAATATGGACTATCTGAAAACCTGAAACGCAGAAAAGTTTGAATAGGCCTTTTTGAGGACACTACAACAACTATATAACATAGCTCCACAACAATAAGGCGAGCAACTATAAACAATGGTAACAAAAGCAACAACACAACATCTGAGAACTATCTCACCTCTAGCAACAATGGTAACAAAAGCAACAACACAACATCTGAGAACTATCTCACCTTAACTGTAACGATCTAATTTGGTGTGCTACCGTCATAGGGTATGGAACAAGTGAGGGTATCTAGACCTCATGTCGTCCTCGGCTTCCTAAGTCATTTTTTCTATATTTTTATTCCTCCATAAGACTTTAACAGAAGCTACATCTTTGGTCTTCAATCTGCGGGCCTGTAGATCTAGTATAGCCATTGGAGCCTCCTCGTAGGACAACTCCTCTGTAACCTGAACATCCTTGACTGGGAAAACCCGAGAAGGGTCTCCTACGCACTTCCGTAGCATTGATACATGAAAAACTGGATGAATAGATTCTAGCTCCGAAGGCAGTTCTAACTCATAGGTCACTTGACCTATCTTCTGGAGGATCCGGTATAGCCTAATGAATCTAGGGCTAAGCTTGCCCTTCTTGACAAATCTCATAACTCCCTTCATAGGCGAGACCTTCAAAAATGCACAGTCATCAACATCAAACTTTAAGTCTCTACGCCGTACATCGGAATAGGACTTCTGACGACTCTGGGTTGTCAATAAACGTTCTCTAATGAGCTTAACTTTCTCTATGACAGATGTATCATGTCAGGTCTAATCAACCCTAATTCACCTACTTCAAACCATCCTATGAGGGACCTGCATTTCCGCTCATGCAAAACTTCATAAGGCGCCATCTTAATGTTAGAATGGTAGCTATTGTTATATGTAAACTCAATAAGAGGTAAGAGATCATATCAATTTCCTCTGAAGTCTAGCACACACACCCGTAACATATCTTCAAGCGTTTGAATCATGCGCTCAGCTTGGCCATCTGTCTGGGAATGAAAAGTTGTACTCAAGTTAACATGTGTTTACATACCTTTCTGAAACGACTTCTAAAATTTAGCTGTAAACTATGCCCCTCTGTCAAAAATGATAAACAATGGGACACCATGCAGTCGGACTATCTCTTTAATGTATAATTTAGCACAATCTTTAGTTGAGAATGTAGTCCCAACTAGCAAGAAATGTGCTGATTTTGTTAGCCTGTCAATAATGACCCAACTAGAATCAAATTTATGCCTGGTACGAGGTAAACTTTTAACAAAATTCATACTGATTGCTTCCCATTTCCACACAGGCACAGATATCTCCCGAGTCAACCCGCCCGGCTTCTGATGTTCGGCTTTTACCTACTGGCAATTGGGACACTGTGCTACAAACTCAGCAATATCCTCCTTCATCCAATGCCATCAATATATCTCTCTTATTTCATGGTACATTTTCGTCGAACCTGGGTGAAGAGAATAACGGGAATAATGTGCCTCTGCCATAATCTGCTGGAGAAGCCCTGCCACATCCGAAACACAGAGTCGACCTCTGAACCTCAAGACTCCGTCTCCTGTTCCCTCAAAGGCAAAAAACCCTTCCTGTTGAGCATTTCCTCTAAGTTGTACTAGGATAGGGTTTTTGTACTGTCGCTCTTTCACCTCCACAACTAGAGATGAAACTGCAGTATTCTAGATCACAACCCCACTAGCATCTGAGTCTATCAACTGCACTCCTAACTAGCCAACTGGTGTAGCCCTCGAGCCAATTCCTTCTTTTTTGTCCCTAAATACAATAGGTTGCCCATGGATCTGCGGCTAAGGGAATCAACTACAATGTTAGCCTTCCCTAGGTGATACAAAATGTCTACGTCATAGTCCTTTAGCAACTCAAACCAACGACGTTGTCGCAAGTTCAAATCTTTCTATCTAAATATATATATTAGAGGCTCTTGCGATCAGTAAAGATGTCTATATGAACACCATATAAGTAGTGCCTCCAAATCTTCAGAGCATGAAAAACTACAGCTAATTCTAAATCATGGGTGGGATAGATCTTCTTATGCTTCCTTAGCTGCCTCAAGGCATAGGCAATCACCTTGTCGTGCTGCATCACAACACATCCTAATGCAATGCTTGAAGCGTCACAATATATAGCATAGCCCTCTAAACACTCTGGCAAGGCTAATATTGGTGCAGATGTCAGTCTGTCTTTCAACCCCTGGAAACTCTACTCACAAGCCTCAGTCCACTAGAACATAGCTGCTTTCTAAGTCAGCTTCGTCAATGGTGCTAATAGGGCATAGAATCCTTCCACAAACCTTCTGTAGTACCCAGCTAACCCTGGAAAGCTGCAAACTTCAGTTGGAGTTGTGGGTCTGGGACAAGTCTTTACAGCCTCGATCTTCTGCGAGTTAACCTGCATACCCGCTCTAACACAATATGGCCCAACAAAGCTATAAAGTTTAACCGGAACTCACATTTAGAGAACTTTTCATATAGCTTGCAATCTCTAAGGACCTAGAGAACTGTTCGCAAATGATCTCTATGCTCTGCTTCTGAAAGTGAGTATACTAGGATATCATCAATAAACACTATCATGAACAAATCAAGAAATGGCCTGAATATGTTATTCATCAGGTCCATAAACATTGTTGGGGCATTCGTCAACCTAAAAGACATAACTAGGAACTCAAAATGACATATCTTGTTCTGAAGGCTATTTTCAGAATATCCTTCTCCTGAACTCATACATGGTGGTACCCTGACTTTAAGTCAATTTTTGAGAAGTATTTTCCCCCCTGCAACTGATCAAACAAATCAACTATTCTCAGGAGGGATAACTATTCTTAATAGTAACTTTATTTAGCTATCGATAATCTATACGATGGCAAGACACTGGACCTAATGAAGCCTTTATCTAACAAGTCTTTCAGCTGATCCTTCAATTCCTTCAGCTCGGCAGAAGCCATTTTGTACGGAGGAATAAATATGGGCTATATATTTAATAGCGTATCAATGGAGAAGTCAATTTCCCGTTCTAGGGGGATACTAGGAAGATCATCTGGAAATACATTTGGGAACTCACTAAGCATAGGAATAGACTGAAGAGTCGAGGATTCTGCCTGCACATCTCGAGCCCTGATAATATGATAGGTACATCCCTTCGCAATCAGCTTCCTTGCCTGGAGATAGGATATGACCTACCTTTTGGCGTAGCTGCATTGCCTTACCATTCCGCACTATCTCCACTGGAAAGTGGAATCAGATAGTCTTTGTCCAGCACTCAACATTGGCATAACATGGTGCTAGCCAATCCATGCCCATAATCACATCAAAGTCAATCATTTCTAGATCTAGTAGGTCTGCAGAGGTTTGGCGGCCAACAATCTCCACCATACAACCCCAATAAATTCTCCTAGCAATAATAGATTCACCAACAAGTGTGGATACAGTAAATGGTCATTGGAGCAACTCTGGTACTATAGAAAAGTTTTGTGACACTAGCAGAGTAACATAAGACAAGGTAGAACCTGGTCTATCAAAGCATAAACCAAGTGGGAGCACACATTCAATGTACCTATCACAACATCTGGTGATGCCTTAGAATCTTGTCACCCTGCTAATGCATAAGTATGATCCAAACCACTGCCAGAACGAGATGCTCCTAATATACCTCTGCTTCTACCTGCTGGAGTTAATGGCCTGCCTTGCAGAAGGAACTGGAGCATGTAACCCTACTGAGGACCTACTCTATTGGTCCCAATCACTCTAATCTCTCATCGGATAATCCCTCATCATGTGACCCTCCTTCCCACAAGAATAACAAGCAGTGGATCGATATCTGCATCTCTCCATATGTCTCCAACTGCAAGCACTACAATGTGGTACCGCTGGCCTCATCTGGTCTGGGCCTCTCTGCTGCTGCGAGCCTAACACTTGTGAACTCTCATTAAGACCTGACTACCCACGATGATCAGATCTGCTGCCCTGCCACTGCTGAGGTGAGGGCCTAGGTGGCCTACCTGATAAGGAAGCTTGGGCCCACCTTGAAATTATGCATGAAAATCGGTGGTTCTAGCCCTCCAACGCTGCTCCTGACCTGCCCTTTCGTCCCCATAATGACGCTGGCCGATTTCCTCTATATTCCAAGCAAAGGCCTGAATTTGCGAGATATCTATGTCTTCTCGCAATGTGACTGTAATACAGGACTCCACATACTCCGATGTAAGTCTCATCATAAACTTGTGTACCCTGGCTGACATAATATTAACAAATGTTGGTACATATCTAGCCAAGGAATTAAACCTCAATTCGTACTCCCGAACACTCATCCTGCCCTGCTCCAGATGTAAGAACAACTCTATTATGGCTTGTCGAATGTCTCAATACAAATAATGATCTGTAAAAGCTTTAGAGAAGTTGGGCCATGTAAGTGGAGGTGCATCTCTGCCTCTGGAACTTTCCCAATTCTCATACCACAGAACTGTTATATCTCATAGCCAGAATACCACTAACTCAACTGACTCTGCGAATGAGGCATGCATGACCCTGAATATCCTCTGTAACTGATCTATGAAGTTTTGAGGGTCCTCTTTATGGTCTATCCCCATAAACTGTGAAAGACTCAAAGCGAGAAACTCACAAACCCTCGAACTCTCGGGTCCCTCAGTAATCTCGGCAACGACTGGTGTTACTGCCTAGCGCTATGAAGCCATCATCTAAGCCAACATGTATAATACATTCCTGACATCCTAGTCTGAGGGTGTAGGAGGAACTCGAAGTGGTGTTGGCACTTCTGTTGCCCTAGAAGGTTCCTGATATCATGGAAAATGCTGGGAAGATCGAGAAGATGTCTCCAACGGTGGCACCCTACTAGTACCTCTCCCACTGTTGTATCAAAATCTCGACTGGTTGTAGTCTATCTCATATCAAACATCTCTGTAGACAGTCATAACAACATAAGCTTAGGGACTCAACCCTATATAACTCCAGCTCCATAGCACAATCTGAGAAGAAAGAGAGGTAACCATACTATCATGCCTCGTAGCCTCCTTCTTATAAAATGTGGTGCACCACACATTTATAAACAAGACTCTACTAGATATTACTTGCAGATTCCCTAGGATATGACATTGCTCTAATACCAAGTTTATCATGCCCCACCTTGGGAGGCGTAACTGGTACCTAATGCCATACTGAAATTTGAGTTGACCTATCTATATACACTCCTGGTGCATACAAGCAATACGTAATCAAGAAAACAATCATCTATATCTCGGCTCAAACACGGCCCTAGGCCGACAAGGCAGTTACATATACACCTGCGCAAAATTAGCTGACCAACTGTTGCAATAATAACGTCATCCTATGTGAGCCGAAAAGACCACCATGCTATCTAAATAACATCAAAGGGAAGTCAGGCACACACATGTATATATACAAGCCAATAAGGCTACCAACTGACTACACAATTAGGCCCACACAGCCAACATGTATGTCTAACCAAAATATGTAGTATGCAAGCCTCTAAAGGGTAAGATATTGGTCGGGACAGGGCCCCGGCCTACCCAAAAAGTATACATCAAAACACAGGCAAACCTCTAATGTCTGGCAACTCTCGAGGAAGATAGCTAGCCAGTCTGCTAAAGTTGAACGACTACAAAGGAGGTCTCAAAACCTGTCTGTCTGAACCTGCAAGCAAGTATACAGCGCCTCATGCGTGGATGTCTGTATAATATGTACTGAATATGTAAGAGAGTTGATCTTGGGCAAATTTATATGCCCAAGTGATACTTAAATATGTCATTTTAGCCTTGTTTATCTAGCAATGTTTATACATTCTCATGTGATTATTAATAAAAAGTGAATTTATACTAACCAACATGATTAGCATTGTTTTGCAGGTAAAATGTAATTTTGGGAAGCTAAAATACGTGTTGGGAGAGATCGGGGTTGGACTCGGATGTTAGCAAAGGACAAGGCATTGGAAGGCACAAAATAAAGAGGCTTCGCGATGGAGCCGTGTCACGCTGCCATCGCGGAGGCCTTCTGCCTGGATAGGGAATTTTTGGCCAAAATTCAGTGAGGGTGCGCGTTGGGTCCGTGGCACGGTGGCCTAGCTCCGCGTTGCACGTCGTGCGACGTTGGGCCTTATTACCTGGACACCAAGTTTCCAGTAAGGGTCTGCGTCAGTGGCGTGTCACGGAGGCAGTGCTCCGCGATGCACTCCGTGACACATTGCTTGTTATTTCGGGAAAAATTTTCACTAGTATAAATAGAACACTTAGGTTCATTTTTAATTATTCTGACTTGGTGGAGCAAGAACGTGGGTTACAGGCAGTTGAGGGGATGAAAATCTCAGGGTTTTTCTCTATCTCCTTCTTCTTTAATTCAATTGCTTGTATGTTTAACACTCATTTAACGATGTTTAATCCACAAATGAGTGGCTAATTCTTCTTCTTGCTGAGGTTAAGAACAATTGTATTGAAATGTGATTGTTGATTAAGTTGGTTTTTCATCTTTTCTTCCATAGTTGTTCTATTGATTCTTGTTCTTACTGCATTAATGTGTGGCCTATATTAATGTACATCTAAAAAGTCCGGTTTCACTCGAGAGAGCAAGAAATTGGAAAGTTGTGAATCAATAGGATATGATCTTTTCTTAGTTTGGGAAAATTGAGAATTGATTTATCTTCAGGATAGAAATATACCTGAAAGTCGTATTAGTCAATTTAGGAACTGGGTTTGTATGGCCAGAGCATGAATTTTGTTTAATCACAGAAATGTAGGTGGGCGGTTCATGATTCTTAAGTTGGGTTAAATACGAGAGTTTTAATCCATTAGCATTCGTTCTTGACTAGCAATCGGAGGAAAAGTTAACCAATTTATATCGATAATTTATTTTCTTACATGTTCAATTAACCTCAGTATGCTCACATTCATAGTTTAGACTCACATTAGATACTTGTTTTAGACTTAGCATAAAAATTAGAACCCAAAATATCTAACTCTTGGTTACACTGTTGTCTTCATTGTTAGAATTAAAATATAGTACACTTGAGCAGATTGTTACCTTATCCCAGTCCCTGTGGGATTGAAACTTGGCTTACTTGAGCCACTTTACTACTTGTTCGACCACGTGCACTTGCGTGTAGTTATATACCCATATAACAAACAGCCCGAACAACAGTAATAATAAAGGAAAAAGAAGCTGATAGTGGAATTGAAAGTAATCAGCAATAAGATCCAGAAACTCACCTATACGACCTCACAAACATGAACTGCAACTAACAGGTAATATTCAAATAAGAACCTAATCTGGTCCTCATAAGCCTGGAAGGTACAAATAATACAAAATAACCTACCTGGACCCCCATAAACCCCGACAAGTAAAAATCAATCTATATACTTCTATTTGTACCACTATAGCCCCATAGGAAAGTTGTAACTAAAGCACACCCGACTTTTGAGACTGTATCCGAGCCTTCTGGGCTCCTGTAACTTTGTTTGAGCCTTCTGGACTCCTGTGATTGCATTTGAGTCTTTTGGGCTCCTGTAACTGTATCTGAGCCTTTTAGGCTCCTGTGACTGTGTCTGAGCCTTCTAGGCTCCTGTAACTGCATCCTGAGCGCACAAGATTCTATTGAAGGCCAGTGATGCCACTACGACATAAGAGAAGTCCATACGTGAATAGACTTTATGGCGTTACGGGCCTTAATTTGGTCCTTCCATATATCATATAGCTCCTGTGAGCAATATGTAGCCCCATAGGCAGGTATACTTGAACTTAGCCCTTCTAAGCAACATGTACGTGGACGTCTGTATGTGTAGCTAGAGGCGTTGGCCCCACATATAACAGCTGATAAGATCAATTATATAGGGTATCTCATAGTCTATCAGTTTTCTAATAGCTAGGAGAGTTTGTGGAGTGACCTACACGATGAGCTGCAAGTCGTTTGAAGCTATACAGTCACTAGCAGTAGATAGTTCACCTAGCAAGCTACCACCCAGTTCATTAAGCAGCCCTGGTGCCACTTTGCTAAGATTATAGTACTGTAGGCGTCGAGGTACGCCAACAGCCTGTGGGCAAGCTTTACTATATATATAGGCGTTAAAACAGAAAGTTATATCACCAAGCTACGCCCTATGCTGCCCAACTTAACAAGAAATGCTCACAGCTAACCACAAGTCTCCATGGCCTCGCTAAGACAGCAAAAACTCACTAGCTCCTTTAGACGGCAATAAAATAAACAAGTAATCTCTATGTCGCTTCTAGCGAGAGGCAAAGCTAAATATAGCCAATCCCGACAAGAGATACTATACTGCAACATCAATTCATCTCATAGAAGCTAACCACAACATACATAAACACAAACTATTACGGAAGCACAAGTGTATCAACTATACAATGAGAATAACTTATCGAAAGAGGTTAACCTTAACATACCTCAATTGCCGAATTCTGCTCAACCAATGCTGCTTCGATTAAGAACTCGTAATCCTTCTGTATCTTAGCTCATACGCCAAGGGAATAGGGATATTCTATTTCAAGAAGTAGGCCGGCAACGTATCCCACAAAACACAATGACAGCAAGTTACAACGAGTTCAATTCGGCAAAAGCTTACGAATTTTTGTAGATTAGAAGGGTAGAAGTACTTACTATCACTTGTAAATATATTAGTCATAGATAGAGATGATTTCTACGACTTCTACTTGCTAGGGCTCCATCAGACCGAGTCAATTTCAAAGATTCAACTCCGTAGATATATCCTTCGTAGACCCAGAATTTATTACCCAATAAGAATTTGCGATTATACGTGATTTGATAGCGTAATTTGCCCTTACTTGTCGAAAAATTGGAGAGGGAGCTCGCCCTAGCCGTCGCTCTCATTTTAGGAAATGTTTAAAATGAAACCAATACACACAACTTTATATATATATATATATAGGGAGGCAGTGCAAGGGGTCCGCGACGCGCCTCCCATCGCGGCGGAGCAGGGGCACAGCACGCCGCTCTGTGCGTGGGAGGGAGTCCGCGGCGCGGCGCCTAATGCGCCTGCCTCCGGTCTCTTTGCACCCGCTTGCTCGACGACACGCTCACACGTTCCATTGTCTACCCTTCTCCCGCATGTGCCGTACTCTAAGAACTCTCGACATACACACACATACGTTGATTAGATGATGAAAACTTACGGGGGTGTAACAGTTAGATCTGTTTTTGTTTTGACAATTAATAACTGAAGTTTGTTCATTATGATATATGAAATTTTTCTTTCATATTTGAGCTTATTTCAAGTTAATTCAAGTGTTGAATTGTTGAAATTTAAAAAGAAATATAAAAATTGACAAAACAAATTCAGATATACATCAGTCGTGACTGAAAATTTGAGCTAATTTTTACATTCACTTCAGTCATGTATGGCTGAAATTAGACATGAATTTTCAACCTTAGTTGCATATGCCCGAATTTTTTCAAAATAAATAACCCGTAAAAAGAATTGCAAAACGGACACAAATTAAATAGAAAAATTGACACAGTATGCTAACTTACTTCTTAAATTGGCATAAAATAGCCGATTTTTAATTAATTGACATATAACAACCTTTTTTTATAATTATTGGGTCAAAAATTATGGCATTTAATGTCCTTAAAAGTTGAATAAAAAGTGAAGCAGTTTTATATAAAAAATTGAAAAGATTTTTACTTTTTATTGGAAAAGGTGGAGTAAAAGTAGGAATATTTTTAGGTATCTTTATTCCTCAAATATTTTCCCATTCTTTCTCCTTCTTCTCTTTCTTAGAGATATTCTCTTTCTTTCTTCTTTCCTAAAATATCTCAATTAGAACTCTGAAACTTCATTTCAGATAAATACGCAGTACTTTTTATATGTACTAAAAAATATATATATATATATATATATATATACACACACACACACACAACACACATTATGTATACATACTCTAATACAAAAAAATTAATATATATTTAGAATCAAATTATAACAATATACATTATCTAAATACATATATGAATTATATATGCATTTTGCTCATGTATACATACGTAAATTTTTATGTATACGTACGGTTAATCTTATGTATAAAATTTAAATTGCGGATTGAAATCTTAAATCCTAAATTTTCATTGAATAAAAAGCCTTAAATGCACAGTAATTTTTATGTATACTAAGAATATATGATTGTATTATTGATCCGATATATACGTATTGCTAACTTATGAGCATATACATTACTAGAATAGATAAGCAGTAATTTTTATGTATATTAAAAATATATATACACAACACACGTTATGTATACATTCCCC
Organism: Datura wrightii; assembly: GCA_035772735.1. Classification (NCBI taxonomy): domain Eukaryota; kingdom Viridiplantae; phylum Streptophyta; class Magnoliopsida; order Solanales; family Solanaceae; genus Datura; species Datura wrightii. The sequence continues at coordinate 13,646,975 of JASDFA010000006.1, read as the reverse complement.
AACATAAATAATGTATATTTAGGATCAAATTATAACAATATACATCATCTAAATATATTTATTAATTATATGTGTATTTTTCTTCATGTATATATATGTATTTATTCATAACACAAGACTTTTTACAATTACAGTTAAAGCTAAAAATATAGAGAAATTATTTTTGTGGTATTATACACGACACTTTCTTTTGCAAGGAGTTAAAAAGATTACAGTTAAGATTCTTATGTATATAATTTAAATTAGGGATTAAAGTCTTAAATACTAAATTATGCCTTTTTACTGTCTTTTGGCTATAACTTGCCAAATAGTTATACATTAGAGTTTTTGCTAATATTAGTTGTGTTATAAAAATGCCAATTATATTTAAGACTTGTAAATATATGTCAATTCCTCAATTAAAGGAAAAAAACACAAATATGCAACTATAGGGAAATAATTATAAGAAATACTAATAGTTTCATGTTTTTCAAATATAGCAAAAAAATATTTACCTAAACTACCAAGTTTGATAAATAAAAAAAATAAAGCACGATTATGAAAAGTTATTACTCCTAATTTTTAGATATCTATGCTAAGAAAAAGGAAAAACATAACTGTTGAATTTATTTATCATTTTTTTTGACAGATGTATATCTAATTAAATTTTTTCTGTCCTCTTTTATAAATTATTACATTTAATTTGTAGATATTTATTCTAAGAAAAAAATTTAACCGAAAAATCACTCCTAATTTATAGTTATCTATGCTAAGAAAAAAGAAAAAATTATTATTTTTAATTATATTACATGGCTATAAAGATAACTATCACGTACCCACAATATTAATATATTTAAATAAATTATTAATTTAATAAATAAAACAAAATATTAATATGATTTGTAATTAAAAATCTGATAATAATATTCTATGTAATTTTTCCATTAAATAACGACTTTAAAAGGAGATATTTATGGACTTAGCCCAATTTTCTCTTAAAGTTATATTACGGCCCAAATATTACAACATTGTCCCCTAGTAGCCAACCCATGTGTAATCTCCTCTTCTTTCTTTATTTTTTCTTTTCTTCTTTTTTCTTTCATAAAAAAAAAATATATATATATATATATATATATAATTTATGATATATTATGATATAAAAATATAAATTTATTTTTTATAAATAAATTATTTATTATGAAAATTAAAGACCAACATTAAATAAACTACTTATATTATAAACTACAAGAATTGATAAACTAGCCCTTCACGTGATTTTATTAAAAAAATAGAATACAATTAAACACTGATATCATAATTTTTATAAGGGAAAATTAACCTTTCTTAATTAAAAAACTTTTCATGCTTCTAGCAATTTCTTTTTAACATCCTATATATAATATTTGACAACAAAATTTATAAGAAACATTTTAAATTAAATATGAAATAACCCATTTAAATCAGTATATGATAAATATATATATATATATAAATATATATATATACAGAATTGAAAAAAAAAAGAGCGAACTAATAATAATAATAATAATAATAAAAAAAAAAATAAAAAAAAAAAATTTCAAAGTTACATAATGTAAAGCTGAGATGTGGTGTTTGCTTGTCTCTCAGTGCTCTTAGTTTTCTTATTGTTTTGTTTCTTAGTAAGAATTGTTGACTCTTATATTTACTGAAGTTAACATTTTTCATATCTCTCAAATAAAATTTTAAAATTTAGAAAAATAAATAAAAATAATAATTTTTAAAACAAATGGCTGTAACCAAATGTTCTAACCACATGCCATTATAATTTTGTAGCCGAATGTTTCAGTAGCTGAAGTGCTGCAACCTTTTTAATTTGTTGGAATAAGAGGGATTTAAATAATGAGAGTAAAGCCAAAAGGGGATTTAAAATGAGGGGAAAATTCAAAAAAAAAAAAAAAAAAAAAAGAGAGAGAGGGAGAGAGGGGATAAATGATTTTTTTAGGCAACTCAACCTTCTTTGAAAAATCCTAGTTTGCCTGTCGTCCTCGACGTCCTAGTTTGCCTATCGCATATGTGATTTTCCGGTGGCAATAGCCATCACTTTACCGGGACAACTTCCTCCAAAGGAGGACCCAACCACAACGTTAAATTATGGTGCCACATTAAAAACTTTACCCGCATAAATCAAGTCAGTATCTATGAAACAAGTAACTTATTTGCATGGAGAGCCTCGAGTAATATGGGAGGAGAAAAAGATCACTCAGATGATAATAAAGGAGAATATACAGTTTGCTTTATTGGGAAGTTTTCATATGGATCGCCAGACATTCATGAATTCAGAAAGCTGATTTCCAAACAATGCAATTTAAAAGGGGAATATAGTATTGGGGTTCTGAATAATCAACATGTTTTGATCAGAGCGGCTAACATGGAGGAATATGTCAACTTGCTATCTAAGTCAGTTTTTTACATCATTCACAGGCAATGTACTTACACTGTGAGAACTTTGAAGTGGGATCTTATGTTTGAACCCGACCTACTAAACTAAATAAACTCATTAGGATTTAATTATTTAAAACAAAACAAGTTCTCAAATTATTCAAAGAAAAAGCCTTAAAAATAACTGTATAATCGAACTCCTTTTATTTTTAAGGCTTTTTCTTTGAATAATTTGAGAACTTGTTTTATTTTAGAAAATTAAATCCTAATGAGTTTATTTAGTTTAGTGGGTCGGGTTCGGATTTAAAGGAAAAACGAGTAATTTAATTGAAATTAGGTATTTTAAGTCAATTTGGGGGATTCCATCCAATTGAGGGACAATTTTATTTACTTTGTTAACGACGGGAATATATTTGGCTCTATAGTATAAGTAGAGGCAAAGTTAACTAATATATTAAAGTAAAGGGGTATTTTTGACCCTTTTACCTATATTTTTAACTTAACAATACCCTCAATCTATACTATAAATTTGATAAGTTTTAAAAAATTAAAAAAAATCATTAACTTATTATAATCGATCATATATATTATTTAATTTAAAAAATAAATTTACCTGCTTTTAAATGCAAATCCGCTCGAAGATATTTGTTTAGTACTTATTATTTATTACAAATGGTCAATCAATATACTCCCTCTTATTCATTTTAATTATTAGGATAAGATTTGCATATTCATTAAAAAAAATTAATAGAAATGATAATTTGACTAATATAACTTTATTAATTTTTTGAAAACGTATAATAATCATTCTTTTCATATTTTAAAATGACTTTATTAAGGATAGAATTGAAAAAATATGATCAATTATTTTTTAAATTTTGAAATTAATAAATATTTTAAAATAATTATTTTTTATATACTTAATAATTAAAATAAAACGGATGAAATATTAAATAGAGCTACTTGCAGTTATTTGGGGTGCCCCCACCCGTCCCAAAAAGAAAGACAGATGGTGAATAAAAAAGACATAGCTAAATAGAGCTATTCAAAATAATGGAAGATTTTGAATTAAAACTTTGAATAAAAATAATTATTATAAAAAATATTTTTATTATACGAAAATTTAAATTAATTGAATCTTGAAATCATGAATACTATTGTATACATGATGAGAAATGAAAAGAGGAGATAGAAAAGTAAAATGGATATCATTTAAGATATAGTTGTTTTACGATATTCTTTCTTATTTAAAAATAAATAGTATTTTAATTTAGATATAATTTTTAAAAAATTATTTATTTTTAAAAAATAGAATATATTTTTACTAATTTATTGTTAATAAATATTTTTAAAAAATATAAATTTTTAATTATATTAAATCTATTTTATTTAAATAAAAATAAAATTAAAAAATATTATTAATATTTTTTTAACTATATAAAATATTATTTATTTTAATATAAAATAAAAAATAAAAATATTATTTATTTTAAATGGGAGAAATAGAATTTTATGATGCTTTTAAAGTTCATATGCAACTTACCCGACAAGGAGTTGTAACATGTCAACATGCACTGTTTTCTTCTATTATTTTATTAATGTTTACATGCGTTTATTTGAAAAGAAAAACGTTTGTTTCATATATTTATGACAGACACCTATCATCATTTATTACTCTGCCTGTAAAGACTACGGGTAGAGCCAACATAACTTTGCGAGTTCGATTAAAATCGATAATTTTAATTTAAATTATATATTTATTTTTAAAAATATTTATATATATATATATATATATATATATATTAATAATTTAAAATTTATAACTGTATTAAGATTTTAAACTTTAACTCTATTTTTGAGAATACCAAGTGAACATATCAAGCATACTGATTTATCTTTGTGACGTCATGCATTTTAACAATTCTCTTTGAGAAACTTCCAATTAAAAATTGTTTGAAATAATATCTGTTAGACCATTATAATTCATTGAATTGTATGATTTTTGACCAAATTAAATATTTTTCACAATAATGCTGTAATTAGTTATTAATTTAGATCAGTTGAACCGGTTCAAAAGTAAGAGAAGCAAAAACAAAAAGAGGATTAATACATTGATTCATGAATAGAGGAAATTAAATTATCAAATACTATATATTATATAGGATAAATGGTGTAACAATTATACCATACAAACTCATGTGAATCCTAATGATTTTATGTTATATTTATTTATTTATTTATTTGACACTCTGACCAATGTCATCTCTTTCCATATCATTCTGAGTTTAAAATTAAAAAAAAATAATATTTCATTGTTATACTCATAGAAAACGATTCTTATATGAGAATGATTTAAAAGATTACGATCTAACATAACATTAATTATGTTAAATTATTAGGATGCTTGCAAATCCCACAGCTAATATCCAAATCTCATTGTTAGACAGTGGATCTTGATGCGAATGATCTTAACAAAAAGGTAAAAAAATAAAGAGGAAATTTCATAAGGTAATAATTCGAAGGAAAATAGATTTAAGTAGCAATAGTTATTTATTTATATAAAATGACAATATTTTATGTGTCATGTATTGTATTTAATATAGGTAAAATATAATAAAATATAAAATAAAATCTAGAATTTGAGTGATTTTAGGAATTATGTCTCAAATAAAAATTCAGTTACCATAAATTCAGAATTCTTATTTACCATAACAACTTATGAATAAAAAAAGAAAAAAATTAACAAAATAGTTTATTTTCCATTACAAAATAACAGAATAAGTAAATATAAATAATAAAAGAATAATTTGTATCATAAAATACAAACAAAATACATACAAGATTATGTATTTGAATGTATGAAAATAGAGCTAATATATATTCCTGGTAAAATTTGTAAAGATAAATACATAATCATTCCAACAAATACATATCTGAAATATTTAAATGTATATGTATTTAAATGTATGCAAAATAAAACTAATATATATTCCTGCTAAAATAAATATTTTGCAAAGATAAATACATAATCATTCCAACAAATATATATTTGAAATATTTAAATGTATATGTATAACATAATAGCATTATCGTGTATGATTTCATTTTATTCCATAAATACAATTAAATATATTTATATATTTTATGAATATATACCTCTTGTTAATCGTTTGGGTGTTGTATTTTTCGCCATTGATGAAACTTTGAATACTCAAAATACAAAACCTTAAAATTTAAAAATATACAAGGTTACAAAATTACATATCTAAATACATATAATACATAAATTATAAAATATACAAATATGATTTTCAAAATCAAAAAATAAATCACCTTGAGATTTCAAAATATCATAAAGATTTGAATCCAAAAAAAAAAAAAAAATTTCAGCGAATTAAAGAAGAAAAAATATATATATTTAAAATTAAAAAAATAGAAATCGGGAATGAAACTTACTTGATTTAACAAGATTATGTAACAATTGCGGCGGATTTTACGAGATTTATGGGCAGTTAAAGGAGGAAAATATGAGGTTGGAGATGAAGACGATGGAGAGAGAGGATAAGAAATAGGTTGGGTAGGGAGTTACTGCAGTAAATTAAGTAACATGGTAAAAAAGTAAAAATACAAAGTAAAAGAATAAAAAATGGCTCATTAAATGAAATAAAGGCATTATGTGTAATTTTTTAAAACTATGGTCATTATATGTAAACAATTTTTTAAATATGCTATGATATGTAATTTTTCCAAAAATAAATACTTTTAACTTTATAATCATCTCTATTTTAAGGACAAGATCAGGTCTCTAATCTCTATTTGCTTGGAATTATTTAACTTTTTGTAGTTGCTCATTCGGTGTTCATCATTTATATTAAGGTCAATTCAGATTTGCACCGCATTTTGCTTAATTTTAATGAGGAAGTGCTCTCTAACAAAAAAAAAAAATTTACATCTAAAACTAAAATCAGAAATCTCTAATCGATGAATAAATCCTATTCATTCTGCCACAACCGTGTGGATTGGAATTATATCTAAGTTGATACTAAGCTTCTCTGATTAAATAATTGTTTCTTATTTTTAGTCGATGCATGGTGCAAGAAATCAAGTAATCACGAATTATCAAGTTAAACAAAATACACCATTTTCAACTTTTGAATATATATATATATATATATATATATATATATATATATATATATATATATATATAATTTAATCTGGAATTACTCAAATCAAAGAGACCTTAAAATGAAATGAATTATATGAATAGACTAAAACTTACTCCTTTTTTTCCTACTTATATGATGCATTTTTCCTATTTCATTTGCCTCTTTTTTTAAATTAAAAAAAATTATGATATCTTTCCATATATTTATCAACAATCTAATTTTAATTTTAAGCTTCTTATTTTACTTTTAATAAAATGAATTATAACCCTCCGAAATATATATGATTTACTTTAGACCATAAGTTTCAAATTTTATTAATTTTTTTTTATGTCCAAGCAAAATTTGGGACGAAAAAGATATTTTTCTTTTTGTTGTTAAATGTGGTGGAGGAGCACTATTTGTGCAGCTCATATTGGTCCAAGGCATTGATATTGCAAGTAGGTATATACACTAATTATGCATGAAGAAATTAAAGATTGTTACTTTTTAACAATAAAAAGATGTGGTGCATGCAGATTAATAATTAAAATCATGTGGGGCTCATAAGAATAAAAGAGTATTGCATTGTATTATCATTGAATAATAAGTGAGTCTTCAGATATTTGACATAAGTTTTCTGTGAAAAGTATACAGTTGTCTAGCATTAATATAGAATGGGACGTGTTTGCATTTTGACCATAGTATTAATTAAGCTTTCAACTTTCGTACTTTTCCACAATACTGTTTTTACTTATTTGAGTAAAAGCACTCACTTTTTCAACTATTTATGTAATACGAATAATGGTATAATCAAAAATTTAATAAATAATGTTCAAACTTATAAAGTAAATAATTTTTTTAAAAAAATATTAGTACATTAAATAAAAAAAATTGAAAGTGATTAAAAAAAAATAGAGAAGAACGAATTATGAAACTGACTTTGCAACATCGACACATAAAAAGGAGGTGGTAAATAAACTTTTTTGTTATAACTACAAAATAATTCAAATGATTTTTCTTTTACAATGTTAATTTATTTATATATAATTTTCTTTAATAAGATGGTAAATATTTAAATAATATTAGTGTAATTTGCAAATTTGAAAAAGGTTTACATAAAATTATTGACCTTTATAATAATATTTAAAGACTAAAATTTCTTTTTCCAAAAAAAGAAGAAAAAAATTTCCAAGCAATCATGAAAAAAAAGGTATAAAACGCACTTTTTGGAGATTTGAACATGCATCACTAAACTCAACTTAAACAACCATCATTGCTAAGTATGATATTTAATTTATATATTAAGCGAAGAGTGTTCAGATTATCATTTCATAATGTAGTGTAGCTTCGCTTCTGGCAACCGATAGTAAAAGAAAAAAATCCCCCATTATAATTAAATAAGAATAAGGGCGAATCTAGAGGGATGTGTTGAGATTGAAATAACAACGGGGTGTCATGCATAAACTAATAAATACAAATCATAGTGGTGATAAATCATATGATAAATAAAACTTTTTATTTAATAGAATTTGGTCAGATGACTTACATATGGGGAAAATTAATATAAAAGTATAAAATTATAGAGAGAATAATCTCCCCATAAACAAGATTATTTAAACAACTACATTGTGGATGTTGTTTTATTGTATATGACATTTTTTAAACGACTACATTATATATATTATTGTGTTGTGTATGAAAAGAAAATATCTTTTATTTATAGAAGTCTAAAACTTCCTTTTTAAGAAATGAATAATTGCAATATAATCCTTCTCCACAAAGAAAATCTTTTCCACCAAAAAAAATTTTTCGAAGCAGAATTCAAATAAAATAAAAAATTTAGGACAAACTCTAATAGGACCGGAGGATATTCACCGAAATTTGTTGATGCAAATTACACTGCATATATAGAGTAAACTTTTTGTGTTGATACATTATATATATATAATGCAGTTAAACATTCAAGGTTTGATTCTCAAGATCTGCATTACCTTTTATATTTTTATTTTAAAAATTTTTTAAATGAAAATTTTAAATTCGTTTCTAAATAAGATTCAATATTATTAAATATAAAAACATTTTTTTATTAGTTATCAAACAGAACAAAAATTTACAAACATAGGCACATCATCACCAAACTAATTGATCCAAAACTTTACATATCAGATAGAGGAAAAAGTACTGTTCACCACTATTTGATCCTAATCCTTATTAACTTCCTCACCTAATTTTCTTTCCAACCACAGTTATACCCGCATAATCACCCACCTGCACAAATCTATTAAATTGTCAAACTTGATTTTATTTTTTTTTAAAAAAAACTTAAATTTACATTAAATTATGACTAAAGGAAGAGATTGGAGAAACAAACTGAACTGTTGATTTGAAATTTTGAGTCAAGAAACTAATTATGACAGAAATAAAGTATCCATTTTGATGAGTCATCCGGCGAAGCTTTAAATTTTCAAAATTTTATTATCAGTCGTTAAAGAAATTTGAAGTTTTAAGTTTTAAGTTTTATAAATTAATTTTTCATAAAAATATTTTAGTTTGAGTGATATATTTGTTAAATAAAATAAAATATCGAAGAAAATTCGAATTTAAAATTGAATAATGATAATATCTTATGTAGAAGAAGTAGAACATGATCGGACTTACAAATTTACATTTTTGTTTGCTTACACCTATTCCCTCATGAGTCATGAATTTAACATATACACTGATATATAATGTATAATTTTTTAACATAGGTAATTTTATATAATAATTCTAATTCGAAAATATAGAAAATAAACTAAATAATTTGAAGTATAATGATAATGTGAAAATCATTTAAAATGCTCATTATATATAAGTTAAAATTTTCGGTAAAAGCTTTTTCAGATTGATAAAGTCTCATCTTATTATGTATTAGGCCGAACTTATAATAGTAACACTAAGGTCTAACACATACACAACTCTTTAAATTTGTCATTATTTTTCATTTAGCATTTTAACTCAGCCTTATTTCATTTTTACTCTCTAACGTTATATTTCATGTATCATTTAAACATCAAATACTAATTTTTATGTTTTTATTATTTTTATTTATACTCTTCAACTATAATTTACACTTTAAAAATAGATGGAGGTTCGTTAGTTTTCGAGAAAAAAAAAAGAAGTTGGGTGTAAATATTAAATATTATTCAGTATAAACAATTCAACACATGTTGATAAATATTTTTTAATAAGGTACAAAAATATTTTATTTATAGTTTCTGCGCATTTTTGCGGAAAATATTAATCGACAAACTTATGTCGATTTTCTTAATGTTTGCCAATTTTCTCTTTTTTTAAAAGAATCATTGACAACCGACAGAATCCGTTGAACCAAAGCCAGGTATTATTAACAATGAACCAGAGTCTTTTTTTTAACCGATATTAAAGATGACTTTCTTTTACTTGTATTGCAGTGAGTTAAAATTTAGGAAGCAGAGTTTTTGGGTTAAAGTCTGATGACGTGGATGATAAAAAAATATGTGGCATTATTTAATTGAATATTTTGTATCTTTTTAAAAATATTTATCAACGTGCTTTGAATAGTTTACACTGAATAATATTTAATATTTACACCTAATTTTTTATTTAATTTTTACAAAAACTAACAGACGTTCGTCGATTTTTAAAGTATAAAATTACAGTCGAAGAGTATAAATAAAAATAATAAAAAATATTAAAAAATTAATATTTTATGTTTAAATGGAACAAAAAAAATATAATTAAAGGAATAAAATGAAACAAGGCTAAATTGAAGTTGTCAGAATAAAAAATGATGAAAACAAATTTAAAAGATTGTGTATGTGTTTACCCTAGAAATACGTTTAAAGATGTAAAAAAGATGCTCGGATTTAAGGACCTTTACTCTCTTTTATTGGTTTGGGGGTGGATGTGGGAGGGGGATGTCTCCTTGGTACGTCTCTATTTGTTATAAACTCCTCCCCACCCAACCTAACTCTAGGTGGAGTGAGAGGTGGGGGTAGGGTACCCCTTTTTAATTTGTATAATTTTTTTCCTCTATAAATACCTAATCAAATACACTTTACAATATCATCACAAGAAAGAATTAACACAGCCCAACAACAATTTTTTTTTTTCCAGAAAATGACACAAAATGGTTGCATTTTCTTGAAAAGCAGTAGTGATGGAGTTACTCCAGAACCAGAAAAAAGTGTTGAGTACTTAGGGACACTTTCTTCTAATCAGTTGGACTCTCTTACTGCTCTTTGTGACACTTTTTTACCTTCAATTCATCCTAATTCATATGGTCATCGTCAAGAAAAAGCCAATATTGATGATGATTCTTTCACTGAGTTCTTCCACACTTCAGCATCCATGAATGGAACTCCTCAACATGTAAGTTCTTTATATATATTATTTCCCATTGGACTTTTCATTTCTTATGTATATAGTGGATATGAAAGGAATCGTGAGCTTTGAACTCGCACCTATTGTATGAAATGTTCCTACTGATTCCAGTGTTAGATTATAATCAGTAAAGTTATTTTTATTACTCCCTTCGTTTTAATCTGTTTGTCTGATTTTAACTTGACTTATAGTTTAAGAAAGTAAAGAAATTTTTTGAATGCGGTGATTTTAACTAAAGATATATAGAATGTATTAAAATATTTTTTAACCTTACGATCTTAAACATGTTATGTGAAAAGTTGAAACTAAAGAGTTGTCAAAAAAGAAAAGAGATATTTTTTCTTAGACGGACTAAAAAAAAAAAGTAAAACAAACAAATTAAAACGGAGGAAATTATATAATTGTTATATCTTGTTATTTTTTCTATCTTGTAATTTATTTTTAAAATAATAAATTCACACGATGATATTATATAGTACACTCTATACACAAAATCAAAAATTGTTCTTGTACATGTATATAGTCTATGATAATAATTTGGTGAAAATTTTGTCTCCCGCATGCTTACTAGGAGTATTTAATCATCTCATTTTTGATTTTATAACTTGTTTAATCAAACTTTTAAATCAGTTTATTTTGAAAAAAAAATTTTGAAAAAATATTTTTGGTAAGAAATAGTTTATATTTGACCAATAAATTTAATTTACAAAGTATTTTTGAGCAATGAATTAGTGTTTGACCAAGTTTTTAAAAAAAGTTCTTTTAATTGTATTTTTTTATAAAAAGAAAAAAATGTTCTTCGGGAAAAACTACGTTTTTTTAGCTTTTGAAAAACAGTTTCTGCTACTTTCTAAAAACACTTAACATTAAGCCAAACACCTTATTTCTTTTTAAAAAAATAAACACTTTTAATCTCCCAAACATTTGAGCATACTATTAGTGTTACCTCATAATTCCTGGCCTTCAATATGATAAATCTTTTGTTATTTTTTTTCCAGATAGCATGGATGATGAGCAATAGATTGCAACATCCAAAGATCAACTTGTGCAAATTAGCACTGCGGCTATTATCAACAAGGATTGGAACTTTTATACTATGTGGTAAAGCAAGCTTGTCAAGCCAGTTTCCATATTTGCAGAGCTTTTCTAAGATTTCACCAAATAAAAGAGAAGAAATTGTTAAATCATGGGCAACAAGCTGCTTCAAACTCCTAAGGATTCTCTTTTTGGCTGTCAAAATTATGGTTCTCCTAGTATTCTTCACTCAGGTACTATTTAATTTACCTACACTCATCCTTTTCTTTTTCCTCATTAAAATGTATTTCATTCGATTCAAAATAAGTGTTCTTTTAGTTAAAGAAAAGATTATTATTTTAAAATTTTAAAACAATATTAGTGACTGTTTTCAACTATACTCTTAAATTAAAGAACTATTTCTTAATGATGCTCACATTATCATGAATCATCCAATAAATAGGGACAATTTAGTAAATATCACCTTGTATTTGTTGTTTTCCTAATGAGCATACTTTTTCCGTTCATTTTTATTTGTCCACTATATTAAAAATAGATATTCATATTTACTTGTCCAGTTTGAAAAAAATTAAGATATAATTTATTACTTAATTTCTAATTTATTTTTTAAATTATTTTTTAATATATTATTTAAAACACTAAATTTATTATACTTAAGAGATAGATATAATAAAATTATTTTTCTATTTAATAAATATATTAAATTAATATTGAATAATTAAAGAAGATAGAAATTATTTTGAGAGGAAGGACATAGTACTTTCATTAATGGTAAAGCTGCTCAGTTCTGTGTTTTTGGACATCTGCATTTTCGCTGGAGGTAATTTAATTTCTCATAATATTCACCAATCACTTTGAAATTGCATTTACTCTTTCATCTGCTCTCTAACAGAAAATCCGTACATATGGCGTGCATGCAATTTGTTTTCCTAACGGAATATATCGACCGGCCCTCGTCAATTAGTTAATTCTAAAATAGATATTTGAGTTATAATTTATTTTTATTAAGTAATTGAACTTTTATTTAAATTTTTCCAAAAAAGAGTTCTGCTCATATTTTTAAATTATCATTATATAAATAAGTTAATTATTTAAAATGTATCATCTATTTTAAATATATATATTATTTTAAATAAATTATAAAATCTCAGACACACTCCAATGATATTAAAATTCAAGTTGAAAGTGTCTAAAAAAAGAGTTTTACCCTGAGCTCAAATATTCAAGATAGTTACAATTTAAATATTTAAATAAAATTATTAATAATTTTTTAAAAATTATTGATGCGTTCAATCTTTTCTTTTCTTATCTCTGCTTTTATTATTCACCCATTAATTGGGAACTACGTTATGAGCATCGCCTTTTTTCAATTTAACTAGTACTGAATATGTGCGTTATACGTGTGTCTCAGGTAAGTTTGTGCATATTAGTTAAATGAAATATTGTTGGTGACAGATAATAAATATAATTTATAATCAAACAAAATTGATAGAAATTCAAGGTATTACTTTCTGATATGCACTAAAACAAATTATATTAGTTGTTTATATAATTGTCATTTATTTGAAAATATTTTATCAAATGGTCATTAATATAAATTTATTATAGAAATGAGAAAAATAATATTCTCTTTAACTCTTGTTGAAGCTATATATCATTATATTATACCAAAAATGGGAATTCCCTATCTTAAAAGTTGGATTACCAATTTACCCCTATAATAAATTAAAATATAATAAAATATCTAATTAAATAATAATATTTACTATTCATTGAATCAAAACCAAATTAAAAATCTAACAAAATGATAATATTTTATGATTCATTTAATCAAAACTAAATTAAATATCTACTAATATAGTAATATTTAAATCATATCACATTTAAATATTTAATTAAATAATAATATGTTATTATTTATTGAATCAAAATTAAATAAATAATAATATTTGAATCATATCATATCATAGTAAACTAAAAATGGGAAGTCGCACATACCAGTCCATCAAATATTGAATGATTACTTTTTTCTACATTTAAACAATACTTTTATAATAGTTTTTGTACCAAACAGTAAAAATCAAAGGAGAAGTTAAATAATGAGTTATAATATTTATATTTTAATACAGTTATTAAATTATAAAAGTGAAAATTTATGAAAAATAAATGACTAAAATACCCATCAAATATTAAACGATATTTTTACCTTTCCACCAATAGTATTTCAAAATATTTTAGTAGAAAACAAAGATATAAATCTTTAAAAAAATAACAAAAAAGTATATTAAATGAAAGAAATAACCATGATACTATGACTTTGAATTTTTTTACATTCTGACGAAGATGACGACAAATAATTATAATTAAATTTGAATAAAATGAAATAATGTAAATTAAAAAAACATTGATTCTCTATTATGACAATTATAGATTTCTTATTTAATTTAATAGTCTAATAGTATTAATGTTTTAGGTTTGAAATATATTTTTTATTTCAAATTATTTATTTATTTTTCATTTTATATGTTCATTAAAAAATATTAATCAATATTTTTTAAAATTATTTTAATTTTATTTATATCTAAGTTATAATCTTTTTTCATTAAATATTTATTTAATAATCAAAGATTTTGTAGTCTTCAAGAAAACTTACTAAGAGAAAAATAAAAAGAAATTAATTGATTTTATCTTAGACTTATTAAAATAATAAATAATTTGAGACAATCATTTTTTAAAAAATAACTAATAATTTAAGATGGAGGGAGTATGAATTAAGAAATTCAGTTACTTTTAAAAATTAAGAGGGATTTTGATCAAGACATTCTTAATTATGATTCTTTATATTTTTAAATTGATATAATTATTGTTAATTTTGTATATTGAATTAAAAATATGTCAAAATTTTTTTTTAAAAAAATAATTAAATGCTAATTGTACTCTTTTACCAACTGAAATTACTTTCTCCATTCATCTTTACTTATATAGTATTATTTTGATATATTTCTTAAAGGGCTATAAATAAAATTAAAATTTTACTATATCATTTTTTAAATATAATAAATTTTAATATTTTAAAAATAATTATAAAATAAATTAAGAATTAAGTAAAAGAAATCATAAATTAATTTTAAAAAAATATATAAATAAAAATAAATATTTATTTTTATATAATAAATAAAAATAAATCGAAAAACTAACACATCAATTATTTTTGTACAGGAGAAAGTGGGGAGTACTTTTTAGTATCAAATGGCACAAATCTTTTTCATCATTTATTACATAGTTCCAACTTGCGGAGTTGGTTAAACGGATGTCACGTAATTAAGCCAATTATACTTGTCGGCTCCAACTTGAATCAATTTTTTTTTTAATTATTATTATTATTATTATTTATTTATTTATTTTTACAATTATGGCTTTCTACTCTTTCTTCTTTCAAATGCTCACTCCGGTCGGGCCTTAGTTCTTTCCATTATAGTTCAAATATTTGAATTTAAACGCATATTAAATAAAATAATATTTATGTTCATTAATGACAATAAAGATAATTTAGGTGATGGTGATAATAATATCAATAATTGATATTAGTGACTAGTTAGATGGTGGTGATATATAATTGTTATGATGAAGGTAGTTGGTGTTGTAGTGACTCGCGTGATTGTGACGGTTGGTAGTGGTAATGGTGATTCTGATGGTGAAATTGGTTGATGTTTGGTAGTTGACGGTGTTGATGGTGGAGGCTGGTAATTGACGACGATAATAACAGTTGACAATGGTAGTAATGATTGTGATGATAAAGGTGGTGGCGACTAATGAATTATGAAAAGAGATATGGTGAAAATTATCAAAATAAGATTAAATACCTCGTGATGATATTAAAACTTTATTTAAGATGTTAATGATTAATTCATATTCAGACCAAATAAGTGATTAAATCTTAATATAATTCGGACTTTCATTAATTAAATGCAAACAGGTGAGACCTTAATCAGTAAATTATCTTCCATATTGATAAATATGGAGTCAAAATTTCTATTTTATGAATTCTAGATCATAATTTTTTTGTATATAGAATTTTGAATAAATTTGACGGAAACATAAATATTTGTGAGTTTCCTATATCTCGCGCCTTTTAATTTATGTCTGTATGCGTAAGCGCTAGTGGGCGAACATTTTCAGGCCCTTGCATTTACAAATTGTGTCATCACTAAATTATAGTACTGTAGTACCTAGCTCATTTACTAATTATTAAGGTAGAAAAGGACAAACAAATATATAATTTGTGTATGCGCACTTGACACTTAGACAGTAACATTTCAATTGGAAATTTATTCGAATAAGCTCACAATACCAACATATCTATTTAAGAAAATTATATAGTATATATTATCCGAATTATGTAGTAAATGAAACCCCAAATATTTATTTTCAGATTTCATACAAAAGAAATAATAATGTCACATTTTTCCAGCAGTATTGTGTATGTTGAATTCAGATAGCCAGCCAACCAATTGAGTTAGTGAGATAGGCAGATTCTTGTCTGTCAATTCTTCCACTGGTTGAGTTAGTGAGATCGGCAGATTCTTGTCTGTCAATTCTTCCACTTAGTCAAGCTTAACTTGATGAATAAAGTTTGGGTTAAAAACTAATTTTTTTTAACTTGATTAAAGTTTATTTCCTCCTTCTTTGTTCTTTCTTGAAAATGAAGATCTTAATTAATTTTAATTAGGTGAATGAGAAAAGCCAGAATCCATCATGGAAAGCAATTGGCTACTGTGGGCCTGATCCAGATCTTAAGAAGCAAAAACAAGAAAACATGGACTGTAAGAAAAGGGATCATCAACCATTCGGACCACTATATGAAGGAATCATCAGTCTAAAAAATTCACAGAAAATAATACTCCATAGGCTGCAAGAACTAGGATTTTCTGTGTCAAAACCCCATAGTTTCAAGAAAACAAAGAGAAGTACAGAGTGCCCTGCTTTCATAATTGAATGTGATGCTGTGGTAGTTGGTTCAGGTTCTGGTGGTGGAGTTATAGCTGGCATTCTTGCAAATGCTGGACACAAAGTGCTTGTCTTAGAAAAAGGAAGTTATCTTGCAAGAACAAATCTTTCACTTCTTGAAGGGCCTTCAATGGATCAAATGTACCTTGGAAGTGGACTACTAGCAACCAGGGACATGGATGTTATTCTACTTGCTGGTTCTACTGTTGGTGGTGGCTCGACGATAAACTGGTCAGCTTCGATTCAAACTCCACAACATGTACTTAAAGAATGGTCCGAAAGCTACAATCTTGAACTGTTTGAAAGTGAACTCTACGAGGGGGCTTTGAAGATTGTATGTGAAAAAATGGGAGTTCAGTCTGAAATTGAAGATGAAGGGTTCCAAAACATGATTTTGAGAAAAGGGTGTCAAGAATTAGGGTATCCAGTGGAAACAATCCCTAGGAACACGCCCTCGGATCATTACTGTGGATGGTGCAGCATGGGCTGCAAAGATGGGAGGAAAAAAGGCACAGCTGAGACATGGCTAGTGGATTTGGTGAAATCAGGTAATGGTGCAATACTTCCTGAATGTGAAGCCTTGGAAGTGATCCATGAAAAAAAGAACGACAACTCAGGAAAAAGTAAAGCCATTGGAGTTGCTTTTGCATTTCAGAACATTCAAGGGGTGAGAGAAATTTGTATGGTGAAATCAAAAGTCACAATAGTAGCTTGTGGTGCTCTTAGCACTCCTTCACTGCTCAAGAGGAGTGGCTTAAAGAATCCAAATATTGGCAGAAACTTACACCTCCATCCAGTTGTTATGGCATGGGGATACTTTCCAAATTCACCATCAATATCTAATGATATTATATGGCCAGAGGCAGAGAAGAAAAGTTATGAAGGAGGAATAGTGACAGCAATGTCTAAAGTCGTGGCGGATTTCGAAGGATCAGGATATGGTGCAATCATACAGACACCAGGATTGCACCCTGGCATGTTTTCTGCACTAATGCCATGGGTTTCAGGCCTAGATATCAAGATGAGGATGAGCAAATATTCAAGAACCGCATATATCTTCGCGTTGGCAAGGGACAGGGGATCAGGGGAAGCATTTTCACCATATTCAATAACTTACAAGTTGGATCAAATTGATGAAGAAAATCTAAAACTAGGCCTAGAGAAGACTCTAAGAATCTTGGCAGCTGCTGGTGCAGAAGAGATAGGAACTCAGCATGGAAAAGGGAGGAGTTTGAAGGTGAAAGAAGCAAGTTTGAAGGAGTTTGAGAGGTTTGTGAAAGAAGAAAGTTCAATAGGAATGGGAAAACATTCAGTTCCTATATGTTCAGCACATCAAATGGGAAGTTGTAGAATGGGAGTTGATCCAACAACTTCAGTGGTTAATTCTAAAGGAGAGACATGGGAAGTTGAAGGTTTGTTTCTTGGTGATTCAAGTGTGTTACCAACTGCTATTGGAGTCAATCCAATGGTCACAATTCAGGCCATCTCTTATTGCACTGCACAATCTGTGCTCCAACTTCTTAAGAATCAAAAGTTGGGATGAATAATTGTTTTCAGAAAATATTGAAAAAAATTGTTTGTGCTTATTAAAGTTTGTGTAATATCTCTACCTTCAACTCAAGCAAGTTGTTGGAGATATACTAGTGTTCAAGATATAGTATTCATTCTAAACATTGTCATTAATAAAAGTTTAAGTGTGAGATTGTTGGAATACTTATTATTAATAGTATTAATTATGAAAAATTGTTTATTCAAATTTAATAAAATTTTAAATATATCATATATTTGTTTGTGTGTCCTCTATTTAAATAGTAGATGATTTAGTGTATAATATTTTAAGTTATACACACGAAAGTTAGACCATCGATTCTCATAGATATAAAGTTTATGCTAATCTAAAATAAAAATTTGAACAAATCATTGATACAATTGTAGTGCAAGATTAAATATAATTTATCTTGATTGTAGAATGGTATAGTTCCTTCTTGTGCTATTATAATCGTACGTAGGCTTTGGAATTTTGTAACCACCCCTCAGGTATAATGACATGATGAAGCTTGCTTTGTTTTTCGATCTGATAAGAAGGAAGATAAACCGAAGTTGATACAGATGACGCTAATTTGTATAGAATTTTCTGCTCGTATTTTATTAATTTTTAGTATAATTTATGATGTTATTTTATAAAAATTAGAAAATATATGCTACAGACTTTTATAATATTTTGATTATTATTTGAGAGAATTAAATTGATGAAACATAAATTTTGAAATTATAATTTACTTAAATTAAACAAATCATTGTCAGAAGATTTATATTTAAAAAAGAATTGAGAATCATTGAATTTACTTGACGATATTATTGCAATAAAATCTCAATTTTCACATATATTTCTCTCTAGAATAATTGTTTATAGCTAATACAATTATATTTTGCTCATTAAGAAATAAATAAATTCACTCCATAAGATTATTCCAATCAACTGATTTAAAACTAGTGACAATTAGATTAAAATATTTTTCTTGCCCCAATTGCGCAATACCTCTTGCTGTTAGTCTTAAATTAATAAATCAGTGAATTAGAACTAAAATAAATAAATAAATATGATTTAAGTCAATAAATTTATTTGAGAGAGAATTAATGTGGAGTGAGCAAGTGGTTAACTCATATCTTTTGAGCAGTAACAGCTACTAATTATCCAGTATTTGGCGGAAAATGCATTGCTCTCATAGTATTTAGTGTACATAAGGAGCTCAAAAGGTTTATTAAGATCGAGAAATGATAAGATTCTGTATATGGCATTAGAATATAAGGTTTTAATTAATTCCTAGACAAACTTTATAAGTTATTGGAAGGTGTTTTATATGTAACATAATATTTATTATAATGTGTATTTACTTTTTAATTTAAAAATATATTATAACACTAATATTTTATAGAAGGACAATAGTGTTGTTCGACATTATCATGACATTGTGATATTTTAACTTTTCAGTGTTTTGTTCTCACACACACATATATATATATATGAGATTATTAACAAAACCTCAAAGAAAGATTTTAGACAGGTGGCAATTTAAAACTGAACATGTATGTAACAAGGCCTCTGTCCGGGGTATTCACAGTTTGGTAAAAAATTTAAAAAATCACAAATCAAATCAAATCGATTAAAAAAATCGATATTTGATTTGGATTGATTGAGTTTAGTTTTAAATTTAAAAAACCAATGATATTTGGTTTGATTTTGGTACTATTAAAAATAAACGAAGAAATAACCAAACCGAACCAATAGATTTTATATATAAATTTTATAATTATTTGAATATATGATATTAGTTTTTCATAAATAATTATAAATATTTTATACCTTTTAATCATTAATTTGATTTTAGTATACTCTATTTTACATGCACTATAACACTTTTAAATTCAATTCTTAAAAAATATATCCAAACTCAACACTCTAAGTATAATTAGTTGTTTATATGTGGTGTAGCGTATTGCTGATTTTTTATTTTTCTTTGCTAAGACATCCATCTACTCTTCAGTCGTTTGCCCCTTTGATTTTTGAAGGGTTGGTCATTTTATATAAAGTTGTATATTATTTCTGTGTGGATATCAAACATGTAAAGTGGAAGAACCTCTATAGTTATGCAATTCAAACATGTTAAAAGTTTGGAATAGTTTTGAAAAATAATGGAAGATTCAGATACATTTATCTTGTGATAGTAGAGAGAAAATTATTGATTCCTAATGTTCACTTGAAATAGTTATCTCATGTCTCTATTATTTTATCATTATCAATTTATCATTAGCTAGTTATAAACTGAGAAATCGAACCAAAACGAACTAAACCAACAAGAACCAAACCAGTGATTTTTATTTTATTTGATTTGGTTTGATTTTAGAAATTTTAAAACTGATTATATTGATTTGGTTTTGATTTTGATCAAACTGATCCAAATCGAACCATGAACACCCCTACCTTTGTTATATTGCCAAAAGAATCCGGAGGCTGCTTTTTTACCTCTTGAAGGTCCAAATTCAGGTTACTTAGTGGTTCATTATAGGTTGAATTCATCGATAGCCTTTTAAAGTTGATATTAATTTTTACTTAGACATTTTAACTGGGTCTTGTTCATTTTAAATACCTCAAGTAAGAGTCCAATATGTCATTTTTGACACTTTTTTGACAATCAGCAAAAATAATAAAGAGAGTATAATACACTCGCAATGATATGACAAAACAATTAATTAAAAGCCACCCCCCACCCCTACTCCCTCTTGGGGGTTCTCCTTCTCCGTTGAAATCTAAAACAAAACAATGGCTTTCTTAAGCCACTATCTTACATCATTTCTCCAAGCTTAAATTTCTTTGGTGGAGGTCGAATTTTTCAATTCAAATTTATTTTAAAGGCATTTTTTTTATTGTTTTCCAGATCTACCGTCACCTTCTCTACCTTTAAGTTGCCGTAATTTTTCCCTCTTCCTCCTTCCTTCTTTTGCACTACTTCTCCACTGTTCTTCTTCTCTCCTCCTTCATTCTTCTTGCTCTTCTTCTGCAAATCAAAAAAAAAATGCTATGTCAACAAAATCAGTCACCAAAAAAATAAAACCTAAAAAAAGCTGTAGAAAATATCTAACAAACATCATGGATAGAATTATCACCTCGCCCATTGTGTGAGAGAGTATTTGAAGAAAAATCTCTAGAAACTAGAAAATAAAATTTGGGAACAGAATAGAAAGCCAAAAAATCAGAATTGGATTTGATATTGATGGGGAATTTGGTACTTTTGCTGCTAGAGTGGTTGAAAGGAATGTAACTATAGTTACTGCCTGTTGAGATTGCACATATGAATGCAGTAAGGTGTTGAGATTGCACATATGAGTAGAGTTAGTTAGTTAGTTAAGATGATTAACAATAAGTTAGTATAGATTAGTTGAGTTAGTTAGAGGTTAGTTAAGGGTTAGTTTAGTAAATATGATTAAAGTTAGTTAGGAGATATCCTTTTACACTTGTGTATATATGCTGAAACAAGGAGGAATAGAAGTAACAAATTCATTTCTCCCAAACTCAAATCTTCTTCATTTCTGCATACTCCTCTTCTCTTCAATATGAGCTGTGATTGAGCTTCAATATCCATCGTTAATACTCAAAATTTAACATGGTATCAGAGCAGGAAGAAGTGTGCTTCTGCATCTAGAGGATCAGAAAATATACAGGTTTGTAACTCATTGAGAGATCGATCATCTCAGTTTTGCGATTTGAGATCTGCAGATTTCGATCCCTCTGTTTCGTCTCCCTCTGTTTCATCTGTTTTCTACCAATCATGGATCACAATCCAGAGCAAAATCGTGTTCAAACACAAGATACAAATAGTGCATTGTATATGCATCCATCGGAGAGTGCTGGATCTTCGATAAACCCAACTGTTTTTGATGGATCTAGATACAGGTCATGGAGGCGAGGTGTTCTTCATGCATTGTCTATGAAGAACAAAACAGGATTCATCAATGGAAATATTGAGAAAGCAGCTTCTGATTCACCAACATTTGCACAATGGGAGCGATGTGATGATATGGTAACCTCTTGGATTTTGAACTCTCTATCGAAGGATTTGAGTGATAGCCTGCAGTATGTCAATAATGCTAAGGAGCCGTGGGATGAACTGGAAGACAGATATGATCAGACGAATGGAGCTAAACTATATCAACTTCAACAGGAAATAAATGATCAGACACAAGAAAGCTTAGACATCACTGGATATTACACTACTATCAGGAAACTTTGGGAAGAGTTAAGAATTTTGGATGCCAATGTACAGTGCATCTGCTTATGGACTTGTGGTGGTAAAAATAAAATGCATAAGGCTGAACAGGACAAACGACTCATACAATTTTTGATGGGATTGAATGAAGTGTACACAGTGGTGAGAGGCAACATTTTGATGATGAATCCATTGCCAACCATGGCTCAGGCTTTCTCTATTCTGGTGCAGGAAGAGAAACAAAGAGAAGTCAAGCCTCATAATCGAATTCACTTAGAATCCACCTCATTGAATGCAAACACAGGAGTTAACACTGCCGATAGAAATTCAAGTGCAAGCAGTAGCAACAGTTACAGGACACAAATGGCAAGATCAAGTGCAGGCAACAACTTCAGGACAAACTATGCACCAAGGAGTGGAGGCAAAAATGTGTACAGATCTGGCAATTCACATAACAACAACAGATCTCTCTTATTCTGTGACTATTGTAAAAGGACTGGTCATACTGAAGATAAATGCTACAGACTTTATGGCTTTCCTCAAGACTTCAAGTTTACAAAAGGGAGAAATTCAGGTGCAGCAGCAAATGTACTCAGTAATGCTGAAGGAGTGTTAAACAGATTCTATGATAAGAGTAGCAGATATGAACACAGTTTGACAAAAGATCAGTATGACCAATTGATGAAACTTTTGGGAAACATTCATGTGAAGGGGGACAACACAACTGGTGAGATCAGAAACCATGCAGATAATATCCTCAATGGACAAGGTGTTGCAAGCCTTGCAGGTATACTAACATGCCATTCCTCTATAACTGAAATTGGTGATTTATCATGTAAATGTGTGACATCGTCTGCTGATTCATGAATTATAGATTCAGGAGCCACAAACCACATGACATATAATAGAACTCTTCTAGCCGAAATTAGGACATTATGTTATCCTTTCCTAGTCACACTACCAAATGATTATAAAGTTAAAGTGACTGAAATTGGAGAAGCTCATTTGAGTCTAGCATTGACTTTACAGAAAGTACTATTTGTACCTAGTTTCAAGTTTAACTTAATTTCAGTTCATTGTCTAGCTTCACAACTTGAAGGAAATTTCAGCTTCAATAGTTCTACTTGTCTTATGCAGGGCCCTTCACTGAAGAGCCCTCTGGAGATTGGTAGAGCAAGAAATGGATTATACTTAATCTGTCCCAAATGTCATAATTGTCCATCATTCCACAACACATTACTTGATTATGTTGGTTCATTGTTTCATCCTTTAACTAGTTGTTCTTCTTTCTCTGCTGAAAATAAACAAACTTGTATTCAGTCATCTATCTCATCTGTAAGATCCAATCATTCAATCAATTAAAGAATTTGTTGTATGAATGGTTTCCTTTCTTCTAAATCTGTAAAGAATGTATATACTGTTGATTCTCATATTACAGATACATCTCATGGAAATAGTGTTGACTACTTATGGCACACAAGACTAGGTCATGTACCTTTTAGTAAAATGAGAGGTATCACTACAATTCCAGTTGCCTTTGCCCCTAGACAACCTTTTTCTTGCACAATATGCCCAATGGACAGACAAACAAGACTTCCTTTTCCTTCAAAATCCACTTCTCAATCAACTGGAAACTTTGATTTACTCCACATTGACATATGGGGACCATATCACACACCAACTCATGAAAATTATAGATATTTCCTGACTGTGGTGGATGATTTTAGTAGATCAACTTGGACTCAGCTTCTTAGTTGCAAGAGTAATGCTTTACAAGCCATCAAGGGCTTGATTTCCTTGATAGAGAATCAGTTTGATAAAAAAGTTAGATGTATTAGAACTGACAATGGTTTGGAATTCATTAACAAAGAGACTTCTGATTTCCTACAATATAAAGGAATTTTGCATCAGAGAACTTGTCCCTACACACCACATCAAAATGGTGTAGTAGAAAGGAAACACAAACATCTTCTTGAAACTGCCAGATCACTGTTCTATCAGTCCAAACTTCCAATGAAATATTGGGGTGAATGCATCTTAACTGCCACCTATT
The DNA here is from genome assembly GCA_035772735.1 of Datura wrightii. NCBI lineage: Eukaryota > Viridiplantae > Streptophyta > Magnoliopsida > Solanales > Solanaceae > Datura > Datura wrightii. Next base: position 13,622,163 of record JASDFA010000006.1, on the reverse strand, counting down.
TGATCAACAGATTACCTTCAATTTCAATACATGGTAGTACCCCTTTTGAAAAGATATACCAAAAACAGCCTACATACTCACATTTAAGATCATTTGGATGCCTTTGCTTCCCTACCAATATTAAACCTCACAAAGACAAATTTGAACCGAGGTCCACACCTCATGTGTTTGTAGGATACCCTTTCAATATAAAAGGTTACAAGGTCCTAGACTTGAGTACTAAGAGGATTCACATTTGCAGAGATGTTCTGTTTTATGAGAATGTATACCCTTTTGTTTTAACATTTCCTGATTCTGATTTCAATTCTGTTCCGAAGAAACTTGATCCCAATTCTGAAGTGTTGAACTTTACAAAAAGTACTCTTAGTAATGCTCATAGTCTGGATGATAATGTCAATGATACAGTTACTCAAAATATTTGCAACATAATTCCATCCTGTGATAGCACACACAATGATAGACAAACTACTACATCAGAAACACATGCTACTTCACCTGGCATTCCTGATCCTTCCAGTTTTACTACAAACCAGAACACCAATCAGGAACTTAGGAGATCTAGTAGAACACATGCTATTCCAAACTACTTAAAGGATTACACATACTCACTTCCTACTTTACAGTCACATTTCACAGCTTCCACTATACCTACTACACTGCATACTTCACTTACATCCCTTAATCCTAGTAGTCAGCAACAGGAGCAATTTCATGATCATGAGCCTCTTTCATGTGAGGAAGCAGCCCTGCATCCTGCATGGAAAGCAACAATGAACCTTGAGTTTGAGGCACTATATGCAAACAACACTTGGGATCTGGTAGTTCTTCCACCAAGGAAGAAGGCTATAGGTTGTAAGTGGGTGTACAAAATCAAGCACAAGGCAGATGGAACTGTGGAGAGATACAAGGCTAGACTTGTTGTGAAAGGATATACACACAAGTTGGAATTGAATACAATGAAACTTTTTCACCAGTTGTCAAAATGACTTCTATAAGGACATTAATTGGGCTGGCAGTGAAGAGAGATTGGAGCTTATACCAGCTAGATGTCAATAATGCCTTTCTTCATGGAGACCTATATGAAGAGGTATATATGACTCTGCCTCAGGGTCTGCTGGTAAAGGACAATAGGGTAGTCTGCAAGCTGAATAAATCTCTGTATGGCTTAAAGCAATCAAGCAGACAATGGTATGAAAAGCTAGTAACATCATTGTATTCTAGGAGTTATTCACACTCTACTGGTGATTATTCCTTGTTCTAAAGGAAGGTTGATACTTCATTAGTTTTTGTAGCAGTGTATGTTGATGACATTTTTGTGACAAGAACTGATCTGGTGGAGATTGAATCATTGAAGTCCTTTTTACATAGTCAGTTCAAGATCAAGGATTTAGGTAAGCTCCACTATTTCCTGGGGATGGAAATTAGTTACAAGACAAATGGAGTGCTCATTTCACAGAGGAAGTTTGCCATTGATTTGGTGAAAGAATTTGATTGTTCCACCTACAATACAACTTCTTCACCTCTTAATCCAGCTGTGAAACTGAAGTCTACTGAGGGTCGACTGCTTGATGGTCCTACATATTATAGAAAGCTCATAGGAAAATTAAACTTTCTCACGAATACAAGAATTGATATTGCCTATAGTGTACAACATCTAAGTCAGTTCTTACAAGCATCAAGAGACACACATTTGAAGGCAGCTATACATATACTCAGATATCTCAAATGCAGTTTAACTCATGGCATATTTCTATTTAAAAATCCTGAGTGTAATATCACTGCATACTGTGACTCTGACTGGGCAGCATGTTCAGACTCTAGAAGGCAGTAAGTGGTTACGTTGTGTTCTTGGGAGATAGTCCTATTGGTTGGAAATCTAAGAAGCAAACTACAGTTTCCCTGTCTTCAGCAGAAGCATAATACAGGGCAATAAGAATGGTGGTAGGAGAACTAATCTGGATGCACAGGTTATTGACAGAACTGACTGGTGCTTGTTCCTTACCTATTAATGTGTTCTGTGACAGTCAAGCAGTCATCCATATTGCGAGAAATCTTTTATGAACGTACCAAGCACATAGAAGTGAATTGTCATTTCATACGTGATAAACTTCAAGAAAGATTCATTGCACTCCATCACATTTCCACCACTGGACAGTTGGCAGATATCCTGACCAAAGCTCTAACTGGTCCAAAACATTCACTCATCTTTGGAAAGTTGTCGCTGGAATTACCACCTCCAACTTGAGGGGGTGGTGGTGGTGGTGGTGTTGAGATTGCACATATGAGTGCAGTGAGGTGTTGAGATTGCACATATGAGTAGAGTTAGTTAGTTAGTTAAGATGATTAATAATGAGTTAGTATAGATTAGTTGAGTTAGTTAGAGGTTAGTTAAGGGTTAGTTTAGTAAATATGGTTAAAGTTAGTTAGGAGATATCCTTTTACACTTGTGTATATATGCTGAAAAAAGGAGGAATAGAAGTAACAAATTCATTTCTCCCAAACTCAAATCTTCTTCATTTCTGCATACTCCTCTTCTCTTCAATGTGAGCTGTGATTGAGTTTCAATATCCATTGTTAATACTCAAAATCCGACACTGCCACTTGAAAATTATTGGTTGGATAATTTTCTTTGCTCCAATGAAGACTAGAAAACTGCATTAACCAAATTAATTGAACGTTTTGGGTACAAAAAACTCAAATGGGTTGTGGGTGAGAAGATTAATAAACATGAAAAATCTGAGGTTTTATTTGTCTGCTGTTCTACAGAAACAAGTAAGAGTGTGATGGTATTTCTCTCCTCTGTGATTGTCACCACATGTAAATGGTGTTGTGATATGTTGTAGAAAAGTTCACAGCATGGGGCAGAGAAGGGCGGAGATAGGAGGATGAGGTTGGAGGAAGTGTTGGAAGGAGAGATAAGGAAGAAAAAAGAAATTAAAAAAAATAAAAACTTGCTAATTTTAAGTTCTTCGAGCGCTCAAAATTTGTGTAACATACACAATATGCCAAGTGACACAGCAAATTTCTACTTGAGGTATTTAAAATGAACAAAATCTACTTGAAGAATTTGAGTGAAAGTTAGTGTATAACATAAAGAAGGAAGTTGAAACATATTACAAGGAATTTGAAACATATTGTTGCTTTGGACATTGCAAAAATCATGATCTCATGAATTTGCCTTTTCCTCATAACAAGAATTTGACCGTTCGATACCAAACTAGTAATGCTGAAAAAACTATTATTCTCAAATATGATGTAATGTTCATTCCTGTTTTTAATAAACCATTGTCTTCTAATCAGTAATATGCTATCAAGGCTTATGGAAAGTGAAGTATATAAGGTGGTTGTTGTTGTTGTTACTGTGTTGTTGTTGTTGTTGTTGTTGTTGTTGAATTATTATGTAGTAAATGATGAATTATGAATCTCCTTCGATATGTAAATTTTAAATTCTCAAAAAAATTTGATTTGGAATTCCAAATCATGAGATGAACGTTTTCAAATAAAAAGTTTGACCCACAAGTTTATACTTTGTAAAAAAAATCACTATTTCATATTTACCAACTATTTATTTTTGATGTAAATAAAATTTATTGTTGGCATTATTATTCTTTTCAACCTTTGCTAACCATTTATATCAGATATAAGTTTGCTAACTATGCGAGATGATTGTATAAAAGAAGTAGTACACTACAACTCATGTGAACTAAAGTTCGATCAATAATGTTAACTTTTTTAGAATTACTTTCTGACATATTGTATTATATTTTGTTATGAACTTTTACTTATTTGGTAAGATTGTATAAAAATTGAGAAAATTTTGATAGTTTTCACAACGTATGGGGTTTTTATGTTCAAGAGAAAAAAAATATAACTTAAGAATTTCAAATTGCATGTCCAAACAAAACTTCAACTTATCTTATATGATTTCATATCATGATTTCAAATAATGATTTCATCTCGCAGGCCAAATGGACCCTTAATATTGTCTTTATCTTATCTTAATTGGAGTCTGTGCACAACAATATTAATTCTGGCAAAATTTATTTTCTGATTTATTTCTTTTCCCCAATAAACTGTATGAGAAAAATATCATTTCAAGATATGTGACAATATTGGAGGTGGAATCGTGATGATAAAGTCAAAGTAAAGACAAAGACGAGTATCCTGGTGTAGGGCGAGAAGTATCTGGGATCTGGAGTCATCGAGACCCCGAAGATAACAACAAGTAAGTTAAAGGTAAGAGTAATATCTGAAAATATGGCAGGAAGTTTTTGGTAACTATCAAGCCTCCGAAGGCAATACCACAGTGAATTGATCGAGGAAGCAGCAAATGAGGGTTCGGTAGACGGCCAGGAACATTGTCACGAATCGAATATAGGCCCGGATTGAGACACAGGACAAGGAACCCCGAGAGGCCCCAAGTCGACCCATGACATAATCATAGCATAACACTATCAGAATAACAACCAACAGAAAACATAACTGAGCGAAAGCTAGCTGAAAGAGTCTAATTAATATCCATAAGAACAATCTCATAAAAACTCTGATACAAAGCTGAATTTGTCTATATAAGTCTGAAAGCCTCTACTACACTGGTAAGTTGCTGGGACAAGCCCCCAGCTAATTCCTAAAGTATGAAAACTGAAACATAAATGAAATAGGATACATAGGTCGCGTCCTTGAGAGATGAGGACTCATCACAAGCAGTTGAGATGGGAATGGAGCGTATTTAACTACATGGCTAAGTCTGGAAACCTAAATTTATATCATAAAATGATATAACACATAAAGTATGCGGTCAATACTTGAAATGTACTGAAGTATGCGGGAAGCGTAAATAAACTAAAACATGCAAGTATACAGGAAGAAAGTAAACTGAGTATATCACTGAACATATAGCTAAGCTGAAGTACAATGACCCTATCTGAGATACACATGTGTATATATCTCTCTCTCTCTATATATATAAAGCTTTTATTTGAAAATATTTACTGAAGCATAATCAAACTGATGCATAAGGGTTATGTTCTGCACGTATACTGAGAACTGAAGCTGTAACTGATATCATGCATTGTATTGACTATCTGCTGGTAACTGAGACTGAATTCTGCTAAGACTGATATAAATTGAAGTCTGAAACTGTACAAAGTTGAACTGACTGATATAATGGACTGAGCTAAGGGAGACATTCTCTGCTAATGAGAATCCCTGACTGACTAAGGGAGACGTTCTCTGCTATTGAGACTCCCTGACTGAGCTAAGGGAAACATTCTCTGCTATGGAGAATCCCTGACTGAGCTAAGGGAGACATTCTCTGCTATGGAGAATCCCTGACTTAGCTAAGGGAGACATTTTTTTCTATGGAGAATCCCTGACTAGACTGAGGGAAACATTCTTGGCATTGAGAGTCTCGATAAAACTTTTACACGAAGATACCAATCTGACAATCATTCATATTGTCTAAGTTACATCAACTAATCAGAGATCCGACTGTTCAACTAATTACATCATACTGAATTCATATAAAATCTGAGTAGGGCTACTTTCTACTATCAACAAGCCCGAAAGTCTGATAGGTCTTAATCATCCTTTGTTCTCGAAGTTTATTATATTTCAATCCTGAATTCATATCATATAGCGTATATTCTAGATTCATGAATTCTCCATAGATTCAAGTCATACTCTAAACATATACACCGATATCATAGTGAAGACATGTACATACTTCACATTCATCAAAGCCCATAAGTTCTAATCGTGTTCCAACACATATATTATAACATATGTTCTAGATTTGCGGGAACCCATATGATCTACATATACTTTAAACATGGGTACAAGTTCACGAGAAGAGCATGTAAATAATTAATGAAATCCCATTTGAAATTCTAGGCTAACTCATGGTGAAAATTCTATAATCATGCTATTCCCATATCAAGTACATAATCCGAGATCTTGAAAGTAATTTCATAAACATACATGACTATTAATCATGATGGGGCTTAGAATTCATAAGAGGCATATGAGAATTCATCCATAAATCGAACTCTAGAACATGCTTTTCTAGAAGATCAAGGAATTTGGATTTTAGTATAAAAAATTAGGACACAAGGATGGAAGGAGATCCTTGTTGAAGTCCCACATACTTGATTAGAAGGATCCCTTACTGATCTTGAAGCTTGCAGCCCTTGAAAGAAACCCTAGATGATCCCTGAGCTTGAGAGATGAGGAGGAAGAAAACTTACGGATGATTTTTGAGAGGATGAGGGACTTATGCTAGTGAAAACCCTTAAAAATGTCCCATTTGGTACTCAAAACGGTGTAGTTTAGGAATTAGGAGCATAGAATCTTACGAAAACACCCTTGAAAAAATATAGAAAAAATCTTGCTGCCAGTCCCCCCGAGGGACTTCACAGGTAGTGGGACACCGGACGACTCGTTAAGTCCCACTCGTGATCATTTTTGAAAAATCTCCTAAAGATTCCCCGACGGACGACGACTGACTTCACGAGCCATTAGCTTTCTTAACGACTCATGACTCCTTTCGTTACCACTGAAGCCCAAAATTCTGCTCTTCCTTCCCACGACTGACATGGTGAGTCGTTACCTGACATAACGACTTGTCCTACTCTCTCGTCATCACCATTGCCTCAAATTGCATTTCTTTCTGGATTCCACTTGATGACTCCTCAGGACGACTCGTTACTTGACCCAACGAGTCGTCACTTCCCTCTTGGTCCATCGAAGAGTTGACCCCATCTTACTGAACTGTTTCTTGTAACGAGGGACTCCACGACTCATTACCTCACCTCACGAGTTGTGATGTGAGTCATTTCCCCTGAGCTCTGAACAAGAACCTTTACTGACTGCTTGCCACATGTCTTACCACCACTCTTGGGGCTACCTACGGGTCGTACCACAACTCGTTCTGAGGCAAATTTTCCACTTCCCTGCCAATTTCTTATTTTAAGTTTGGGGTCTGATCTTAAAAACTTTCGGTGTGTTACAAACATTCAACGGACACCAGAGGAAGGGAATCAAAGGCAATTACAAAGAGATCACAGATCTGTCATCAACAAGTTGGGCAAGAAGGTATAGTTAAAAAAACATTTCCACTTGGCCAAATCATACCATGAATCTACACATGATGACAAAATGATAACTGTTACTTGTAACGGCCTTGTACTAGGACTAATACTAATAGGCCAACTGGAGGCCTATAATTGGACGTAGTACCATTGTAAAAAATTATAAATATGTGTTTCTTTACTTATTAAAGTATATACAAGAAAAGTGAAATATACAATCAATACTTTTCAACTATTTTTTTCTCTCATTGCTTATTGTTGTTTCTAATTATGTATTCGAGTTGTTATTATCGAGGGGTCCTCGTACTTTTGAGAATCCATCCAATTCAACTCGAATAGATTCGAAGAACGTTTATCTTTGGATATATCTGCTTGTGTTATTCATATTTACTTATAATTAAACTTTCATCATTATTAGTTGCCGTCTTAAATCCGAATTCATGAGTTGGTCAATGTTGCATGTTCTTGATCTCATTGCATATTACTCTCTTTGGTTTGCCTCAATCCTCGAATTGTATCAACAAAGCATCCCTCAGGTTCATGGGCAGGGGTTGATTAATAAATGCATCATAAAACTACTTCTATATCAAGGGACGTAAGGTACTTGGTCACTCTGCCTTAAAAGATTTAAAACATTCTTTAGCTATATCTTGCAAACGATAGGCAACCAACTCAATCGACCTTGTGCTAGAAAATTCAAGTATGGCTTTACGAATTGCATCAAAAAACAATAGGGGGTCTTTAGACTCACTAGTCCCTGTAAACACCGAAGGTTTCAATTGAAGAAACTCTTCAATTGACCTACAAATTGGCTCGTCAGATTGATTATGTCCTATAATTCCCTCCATACATTATATTACCCAGAGTTTGTGTTTGGATCTTCTCTACCAAGCTCTCCAAATAATAACCCCAATTATCACATCACTTCTCGCGCTTCTCTCCCACTACACATCTCGAAACACACGTTTCTTCTAAATATTAACGTGCATTCACATTTATTTTAACTTTCTAGTCGAGGCGAAGAGTTCAATCCCTATCAGCAGATAATATCCCTTTCTCCTTTTCCTTCCCCTATATAATTAAAAAAAAATTTAAACACCCTATCCCCGTAAGAAAAGAGCTTTAAGAGAGCAAGATCGCTAAAAAAAATGATTTCTTGATAGGAATAAAGAGGGTAGAATTAAGGTGGAGATGATGGAAAAAAATGGTGTTAGTTTCTTCTAGTGATATTGGTTTCAAAAACACAGAAAAAAAGGGCACATTGAACTTCAAGATACCGTTTAAAGTTTTAATTGCTCTTGATTGAAAAGAGGCAAATTTGACCCTTTTTTTTTCAAAATTAATCTCATTACACATACATTCTACCTATTTAACTAAGTTTAGTTGTTCAATTCCGCAAGTCAGATGGTACTTCATCATTTTATGTGCAACAATCAAGTTCAATGGAATAGACTCACTGTAATATAAATTTGAGTTTGCTCTTCTTTTTTTTAAAAATATTATATTTTAATATTATATACTCCCTCCGTCTCCATAAAAAGTTTGAATACAATGCAAAAAACGTGTCCAAATAATAGTAAATTAAGACAAATGAATCATGATAATATTGATGATAACAATAACTATGCCTCAATCCCCAATAAAATAAAATCGATTAAATGTATAATTATACTAATACAATCATAAAATAGCATTAGATTTTAACTTTTATACAAGACCTCAATTATGACATCCCTTCTCAGGCTTAGCTCTCCCACTGCACACCTTGAAACAGACGTTTCTTATAGATATTCATGCGCTTTCACATTTATTTTAACTTGGGCAAAGGAACAAATATATCCCTCAACTTTGCGATTTAGAATGGATATACCCCTCATTGAAATAGTAGTACATATACCCTTGCCGTTTAACAAATGATGCATATGTAACCTCGTCATCTAACAGTAATATTTATCATTTTTCATTAATAGACTAAATTTAAAACTGATTTTTTAATTTTTAAATGTCACCTGACTTTAAAAAGTTACCTCACTCATTTTTTACCCCTCTAGACCCGACCCAGTTGAAAATAATTCAATTTCTCTTTTATTCTAATCTATTCCAAACTCATTTTTTGACTGAGTAGAAGAGGAATTGTGGAAGAGGTGTAAAAAAAAAGTGAGGTGATTTTTTAAAGCCACGTGGCATTGGAATTAAAAAAAAGTTTTAGAATTTTTTAATTTAGTAGATATAGGTCAATTAATGAAAAAGGTAAATATGCACCATTTGCTTAATAACAAGTGTATATATACAACACTTTTTTAACAAGGGATATACCCGTTCTAAAATCGCAAAGTTGAGAGGTATATTTATCGTTTTACCCTTTTAACTTTCATAGTTGACATGAAGAGTTCAATCCCTATCAATAGGTTCTCATTTCTCCTCCCCTATTATTAAAAAAAGAATTAAACGCCCCATTCTCGCAAGAAAAGAGCTTTAAGAGAGAAAGATCGTCGAAAAAGATGATTTCTTGATAGTAATAAAAAGAGTAGAATTATGGTGGAGATGATGACAAAAAAGGTGTAATATTCTTCTAGTGATGTTGGTCGCAGAAACACACGACAAAAAAAAAAAAGAAGAGGCAAATTGCTTCAAGATACAATTCTGAAGATTCAATTGCTCTTGATTGAAAAGAGGGCAAAATTGATATTTTTTTTTCAAAATTAATCTTATTACACATACATTATACCTATCTAACTAAGTTTAATTGTTCAATTTTGCAAGTCAGACGAAACCTTATCATTTTATGTGCAACAATCAAGTTCGATGGAATAGACTCACCATTTATATAAGTTTGAGGTTGCTTTTCTTTTTTTAAAAAACAAAACACTATATTTTAACATTATATACTCCCTCCGTCTGCATAAAAAGTTTGAACAACTGATTAACATGGGATACACATGTAAAGTATGTGTCCAAGTACTAGTAAACTAAAATGAGTGAATCATGCAAATGTTGATGAGCACAATGACTATGTCTCAATCTCCAACAAAATAAAATCGATTAATTGTATTAATTGTACTAATACAATCATAAAGTAGCATTAGATTTAAACTTTTATTCAACACCTCAACTATGACATTCCTACTCAGACTTCTCTCCCACTTCACACATCGAGACACATGTTTCTTATAGATATTAACGTGTTTTAATATTTATTTAACTTTCATATTTGAGGCATAAGGTTCAACCCCTAGCAGTAGGTAATATCCCTCTCTCATTTCCCTGCATGAAAAAGCTTTAAGAGAGAAAGATGACTGAAAAAGGTGATTTCTTGACGGGAATAAAATTGGTAGAATTAAGGTAGAGATGATACCAAATATGGTATGATTTTATTCTAGTGATATTGGTTGCCGAAAAGCATACACAAAAAAAGAGTAAATTGAACTTCAAGATACCATTCTGAAATTTCAATTGCTTTTGATTAAAAAGAGGCAAATTTGACTAATTTTTTAAAATTAATCTCATTATACATTCATTTTACCTCTCTATCTAAGTTTAGTTGTCCAATTCTGCAAGCCAGTTGATAGCTCATCATTTACATGCAACAATCAAGTTTGATAAATAGACTCACCAATCATATAAGTTTGCGCTTGCTTTTTTTTTTCCTTAGAACACACTACATTTTAGTATTATATACTCCCTCCATATCCATAAGAAAGTTTGAACTGATTAGCATGTGATAAACATGCAATGAACGTGTCCAAATAATAGTAAATCAAGACAAATGAATCACGTCAACTTTGATGACAACAATAATTATGCCTCTCTCCCAAACAAAATAAAATTGATTACATGTATTATTTGACTAAAAGAATCATAAAATAGCATTATATTTTAAATTTTATTCAAGACCTCAATTATGACATCTCTTCTCGAGCTTCTCTCCCATTACATACCTCGAAAACACGTTTTTACAGATATTAACGTGTTTTCACATTTATTGTAACTTTCATAATTGAGGGAAAAGAGTTCAAACCCTATCAGTGGGTAGTATCCATTTCTCCTTTCCCCTCCCTTATATAATTAAAAAAAAAAAATTAAACCGCCCATCCCCGCAAGAAGAATGTTTTAAGAGAGAAAGATCATTGAATAAGATGATTTTTTGACAGGAAATAAAGAGGGTAGAATTAAAGTGGAGAAGGTGACAAAAAACGGTGTGGTTTTCTTCTAGTGATGTTGGTTGCAGAAATACACACGAGGAAAAAAAAGAAGAGGTAAATTTCTTCAAGATATCATTCTGAAGTTTCAATTGTTCTTGACTGAAAAGCGACAAATTCAATAATTCTTTTTTTCAAAATTAATCTCATTACACTTACATTGTACCTATCTAACTATGTGTAGTTGTTCAATTCCAAAAGATAGACGAAACCTCATCATTTAACGTACAACAATCAAGTTTGATAGAATAGACTCACCATTCATATAGGTTTGAACTTGAATTTGTTCTTAAAACCATTATTTAGGTATTATTTGAATCTAGACTTTGAATCTTCTGATATAATTATTTCCAACGTTCATAAGATTTCTTTTAGGTATTAAAAATTTATTATCAATAAAAATATTAGGGCAATAATGCTAGTAAGTTTAGTTCACATGTACAAGAAAAGTATTATGAATAATCGAGAGAATAAACTATATGAATGCCCTTATACATTAGAAGACTATGGAGTAGTTAGGTCATTCATAACAAGAATAAATATATTTTTGGCTAATCGAGAGTCAAAAGGTGAATATCGAGGGGTGGGTATTCTAACTTAGTTATGAGTTATCCTAAATAAAGAAACTAACACAAGATTGATATAATGTGATTATAGATTGATTGAAAAAAGTGATACAGATTGCTTAAGGCGACAAGTTGAATATTTTGACAAGAGTACTGTGAGTAGTAACCTTACCACAAGTTGTATTTTCATAACTTCATGATTTATATATGATTTTGAAAGTAAATTAGGTTACAGAATGCTTTAAAATTGTATATGGGACAAGTCTTTTACTTGATATGATATCGAAACATATATTGGAGATATTTATCGATACTTTGGAAGTTCTCACTATTACTAGATGTGTTTTATTGTTATTTGAGATATGATTTCCATTACTAAAATGAAAGCATATGATTTGATGATAATTTAAATGCCCTATACTATGCTGAAATTATTTTATACGAGTATTTATTATTTACAAAGAAAAGTATCAATAGGAGTAGACTTTGATGGATCCCGTAGCTAATTAACGGCGGGTTCGTTAGACCTGGTGCACCTTGTATTTAAAGATTAACATTACCGCCATTGCTAGTGGGAAGGTAGAACTAGCATATAGTTATTGGCTATATCTCAAGGTAGGGAGCCACATCGATTACATGATTCATCCTTGGAAACCTTCCAAAATATAAGATTTGATATAACAGTGTTTACTGAGATTATTACCAAATTGTTTATTGATTTCTGCTTATATGACATAGAGAAAATTGATTTTTGGTTTATCCTTTCTGAAAGAGGCCCTTATTTAGTGATATTTGCTGATTTTCACACTAGCAATATTTATGATTTGTCCCCATTAAAAGTGGTTGTGGTTAAGTGTTATTACTCACTGAGCTAGCGACTTACCCCCTCGCTATTTTTTTCAGAGACCGCAAGTTACATTGGCGAGGATTCTATTAACTAAAGCGTTCAGGTTGGCAAATTTCTGGTGAGCCTCGCATTTGTTCGCGTGGCAAGGGCTTGCGTAATTGTTATAGTCTTTTCCTTTGAACTCTTAGAGTTGCTCCATAGTCATTTTGTTAGTTCCATGAGTATTCTTTCATTATTACAGACTTGTGAGTAATACTATATGTTCTTCCTGTATCTCGGAGATGGTGTTAAAATTCCAATATGGTTGATTGAGGATGGTTATAGATTTGTTTAGTATTATTTGTTGTTGCCTATTGATTCTGAGATGGGTAAAATTTTGGATAGGCCCAAAAACAGGAGAAACTCTATCCGATTTTCTGTAGATTTTCATTAAGGCTTGCTTTAAAATTTCTATTCCTTAGTACTGGTCATGGTCCTAAATTGAATCGTGACAGTGATGACAAAAATGGTGTGATTTTCTTCTAGTGATGTTGGTTGCAGAGACACTCACTCACACACACACATAAAAAAGAGCAAATTGAACTTCAAGATATTGTTCTGGAGGTTTTAATTACTCTTGATTGAAAGAGGCAAATTTGATCATCTTTTTCCTTTTTAAAAAATTAATTGCATTACACATATATAGTACCAATCTAACTAAGTTTAGTTGTTTAATTCTGCAAGTGAGACGACACCTCATCATTTTACATGCAACAATCAAGTACAATGGAATAGACTCACCATTCATATAAGTTTAAGCTTAGATTTCTTTTTAAAATTCATTATATTTTAATATTATATACTCTCTCCGTCTCAATAAAAAAGTTTGAACTGATTAATATGGGATACATGTGCAAAACACATGTCCAAATACTAGTAAATTAAAATGAATTAATCACGATAATGTTGATGATAACAAAAACTATGCCTCAATCCTATCAAAATAAAATCGATTAATTGTATTAATTATACTAATACAATCATAAAATAGCATTAGATTTTAACTTTTATTCAAGACTTGAACTATGACATCCTTTATGGGACTTCTCTCCCACTTCAGACCTCAGAATACACTTTTCTTATAGATATTAACGCACTTTCACATTTATCTTAACTCTCATTGGTGAGGTGAAGAGTTCAACACCTATCAGTAGGTAGTATCCCTTTCTCCTTTCCCCTCCCCTATGTAATTAAACAAAAATTTAAATGCCCGTACCCGCATGAAAGAGCTTCAAGAGAGAAAGATCGCTGATAAACATGATTTTTTGACATGAATAAAGAGGGTAGGACAATGGGGGAGATGATGAAAAAAATGGTGTGAGGTTATTCTAGTGATGTTGGTTGCAGAAACACACACAAGGAAGAAAAAAAGAATAGGAAAATTGCTTCAAGATACCATTTTAAAGTTTCAATTGCTCTTGATTGAAAAGAGGCAAATGTGATCATCGTTTTCTTTTTTCAAAACTAATCTCAGTACACATACATTGTATTTGTACTTGTCTAACTAAGTTTAGTTGTTTAATTGTGCAAGTTAGACGGTACCTCATCATTTTACGTGCAAAATCAAGTTCGAAGGAATGACGTACCATTCATATAAGTTTGAGCTTGCTTTTTTTTTTTTTTTAAAAAAAAGGTAAATATATTTTAATATTATATACTCCCTCCATCTCACTTAAAAATTTTGAATTGATTAATATGGGATACACATGCATAGAACATGTTCAAATAATAGTAAATTAAAACGAGTGAATCACGACAAAGTTGATATCAATAACTATGCATCAGTCCCTCAAAAAATAAGATCGATTACATGTATTAATTGTACTAATACAATCACAAAATAGCATTAGATATTAAATTTTATTTCAAGACTGAATTATGACATCCTTTCTTGGGCTTCTCTCCCACTACATACCTCAAAACACACATTTCTTATAGATATTAACGCGCTTTCATATTTATTTACCTTTCATATTTGAGGCAAAGAGTTCAACCCCTATCAGTAGGTAGTATCCCTTTCTCATTTTCCCTCCCCTAACAAAAAGCATTTAAACATCCTATCCCTATAAGAAATGAGCTTTAATAGAGAAAGATCTCTGATAAAGATGATTATTTGACAAAAATAAAGAGCGTAAAATTAAAGTGGAGATGATGATAAAATGTGTGTGATTTTCTTCTAGTGATGTTGGTTGCTGATACATACACGAGAAAAAAAAAGTGGCAAATTGCTTCTAGATACCATTCTGAAGTTTGAATTTCTCTTGATTGAAAAGTGGCAAATTTGAACATCTTTATTTTTTTTTCCAAAATTAATCTCGTTATGCATACACTGTACCTATCTAACTAAATTTAGTTGTTCAATTCCGCAAGTCAGACGATACCTCTTTATTTTACGTGTAATAATAAAGTTCGATGGAATAGACTCACCATTCATATAAGTTTGTGCTTGCATTTGGTTTTAAAATATTATATTTAAATGTTATATACTCTTTCCATCTCAATAAAATGGTTGAACTGAGTAACATTTTATATACGTGCAAAAAACGTGTCTAGATACTAGTAAATTAAAATGAGTGAATCACGACAATGTTGATGATAACAAAAACTATGCTTGAATCCCCAACGAAATAAAATCGATTAATTTCACTTATGCAATCATAAAATAACATTAGATTTTAACTTTTTTTCAAGACCTCAAATATGACATCTCTTCGTGGGCTTCTCTCCTACTTCACACCTCGAAACACACGTTTCTTCTCGATATTAACTTGCTTTCACATTTAGATTTCTAATTGAGGAGAAGAGTTCAATCCCTATCAGTAGGTAGTATCCCTTTCTCCTTTCCCTTCCCCTATATAATAAAAAGAAAATCTAAAAGCCCCATCCCCAAAAGAAAAGAGCTTTAAGAGAGAAATATCACTGAGAAAGAATAATATCTTGATAGGAATAAAGAGGGTAGATGATGACAAAAATGGTGTGATTTTCTTCTAGTGATGTTGGTTTCAAAAACACAGAAAATAAGGGGCAAATTGAACTTCAAGATACCGTATTAAAGTTTCAATTGCTCTTGAATGAAAAAAAGGAAATTTGACCATCTTTATTATTTTTTTATTTATAAAATTAATCTCATTACACATACATTCTACCTATTTAACTAAATTTAGTTGTTCAGATAACAATAAATATGTCTCAACCCCAACAAAATAAAATCAATTAAACGTATTAATTGTACTAATACAATCATAACATAGAATTAGATTTTAACTTTTATACAAGACCTCAATTATGACATCCCTTCTCGGACTTCGCTCTCCCACTTCACACCTTGAAACAGACGTTTCTTGTAGACATTAACGCGCTTTCAAATATATTTTAACTTTCATAGATGAGGCGAAGAGTTCAGTCCCTATTAATAGGTGATATCCATTTCTCATTTCCCCTCCCCTATATATTAAAAAGAAAATTTTTGACAGGAATAAAGAGGGTAGAATCAAGGTGGAGATGATGACAAAAAGGGTGTAATTTTCTTCAAGTTATGTTGGTCGCAGAGACATACACTAGAAAAAAAAAAGAAAGAAGAGGCAAATTGCTTCAAAATACAATTTTGAATATTCAATTGCTCGACTGAAAAGAGAAAAATTTGATTAAAAAAATTTCAAAATTAATTTTATCACACATACATTATACCTATCTAACTAAATTTAGTTGTTCAATTTTGCAAGTCAGATGAAAACCTTACCATTTTACTTGCAACAATCAAGTTCGATGGAATAGACTCACCATTTATATAAGATTGAGGTAACTTTTCATATTTTTCAAAAGAAAACACTATATTTTAATATTATATACTCCCTTCGTCTGCATAAGAAAATTTGAACAGATTAACATGGGATACACAGCATAACATGTTTCCAAATAGACATAATACATAAATAGGCACGCAAACTTGGTTTCAACTGGCAATTAAGCACTCAAACTTTGAGAATGCACATCTCGGCACCTCAACTTGGTTTCACTGTGTCAATTGAGCACTCCAACTTACAAAATGATCATCTAGACACCTCAACTTGGTTTCACTATATAATATGCCACGTCAGCATCGTGCCTACAAGACATAGTGGGGACTAGTTGGAGTGCTTAGTCGTCGGTTGAGACCAAGTTGAGATGCCTAAATATGCATTCTCAAAGTTTGAGTGCTTAATTGCCAGTTGAGGCCAAGTTTAAATGCCTATTTATGTATTATGTCTTCCAAATACTAGTAAATTAAAATGAGTGATTCACGAAAGTGCTGACGATAATAATGACTATGCCTCAAACCCCAACAAAATAAAATCGATTAATTGTATTAATTGTACTAATACAATCATAAAATAAAATTAGATTTAAACTTTTATTGAAGACCTCGACTATGACATCCCTTCTCGGTCTTCTCTTCCACTTCACACATCGGGACATATGTTTCTTATAGATATTAACATATTTTCACATTTACTTTAACTTTCATAGATGAGGCATATGGTTCAACCCCTAGCAGTATGTAGTATCCCTATCTCCTTTTCCCTCCCTTAAATTGTCATAGGATAAAGCAGAGGGCCAAAATAAAAGCTTGAATTTCTCTACTGACCAATCAACTCAGTAGAAACATAAACATCATCAACATGTGCATTATATGACATAGGATAGTATGAACTATAATTGTTTACTACAACTGACGGTACGACTATATCTGGCAGAGGTTGAGAAACAGGGGTTGATCCTGAAATTTATAATGATCAGTTGCTGTATAAGAATCACTAACCCCAAACGATGAATAATTCGCACGTGGATTATTATGAACGTTGTGATATTGTCTAGAGGACTGATAACTGGGGCGCCTTGGAGCGTTACATGGATTATAGACTCGTTGTTGTCGTTGACGATAATGTGTGTGATTTTGTAAAGAGGGATGAGTTTGCCTATAATTACTCATAGCTTCTTTGATGAACAAATTAAAAGTTGGGAGAATTCTTTGAGTTTGATCAGAAAATAATATAATGAGGATATAGAGATTTCTTTTGAAATCAGTAGTATTCCTAGTATAACTAGGATTAGGTTTAACTCAAATAGTGAGTTAATTTCCATTATGGTAAGTAGGTTTCGACTCAATTCTTCTTTGCTTTTGGAAACTTAGTTAAGGCTAAGAGAGGAAACACTTGAATATTCTATAGGTTAAAATTTACTTGGAGACTTTCCCCAAAACTCATTAATTAATATGCATTCTTATCTTATTTAAATTATTTTTAATTTTGTAAATTTATATTATTTAGTGTAAACATAATGTGCGAATATGTATCTATCTACAGAGAATATCCTTTATTTAATTCACTAAGGATGATTTTCACAAATATCATTTACATACAAATATAATGTATAAATGTTTTCTCAAATTTTAATTTGTTGAAATAAATTATAAACCTGTTAAATAGATATTAGCCTTAACTTAACTCCAAGAGTTAACTCAAGTGGGATGATATATACTCCAAGTCACGAAGCTCAGGACCCTATCCATCACCGATGTGGTAGTCATTCTTAATCACCACATGAACACTCCTCCGTCCCTCCATTCCCAGACACAATCCGTCCCCAGGGTGTGAACAATCTATCCAATGGCATAATGTTTGAAGTTCGACTCTGATACCATTATAAGAAAAGGATTGTCCAAGCTATATTAAGAGTCCAAGTCACCTCATCCATCTCCTATATGGGATTTTTTGTCCAATACAATATAAGCTAATAGCATTAGATTTTAACTTTTATTCAAGACCTCAATTATGACATCTGTTCTTGGGCTTCTCAGTTCTGTCCTACAACACACCTCGAAACACATGTTTCTTATAGTTATTAACGCACTTTCATATTTATTTAACTTTCATAGTTGAGGCAAAGAGTTCAACCCTTATCAGTAGGTAGTATCCCTGTCTCCTTTCCCCTCCCCTATATAACAAAAAGAAAATCGCCGTATAAGAAATGAGCTTTAAGAGAGAAATATGGTTGATAAAGATGATTTCTTGACAGGAATAAAGAGCGTATAATTAAGGTGGAGATGATGACAAAAAAGATGTGACATTCTTCTGGTGATGTTGGTTGTTGATACTGCACATGAAAAAAAAGAAGAAGAAGAGGAAAATTTCTTCAAGATACCATTCTAAAGTTTCAATTTCTCTTGATTAAAAAGTGGAAATTTTGAACATCTTTTTTCAATATTAATCTCATTAAGCATAATACCTATCTAACTAAATTTAGTTTTTCAATTCTGCAAGTCAGAGGGTGCCTCTTAATTTTACTTGCAACAATCAAGTTCGATGGAATAGACTCATCATTCATATAAGTTTGTGCTTGCGTTTGATTTTAAAATATTATATTTTAATATTATATACTCCATCCGTCTCAATAAAAATGATTGAACTGGGTAACATTGGATATACGTGCAAAGAATGTGCCCAAATACTAGTAAATCAAAATGAGTCAATCACGATAACAATAACTATGCTTCAATACCCAACAATAATAAAAATCGATTAATTCTACTAATACAATCATAAAGTAGCATTAGATTTTAACTTTTATTCAAGACCTCAAATATGACATCCCTTCTCAGGCTTTTCTCCCACTTCACACCTAAAAACACACATTTCTTCTAGATATTAACGTGATTTCAAATTTATTTTAACTTTCTAATTGAGGCGAAGAGTTCAATCCTTATCAGAAGATAGTATCCCTTTCTCCTTTCCCTTCCCCTATATAATTAAAAAAAATTAAATGCTCCATCCCTGAAAGAAAAGAGCTTTAAGAGAGACAGATTGCTGAAAAAGATGATATCTTGACAGGAATAAAGAGGGTTGAATTAAGGTGGAGATGATGAAAAAAAAGGTGTGATTTTCTTCTAGTGATGTTGGTTTCAAAATCACAGGAATATTTTAAAAAATTCTCTCTCGCATGGCGAAGTTTGTTAGTTAACAGTGCCGACGAGTACCATGGCTAGAGGGAAGAGTAAAACATTGATGAAAGGAAAGAACCGAGGAAGAGGGAGCCAAGGAAAATACTACTAGCCCCATATGATGGCACTGCGAATACACCGACAACTACTAATGCAATACTGGAGTTGGATGAAACCCCAATGGCAACTCCTATTGGGATTTCGCCGGCTGAGGTATCTAGCTCGCATGTACCAACAAGATCTAGTTATGGGAAAGACTTGGAAGCTAGTCGACCGGAAAAGGGGCAACATGTGATTTCTAATGGAACAGTACCAGATCGGCAGAAATTGGTAGAGATAGCTGAGGAGACGGTGTGGAAGAATTTGTTTCAAAATAATCGTACAGCTGCACATGGGATGACACTGACCTACATTCCTCCAGAGCTAATCAATGAGGAGATGGTTATACAGCTAGAAAAGGAAGAGGTTGAAAAGAAGACAGAGAAGTGAAATTGTGCTCTTATTGTGTATGTTGTAGGGGATAACCCTGGATATAATATGATGCATCAATTTGTGGCTCAGAATTGAAACAATGTTGCAATACCGGATGTTTATATGCACGAGGAAGGCTATTTCGTTGTCAAATTTCAGACCATTGATGATATGAGGGAGGTTCTCTATTCAGGCCCGTACACCATGAATTATAGACTTATGATACTCAAACAGTGGACTGCTAACTTTGATTTCTCAAAGGAATTTCCTAGTGAGGTGCCCTTGTGGGTTAAGTTTCCTAAACTTCCTTTGAATTGCTGGGGTTGCAATTCTCTAAGTAGGATTGCCAGCTCAATAGGTACCCCTATGTACGCGGATGAGTGCACAGCTAAGTAGAGTAGGGTATCATTTGCTAGAATTCTTATTGAGGTAAACATAACAAAAAAAACTGCCCGATGAGGTGAATATAATGGATCCACGTGGAAGAACTTTTGTACAAGCTGTGACATATGATTGGAGACCTATGTTTTGTGGGAAATGCCAAACTATAGGGAACATATGTGGATAGGAACACATGCAGGAACATGCTATACCCAGGGGGGGATTTGAGCCTCCTAAGAAGAAGCAGTGGAGATCTAAGGGACCAGTACAGCATCAGCCTGTAACAACAGAACATCAGCAGGAGCCAGAAATAATTCAAAATTTGAAGAAGCAGGGGATTGATGAACAGGTTCATCCTAGTACCGCTATGAAAGATATAGTAATACCATCTGCTGAATAGCACCTACTGAGCCCTATATTGAATTCGAAGGGTTTTCCTGAGTTAAGTGCTTGTAGAGCTAAAAGCTCAAGAGGATATGAGAAGACTATGAAGCATATGGATCCTCCTCCCAAAGGAGGTTTGCATGCATGAACTGGCTCATATGGAATATTAGAGGGGTGAATAAGAAGCATAACCAGAAAGAATTTAGGAAGATGCTTCAAAAAAGAGGATCAAGTTGATTGCCTTGGTTGAAACTAGAGTGAAACAACATACTACATAAGGGACCAGCAGATGGATAGTGTGTAAGTACCACAGCAGGTGTGTTGGATGATAAGAAAATTATTTGATTTTAAGGATATGTTTTCAACAGTTTCAAAGCAGTAATAAAGGAAACATCATCCGCCAGCTTTATTACCAGAATTTACCCTTGCTAGTGAGAGTTTGGAAGGCTATGATGTTCAAGAATCCAGCGAGGCCTAAAGCAATATTCATTACCTGGCTACTTATGCATGGTCGTTTGGCCACTACAGATAGACTTCTTAACAGGAAAATGGAGGTGGATCCAATGTGCTCTTTATGTCGCTCTCAAGTTGAATCAAGGGAACATCTCTTTGTCTAGTGTGCTTATACAACGCTAGTGTGGGAAAATATGCTGCATTGGATGTCAATATCGAACCCTGCACCAAATACGTGGGAGCAACACACTACATGGTTGATTAGCAAAACTAGGGGTAGTTCACTCGAGACAATGAGATTTAAGCTGCTATACTCAGAAACTATTTATGCAGTATGGAGGGAAAGGAATTTGAGGTTATTTGAGAAGAGATGTAGAGAGGCAATGGTTGTGGCGTCGGAGGCTGCTTACATAGTATGTCTTCGAGCACCCCTTAAAATAAAACACTTAGTCCAGAATTTAGTTTTTTAATTATGGATGATGATGTAGTATTTGTTTTTCATCTGTGAAAGCTGGCTGTGTTGAGCTAGCTTTAGTTTTGCATGGCTCAATTTTGGTGATTAATAAAAGTTTATGCTAATTACCAAAAACAAAACACAGAAAAAAGGGGAAAAATTGACCTTCAAGAGACCATTTTAAAGTTTCAATTGTTCTTGATTGAAAAGAGGCAAATTTAACCTTCTTTCTTTCTTTTTTCTTTTATTATTATTTGTAAATAAAATTAATCTCATTACACATACATTCTACCTATTGAACTAAGTTTAGTTATTCAATTCCATAAGTCAGATGGTACTTCATCATTTTATGTGCAACAATCAAGTTCGACGGAACAGATTCACCATTATATAAGTTGAGGTTGCTTTGTTTTTTTTTAATAAATAATTATATTTTTATATTATATACTTTCTCCATCTCCATAAAAAGCTGGGATACCGTGCAAAGAACATGTGCAAATAATAGTAAATTAAAATGAATGAATCACGACAACATTGATGATAATAATAACTATGCCTCATCCCAACAAAATAAAATCGATTAAATGTATTAATTGTACTAATACAATCATAACATAACAATATATTTTAACTTTTATACAAGACCTCAATTATGACATCCCTTCTCGAGCTTCGCTCTCCCACTGCACACCTTGAAATAGACGTCTCTTATAGATATTAATACGCTTTCACATTTATTTTAACTTTCATTGTTGAAGCGAAGAGTTCAATCCCTATCAAAAGGTCGTATCCGTTCCTCATTTCCCCTCCCCTATATATTAAAAAGAAAATTTAAATGCCCCGTTCCTGCAACAAAAGAGTTTTAAGAGATAAAGATCACTGAAAAAGATGACTCTTGACAGGAATATAGAGGATAGAATTAAGGTGGAAATGAAGACAAAAATGGTGTAATTTTCTTTTAGTGATGTTGGTCGCAGAAACACACATGAGAAAAAAGAAGAAGAGGCAAATTGCTTCAGGATACAATTTTGAAGATTCAATAGCCTTGATTGAAAAAAGGCAAATTTGACAATCTTTTTATTCAAAATTAATCTTATTACATTTATTGTACCTATCTAACTAAGTTTAGTTTTCAATTTCGCAAGTTAGATGAATTCTTATCATTTTACGTGCAACACTCAAGTTCGATGGAATAGACTCACCAGTTATATAAGTTTGTGGTTGCTTTTCTTTTTTGAAAAAAGAAAATACTATATTTTGATATTATATACTCCCTTCATCTGCATAAAAAAGTTTTAACAAATTAACATGGGATATACGTGCAAAGCATGTGTCAAAATACTAATAAATTAAAATGAGTGAATCACGAAAATATTGATGATAACAATGACTATGCCTCAATCCCAACAAAATAAAATCGATTAGTTGTACTAATACAATCATAAAATAGCATTAGATTTAAGATTTTATTGAAGACCTCAACTATGATATCCCTTTTCGGACTTCTCTCCTACTTCACACATCGGGACACACGTTTCTTATAGATATTAACACGCTTTCACATTTATTTTAACTTTCATAGTTGAGACGTATGGTTCAACCTCTAGTAGTAGGTAGTATCCCTTTCTCCTTTTTCCTCCCTTAAATTGGCATAGGATAAAGCAGAGGGCCAAAAGAAAAGCTTGAATTTCTCTCCTAACCAATCAACTCAGTAGAAACATAAACATCATCAACATGTGTATTATTGACATAGGATAGTATGGACTATTATTGTTTACTACAACTGATGGTACAACTATATCTAGCAGAGAAAGTTGAGAAATAGGGGTTTAATCCTGAAATTGATGATGATCAGTAGCTATATGAGAACTATTAACCCCAAACGATGAATAATTTGCGTGTGGATTTTTATGAAGGCTGTGATATTGTCTAGCGGACTGATAATTGGGGTGCTTTGGAGCGTTACATGGATTAAAGATTCATTATTGTCGTTGATCATGATGATGTGTGATTTTTAAATGAGCGATGCGTTTGCCTATAATTAGTCATAGCTTCTTTGATCAACAAATTAAAAGTTTGGATTGTTCTTTGAGTTTGAGCAGAAAATAATGTAATAAGGATACAGAGATTTTTTTTGAAATCAGTAGTATTCCTAGTTTAACTTGGATTGGGTTTAGCTCAAATAGCGCGTTAATTAACATTATGGCAAGTAGGTTTCGGTTCAAATCTTCTTTGCTTTTGAAAACTTAATTAAGGCTAAGGGAGGAAACACTAGAATATTCTATAGGTTAAAACTTACTTGTCGACTTTTCCCAAAACTTATTAATTAACATGTATTATTATCTTATTTAAATAATTTTAGTGTCGTAAATTTATATGATTTAGTGTAAACATCATGTGCGAATAAGTATTTATCTATAGAGAATATCCTTGGTTTAATTCACTACAGATGATTTGCACAAATATCATTTACGTAAAAATATAATGTATAAATGTTTTCTCAATTTTTAATTTGTTGAAAATAAATTATAAACCTGTTAAATATATATTAGCCTTAACTTAACTCCAAAAGCTAACTCAAGTAGGAGGATAGTCCAAGTCATATTAACGAAGCCCAAGACTCCATCCATCGCCGATGTGGTATTCATTCTTCATTACCACACGACCACTCCTCCTTCAACTCATGCCCACACATAATCCATCCCCAGGGCGTGAACAATCTATCCAATGGCCCAACATTTGAGGTCTGTCTCTGATACCATTTTAAGAAAAAGATTGTCCATGCCATATTAAGACTCCAGGCCACCCCATCCATCTTCTAGTAATGTTGGTTGAAAAAACACAGAAAATAGGGACAAATTGAACTTCAACATACTGTTTAAAGTTTCAATTGTTCTTGATTGAAAAGAGGAAACTTTGACCATATTTATTTATTTTTCAAAATTAATCTCATCACACATACATTTTACCTATTTAATTAAGTTTAGTTGTTCCATTCCACAAGTCAGACGGTACTTCATCAATTTCTGTGCAACAATCAAGTTCGATGGAATAGATTCACCATTATATAAGTTCGAGGTTGATTTTATTTTATTTTTATTAGAATTATATTTTAATATTATATACTCCCTCCATCTCCATAAAAAGTTTGGATACCGTGCAAAGAACGTGTCCAAATAATAGTAAATTAAAGCGAATAAATCACAATAACATTGATGATAATAATAACTATGCCTCAATCCTTACAAAATAAAATCAATTGAATATATTAATTGTACTAATTCAATCATAAAATAGCATTAGGTTTTAACTTTTATACAAGACATTAACTATGACATCCCTTCTCGGGCTTCGCGCTCCCACTACAAAACTTGAAACAGACGTTTCTTGTAGATATTAACGCGCTTTCACATTTATTTTAAATTTCATAGTTGAGGCAAAGAGTTCAATCTCTATCAAAAGGTGATATCTGTTTCTCATTTCCCCTCCCCTATATATTAGAAAGAAAATTTTAAACGCCCCAGCCCTGCAAGAAAAGAGCTTTAAGAGAGAAGGATCGCTGAAAAAGATGATTTCTTGACAGGAATAGAGAGGATAGAATTAAGATGGAGATGATGACAAAAATGGTGTAATTTTCTTCTAGTGAAGTTGGTCGCAGAAACACACATGAAAAAAGAAAAAAAATGAAGAGGCAAATTACTTCAAGATACAATTTTGAAGATTCAATGGCTCTTGACAGAAAAGAGGCAAATTTGACAATCTTTTTATCAAAATTAATCTTATTACATAAACATTATATCTATCTAACTAAGTTTAGTTTTTCAATTTTGCATTTCATATGAAACTTTATCATTTTACGTGCAACAATCAAGTTCGATGAAATATACTCACCATTTATATAAGTTTGAGATTGCTTTTCTTTTTTATTTTAATAAAAAAAAATACTACATTTTAATATTATATTCTCCCTTTGTGTGTATGAAAAAGTTTGGACAGATTAATATGGGATACACGTGCAAAGCTTGTGTCCAAATATTAGTAAATTAAAACAAGTGAATCACGAAAATATTAATGATAACAATGACTCTGCCTTAATCCCCAACAAAACAAAATTGATTAATTATATTAATACAATCATAAAATAGCATTAGATTTAAGATTTTATTAAAGACCTCTACTATGACATCCCTTCTCGGACTTCTCTCCTACTTGATACATCGGGACACACGTTTCTTATAGGTATTAACATGTTTTCACATTTATTTTAACTTTCATAGTTGAGGCGTATAGTTCAACCTCTAGCAGTAGGTAGTATCACTTTCTCCTTTTCCCTCCCTTAAATTGGCACAGGATAAATCAGAGAGCAAAAAAAAAAAGCTTGAATTTCTCTCCTGACCAATCAACTCAGTAGAAACATAAACATCATCAATATGTGTATTATATGACATAGGATAATATGTACTATAATTGTTTACTTCAATTCACGGTACAATTATATCCGACAGAGGAGGTTGAGAAACAGGGGTTTGATCCTGAAATTAATGATGATCGGTTGTTGTATGAGAATCACTAACCCTAAACGACGAATCATTTGCATGTGGATTATTATGAATGACATGATGTTGTTTAAAGGATTAATAATTGGGGTACCTTGGAGCGTTACACGGATTATAGACTTACTGTTATCATTGATGATGTGTGTGATTTTGGAAAGAGCAATGAGTTTGCCTATAATTACTCATAACTTCTTTGATGAACAAATTAAAAGTTGAGAGAATTCTTTGAGTTTGAGCTAAAAATAATGTAATGAGGATATAGAGATTCTTTTTGAAATTAGTTGTATTCCCAATTTAAATTGGATTGGTTTAACTCAATAGCGCGTTAATTTCCCTTATGGTAAGTAGGTTTCAGCTCAAATCTTCTTTGCTTTTGGAAACTTAATCAAGGATAAGGGAGGAAACACTAGAATATTCTATAGTTTAAAATTTACTTGTCGACTTTTCGCAAAACTTATTAATTAACATGCATTCTTATCATATTTAAATTATTTTAGTGTAAAAAAATTATATGGTTTATTGTAAACATCATGTGCGAATAAATATTTATCTATAGAGAATATCCTTTGTTTAATTCACTAAGGATGATTTTCACAAATATCATTTACATACAAATATAATATATAAATGTTTTCTCAATTTTTAATTTATTGAAAATAAATTATAAACCTGTTAAATAGATATTATCCTTAACTTAACACCAATAAACTACCTCAAGCGGGAAGATTGTCCAAGTCATATAAATGAAGCTCAGGACCACATCCATCACTGATGTGGTATTCATTCTTCATCACCACATGACCACTCCTCCCTCTACTCATGCCCAAACACAATCCGTCCACAGGGCGTGAACAATCTATCTAGCGGTCCAACATTTGAGGTCCATCTCTAAGATCATTTTAAGAAATGTATTGTCCAAGCCACCCCATCCATCTCCGATATGAAATTCTTCATCCAATCTAAGCTAACAACATTAGATTTCTGATATGGGATTTTTCATCCAATCTAAGCTAATAACATTTAATTTTAACTTTTATTCAAGACCTCAATTATGACTTCCCTTCTTGGCTTCTCAATTTTATTCAACTACACACCTCCAAACACATGCTTCTTATAGATATTGACGCGCTTTTACATATATTTAACTTTCATAGGTAAGGTAAAGAGTTCAACCTCTATCAGTAGGTAGTATCCCTTTCTCCTTTCTCCTCTCCTATATATCAGAAAGAAAATTTAAACACCCCATCCCTATAAGAAATGAGTTTTAAGAGAGAAAGATGGCTGATAAAAGATGATTTTTTGACAGGAATAAAGAGTGTATATTTAAGGTGGAGATGATGACAAAAAAGTGTGATTTTCTTCTAGGAAAGTTGGATGTTGATACATACACGAGAAGAAAAAAAAAGAAGAGGGAAATTGCTTCAAGATACCATTCTGAAGTTTCAATTTCTCTTGATTAAAAAGTGGAAAATTTGAACATTTTTTTTTTAAATTAATCTCATTACACATGCATTGTTTCAATCTAACTAAATATAGTTGTTCAATTCTGCAAATCAGAGGATACCTCTTAATCTTACATGCAACAATCAACTTCGATGGAATGGACTCACCATTTATATAAGTTTGTGCTTGAATTTGATTTTAAAATATTATATATTCCTTCCGTCTCAATAAAAATATTTCAACTGAGTAACATTGGATTTATGTGCAAAGAACTTATCCAAATACTAGTTAATCAAAACGAGTGAATCACAATAAAGTTGATGATAACAATAACTATGCTTCAATCTCCAACGAAATAAAATTGATTAACTGTACTAATAAAATCCTAAAATAACATTGGATTTTAACTTTTATTCAAGGCCTCAACTATGACATCCCTTATGGAGCTTCTCTCCTACTTTACACCTCGAAACACACGTTTCTTCTAGATATTAATATGCTTTCACATTTATTTTAATTTTCTAATTGAGGGGAAGAGTTCAACCCCTATTAGTAGGTAGTATCCCTTTCTCATTTACTTTCCCCTATATAATAAAAAGAAAATTTAAATGCCGCATCCTCGCAAGAAAAGATCTTTAAGAAAGAAAGATCGCTGAAAAAGATGATATCTTGACAGGAATAAAGAGGGTAGAATTAAGGTGGAGATAATGATAAAAATGGTGTGATTTTCTTCTAGTGATGTTAATTTCAAAAGCACAGAAAAAGGGGGCAAATTGAACTTCAAGATACAGTTTTAAAGTTTCAATTACTCTTGATTGAAAAGAGAAAAATTTGATCGTCTTTCTTTCTTCTTTTTTTCTTTCAAAATTAATCTCATTACACATATATTATACCTCTTTACCTAAGTTTAGTTGTTCAATTCTGCAATTCAGACGATACTTTATCATTTTATGTGGAACAATCAAGTTCGACGGAATATATTCACCATTATATAAGTTTGAAGTTGTTTTTCCTTTTTTTTTTTAAAAAAAAAATATTATATTTTAATATTATATACTCCCTCCTTATCCATAAAAAGTTTGGATATCGTGCAAAGAACATGTCCAAAATAATAGTAAATTAAAATGACAGAATCATGACAACATTGATGATAACAATAACTATGCCTTAATCCCAACAAAATAAAATCGATCAAATATATTAATTGTATTAATTCAATCATAAAATAACATTAGATTTTAAATTATATACAAGACCTAAATTATGACATCCCTTCTGGGGCTTCGCTCTCCCACTGCACACCATGAAAAACACGTTTCTTATAGATATTAACGTGCTTTCACATTTATTTTAACTTTCATAGTTGAGGTGAAGAGTTCAACCCCTATCAATAGTTAGTTTCCAATTCTCATTTCCCCTCCCCTATATATTAACAAGAAAACTTAAACGCCCCATCCCCGCAAGAAAAGAGCTTAAAGAGAGAAAGATCGCTGAAAAAGATGATTTCTTGACAGAAATAAAGACGGTTGAATTAAGGTGAAGATGATGAAAAGAATTGTGTAATTTTCTTCTAGTGATGTTGTTCACAGAAACACACATGAGGAAAAAAAAAAGAAGAGTCAAATAATTTCAAGATATAATTTTGAAGATTCAATTGCTCTTGACTGAAAAGAGGTAAATTTGACAATCTTTTTCTTTCAAAATTTATCTTATTACACATACATTGTACCAATCTAACTAAGTTTAGTTGTTCAATTTTGCAAGTCAAATGAAACCTTATAATTTTAAGTGCAACAATCAAGTTCGATGGAATAGACTCCACCACTTATATAAGTTTGATGTTGCTTTTCTTTTTTTAAAAAAAGAAAACACTATATTTTAATATTATATATTCTCTTCGTTTGCATAAAAAAGTATGAACGTATTAAAATAGGATACACATGCAAAACATGTGTCCAAATACTAGTAAATTAAAATGAGTGAATCACGAAAATGTTGATGATAACAATGACTATGCCTCACTCCCCAACAAAATAAAATCCATTAATTGTATCAATTATACTAATACAATCATAAAATAGGATTAGATTTAAACTTTTATTGAAGATCTCAACTATGACATCCATTCTCGAACTTCTCTCCCACTTCACACATCAAGACACACGTTTCTTATAGATATTAACACGTTTTCAAATTTATTTTAACTTTCATAGTTGAGGCTTATGGTTAAACCCCTAGCAATAGGTAGTATCACTTTCTCCTTTCCCCTCCTTTAAATTGGCACACGACAAAGAATAGGGCCAAAAGAAATGCTTGAGTTTCTCTCTTGACCAATCAACTCAGTAGAAACATAAACATCATCCACATGTGCATTATATGACACAGGATAGTATGGACTATAATTGTTTACTACAGTTGACGATGCGACTATATCCAGCAGTGGAGGTTGAGAAACAAGAGTTTGATCCTGAAATTGATGATGAATAGTTACTGTTTGAGAATCACTAACCCCAAACACTGAATATTTCATGTGTGATAATTAGGGTTTCTTGAGCGTTACACGAATTATAGACTCGTTGTTGTCGTTGATGATGATGTGTGTGATTTTGAAAAGAGCGATGAGTTTGCCTATAATTACTCATAGCTTCTTTGATCAATAAATTAAAGTTGGGAGAGTTCTTTGAGTTTGACCAGAAAATAATGTAATGAGGATATAAAGATTTTTTTTTGGAATTAGTAGTATATCCAATTTTACTTGGATTGAGTTTAACTCAAATAGCGTGTTAATTTCCATTATGGTAAGTAGGTTTTGGCACAAAACTTCTTTGCTTTTGGAAACTTAATTAAGGCTAAGGGAGGAAATTAAACATCAGAGTATTCTATAGGTTAAAACTTACTTGTCGACTTTTCCCAAAACTTATTAATTAACATGCATTCTTATATTATTTAAAAGATTTTAGTGTAGTGCGTGTGTGTGTATATATATATATTGTAAACACCATGTGAGAGTAAGTATTTATCTATAGAGAATATCCTTTGTTTAATTCACCAAGGATGATTTGCACAAACATCACTTACGTACAAGTATAACGTATAAATGGTTTCTCAATTTTTAATTTATTGAAAGTAAATTATAAACCTGTTATATACGTATTAGCCTTAAATTAACTCCAAAAGCTAACTCAAACAGGAGGATAATCCAAGTTATATTAACGAAGCTCAGGACCCCATCCATCACCGATGTGGTATTCATTCTTCATTACCACATTACTACTCCTCCATACACTCATGCCCCGACACAATCCGTCCACGGGGTGTGAACAACCTATCCAATGGCTCAACATTTAAGGTCCAACTTTGATACCATTTTAAGAAAAAGATTGTCCAAGCCATATTAAGAGTCCAAGCCACACCATCCATCTCCGATATGGGATTCTTCATCCAATCCAATCTAAGCTAATAGCATTTGGTTTTAACTTTTATTCAAGACCTCAATTATGACATCCCTTCTTGGGCTTCTCAGTTCTCTCCCAATACACACCTCGAAACACATATTTTTTTTATAGATATTAATGTGCTTACACATATATTTAACTTTCAAAGTTGAGGAAAAGTGTTCAACCCCTATTAGTAGGTAGTATCCCTTTTTTTTTTCCTTCCCCAATATAATAAAAAGAAAATCTAAATGCTCCATCCCCGCAAGAAAAGAGTTTTAAGAGAGAAAGATCGCTGAAAAAGATGATATCTTGACAAGAATAAAGAGGGTAGAATTAAGGTAGAGATGATGATAAAAATAGTATGACTTTCTTCTAGTGATGTTGTTTCAAAAACACAGAAAAAAGGGGGGAAATTGAACTTCAAGATACCGTTTTAAAGTTTCAATTGCTCTTAATTGAAAAGAGGCAAATTTGACCATCTTTCTTTTATTATTTTTCAAAATAAATCTCATTAAACATACAGTCTACATATTTAACTAAGTTTTGTTGTTCAGTTCCGTAACTTAGACAGTAGTTCATCATTTTATGTGCAACAATCAAGTTCGACGGAATAGATTCACCATTATGTAAGTTCGAGGTTGCTTATATTTTAATATTATATACTCCCTACGTTTTCATAAAAAGTTTGGATCCTGTGCAAAGAACATGTCCAAATAATAGTAAATTAAAACGAATGAATCATGAGAAAATTGATGATAACAATAACCATGCCTCAATCCCAACAAAATAAAATCGATTAAATATATTAATTAATACAATCATAAAATAGCATTAGGTTTCAACTTTCGTACAAGACCTTAATTATGACATCCCCTCTCGGGCTTCTCTCTCCCACTGCACACCTTGAAATAGATGTTTCTTATAGATATTAACGCGCCCTCACATTTATATTAACTTTCATAGTTGAGGTAAAGAGTTCAATCCCTATCAAAAAGTGGTATCCGTTTCTCATTTTCCCTCCCCTACATATTAAAAAGAAAATTTAAACATCTCATCCCTACAAGAAAAGAGCTTTAAGAGAGAAAGATCGCTGAAAAAGATGATTTCTTGACAGGAATAAAGAGCGTAAAATTAAGGTGGAGATGATAATAAAAATGGTGTAATTTTCTTTTAGTGATGTTGATCACAGAAACACACACAAGAAAACAAAAAGAAGAGGCAAATTGCTTCGACATACAATTTTGAAGATTCAATAGCTCTTGACTGAAAAGAGGCAAATTTGAAAATCTTTTTTTTTCAAAATTAATCTTAATACACATACATTATACCTATCTAACTAAATTTAGTTGTTCAATTTCACAAGTCAGACGAAA
This sequence comes from Datura wrightii, assembly GCA_035772735.1. Classification (NCBI taxonomy): domain Eukaryota; kingdom Viridiplantae; phylum Streptophyta; class Magnoliopsida; order Solanales; family Solanaceae; genus Datura; species Datura wrightii. The sequence goes on along the minus strand of JASDFA010000006.1, from coordinate 13,589,496 downwards.
CCTTATTATTTTACGTGCAACGATCAAGTTCGATAGAATAGACTCACCATTTATATAAGTTTGAGGTTGACTTTCTTTACTAAAAAATGAAAACAATGAATTTAATATTTTATACTCTTGTCATCTGCATAAAAAAGTTTGAACAAATTAACATGGGATACACGTCCAAAGCATGTGTCCAAATACTAGTAAATTAAAAAGAGTGAATCACGAAAATATTGATGATAACAATGACTATGCCTCAATCCCCAACAAAATAAAATTAATTTATTGTATTAATTGTACTAATACAATCATAAAATAGCATTAGATTTAACCTTTTATTGAAGGCCTCAACTATGACATCCTTTCTCGGACATCTCTTCTACTTCACACATCAGGACCTATGTTTCTTATAGATATTAACACGTTTTCACATTTATTTTGACTTTTATAGTTGAGGTGTATGCTTCAATCTCTAGCAGCAGGTAGTATACCTTTCTCCTTTCCCCTCCCTTAAATTCGCACAGGATAAAACAGTGAGCCAAAAGAAAAACTTAAATTTCTCTCCTGAACAATCAACTAAGTAGAAACATAAACATAATCAACATGTGCACTATATGACATAGGATAGTATGGACTATAATTGTTTACTACAATTGGCTGTACAAATATATCCGGCAGAAGAGGTTGAGAAACAGGGGTTTGATCCTTAAATTGATGATGATCAGTGGCTGTATAAGAATCACTAACTCCAAATGACGAATAATCTGCGCATGGATTATTATAAATGTTGTGATGTCATCTAGAGAACTGATAATCGCAGCGCCTTGGAGCTTTACACGGATTATAGACCCATTGTTATCTTTGATGATGATGTGTGTGATTTTGAAAAGAGCAATGAGTTGCCTATAATTACTCATAGCTTCTTTCATAAAAAAATTAAAAGTTGGCAGCGTTCTTTGAGTTTGAGCAGAAAATAATGAAACGAGGATATAGAGATTTTTTTTGGAATTAGTAGTATTCCCAGTTTAACTTGGATTGGGTTTAACTCAAATAGCGCCATTAATTTCCATTATTCTAAGTAGGTTTCGGCTCACTCTTTGCTTTTGGAAACTTAATTAAGACTAAGGGAGGAAATACTAGAATGTTCTATAGGTAGAACTTACTTGTCAACTTTTCCCAAAACTTATTAATTAACATGCATTCTTATCTTATCTAAATTATTTTAGAGTAGTAAATTTATATGATTTAGTGTAAACATCATGTGCGAATAAGTATTTATCTATAGAGAATATCCTTTGTTTAATTCACCAAGGATGATTAACACAAATATGATTTACGTACAAATATAATTTATAAATATTTTCTCAATTTTTAATTTGTTGAAAATAAATTATAAATATGTTAAATAGATATTAACTTTAACTTAATTCCAAAAGTAACTCAAGCGGGAGGATAGTCCAAGTCATATTAACGAAGCTCAGGAACCCATCCATCACCAATGTGGTATTCATTTTTCATCACCACATGACCACTCCTCCCTCCACTCATGCCCAGACACAATCCATCCCAGGGTGTGAACAATCTATCCAATGGCATGACGTTTGAGGTTTGGCTCTGATACTATTTTAAGAAAAGGATATTGTCCAAGCCATATTAAGAGTTCAAGCCACCCCATCCGTCTACAATATTGGATTTTTCATCCAATCTATGCTAATAGCATTAGATTTTAACTTTTATTCAAGACCTCAATTATGACATCCCTTCTTGGGCTTCTCAGTTCTCTCACTACACACCTCGAAACACATATTTTTTATAGATATTAACGTGCGTGCTTTCACATTTATTTAAGTTTCATAGATGAGGCAAAGCGTTCAATTCCTATCAGTAGGTAGTATCCCTTTCTCCTTTCCCTTCCGCTATATAACAAAAAGAAAATTTAAACGGTCCATCTCTATAAAAATGAGCTTTAAGAGCGAAAGATCGCTGATAAAGATGATTTCTTGACAAGAATAAAGAGTGTGTAATTAAGGTGGAGATGATGACCAAAAGGGTGTGATTTTTTTCTAGTGATGTTGGTTGCTGATACATACACGAGGAATAATAAAGAAGAAGAGGCAAATGGCTTCAAGATACCATTATGAAGTTTCAATTTCTCTTGATTGAAAAGTGGCAAATTTAGATAATTTTTTTAAAATTAATCTCATTAAGAATACATTGTACCTCTCTAACTAAATTTAGTTGTTCAATTCCGCAAGTTAGAGGATACCTCTTAACTTTACGTGCAACAATCAAGTTCGGTGGAATAGACTCACCATTCATATAAGTTTGTACTTGCATTTTGTTTTAAAACATTATATTTTAATATTATATACTCCATCCGTCTCAATAAAAATATTTGAATAAAGTAACATTGGATATACATGCAAAAAAAGTGTCCAAATACTAGTAAATCACGATAAAAATAACTATGCTTCAATCCCTTGTTGACACACAATTTTGGCGCACCGTATTTAAAATTTAACTTCTTCATGCTTCTTAAGAAAAATTGCACAAAATATAATTTTTGACATTTTCTTCATTTTTTAACGATTTATTGATAAATTATCTTATGATAGATTTTTTATTATTTTATTTTTCACTATTTCAGTTTTTTAATTATTTTTTAATAGTTATTATTAATTTAGAATTTTATTTTATTTATTTATTATTTTTTTACTCTCTGCTATTTATTGATAATCATCCTTAATTTTTAAACTTTTTTATTAATTTATAGTCATTGTACATTATTGATAATTATTAATTTTTCATAGTCATTCACACACACACACATATATTGAGCGGTAAATGCAATTTTATTTAAATATTTTTAAATTAAATATTCATACAAATAATTTTATACATACATTAATGTTCACAAAATGGGATCAATTAATTACAAGCACAAGATAAAAATACATTCAAGTCAAGGTCTTGTCATCCTTCGAAAGATGACATTTGACTTGACTAGTAGTCCCCACTTATCTCTTCCTGTGTTGACTTTTATCCCTAAAATAAACACATCTTCTATTTTCTTGATTTATCATTTCAATTTTTAAATAATTTATTATTAGATTTTTGTTATATTTTTACTTTTTATAATTTATTGATAACTATTATTAATTTCATAAATCTTTAGGTTTTTTGTCAATTTATTGTCATTTTACATTTTTATAATCATTAATTTTTATAGTTATTTTCACATATACAACACAAATACTATAATTTTATTTTTTCCAACATTATTTTTTTATTTCTTTTGTTCTTGGTGTCAACTACTACTTTATTTATTTATTTTTGATTATATATTTATACGTATATTCATTATCTTTTTACACGATTCAAAAGTTGAAATAATTAATTTTCAATAACGGAGCGAGCAAATCATATTCTATCACCTCCTAAAAAATAAGAAACATGACCCTTTATTTGCTCCATTTTTGACACTTTTCAACAAATACTTTTATCAAAATATTTATATATATGTGTGTATGTATACTTTTACCCTTTATATATATATATATATATATTCCCTGAACTTGAACTTTATTTTTAAGAAGACACTTTAACTTTGCGGGGTCCTATTACTCCCTAAATCAATTCAAAGTGGAATTAATAGCCCCTTTTAGCCTACTTGACAAGGAATGTGTGATTCAGGAGAGTGAGGAACTAAAAACAGTATTAAAATTTTATTTTTATAATATTTTCTTTTATTAATTATATTTTCTTATTATTTCTTTTTTATTTCATATTTTCTCTTCTTATTTTGCACTTTTCTTGTTTTCTTTCTCTTTTTTTTTTCTTTTTCTTCCTTATCTTTGTTGAACCTCAATATCCATTATTGTCTAGAACCTTTGAGCTATAGATTTGGAGATTCACTTTTGTTCTCTTCCTTATATATTATATTTTGACTTTTTCTTACCTATTACTATGCCAAAAAAATCAAAGTTTGCCCAGAATTTCTTTTGGCTATTCTTCACTGGCAATGGAAAAGAATCCGGCGAAAGAAAATTCATTGGTAGTCAATATTTTATTAAAGATATGATGTTTTCAGTCTCTTCTATTAGAGATTGAGTTTGAGTTTGAGTTTGAGTTTGAGTTTGAGTTTACAAAGAAAAGATCCGAAAGAGTTTAGATTAATGTGTTAAAGAAAAAAACATATCCATTTTGTCGGGAAAACGGTGGATGCCGGCGATATTTTTCCAGCAAATTAAAAAAAGTCACATGCTACTCATTTCTCTTCTTTATTTACCAAATTCAATAATTAATTTGATGATAAAAAAATAGAATTAAAAAAAAAAAGAAAGAAAGGATGACGTGGGAGAAGTGAAGAATTGAAGTCCCTAGACTTCTCAAGAAACACGGATAAAGAGAAAAGAGGAAAAAAAAGCAAGGAAATATAAATAAGAAAAACAAAAAAAAAATTAGAAATTTAAAAAAATAGAAAATGATGTGTCAATTTACGATTGGTGTGTGTTTTACACACTCTTATTTAAGATTGATATTGAGCTGAAAAAGTTGTATTAGTTTCACTTTGAATTGGTTTGAGGGGGTAATAAGACCCCCCGCAAAGTTAAAGTATTTTCTTAAAAATAAGGTACAAGTTCAGGAAGGATTTTATGTATTCTCTCTCTATATATATATGTATGTATGTATGTATTAACATTAATTACAACTTTATTTATATTTTTTAATTACATATTTATGTTTATATTTTATACGTACATCAATTATATTTTTTACCTAATCCATCAATTTAAAAAGTACTTACCTCTAATACTAGTATATCCAGTACTAGTTTTTCCATAAAGAAAGGAAAAAAAACAATAAATCAATGTATTCAAAATCTTACAAAGAAACTTGTTCAATTTCATTTACTATTCCAGCAACATCGCTAACACATACTATCTTTTTAGTTCATTTTAAAAAGAAGACCTCTTTCCTTTTTCAACAACTTTTTAATTTTAACTTTTCATATGACATATTTAAGACCACAAGATGTTATTACAAGCTTCGTCATCTCACGTTCATATTGCACATTCTCAACCCGCTAAACCAACTAATTATGACACTGGTTCCCATTATGTTGAGGAGTAAAATGTACAGTTATATTTTTAAAATTTTATTTTATTTTTCAACTTTTCATTCATCTCACATTATTTATCACTTTATAAATTACATTAATGTGAAACCGTTTTTTTAAAAAAATTTATTAACGATTGCGACTGCTTCTTCATAACTAAATAAAAATGCCGAACAGCGAAATGCATTTGTATTGACAAAATTAAAATATTTATATAACTCTATTCAAATATTAATAAACTTTTTCACTTGTTCTGGATGATCAAAGAGGAAAAAAAATAAAGATGGGTCGTGCGTTGTGCAGCGACGAAGAAAAAAAAACAAAAAACAAAACAAAAAAGAACAATGGTCGTGCTCTAGCGACCAAGAAGACCAAAGAAAACGAAAAAAATATTTAAAAGAAAATGGAGCACTGGGCTTGCGGCGACCAAGAAGACCAAAGAAAGAAAAAAAACAATGGGGAGAGGGGTTTGCAACGACCAAGAAAAAAAAATTAAAAAAAAAATAATGGGGCGCAGGACATTAAACGACCAAGAAGATAATATGGCTAACACATGTCGTGGAAATTGCCACGGCCAGGAAGACAACTTAACGTCCCGTCCCTTTTCACGCCTTACCCCCTTTAATACTTCATCCAGACCAACTGCCCTTTTGGTATTTTTTTATATTTTTTATTGATTTGACTCCGAACTCCAACACTTCTCTTATTTATCTCCCTCATATTTTCTCTCCTCGGCCTCCTCTCCTTTATTCTTATAATTATTATTAGCATCAGCAGCATCAGCTCAATATCCCCGCCCAAACCCCCCCCCCCCCAAAAAAAAAAAAAAAAGAAAAGAAAAGGTCTGTCCGAATGGTGTTTATCACTGTTGAAACGATGTTTTTCTACCGAAAAATATAACTCTGGCCAAGCATTGTCGTTAACTTAAAAAAAATAAAATTTATATTTGTCATTGTTGTATATTTCTTGATGAACATTATTGCTCACAAGGAGGCATTCCTACGGCGAAAGCCGTTGAAATGACACTCATACAACTCATTTTTGTTCCATTTTGGCCTTGCCCAGAGTCATCTATTTGGCGGGAGAACTTTTGAAGACGATGTTTTCTTTTTGTCTTTCTTCCCACTTGGTTTTCTGTTTACTTTTGGTTGTTAGTTGTGATTCACATTTTTTCGGCAATTTTGTATGGGCTGCTATTGTTTTGGATTGTCCGAAACAGATTTTGGATGATTTTGTTCCTTATCTCTTTTTGTTATTCTAGTAATAAATACATAAGAAAATAATTTGGCCAGTGAAAAAAAATTTTCATCGGATTTTTTGAGGCCTTTCCATGATAAAAAATAGAATTTTATTTGAACTTGCAAAAATTATTAAAATCATGTATACATGCATAATGAAAATTAAATTTGGCCGATGAAAAAATTTTCGTCGATTTTTGAGACTTTTCCTGTACATAAGGCGGGTTTATTTTATTTTAAAAGTCACAATATATATTTCTTAATATTATTTTAGTTTATTTCGATAAATATTTATTTGTCATTAACATTTTTACTAAGTGTTTGTAAAGGTATGTGGAGTTGTTTTTCGAAGACAATGCTCGGAAGAAATTTGAAGATCTCCGCAGGTTCACCATATGTATTTCTTTATTTATTTTTATATCCTAAAAATTGTCAAAAATGTAAAGTATACTGAAAACTTTTCTTTTGGGGTGTCGGGTGGGGGGTTTCTCTTTATTTATGCTCTATTTAAATTCAAGTTTGATACACTCTTTGGCAAAATTTAGGCGGTAAATATTTTTACAAATAAATTTATTAAATTTAAATACTTAGTTAATTAAATTATATTTTGATGCTAGACAAACATTAAAACAGTCTTTTCTGTTAAAAGTAAATTTTATTTCCTATCCTCTGACGCTTTGCATGGCCTTTACAAATATTTTTCGTTAGTTTTTTATGTACAATCTTAAGTTAAAATATTTTAAAAAGTGATATATTCTTTCCTCATTTTTGAACTTGTTTTCCTAAAAATCATTCATTACATAATGAAAATATAACTCAATCAATTTTTTATTTTCAAATTCTTTTGTTACTATACTTTCTTTAGCACATTAATAGAATTTGTGAGTTGTATGTTAGGTTAGAAATATTATTCGAGAGTACTTCCTTCACATATGATAGAAAAAATATTTTTCTTTTCATGTCAATAAAAAATAATTTTCTTTACATGTAGTAGTAAAAAATATTTATTTTTTTCATATTAAATAATGTTTCTTTTAATGCTGCAGAAATAATATTTTTTATTACATGCATACCAATTTTTTTTAAAAAAATTTCGTACTATTAAAAGTATTTTTTACTTTTTCATGTCAATAAAAGAGTACTTTCTTGCATAATGAATACTTTTTCTTACTAATATATATATATATATATATATATTGGCGCACACACGCTATTTATATACTTAATACACTTTCTTTTGTACATATTTTACATTATTTTTTATTTTATTTTTATTGTACATATTTTTATACATACAAATATGATTTTACCTTCTCCTCTTTTGATAAATTAAGTCTAGTCGGGAATCACATTTCATGGATTCTGAAGGATGCCTAATACCTTCCCTTCGAAATAATTTGAGCCCATACCTACAATATAAACTGGCTTTTCGCAGATTAAAACTTAAGTTATATATATCAATAATCAAAAACTTTCCTGATTTTCCTTAAAAATTAGGTGGCGACTCTGTATAATAATTAAACCTTTTAGAGTCAATAAGTTGCACTTTATCTAACCTTGGTAAAAATAGGGTGCAACATCCCTAACAAAATAAAATCGCTTAATTGTACTAATATAATCATAAAATAGCATTAGATTTTAACTTTTATTCAAGTCCTCAAATATGACATCCTTTCTCAGGCTTCTCTCCCACTTCACACCTCAAAATACACGTTTCTTCTAGATATTAATGTGCTTTTACATTTATTTAACTTTCTAATTGAGGCGATAAATCCAATCCCTATTAGTAGGCAGTATCCTTTTCTCCTTTCCCTTCCCCTATATAACAAAAAGAAAATTTAAACACCCCATCCCCGATAGAAAAGAGCTTTAAGAGAGACAGATCACTGAAAAAGATGATATCTTGACAGGAATAAACATGGTAGAATTAAGGTGGAGATGATGACAAAAATGATGTGATTTTCTTCTAGTGATGTTGCTTTAAAAAACACATAAGAAAGGGGCAAATTGAACTTCAAGATACCGTTTTAAAGTTTCAATTGCTCCTGACTGAAAAGAGGCAAATTCAACCATTTGTTTTTTCAAAATTAATCTCATTACATACACATTTTACATATTTAACTAGGTTTAGTTATTTAATTCTGCATGTTAGATGATACTTCATCATTTTATGTGCAACAATCAAGTTCGATGGAATAGACTCACCATTATATAAGTTTGAGGTTGCTTTTCAACTTTTTTAAAAAAAATATATATTTTAATATTATATACTCCCTTCGTCTCCATAAAAAAGTTTGGATACCGTGCAAAGAATGTGTCCAAATAATAGTAAATTAAAACGAATGAATCATGCCAACATTGATGATAACAATAACTATGCCTCAATTCCCAGCAAAATAAAATTGATTACATGTATTAATTGTACTAATATAATCATGAAATAGCATTAGAATTAAACTTTTATTCAAAACCTCAACTATGAATCCCTTCTCAGGCTTCTCTCCCACTTCACACCTGGAATGCGTTTTTACACTTATTTTAACTTTCATAGTTGAGGCATGAGATTCAATCCCTATCAATAAGTAGTACCCCTTTCTCCTTTTTCCTCTCCTATGTAATAAAACATAAATTTAAACACCCATCTCCGCATGAAAGAGCTTAAAAGGGAAAGATGGTTGAAAAAAGTGATTTCTTAACGGAAATAAAGTGGGTGGAATTAAGGTGGATGACAAAATGGTGTGATTTTCTTCTATTGATGTTGGTTGCAGAGGTACACACTCACACACACAAAAAAAAGGAACAAATTGAAGATAATGTTATGAAGTTTTAATTGCTCATGACTGAAAGAGGCAAATTTGATCATATTTTTCTTTTTATAAAAAATTAATCGCATTACACAAACATTGTACCAATTTAACTAAATTTAGTTGTTTATTTCCGCAAGTCAGACGATACCTCATTATTTTACACGCAACAATCAAGTTTGATGGAATAGACTCATGATTCATATAAGTTTGAGCTTGCATTTTTTTTAAATCATTATATTTTAATATATACTCCCTCCGTCTCAATAAAAAGTTTTGAACTGATTAACATGACATACTTGTGCCAATCATGTATCCAAATACTAGTAAATTAAAATGAATTAGTCATGGCAATGTTGACGATAATAATAATCATGCCTCAATCCTATCAAAATAAAATCGATTAATTGTGTTAATTGTACTAATACAATAATAAAATAGTATTAGATTTTAACTTTTATTCAAGACCTCAACTATGACATCCTTTCAGACGTTGCTCTCTCACTTCACACCTCAGAACACACTCTTCTTATAGATATTAAAACGCTTTGACAGTTATTTTAACTCTCATAGTTGAGGTGAAGAGTTCAACATCTACCAATAGGTAGTATCCCTTTCTTCTTTCCCCTCCCCTATGTAATCAAACAATAATTAAAATGTCCTGTCCCCGCATGAAAGAGTTTTAAGAGAGAAAGATCGCTGATAAACTTGATTTCTTGACATGAATAAAGATGGTAGGATTATGGTAGAGATGATGACAAAAATGGTGTGATGTTATTCTAGTGATGTTGGTTGCAGAAACACACGCGAGGAAAAAAAAAAGAACAGGCAAGTTGCTTCAAGATACCATTTTGAAGTTTCATTTGCTCTTGATTGAAAAGAGGCAAACTTGATAATTGTTTTCTTTTCTCCCACTCAGAGACTTCACTCCCACTACACACCTCGAAACACATATTTCTTATAGATATTAATGCGCTTTCAAATTTATTTAACTTTCATAGTTGAAGAAAAGAATTCAACCCCTATCAGTAGGTAGTGTCCCTTTCTCCTTTCCCCTCTCCTATATAATAAATAGAAAATCTAAGCACCCCTTCCCAATAAGAAATGAGCTTTAAGAGAGAATGATCGCTGATAAAGATAATTCTTGACAGGAATAAATAGCGTTGAATTAAGGTGACAAGGGTGTGATTTTAATTTCTTCTAGTGATGTCGGTTGTTGATACATACACGAGAAACAAAAGAAGAAGAGGCAAATTGCTTCAAGATACCATTCTGAAGTTTCAATTTCCGTTGATTGAAAAGTGGCAAATATTTTTCTCAAGATTAATATCATTATGCATACATCATACCTATCTAACTAAATTTAGTTGTTCAATTTCGCAAGTCAAAGAATACCTCTTCATTTTACAAGCAACAATCACGTTCAATGGAATAGATTCAACAATCATATAAGTTTGTGCTTGCAGTTGGTTTTAAAATATTATATTTTAATGTTATATATTCCTTCCATCTCAATAAAAATGTTTGAACTGATTTACATTGGATATACATGCAAAGAGCATGTCCAAATACCAGTAAATCAAAATGAGTGAATCACGACAACGTTGATGATAACAATAACTATGCTTCAATTTCCAACAAAATAAATTAAAGTAATCATACTAGTACAATCGTAAAATAGCATTAGATTTTAACTTTTATTTAAGACTTCAACTATGACATTCCTTCTGGGGCTTCTCTTCTACTTCATACCTTGGAACATACATTTCTTGTAGACATTAATGCACTTTCACATTTATTTTAATTTTCATAATTGAGGCATAAGGTTCAACCCCTATCAGTAGGTAGTAACACTTTCTCCTTTTTCTGTAACACCCCAAAAATTCCTAAGATTAGACTCGGGGCATAAAACGGAGAAAACAAGCAAAATCTGCACCAGATCACAAAACTACTCGTTAAGTGATCCATCAAGTCACCTAACGAGTCATTAGGTGAGTCGTTAGGAGAGATTGATTTTGAAGTTTGATATTTTCAATCCAGTGATAACGAGTCAGGCCATGATTCATTAGTTTAAATGATGATTCATTAAGTAGGTCATTATGACGAACTCTGGGATGCGAATCAGAGATTTACATGTTGGTTTCTGGCAAAATAGGACACATAAAAAGATATTGTCAAGCCAAAGAGAGTAATATGGCTCAAACTGAGGAAGCTGCAAAAGAAGAAGAAGAAGACTGGGGAAGCTGCTTAGTAGCTGAGACTAGAGCAATAAATGTCATGACTTCCATCATTTATGAAAGAGATTGGATCATAAATTCAGGATATAATATAGTTCATCACATGGAGAAGGAAGGCAATATTCTCATCTACAAAAGCAAGAAGATTATGAGGACGTTCAGACCGGTGACGTGGCAGCTGCTATCGAGGAATTAAAGAAGCAGATCCTAAAACGGCAATGAAAGTCTGAAAATGAAGGATGTTGAAGTAGAACTTGAGCAAGCAGTGTCTGAAACTATATATGTTAATAGTGACCATTTCAGAGGAAACTCTGAGGGGGATGCAATAGAAGTTGAAGTGTATAGTCAATCATCTGTCATATCAAAAACAATCATTGGCTTAGAGCAAATACTAAAAGTAGATAAAGAAGCAAAATATCAAATGGATGAAGAAAATGACCATCAACACTTAATTTCAGATGGAGAGATAGATAGTATGATCTTCAGAAGCTTTGAAGCTGTCAAATAGTCTATCTAGGAGCTGAAAAGGGAATCTAGTGGTAGATCTAAGGCTTCACAAGAAATTGATGGTCAGATCGTCACCAACATAGATGAGAAAGTTGATACTGATGTTTCTCCATATATAGCTATCAAGGAGCTAAGAGAAAGGGGAGCCTAGAAACTCAAGAACATGAAACTCAATACAAAGATGATTCACGTGATTTGCAAAGGCTATAGAGGACTATTATCAAGTCAATCCGCTACCAAATAAAAATTTTGTCAATACATACTCTTGTTTCTTTGCAGCGCTAATCAATGACAAAAAATTTTAATCATTTCGAAAAGTAAGAGGAGTCAGGCAAAAACTGCTGAGATATTCACCAAGTTGCGGCTCAAAACTTCGTTTGAGTTCTTCCGCGACAAGTTTGGGATAGTTTCCAAAAAATCACTTTAAGGGGGAGTGTGAAAAAGTTAAAGTTAATTTTTTGGAATAGCATAGAATTTTCTAGTAAAGTTTCTAGAATAGCCTAGTGTAGTATCTAGGATAATCATCTTGAAGAAATATCTACATATTCTAGAGTAGAAAATAAAGTTACTAAAGTTTTCTTATAGATGTATCTAGAAGAATTTTAGAACCATCCATAAACAAGTATAAATAAGGGTGGTCGTATACATTTATAAGCAACCAAAATCAAGCGAATTCGAGAGAGCCTTCTTCTATAATAAAGTTCTCTACTCAAACTTCTCCTACTCTTTCTATAACTTTCTCTTCTTTAGTTGAATCTTCCGATCATAGTTAACGTTCTTGGACTAGCAGAAGGTTTTCTATTTATATTTTCTTCTGCTATTCTCTACAGGACTTTCTTCCAATGATCTTTGGTTACAGAAACACAAAAATAGAAATATACCCCGAAAAAGATTAATAGTTGTTTGGCCGAATTATCAAAATTTGCTTATTTTGAAAAAATATTTTTTTTTAAAAATAATTTTGAAGAGTAGCAAATTGTGATTGTTAATCAATTTGAAAAGCATTTTTTGACGATAATAGAGCAACAATTTGTGCTTCGACAAGGTTGCAAAAATGCTTATGAAAAAAATGCTACTTTTATCAATTTTTGAAATTACAAATTCTACTAATATTACTCAAAAAACTATTTTTTTTATCTTAGAAGTTCTGTCGAACACATCAACTCTCTCTATAGTGATGGTGTAAAAAGAACATCATGGTGCACTAGGCTCCCGCCATAGCCATACGCGGGATTATGGAAAGGGCTGGACCCCGAGGATCTAATTCTTTTAATTTCCTTGATGTTGCCTTGGAACAAAAGACATCTGTAAAGAGTAATTCTTATACGAGAACAAAAGTTCCCATGAAACTGAAGTTAAAAAGAAATCTGATGCCACAAATTGAATTGTACATGCTAAAAGACCGAAAACAGGACAAGATAATTCACGGAGAATTTACTACATGCCGATAACTTAAACGAACAAACAACTGCTCTGCTGCTAGAAAAAATGAAATCCCAAAACAATTCAGAGAATTTTCAGTTCATCTCAAAAATCCAACTAATCGAGATAATCAAGAAATTGGGACTGTAGGTGCGGAGTGGTGGATTCAATCCCTCGGAGAGCTGCATTCTTGCTCTGCTCAATCTTTCTTCGCTTTGCTTGAGCTGCCTCCAACTGGGTACCAAGTTCTTGCATCTTGGCTTTTGCAACTTCATGGGCTTCTTTGTATTTTATTTTCTCATGTTTCAGATGTTCCATATTTGCTACCTCTGTATTCAGATCCTCGATTTGCCTCTTCAAACTTTTCTTTTTCTCTTTGGCCTTGTCCAATTCTCCTCGAATACGCCCTAAATCCTCCCCAACATCATGTGCACTTAGCATAGAATAAGTTTTCTGCAATGCTGACAAAGACAGCATGGTTTCTTCTCTCTCTGTGTCTCGCAAATCGCAACATGTTTAATGTGTTCTATGACGTCTCCGTAAAAAGAGCCATAATCAACACCAAGCCCTTTTAAATATCCAAAGGTAGTATTGGCCTGATGGACCATGCTTTCAACGTCACTCGTAGAAGTAAGTAGCTTCTTCACCAATAAAGACTCGACTTTAACAATTACTTTCTCCGATTCTTCATCAAGAATCTGACCGGGTGAATGATTTGTCTTTAGGGGATGCATCAGTATTCTTGACGGATTTACAGTTAACATTGTCTCCTCTTCATCAGAGGAAACTTCCAAAGGCCTATCACTGGTTGACCCCAATAGAGTACTTGTGATCGCCGAAACTTGAAATGGTGAAACTGTTGGAGCCTCTGTAACTAATGATGTTAGTCACATCAACAATTTAAGAGTTAAAACTTATGGAGAAGTTTCTAAGGCTTTATGCTTTAAATTCCGAACGTATTGACTATAATTTTCTGGTTTTCTTCAACTCCGCTAAATCTTTAGTATATGTTTTGAAGTTAAGAAAATGATGTAGTTTAACATGAAGATAGGCATTGGACTTTTATCATTTATATAGTGAACTGCATGAAAATGTAACCCCCACATTAAAGAGAGGAAAGAAACCTTGAACCAAAACAGATCACCTATGCTTACCATCTGATCTCTGTTCCCAAGGGCGACCAGGGCCAGGTCGCAAAGGTTGGGAGGCTGGACTTTCTATTATTTCCATGAATGGCATTTCAACAACAAAACTTAAGTGTCGCAAAGATTAGTTTAAGAAGTTGGAAGTAAAGGAAACAAGATACTTGTTGAAAACTTACAAAATCTTAATTAGTTCAAAACATTATATATATGCTTTAAAGTTAGAACTTATTGAAACCTTACTAGAGTTTTGGTTACAAATGTATGCTTTAAAGCTGCAACTTAATGAAAAGATACTAAATCTTTGGAACTTATTTATTGAAAATTTATTAAGCTTGTAGGTAAAATCCTTGCCAAAGGTCTTGGAAAGTCAGGTGGTTTTTCGTTTTTCTCTGACGACATTGTTCTTATTATTAATTAAAAATGATAATAATAATAATAATAAATAAAGTTCTTTCTGGATGGAAAATATGGTGATTCAAGAAAAAAAACATTAACTGATGAGAATGAGTGAGAGCTCTAAAGCAAAGGAAAGAGGAAGGAACCATCTTTAAGAAAGCAAGATGGCTGAAAAAGATTCTTTCTGGACAAAAATGATGGGATTTTCTTCCAGTGTTGTTGGATGCAGAAACACACAAGAAGCGGGAAGTTGCAGAGCAGAGCAAGTAATTTAAGTGTTGGAAAAGGACACAAGTCCGGCAAGCTTTTAAAATTAACTAATTGTTTAAATAATATTTGTTCAAGAAAATATTTTTAGTGAAATATATTTAGAAAAATAATTTTGAAACAACAATTAGTAGTTGATCAATCTTTTATAAAGTGCTAACTCTTTTTTCTAAAAGTAAATTAGGTCTTTTTTTAGCTTCTGCATCTATTCAAAAATATTATTTTTTCTTCTTGTAAAAACTTAACCAAACATGTCTGTGAAAAATTAAAGTTATTTTTCGATAGAATAAATATCAGATATTTAAAAAAAATTATAGAAAGTTATGGAGTAATATTTTTGGTATTTTTTATATTTACAAAGAGTCTAGAAATTTCAGATATTTGCATATTTCTACTAGAGGGTAGAATAGTCTAGGTTTTTTATACCTAGAACCATCCCTACACTAGTATAAATAGGGTGAACTTACTCATTTGTAACCAACCCAATTCAAGCCAATTTAAAAAGTCATCTTTCATAATAAATTTCTCTACTCAAAATTCTCCTTTTCCTTACATAGTTTCTTCTTTTTTAATTAAATCTCCCCGTCATAATTAACGATCTTGGGCTAGTAGAAGATTTTCCCGTTTATATTTTCTTCTGTTATTCTCTACATGGTACTAGAGCCAGGTCCATCTCCGTTTGGGCTTCCGCTATAAGCTCCAGTTGTCCCTGGGCATGAAGGGGATGTTAGAATGAGTTCCACATTGGTTGGGGAATGGACTGGTGGTTTGTTTATATGGACTTAGGTAATCCTCCTCTCATGAGCTAACTTTTGGGTTGAGTTAGGCTCAGGTGTCGTATCTTTACATGCTATCAAAGTCATAGTCATACGTGGCTTGTAGATTTTATTTCAAGCTCGGGGCAGTAGCACATTCAACTGGTTTCTCTGAATGGATTACAATGTTCGTGTTAATGGACTGGGGATGGAGTTGTTAAACCAGTCTAATTACAAGGTATGATGGGATGTTGTTAATGGAACTAACATAAGTCCTCCTACCGATGGATCGAAAAATAGTAGCGCATGCAAGAAGTGGAAGCAGATTAATGCGAATGTGGAGTTTCAAAATTTGAGTCCGACACCAAAATGATCAGAAAAATGTGAAAATTTCAAAACGAACCAAAAAATTGAAACTTCACCAAAAGGGACACTTCATTATTTGGGCAACCAGGAACAACAAATATCTTTTTGAAAAAATAAAAATTCTTGAACCTCGTTGGACAGCCAATGAGGTTCCATTAAATTTATTTTTAATTTGTTAATAGCGAAGTAAAAGTAAAAAAAATAATTAAAAATTCTTGAACCTCGTGACCCAATGAGGTTCTATTTAATTTTTTTAACTAAAATATAATTTTAAAAAATTAAAGAGAACTTCGTTGGACAGCCAACAAGATTCCATTAAAGAAAATTTAAATTTTTTTCAACATCCTCCAACTATTTTTTTAAATATTGTTCAAGTAAAATCAGCACCTCTGATTAAATTGAATTACATTTATGAATTATATCTTCGGTGATTACATCTCCATAAAACCCATACCTGATAGGTGAACGAATGATTATGAAGGAGAAGAGCAATTTATTCTTAAGTTCACGGAGAAGCATACATTATCCATGCATGGACTGCTTTAAATAGGCAGAAAGTTAACACAGTTTATAGTAAAAGAGAACTAAAACCAGGTGATAAAGAAATCAGTGTGGCAAATAATTCTTTTTAGGGAAATGGGTTAAATTTACTCTTCTATTTTAGTTTAATAGTTAATTTTTCCCTCCGTCATACTATAGGGTCAAATATACCCCTATTGTTACCAAAATATTCAAAAATATTCTTCATTTGGAAGGAATCCTAAATAAGGGATATTTTAAATGAGATTTGGAATATGATACTTAAAATTGAGTTTGAAGGACTTATATTAATCGAATTATGTCAGATTGACCAATGCAGTTTGGCAAAGCAACGCATGGTATATTTGTTAAAAAATTGACATTTTGAAGTTGTGATTTTTTAATATTTAAATATATATTAAAGAAAAAAATATGAAATTTTATGAGTGAAAATTTTAAAAGTTCAAAAATTGATTTGATATAATTTTTGAAAAATTTAAAAGTTAAATTTTTTGAAACTTAAATATTAAAAAATCACAACTTCAAAAAGTCAATTTTTTAACAAATATATCATGCGTTACTTTGTCAAACTGCATTGGTCAATCTGACACACTTCGATTAATAAAAATCCTTCAAACTCAATTTTAAGTGTCATATTTCAAATCTAATTTAAAGTATCCATTATTTGAAAATTCGATCCAAATAAGAGATATTTTTAAATACTTTTATAACAATAAAGATATATTTAACCTTATAATATGTTGAAGAATAAAATTAACTATTAAACTAAAATAGAGAGGTATACTTAACCTTTTATATTCCAAGTGACCACGTGTGGCAAATAATATGATCTCCTGAACAGAGTATAAGAAGAAAGTCATTGACCAACTCATATGTAATTCAATTTAATCCTCGTTGCAAGCGCAGCGAGGTGGAAAAAAAAAGTAGTTGGAGGAATCAGGATGATATTAAAAAATTTTAAAAAATTATTTAAATGGAATCTTGTTGGATCTCCTTAATTTTTTTAATTTAGTTTAAGAATTTTTTATTTTTTTATTTTTACTTCAGCTATTAAAAAATTTAATAAAATCTTAACTGTTCAATGAGATTCAAGAATTTTATTTTTTATATAGATTTTCGTTTCCCAAAAAGTATTCTTTTGGTGAAATTTCAATTCTTTAAAAACATTTCCAATTTTTTTTTGACTGTCTCGGTGCCGCACACTAAAATATCTACCTTCTCCAACATAACATTTCCACATCAGAAGTTTGACAAGTGTGGAGTTACATGTGTCGCTCTTAAGCAAAATGAAAAAGACTTGAGCTTTACATGTGCGGCTAATACTCCTCCGCTTAAGGAAATCAGAAAAGGGACAAAAAAGTATCATAGTTCTCAGCATACGAAACATTAAACTTGTCCAATGTATATAGTATCTATCCTCTTTAACTTTTTCTCATGCACAATTACTCTATGCTTTCTTCTTCTTCTTCCACCATGAAACTTTATACAAGAGGTTTATCTACAAATCTTAAAGCTCCAATCTTGGTCAACAAGTCAAAATCAGCTTCATCAGTGAAATGGGCACCTCTGTTTCAGATTTCTGGGTTTGAATTTCCAGCTGCTTTATCCACTGCTCGTTGCACCCATTCTACAGTTCATGCTCCATCACCAGTTATTCAATCGGATTCTAATACAAGCACGTTTCATATTCCTCAAGAAAAATCTGCAGGGGTAGAAGAAAACTTAGAAAAGGTGACATCTTTGCCTTGTAATTTGAAAATTTTCACTGTTCTGATGTTGTGATTTTCTTGATATTTTTGGGGTTTGCTTTATTGCAGGTGATCTATAGCTGTCGATTTTTCGCTATTCTTGCAGTGTGGGGTTCCTTGATTGGGTCTCTTCTTTGTTTTATCAAGGTTTAGTCTTCTATCCTTTTGTATTTTGATCATTCTTTTTCCTTAATTATGTACTGCTATTGAGTTTCATTTCTTGTTGTTAAGTTTTTATTTATAAAAAACGATAATTAGTTAGAGATTCCCTTTTTGGGATTGGAGGACTGAATTAGAGTGAATATGTGGTGTTGCCTATCCTTTTTCTTTTAACTGTATTTGGAACTTTGTCTGAATTATCTAGGAGGATCAGTAGAAAAGTATAGCCATTTACTCTTTTCCAGACCCTGACTTTTGAGTTACCTATGTAAGGGGATGATATTAGACAAATTAAATGTCATCCATGAATTCGAACCTGAGAAGTTTAGAGTTTTGAGACCTCAGATTTGGCGCTTAAAATTTTGATTAGCTAGCAGCATTCGAATGATGACTTGCAATTTAGTAGAGGGGAAGAAGGACAGAGAATCGCAAATCCTCTATGATTATAGAGTCAAGAAAAGAAACAAGTTCATGTAAAGACTATTGATTAATTTGGTCAATCAATTACTCAGGATAAAAGGGCAGAACATTTAGTTTAAAAAGATAAGTTCGACTTCAGACTATAAGTGTTTAGTTGGTAATCTTTCAATCCCATCTCCTATGGGCTTAGAAATAAGGAAGGATAGAGGTTCTACCTTCAAAATTTTACTTAAAGTAAATTGCGTAGGTGGGGAAGATGTGGTTTAATTTGTGGCGTGGTGGTTTAGTTAATATACTTCTTTCCTCCCTGTTTGATTTGAAGATTGATACATATTAACAAAAGTTACGTGGTGTCAATTTGACTCTCATGTCGTGTGAATGATCGGTAGTTTGGAGGTAAGACTTTTGTTATGTGTATGCTTCATTTACCTTTTATGTTCAAAGAGAGGGTGTGGAGCTATGGAACATTGATTTGCAATACATAGAGACTCTTTTCCAGACCCTGACTTTTGAGTTATAATGTTGTGCGCACTCTTATATTAACGCTTATGCGTTATATAATGTAGCAAAACATAAGAGGACGAGTGTTGAGCAAAGATTTTAACAAGCACTTTTAAATTCCTAAATTGTCACATTAAAAGAGTCTTATCGGCATGGACTTTTGGTTTTACTAGTCCGTGCACATCTTTAGTCCCTCTACCTGCTACTACCATTTCAAATGTTGTGTCTGCCACTGCAAGCCTGTCCTGATTAAAAGAAGAGAATATGTAACCCAGTGGTTGTAAAGTACGTTATTTCTAGATTAATGTCAAAATCCTCTAGCTTCGATATTTTTCTATGATAAAATGCAACCTTCTAATGGCACGGTATATTAATGTCTAGAATATACTAGTAAATTGATTATACTAACTTGTTTCTCCATAAACAGGGTTGCTCATGTGTGATAGAATCATTCCAGGGGTACTTTGCAAGCCGAGCTAAGGTTATTGTGTATCTTGTCGAAGCTGTAGGTGTGTCATTAATTACTTTTTGCGTTCTCCCTCGTCAATGTAGTCTGTTTTATCTTCCTTTCTTTATCATGTTATTGCTAATAAGGATGAGATAAAGCAGCCACTGCCCTCATGAAGAGGTTCTTTTCTCTTAGTATAATGATGTCAATTTTTTGCTAAATTAATGAATGAGATTCTCGCTGCTTTAATATAAAAGTCTAAGGCTTTCTCTAATGTAATTAGATATGAGGTTCACAATCAACTGTAACATGGGGAAAACAGTTTATTTTCTTGCCTGAGCAGAACATAATTGTTGCAAATTCATAAAAAGTGATATTGGCGCATGACTTACACCTCATGCTCCTACTCTCTTACTGTTTACTAACAGGATGATCTAGGCTCTACAGATTTTGAGAAGGATATGGATTAAAATTTAACTATTCATTTTCTTTTCTGATTGACTTGGGAATTTTCTCATGTTTTTTTGTTTGGCAGAAAATGGAAGATGAGCTGATTTTGAACAAATTTGTTCAGTTAAACTTGAACACATCTTAATAGAAAAGACTATGTACGTGAAAGTTTAGGAGCCAAACCTATATTTATTCTTGAATTTTGTTAATTTGGCTTACTGTGGTTTGCAGAGATATACCTTGTATTTTTACTTTTCAAGTGAGGTAAATTTGATCCTTCTGTAAAAACTGCTCAACTGGCAAGGGTGTGGTTTGATTCTTTAGAGGGAACTTTTGGGCTATCTATGTTCAACACTTATTTCGCCCCACTCCATAGAATCTGAATCCGTTGTACTTGTGTTCTGGGAAAATGTCAAAACATAAACAGATTACCAGTAAGTGGCATTCATATTGTTAACACCGACTAGTTTTGAGATTAAGTGAGCTGATTGATTGATGAATTGGCATTAAACAGGTAAAAGTAGTATCCCATTTAAGATCCAAGTAACACTTTGTGGAAACTTTTTAAGGGAATAGAGACTGGGAACCTTCAGGTCTTTCACCTGGATGAATAGAAAAATCATTTTCCATCTTACACAGAATATGTATCCTGACTTCAAATCAAAATATGCGCCTAAGGTGAGGAATAGAAGAGAAGTTGAGTTGCTGCATCTTAAATTGTATTCGGTATGTTCTAACGGTAGATATTGATCTGATGATTTATGTGGTAGCTCCTGATGCACATTATAGTGTTATGTTGTCATCCTCCTTGCATATTTGATTTGCAATTTGTACCATAATGTAATCTCTTAATTTCAATTTCAATAGTTTAAGAAGATCCTGACGGTGTATTATATTTCCTCTAGACATGTACCTGTTAGGAACAGTGATGTTAGTCTTTGGGATGGGTCTCTATGAGCTCTTCATCAGCAACCTTGACAAAGGAAAATCAATGTCGGGGGAGACAAGTCCAAATAGATCAAATCTCTTCGGCATGTTCACTCTAAAGGTTGGTCTCAGCCATTTGAAAGTGTTTTATGAGCTATATACTTGTGCCAACATTGGGATCCACAACTCTGTTTTCTCATTTTATATGATGTAGAGCTTGTTTGGCCAAGCTTTCAGGAAAAAATTAAGTGTTTTTGAATAGCAGTACAAGTTGTTTTTAAGAAGTCGAATAAAGTAGTTTTTCTCCTAAAGCACTTTTGGAACCTTGGTCGAGCACACATTGCTGCTCTAATATTGGCAAAAGTGTTTTTAGATCGATTAGTCAAACACTTGCTTTTGGCACTTCTGATAAAAATCATTTTTCAAAATAAGTAGTTTTGAAAGTTTGACCAAACATGCTAAGTGCAATTCATAGAGTTTCCTACTTTTCGACGTATCTCATGCATTTATGATAGTTCTTGCTTTTACGATCACTGATGTCTAGCTTCCTCGGGTTAAAAAGAAAAACCTTTTGGAGGGATGAAAAACTCAAGTAGTCCATGCTAAAGGATTAGGTCATATAGTTTGATTCTTGCTTGAACGATTCTCTCCACACAATATGATTCTTGTTTCCTATATGTTACTAAATTGCCAGGAACGGCCCAGATGGTTGGAAATAACTACTGTGAGCAGGCTGAAAACCAAGATCGGACATGTTATCGTGATGCTTCTTCTCATCGGCTTGTTCGACAAGAGCAAGAGGGCTGTTATAAATTCACCATTTGATCTACTGTGCTTTGCAGCTTCTGTGCTTCTTTGCTCTGGCTGCCTCTATCTGCTTTCAAGACTCGCCGATGAGCACTGAAGCATTTTATAGATATTTTGCGGTCTCCAATTCCTAATGGACTGCTGTGGGATGAATTA
Source organism: Datura wrightii (assembly GCA_035772735.1). Lineage (NCBI taxonomy): Eukaryota > Viridiplantae > Streptophyta > Magnoliopsida > Solanales > Solanaceae > Datura > Datura wrightii. The sequence continues at coordinate 13,567,099 of JASDFA010000006.1, read as the reverse complement.
CTACAAGTTGTTGCACATGTATGTATAATTATGTATATTACACAAACGCAATGTATAATATAAGCATCTTTTATGTGAAACTTGAAGCTCTCTTTTATTTTCTTTCCGTTATAATTTATTGCAAGATTAGTAACTTTCAGCTTTTCTGTTCAAGAAGAAAAACTTTCATAGACTAAAGGTTTAAGCACCACAAGGTGGGAAGCGGAGAATATCTTATCAACTTGAACACGGCTTTTTTGTGGATGACATTGGACACAAGAAAAAACTTTGAGAAATCATGTGACAGTAAGGCTAAGACATAATATGTCATGCCAACAACAATCTTTACCAACAATAGTTACTTCTTGTTGCGGAGCTATTGTTCTGCTTACATTCCGCAAAATCTAATAATTTTAGTATACGATTTATATAGAATTAGAAGCGGCTCAATAAAAAACGTGGCCTAAAGCCAAAGTAAATTATATTTTATTTGAAAGCTAATTTATTACATTTTGATAATATCTATTTATTTATTTATTCAGTTGACAATATAGCCAATTTGTTATAAACATATTTGTGTTGTAGTGAATGTCTATAAAGGTATTTGTATTGTACTAGATATATGTGTTTATATCATTGTGAAAGTCTATCTTTTGGAGAAAAGTTAGGAGAAATTATCCCTATAAATAGAGGGGTTCTCCTTCATTGTATTTAATCCAATCAAGAGAAATAAGAACTTCTCTCTTTCTCTATAATATTATTGTTCTTTCTTTATTATTTCATAACACGTTATCAGCACGAGTCTCTGCCTTGAGCACTCACTTTGAAAGATTTGAGGTAAGAAAAATCAAAATTTTCTTAGAAAGATGAAGGTTAGTATTTCTTGATATTTATGTATTTACTAATAACAATATCGATTTTGTATATGAACTTGAGGACGACTTATTGATTCACTTGGCAATTCATGCCTCATAATTGTTCCAGAAGAACAATATTGTGAAAAATATATTTGTTCCAGAAGAACAATATAGTGAAAAATATAATTGTTCCAGAAGAACAATATAGTGAAAAATATAATTGTTCCAGAAGAACAATATTGTGAAAAATATAATTGTTCCAGAAGAACAATATTGTGAAAAATATATTTGTTCCAGAAGAACAATATTGTGAAAATATATTTGTTCCAGCAGAACAATATTGTGAAAATATGTAAGAGAAATCATCTATGCATACCTCGATTTGCTCCCGAAGTAGCAATATCTTAAAAGAGGTTTTAAGCTATCATACCTTATGTGGTTAAGGCATATTTAGATGATCATGTTCCATTCCTAAAGAATGAGAAATTGAGAACTTTGATAAATGTTACAAATATAGATCTAATATAGATCTAGTCCCTGAAGGGAAATCAAAGCATCAAAAATCCATATGGATGCAATGGGTCTTGGAGACACCATTAAAAGTGAAAACAAAGCATCAAAAATGCATATGGATGCAATGGGTCTTGGAGACACCATTAAAAGTGAAAACAAAGCATCAAATCAAGATCGTGCTAAGGCTATGATATTCTTGCGTCATCATCTTGATGAAATTCTTAAAATTGAATATCTCATGATCAAGGATCCACTTGTTTTGTGGAATAGCCTAAAAGAAAGGTATGACCACCTGAAGATGGTCATCCACCCAAAGGCACGATATGATTGGATTCATCAAGACTATACGTCTGTTCATGAGTATAGCTCATCAACATTCAAAATTGTTTCAAAATTGAAACTATATGGAGAAACTATTTTGATATGATTGAATATGTGGTAGTATACAAAATTAATTGAGAGCTCCGGAAGAGCTAATGTATTACTACCTGAAGGTATGAAATTGTTGTATTAAGTCTCAAAAGGAAACTTATAAGTTTCAATGACATTGAAAAAAAATGAGACTATAAATTATGGGAAGATCTAATATCTTCATGCTACTACAATTGAAGCGGGTTATAAATATTTATGTAAAAGATTACCCGACGGTTTTTTTATTTGTAGTACATAAATATGGGTATGATGATGAAATCACATACGAAAGTAAATCAGAAGTTTACTGAAATAAGTTGGCATACCGGTTGGCCATCCCGGTTCAAATGTGATACAAAAATAATTGAGAATTCACGTGGCTATATGTTGAAGAAATAAAAGATTCTTCAAAAATTCTCTTGTGTTGCTTGTTCTCATCATAGAATGATCTTGATCAGCTAAGATTGGAATTATATTCCCTGAAATTTTGGAACTTATAAAAGGGTGAATATGGGCCCATTCACCTACCATGTGAACCGTTTGCTAACAGATGCATCTATGGAATGGTCACATGTGTTTTGATATCACTTGCAATTGATTTTTGTAAGGTTGTTGCTCGAATTATTATACTAAGAGCATAGTTCCAAATTATAAAATCATGTTGATAATGCTGATTCATATCTATGTTGGTTTAGCGAGAATTGTATGCCTCCAGTTATAGCTAAATCATTGATTATGAGAATAAAACTCCCAAATAAAATTTGGTATGAGATATGTTTATTTAACATATAGCAACACTTGAATGCATCAAGCCAACAAGGTTCCCCTATCACAATTGGTCCAGGGTCAGGAACCAAATAATTCCATCTAAAATTTAAATGTGGGATATATGATTGAATTGCCCCACCACAACGCACAAAGATGGGTCCCCAAATGAGCTTGGGGAGTAAATGTTAGTTTTTCTAACATTAGGGGGAGAAATGATTAGCAACTGAAAATTGAGTGTGGGATGAATTATCTAGATCCTCGGGAAAAAGAAAAGTTGCAAATGCTCCAATGGAAAGTCCTTGAATGATAGAGTCTATGAGACGCCTGAAGCGTGATAGACCAAACGGTTCCAAATATAGAACTTCTTGAAAAAGAAGAGGAGCAAGTGATTAAGATGGTCATAATGATGAGGCAAGTGCTTTAAGAAAGCACCACGACATAACACTTCATAAAACCATGGCAAAGGTTCAGGTACCTGAAAGTGACGAAAAATGAAGAGATCTCAATAAGTTATGTCGCATTGGAACTGATCGTCGACGATATTTTTGATACAATATAGTGCGCAATATTGTAAAAGATTGTGAGGATCTGAATTCTACATCTATTAAAGCATGCTGATGTAGAAATAATTATCAAGTGAAATGATGCGTATTGATAAGCATAAAGCTTATTGGACCTGTAGTCCAGACACTAGAAGATGTCATGCATTTAAATATTAATGAATGCTATCACTTGATAAAATTTATATGAAAATCATGAAGGATTCGAAATGCCTGAAGCATTTACAAGTTTCTTTAAACTTGTTCATAATTCTTATATGAGGAAATCCTTGGTCCTGAAGTACCATATCTTAGTGTGATTGATGCACTAATATATCTTGCTAATACTACAAGGCATAACATTCAGTTAATTTGTTAGCAAGTCCCGATCTTGTTGGTTATGCTAATGCTGGGTATTTATTTAACCCACACATAAAGCTCGATCTCAAACTGGCTACGTGTTCATATGTGGAGGTACTGTCATATCTTGGAGATCTATAAAGTAGTCTCTGGTAGCTACTTTATCAAATCATGCTGAGATAATAGCTATTCATGAAGCAAGCCGAGAATGTGTGTGGTTGAGGTCCATGATACATCTCATTAGAGAAAAATGTGGTTTGAACTGTGACAAAGTACCCACAATTTTGTATGAAGATAATGCTGCATGCATAGCACAACTAAAGGGAGGATTCCTAAAAGGAGATAGAACGAAGCACATCTCGCCAAAGTTTTTCTACACACATGAGCTCCAAAAGAATGGTGATATCAATGTGCAACAGATTCGTTCAAGTGATAATGTGACTGATTTATTCACCAAATCTCTACCAACTGCAACTTTCAAGAAGATGGTGCACAAGATCGGGATGCAAAGATTCAAGGATGTTCTCATTAGGGGGAGTTAATACGCGTTGTACTCTTTTTTCCTTGCGAGGTTTTGTCCCACTGGGTTTTCCTTGTAAGGTTTTTAACGAGGCAGCCAAAATGCGTATTATTAGATATGTGTACTCTTTTTCCTTCACTAGATTTTTTCCCACTGGGTTTTTTCTAGTAAGGTTTTAACGAGGCACATTATCTATCAAATAGACATTCAAGGGGGAGTGTTATAAACATATTTGTGTTGTAGTGAATGTCTATAAAGGTATTTGTGTTGTACTAGATATATGTGTTTATATCATTGTGAAAGTCTATCTTTTGGAGAAAAGTTAGGAGAAATTATCCCTATAAATAGACGGGTTCTCTTTCATTGTATTTAATCCAATCAAGAGAAATAAGAACTTCTCTCTTTCTCTATAATATTATTGTTCTTTCTTTATTATTTCATAACACAATTGATATAATTTTTCGTGAGACATTATTGATCTTAATTAGCATTTCATTAATTTAGCTATGTCACGCCAACAACAATCTTTACCAACAATTAGTTATTGGGATATTAACACTTTTGACCCTAAATTATTGGTAAAGGTTGCTTTTAGTCTTTGTGATATACAAAAACATATTTAATATTCAATTATTGCTATCAGTCTTTGTGATATGCAATATATTGAAAATATATTATATTTAATTATTTATAAAATTATATTACTCACGAACTAACAATATAAATTTAACATATCATATAAATAATTAAATAATAAAATAATTAATAATTATAATAAAATTTATCAATATTCACAAGCAATAAAATTAGGTGAACAATTTAATTAATTAAAAATTTAATTTGCCTAACCAGAATCGCAAACGTATAACTCTAAACCCTTCATTCTTGAATCTCTCTATAGGTTCCAGAAGGATCAAAAAGAACAATTTTTTTTTAATAATATATATATATATATATATATAATCTTTATATTTGGAAAGAGGCAAAGTATTGTTGGTATTACATTAGTTTTTTCTTAAAATCTCATTTAATACAAACAATAAGGGAGGGTCATCATCAAAATGTTTGTCAATTATTGTACTCATTCCACTTAAGATAGGGGATTTTTAGCCAAATAATCTATTGAATTCATTGTTTACTTTTTTTTAATCGATATATAAAACTTATATATTAATTATATAAATATTATATATAAATTTTATATATATATATATAATTATTTTAAATTTATGCGGTTAAATTAACAGCTACGAATTAATATTTTATTTTATTTTTATAAAAATGAGTCCAAAATAGTGTAACAAACTAATTGTAAGCATCCAAGTTGGGGGTCCACCATGAATTGGTCTTTGTGGAAATTTCACTCAAGATTTAAGTCTTCCACTATCTAAAAATACCAAATTCCACAACCTTTTTTGGTTTGTTTCTCATTTTGTCTTTTTGCTTTCCAGATCATTTTAGCAAAATTGCATAATTCAGTGACAGATACAGCTCAACAGGGTCAAAATACATTTAATTATATTCTGTCTTTGTTCAATTTATCTACTTCCTCATCTGATCTGTAATTGAGTATATATATATATATTCCCTCTTTTTGTTTGTACAAGGGAACTAAATTTGATAGTTGTAACGTGTAAGAGGGATTTAGAATAATATAAATGTTTAAATGAAATCTATGGTGTACCAAAAAATATAAGAGATTATCGATGTATTATTTTAATATAAATTCATAATAAAAATATAAAATTATAAGCATTCAGTACAGTACTTATATTTTATTTAATAATCATGATATTCGAATCAGTTTATACGTATCTTAACTAATTTCACGAAATAGCTGTTTCGGTAATGTCAAATACTTACATTGCATATGTTGTTCCAACAAAATAAAAGAAGATTTTCCTTAATTTATTATGTCAATAAAATTTGTTACATTAATTATATCCAATTATAGAAATCTATCCTTAAACTCCCCTTCCCCACATAAACCTCTTCAAAAGAAATAAAGATTTCCTCAGTTAACCATAAAGGAATACTCCAACCAACCCCCCAAACCCCTTACCCCAAAATGTCTCTCTCCTTCAACAACTTGAAAAATCCATTGGAACAGTTAAAGAGTTGACCATTTGATGCATCATGGATGAGATTACATTAATCCAAAGAGGAAGTTAATTAGTGCAATCAAGAATTGATGCCTATATTTCCAAGAAAATCCACCAAACTATCCTTTGAGTAATCTTCAAGCTTCCTTTGAGACCTCTGTTTTTTCTACTTTTTCCTCTCTTTCTTCTTCTTCTTCTTCTTTTCTCACTTAAAAAGAGAGAAAAAAAAGAAAAGTGTCTTATGGAAAATCACCAATTCATATACCCAATTCTTGTTTCCCTTATCACTACCCTTGGACTTGTCTCCATCTCTCTGTGCATAGCTGCTGAATTCAAGAAAACAAAGGTAAGTTTTTTTTTTTTTTTTTAAATTGGATTTTTTGGTTTGATTGCTTGGGTAATTTTTTTTGATGATTTGCAGAAGAAAGATCTCAGATTTGATGGGGAATTATGTTACTTGCCTGGAAGTGTGGCTTTTGAATTGGGAATTGGAGGTTTAATATGTTTATTAATGGGTCAAGTAATTGGGAACTTGTTGATATGTGGAATTTTCTTCTCAAGGGACCATCAGATCAGTTCAAAGGATAAGAAGAAGCCTACCATTAATAGCCTCATTTTTGTGATCTCATGGTAGGTAGTCCATCCATTTCCAACATGCTACTTCTTTTCGAGTTTGAGTTATCATTATTAAAAATTCTGCAAATTTTAAGGCCCAACTGATGGATTCCCTCCATCTTTTAAGAAAAATCCACGTCAAATCGATCAACCGTATATTGTTGGATTTCTATAAATCTTTTAGGAAAAAATAAAAAGTCTCAATTTCTTGGACCAACTCAATTCATTGATTTCCTTTAATCGACTTTTACACTATTTTTAATAGTGTATAAACACCATCAGTGTTTTTAAGAAAAAAAAAAAACAATATATATACACACACACACATACTCTAAAGTCATTTGAACGATATCAACATCTAAGCACTTTAAAAGTGTAAATTTGTAATCCTAAAAATAAAAGAGAGTACTTGTTATCACAGATAAAAATGATTTGATATTATAAAAATTCTTATACTGACGATATAAATGAACTTAAATTCCTTATTTTGTCTACTCTAAAGTCAAAATGATTGATTTTATCTGAAAAAATTATCAAATTGAATAGAAAAACTTTTTATACTTAATTTCATTTAATTGATAGAATGGAAAGTACTCGGGTTATTAACTTGCTTTGAGTTTCACTTGTTTAAAAAAACTTGAAAAATAGATACGTGACGAAGTGGCAAGTTACAAGTGTTGAAGCAGAATGTGCAACTATGCTTGCATGAATTTGCTATAGTGAAATAATTTCCAGAAGGGTGAAAAAAATAATAATAACAATTTCAAGGTTTCTTCTTATTTTAATTGATTTCAGGTTTCTCTATTTTCTCGATGAGAAATAATGTTGCACGTGGGCCATAGAACTACCCACCAATAAAAAAAAAATTTATTTGTACTTTCTATCCGGTTATTTTTACTTGTTCAATATTAACTTAACACATCATTTAAGGAGCAATAAATAGAATCACAATTTTACTATATCGCTCTCTGAATATATATCCAACTGACACAGTAAAAACAAGTTAAGGTATCTAAATATCTATTCTCAAAATTTGGATATTCGGTATTTCGTTGCCAAATAAAGTCAAAGTTAATATGTCTATTTATGTATAATGGGAATTTTGTGCGAAGCTCTGAAGTGGTGATTGCATATTTGCAGGATGAGCTTTGTGATGGCAATGATTTTGATAGGGACGGGCAGTAGCATGAGCAAAAGCCAGCCACTTGGTGAAGGGTGGATGGATGGTGAATGTTACATAGTCAAAGATGGTGTCTATATTATTTCTGCAATTTTGGTCTTTGTTACTTTGAGTTCAACACTTGGTTCCCTCATCTTCACAATAAAGAAGAAAAATCAAGTCGAAACAAGATGGCAAGTTACTTCTACAAGTTGAATATATAGAAAGATACATACATATACAAGATGAGAAAATGAAATACAAAATGCGTAGACTTACTTAATAAAAACTTTTTTCATATTCTTTCTAATGATATATAGAGAATCAATGCTCCCAATCCTCCTTGGAAAAAAAAATGCACATAATTAAGATCTAACTTCCAAATACAACTGTGCAACTATTCTACCTCTGAAGGTTTTAGAATCTCTTCGTTTTCTAATTTTTTTTTATAACTATATCCGGATCAACTTGTGCGCACCTCAATTAATTTCATGAAATACATGTTACCTCTCATCAATATAGATATCGAATAACTCAATCAATCAAAACATGGGACGGATTGGAAAAAAGAACACTTTGTTTTCTGAGGCTTTTTTATCTTTCTTTTTGTTTTTCTCTTTGGGTGTGTGTGAAGGAGAATAAAGTGAAGACCTGTGCTTAATGTGGTCCCTTTCTAATCCAAGAAAAAGATACGGTAGTATTGTAAATGCGCACACTTGTTTTCTTCTCCACCTGTTATAAAATTGCAAACTAATACTTCAACGAGTCAGCAATGCACGTGGCCAGCAGAAAAATCCTCCACCGTCTCAGGAAAATGTGCATACACATTAGTTCAGTATAAGAAAAGACATAAAATAGAGGGACCAGACCCACCCCCAGAATCCTATTCCTATTCACGACTCTCATGTGAAGGCACACTCGTGAAAGACTTGAAATGTTTTCTTCTGCGACTGTAAACAATTAAAAGGTTTTAATTGCAGTGAACTGTCTAACAGACGACAATACACAAAAATGCAAGAGAAAATAAAGATAGATATTATAACCTGCTAGTGCACCTTCATTACAAAATGTCACTAAAAAGGTATTTCGGTTTAGACAATGTTTAAAATAGTACAGAATTTTTGAACTGAAGAGAGTGATGACAAGACAAAAGTTCCTAGAGAACAAGTGCTGATTGAAAAACTCAAATCCCCACCAGGGTATACATATGATAGCAATAGTCGTATAAAGAAGCATATAGAAAAACCTGGCTCACTGGACCAAAAAAAAAAAAAAAGAGACATGAACCAGCCATAAATAACAATTCCTAATACATCTGCAGCGGTAGTAATTGGCAGTTTGGTATTGAACTCCTCAGCAAATATCATAAACTAGCGGGAGATTTACGTCGAGTACTGAAGAAAACGACATAACCAGACATCGTAGGGAACTCCAGTCAATTTACATCCTCATATACCCTCCTCCGCGGCCCCTGCTGCCATAGTTATTATACCCCCGTCCCCAACCATAGCCATATGCACCACGGTGCCCACCATGTCCAGGCCCATAGCCACCATACCCCGGATAAGGCCTTTGATGATGGTTACCGAAAGTCTGGAGGGTAAAACAAAAAAAGGAGTGACTTTTCAGTTACAGCCACTAGTGTGTAATAGTAATTGAGCAAAACCCAGTAAATATTTGTTTGAGGGGTGGACGAACCTCGGTATCCTGCCTCATCCTCTGAGAAATACGATTCTGCCCATTCCTACCTCCACGAGTAACTGTGTTGCGGGATATATTATCAAAGAAGTCATCCTTGTTATAGGCAGGCTGCACAGAGATTAGACGGAGAATTATATGATCGAAAACTTAAACACTTATGGCAATCATATTATACAAGTAATATGACTCAAGGGCTGGTAAAGAGGAATATAATGCAAAATAACATGTGGATAATTCGATTATATGTGCTAAAATGCTTGACACCTACTTTGGGATCAGCATTAGAATCCAAGCCATGACCATCTTCATTCCCCTTGTCCTCATTGACCATAGCAATATCCTCGCCGTCCATCTTTTTAGCCGTTTGTTTTGCTTTTCCAAGATAACCCCATACTTCATCCTTATTGAATTTCTCATTCATTGCAACAAAATCAAACTCTTCGGTAAATTCTGAAGATGATTGCAACTGAAAAAGTTTAACACAAACAAATTCATAAGCTAGATGGTTATGAAATTGCTCCCAAGGGCAGAAACAATTTTGACAAGGGAGGAAGAAACATTTATAAAGCAGAACAGAAATTGTTTCTGTATGAGGCAAAGGAACTTGTAAAGCAAAGGTAATTTGCATTGTTAAGGAAGCATCATTCATTTGAAACACTTTTGGAAATGGTATGGATGTTCAAGTCCCTAAACTTCTTGATCATGGAGAATCTTACATCAGCTACGTTTGATACAATTCCTACCGTAAGGTATAACGCCCAAGGAATGCAGGGATGTTACTATAGTTAATTACTCTGATTTAACTTCTTACACCAGTCATTGTTCATAAACTCCAACCACCTAAAACCCCCTTATTCCATCTCTTGCATTCTTTTTTGGCCCAAAGCTCTTCTCCTTCTTCATCCTTGTGTTCCATATTTTCAGTTTGAGTTGTCAGTGTTAAGACCTAAATGATACAAAGTTAATTCTCACAATACTCTTACTTTATTAATGTTATTCTTCTATTGTTTCTCTCTCTTATCTCTCTTACTCTACTGAAAATACATCCCTTCTACACTCCATTTTGTCAGAGGCCTTAATATGTAATCCTACATCAATTTGCTAGGCTTTCACCCCAATATATTCATACCCACACATGCCTATACAGGCACACCTTATATAAAAAGAAGCTTACTTGAGCTTCAGAGAGGTGGGGAGTGGGCATTAGCTTTTGCATCTTAAATCTACAATGTGATAAGAAAGCTGCATCTAGATTTACTGAGTTCTAGTTCTCTATTGCTTCTATATTTACTGAGTTCTAGTTCGTATTGCTTCGAGATTTTTTTCCAGAAAAGAGTAAAATAAATGTAAGTCCATTGATTGCTACAAGATTACAACAAATATGCAATATTATGTCATATCACGTCATCCAATTGGATTTCCCCTTAGAAGAATACATGCAACAAACTATGTCTAAATCAATATAGAACACCAACGTGAAATTTGAAGTTTAAGGAAAAGGAGGAAACATTGAGAATCAACCTATCCAGCCATCACTTCGACAAGCAAGGGAATAATTTAAGATTCTTGTAGGACCCAACCCCAAATAAAAAAGGAAAGCAAGCAAGCAAGCACCGGATGCTATCGAAGCAATTAAACGAATGATGACATCCAATGGACTTGCCACGACAAATAATAGAATAAAGCAATTGAACTACAAAAGGGCAGAACTGGTTCTATATAAATAACGACAGCAAAAATTAACCAGACACTCATTAAAAAATGAAGAGCAAATAACCTTCTTCCCAGCAGGTGGCAGTGGCAACAATGGCGCTTGGACTGCTGGAGTAGTAAATGATGACGAGGGATTCAGAGGTTCTGAGCTGAGAACACCAAGGTCCTTCTGATCTGTATATAGTTGCCCAGAAAATCTAGGTAGAGATAACTGATCTGGAGTTAGCAATATAGGGGGTTGTTGTGGAAAGACACCTGATGAGGAATCCACAACTGGGGATACAGGATATAAGGGTGAAGCATTAGAACCTATTCTAGAAAGGATTGGAGCACCAGAGTTACCCACATGTTGACTAGATTGGGGAAATGCAGGAGTATAGGCATAAGAAGACATGGAAGAGGTTACTGATAATAAGGGAGATATAATGTTAGTACTAGGAGACATAGAAAGTTGCTGTGGTGCAAGACTCTGTCTACTAGTTAAAGAATTTGCAGCGGTAACTACAGGCACTGGAGCTACGCTTTTTGGTAGAACAGCTGAAGTGAAATGTTCAGGGCGTTGGACTGGGTAAGCCTGCAGCAAATTCTGCATCATCACATGTGAAGCAGCAGGTAGAATAGAATGTTGTGGAGCGTAGTGACTGCTTGCAGGTTCACTGTATTTTTGCTGGTAAGAGGGAGTTGCATAAGAACCCATGTTGGATTGAGTTTCCTGGGAAGTGCCATATTCAAACTGGTTTACAGATTGATGTGGAGGTGGCAAACTATTCACTGAAGCAGGTCCCTTGTACGAGCCATATTCCGTCAAAGATCCACCATTAAGTGAAACCGATTTTGAAGAGCTTGGGGAGACTCCAGCACAGCTTGACTACAGGAATAAAAATGGCATTATATTACTCTGGAATAAAAATAAAATCTCTAGAGTCTGTTTGAATGGGCTTATAATTTATGGCTTATAAGTCAAAACCCACAAGTGAGGATTTCTAACTTATGACTTTTGGCTTATTTTTGTTAGTTTGGCTTAAAAACAAGTGCTTAAAAGCACTTCTTTAATTTACCCAAACACTACATAAGTGCTTAAGAGCTATTTTGGTTTAAAAGTACCTAAAATAAGCCAATCCAACTGCTATCAGATTTCTTTGGGTAAATATATTATCAGCATAATTTTCCATGCTCAATATATTTAAGGTGTCATCTATTGTGAATTAAGGAGGTTAAGCACCTGAATAATTGCAGGATCATTATCCAATGATTCTTCCACTTGAGGAGTCGGTGAGGACTTTACTTGCAAATCCTGAAAGAGAAGATATTTTTCTTAGTAATCAACCTTCAAGGGCAAAGAGAGAAAATGATGATCTTCCGCCTAAAAAGACACTGATTACCACAAAATTAGAGAAGCACAAAATTTACAAATAAATTGAAGCAATGAAATCACTCCAATCGGTCTTTGCAAGGAAACAACCAAGGAGACTACTTGTATGTAACCTCCTTCCATTAATGCTTAGAGGGTGGGCATGGACATAAATACCGAAGAGCCAAAAAAAGGAACAAATTAATTCGGTTTTGCGGTTCAGGATCCGTATTAAAATAACAACAATAGACCCAGTGTAATCCCACAAGTGGAATCTGGGTAGGGTGGTGTGTACGCAGCCTTATCCCTACCTTGTGAGGGTAGAGAGGCTGTTTGCAAATGCTCTTTGCTTCTGCTTGTTATTATAGCTGCGGTATGTTGGCACTATATGCTCGTTATAGCTGTTGTATGTTGGCACCATATGCTCGTTATCTAAGCTGCTGGTGGCTGGTGCCTTGGCAGCTGCTATTTGCCCTCAGTTATTATTTTGCCCTCAATTATTATATGCCCTCAATCATATTGCACTTTGCAACTTTGCAAGCCATTTTGGTATTATCATAATAGCATTATATAATATTAATATTAGAAATATAGCTGCATTTATGGCCCATTTATTAAAGAAAAAACAGAAAATAACCCATTTTGAATTTTTAAAAAATAGCTCATTTTACAAGAAGAAAACTAGCGCATTTATCAGGCCCATACGCAAGAACCTTATGAGGAAAAAACCGAACTGAATTCCGCATGCACTAATGAAGAACCAAAATTCGAAGAACCGAACATTCACCCTACTCCCTACCCCTTTTTAGGGGCTGAGAGTTATTTTAGTGGGCATTTGGCCATGAAAACCAAATATTATTCATCTTATTTGAAATTTTTAAAGTTGTATTTGGAGTTGTGTTTAGCATACTTTTAGGAAAGAATATTTAGAATTTTAATGCACCTTTTCTAGATATGGTTTATACCCCTCCAATTTCTAAAACCTAGCAAAATCACCCAACTTGACTAATTTACCTGAAACACACAATCAAAGCTACTCTAAAAGAGTAATATCTCAAAATAGATATTCACATAATATCATAGATTAGATCCCATAAACGAGCTACTACATATTATTACAAATTCATAAGATTAGATCCCATAAGCGAGCTACTACATACTATTACAAATATGTTTTCACTTTATTTGGAATTTTTAAAGTTGGAGTTGGAGATGGAGTTGTGTTTAGTTATATTTTTTGCAAATAATATTTGGGTGTTTGAATGTACTTTTCCGAAAAAACATGAAATATTATTTAAATGGGGACATTTTTATAAAAATAAAAAATTTAAGGTAAACGCTGATTTTGAAATAAGGTGAAAGTGAAAATACGGTTTTGGGTGTTCCAAATTCCGAATACAACTACAAGTTGTGTTTTAAATTTTCATGGCCAAATGCTGATTTTCAAATAAAGTGAAAAAAACTCTGGAAAAAGGTGAAAAATTCTTATGGCCAAGCAGGTCCTTAATAACTGAATAATTTTTCTATATGCTTAAAATATTGGACAAGTATATCAACCGTAGCAGCAACATAAATTGACTAGGGTCACGTTGGCTGTTAACCTAGCTCAACTCTCCTCTTTTAACCGGGCTTGACACAACAAATATGAGCAAGCTCACACAGATGGAATAACATAGGACAGTGCAGATTAACATAGCCAACCCCAACTAGCTTGGGATGAAGCACAATTGTCGTGGTATACCCCACGCAGCAGCATCACAGATTCGTCAAACAGAAAAAACATATAACCAAGTGAAATGTAGCTACAGGATCTCTTAACCAGTAGATATTTCAATATTCAAATTCGCACCATTGTGTCTAATTTGCAACATTTGGAGGGAGATGAATAAAAGATTATTTGAAGACTTGAAAAGCCACTCTAGAGGATTAAGAGTTTCTTCATATTTTATTTATATGTTACGTGTAAAGAAAAGAGCCTGTGCATAGATAGTAGGATCAGTTTTTTGGAAGCCTAATGTTGTGTGCAAATATGTACTTTTGGCACCATTTTGGTGCAAAATTTTTCAATTGATTGTATATGTATACACAAATTCTGCACATCATACACCAGTATGGAAATATTCTCACGAGTCTAACTCGTCAAATCAAATGAAGTGAATCATAAGAGACGTAGTCAACACGACATGGCACAATAAACTCCCTGTCCGAACGTAAATTGGTTTCTCATCTGAGTAATGATATGTAACAGCATGCACATTTTGCTTTATATGAAAGAGAAATTAAGGAATTTAGGCACAGACATTTTGTAATGAGCATATACAGTCAAAAGTAGTAGCATCACATTAAACAGACTGCATTGAGTCTCTTTACCAAAAGAAGAAGTAAGATTTATATACCAATCAAAATATATGCACGTACCTTAATGTCACTCCCACGAAACAAAATGTAGTCATAAACTCTATCATTTGGAGGAATCTGCGGACCATCTTTCTTACGCCCCTCAGTTCCATATGATCTCACTGCAAATAGAGACTGGTTAAAATAAGGCATTTTTTCGATAATTGATGAGAGTTCTGAAATGGAAATAATCATAAGCATGCAGCCAGCATATGATTCTGAAATTAATATTTCAACACTCTATCTCGGGAATCATAGTGGTGATGCACAAGTTCTTGAGAAACATATATGGTTGACAAAGAAATGCACCAAAGCAGCGCTATAGAAAACCTAAGCTTCAATCCATCAGCAAAAACCAGTGGTTCACACAAGAGTGGAGGAAGACACTTCACCATTTGCCCCATTTTATGCAACTCAGTTTAACCACGCATGATTAAACTTCAGTAATAACAAAAGTAAACTTATTTACACATCATATTAAACTTTATTTTCTAGGGAAAGAAAAGCATTTTCAGGTTTATCTGGATTGCAGACTGATATTTAATATTGAGTTGGACTAAAAATTAGGAGGACTTAAAACCCAATGTAAAGCCAGTTATTGCTTACACAAGTGTGCCAAAGATTTGAAATATCCATGAGGCAAGTGTGATATATACATGGGTCAAAGCCATTATGAAAGAACCAATTAGAAGATAAATTTAGAGGCATTAATTTGCCAACCTCTCCAATCTACCCAATGGTCTAATGGTAGATACTTGGAATGGACAAGAGAAGAGGTGAACTTGAAGCTCTTATAGTCCCCAAAGAGTGCAAACTGGGGGTTGCACTCGCTTAAGATGCCCTATAGTGTAAGCAACACACCATTGAAGTGTGCTCCCAAACATCAATGGGCTCCATCTTGAAGAGAGATACTGAATAATAAATATAGCAGATGAAACACTAAGGGTGAGTATGTTAAAGACTTAGGGGAACAAAATAGATGAGTTTATTAGTTTATAAGAACAAGAAATTAGAATTTCATGTAAACAAAACCCCAAACTTAAAATAGAAGCTTAAAACTACATCATTGCTTTCTATATCAGAATTTTAAAATAGCTCTTGAACTCAATTAACATAGTTTTTCATAATTCATGTAACTGCAGTTTCTTTAATTCCTTTGTCCATATGATCATTGTTGTGTTTGTAGTAATTTCTTCTCGGATTGTGTGTATATGCAAGCAAACATATATACTTCTTCATCAGCAACTTCTTTTCACTAGAAATGAACTATAACTGCATTTTGAGTTTACAGCCTCTACGGAACTAGAGGTGTCTTTACGCCTCTCAAATTTTTTGAAACAGTTACGCCTCTCAAATTTGACAACGCTAATTGTAATACTTCAAGATATTCAGCAAAATGGCATCTTGACCGTCTAAACTAACAAGCCATTCCAGCTGGTTTTTCAATAGCAAAAAGCCATAATTGACAACATGCCCCTCACAATCAAAGACGACATTTGGAGGCTAGTCAACATATAAGTTCTATAGGACAAACCATGACACAATGATATTCAAATCTTCTGTTTATTTCCTTCAGTGTCTCATTTTAATTGTTTGTAGGTCAGAAAATCCCGAGAGCTAGTAACGCACGGTTTGAAACTCGACGGATAATGTGCTCGTCCGTCTATATCTCCACTTAAATATCAAGTTTGTTTGCAGCAAGGTCCAAATCCATAACATGCTCCAAACTAACATACCACGCTATGCACTCTTACCACTAGACCAAAATCCAAAGGACTTATATCTGTGTATCAATCAAAATTTCCAACTTCTCATTTTCACCAAGAATCATCTTCAAGCTCTCCCAGACTCTCTTTTTTTTTTAAAGGATGGTAATTCCTTTTATAAACAGAAGCACAAACTTTGTTGCCAAAATTACACGCAAATCAGTTCCTTTACATAATTGTAGGAAGCTGAGGAATCTAACATCCTATTTGTTGTATTAACATCTTCCAGACTACATCAGAAAGCCAAAAAAGATATACATCTATATTTCAATGTACTAATCTCTGGACACGCATGTTGTGTGTGAACTCCTTATCAATGAGTATAAAGTTTTAAAAGATCATATAAATGTTAAAAATGTCTCTGAGTTATAAAAAAGTTCTTGAAAATAATTAATGTTGATTCTATTTAGCTAGAAATCTTAAGACACCTTACTGTAATTTTGGTATTTGCTTTAGAAGCCTAGAGCCGAAGGTCTATCGGAAACACTCTCTCTATCTGTGAGACGTGGTTAAGGTCTTCGTACTTTCTATCCTCCTCAGACCCCACTTTGTGGGATTACTGGGCTGCTATTGTTGTTGATGCTTTAGAAGCCCAGACACGCTAAATCTGTGAATTCTTACTTTGTCTAGACCTGATACGTTTCCCATGTTGAGTCAAATTAAGTTGAATATTCCACTCCCGATGTTTCCTTTCCATCAATTCCTTTAAGTGTCAGCCTTGCAACAATACCTTCCGGAACTAAGATTTGTACTTCTTATAAGGTCTCGATAGAGTCCTGAATGCCACAATGTGTTGACTTGTATTTACATTGCTTGCCTAGTATTTAGTCTTTCTGTGGCCTTTACTCTTCTTTGAGAGAGCACTTGTAAAAGCAAGTTAATCGCAAGCCTACATAGTTTAAAGAAGTTGGGACAATTTGCTATCCGCGTGCATAATATTGTTCACTTGGCAAAATGAACCTCAGTTTTTCTGTTCTTTTGTATCCAAGGAGTGGGTTGGGTAATGCCTAAAACTACTTTTGAGACGTTGAGCACTTGGAAGGGAGTTGATAGAAAGAAGCAGAGGACAGGTGACAATGCATTCCAGCATGCAAATGGTGGACAGTGTGGAAGGAAACAAACTCGAGGCATTTTGAAGATAGCAAGATGAACCGCCTTCGTCTCTTTAATTTTTGGTGTATGTAAACAGGACCTATGAGGGATATGGAAGATTTAGCAGATTTCATAGGAAAAGTGTAAGGTCCATTTATTCAATTTTTGCTCTCCCCATTGTCCTTTTGGATTGTAAATCCCCTCCCTCATCATCTTCTGGTGATGAGTTTTTGTGATATATGAATGTAGTCCTTTACCTCAAAAAAAATGGACCTCACGTTTTTCTAAAAGTAAAAGAAAACTATTCGTATTTACATTAAATTAAATAAAGTATAGGTCAACAACTGATGCAGGATCTTAATAGCTTATGGTAGAACATTTAAAATAACATAAAATTAGAGGTAACAATGAATAAAGTTTTCTACCTTTGAATTGATTTTAATAATTGACTCTCTCAACTAATAGTGAGACACTATTTTGTTTGATTATAAGACACTATAAATTTTGTCTTCACATATTGAAAAAGTGCTTGTTAGAAGTAGGCTTTTTCTAATCTAAATTAGCTTCTCTAATCTAATCTTTGCTTGATCATAAGATGGTTTAAGAATCTAGTTTTTGTTTTAACAAATTTCAAAACTCCATGCAAAAAGAGTTCTAGAAATAAATGGTGGCAATGACCAAAATTTTCAAAGAGTGGCTAAGCTTCTAGGTGCTCGTTACACGAGAATACATGAAAAGATGATACTAGAAAGTAGATTCCGACAAAACCTTTATATATGTTATCAAGCCAAATTAAATACGAGGATTAAAAATTACTATAAGACAATAGAAGGAGCAAGGTGAAGCAGTATCTAAACAAACATGATATGACATACAATAATGATATATAGCTCTCCTAAGTTGCTTGGACTCGGGTGCGGGTGTCCGATACGGGTGCGGATCTAGAGGTCGGATCCTTCATGGTCTAAATTTTAAGATTCGGGGATATGAATCCAAGTATGGATACGGGTGCAGGGATTCAGCTAAAAATAATTCAAATATCTAAAAATAGAGTTATAAAACCTAGATTATGAGATATTATGTGGAAAATTTGAGGAGAAAATATTAAGTAAGAGAAGAATCTGGGAAGGAGATAAAAGAATAAGGAGAGACATGGAAATTTCTATATACAAGGTATTCCATTTTCTTCAATTTCATCTTAGCTTTTGTTTTGATTACAATAATCATTGAATCTGTTAGGAATTTCTCGATCGATTTTGGTCAAAGTACCCAAAATCGATTGACCAGATCGGGTACGAATCCCACACCCACACCCACGTCGTGTGGACACGGGTGCGGCACCGAAAGTGAAGAATCCGAGCAACTTAGTAGCTAACTCTAGGGAAACCTCTAGTGCCAACATGCAGGAGTATAGTAATGATTAAGGCCCTCAAATTTCCACTACCCCACCCCTTGATAATGAAGATGATGATGATTCATTCATGTCATGACCACCATCATCCTTCAATTTCTTATCCAAATAGGCTATGTCAGTTGCTATCCCCGTTCGATGAGAAAACAAAAGTCTCATGTCATAGTTCACAGAAAGCTCTTGTAAAGTAATTGTATTTGTAAGTCAAGAATTTTATCAACTATGTAGAAATCTCAAAAGTCACATTGGAGAAAGGTCTTTAAAATGTCTTTGTTGGTTCTTCTTATACGTTACAAAGGCCACATACATGGTACAATAGAAACGCTTCAATTCACAACTATTAAGTTCTAAGTCTGCAATTACTATTAGAAGCTACGGCACACAACTTCAATATAGTAAGGTACACACATGTTGCTTGAGCTATTACCTTTTGGCTAATGATTGTATAATACATATAGGGAGCTCTTTCTTGTCTTTCTATTTGTCACTTACAATTGAATACTAATCCACCATAGAACTTACAAAGTATATTTACATTTTTGTACAACAATAGTAAAAGAGTATGACTAAATGGTGAAACGATGTTATCAAAAGCGAATAACGCAAGAAAGCTCTAAGGTCCTTTCGGGCTTTAAGCGCAAATAAAGCTTGAGCTTTAACGAAGAAAAGGCTCAAATGAAGAAAAAATACAAATATGTAAGTGTAGTCTAACACTAATAATATAAGCAAAAACAATAAATATATGGACAAAAGAATTGAAAAAAATTACAATAAAGTGAAATATCAATTATTTAGTATTCTCTCCGGGACTATGCCCATTAGTAGGAAAAGTATATCGTAGAGGCTTGTAACGACATTGAATTGTCTGTTAAGCGAGGCGATGCACTCAACATATTTTGAGTGCCTAGCTTCAAGACTTAAGCGAGCCTTTACTAGGGTGAAATAGTCAATCAACTTTTGACAGGTATTTTGGTCTATCAACATTTGAGTTTGAGGCTTCCTACTTTTACATTAGTATAGATATATGTATACTTCCATATTTGCTTTCAAAACATTGTCGGTTCCTTTCCTTCCAAATCACCAACCACATGCAAAAGGAATGGTCCTTTACTTCCCTTCCAAAATACCAAATACTAAAACTAAGATACAAAGTATTCATTCATTTTCTTAAAATCATTTCAGTTTTTCAATCAAAAGCCTAAGCCTGAATTTCCAACTTCTTGGATCCACCATCCTCACTCAAGCATTCCCTACCTTTCAATTGATTCTGTCTTCTTGGATCACTTGAGCTCCACTCTCATTCCAAGCAAGAAATAAACTGTGATCAGAACTCTCCCTCTCTCACTCTCTTCAGCAAGTAGCTAAATACTAACAACCAGCTCCTACACTCCAAAATTCCAAAGTAATGCTTCAATTCTCCAGTTTCTAGACAATTTATTGGCTTGCTTTCATAATATAACCTAATCATGAGTTGTTGCCTTGTGTTTCAACTTTGTGTACATTCTCTCTCCTAACATGCTCTCTATGCCAACGGCTGCACGCACTGCCGATCAGACCACCACCACGCCGGTGACCTTTCTCCTCCTCTGGCAAAACAAGCAAGTTTCACTTTCTCCCCCTCCTCCTACCTCTCTCATCTATCTTTTCTCTTTTCTGTTGCCTATTTTTGCCCAAATTTGAGCGAATCTCTTCGGCGAACACCTCCTTTACCGACCACCTATGTATGTCGCTGCTACGGTCACTCACCACCAACAACCAGGTACACCATTGTACACAACTTCTCTGCCTACCTTCTTCGTACTTTTTATGTTGGCAACCACCAGACAGTTTTGGGTTCCAACCACCCACTTCTCGGTTCATCTTCTCCGTTCATTTTTGGCGCGACCACCATATATGTCAGCCCTGTCCCTTGCCAAAGTTTGTCCAGGTTCTATCTTTAAATTTTTCCCCTAATTTTTTTGATCTCTTGTCCCTTTTTTCCTTTGTTTTTAATTTCCTTGTTCATTTCTGCCGATATTTTTTTAGCGATAGAAATGATAATTTCTACTTTCATGCTCAATTTAATTAATTTTTGTTCTTGTTCCACGAATTGAACACTGCGATTTACAACTTAGATATTTCTGCTCTTTCTCCTTCTCATTGTGTCTTCTCGTGTTGCCCGATTCTGTATTTTGTCTTGTATTACATTGAGCTGGTGTATTTTCTTACTGATTTGTGTGTTATTGGCAAGTAACTTTCTTGGTTTAAATTGGAGATCATTATAGTAGATTTGTTTTTGGTTTGCGATAGTGTATTTTTTTGTGATAGTTCTCTGTCTGGCATTTGCGCACTACTATTCAATTTTTTCTTTCTTGGGTTATTTTTGTGTTCTTAATCTTATACTTGAGTACTTTATTACCAATGTAGTGGCTTCGGAGTTTGATGGTAGTGTAAAGTCATGTCCTCGATTGGGGGTTTATAACCAATGTTAGTGGCTTCGGAGTTTGATGGTAGTGTAAAGTCATATCCTCGATTGGGGGTTTATAACCAATGTTAGTGGCTTCGGAGTTTGATGGTAGTGTAAAGTCATGTCCTCGATTGGGGTTTTATAACCGATATTAGTGGCTTCGGAGTTTGACGTTAGTGCCTTCGGGGTTTGATGGTAGCATACGGCCATGTCTTCGATTGGCACGGGGACAGAGATGGTAAAGGGTACCAAGGGAGCTTCTAGGTTGAGAATTAGGTCTTGGAACATAGGGACATGGACAGGGAAGTCAATAGAGTTAGTAAAGATTCTTAAAAAGAAGAAGATCAATGTAGTTTTTGTCCACGGAACCGAAGGGCTAACTGTTAGAGGTCCATTTGATATCCAAAAACTGCTAAGCAACAGTCGGAATAATTAGTTCATATGCACCACAAGCGGGTTTGGGCGAGGAGGTCAAGAAACAATCTAGGAGGAGTTGGACGAGGTTGTGGAATCCCACTTACCAAGAAACTAATTTTAGGAGGGGATTCTAATCGTCACATAGGGACCACTTCGAAAGGATATGATGATACACATGGCGATTTTGACTTTAGGGATAGAAATGAAGGAGGAGTTCGCTCTTAGACTTCGCAAAGTTTTCGAATTGGTCATAGCTAACTTGAGCGTCCAGAAGAGGAAGGAACTCTTGGTGACCTACCTTAGTGTGGTGGCTTAAACTCAAATAGAATACCTACTCCTTAGAAAATGTGATAGAAGTTTATGCAAGGACTATAAAGTTATCCTGAACATAATCTTACAACCCAACATAAGCTAGTGGTTATGAATTTAGGTACCGAGAGGAAGAAGAAAGTGGTTGCATATTACCATCCAAGGAAGACCGATTGAGGCTAAAACTCATAATATTGGAGAGAAGTTGGTGGGAATGGGGCTTGGGAGAGGTATGAATGCAAATAGTAAATGGGCTAGGATAGCTGACTGCGTAAGGAAGCAGCTAGAGCTCGACGATTAACCTAGGAGAGCACATAGGGAATTTACAGTGGAGTGAAAAAGTTCAAGGAAAGTGAAAGCCAAGAAAGTTTCTGACACAGCGTTAGTCAAAAGCTTAGACAAGAAGGATTAGGAAGAGGTATAAGAAGACAAAAAAAGGAAGCAACACAATCATGACGATTAAAACAACAGCTTTTGAGTACTTGTCTGAAGACCTCAAGGGCAAGGCTGGAATAAAAAGTTATATAGGCTTGCCAAGACGGGAGAAAGGAGGGACTCTGACCTAGACCAAATGAAGTGCGTCAAGGACAAGAATGGAAGTGTTGATAGAAGAGGCACACATTAGACGGAGATGGCAAACATATTTCCATAATAAGCTCTTGAATGAAAAAAGGGATAAGGATATTGTATTGGGGGATTTATAGCATTCTGAGAGTCTTGTAGGTGCATAAAGGCTGCAGAGGTTAAGAAGGTTATTCGTAAGATGAGGAAGGAAAGAGCGATCGGGCCAAACGAGATGTCGATGGAGTTTTGAAAGATTGCAGGCAAAGCATGTATGAAGTGGTTGACTAGGTTGTTTAATGTCAATTTTAGGATACTAAAATGCTAGAAGAATGGAGGTGGAGTACATTGGTGTTGTTGTACAAGAACAAGGTTGATATTTAGCATGGGAACAATTATAAGGGTATCAAACTAGTAACTCATACTATGTGAGTTCCGAAATGAGGATGAGGAAGGGTGTGTTTATATCCAAAAACCAATTCAGATTCATGTCGAGACGATCAACTACAGAAGTCATCCATCTTGTAAAGAGATTTCTGAAGCACTATAAGGACAAGAAGAGAGACTTATAAGGACAAAAGCGTTCGATAAAATCCCTAGGGAAGTCCTCTATAGATGTTTGGAGGCGCTAGAGTTGTGCCTGTGGCGTACATTAAAGCAATTAAGGGCATGTACAATTGAGTCAAGACCCAGGTTGGAATAGTGAGAAGTGACTCAAAACACTTTCGGTCATGATAGGGTTGCACCAGGGATTAACTCTTACTCGTTCTTATCTGCCTTCATGATGGTCGATTAACACGGCATATTCAAAGAAAGGTGTCATAGTATGTTATTCACAAATGACATACTATTGAATGACGAGACACGTGGTGGATTTAATGATAAGATGGAAGTTCGGATACAAACCCTAGAGTCTAAAGGTTTCAAGTTAAGTAGGACTAAACAGAGTACCTAGAGTGCAAGTTCAGTGACATAACGCATGAACCAGAGGTGAAAGTGAAGATTGATGCCCAAGTTATACCTAAGAGAGGAAGCTTCAAGTACCTTGTTCTATAACCGAAGGAGACAGGAAAATTGATGATGATGTCGCACATCGTATTGGTGGGTGAAATGGACGCTTGCATCTGGGATACTATGAGATAAGAATGTGGCACCAAGGTTTAAGTGTAAGTTCTACAAAATTGGTGGTTAGACCAATATTATTATATGGGGCAGAGTGTTGGTTAGTCAAGAATGCCCACATTTAAAAGATGAATGTAGCGGAGATGACGATGCTCAAATGGATGTGTGGGCATACTTGGAAAGATATGATTAGGAACTAAGTTATACGGGCCAAGGTGGGAATTGCTTCTGTAGCGGACAACATGAAGGGAGTGAGGCTTAGATGTTTCGAGCAAGTGAAGAGGATGTGCATGAATGCACCAGTAAAGAGGTGTGAGGTTGGTTGTAGCAAGAGTTAGCAAAAGTAGAGTTAGAGATGGGCCAAAAAAGAACTAGGGGAGATAATTAGACAAGACGAGCCACACTTCAGCTTACTGAAGATATGACCCTATATAGGAAGATATAGGATAAAAGGGTCTATTGAAAATAATTTCTCTACCCCACAAAGATTGAAGTAAGGTCTACATATATGCTACCCTCCCCAAACCTCACTTATAGGATTAAACTGGGTATGTTATTGTGTCAATTTCATTTGATCAAAATTAAATAAATGACCCTTCAGATGCTCAATTTTCAGATTCAATCTCTGTCCAGTTTTAAAGTAGGCAAACTACATAGGACACCTTAAGATTAGACAGTGAGTATATGCCAAGAACGGCTGTTCTCAGATAACTGTTAGCAGCAGTACTACAGCAAAACCCAAAAGAACATATGGCAAATATGCATAAATCCCAACTCAGATGTTCACATAACTTTAATAAGAAATAAAAGAGTTGGAGGATTTCATTTAAACATCCATTCCAACTCTGACTAGTTTACAAGAAAGCAACACTGATTAATCAAACATTCAAAGCAAATTTCAGTAAGCGTTAATGAAAAGGTATCGGAAAATTCCAAGAAGCTCTCTTAATTCACTAACATTATTAATAAAATTACTATGGCCCTGAAGAATTTGGTGGCCACCTTTTGCTTCACTTCAAAATCCATAGCAACATGAGAACATGAACCAACTTCAAACTCACATCCACATACATTTCCAAAAACAGATTTTAACAAGTCGTGAACTTTTTCCTGGCGTTCCTTTTCTTTGTTATTGAAGGTGAAACAGAACCTTGTCCGTCATTTAAGAAAGCCAATAATCTTTCAAACAAAAAGAGAATCCCTTTCCAGTTTTCCATCAACAAAATACACAGATATAACAATGCGTATAATCAATAAAAAAAAATTACAAGAGACAAACGCGATGTTAAAATCTAACCGTTCTTCAAACCAAGGGAAGAGTCTTGCGGATTAAGATAGTACAGAACGCCTTCATAACGAACCTCGAACTTCGATATCAGACTAATGAAACTTCCGATATACGAATCCGCCGCAGATGACGGCGATGGCGATACCGCCGCCGTCGACGAAGACGACGGTTGGCTGGTACCGGAATCATTCGACATTGTTTACGGAAGAGGAAAAATCTAAGGAAATTTTAGGGTGCTCTTTCGCCTCTGCGCGCGTATGTGTGTGAAACTGCAAATCAAACTTTTGGCTGTTTGTTGTTATGGTATTTTGTGAGTTTTTCTTTTCTTTGTTTTTCTTTTGTTGTTTAATTTTGTGAGAAGAGAGGCGGTTTCTATTTGGGAGCATACCCCTTTGGCTTGTAAAAAGGGGTCTTTTCTCAAAGATTCTTTTGAAAGTTATTGGGTTGGTTCATCTACTCAACAACAATAATGGGGGCAAGTTTACAAATTGCCTTGAAGTTTTGGACCCATTTTTATAATTTATTTGAAAAATTGGAAGACATTTTTGCCTTCCTTATACCTAGCGTGCTTTTAGGCCTATTTATTTTTACTTAACGAAGGTCTGAATTATTTAGTTTGAATATATTTTAATTATTAAAATTTAAAACAAAGTTTTATGTCATTAAGAGGTATATTTATGTGTTAATTTTCGTCATCACTCTATCTACAACCATCGGTCACCACCATTAACCACCTCTATCATTACAACTATCAATACCATTACTATCGCCAACCATCAGCCGCCGCCACAACTAGCCACCTCTCCCACCATTGTCAACAACATTTACCATTGCCAACCACCCCTGAATCAAAACAACCACTGGCAATCGTCATTGCTGCTAACCACTATTTTTAGTCATTACTATACATATCACCTCCATCATTATAATGTATGCACTGCCGCCACCACCTTCATCATTGTCGTCGCCACATCTACTACCACTACGACTCATTATCACCACTGCAATTAATCCCTACTACCAACCACATTCACCATCACAACTAGCACTATCATCAACTATTACAACACATCGTCAACCACCATACATTCTTCAGTTACCACCATCAACACCCTAACTACCAACATCAACCAACTTCACTATCAGAACCATCACAACTAATTGTCACCATCACATAAGTTACTACAACACCAATCACCTTTATCATCATAAATATCACCATCATAATTGCTAGCCACTGACTCCAATCATTACCACGACCATCATTACAAACCACGACCATCATCACTAGCAACCTAAATATTTTATTTTTTAATCAGATAATAAATTTATTTTATTAAATTAATATTTTTTAATATTTAATTACTTTTTTATTTAAATTATATATTTAATATGTTTATAAATAAAGTATGCACATTCGGATGTTGAAAAATAAACAGTCTTAATCATTCAGTATTTAGATCTAGAAATAACACCTTAACCAATCAGATATGCACTCATATTCAGACGTCTTAATCTTATTGAAAATAAATGAGGTCATAGTGACAAAGGACTACCAATTGGGCAATACTAAAATTGTCATGACCAAATTTGTGTAAGTCGCAATGACGTATAAACCCAACCCGTTAAACAAATCCCAGTAGCATTTCAAATTACAATATAAAGTCTAGAGAGAAGCTTTGAAGTCTAATTTTTACTAAAGTTGTCGTGACTAAGTTTGTGCAAGTCGCGATGACGTATAACCTCAACCCGTTAAACGAATCCCGATAGTGTCTCAAATTACAACATAAGGTTTAGAGAGAAGCTTTTAAGTCTAAAAGTAGTTTTTACTAAAGTTGTTGCGATCAAGTTTGTGCAAGTTACAATGACTTATAACTCCAACCCGTTAAACGAATCCCAATACCATTTCAAATCGCAATATAAAGTTTAGAGAGAAGCTTAAGTCTAAAAGCAGCTATTATTGAAAGATAATAAGTTCGAAATAGATAAAGTGTAAAAAAAAAAAAAAATACCCCTAAAATCTGGTAAAACAGGTCATGAACTTTTATGATTAGTTTAGTACAAATGTCTCAACAAAACATATTATCTGAACAATAAAAAACTGTATATAAAAGAAAAAAAAGACAAAAGTTATTACGGACGGAATCTGGCAGTTCACAACATCAGTCTTAATCAACTACTTAGCACTTAATCCCGAGCTCGGCTGGTACAGCCATCACAATATGCACCAAAAGTGCAGCAAGGGTACTATGAGCACACCAATAAATATCCAGTAAGTATCATCAATCGCCCCCACCAAGATAGTGGTGATGGTTAACCCCAAAATACTTAGATAATTTATGCAATCAATTGTACAATCCAAACGATATGTGCAGATACAATATACGCAACAACTACAACATATTAAAATATGCAACCTGATACAACATTTTAAGATATACAACAAGTACAAGTCACAAATGTTTAGTTTAGAGTTTAATGTTTAGTATTTAATCATTTAATATATAGGTTTCATGTTGATGATAAAAATAATTTGTCGTTTTAAAATTCCTTAGCTAAATTTTTTCGTGCCTCATACTTTAAACATGATTAGGTAGTGTAAAGTGTTGTTCATGCAAAATAAATTGTGACTTCACCCTGAGCTAGGTTTTATATGAGAAACAGGAGTTGTAGAGTATTGCATAAGTTAGGCACAGTGAGGTAGCATAAAGTGTTGCACATGAAGAATATGTGTGGCTTCAAAACATCCTTGAGCTAAGTTGTGCCTATGAAGCATTGCACGTGGAGAATAAGTGTGGCTTTAAATTAAGCATCCTTGAGCTAAGTTGTGCCTATGAAGCAGTAATTTTCGAGTATCACATAAGTTAATATGGCAAGATAGTTAAAATGTTTCCAATGAAAAATAAGTTGTAGCTTCAAAATCTCGGAGTTAAATTTTATCTATAAGTCAAGAATTATAAAATATCACATGAGATAGACACAATGAACTAGTGCAAAGTGTTGTCTTGTTGTACAACTTGTGAACCAACAACACTGAACGAGCATAATATCAATATTTTTCAATGTTCATATTTTGGCTCAAACTTTTCAATCTAACTTCCTCAACCCTTCATTGGATGTACTAAAATTTCAATCATATATTTTTAATTACAAGCCAAACAAGCCTCAATGACAATTTTGTATAAAATTTAATTGTGTATTTTAAAAAAGTTTCAAAACCCCAATAATAATGGAATTATGTTTCTTCAATGAAACCCACTCAAGTTGATGTTAAAATCACAACGTAAATATCAAGAAACAGCACCAAATAATATTCAATCACAAACAACTTCAGTTATGTAAAAACCCATGCCTATAATCATTTATCTTCGTCATCCTTCTCCTTCATTTTCATCACCCCTTTTCTCTTTTCTATTACTTATGGGAAGAGAGGTTATTTTAGTCCTACTTTATGTTATTAAACCTAATTGATTTTATTGTTGCTCAGGTTGATTTAACCTTTTTTTCAAAACCAACTGCCCATTTTTATTCATCTTCAAAGAAAACGTTACAGAAATTTGAGGTAGTTGCATCACAACAACAACCTTGGTTCAACTAAGAAGAATTGCACAAAGCATCCTTTTACACTTGACATGAGGTGAATGTTATTAGTTAGGCTAGAAATCCATCCTATGCACAAAGAATCCCTCACAATTAGTCCTACCTAACACCAAATAATTTATCAAGGAGAATGATAGATAATGTTTGAGTTCTTAATGTTAGAAATACAAAAAACATGATACTCCTATCTATCCATATTGATCGGACACTTAACTTGCAAGGGAATAGAGCATACTAAGAAGAAGAGAGGCTTACAGAAGTAAATTTGTCTACAACTTGATTCTGACTCCCTGAAATAGTTATCCAATTTGAACTTCAGTTTGTCTTTGAGATCCAAAATCATCTCCACTTCCTTAGAAATCTTCCAAGGAGATGAATTAAGCCCATTCAGACAATCTACAATCAACATAGAATTACTCTCCGCTTGAATATCATGCCAGCCATTAGAATTGAACCACTGGATGTCAAAAAGCAAGGTAGAAGTCTCTGCCCAATTTCTAGTATCATGTTCATAAATATTAGTCTTCCTTTGTTGTCCCTTATAACTCCATGCCCTCCACACATTCCTTGTTATCACAGGATCATTACGGAGTTGTAAGGAATAATTTGAGAGAAAAATAAAACTCTATTACTCAAGAATAGAATTTACAAAGAGATTTTCAAACTCACAAAAAAACTCTCAAAACTCACTCCACTCACTAGGAACTACTCTCTTAGAGATGTATTCACTCTTTGGTGGATGATTTACAATGAAGATTAACCCTCATTTTATAGAGGGTTGAGGTGGTGTGAATGGAGGTGTGAAAGGGGAAACTTTCTTCTTCAACAATGGTGGCTTGGGTAGGTGTTGAATGAATAATTCAACAATGGTGGTTTGGGTAGGTGTTGAATGAATAATTCAACAATGGTGGCTTGGGTAGGTGTTGAATGAATAATTCAACAATGGTGGGTGAAAAAATTTCTAGATATGTGCTAGAAATCTTTCAATTCTCCCCCTCTAGCCATATCTGGAACAACCATCCCGGCTATGTCTCTGCACAGCTCCAATTTTTCTCGAGTAACCACCTTTGTCAACATATCTGCTGGATTCTCCTTCGTATGGATCTTTACTAGTCTCAACAGTTGTCGATCCATCACCTCGCGTATCCAATGATACCGAATATCAATGTGCTTTGTACGGGAATGGTACATGGAATTTTTGCTCAAATCTATAGCACTCTGACTGTCACAGTATACCTTGTACTCTTTTTGCTTGATTTCAAATTCTTGGAGAAACCACTTCAGCCACAACATTTCCTTTCCAGCTTCAGCTGCTGCAATATATTTTGCTTCTGTTGTAGATAAAGCAACACACTTCTGTAATCTTGACTGCCATGAAACAGCTCCTCCTGCAAAACTGTAGATGAATCCTGAAGTAGATTTTCTACTATCAAGATCTCCTGCCATATCTGAATCTGTATAGCCTTCCAAGATTGGATAAACTCCCCCGTAACAAAGACATATATTAGTTGTACCCTTAAGGTATCTGAGAATCCACTTTACTGCCTCCCAATGCTCCTTCCCGGGATTAGAGAGAAAACGACTCACTGTACCCACTGCATGAGCAATATCTGGCCTTGTACACACCATTGCATACATCAGACTTCCAACTGCTGAAGAGTACGGTACTGATGACATTTCCCTGATCTCTTCCTTAGATGAGGGACATGAACTCTTGCTCAATTTGAAGTGATTGGCTAGTGGAATGCTGACTGGTTTGGCGTTGTTCATATTGAACCTTTCAAGCACACGTTCAATATACTTTTCTTGAGAAATCCATAATCTGCAGTTCTTCCTGTCTCTAGCTATTTGCATTCCCAATATCTGTTGAGCTGGTCCTAAGTCTTTCATGTCAAAAACTTTAGACAATTCCTTCTTCAGCTGGCAAATCTTTGTTGCATCCTTTCCCACGATTAGAATATCATCTACGTATAGTAGAAGAGCAACAAAATTCCCGTCTGAAAATTTTTGAATGTAGACGCACTCATCTGTTACAGTTTTCTTGTATCCTTGACTTACCATACAAGAGTCAAACTTCTTGTACCACTGTCTTGGTGCCTGCTTCAGACCATACAAGCTTTTCTTTAGCTTGCATACGAGGTTATCACCTGAAACCTCAAAACCTTCTGGCTGCTCCATATAGATTTCTTCTTTCAAATCTCCATGAAGAAAAGCTGTCTTCACATCCATTTGTTCAAGCTCCAAGTTCATACTTGCGACCAATCCAAGTATAACTCTGATTGAAGTCATCTTGACTACTGGTGAAAAGATCTCATCAAAGTCGATTCCTTTCTTCTGTTGGAATCCTTTGACTACCAACCTTGCTTTGTATTTCACCACTTTTCCGCTACCATCTTTCTTTAGCTTAAACACCCATTTATTTTTCAGTGCCTTCTTCCCTTTTGGAAGTTTTACGATCTCATAAGTGTGATTTTTCTGTAGAGATTCCATTTCATCCTGCATTGCAAGCAGCCATTTTTCTTTTTCCTTATGAGATATAGCTTCATGAAAACTCTCTGCTTCTCTATCTTCGGTAAGCAGAAGATACTCGGATTCAGTATATCTTCTGGATGGAATCCGACCTCGTTCAGATCTACGAACTTCTGGATTGACAATCTGAGGATATTCACCATCATCTGAGCCTTGTGATGGACCTGAAGCTTCTGGTGGAGGGGTTTGTGGCTCCCCCTGCTCAACACCCTCTTCTTCCTCTTCTTCTGCTTCTGGTACTTCATCGTTATTTCTCACAAATGATTCTGTTACTACTTCTGTCATCTGAGCAGCAACATTTGACTTCTGAGACATTGTGGGTTTTTCAATGTCTTCTATTGTCTGGTTTTCATGGAACACCACGTCCCTACTTCTGATCACCTTTTTCTCCTTTGGATCCCATAATCTGTATCCAAATTCTTCATCTCCATAGCCAATGAAAATGCATGGAGTGGTCCTTGCATCGAGCTTTTGTCTGAGCTCCTTGGATACATGTGCATATGCTAAACATCCAAATACTCTCAAGTGTGAGTATGATGGATTCTTCCTAGACCACAGTTTCTCTGGAACTTCAAAATTCAGTGGTACTGATGGTGATCTGTTGATCAGGTAACAGGCGACTCTGACTGCTTCTCCCCAGAATGGCTTTGGCAGCTTAGCCATACTGATCATGCTTCGAACACGTTCCATGATTGTTCGGTTCATTCTTTCGGCTACACCATTGTGTTGAGGGGTGCATGGGACCGTTTTCTCATGTCGAATACCATATGTTTTGCAATACACGTCGAAGACCTTGGAAGAGTATTCGCCTCCATTGTCTGACCGTAGACACTTTAATTTCTTTCCTGTTTCACGCTCTACCATGACATGAAACAATTTGAAGTACTCGAACACCTGGTCCTTTGTCTTCAGGAAATACACCCATACCTTTCGAGAAGCATCATCAATGAATGTCAGAAAATATTTGTTTCCGCCGAGTGATTCAATCTCTAAGGGACCGCAAACATCAGAGTGTACTAGACTGAGCAACTCTGATCTTCTCGTTGAAGAGGATTTGAACGAGACTCTATGTTGTTTACCAAATAGACAATGATTGCAAGGATCTAGTGCAACATCTTTGTCAACATTGATAAGCTCCTTATTTATTAGGGTAGACAACCCTTTCTCACTCATGTGGCCGAGTCTTTGGTGCCACAAATTCTGTGAAGCCTCCTTTTCTGCTACGTTGAGGCTATCTGTACATATCTTCACATGAGTCTTGTACAACGTGCCACAAATATGACCTCGAGCGACTGTCATAGCGCCTCTAGATAACTTCCATGTGCCTTTGCTGAAGTGATTATCATAGCCCTGTTTGTCAAGAGCTATACCTGAAAGTAAATTCAACCGAAGGTCAGGCACATGGCGGACATCCTTCAGAGTAATTGTACTCCCGGAACTTGTCTTTATTTGTACATCACCAATTCCTACAATCCCAGAGAAACTGGAATTTCCCATTTTCACAGCTCCAAAGTCACCGGCTTTGTATGTTGTGAAGTATTCCTTATGAGGAGTTACGTGGTAAGATGCTGCAGTATCTACCACCCATTCTGTGTCCTCTTTTGACACGTGAAAACATGTCTCATAATGTGTTGAACAGAAAGCTACATCTCCAGGGATAGTAACTAGTGTTTCTCCACCCTTATTCTTCGATTGCGAACTGCTCTGGCCTTGCTCTTCTAGCCATTTATAGCAATTCTTCTTCATATGACCCTCTATTCCACAATAATGGCACTTGAATGCTGGTTTTCTACCATCTGTGGATCTACCCCTGCTCTTGCTCCTGCCTCTCCATTTGCCTCCACTACTCCTTCGTTGTTTCCCTTGTTGTCTCCCACGATTTTCTGTAATAAGGGCATGGGTCTGATCTGTGCCCATGTCCTTTCTCCTTGCCTCTTCATTGAACAGGGCATCTTTAACCATAGACATGGTAAGTTTTCCATCTGGGGCCGAGTTGCTGAGAGAAACCACCAGCGTTTCCCAACTGTCGGGGAGAGAACTGAGAAGTAGAAGTGCCTGAACTTCATCACCAAGCGGCATCTCTACACATGATAACTGGTTCACCAGGCTCTGGAACTCACTGGTATGCTCGGCAACTGAAATTCCACTTTTCAGCTTCATGTTGACTAAGCGTCTCATCAACAAAGCCTTATTCCGAGCGGTCTTGGCCTGGTACATATCTTCCAACTTCTTCCAGAGGGCATATGCGTCTGTCTCCTGTGCAACATGGTGGAAGACACTATGGTCAATCCATTGTCGGATTTGACCAATAGTTTTTCGATTTAATTTCTTCCATTCCGACAACTTGTCGGGATTAGGAT
The DNA here is from genome assembly GCA_035772735.1 of Datura wrightii. Classification (NCBI taxonomy): domain Eukaryota; kingdom Viridiplantae; phylum Streptophyta; class Magnoliopsida; order Solanales; family Solanaceae; genus Datura; species Datura wrightii. Next base: position 13,533,213 of record JASDFA010000006.1, on the reverse strand, counting down.
TTACACCTTTTATTTCTATAAGGTCAAACAAATCTTTACAACTGAGAAGATCTTCCATTCGAGGTTTCCACAGCGTGTAGTTGGTGGCAGTGAGCATAATCATGGCTCCGGAAGATGATGTTGACTCTTCTGTGGTCATTATCACCTTTCAGTGATTAATTCACCGAATTTGGGACTGAAATATAATTTCTGAAAAAATCTTGCAGAAATTACTGCAGTAGAGTACTATAAATCGTCTTCCTCCTCAATTTCTTTTGGGAGCTCTTACGACGTCGGATTTTAGTTCCGAAAATATGTACGAACTCGTGTTGACGAGAGGAATGCAATGGTGTACTCAAAATTGAGTTTTGAGCACTTTTGAAACTCTCAAAATTTTCAGCCTTACACAATTCTGATGAGCACTTCCGACGAGGCTCTGATACCACTTGTTATCACAGGATCATTACGGAGTTGTAAGGAATAATTTGAGAGAAAAATAAAACTCTATTACTCAAGAATAGAATTTACAAAGAGATTTTCAAACTCACAAAAAAAACTCTCAAAACTCACTCCACTCACTAGGAACTACTCTCTTAGAGATGTATTCACTCTTTGGTGGATGATTTACAATGAAGATTAACCCTCATTTTATAGAGGGTTGAGGTGGTGTGAATGGAGGTGTGAAAGGGGAAACTTTCTTCTTCAACAATGGTGGCTTGGGTAGGTGTTGAATGAATAATTCAACAATGGTGGCTTGGGTAGGTGTTGAATGAATAATTCAACAATGGTGGCTTGGGTAGGTGTTGAATGAATAATTCAACAATGGTGGCTTGGGTAGGTGTTGAATGAATAATTCAACAATGGTGGGTGAAAAAATTTCTAGATATGTGCTAGAAATCTTTCAATTCTCCCCCTCTAGCCATATCTGGAACAACCATCCCGGCTATGTCTCTGCACAGCTCCAATTTTTCTCGAGTAACCACCTTTGTCAACATATCTGCTGGATTCTCCTTCGTATGGATCTTTACTAGTCTCAACAGTTGTCGATCCATCACCTCGCGTATCCAATGATACCGAATATCAATGTGCTTTGTACGGGAATGGTACATGGAATTTTTGCTCAAATCTATAGCACTCTGACTGTCACAGTATACCTTGTACTCTTTTTGCTTGATTTCAAATTCTTGGAGAAACCACTTCAGCCACAACATTTCCTTTCCAGCTTCAGCTGCTGCAATATATTTTGCTTCTGTTGTAGATAAAGCAACACACTTCTGTAATCTTGACTGCCATGAAACAGCTCCTCCTGCAAAACTGTAGATGAATCCTGAAGTAGATTTTCTACTATCAAGATCTCCTGCCATATCTGAATCTGTATAGCCTTCCAAGATTGGATAAACTCCCCCGTAACAAAGACATATATTAGTTGTACCCTTAAGGTATCTGAGAATCCACTTTACTGCCTCCCAATGCTCCTTCCCGGGATTAGAGAGAAAACGACTCACTGTACCCACTGCATGAGCAATATCTGGCCTTGTACACACCATTGCATACATCAGACTGCCAACTGCTGAAGAGTACGGTACTGATGACATTTCCCTGATCTCTTCCTTAGATGAGGGACATGAACTCTTGCTCAATTTGAAGTGATTGGCTAGTGGAATGCTGACTGGTTTGGCGTTGTTCATATTGAACCTTTCAAGCACACGTTCAATATACTTTTCTTGAGAAATCCATAATCTGCAGTTCTTCCTGTCTCTAGCTATTTGCATTCCCAATATCTGTTGAGCTGGTCCTAAGTCTTTCATGTCAAAAACTTTAGACAATTCCTTCTTCAGCTGGCAAATCTTTGTTGCATTCCTTTCTTACAACTCTCATCTGCATTTAGTTTCACCATCATTTTGAGAGGTTTGGTCCATCTCACAGATCTGATAAATTTGAAAACAATCGAGCTGTTAAGAATGGAGGAGATGTCTTTCCAGCTGAAATTGTGTCACCACTTTCTGAAACTGAGTCATAACCAGTTGTGCAACGGTGAAATAAATAGTATAGATGGTTATATTGATAGTGGTGGTAATACCACTAAATCAAGCATTGCATCTGGCCCTTCGAATCTCCCATGTTATGGCAACGAGGATGCTCCTGACTAGTAGAGCTTGGATGGGATTAGAAGTTTTAAATATCCACAGTTGATAAGAATTTTTTTGAAGGGAATACCTATAAAAGTAATATCCAAAAGTCTATTAATTTGTTACTAGAGTCCCTTGACAAACATGCCATTAACAAAAAGATGATTCATTATCTCAACATCAGGATCCCTGCAACAGTTACATCTGGGATGCAGAGGAACTCTCATTTTAGCAACTCTTTCATCAGTTGGGACCCTGTTCCTCAAGGACCTCCAGACAATAAAAACTCATCTTAAAGGAGATTTGATTGTGTTAATTCATGGTATTCAGTCATTTCTTCTGCCCTTTCTTCCTAAGTAATTGCCATGCTGAGGCAACACTGAATTTTTCATAGCTGTTATTGGTTCATATCAGTTGATCCCAAGAATTGGGATTAAGCCTTATCTGAAGTGCTTCAATTTTCTCTAAGACAAATTGGGAAAGAAAAGTCTCTATCCCTTCCCAATGCCATCTACCACTCATCAACGCTCTAGCCATTTTGATTATCCTTGGGTTATAGTTTTTAGGCAGAAATATTTAAAAAGGGCATATAGTGGTCTATTTGTCAAATCAAAAATCAAACTCTCCATTCCCTACCCTCCATAAAATGTGCTCATCCATCTTACTTTTAATCTTGCACATAGCATTCCAAGATTGTGATTGTCCTGAATATCATTTTTTTAGATACAAGATGTATTCTTTGACAATACTTAACCATAAGAAAGTTCCTCCAAAGAGAGTTCCCAGTCCAAAAATTCCACCACTTTTTCATAGTGAATGATTACATATGTCTTCTAGTCTTCTGAAGTTGGCACCATCTTCTTCAAATAGTTGACACAATCTATCTCAAGTGGCCCCGTGATGTTTCTTTTGATCTGTTGAACTTTCCCAAAAGAACCTACTAACATCTTCTCTATCTGCTCAATCACCCCTTTTGGAGGATGAAATGTTGCAAGAAGATGTGTATGTACAGCCAGTAGAATGTCTTATCAAAAGAACTTTTCCTCCTAGTGAGAGCAATTTCGTGTGCCATCCAGAGATCTTGTTTAGAATTGTGTTGGTCTTCCCTAAAAAATCTCTATCCTCTTTCTTTCGATATATAACGGGCATCCCAAATATTTAATAGAAAGTTCTTTGTGCTCCATTTGAGTGGCCACCACTACTTTTGCAATATAATCAGTAGTGGAACTGGAAGCTAAAATGGTGCATGATTTAGTCTTGTTCACCGACTGCTTTGATACATTTCATAGACTGAGAGAGCCTCCTTGATAAGTTCCAAAGATTTTCTACAATCATAGAGAAAAGAATAATATCATCAGCAAATGCAAGGTGGTTAATTATAGGACCTTTTTTATTCATGTAAAAACTTTTATAGTCATTATGTAAGAAAACAGAATGAAGCTTTTGAGAAAGGAATTCAACACAAATCAGGAAGAGTGAAGGGGGATAAGAGGTCTCCCTGTCTAAAACTCCTTTTATACTTGAAGGAAGCTTTTCTATTATCATTGATGATGAGTAGGGAATACTAATTACTAGAGATATATAAGTAAAATGTCGATTCAAATTAGACAAAAGCCTAATTTCCTAAGTAAAATGTATAAATATGGCCAAGAAAATCTATCATAAGCCCTAGCAATGTCTAATTTTAAAGAAACATTTCCCTCCATATTAGGCTTGTCTATGTCTTTAACAAGTTCCTAGCCTAAAAAGATGTTCTCAGTAATGGATTTCTCTTTAATAAAGCCAACTTGATTTAAACTAATCAAATTAGGTGGTATTTTGTTAAGCCTGGGACTAAAAAAGTTTTGCAAAAAATTGTTAATCACATTAAAAGACTAATATATCTAATATCATTGAAATGCTGGGGGAAATGGACTTTAGGCAACATAAAAATGCATTTATGAGTAAATCACTTAGAAAGCCTAGGACAACAAAAGAATTCTTTAAAGCAAGTAGGACATCAGATGAAATCAAATACCAACAAGTTAGTAGAACTTGGTAATGAAACCATTAAGAAGACATAAGCTCTTACTTCCTCCTCAAAAGACACAGTAATATGTTCCTCAATAGTATCATCCCTAATAATGAAACTCATAATACTCAACTTAGCATAATCATTCATTTCTGATTTCTGATAGAAAATTCTTTTAAAGTGTTAACAACAGTTTCTGAAATCTCCTCAACTGTCTCTATCCATTGGTCGTTATCATTTTGAATTTTATTAATGTGAAGTCTCCTCCTCTTTTTCTTGATCACACCATGAAAGTATATCATGTTAGCATCACCTTCACTAAGCCACTTTACTCTAGCCTTTTGTTTTAAGAGTGAATCCTGAATCTTCAAGTATCTCACATACTTAGTTTTGGATTTGTTCAACATAGTTCCAGTATTATCATTGTTATCTGTCATAATCAAAGCATACAGCTCATTGATTTCCAACCCTTTTAGGTTCTTCACGAATGTCTTTAAAAACTTTCTTGGACCTGATACTAAGCTTAGAGGCAATTTTCTTGAGTTTCAAATGTACAGACCATAAGGGGTTTCCCTTGCTGCTATCTTCCCAAATGTCTTTCATGACATTCAAAAACATCATTTTTCTGCCCAGAAATTTAAAAACTTGAAGTATTTCACAAAATCATCTTCAGAAGATCTGAATTGAATCAATAATGGGACATGATCAGAGCATGCATTAGCAAGGTCAGAGATAGTGGTTCTTCTAAACAAATAAAAACATTCCGAGTTATAAATTATTTTGTATAAAACATTTTCCAGATGGTGTTAGGAGTAGTCCTAGTATCACACCATGTAATAATATTATTAGAATAACCTGCATCTTGATGTTGGAATGACATCCATGCATACCAAGTTGCCTCATATAACATTGCATCTTTGCCACTTCCAATTTTGGTTTTTGTAGACAAATGAAAGAAAGTTTATGATGGCTTGAGAGGTTTCTTAATCTTTCAAAGGCACTTTTGGCCCTTACACTCCTTACATTTCATGAAAATACATCAATCATAGAAACTATATTAGTAAAGGAGCTGAGCATAAGGGTTGTTCAAACTTACATCTATCTCTATATGGTACATATGTTTATTACTATCTTGTGTTTCAGGAGGAATATTATTCTCGTTGTGGATTGTTTGAGGATTGTTGTTGTTGTTCCTAGAACCATTTCTAACCTCTTTGAATCTAACAAAGAACTGGTAACTCTCTATCTGAGGCAGAAATATATTTTTAGTTGTTGGTCTTTCCTCTACTTCTTCTTCAGAATCAGAGTCAAAGTGGCACACTCATCATCCTCACTTTCTTCCTATTGAGAACTCATGTCATCCATATTTAAATCTGTATAACCATCTAAACAATCCCCTAAGCCTCTCCCATTAACTTGTATTTTATCAACATAAATCGAACCAATAGGATTTAGATTTTTAAGTGGATTAGCGGGTGGATTTGGAGGCATTCCTCATGATAGTATCTCTACTATCCGGATATTAAAGTTCAAGTTGCTCATGGAATTTAGGGATGGACATAGGGTATCCTCCTCTATAGATTCTTTAGTCTTCTTATTAGCTTGTTCTACGAGGTTTGGATTTCACAGAAAAAGACTCTTCTATTTTAGAGTAGGTGTTGTTCGGTTCCAATTCACATGCAAGTATACGTGATTATACAAGTAATATAGGATTGTAATTTAAGATATTCTATTCACAGAGACTTGTTGATTAATTATTTATTAAATTAAACTAATGGTAATTTATTTATTCAGGTGATAGAATCTAAAGATATATTTGTAATTATCTAAATTAAAAATAAAAGAAAATACTAATGAACAACTAACCAAAGAAAAAACAGATTTTATTCTATATAATCAATGAGACGAATCGATCTAGGACTATGAATTGCTAGCAATCATGTTTCACGTGCACTTTTTTTTTCTTGCAATAATTATCGAGTTATTGACTTTACGCAATTAATTGTATGATTATGATCTTCCGAGCCTCTAATCATCTATTCACATGCAATTCTATGTCTATATTTCTATGATCAAGAATAAATCATGCAAACAAAATTAGCTTCTCCCATCTAATAACTAAGCAAGGTGTTCTATATACCTATTCTAGCCGCAAATCAATTCTCAATTTTACTTCAAGAGAAGATCTTACTCCCTATATTCTTCGTTCTATCTTATTGATCTTTCTTCTGAGTTCATTACAAGATTATAGATGTATTTTAATGGGCACAAAGCATTAAAATAGTAAGCACAAGAATATAAGAACAACTACTATGACAATTATGCAATTTAACTCAAGTTTATATCGCAATATTTATGCGGCTATCATAATACTAGAACGAGAAGTTTAGCTCCACATAGACATAGAGTAAATACAATAATTTCATTCAAAGAACTATGTGACAATAATTAACATAGAGAAAAAAAGATAAAACTGAAATTCTCTAGCCTCCACGGCGGCTCCTAGCTCTTCTCTGGTCAAAAGTTGTGTTTCAAATATTCTTAAGGACTATCTATAAGTGTAAGAAAAACTCCACACAAAAAAAGATTGAGTCCAAAATAAATTGAGAAATAAAAATTAATCCGGGATAGCCCTTGGCATGCGGTGCCTCCCATATCGCTAGACTGCCTCTTTTTATTTCTTCTGAAGTTTTGCCCTAGGCAAGGGAGCTGGTCATAGCACCAACCTACTCCACTTGACTTCTTCCGGAGTACGGGCTCTGGGACTAGGCACCAACAACAGCACTAACTTGATTTTACCCAAAAACTCATCCAAAGTTGCTCCAAAACTTTCTTATTAGTTCATTTTAAGTTAATTTCCATTTCATTTTCCTAAAAAACATCTAATCATATGTGTTAGCTCGCTATTAAGAGTTTTCAATTAAAACATGCAATTATAAGTGAATATACTTCTCAAAACAAGGATAAGCATGGGCGGAAAGATGTCTTTCTTTTTGTTTTGTTATCTAAAGCCACTGAGCTTTCCTTTTGAACTTCTTTTCTCTTGCTAGGTTTAGGAGCATGGTTTTCCTGATCTATCATTCTGCCTTTAGGATCATTGTCAATTTTCATGGGCCTCATCTCCCCTTCTTTCTTAACTTTTTTTTACTATTCTTTTTAACTTTACTCTTTTTCTCTTGTTTTGTTATTGAACATCTCTTTTCTCCACTTGCTCAACTGAGCCAAGACTCAGGTAGAAAAATCTTGGCATTTTTTTTCCTTACTCCTCTTTTATTCTTTCTTACTGTTTTCCAACCTTCTTCATCTATGTTGCTTTCAATCTCCATAAAAGAATTTCCCATGCTTTTAGGACTGTTTCCTCTTTTATTACTACTGCCAATATGAATATTCTTTGAAGTAGTAGCCATATGGTAATTAATACTTGTATTTTCAATGTCTCCTTTGGGTATTTCTTCTTTTAGTTCTCTCATTTCGCAGTTCTAAATGTAAGATCCTGCACTTGGCATCACTATGCCATTGCATTTTGCAGTAATGAATTGATTTATATTTGATTTTTTGCATAATGTATTACTTGTTTCCAACCTCATCTATAGACTCAATTTCTATCTCATTAGTTAATGTTTATATTTCCACTTTAATCTTAGTAGTAGTACGTCTTAATTTTGAGAGGGTAGATTTATCCAAAACAATAGGAAATTCTATAGGTTGGACAATACGACTAGTCAATCTCCAACCCAAAAGTATGAATTGGAAATGAACTAAGTCTAACTTCAGAATCAAATATCTTATGTTTATTGAATTAATTTGCACTTGTACTAGTATCCGACTTATTATATGAGATCAATAACGACGCTAGAGGAGAGAAATGGGATACATGTCAAAAAACTTATGCATATATTATATTATGAAAATCTTATCTCCGTGTCACGGTACGATACTAACCATGCTACAACCACCATGATGACCTTTACTGTCTTCATAAAACACATACACATACTTCACATCTCTATTCACTCTCACACCCTCTCACTTCATATCAAATGAATTATACTTCCACCACATATGCTTGGTGATGGTGGTAAATATGCTTCTCTTACTGATCCTTTCATTTATAAGCAAAGAAAAGAAAGCAGCAACGCTGGTTTGTCTCCTCGAGAATTTTTTCTAGATATTTTGAAAAACTGATACATTAATGTATAAATCCTTCACTATAATGGTTATTTACACTAAAAAATATGTTCATAAAAAAAAATAGAATTATATATACAGGTGTACATTAATCCAGTCCTCACTTGATAGGATTATACTGGGTATATTGTTATTGTGTTGTTTTATTAATATGCCACTAAAATTAACTCTATTCGATATAAACAAAACATTTATAGAGAAAAGAAAGGTCGAGACTTGAGCATAATAAAAATTCGACAATACCCTGAATTCATATAACTTTGTTTGCCATTGAAAATAACTTAGGGACTATTGGTGTGTTTTGATTAATCTTTAACTTTCCAGGATAGACATTATGTTTCTTCTTGAATTTCATTTATATTCTATGTAATTTACTAATTTATATTTCTTAAGCTAGGTTATTTTTACCGTTTCGACGATCATTTATGAATTGCACTATATTGGGATATAGAGAGCTCCAACTCATTTCAACAAGCTAGGGTCTAGTAATAATACACTTGATATTTGATTATCCTAAATGGGTATCACTTGGACAATCCAAAAGACAAAAGAGAAATTGTACTAAGATTTCTTATACTAATGAATTATACACACAATCATGGAGTCTCATAAAAAAGAAGAAGAAGAAGAAGAGACAAAGAAAATTTGGGAGGAAAATGTCATGAACTGTTTTTATTTCTTACATCATAATGAATTACATTTGTACATTACCCATACATCATGTATTTATTCTAGTTGCTAAGCTAATCTCTTAACTACAAACGAAGCATAAATAACTAGCCTCACTAACTGACTAATCGACTCTAATAGCTAACTCATTTTGTTACGATAGACATTAATGCTATAATGAATTAATGCACGGTAATACAATCTATCCATTTCTCAAACACTCCCTCAAGCTAGGAACTATGAAGAGGTTTCTCATCCTAACTTGGATATCAAGTAAGAATTCTGACAATAAGTGAGTGATCCTTAGGTCAGTACATCAACATGTTGCTCAGAAGAAGCCAAATGGAGGACATTGATCGATCCTGCTTGAACCTTCTCCCAATAAATGACAGTCAATATCGATGTGTTTGATTCTGTCATGAAAAACAAAATTTGAAGCAACTTGAAGGCAGCTTTGCTATCACAATGTTAAGAGTCATAGGGAGTTGAACACGCACATCAAACTCTTTAAACAACCCTACTACTCAAATATTTCTGCTACAGTAGAAGTCAGACTTCTATACCCAGCTTCAACTGAGCTCTTGAAAATAATAGATTGCTTCCTGAAATTCCAAGAAATAAGAGAATACATAAATTTAACCAAGTATCCAGCGACAGATTTTTTGATGTTGGGGCATGAAACTCAATCAACATCACAAAAAGCAGTGAGATTATAAGAACAATCCGGAGACAAAAGTATACTAGATCTTGGAGATTTTATAACACATCTAACCACTCTAGCATCTGCAACCATATGAGAAATCATGGGAAAGTGCACGAATCGGCTCAAAGTTTATACTGCAAATATTAGGTCTAGCCTAGAATTGGTCAAGTATAAGAGCCTTCGAAGTAGCCTTTGATAAGAGCTAATGTCAGCAAGAGGAGGATCATTAGTAGCACTTGTATGATAATTCAACTTTGCGATGTAAGATTTAAATTCAATTTTATTAGAGAACCAACTGATTTGGTGCCTACTAAGCCCAAACAATAAAAATATTTTAAAGTATACTTTCTATGATACATGACAATTCCTTTCTTGCTTCTGGCAAACTCGATCCCGAAGGAAGTACTTGAGCTCACCAAGATATTGTATTTAAAAGTTGAACTACAAAGAAGTTCTAGTCTCCTGTATCATAACCAAATCATCTCTTGTGATCAAAAAATTATCCACATAATTAAGAATAGTCCAAATGAGTTTGACAAAAACCAAAAGAGACTAAAGCAAAAGTTAACTTTAAATTCCACTATCTAGGGGTCTGGTTGAGTCCATATTAGATACTTAAGCAGCCCACATACGTGCTAAGACTTATTGTGAGTAGAGAACCCTTGTGGGGCATTATCATATATACTTCCTCACCCCAATCCTCTTGCAGAAATGCATGGTAAAAAATCATTTGATGCATATTCTAATGCCTAGCAGTAGCCAATGAGATAACAAATCTCATAGTGACTATCTTTACTATTGGAGAGATAATTTATTAATAATCAAGTTATAACTCTTAGCTACCAATCTAGCCCTGAATCTTTCAGCCTCGTCAGTAGCTTTATACTTGATTTTACACACCCATTTGTATTCAGTTGCCCTCTTTCCCAGAGGTAGAACCACAACTTCTCATGTATTGTTGTCTTCCAAAACTTTGATTTCTACTTACATTGCCTCAACCCATCTTTGGTCCTTGGCAGCTTGCACATAAGTCTTAAGTACTAAGTCAACTTAGTACATCATTTAAAGGGTATCCGCTAGTGTCAACTTCTAAGTCATATTCCTTGGTGGGTACAATAAAATCCTTTAACCAGTTTTGAGGCTTGAATTGTGTGGTAGAATTTTTTGACGTCTTAGGAAGCTTCAGATAAACAAGAATTGCAGGAACATTTGAGATGTCAACAATTGAAACTTTTGGTGCATTTGAAATTTCTGATGAATCATGAAAAAATGAAACATCCAATGAATTATCAATAGTAAAAACACGTGGAGGTAAAATACAATATGTGCAGAAGAAGAAGTTTGGGAATATGCACTGAATCAATATCAAAAAATACATCATAGCCACCTGAACTGGAGTATCATCCTCTGCTTGAATGGGGAAATAGTCTCAGGAAAAACAATATCCCTATTAATGGCACTTACCATTAACAAGGTCATATATCTTGTATCTCTTCGAGAACAATCTATATTCTAGCAAAACACATTTTACAGCTCTGACACTGAACTTGTTATGTTTAGGCAGAATTATGGCATAACACAAACAATCCACTATCCTCAAGTGAGCCAAAGAAGACACCCTTTTATACAATACCTTAAAAAATGATTTGTTCCGCAAAACAGTGGAAGGAACTCTATAAATAATATAAAACAACAACTTCAATACAACATTCCAAAATTTAGATGCAATTTTTTTTTAAACTTAAGGGCCTTGACAGACTTCAAAATAGAGCATATATATCCTCTCTACCACTCCATTTTATTGTGGAGTAGCTTTGGTGCAAAATACTACGATCTTTCAACAACTTATTACATGTACTATTGAAGAATTCTAACCGATTATCAAATCTAAATACCTTAATATACTTATCAAATTGATTCAAAACCATAAATGAGTGTGATTTTAGTAAAGTGAAAACATCAGATTTCATTCTTATCATAAATGTCCAAGTCCGTCTAGAAAAATCATTCACAAAAAGTGAGGAAATATTCATGCCATTATAAGTGGTGAACCCTATAAAGCCCCAAAATATCTGTGTATCAATTCAAAACAAGCAATAGCCCTACTATTATTGTGTTGAAAAGAAATAATAACTTGCCTTGCCATAGGACATATTTCACAGTGATTCAATGTAAAACCATATTTATTGTTGATACTAAAATTTTCCTTAAGACTGCCATAGGTACATACCACCGCATTCTTTTGTGCCATAAACTTGAATAACTCACTTCTTGATTACTAATGAACTTGTATGCGAATGGTCAATGTCCTATTGTCCTTACAATAAGTGAAGTCCCTTTCGTTCCTTACTGATTACTTCACACTCCCAGTGGGGAGGTCCTTGATACACTAAAAATTGTTGGGATGAGGAAGTACCACAACTAAAGTTTGATATGATAATAAATAATGAAAATACGTTGGACACAATATTTTACGTGGAAAACCCTCAAATAAATAGAGGGGAAAAACCACGGGGTAGAAGGATTCACTATATAAATATGGGAGTACACTACTCTCAATTACAAGGAGAAAACACTTGTAAAAGGAATAACTCACTAAAGAGGACACTCAAGACTACAATATTTGCCTTGGTGTATAACTCTCTTTATGTTCTTACTCTTTTGGATTGTAATTTTTATGGGGATTTGTGGATCTGTGTATATAAAATAATGAAAGCAAAATGTTCTATTTATAATAGAACTAAACCGTGTAGAAGGGTGTAAAGCAGAGATCAATTTGAACAAGGTTTGTCATCTTTTTCCTTTTTCCATTTGGACAAGGTTTGTCCTCTTTTTTCCTTTTCCTTGTCTGACTAACTTTGTTGACATTCTCCCACTTGAAGATTTAATTGAGAATTAATTATGTTTGCACACTATCTTTTCTACCCAATCACTGCAATGTTACGTATCTACTAGGCCAATAGAAGATCGACACCATATAAACTTGTTATTGTTGATCGGCTTCGTAAACATATCTGCTAGGTTGTCATTAGTGTGAATTTTCTGGATATCCACACTGCCTTCTTCCACCTTATCACGAACAAAGTGATACTGAACTCGTATGTGCTTTGTCCTTGAATGAAATGTCGGATTCTTTGCAAGATGCAAAGCGCTCTAACTGTCACAAAACAGAGCAACCTTCTCTTGCTTGTGCCCGAGCTCCTCCAGTAACATCTGCATCCATATTTCCTCTTTGATAGCTTGTGTAGCTGCTACATATTCTGCTTTCGTCATAGATGTAGCCATGATAGACTGCAGTTTTGAAACCCAGCTTACAGCTCCTCCAGCAAGAGTAAACACATAACCTGTGGTGGACTTGCTTTTATCAAGATCACCTGCATAATCTGAATCAACATAACCTTTAACAGTAAAGTCTGATCCTCCATAACAAATTGCAACATCTGAGGTACCCTTGATATATCTCAGGATCCTCTTCACAGCATTCCAATGCTCTCTACCAGGATTAGCCATGTATCGACTAACCACTCTCACTGCTTTTGCAATGTCTGGTCTTGTACATACCATGGCGAACATTAAACTTCCCACTACTGATGCATACGGTACTCGAGACATCTCCATCCTCTCTGCTTCATTGCTAGGATTCATACTTGAGGATAACTTGAAATTAATAGGAAGGGGGTAGAAATTGACTTACAGTCTTGCATCTTGAAGTGTCGCAAGATTTTCTTCAAGTAGTTCTCTTGAGAAAGCCAAATCTTCCTATTATTTCTGTCTCGGTGAATTTGCATCCCTAGAATCTTGTTTGCTGGTCCCAAGTCCTTCATTTCAAACTCACTAGCCAACTGTGCCTTTAAATTTGTGAGACGATCTTTGTTGGGGCCTGCTACCAACATGTCATCAACATACAACAACAAAATAATGAAATCACCATCACCAAATCTCTTGTAATAAACACAAGGATCTGAACTATGTCTGTTGTATCCAAGGCTTATAATGAAGGAATCAAATCTCTTATACCAACACCTCGGCGCCTGTTTGAGACCGTATAGAGATTTGTTCAACCTGCAAACCAAGTTCTCTTTTCTCTGTTCTTCAAAACCTTCTGGTTGGAGAATATATATTTCTTCTTCAATCTCTCCATGAAGAAATGCAGTTTTGACATCTAACTGCTCCAAGTACAAGTCAAATGTAGCACACATCGCTAGGACCACTCGAATTGTTGTGAGTCGAACCACTGGAGAAAATATCTCGTTGAAGTATATACCTTCTTTCTGAGCGAATCCTTTCACCACCAATCTTGCACGATACCTCTCCACTTGATCATTACCATTGCGTTTGATCTTGTAGACCTATTTGTTTCCAATGGCCTTCCTTCCTCGTGGTAATTGAACAAGATCCCATGTTTTATTCTTATGAAGAGCTTCAATTTCTTATTGCGTTGCTGCCATCGGCAGAGATGATTCTTGGCCTTTCATAGCCTCGTGAAAAGTTGAAGGCTCTCCATCTTGTGTTAATAGACAGTATGCAAAATTTCCCTCTATAGAATAATCTGAGTGCCAAGCTGGTTCTCTTCTCTCCCGAGTTGACCGTCGAACTTGTGGAGTTTCAATATCAGCTTGCTCTTGTTCTTCGTGCTCTGGTGCTGCTTCAGAAGAAACTGGGACTTCTTCTATCTTTTCAACTTCAACTGTAGTAGTCTCTGATTTTTCTGTTGAAGTGCTACCTTCTTTTGCTTGTATCTTGTTTTTAGGAAATACAACATCCCTACTGATTATCACCTTGCGGGCAGTGGGATCCCACAAGCGATACCCCTTGACTCCATCAGCATACCCTAAGAAAATGCATTCCCTGGATTTCGGATCCAACTTTGATTTTTCTTGGGCATTGTACATAACATAAGCAGGACTTCCGAATATATGTAAGCGAGAATAATCAGTTGGTTTTCCTGTCCACATCTCCATTGGCGTTTTCATATCAATTGTAGTTGATGGTGATCGATCGATCACATAACAGGCGATTTTGACTGCTTCTGCCCAGAATGGTTTTTCCAATCCTGCAGTTGCCAACATAGCTCTTGTCCGTTCCAACAAGGTTTTGTTCATTCGCTCTGCTACTCTATTTTGTTGTGGAGTATATGCCACTGTGAACTGCCCATTGATACCTTCTTATTTACAGAAGTTATCAAATTCATCACCAGTGTATTCTCCTCCATTATCTGTCCTCAAACACTTGATCCTTTTCTCAGATACAAGTTCCACCCGCGCTTTGAACTCTTTAAAATATGGAAAAACCTCTGCCTTTCTCTTGATTGGATACACCCAACATCTCCTGGAGTAGTTGTCGATAAATGACACAGAATATTTTGCTCCTCCTAGGGACTCCACCGGTGCTTGCCAGACATCAGAGTGGACCAGATCTAATATTTCCTTGCTTTTAGCAAAGGAACTGCTAAACTTCAATCTATGTTGTTTACTGGTAACACAATGCTCACAAAAGAGTAGTGAAACCTTTTTGAGCCCTGGAAGAAGCTTTTGCTCAGCAAGAATCTTCAAACCTCGTTCCGACATATGGCCAAGTTTGCGATGCCACATCATCATCGATTTTTCAAATGAACTTGCTGACGTAGTTGATGCTTCTCCTTCTTGGTGGTTTTCACCCTTAAGCATATATAGATTTGCAGCAAGTTTTTCCGCTTTCATCACTACAAACGCTCCTTTCAATATTTTCATGACTCCACCATAAGTCTTATATGAACATCCATTATCATCTAATTGCCCCAAAGACAATAGATTCTTCCTCAAGTCTTTCACATGTCGTACCTCCTAAATAGTGCGTACCGTGCCATCATACATCTTTATTTTGATGGACCCAATACCAATAACATTCAAAGCATGATCATCTCCCATGAACACAGATCCTCCTGAGATAGGTTTATATTGATGGAACCATTCTCTCCGGGAAGTCATGTGCCATGTTGCTCCTGTGTCCATGATCCAGACATCAGTGAAACATTTTCTGCCTTCATTATTTGATATTGCTTCACTACATAAAATATCACCATCATCCGAGGTATTTGCAACATTCCCTTGAGCATTTGATGACTCGAGGTGTTCACTCTTCTTCTTGAACCAATAATCTTTCTTGACGTGCCCTTTCTTGCCACAGTTGTGACACTTGATATTCTTCTTACTTCTTGATTTAGATCTACCATGATTGTGACTCCTATTGGGGCCACGTTCCGTTGGTCTTCCTCTCACCATCGTCAAAGCTTCAGCTTGCTGCGAACTTGCTTGTCTGTCTTCCTTATTTTTGCGCCGATTTTCTTCTTCTAGGACAGCGGCCGCAATTTCATCGAAAACTAGACTGTTTGTATTGTTCGTTAGGTTGATGATGAGTTGATCATACGAGTCAGGCAGACTTTGAAGTAGAAGCTCCGCACGTTCAATCTCCTCTATTTTGCAACACATTGTTGTAAGTTGCGAAAACAGAGTATTCAAAGTATTGATGTGTTCAGTAACCGACATGGACTCTACCATTCGAAGAGTATATAATCTTCTTTTTAAGAAGATTTTATTATGCAAAGACTTGGCCTCATACAATCCCGTAAGAGTATCTCATATTTCCTTCGTTGTCCGTTTTTCAGCCACACTAGACAACACTTGATCAGCTAGTGCCTAGTGTAGATCAGCAACTGCGTTGCTGTCTACGTCGTTCCACTTGCTGTCATCAGTAAAGTCTGTGGGCCTACCTTCAATTGCAACTAGGCAATTGTCTTTTCTCAATATCGCTCTTATTTTCATTTTCCACAATGAGAAATTAGTCCCATTGAATTTCTCAACGTCAAACTTTGTTGTACTCGATATTGTTATTTGCTTCACACCCTTCTAGATTGTTTCTGAATATTTTTTCAAACAATCGTCACAAACTGTATCGCCACCGAATTTTACTATTCATGTGAATAGTATTTTCACTGAATTTTACTATTCACAAAAATTTACTATTCACGGATAGTACCTTCGCATAAAACAGACAGAATAACCGAAGCTCTGATACCACTGTTGGGATGAGGAAGCACCACAACTAAAGTTTGATATGATAATAAATAATGAAAATACATTGGACACAATATTTTACGTGGAAAACCCTCAAATAAATAGAGGGGGAAAACCACGGGGTAGAAGGATTCACTATATAAATATGGGAGTACACTACTCACAATTACAAGGAGAAAACACTTGTAAAAGGAATAACTCACTAAAGAGGACACTCAAGACTATAATATTTGCCTTGGTGTATAACTCTCTTTATGTTTTTACTCTTTTGGATTGTAATTTTTATGGGAATTTGTGGATCTGTGTATATAAAATAATGAAAGCAAAATGTTCTATTTATAATAGAACTAAACCGTGTAGAAGGGTGTAAAACAGAGATCAATTTGGACAAGGTTTGTCATCTTTTTCCTTTTTCCATTTGGACAAGGCTTGTCCTCTTTTTTTCTTTTCCTTGTCTGACTAACTTTGTTGACAAAAATTACATCTAAATATGATGTAATGCAGTCGTATACAAATATAGTAACTCAATTAGTTTGGAGTCGAATCCTACATAAAATAATATGAGGACGATCAAGATAGTCTAAAATCATTACTAGCTATTTCAATTCCAGACAAATCAAAGATTTATCTAAAAATAAAACTATGTCTAATTTCTATTTCTAAAAAGCAAGTAAATTGATCAACGTCCACAAATAAAAATACTCCGGAACACACCTTCAAGTAAAGATCCAATGCGTGTCAAGATTTTTTATTGATGACAATGAAGAATCTTGAATTTGCACTTGGATCTTGCACCATTACTCAATCTTTTCCTAGAATTAAGTTATTGATCTCACTACAATCTTTTAATATTCAAGCAATTTATTTAATTCAATGCTATACATATATGCCAACTAAATTCTACTTATCCCTACGAGAAGTTTTTGGATGAGGGTTAATTCCTCACATTCTTATTAATTAATTTTTCCAATCACAAGTTGCCTTTTTCAAGTTTAATTTGTAGTAGATGGGCGAATCCTAGGATTAGCTAATCTCTTTAAAAATATTCAAGAACAAGATTAATTAAAGAAATAAAAAAACCCCTTTAATTATCAAGAATAATCATACACGTCATAAATATAACAAAAGTTGCATTCAAAACTAAGAACTCATAGATAAGATTCAAGTTTTAACATACAAAATCACTGCGAAAATATTCAATCAAAATCAAGACTACCAACTCATTGTTTATTCTTTTTCAAGACACCCGCACTACCCAAGATAATCAATACTTATTATCCAGCCTCTTTCAATGACACTATGCAATTATTCAACAGGTGTGCACAATAATCCAAATTTCGAAACTCAATCTATTGAGTTATATTCATCCTAGTGCTATCACATAGACAAAAGAATGTCCTATCACACACATATATACAAAGAACAACTGGGACAAGATACTACAAAGAAGAGAAAGAAAAACTCAACACGCACAAAGAATTTCACATGCTATGAATGCAACTACCATAGGCATGCCCTTATTTTCGAATGTCATTATCTTAGGAATGTTCGATCGAGATCGCATACGAACATTCTAAGCTTGCAATGTAGGCTTGGGGTGTAACACCCCAAAAGTTTTAAAGATCATACCCTAGACTTAAGGTACAAAACCAACAGGAAAATTAAAATTTCCCATAGGCTGACTCAAGTGATGAATCATGGGGTGAAGTGACGACTCGTTAAGTGGCTCATCCTGAGAAATCTAGCAAAAGTTTCATAACTTTGCATTTTTTCTCGTAGGGACCATGGGACCAGACCATGAGTCATGGTACCATAGAACGGACCATCCTGTCTGGTCGTAGTATAAGGTTCAAAAAGTATTCAGAATCATTTCAGTGATCACGAGTAGGAACCACGAGTTGTGGTATCACAAGACGGATCGTCTTCTAATCGTGAGATAAAGTTCAGAAAGTGATCAAGTTGATTCAGTGACCATGAGTACATACCACAATTCGTGGTATGACGCAATGACTAATGGCATGCTTCGTAGGGTCTCGACGACAGTTTTTTAGAATGTTTTTCTAGGGGTAATTTCGTAGCTTCCTAAGCTTTTAACTCTTAAGCCAAGTCGTTTTAGGTTCTATTTAAGGGATATTAAAGGGGTACTTAGTAGAATAAGCCCTCATTTCTCTCCTAACATCGAAGCACTCCAACTATTAGCGCTCTCAAGCTCTTAAGAAACTAGGATTCTACTTCTCCAACCTCTTGGGTCCTCAAGAAGTAAGCAGAAACTCTTCATTCCAGGTATTTGGGATTATCAGTATGGGTTTCATTTTATATTTATGACCAAACCCCAAGCTTTAAATCTATATTTTCAATGTGATTATTCGAATTCGTGATTTCTAGGGCTAAACGTTCTTATGCAAAAACTCTGAATTTTTGTATGATATGTTTCTCTAATGATTCTTAAATATATTTTACAATTATTTATGAGTTGAATTCCTTGAAAAACTCCTACGTATCTCTATACTCAAAAGGTAGCATGATTTGCTCAAAATAAGTATATTTTTTAATGATTTTCGGTATTATGATATCATGGTTTTAGAATCAGCTCAGTTTGCATGACTAGTTCAGTATTTCAAAAGTTCAGTACCCAGCATGATTTTAAACTAGTCAATGCAAAAAAACTTATCAGATTTTAGATATAATTATAAGCACCTATATATGTTTGTGAGTAGTATTTAACACCGAGCGAATGCGAGTTCAGATAAATCAAGTCTCAGAACTACGTGCCACCGTAGGTTAAAGAGATTCTCACCAATTTAGTGTATTTCCCTTGACCGAATAAGCTCATGAGTGAATTCACACCCTCATGGTCCTTACCTTTAGCAAGGTATGGACACCCTCCCAACTAGGGTCACAAGTTGGGCTCCATGTATGCTCACATTGGGTATGTCAGTTATGAGAATCTCCCACAGTCATAGTTATACTATGTATATTCCTTATGGTGTTTGTGCATGGCTCATAATTTCAGTATATAAACTTATATTATGACTTCAGACATGTTTAGCTCCATATCAATGATTTAAACTTTGGATCATTACAATTCAGTATGTTATCCTAGATATTCTACCACTATAGTATGATTACAGATTTCATCACGATTTCCTCTTTCCTCATATTTTTACTTATCTCATATACTCAGTACACTCAAAGTACTGATCGCATACTTTTATGCTATATTTTTTCATGATATAGGTTCGGTAGCCAGACTCAGTACCGTAGTTATATACTTCCGGCATCCGAGTAGTCTTAGTTGTGGTGAGTGCTCTTCATCAAAGGACAAGAATTCATATATTTTCTTTCAATTTTAGTTTCAGATTTTAAAGTTAGTTGGGGACCTGTGCCTTTCACTCATCAGTTTAGAGGCTTTCAGACATAGTTAGATGTTCAGCTTGGTTGGCTTACTTATATGTCTTTAGACTTTAATGTTTGTATCTACTTTTAGATTTATGCAGTTATATATTCAAGTATCATTTTAGCTTTCGCTCAGTTCTCTCAGTTATTTCAGTTTATGATAGTGTCATGCTACTGTCATGGGTTAGCTTGGAGCCACTTGTGGTTCTAAGTCCCGTGTCGCGCCCACTCTAGACTCAGATTATGACAAACTTGGTATTAGAGCATCAGGTTTAAGGTGTCCTAAGGTGTCTGAAAATCGCGTTAAGTAGAGTCTTTTTCATGGGTGTGAAGAGACCCACACTTATGAGAAACAGGCTGTGAAATGTTTTTAGGAAAATTTCCCTTCTTTCATGTTCAATATCGTGCGATAGAGTCCAACTCTATATATCCTACTAAATCATTCTCTATGCGCTTACAGAAAATGCCTCCCAGAAAAGTCAACGGACGTGAAACTGGGGACCATCTAGCACCACCAGCGCCCCTAGAACCTATGAATGGTCAGGTCACTAATGTAGAGTTCAAGGCTGCCTTCCAAATATTGGCACAGGCCATGACTACTCAGGTCAATCAGCAGGTTGTTGCACCTGCAAATCCTAACGAAAATGTGGTAGCTGCAAGGGTGCGATTCTTTACCAGGATAAATCCGCTAGAGTTTCATGATTCAAAGGTGGACGATGATCCACAAGATTTCATTAATAAGGTCCAGAAGATCACTCAAATCATGGTTATCAGTGGAAAAAAAAAGTGCAAACTTGGCATCTTACTAGCTGAAGGGGGTATCACATCTATGGTATAAGCAGTGTAAATAAAGCCATTGGGGAAGTGTGGCTCCAATTGTTTGGGATAAGTTCATGACAGCCTTTCTAGATAAGTTCTTTTCCCATGAGTTGAGGGAGGCAAAGTCCGAGGAGTTCATTAACCTGAAGCAAAACTCCACATCAGGAAAAGCCCTAAAGTTCACTCAGTTTTCTAGGTATATCCGAAAATGGTTGTTGAGCCGAGGGCCTAAATGTGCAAGTTCGTTTCAAGTGTCTCAGATTTGGTGGTCAAGGAGTGCAGGATTGTGTCGCTCATTGAGGATATGGATATCTCCAGACTCATGATCCATGCTTAGTAAATTGAGGAAGAGAAGTTGAAGAAAAATATAGAGAGAATAAGAGGGCCATAACTAGAAATTTTGAGTTTTCTTAGCAGAGGTCAGGTGGTGGAATTCACTCACAGTCCCATTAGAGGTCATCAACTCCAGCACCATCATCAGCTAGTGTCCCATCTCCCAGATCCAAAGGGGAACAGAGAGGTAGAGCACAGGCTCTAGGTCTTAGGGGAACATGTCCGGAGATCGCACCTTCCCAGCTTACAAGAAGTGTAGGAGAAACCATCTCGGAAAGTGTTTGATTGGCAAGGATGTTTGTTTTGGGTATAGTAACCCCAGTCACAGACTCCAAGACTGTCCATCAGCCAGGTAGGATGACGTCAATAGTCATGCCCAAGCCATTTCTTCAACAGCTCGCCCATCCCAATAAGGTGCCTTGATGTGCTGTGATTTTATGGAACTTTTGATGCTTAAAACTAAGAAAATATGCAAATTTTATTTATATAGATATAATGGGTTTTTGTTGAGTGTTGCAAGAAAACAGGTTCGAATAGTGAAATGGGCATACTCAGGCTAAAAGTGGGCTAAGTGTGGATTGTCAACAAGGTGACGAGTCATCGTGTCATTTGATTACTCATTCCTTGAGTTGTTGGGAGAAGAATAGTTTGAGGCTCAACTAAACAGTGGTGACCATGAGTTGATGGCATGACTCGTCATGTCTGGGAATGAGTCGTTAGGAGGGTCATGAGGTCTGAGAGTGATGAAAAAGACCTGGGAGACACAATGAGTGACTTAACGATTCAACATGGGACTTGACGACTCATCGTGAACAAGCAGGTGCAATCGTCCTCAACACTGGAATTTCAAGGTGCTAAAGTCACGAGGGACCTAACGACTCGTGCAGTAACTTAACAAGTCGTTACCAGACCCTTGCCACTGCCGACCTGTATTCCGTTTTTATTTAGGAAAGGATTTTACTTAAGTATATAAATACTTTATGTAGGTTTTTTTAGAGGGTTGCTGAATTTACAGACTTTTTGACTATATTGTTGAAGTTGTTAATTACCATCAAGGTTCAAGAAACAATTTTTATAATTTCATTCTTGAATTTGGGAATTCAAACAACTTTGGAGTATTGTTCTTCAGTTCTTATTGATTTATTCAATATACGTGGTTTCTTCTATAAATTATTGTAAATTGCAATTATGATTTCTTCTCTAATATATAGTTGTGATTCTTTAAGTATGAGTAGCTAAATCCATAACTAGGATTGTGGGAACCATGATGAATTAACACACATAGGCAAAAATACTTAGTGAATCTTGAATGGAGTTTATGCATGTACTGTTTCTCCCTTCGTTTTAATTGCTTCTTAACGGTTAAAAATGTTGGAAGTTGCCTTATTCTTACTCACGAATTAAGGGAGTAATGAATGGGAAAAGGGATTAACAACAGAGATTTGAGGCTATCAACCCTCATCTAATGGCTTGACCTTGTCCGAAAATAACTAATCTGATATTAAGGGTAAGGGTTAATTAAGTATATATCAACATACGGATCAAGTTACATGGTGATAACCATTTAGGTGAAGTTAACTTACTGATATTGCATGCTGAACACCAGATAGATCGCTAGTATAAAATGCCTTATGGTTATGAAGTCGTGGGGAATGTAATCCTGGTCAATTCACTTTTTAAATACAGTTGAATTTAATCAAGGATCTACTCATTGTTCTCTACTGCTTCTCATTATTTTGTGTTACAATTTTCCCCTCTATGAAATAAGTAAGCCAATAGTAGTAGTTAAATGCATTAACTAAAGTTCTCGTCATATTCTTCGTGGGATTAGACCCCAACCCTGGTTGGGTTCTATATTTGACATCGACCACTTTATATCTCATTACGAGGTGTAATTTGAGAAAAATCATGCCTCATCTAGTACATGTGGCGAATAATGTTAGAATCGGTTCTATGCGCTCTCATCGTGCCTGAATCAGGAGAACTCACCAGATGTAGTCACAAGTATATTACGAGTCTTTCACCTTGATGTTTATATATTGTTAGATCCAGGGGCCACATTATCCTTCATAACCCCATATGTTGCAATAACTTTTGGTATCAATCCTGAATACCTCTCAGACCCCTTCTTAGTCTCTACTCCTGTTGGTGAGTCAGTCATAACAAGAAGAGTATAGAAAATGCCCAATTTCAGTTTTCCAGAAAATCAACATAGCTAGAGTTAGAAATGACTGACTTTGATGCCATCCTCGGTATGGATCGATTATATTCTTGTTATGATTAGGTCAACTACAGGACTAGAGTAGTAGAGTTTTGATTTTCAGGCGAACCCGTCTTAAGATGGAAGGGTAGTTCCACAGTGCCTATAGGTCATTTTGTTTCCTACCTTAAGGCCATGAAGATGATTTTTAAGAGTTGTATATGTCACATAGTTCGGATGAGGGATTCTATTCAGTCAGTCCCAATTGTTTATAAATTCACAGAAGTATTCCCAGAAGATCTGCCTAGAGTCTTTACCAAGTGCGAGATCTACTTTAGGATAGACCTCCTTCCAAATTCGCAACTGATATCCATTCCTCCTTACAGAATGGCTCCAACTGAGCTTAAGGAGTTGAAGGAACAGTTAAAGGACCTTCTAGATAAGGGTTTCATCAGGCCTATCATTTTCCATGGGGTGCTCCGGTCCTTTTTGTACGTAAGAAAGACGGTTCTCACAGAATATGCATCGATTACCATCAGATGAACAAAGTCACAATCAAGAATAAGTATCTCATTCCCAAGATTGATGACTTGTTTGATCAACTTCGGGGATCTAGCTACTTCTCTAAGATAGACCTCAGATCTGGCTACCATCAACTCAGAGTCAGAGAATGTAACATTTCGAAAACAGCCTTCATAACTTGGTATGGTCACTATAAATTTGTAGTTATATCTTTTGGACTAACTAATTCTCCTGTATTTTAAATGGATTTGATGAACAGGGTATTCATGCAATACTTGGATATGTTCGTTATCGTCTTTATAGACGATATCCTTATGTAAACTCAAAGTGAGGAGGAATATGCTGATCATTTGAGAATTGTGCTACAAACTCTTAAGGACCATCAGCTATTTGCCAAGTTTAACAAGTGTGATTTTTGGTGAAATTATTTACATTTCTTGGACATATGGTGTCTAGTAAGGGTGTTCAGGTAAACTCTCAAAAGATAGAAACGGTGAAGAACTAGCCTAGACCTACCACTCCCTCCGATATTAGAATCTTTTTGGGTTTAGCTGGTTAATATAGGAGGTTTGTAGAAGTATTTTTGTCTATAGTTCTCCTTTGACCCGATTGACCCAGGAGAAGGTCAAGTTTCAGTGGTCCGATGCTTGTGAAGAGAGCTTTCAGGAGTTAAAGACTCAATTCACTTCAGCTCTAATTTTGACACTACCAGAGGGCAAAGATGGTTTTGTATTATATTGTGATGCCTCCAAAGTCAGCCTAGGGTGTGTGTTGATGCAACATGGTAATGTTATAGCTTATGCTTCCAGACAATTAAAGTCCATAAAAAGAATTATCCGACCAATTACCTTGAGCTAGCAACGATAGTTTTTGCCTTAAAGACTCGGAGATAGTATTTGTATGGCGTCCATGTTGATATGTTCACTGATCATAAGATCCTCCAGTATGTATTTAGTCAGAAGGACATGAATCTTCGGCATAGAAGATGGCTTGAACTTCTCAAGGATTAGGATATGAGTGTTTTGTACCATCCGGGTAAATCCAATGAGATGGATGATGCCCTTAGCGATCCATCCATGTGTAGTATCGATCATGTTCAAGAGGGAAAGAAGGAGTTGATTAGAGATTTCCATAGGCTTTCCTGTTTAGGGGTTCACCTTGCGGACTCGACATATGGTGGTGTCACTGTTCACAATAGTTTAAAATCTTCATTAGTGGTGGAAGTTATGGAAAGACAAGATGAGTATCCCATGTTGCGAAAGTTGAAGGAAGCGGTCCACAATTAGAGAGTAGAGGTTCTCTCCCAAGGGGGAGATGGTGTGATCTATCATCAGGGCTGATTGTGTGTTCCGGATGTAGATGACTTGAGACAGCAAATGCTGGGAGAAGCCCACAAATTTTGGTATTCTATTTACCAAGATGTACCGTGATCTATGGGAATTCTACTAGTGGAATGGTTTGAAGAGAGACGTCGTGGAATGCATGACCAAGTATCTAAAGTACCAACAAGTTAAGGCAGAGCATTAGAGATCAGGAGGTATAACTCAACATATTAATGTACCTACTTGGAAGTGTAAAGTAATAAACATGGACTTCATTATAAGGTTACCTCGAACGCGATGACAACATGATTCTATATGGGTGGCAGTGGACCAGATAACTAAATCAGTTCATTTCTTACCTGTCAAGACTACAAATTCAGTAGAGGACTATGCTAGGATTTACATTCGTGAGTTAGTCAAGTTGTATGGAGTCCCTTTGTGTATCATTTTAGATAGGAGTACTCAATTCACATCCTAGTTCTAGAAGTCCTTCCAGAAGCGTCTTGATAACCAGGTAAATCTCAACATAACTTTCCACCCGCAGATAGATGGCCAGGCAGAGCGAACCATTCAAACCTTAAAAGATATGTTAAGGGCTAGTGTGATTGACTTCAAGAGTAATTGGGATGATCACTTACCTCTCCTAGAGTTTCCATACAATAATAGTGTCATTCTAGTTTTCAGATGGCTACTTTTGAGGCGCTTTACGGCGGAGATATAGATCACCTATTGGATGGTTTGAGGAAAGTGAGGCTGCCTTGATAGGATTAGATTCAGTTCATGAGGCTATGAAGAAGGTCCAGCTGATTAAGAGAGCTTGAATCCTATATAGATGTGAGAAGAAGAGCTTGAGTTCACAGTTGATGACTGGGTGTTTTTGAAGGTTTCACCCATAAAAGGGATGATGAGATTTCATAAGAAGGGGAAAATCAATCCCTGGTATGTTGGTCCTTAAGGATTCTGAGGCGCAGCCTATGAGTTGGAGTTGCCTACGGAGTTAGCATCGATGCACCTGGTCTATCGTGTGTCCTTATTAAAAAAGTGCATTGGCGATCTGGCTTTAGTTGTACCTTTAGAGAGTGTTGATGTGAAGGATAGTCTCTCTTATGAAGAGGTTTCAGTGGAAAATCTTGACCATCAAGTTCGTAAGTTGAGGAACAAGGAAGTCGCATCAGTGAAGGTTTTATGGAGGAATTAGCTAGTTGAGGGAGCTCCTTCAGAATTCAAAGCAGATATGATGGCCAAGTACCCTTATTTTTTTTCCTCCTAGTTCAACAGCATCTTGAGGTAATAGTCTCCTTATGCAGTATTCCAATCATTTTCATGTCCTATCAATTATCCTTGAAACACTTAGTATGTATGCATGTCCATGAATTTAGCTAAGTCTTTACTCTTAGCCAAATCAGCTATCATGTCAGTATTCAAGTATCAGAAATTAGCTAGGGGATTAGTAACTCTTTCATCTATTAGTTCAGTTTCAGTCTCCATTTGAGGATGAATGATTTCAAGGGGGAGATAATGTAACACCCCAAAAGTTTTAAAGATCAGACTCTATACTTGAAATAGAAAAATTGAAATTTCCCACAAGACTACTCAAGTGACGAATCATGGGGTGAAGTGATAACTAATTAAGTGGCTCGTCGTGAGAAATCTAGCAAAAGTTCTACAACTTTGCATTTTTCCTCCAAGGTATCACAAGTCTTGGTACCATATCATGACTCATCATGTATGGTCGTAGTATGAAGTTCAAAAAATGTTCAGAATCATTTCGGTGATCGCGAGCAGAAACCACGAGTCGTGGTATCACGGGACAGATCATCTTTTCTAATTGTTTTGGATGAAGTTCATAAAGTGATCAAGTTGCTTCAGTGACCATGAGTCATGGTAAGACACAGTGACTCGTGGCATGGCTCGTAAGATCTGGACGATAGTTTTTCAGTATATTTTATTAGCATAATTTCATAACTTCCTAAGCTTCTAACTCCTAAATCAGGCAGTTTTAGCTTCTGTTTGAGGGAAATTAAAGGGGTAATTAGTATAATAACCCTCATTCCTCTCCTAACATCGAAGAACTTAAAAAATTAGTACCTCTCGAGCTCTTAAGAAACTAGGGTTCTTCTTCTCCAACCTCTTGGGTCCTTAAGCAGTAGACAGAAACTCTTTATTCTAAGTATGTGGAATTATCAATAAGGGTTTTCTTTCACCCTTATTCCCAAACCCCAAGCTTTAAATCTATGTTTTCAATGTGATTATTCGAATTCGTGATTTCTAGGGGGAAAACGTTCCTATGCAAAAACTCTAAATTTTTGTATGATATGTTTCTCTTATGATTCTTACATGTGTTTTACAATTATGTATGGTTTGAATTCCTTGAAAAACTCCATGTATCTCTATACTCAAAACTTAGCATGATTCTCTAAAAATAAATATATTTTTGAATAGTTTCAGTATTATGATATCATGATTTTAGAATCAGCTCAATTTATATAACTAGTTCAGTATTTTAAAAATTCAGTACTCAACATGATTTAATCTATGCAAAAAACCTATCAGATTTCATATATAATTATGAACACCTATGTATATTTTGGGAGTAGTATTTAACACTAAGAGGATGTGGATTTAGATAACCCAAGTTTCAGAACTATGTGCCACCATAGGTTAAAGGGGTCCTCGCCAGTTTAGCGTGTTTCTCTTGTCCAGACGGGCTCATGAGTGAATTCACCTCTTCATGGTCCTTACTGTCAAGGTATGGACACCCTCCCAACTAGGGTCACAAGTTATGCTCCATGTATGCTCACATAAAGTATGTCGGTTATGAGAATCTCCCACAGCCATAGTTATATTATGTATATTCCTTATAGTATTTATGTATGGACCATACTTTCAGTATATAAACTTATGTTAAGACTTCAGACATGTTCATCTCCATATCTATGATTTAAACTTTAAGTCATTGCAATTCAATATGCTATCCCCAAACATTTTATTACTATAGTATGATTATAGATTTCAACACGATTTCCTCTTTCCTCGTGTTTTTACTTATCTCATATACCCAGTACATTTAAAGTATTGATCATATACTTTTGTGCTATATCTTGAAATAGGTTTGGAGGCCAGGCTCAGTCCTGCGATTAGATACTTCCAGCACTCGGGTAGTCTTAGCTTTGGCGAGTCCTCATCATTCAAGGACAAGAGTTTATTATTTCTTTCATGTTCTTAGTTTCAGATTTTAGAGCTGGTTGGGGACCTGTCCCTTCAGCTCATCAATTTAGATGCTTTTAGACATAGTTAGATGTTCGGCTTGGTCGACTTACTTATATGTCTTCATACTTAAATGTTTATGTCTGCTTTTAGATTTATTCAGTTATATATTCAAGTATCATTTTAGCTTCTGCTCGGTTCTCTAAGTTATTTCAGTTTATGATAGTGTCATCGGTTAGATTGAGGCCACTTATGGTCCTAAGTCCTATGTCGCACCTAGGGTCTAGACTCGGGTCGTGACATGGGGATGTGTAGGATACATTTTTAAAAAAATAGTGACTACACCCTCCTTGAACACTACATCATACTCTCCTTTTACTTTCTTTTGCTAATTTTTCTTTCTTCTCACTTTTTCGCTTCCTATGACCCTGATGTAGTATTTCTCATCTTGTTACTTTATTCTACACATACATACATACATATATCTATATCTATATCTATATCTATATATATATATATATATAAATGATTTTCATTTCTCTTTCTTCCTTTTTTTATCAGCATCAGGTCATGGTCTAAGCACAATTATTGTGCACTCCAAACGTAGGCTTATTGTCTGTATTCACAATTCACCTCCATTTTGGCTCTTTGATGCCTTAACTTCATTACTAGTGTAAAGGAGAGAAGAGAACAAAAAATAGAATCATCTCATAAAATAAGTTATAGTTTCATTTTGGTTAGTCAAGAAAAGGTCTGAAACCTCAAAATATGTGACTAGAGAAATATTTCAAAATATTGGTAGGCTCAAATAGCAAAAAGGACATTTCTACACAAAAACATCCTAAGTTCATGTCCATAACCACATCATTCCTTAGACAATATATGACTGACCAGGCAAGTTCTAGAGTGCAAGTATAACATGTGAAAAATACTAATAACTAACACTGGCACATGGATATAATTTAGCTTTGTTTGACTCTCCTAATAAGTAATCTAGGCTCACTAGCAGTTATAATATCAAAGAAAGAGGCATCATGTCAATACTTAGCTATTATAGTTTATACGAAAAATTTCGAGGGGAGTTCATTTGAGATCAAGTATAGATATATTTTCTGAGATAATTTGTCAACACCAAATAAGCTAAAAGTACTCTATTTTACCAAAACAATATACAAATCATTTCCCTTAAGAATGTCGTCTAGCAATTCATCATAAAAAAGTCATTATTCTACCATTACTTTACTGTCAAAACATATCCGGTTCAACATAAAATAAATGCCTCCCGAAAAGATCATGGCTAATAAAAACCGATGGGAATGATAATCCTAAAAAAATTAAACACAAATAAATATCAAATATTTTACTACATCAAATCAACATCAATAGTTATTACGATTAATCATATCAAAAGGTATTTAAGAGACCACCACCCTGAACTATAAATATTGCAATATCCACAGTGCAATAAAATAAAGCAATAAGGTAAAAGGGTGTAGAATGCTCCCTGAATACTGCCTCAAGTGCTCTCATCACAATCTGTCTTCTCCTCCTCTTTCCCTTCCTGCTTCTTTTCATCGGACCACTGGATAAGGGCATCTGCAGGGACCTTTGGCCTAAAAGAAGGCAATTTATCTTTAGGTTTAAGAAACTTCCATATGCCCTTTATGCCTTTTGCATAAAGGGGTGAAGAATTTGGCCTACTTTTTCTCCCTTCTCCGCATCTGTGTGCGAATGTGATAGGGTGTCATTAGCCTCTCTCAGCTCACCATGCTTTTTGGATAGGGTAGTATAAGTTGCTTCCAACTTCTTCAGGCGGTCTCCTTGTTCATCTGTTTCATCCAGGTGCTTCTACGACTCTTTTTTTTATATATGTTTGCCTCTCGCTCCTTTGATGTCTGCCCAGGACCTTGTGGGAGGCCAATTACCAATATCCTAATATGTTGCATCTCATTTGTAAGGATGAAAATGACGCACCTAAAACTGATGGCTGCTGACTATCAGTACCAGCTTGAGGGAAGCATTTTATTTTCCTCTTCTTGCTCATCACTACTCCTCCTTCTCCTCTATCCTTTAATAGATAAATCAACATGACTAGCTCTACTCATCTGTCAATTGAATTTGCCTATACTCCCGCTCAGTGATCAGGGATGGAAACATTAACGAGGGACTGTCTTGCTTCAGATACTCCTTCCACCCAGCTCCCACATTTAGCCTAATATATCCAGAATACACACTAGTGTCTGGGCCCTCAATATGGGTATATTCTAGACATTTTGTATTGGGTAAACGTTATTGCATATGATAGAACACTAAATTTTTCTTTGTTCATGGACTCCTTTGAGATGATGCTCCTCTTGATGACTGCTCATTCTACATCCTTTCCCAAACATATCTTAGAAACCATTCAGGAGACTGGAACACAATCCCTTGCGAAGAAAGGTGTTATAGTGTGATCCTTCAGCTGATAAATCTTGTTAATAGCCTCTACCTCTAAGTCCTCCATCTTTCCCTTATCTTTATACTGGGGTGGCCATTTTCATATAGAATTCATGAACCCACTGCTCGTTTGTCTTAAAGGGATGAGGAGTAAAATATATCCAACTTGTGGCGAGGAGACTAATAAAACTCAGGTATGAGCTTAGGCACCCTGTCCAAGATTATCTCGCTTTTCAGAAGCAATTTCTTTTCGGCCAGGTTTGTATAGTAGCGTTCCTAGCATTGCGGGGGATAGAAAGTGGTGTTGGTCATAATGCTCATCAACATCAGAGGAGTGTCATGTGTTGAGATTTTAGAGTGTGAAGTCATGATTCTTGTTTGGTACCCAAAAATTAAGTAATTACATAAGAATGGGATATAGATGTGAAATACATTGCAAAATTAAGTCAAGGATGCGAAAGGAACATTTTGACACTTTGGACTGGGCCTTATAAAAAGTTTAATAATTTTGACAGACTATAGAATTCAGCCTCAGATATCGCAATTGCAATATTGCAAATGTGACTGACACTTCAAAATTGAGAAGTTTGTCAATTTCCTACTATATCGCAAATATGATACTCAGTTCATAAATCATATTGCGCAATTGCAAATAGGGTATCGCAATTGCGAACCCGTCTTCTTCCTTGAGACCAAATAATTTTCTTTGATTTTTCTATCAAGAAGGGTGTCAATACAAAGTTTCTAAGCATGTTAACTCACACAATATTCTTCACATACATGAAACACAAACAAATCTATAATTTTGGCTAAGAATTTCATTTGGGCATTTTATCAAACACCTTCATAGCATAGATTTATTCTTCTTATTTCTCTAACAATGGGTACTCAGACTTCTCCAAGTTTAAGCATATACACAATCACTCATTCACAATTTAATCCTCACCCAGATCACCAATATTATTTTGCACAAATATTACTTCAATTCTTATAAATTTTAGCCCTAGTTCTTGAGGGGTAGGGAAGAATAGAGAGTAAATTGAAAGGAGAATTCGAGTTCAGTGTTCATACCTTGATTCTTGCAAGTAAGAGATATTGATTCTAGCTGGAAGTGAGAAATTTTTTTTATTTTTGAAAAAAAAAGGTTGTGAGTTTAAGAGAAAAAAATATGTTTTTTCACTTTGTACCTTTTTTGGGGGTATCTAGATAGTTTTATCACCT
The DNA here is from genome assembly GCA_035772735.1 of Datura wrightii. Classification (NCBI taxonomy): domain Eukaryota; kingdom Viridiplantae; phylum Streptophyta; class Magnoliopsida; order Solanales; family Solanaceae; genus Datura; species Datura wrightii. The sequence continues at coordinate 13,501,026 of JASDFA010000006.1, read as the reverse complement.
ATGGTATCACAATTGCAAACCTTAGGTCGCAATTGTAATATCTAAACTTTCTGTAGGGTATCGCAATTGCGAACCCTACAAAATTTTCTAATTGTCGCAATTGTGAACCCCAGATTACAATTGCAGCATCATCTGTGGAGATGTTCTCAGCTTTTTTTTTTAACAAAAAATGTCAATTTCTTTCCACACTAATTCTATCAAAACTAATAAAAAAATTAAAACCTATTTTAAAAAATGATGGGTTGCCTCCCACTAACCACCTTATTCAACATCGTGGCATGATGCAAGTAACGTTACTATTTTTCTCTCCATTTGAATAATTTGAATTGGGCACTTAATCTTAACTCGAGTTTGTGATCATGAGTCTTAGCTGGAAATATGTAGATGAATAGACTAGACACTGTTCTTTTCACTCTGCAACTCATGAGATTTGCTTGTGGAATGTCATTTTGTGCTTTTGAGTCGTAGAATTCCAAAAAGTAAGGGTCCGGTCTTTCTTCTTTTCAACTTTTAATGCATTCATGTCGATCTATTTTCTTATCACCATACAAGTTCAAAGTTGAAAAATGCTTGGAGTGGGACACTTTACCCCCAAATTGAAGTTTGTTTTCTATTTTGACATCCTCTTTTTCGTCCATCAAACATGTCCGTGGAGGATTTTCATGCTTTAACACCAAATCACTTTGGATACTTGCCTCTAACAGTTCCTTCAAGACTTTTTATTGTTCATGTCCTTCTTCGAGCTGGCATTCCATCATGATTTGAAACTTTCTCAATTGACCTTGCTCGATTTCTTTCCTACAGCTTGCAAAATCAAAAATAGATTTTGTCATAATAAGTGTTCGGGGAAGAAAGGACATTTGAGCATACTTAGCCCAATGTGTGTCTACTTAGCCCAATGTGTGTCTAGGCTATCACTGGACGATGCCATATCTACAAAAAAAAATCAAGAAACAAAACTATTCACAGTTATTCACATGTCTAGATCAAAGCAAGTTAGCATATTTTCAAATTGTTCCCAAATATGTCAATTGCTCTCTGACAATGACGTCAAAATTTTATAGGCTCAAAATTACACCTAAATATTATATAAAGCGACCATATGCAAATATAGTAACTCAGCTAGGTTGGGGTCGAATCCCACAGAGAACAATACGAGGGTGATCAGAATAGTCTAAAATTATTACCAACTATTATAGTTCCAGAAAAATCAAAGGTTTGTATAAAATAAAATTATGTCTAATTTCTACTCCTAAAAAGCAAGTAAATTGATCAACCACCACAAATAAAAATACTCAGGAACACGCCCTCGAGTAACCATCCAATGCATGTCAAGATCTTGTTAATAACATCGAAGTATCTAGAATTTGCATTCAAATTGTGCAACATCACGCAATCTTTTTCAAGAATTAAGTTGTTTGTCTCACTACAATCTTTTCTGATTCAAGCTAGTTATTTAATTCGACCTATCGATATATGCCAAGTAAATTCCACTTATTTCAAAGAGAATTTATTAGACGGGGGTTAGCCCCTAAATTTTTTGTTAATTAATCTTCCCAACCATGAGTTGTCTATTCCAAGTTTAACTTATAATAGATGGGCAAGTCCTTGGGTTAAATCCCTTTGGAAATATCGAAGAACAAGATTAATTAAAGAAGTCAAGAACCTGCTTTAATTATCAGCAATAATCATGCACATCATAAGCATAACAAGAGTTGTATTCATAACTAAAAACTCATAAATAAGATTCAAGTTATAACATATAAAAACCACTGCGAACATATTCAATTAAAATAAAACTAAAGAGAGAAAATACAAGCGTAAGAATTAAAACTTAGAATTTTCAATCCCGATAGTTGTGTAAATCTCTTTCTTCAAGATTTGTGTACTTATCCAATTAAGGTTAACCAAGATATCAAAGATTATTTTTCCACGCAAGTGCTTCACCTTATATAAGTTTTAGGCCAAACAAATCGTAAGTGGTTCACAAATGCTTTGGTTCGCAATTGTGAATATTGACTTTTCTGTTGACCATCACAATTATGATATCTGCGATCACAAATGCGCTTTTTGATTTCCTCCTGCATACCTCGCAATTGCAATATCTTGGATCACAAATGCGAATTTCTGAATCTTTCTGTAGACATCATAATTCCAATTCTTGGATTCTAATAATTCACTTTGAAATTGAGAACTTTGACTAGCCTCATTGACTCTGCAGTTGTGAACTTATAGTTCGTATTTGTGACATCCGAGGCTGATTTCTTGTCAGTCTTTCCTTTAATTATTTTCACTCTGTCTTGGCTCGATTTCGCTCTTTTTCACCTCAAACCTCCTTCAAATTATATGTACCTGAAACAAGGAAAACACACACCGTAACATTATCATATTAGATGTAAAGGACATAAAAACTACGGTTAAAAGGGTAGAATGCATGATAAATTCACCACACATCAGTCCTGAGAGGTGCAAAAATTAAAATAGAAAATGCACAACAATTCAATTGTTGGCAGCCTTTAAAAATTGACAACTAGTTGAGTTTAAAGACAAGGACACACAAAACATCTTTATTGACATCACCTCATTTCAAGTAACTATTTCGTACATGAGTGAGTTGTTAGATCATGATTAGGTATTTGAACATGTCTTGTATTTCCTAGTTCAGTACCATCTACCAATAAGTATTTATTACTGACCATACTATTAGTTGCACTTGTATTAACTATCCAAGTAGACTGCAATCAAAAATAAAAAGGGATATATCTGCCATATGAGATCCTGACTACTAGAATTATTCTTCAGCGTTCCCAAGATCTTTGCGTGTACTGATATTGTAAAAAGTGATTCCTGACAAGCATAGGTATTGTAAGAGTTGTTGAAGTCCCTTCTGCTTGCACTAGATTCTCATTGACAATAAATTATTTCTTTTTGAACTTGAAGTCAGTTGGATATCCTATCAAGCTATAATAATTCTCCCACATATGTCCAGTTAAGTAGCAATAATCACATCTCATCAATTTGAAGCATTGATCCTTGGGATGCCTTCTAGTGTGGCAATAGTTAGCCGCATTCCAGAATTTATTAGGCATTTGTCGTATGTTTCTAACAATGGATAATGTTGCGGGTTCATATACCTGTTACCAACAACTATCTTTTGATTTTTCATCTTATAACATCATTGCATAAGTTTGGTTACATTTGGTGCATTAGACTTCATCTAATATTTAACTCTTTACCTGAACATAACCATCATTAAGTACTATGAGGAACTGCAACAACTATTGATACTGTAAGTGTGTTATATAATCCTTGAAATTATCGCCGCCATAGTAGGGTGGGGGCATTAACAATCATATTTATTCCATAGATCTTTCGGCTTAAAATAGTAAGCAGACACTAGAAGAATCTCCTAACCTAGAGTAAGAATTAATTTGTGCAAAGAGAACATATGAGAGGCAGTCACCTCGTCAAACCTTTTGCACAAATAATCCCAAATTGTCTGTTCACTAGATTGAAACAGAACTCCACTAAGCAAATCGCGACTTACGTTGTGCATGATCTACATTTTAACTATTGCATCACAACAATCTCATAGATGTTCTTAGTCGTTTCAAATATATCATTGTTAGGAGATCCATCTACAAATCCTAGTTTATTTCTTATGAGCAACAAGTGCTAGATAACTTCACGCTAGAGAGAGTAGTTCTCCATTCCAATCAACTGCATTCCTATGGACATCAATGTTGGAGCATAAGAAGCATGCAAATATAAAGGATGGTTGTGACAATAATAGTTAAAACTTGAGAACTAGTAGAATCAGAAGCATTAACTCCATTAATCGTTATGGATGCAAGTTATAGAAATTTAAATTTCTCCTCTTATATATAGACTAAAAAATCAAACAGAGTTTTTTTTTGTAGCACTTCGCCCCTCTTTTTATTTATTCTTTTATTTTTCCTGAAATCGAGTAAAAAAATAAAAAAAAATATTTGAGTTAGTTATAAATTATGAACTAAAGAACTAGCCCTAAAACAAAAAAATGAGAAATTTCTCTATTTTCAAAAATCAATGAAGAAAATTCCTAGATCCACTTGAACAAAAGCTCTGATACCATATAAAGATTCATTATACATAGAATTAGACATATGCAAGAAGAAGAAGAAGAAGAAGAAGAAAGAAGAATTCTATGCGATAATATGTAGAATTATTACAATTGTACATTAGTCATAAAACATGTATTTATACTACTTCTTCGGTCCCAATTTATGTAATATAGTTTAACAGGGCACAAAGTTTAAGAAATATGAAAAGACATCTGAAACTTATGGTCTAAAACAAGTCATAAATATTTATTTTGCTATAAATCTTCTCATTAAAGTTAAATTATTACTAAATATAGAAATGCATTATTCTTTTTAAGACCGATTAAAAAGAAAAATGTGTCACATAAACTGAGATAGAGGGAATAGTTGTTAAGCTAATCTTTTAACTACAAACTAAACATAATTAACTAGCCTCATTAACCAACTCTAATAGCTAACTGTACACAGTCCTACTAACTAGGGTCACTTGATCAACGGACCATTTTAAAAAAATCAATTAGTGAAATAGACAAGTCTTGAGAAATCAACAAAAAAAAAAAACTCAAAAATCTATCAACCCTTACATCAAAGTCTTAAAAAAATACAAAATAGTCCTTATCCCCAAAGTCTCAGAAGACTTACAGCCCAAGCCCAAAATCATGAAAAAGAGAAAATAGTCTCATCCCCGAAATCTTAAAAACTACATCACAAAATCAAAGTCTTGAAAAATATTAAACAGTTCCTATTACGACATTATTAAAGCCTAAATTAGAAATACAAATCAATTTCTTCCCTCCAAAAGCTCTCATTTTTCTCCCTTTCAAATTTCTTTTTTGGCAAAAAATTCAGACTTTTCATCGAAACCCACCCCCCTAATGATGAAAGGCTTTTCTAGTTCAGCTATAGTTATCCTTAGCTCTCAACCATTGTTATCCAATTTAACCATTGTTATTTCTAGTTAATTTCTCCATTGCTGTAAAATCTCAACCACTTCACCAATGATCATCGACTAACCCCCATGTTGATAATAGACTATGGATAAGTATATCATAAATCAGTATGTGCCAATTGTAATCATATATATTTTCTACTCAAATAAATCATTTATCAATAATCGATCACTTGATATATATATATAGGCTAGACTATTATTTGGTCAAAAAATAATTAATTAGAATAGATTAGATTATAATAAGGGACTTAACACTACTTAAATATGAAACTAATCTTTACTATATTATATAAGAGCCCCTATCGATTGGATACACGATCTAATGAGTTGAGAACAAGCATTGGTCCTCAAAGCACTATTATTTGGCTAAAGAAGCAATTAATTAATTAATTAAATTATAGTAAGCGACTTAACACTGTTTAAACATGAAAATAATTCTTAATTATATTATATGAGAGCCTTCGTCAATTAGACACATGATCTAATAAGTTTGAGAACAAATAATGATCATCAAAATACTATTATTTGGCAAGAAAAAAATAATTTAAATTATAATATGAGACTAGTCGTTTTTATTTGCTTAACTTTATTATAACTCATTTACTATATCATATGAGAGCTCCTATCAATTGGACATATGATCTAATGAGTTGAGAACAACTGATGATCCTCAAAGCACTATAATTTGGCTAAACAAGCAATATATTAATTAATTAAATTACAATAAGAGACTTAACATTGTTTCAATATGAAAATAATCCTTTATTATATTATATGAGTGCCCTCGTCAATTGACACATGCTCTAATAAGTTTGAGAATAGATAATGATCATCGAAGCACTTTTATTTGGCTTGAAAAATAATTAATTAAATTAAAATACGAGACTAGTCGTCTTATTTGTTTAACTTTATTATAGCTCATTAGACTTGTTTTGGTCTATAATTTGTCTGGTTTATTTTAAATTATTTGAGTTTATATTTTACAGAGCCATTTATTTTGTATGGTATTTTTAATAGAAAGTAAAGACAACTGAAAATAATAGCAACAACACTTCTTCATTTATATATAGCAAAACATTTTTGAAAAAAAAATTCATCTAAGAAAACTCAAAAACTTCCATTGCTTTCATAAATAAAAGTTTTAGAAACAATTACATAAAAATCCAGTCTATTAAGGGTTAGGAAGAGGGTGATCAGATCATTACGCTCTTCGCTGAGCCTTTTAAAAATTACACACAGACAATATGCAAATCCCGCGCAGATGTGCATTTCCATCTAGCATGTGTCCTCTCTATGCCTCATGAGAGACGCTCCATGTCATTTCTCAGGAGAAGTACGTCGGGTGAAAGAGCATTGACAATAGTGTTGGTATAGCCTGAATCCTTCTTGTCATTTTCTTTATCTATAAAACATCTAAAAATGATGAAATCTAAATCGAATAACTGTTACACCCGTAAGTCTTTGTTGGTTAACCGATGCGTGCATATGTATGTCAAGAGTTTGGAGTACGACGCATGCGGGAAAGAGCTTGGGGGATGAGCATACGAGCATGTTGTTAAGAGAGCAGGAGGACGGGGCCGGAGGCAGGGCGCCGCGCCGCGCAGCCATGTCTGCGCACGGGCCGGCGCGTCGCGCCCGTATGTTGGCGCGATGGGCGGCGTGCCGTGACCCTCTGCCCCCGGCCTCAAGTTATATATAAACTCTCTCAAGTCTTAATGAATCATTCTAATATTTCCCCAAGTCAGAAAAGCAGACGTGAGCGATTATTTCGTAAGCTTTTCACCGAATTACACCGTTAAACTCCGTTCAATTGCAAATTCATCTTGGATAACGAGTTAGGGCCTACGAGAAATGTATCTATGGAGTTATTTCTTGAAACATAGCTCAGATTGTCGGAGTCCCGCCGAGTAGAAGTTGTAGGAATCATCTCAAATTAAGTCCTAAGTATCTACAAGCGATAAGTAAGTATTTCTACCATCTAAATTCTTCGAAATTCTTATGTTTTGGGCCGAATTGGGCAAAGTTTGATTTGTAGTTAATGTCCTTAAAGGATATTGTTATTAGCCATTTCTTAGTATTGAAATAGCTTTACTCTCTCAGCGTAAGGGCCGTAATTTGGAGGAATTATCGGCTTTAGGTTGGAACTGTTTGGATGAACATAAATCGACAATTGAGGTATGTTAAGGCTAACCTCTTCGGCAAGTTATCCTCGTCGCGTAGTTGATACAACCTATGTCTTTGTAAGTAAGTTGCGAGCATATATATTATGATTAGCTGTTACAAGTAGATTCGAGATTATAGTATAGTACTCCTGTCGGGATTGACCCCACCTAGTATGGCCTTCCGTTAACCAACCTCAGGGTTGCTAACTGTATTATTGCCTACGGGGCTACAAATTTCTCAAAGGAGCTATGTGATGTCTGAAAGGACTACATTCAGGCCTATAAGACCGTATCGAAGTCCATTCACATATGGATTTTCTTTATGCCATAACGACATCACTGACCCTCTGTCGAGCCTTGTGGGCCCAAAGTGCAGTTACAGGATCCCAGAAAGCTCAGATACAGTTACATGAACCTAGAGGGGTCGGTTGGAGACCCAGAGGCTAGGTAGGTTGACCATAGTTACCTGTGGAACCATAATAACCTTGTTAGGGGTATATAGATTGAACTGTACTTGTCGGGGTTTATAGGGGCTCAAGCAAGTTACTCTGTACTGATTGTACCTTCCAGACTTATGGGGGCCAGGTTAGGTTCTTGTTTGTATATTTACTTGCTAGCTATACTTCAGATTGTGAGGTTATTCAGTTAAACTCTTATCCTTCTTATTGATTACGTTCAGTTCTTTTATCAGCTTCTATTCAACTTTTGTTATTGCCTTACATATTCGGTATATATTGTACTGACGCCCACATATAGGGCGCTGTATACTTTTCTGCAGGTGCGGACAGACGAGTTTCAGGACCTCCTTAGCAGTCATCCAGGGTTAGCGGATCAGTCAGCTCCTTTTCTTCGGAATTGTCAGTTAGGAAGGTTTGCTCATTTTGTTGTACAACTTTTGGGTAGGTCCGGGCCCTGTCCCGATCACTATCCACTCTTAGAGGCTTGCGGACTACAGTTCCTAATTAGTTGGTTGTTGTTGGCCGCGTGGGGCCTTTATATGTTATATTTTGTATGTTGGTCGTGTGGGACCTAGCTTAGCTATCAGTTAGCAGCCTTGTCGGCTGTAGGTTGTATATAACTGTTTGTCTTCCTTTTATTATGACTTAGACGACATGATGGTCTTGTCGGCCCGTATACGATCCTTTTATTATTGGGATTTGCTGGGTTAGCTGTCTTATACAGGTTGTATGTTGCGCCTAGTCGACCCGAGGCTGTGTTTACAACCGAGATGTAGCTATTTGTTTTCTTGATTTTGAGTTGCTGGCAGGCACCAGAGGTGCATACTGCCAGCTAGATTAGCTCCGGTTCCAATATGACACTAGGTGTCAGTCATGCCTCCTAAGGTGGAACGTGACAATAACAAGCGTAAGAGAAACGGGGGCAAAAATAGTGATCGTCTGGAGAGAGAAATAATATCGATGGGAGAGAGAAAAGAGAAGAGAAAAGGACTTTAAATGTATTTTAAGGAGAAGAGAAAATGGTTTAAGTATATTTTAATAAATTTAAAAATCATGCTCCAAATTTTTTAAAATTATAAAAAGAACCCCGAACTTCTTCTTTTGAATCTTAAAACGCAAAAATAAAAGGAAAAGAAAATTAATGTGTATTTTGCCACCCCTAGCTAGCTAACTTAAATTGTCAGGACAGTAATTAATGCAATAGTGCATTAGTGCACAGTGGTACAATTTTTCAATTCCTCGACAAAATGATCTAACACGAGTCACAACCTATGATATTAATATCTTTGTTTTAATTTTACTCTTATTTAAATAGAAATAATTTTATATAATTAAAAAATATTTAAAAATTATATTTTTAAATATATTTATTAAGGATAAATGAATAAAAAAATATTTTTCTTTCTAGAGTAATTTTTTTAAGAGGTATATTCAAATTAAAAACATGATTTATTTTAAAATAGAGAAAGTATCAAAGTAGGTAAAATATGTAACTATTCTCAACCCTATGCATTTTCAATTAACACGTTCCACCTTGCATGAAACCAAACTTCAATATTGAATTACAAATAGCAACGTGAAAGATCGACTTGAACCTTAAATAAAAGACCTTCTATCCGTGTCTGTCCTTTTATTGACATTTTTGCAGCCATTTTTGTCGAACACAGTGGATATTACTAACAAGTTTTTGGAATCAGAGTGATATTTAATTAGTGGTCTTTAAGTTTTACTTTTACTGCTTATTTAATAAAAATTTATAGATCAAAGTCTCCTTAAGTATGATTTAATTTAGCAAAGACAAAATTTTTTAGAGAATGTTTGCCCTAAGACATCAATATAGTACTCCCTCTGTTTCAAATAAGTGGTGTTTTGACCTTTTGATTTTGTTTTAAAATAAGTGGTGACCTTTTAATCAAGAAGACATTAATGACGTTTTCCAATTTTACACTTATTTAGGTGGAGAGAGTTTTACATAATCAAGAAAATATTATTGAGTTACATCTTTTTCAAGATATTTATTAGGGTTAAGTGGGTAAAATTACATTTTTCTAGGAATGAAGAGTTTTCTTAATGAATGTGCTCAAGCTGAAATCACCAATTATTTTGAAATGGAGGAAGTAGTATTTAATTCACAAGACACAACTTTTAAAAAATTGTATCTTATAATTAAGTTTAATAGGCATAATTTATATCTTGAGGCATAACTTTGATATAATGATAAGACAACTTTTTAGAGAGTATTTATCTCGAGGAATAAGGTTAATAATATTTAAATCGGAAGTGAAAATCTTCTTAAATTATTTATGTAAAATGAGCAGTTTCTTATACTTCTGATCATTCTTGATGATCAGGGGAAAGATGAAGCATTTGACTTAATTGCGAACATGAAATCACACGGAAGGAATGGTAATTGCACAGTTCCCAATGTTGCTATCATATTTGATAGAAACATTTAATTTTATACTACTTTTAAAAATTATTTAGTTTTTATTTTTATTTTTAAATAAAAAGCTTTATTTTTAAATATAAAAAATCTTTTAAAAAAATATTTTTTTCTATTTAATTCGTACGAGGTTATAAGAGATCATTTACATATATTTGACCATAATTCGAATGCACTGAAACTTTACTGCACTCTGGAGAAACCTACTTAAAGGGCAAAAAGAAAAGAATTTTTTTTATAGTTTATTCACACAAATACTTCTATTTTGGGTGATTTTTAATTTTTATCTTTTAAATTTATGATTTTTAATTTTTATCCTTTAATATCTAAATTTTTAAGTAATAAAAATACTCCTAATATTGAAAAAGAAAATTACAATTCAAAAAAAAAAATTTGCAAGAGACAATTTATGTCTTAAAAGATAAAAAAAATCGAAAGACAAAAAAAGAATTCCAAGACATAAGTTATGTCCAAAGACATAAATTCAATTTTAGAATATTATACCTTAAAAAGTTCATACTATTAAACTTATGCGTCAAGATACGCGTTGTGCCTTACCAGATATGAGTTCAATTTTAGAACGTTATGCCTTAAGAAGTTCTTACTAATGACCGAAGATACAAGTTATGTATTAATGCATATGTTCAATATTAGAAATGTTATGACTTAATAATTTCTTATGCCTCAAGATACGAGTTATATCTTTCGAGGCATTAGTTCAATTTTAGAACGTTATGCATTAAAGAGTTCATAATACTAAACTTATGCTCTATCCAACTCCCAAGGCATAATTTTTTAAAAGTTTTACATTGTAAATTAGAAACTACTGAACTTATGTTCCAGGACAAACATCTCTAAAAAATTTTGCATGTTCATAACACTAAACGTATGTCCAAAGGCAAAATTTTCTAAAAGTTTTGATGTTGCAATTAGATACTACTGAATTTATATACAGGGTAAACATTTTTAGAAAAATTTTACTTTGTGAAATTAGGTCATAATTAAGAATACTTTAATTCATAATTTTTTATTAAATATGCAATAGAAACAAAAATTAAAAACCACTAATTTAAAAAATTAAAACTAAAAACCATCTAAAATAAAAATAATCCCTGCAAAAACTTGAAAAAACTAAGCGTGACTAGATAACAATAGCTTTAATGAGAAATCCTGAGAGAGACTTCATAAAAAAAAAAAAAAAAGAAAGGAAAAGGCCAAATACATACATAACCCTTCATAAATATTTTTACTTTTTATTTTGGCACTTCATCTCAATCTTGTTTTATTTTAACCCTTCAATTCTATTTTTCGTGTTTCATTTAAACATAAAAAATATTATTCAGTGCAAACTATTCAACGCGTATTGATAAATATTTTTTTAAAAATATGAAATATTTAATTAAACAATTCCACGTATTTTTTTACATTGTCCAGGTCATCTGCGTTTAACCTAAATATCCCGCTTTCTAATTTTTTAACTCGCTCCAATATGAATAAAAAAAACTCATTTTTAATATGGGCAAAAAAAAAAACCTTTGATTTATTGCTAATAACACTGCCAGAAAATACTAAAATTCAACGTACTTCGTTGTGTTGTCAATGATTTTTTAGAAAAGAAAATTTGATGTACTTTAAGAAAATCGACGTACTTTTGTCGGTTGTTTTTCTTGCAAAAATGCACGAAAATTATAAAAAAAAACATTTTTTTAAAATGTCCATTTTTTTTTCGAAAATTAATGGATGTCTCTTGATTTTTAAGTTGAAGAGTATAAATAAAAATAATAAAAATATAAAAATTAGTATTTTATATTTAAGCAACATACGAAAAATAGAGTTAAAAAATTAAAATGAAATAATATTAAAATAAAGTATCAAAATAAAAAATAGAAGCAAATTTAAAAAATTATGTATGGATTTGGCCAAAGAAAAAAGAAGACTCGACCACATTACACGAAACTCTTTTTTCGTTTTTCCTTTGTTTTATTTGATTTTTATACATCTTTTGTAGTCCTTTGTGATATTTAGGTAGAGTTGAGTAATCTTTTTGGTCATAAAAAATAATTTAGAGTTTCTAATTTCAATAAAACAAAGTTGAGTGAAGGAAACAAATGCCTTACCAGCTAGGCAAATTTAGGCCTGTTTGATTTAACGTATAATTTATAAATTTAAAATTCATAAGTTAAAATTTTTAATTTAAAAGATATTTTTAAATATTATAAAAATATTTTAAAATTATTTTAATTTAAAAACATTTAAAATAACTATATACAAACAAATACATCCATTTAGCGTTTGGCATAAGTAATACTAATGGCATAATAATACAAAACTATAACACATGTTTACCACGTGCTAGCTGTCCAATCAAACCATCTACTAGTATCTAATCTCTTTTTTCTCCCTTCTCCTCATCGTCCTCGTCTTCTTCTTCTTCCACTGCCGGGTCCCCAACACACTGTCCTTTTTCTCTCTTCTGCATATTCCTTCCGATACACGCCTGTATCGATATCTTTTCACCTACTACTCACTCTTCTCTTTCCTTTCTACTATTCCCATAGATCCACTCAAAATTCAAACCCTAACCCCCCCACCCCCCACCCCGGAACGACGACGCCGTTCAGTTCAACGCCGGCCACCAGAATTTCATCCTTGATCCGGTGTTTGGATCCGAAAATTCAAGCTGGAGCAGTTGAAGACCATTGGTAGGGAGCTCGCAATGGGCTCCCAAGGAGGATTTGGACAGTCCAAAGAGTTTCTTGACCTAATTAAATCCATTGGAGAAGCCCGATCTAAAGCTGAAGAAGATCGAATCGTGATTAACGAGATCGAAATCCTCAAGAAGCGAATCATCGAGCCTGATATACCCAAAAGGAAGATGAAAGAGTACATAATGCGACTAGTGTATGTTGAAATGTTAGGCCACGATGCATCATTTGGATATATACATGCTGTGAAAATGACACATGATGATAATTTGCATCTTAAACGTACTGGGTATCTAGCTGTGACGCTTTTTTTGAATGAGGATCATGATTTGATTATCTTGATTGTGAATACAATTCAGAAGGACTTGAAATCGGATAACTATTTGGTAGTTTGTGCAGCATTGAATGCTGTTTGTAAGTTGATTAACGAGGAGACTATTCCAGCAGTGTTGCCTCAGGTGGTGGATTTGTTGGGGCATTCAAAAGAAGCTGTTAGGAAAAAGGCTGTTATGGCACTTCACCGATTTTACCAGAAATCACCCTCTTCTGTTAGCCATCTTGTCTCCAATTTCAGAAAGGTGCATTCTTTGCATATGTTTTCTGTTTTATGTTAATAGTTGAATTGGTTGTCTAGAATACATTGTCACTTTTTGTTTGCCCTTGGATCTTTTATGGCGAGGAAGTGGGATCAATGTAATATTGAAGTAACTAGATGCAATCCAGCATAAGTTATACATAAATTCATGTACTATTATTTTAAGCGAGATGTAATGTTTTATAAGCATACATGTCTTAGCAATAGTTGAATAAGAGTATTTAGAGAAAAAAGACAACTGTAAAGTTATTAATTTAGCATGGACTTTTCCCCGCTCTAAAGTTATCCTACTGGAAAAAATTTATGAAAAATTTCTAGTGTTTGAGTTCAAGATTGGGACTTAGGAGGATGCAATAGGATATGATCCGGGATAGTATAGATTTTCTTTCTACTAACACTTTCATGTTCTTTTGATAACGGTGATGCCCGGGCCAACTTGCGTACACCTCGATTATTATTACAAGTACTGATTATTATTACAAGTACCGGGTAACTGTGCCCATCAAGGCTTAGGCAGATAGGCAGAAAACATTTACTTTTCTAACACTTTTTTGCTAAGCCGCACAGTGGAGAGAAAATAGGATCTATTGATATTTTTGAAATTTTATTTCTAGTAATTTTATGAAGGTCTAGAGGATATTAATGACGTCAGTATGGTGTTGTATCAAAAAACGAGAGGGTTGAGGTGATGGGTAAATTATGAGAAGAATGTGGAATTTGCCAGTGATAAGGATATAACTGATGTCATGATAGATAATGAACTGAAGCATGTGCACATTGAAAGGCATGCAGATAATAGTTTGATGCATTTGAAGAGAAAATAGATCCTTTTTATGGCTGTAACTAATCCTATTTGTTTTTTGACATTTATTTTGGTTTGCAGAGGCTATGTGACAATGATCCTGGTGTTATGGGTTCTACGCTATGTCCTCTTTATGATCTTATCTCAGAAGATGTTAATTCTTATAAGGATTTGGTGGTCAGCTTTGTAAGCATTCTAAAACAAGTAGCGGAACGGAGACTTCCCAAGAGTTATGATTATCATCAGATGCCTGCTCCATTCATTCAGGTATGTCAATCAAAGTTCCAGTTGATTTCTTGCATGATACGTACTTGAATTTTCTTTGTAACAGTCTGAAAGCTGGAAAGATTGTATTTTTATGTGTCTTGTCTTGATGTGAAGTTTCTCTCAAATTCTGGAGTGGCCATTCAAGTCCTCGCTACCATCTTACTTTCTGAGGGCTGGACCTCTGATTTGGCTGAGCCGCTGAGGTTCAAATCCTTTCATCCCAATAACAAACAACTAACAATAACTACATCTCAGTTCCATACAAGTTGGTTTGACTATATGAATCCTCACTTTCATTCAAGCTCATTTTATATCATCGTCATACTAAATAAAATAAAAGTGAAAACTTAAGTTAAATATAAAATCTATCTAGTAGCTGTCAACTTATCACCTATATGGATCTTTTTCTTCCATTCTGCGCTACCTATACTGCATTGATACCAAGCATTTGTAGGTATTTCAAGACAACTTCTTTTTATGTGATTGTAGGTCTACCTCGTCTCTTTTTAACATCTTCACTTACCATAATTTCCCACCTAGATCAGTGCATCTATAGGCTGATGCAAAATATTTTCAAACCATCTCAAGCGACCTTCTTGCATTTTATCCTCAATGCGCACTACTTGTACCTTCTGGAGGAAGTGGTCTTCTTTAATCTTTATCTAATCTAGTATTACCACACATTTATCTTAGCATCCGCATCTATCTTATCAAAAGCATCGTCATCTCTGCAACACTTATTTTGTGGATATATTTGGACTTTAGCAACCCAACATTCACTTTCATATAACATTGCCGGTCTTATAGTTGTTTTATAGAACTTACATTTCACTTTGGTAAACATCCTTCTATTAAATAACACCTCAGTGGCACTTCTCCATTCAATCATCTGGCTTCAATTTTCTGTGTAACATCTTCATCTATCATTCTATTTGTCTTGAAACAATGAACTTATATATCTCAAATGTTTGCATTTTGGCGCTGCAATTCCGTCTAGTCTTACCTCAACTTCTCTCTTCTCATGCTGAGTGATCATGCAATGCATGAATGCTTCCATCCCAAAACATATAATCTCTATAGAACACATAGATTAACAGTGTCACTGAGATAAAATCAATAGATCATTAGAGAGTAGTAGTGGTGGGGTAATTAGCCTAGAGGAATTAAGAGGTTAATAAATTGATTGTTTAATTGCATTTGAGGTATTGTTTTATTTTTTTGAAAACTGGTAATGTTGTATTCCTCAGCATGTACTTCCAAAAAATTTCAGGACCAGAGAAAAGAAAAACAGAGTATTTATAGGGAGCCTAATAGATCAACTACCTGTACTACATCCTCTAGACTATTTTCTTTACCCCAAAAAATAAAAGGACACAACACCATTCCACTTCTTTTTCTCAATGGAATTAAACTTATCCTCAAAACGTCTACCATTTCTTTCTATCCATACTATCCACCAAATACAGTCTGGGACTAATCTTCACCACTTCTTCTGACTTCTGCGTCCCCCTCTTCTAATCCAGAAACTCAAAAGATCAGCTGAATGTTCTGGCATTGTCCATCCGATTCCTATGAGGTTCATGAACAAAGACCAAATCTGTGAAGTTACTTTATAATGTAGAAAAAGGTGATTGTTGGTCTCTTCTGCCTCATTGCATAGAAAACATCTTGACACAATTTGGAACCCCTTCTTTTTCTAAGTTTCCAAGTGAGACAAGTCTTCCTAGCCACCAACCAAGAGAAGTATTTAACGTTAGAAGGTGTTATGCTTTTCCGGATCTGCTTCCAAGGCCCTGCTTCATCCTGGTTGCTCCCTCATTTTTTCTTTATAAATTCTGTTCACTGAGAAGATCCCATCGGTTGCATGTTTCCATTTGATTATGTTAGGAGTTGTTGGATCTGTGCCTTTGAAACTTGCTGATTTCTTGCAAGAGTTGTGCGAACCTGTTCACTTCCCAATCTTCAGATGCCTTATGAAGGTGATCTCCCATCCTTGAGTGGACCAATTTTCTGCCATTGTAGCTTCAAGTTGACTGCAGAAAGAAAATAAATCTGGATAGGAAGTCATCAGTGTTGACTGGCCAATCCAGCGATCTTTCCAAAAAGATAACCATAAGGCGGGTGAGTTTTAGAAAAGTAAACCGGGGGAGGTCTCGTGGGAGGTCTCTAAAATTATCCCAAGTATACACAGGAATGTATAAATAACTTCTAGTATTTAAATGGGAGAGATAGATATAAGGATTCCAATTTGCTTTGTATCTCCAAAAAAAATATATCATGCTTCAGGTACGACATGCAAGTAAAAACTGGAACAAACAATTAGAGATTTTTCAAAATTGTTATGGAACTTAAACATAAAAAGAAAATCACAATTGCACTGAAAGTACGGTGTTTCTTTTACGGTAGGATCCAGAAGTCTAGTATTTCTTTAAATTTTGCAAATATATTATGGTTTATATGTTACTGCAAGTATTTGCCTTCAACTTGTGATGGGTTCTTATACAGTGAGCCCTTAGAAAAAAAAAGAAACTTCGTATGTTTTCAAATATTTAATAGCATCGGAAGTTGTGCATATTATTCATGCTCTTAACTTCTAATTTTTTCTACAATAAAAAAACCTAGAGTTTGATAAAATTTAATATTATAATTTGACTCATTTTTAAATCCAAATATGGGAATAAAAAATATTTACTTATTTTCCTATATTTTAAAGAGATTGCCAATTTGTACACACAATATGTAGCATAAAGAGTCTTCTGGGGGAGTTTGCGGTATAAAACTTAACATCTTATAAATAAGGCTGGGAAGGTCAGTTTTGGAATACTGTACCATCTTTTCATTTGAACCAACTATTGTTACAAAATAGTCACATTGAGGGAGGCGAGTGTAATGTTTCTAAACCACAAGGGAACTTATTGTATAAAGGTAAACCTGGAGGGAGGTCTTAGAAATTATCCTAAAGTTTATTATCCCTAAATTTGTTGTCCCCCATGGATTGCACCGGGCATGTTGTTGTGTTGTATTTCAATTTTGATGAGTTATCTAAGATCAGTTGCTATAGTTTGTCCCTTGTGAATCTTAATTTCTTTGACTTTATTATGTGTGATCTTCTTTTCTTGGCTTTCCAGTTTGCTATTGCCTTTGGAACTAGTTCACCTTTCTACAAGCTTCTACTACATTGTAAAGATATCTTTATAATTGAATGAGACAAAATCTCGACATATTAAAGCTGTTTTCGAATTATTCTTTGTATGTCTCTGAAATAGTGAAATAATGTTTTAACATGGTATTTGAGAAAAAAATTATTCTCTTATATCAAATTTTTGAGATTACCAAATC
Source organism: Datura wrightii (assembly GCA_035772735.1). Lineage (NCBI taxonomy): Eukaryota > Viridiplantae > Streptophyta > Magnoliopsida > Solanales > Solanaceae > Datura > Datura wrightii. Next base: position 13,483,221 of record JASDFA010000006.1, on the reverse strand, counting down.
TAAGAATATAGCTGAAGCCAATTTTACCCAAAAAAATAAAAAGAACATAGCTGACACCGTCTAATTTTATACTTTTTTTTGGATAAAAGTAAAGTTCCATCTGATTATGTACTTGAGGCATAGTAATTATTCAATTGACCCAGCTGTATGAATAGTTTGTTTTTATGAATGTTTCCAGTAAAGACGGGTTTGCACAGTTTAAGATTTTCTAGCCTTGTAGAGTTTCTATTTTTTGGCAAATAGAAATCGCTCCCATATAAAGGTGATGAAGGACTAACCACTTTTGCCAATTAACAAGTAAACCTATGTCCATTTGCTGGCACTACATGAACTTTAGGGGCAAAATAAGGGAAAATGCATAAAAAACCCCTCAAACTTGTCCACTAAACTTACTTAACACTTTAACTTTATGGGTGTTTGTTTACCCCTTATTCTCATTCATAAAGTATTTATTTACCTCCTAAAAGATGACGTGACAAAATAAATATTTGCACCTCCCTAAAAGCGTGTGAAGGATGAAAAAGTATATTAATATTGATTAAAATGATACACATGTCAATTTTTAATTGGATGTTATCCTATTAATTATAATTAATTCATTTTTGTGGGCCTCTCTTTTTTTTTAAATTTCTTTATTCTTTTTATTTTCTTTTTCATACCCATTTCCATCATTAGAATATTCCCAATGGCTGCTTTTCCACCATGTCCAACCAACAAAAGTTTTTTCAACCCAACATCCAGCACAAAATTTGTAAAATTTTTGTGATCAAGACATTAAAAACTAAAATAAAGGATGATATTCAAAAATTGAAAGAATTTTTTATAGACAGATCGAAATATTTCTTGCCATGGTGGGTTAAAGCTTTTTGATTCAAACATGGATTTAGAGTAAGCTACCAAATCCATTAATAATACACAATCTTTCTCTCCCTCTCTCTATATTGAAAGTGGCCAAAGAAAAATTAAATGTTTAAAGTATGAGGAATTCCAATAATGAAAAAAGAAAGGTTTGAATTTTTAAAATTATTGGTTGTATGAGGTGGGGGAATGGTTAGTTGGGTGGGTGTGAGCGGGTGGAGGTGAGGAAGAAAATGGAGGATGAGGAATTCAAAGGATGGAAAAAAGAGGATCTTGAATTTTGTAGTTGAAGTTACCGGTTCTAGGAGGTGCGAGAGTTGTTAGTGGGGTGGGGGTGGGGGTGGGCGGGTGGAGGTGAGGAAGAAGATGGAAGATGAAGAATTTTAAGAATGGAAAAAATAATCAGTTGTAGGAGGTGGGGGTGGTTAGTGGGGTGAGGGCGGGCGGGCGGTGGGTGTGAGGAAGAAGATAGAAAAGAGAAATTTGTGATTAAAAATATTTTTTTAAATTTTTTTACTTATGTGGAGGATGACATGGCGGGTGTCTTTTAAATTTTTTTAAAAAAAACTTATGTGGAGGATGACATGGCGGATGACATGGGTGAGTGGACGTCACACTGTAATTTATGACTGGGTTTAGGTTGATAGGGAGGCAATAGTTTCACTTGAAATTAGAATAGGGGGATAAAAGATGTTCGTAAAGTTGAAATACTAAACTAAGTTTAGTGGAAAAGTTTGAGGGGGATTCTATGCATTTTCCCTCAAAATAACGTATAAACAAAGTTATGTCATTATAAGATGCAATTGCACTATGTATTTTTGGGTGGAAATAGAAATGTTGACATTGACAAAATGGAAAAGGGAGGTTTTTGAGTTATTGAGAAAGATAAACTAGGAGGTTAGGACCCTCTAACTTAGCTTTCACAACTTCTTTCCCCTCTGGAACTAGAAGGAATCAATCACCTTTTCTTTCCTTTACCTTTTTTGTGTCAAACCTAATGTTAGTTTCTTCATTTGTGCATGGATTGGGAGGAAAAAGAATGCTGCTGACTTCCTTAATCAAATGTAATACTAGTCTAATACAAATAACAATAGGGAGGAAAAGTAAAAGGCAGCGATATTCACTTGAAAAGTTGTCAACTTGTTGACTTAATACAGCATCTAACTTGTATTGAAAGACCAGTAGCTTACTGAGTAAAGTAGTGCAAGCACCTGATGGGTAATGTAACCATCAGATTTGATCAGTGTTTATCCATTAATCTTCTTAATTATCTGTTTTTTTAGAGATTTTTTGAACTGTTCCATTGTCTATTTCTGTTCTAATTTTTGACAAGAAATCGGTCCCTACTCGCAAGCTCATTTTTTTCATTTGCATGCAGATCAAATTATTGAAAATTCTGGCATTACTTGGAAACGGTGACAAAAAAGCCAGTGAACAAATGTATACAATTGTTGGTGATATTATGAGAAAGACTGATTCATCAAGTAATATAGGAAATGCTATTCTCTATGAGTGCATATGCTGTGTTTCGTCAATACATCCTAACCCCAAGGTATTAGAATCTGCGGCAGAAGTAGTTGCCAAATTTTTGAAGGTTCGTCTTCTTTATCCTGCTGGTACCTTTTTGTTGCTGTGGGGTTGCCTCTTTGTAGAAGCTAATTTTGTTCAGAATTACCTGGTGCACAGAATGATAGCCATAATCTAAAGTACTTGGGGATTGATGCGCTTGGTAGATTAATAAAGATAAGCGCAGAAATTGCTGAGCAGCACCAACTGGCCGTAATTGATTGTTTAGAGGTGAGAAATGTTATTTTTCAGGTCTGTTCTAAACAAAGGATATTTCAATTTATGGAGCCACGAAAATGTTGGCTTGTCTTTTTTTTTTAAAAAAAATTGAAATTAGTCCTTCCTGTTTATGGCTGCAATATATTGCTAGAATGTTCAGGTATTCTATTTCAGCAATGCAGCACCTTTATTTGTGATTGCATTTTTCCTTTTAAACTATCTCTGTTTATTATGCTAGATTTATCATGGATTGCAATACCAGGAGAATTAATATAGTTTGAGTGAACTATGTGACCCCAGTCTTTTGAACTGTATCATGTCAAACATAATAAAGTTATAGCAATTCGGTGCTTTTTAATCAACGAATGCTGGTAAGAGCAATAATCAGTCTCTTTCGCTTCATTTTTTTCTTGTTCGACATATCCGTTAATTCAAAGAAGACCAAGGTGATATCGCCAAAAGAAGCAAGAGACCTACATTACGGTGTCTAAATAGAATGGAGCCTCTTGGCACCCCCTGATTGCTTCATATCACCTTAAATTGACGTAAAAGCTGGAGAACCTTTGATCATCTTTATAGAGTACTCAGTTGCGTTTGGGTACTAGTATGGGCTTACTTCCCAAGGTGAATGCAAAAGTTGAAGACATGAAACCATGTAGACTTTGCTTCTTTCCTTTTTTTTCTGATTGGTACGTTGCTTCTTCCTTCTTATGCAGTAGAAACAAAATCTTTTTAAGGTCTAAAATTTGGACCTTCTTTGTAACACCCCTAGAAGACTCTCCGCCCACACTTTATTAGAACCTTTTTTTTTGGTGAAATAGAACATTTTCTTTAGCAAGCCTTGGCACGTTTAAATGAACTTCAAAAATAATTTTCTTTTTTTCTCGTTGCAAAGCCAGAATAAGAAACTCTCAGCGACAACTGGTGGAACTTTGGGTTTTGAATAAGATAATTATTCAACTTAGTGATCACAACAAGGGTATATTGCACGTCTTTAAAGTCCATATTTTGAGAGAACATGTAACCAAGGGTTATAAGCTTTTCTTTTAGCCAACTTAGTGATCACAACAAGGGTATATTGCACGTCTTTAAAGTCCATATTTTGAGACAACATGTAACCAAGGGTTATAAGCTTTTCTTTTGGCCAACTTCTAAGTAGCTTTTGTCCTCCACAATTCTGGTTATTTCTATATTTTATGGCTAGCTAGCTACCTAGTTTTTTGTATGGTATATCTGTGTATAACTTTATTCATTATGGAAATTGGCTCCATTTATTCATTTCTCAAGAAGGAAAAATTTCCTCCCTTTTATTGTACAGAGGTAGCTATTAATTAATACAGTTTGGAAGATGCAGATGTTTTATTTGGTTGTTTCTGTTTATGATGCCGACCATTTTAATACAGGACCCAGATGACACACTGAAGCGGAAGACTTTTGAGCTGCTGTATAAGATGACAAAGCCTTCGAATGTAGAAGTTATTGTTGACCGCATGATTGATTACATGATGAGTATAAATGATAACCATTATAAAACTGAGATAGCATCCAGATGTGTTGAACTTGCGGAGCAGTTTGCACCAAGCAACCAATGGTTTATCCAGGTCAATTTAGTTTTGCAAATTAGTTTTCCTTAGCATTTACTGTATTGTTATACCAACTACCATGTTTTTGACATGCTTACAGACCATGAATAAAGTGTTTGAGCACGCAGGAGATCTAGTGAATTTAAAGGTTGCCCACAACTTGATGCGGCTGATTGCCGAGGGATTTGGAGAAGAAGATGATACTGCAGATAGCCAGCTGAGATCATCAGCTGTATGTCTTTTCAACCTTTTTGGTTCTTCTTCTGTTTTTTTTTTTGGATAAAGTAATGTGTTTAATTAACAAAAAGCATCAAGAAGATGCAACTTACAAAAGAAAAATTTGCTAGAAACTACAAGTAAAGTAAAGTTGCAAGACCATGTACAAAGTGCTAGGCTAAATCTATGCAGCTTACAAACTGCAAAAAATGGTCAGTGCTAATTACAGGTGTCAACTTAATCCAGCTAAACAGACTAAGGTAACACTTTGATTTGAGGGAAGAGTTTGGAGTTGAAATACCATCAGAACATCTACTGTTCCTTTTCATTCCATAAACACCAAAACCTACTCCGGAAATCATTACCCAGATCTTCTTGATGGCTTTGTCAACTCTGCCGTGGCTCCAGCTCGAGTAAGTTTCCCTCACATGCACAGGCATCACCCAATTCAGCCCAAGGAGGCCAAAGAACATGTTCCAAAGATCGGTGGCTGCTGGGCAATGCAAAAACAAATGATTAATATTTTCTGAGCTTTCCTTACACATATAACATCTGTTAACCAATTGAAAGCCTATTCTATTAAGTTTATCTAGTGTTAGCAAAGCTCCCTTCAAAATAGACCAGTTGAAGCAGATAACCTTGGTTGGGAGCTTGGTCTTCCAGATCAACTTCCATGACCAGATATCAGAATCTTGATTCTGCATTCTAATCTGCTTGTAACACTCTTTAACTGTGAAAATGTTTTTTTACCATCTCAGAGTGTCTGGTAGATTCTCCACAGTAGTGTATTCCTCAATCTTGTACAGCTCTTCTGAGGTGAATTGCCCAATTGTTGCCTCTTCTGTTGTCAGTAATGGAGGAATCTTTGGCATGAGCAGTCTGGAAAATTGTGGGGAACTCCACCAGTGATGAATTGTTCAATCGTTGGTCTTTCCAAAATATAATATGTGCACTATTACCAGCTTTAAAGTTAAACTTCTGAGAGAATTCATGTCCCAGTTTGCTGATGTATTTCCATGGTCCTCCCGGCAGGGTGCATTAGCAATTTTGGAGCACCAGTTATCCAACACCTCATGTTTGGCCTTGATGACCTCTTTCCAGAGCGTTGAGTCAGTAGTAGCATACCTCCACAACCATTTCATTAACAGACACTTGTTATGCATGCTCAAATCTCTGATGCCCAGACAGATATTGCATCTGCCAAGAGGCAAGCCTCTTCTCTGACTCCATTCCACATCTCACAGTTGTTGAATTTAGTCCCCAGTGGAAGACCTAAATAGGTTGTAGGGAGAGAGCCAATGGAGCATCCCAAATACCAGATAGCTCTTCTAAGTTAGGCACATTGTTACTGGAGAAATGATACTTGTCAGCTTGTTGACGTGTAGCCCTGATAGAGCCTGGAAAAGTAGCAGGGTCAGGTTCAAATAGTACACCTGTGATTTGTCTGCCTCACAGAATATTAGGGCATCATCAGCATACAACAGGTGGGAGTCCAAGTGTGAGAAATTTACTGGAGTCCCATTATCAGAACCCTGGATTCCAGTCCATTTTCCTAGTTTTTTCAAAGATATTACTGGGACCTTCCATGACTAGAATAAATAGGAATGGTGAAAGTGGATCACCCTGTCTGATCGCTTTCTGTGGGGGAGAAGAATCCCACAGGTCCTCTGTTAACAATTTCTGAGTATTTCACTGTTGTGATACAGAACTTGGTCCATTTTATCTATCTATACCCAAACCTCATCTTCTATAGAATAGATAATAAATAACTCCAATTGAGCTGATCAAAAGCCTTCTCTATATTCAGTTTGCACATGATACCAGAATTACCACTTTTTTTTACCTCCAATCTTGGAAATCATTGGCAATTAATGTTTCATCCGTGATGTGCGTATGCTTAATGAAGGCATCATAATGATTAGAGATTAGTTTCCCCTTAGGTTTCATTAAAAAAATTGAGAATCCACTCATGGGACAAGAAACCCTTACCGCATCAGGCACTAATAAATTTTTAACGTCTAATTAGATCGGGAATAAAATAGAAGTTACTAACTTGAAATCCAATTCTAAAAGTAAAAGATTAAAATCAAGAGAATAAAGTTATGGTAAAGCAAAGTCATAGTAAAATACAACGATTTTTCTAAAGTATATTTCAAATCGAAGTAATCATTTAAGTATCTTGTATAATACTCTTGCCTGCTAGTAGCTTCGCTAAGATCTTATACACGCTACCAATCAGACTTGTAGGTCTAAAGTCTCTAAGTTCAACAACCCCTTTTCTTTTGGGAATTAGAGCAATGAAAGAGGCATTGCAAGATTTGACCATATAACATTGTGGTGAAAAATGATTGATGGTTCTCATTACCTCTAGCTTCATAAAGTCCCATGACTTTTGATAGGTAGCCATAGTAAATCCATCCGGGCAAGGTGGTTTTTTGGGTGCACATGACTGAATCACAACATGTACCTCATATTCCTCAAAAACTTTCTCTAGTAGCTCACTCTCTTCTCTTGATATTCCGGCAACATCATCAAAGCTAGTATTGGGTCTCCATGCCTTATTTCAGTGTAAAGTTCTGATAAGAATCCAGAATCTCTTCCTTGATCACCTCCTTATCCTCTGTTAGACCAGTGTTAAGTCTGACTTTGTCAATGTTGTTATTCCTTCTGTGTAAGCTAGCAATTGTTTGGAAATATCTTGTGTTCCTGTCCTATTCTTTCAGCCATAAAATCTTGATTTTTGCCTCCAAGATATTTCTTCAGCTTTGGCCAGCTCCATAAGTTTTACTTCCAAGCTGACAACCTTCTGCTTCTCAGGTTGGATAGGGGTCTGTTTTCAGCAGCCTGATCTAGTGTGGAAAGCTCCTCCAAGGCCTTGTTTCTCCTTGAATCCAACTTCCAAAGACTTCAGCATTCCAGTTGCTAATTTCCTTGGGATTCCTCAGTTTTTGAACCAGAACAAAATTTGGCTTGCCATTGATCACAGAGTTCTGTCACCAATTCTTTATCATGTATAGGAAACCTTCATGCTTCAGCCACATATTTTCAAATTTAAAGTAAGAAGGATTTATGGCCCATTCGCCACTCTCTAAAAGGATAGGCTTGTGATCAGAGAGTGTTCTAGGGAGGGCCGTTTGCTGCTATAAGCTTTCATTCCATTCAGTTGAAATGAGAAATCTGTCAATCCTGAAAGTTTGAGAGTTGTCTTCTTCCCTTGTCCAGGTGGAAAGAGCACCTTGATGAGGTAGGTCTATGAGCTGCAGGTCCATTATCGTATCAGAAAAATTCCCTCATAGCTATGGATCCATTTGTGCAGTTGGTCCTGTCATTTTTCAAATCTACAGACATTGAGGTCTCCTCCAATCACCCATTGACCATTCCACACGCTGCTGACTGACCCCAATCCCTGCCAGAACTTAGTTTTAAAAGGCTAAGAGCCTGTTTCTCTCAGATGGAAACTTTTAAAAGGCTCAGAGCTGGGCAGTGTTATAAAAGGCGATCGCCTTTCGCCTTTGGCGACATGGCGAGGCGAGGCGAGGCGAGCTACTGTCGCCATATTCCATCGGTTACTTTGTTAAATTTTGTTTTCCATTCTGGTAGCCTGAGAATAAGATAATGGTTGTTTTGTTATGTTGATTTATGAGCAACTTAATTGTGTGATTACTTCCTTGTTTTTCCGTCATGGCAAATGAAAATGTGAAATATTCTTGTTGCTGGTTCTGAATAAGCTTATGTTTTCTCTTTGCTTTGCTCGTGTTGTAAATAATTGCGCAGCAGATATTGTTGTCGTATATCCTGTTTTTGCACCTTTAACAGGCAGATACTGTTTTTGTATATCCTCTGCCTTTTTTTGCACCTCTAATAGATAACTCTTTTGACTGAATGCAGGTGGATTCATATTTGCGCATCATGGGAGAGCCAAAACTTCCCTCTGCATTTCTCCAGGTTTCCAAAACCAGTCCCCTGTCTCTCTCTCTCTCTCTCTCTTCTAACCAACCCCCCCCCTCCTTTCAAAAAAAAAATCTTTCTCTTCCTACTTACAATAACAAAATGATGCTCTGCTCAGAGCTCATGTCATGCATATATAACATTTCAGTTCACCTCTTCTGGTACTTAACTTGCAACTTCGCAGGTTATTTGCTGGGTCTTGGGGGAGTATGGAACTGCTGATGGGAAGTATTCTGCCTCCTATATCACAGGGAAAATAAGTGATATTGCTGAGGCACATTCAACTGATGACATGGTCAAGGTATGTTAGGTTCAATTGCTGCTTTATATCAGCTGCGAGGTGCCTATTTCTGTATTATGATCCATTTGATCTTAAAAGCTAGCATACATTTGTGATAACTTTTCTAAAGAGCCTTGTAAGTACTTGTTAATGCTGCAAAGTTGGTTCCATGAGTAATTTATTGCATATATTGTAAGGGATTTGATGGGTTTTTTGTCCATTACTATGTGTTCTTTGCTCACTTGTCGAGACAAGCAAAAGGAAATTGTACAACAGTACAAGTAATTTCCTTGGAAGGTGGATCAAACTTTCTTTTCTATTTTCCTTGTTTCAACAGCACACTGAATTTCTTCAAAAAGAAATCAACTATTCATTTCTACAGTTGCAAGAGATTAGGTTATTTTGTTGGGCAAAGATGGTAAGCAAACAAGAAATCCTTTGATCTGTATCCTGGTTCTATTGCGAATTCTTTTTTTTTTTTTGGTATAACTGAGAAATTCCTGAGAACCTGTGGCACACGGTTTGATACCCAGGTTAATGCACCAGCCCTCTACTGTCTCCACTTAAATACCAAACTTTTGTTCGGCAGGAAGGTTCAGACCTATGGCATGCACCTAATCTAAACATCAGGCATTGCACTTTAACCATTGTAGGAAAGACTTGTAGCAGACAAAGCATGTGTGAAGTTGGTGCTAAGAAGTTAAATCTTTACTTTTATGGAACTGGAAAATTCTTAAATTTGCTCAAATACAGGAGAGTATATGCGAAGAAAGATAGAGTTTTGATAACTTATGCCACATACATTCTTGGTTAACAGGTGAAATTATTCTTGGCAAGTAGCATTTTATGCATCAGTGCCTCCTGATTTAGGAAATCCTATTTGTTACAGTCGAACTATTTTGACAGCTCGCTTGTGATCTTTATGTAGAGTTTTACAAGTCTATAAAATACCTTCTCTGCTGAGCTTTTAAATTTGAACTCCTTAAGGATTTTGTGTTCCTTTGTTATAGGCTTATGCAGTATCAGCACTTATGAAAGTATATTCATTTGAAATAGCAGCTGGGAGGAAAGTGGACATGTTGCCTGAGGTAAGTAAATGTACCTTTCGAACCAGGTCAGTTAGTCTTTTTTTTTTCCTTTAGACAAGATTGATTAAGAGATACTAGTGTCCATCTCAACAGTTAGGCTGATAGTTTTTGCTTATTTTGCTGACTCCCCAGTTCGCACATTTTGGCATGTGATGTTATCTGCACCTGTTGGTTCCATTTTGAATGAACTCCCATGAATCTTGTCAAAGAATAAAAAGTTCTTAGAAATGGAGAAAAAAACATACCCAGTTTTGCAGATGCAGAATAACCATTACCAACAAAAATCACGCCTCTGTCCGAAACAAGTTGGGGAGAATAACCATCTTATGTAATTTAGTTTAATGGGCGGTGGGAAGCTCAGATTACCGTTATATATAAATTCTTAGAATCATAAAGCAAACTCTCTAGTGTTTTCTTCTTTCTGGTAGAACCACCTGTAAAATGTTCTATTGTTGATGTGGAGCTTAACACTTCAAAGTTATATCTTAACCAAATGAGTTTCATGTGGGCAAAAAAATGAAAATGAACCGTTTATCTTTGTCTCTCTCCGAAGGAATAAAAGAACCATATTGCCTTAATACATATGTTCCATAAAAGATCATTTTAATATTGGAATGAAATGTGCCCGACTAGAGGGGGATGGACAGAGGATTCATACAACAAGTCTCAACTACTTTCGGAATTGATGCGTATTGATTGATTGATTGCTTTCGTATTTAAAATGAAATTGCTACCGCCAATGGTCATGGTGGGATAAGATAAGATGCCTCCACCCTTAACCAAAGGACTTGGGTTCGAGCCCTGAGATTATTTTTTGGCAGGGAGCATTTTCCCCTTTAATGGGGCCTTACATGGGCAAATCTGGATAAGTCGGGGTCCCTTAGTGTCACCTGACACAGTCTGGGAAACAAAAATATTTCTTCCATAATATTAAAAGGGGAAAGAGCAAGTTGCCTCCCTGTTATATTGAAGTAAACGAAGATTCTTCATGTTTGGAACCTAGAGATTTATACTTCTTAGAAAGGAAGATTGAAGAAAATCTCCATACTATCTAACAAGGAGAGTAAATAATTTAAATATCACTTCGCTAAAGTCTGTAAATCGATGAACAGGGGAAGGTGAAAAAGAATTATTTGATTGCCAATTTTACAAGTTCGAAAACAAGGTCCCTTGTTCATCTGTCCGATCTCATTTGCCGTGAGAGTTTTGGGTTTTGGGTGTGATGGCAGAAAAACATTGACATCATACAGTAAATTGAAGGATTAGTAATGTAAGAGACCAACACCTATGTTCTCGTGTCACTATTAATGATGCCTAAATTCCCTTTACTTATACGTTCTTTTTGAGTTTTTTCTGTTATTAAAAAAATGAGCCACCAACTTTATCAAAGGAAAAAAGCCACCAGCCTGGTGGTATATTAGCTTTTAAAAAAATTGAAGGTGAATTTTTGGTTTCATCAAAAAAGCATTCGTGAGATTATCTATATAGAGAATGTCTCGGGAGATAGCATGAAGTTAGGGAAGGGAAAACTTACCTTCAACCCTCTCTCTCGGTTATATGTAACAGATGTGCAAGTAGAAAGAATCAGATTTAGCAGCAAAGGATGGATTAGGGATTTTTTTTTTGCCTGAGAAATCCATTTGGGGCCAATCCATAGGACCAACTGTAACCTTCAAAACACGGGAATAACGCGCCTTTCTTTATGATCGAGAAATCTATTTGGGCCCAACCCTTAGGAGCGGGGAGGGGGGGGGGGGGGGCTGGGGAATTTAACATAATGTAACTGCAGGAAATATAATTTATTTACTTAATATTGCATAAATTGAGCAAGGAGTTCAAGCTCAGTGAGAAAGGAAGCTTTCCTGTCGTTCTGTTGCATGCACTTGGGGGGAGGGGGATTCGGAGCTCAGAGCTTTTGGTACATGGCTATTAGCATATTTTGATTTAATTGAGAGGTCATCTGCAAGCTCTGGAAGTACTGCGAGGTAATTCTTTTATGAGATTTCTTCTGGATCTTCTTTGTGTTGGAACTTTTGGAAATAGAACTTCATTAACCATTTATAGCCGACCACATGCTTCAATATACCTCTAGCATTATTCTCAAAACGTCATTAATCCATAGGGATTTCATTATTAGGTGCACTATAACCTACAAACAGAGTGCCCAATTTGGCACAAATCATCTATGAAACATTCCAACTTCCTTTTCCATAACCTGCAATATTAATTCATGTTGAGTGGCTATGTGATCAAGCTACTCTAATTAGTTTCCACTTCAGCTGACATCACTTCGTAGTTGATGTTAGGCCACAAATTTGAGTGGTGCCAAAAGTAGTTGAACACCATCTTCCAATTAAGTGTATTGATTCCTATATTAGGCCGTGTAAAATTAATATCCTGTACATACAATATGAAATGAAGAGAGTATTTGTTACATGTCACATCTTTTCTCAAAAATTTGTTGCTTGGTCAATAAGGAGGTAAAATAGTGTGGCATGGTCTAAACAGTGAATCAGGTTGGTGAAAATTGTTTAACAGGTACCAGTATAAATGACTCGAGATAGGATAGACCGTCCACCAGAAAGTCGTGACCTAAAGAGTAGGAGTTCAATGTCACATAAGTGACACGTCCTACTAATCTAACAATGGTTTGCATCTTTTGATTGGAAAGCTGAGTACAAAATTGTATAACATGACTAATGGCTTTACAGAAATCATCTTGACATCTACGCAAAGTTTAGTCCTTACTCCATGTAATTCTCTATTTCTTTCTTTTTTATATTGTTGGGTAGCATGCATTCTCATTTATTCCTTCTAGTAATCAGTAGTTAGTGAGGTTTTTATCTTCAAGGGTGTGACCTTGTGGTCAACTAAGTGGGTTGAGAACCATGAGATCTTAGGTTCAAACCCTAGCAGAGACGAGAAACACTGGGTGATTTCTTCCCCTCTGTCCTAGCCTTGATGGATAGAGTTACCTAGTACCTGTTGCTGGTGGGGAGGTGATAGGTATCTTATGGAATTAGTCGAGGTATTAGCAAACGGGCCCTGACACCACGGTTATCCAAAAAGAAAAAAATCAAAAACAGGGGAACAGAAAAAATACAATGTATTATGTTGCCTTCTCAAAAAAAAAAAAAAACAAGGTATTGGAGTTTCTTGTTCAATGCTAGATTTTCTTTCAAACCTCAATAAAAATTTCAGAGTGCTGAAGTATTGGCTCAATGCAGTGTCAATCATTCATTGAAGAGTTGTTAGCATCAAACTCAACAGATTTACAGCAACGAGCATATGAACTTCAATCAGTTGTTGGCTTAGATGGTCGTGCTGTTGAGAGTATTATGCCAATGGATGCTAGCTGTGAAGACATCGAAGTAAGAACTGTTTCCAGAATTTATTTCATGTTTCTTTATGAAGGTTATTTCTCAAGTTATTAACAGGCTTAGACATATTGACGGGGTTGTCAGAAATTCATGTTTTTACCATATGCCCATTTTATGAGTATTAAAGCACATCCATCCATCTTATGGATGGATGTTACGGATCAGTTCTGCTATTAATTCATCATCAATAGGCAGATAGTGTTATTGAATATAACTGGTTTTTTTATTCTTGTATCACCCATTTGGCATTAAGTTGCCCCCCTGCCCCTCCTCCCCAAAATAAAAAGTTAAAGAAACTTATTTAACTGTTCTTAGAATATGTGCTCAACCTTCCAGTGTGCAATTTCTGGGGTAAAATAGAGGTCTTCTACCTTAAATGAGCCACAAACCATGGGTCTATCTTTTCATAGCAGGCTTTATATCACTAATGTGTCTGGAGCTTTTAAAAAAAGTTGGCATGCTTATTTTTCGGGAGATTTCTGAAGATGGTTCTTTCCTCTCTTGCTATTCTGTCTAAGACATTGTTTAAAATCATCTTCTTCATGTTAGTTCTTCAAAATTATCCCTTTGCCGCTTTTCTCAAGCTACAAATACTTAAACTTTCTCTGGGATGACATTGAAAAATGTTAGGGTGTTGATATTTCCGTGGTGCGGGTTTCATATTTTTACCAACTTATTTTCTCTGTGGATGAAAGTGAAAGAGGTTAAGGTGATGATATGACTATGTCGTAGATTTGATGTTTCCACTTACTTTCGTTACTGGAAAGATATGATTAAGGGTGTGCTTGGTAAGGAGAATGTTTTCCATGGAGAATGCTTTATTGGAAAATAAGTTGGTTTCTTGCTTATTTTCTAGTGTTCAGTAAGTAAGCAAGAAAATATTATTCCAAAAGCATTTATACGTGTCTAGCAAAATATTATAGGTGTGGGATCGGTGGGGAGTGGGGTTGGGGTGTGGCAGGGGTTGGGATGGTCAAGGGATGGGGTTTGGAGGTGTTGGGTGGGTGAGGAAGAGACAATGAACTTGAACGTCACTTATGGAATTTGTGTTTCCTACTTTCATTAGGGAAGTCATTTTTCTCATTTTTAAGGAAATTGTTTTCCTATAGAAAATATTTTCCAAAGCATTTTTGACCAACCGAACATAAGAAATTGAAAAACATCACCATACTGAACACATGCTAATTCTACTCTGCATCGCAAGGCTCATTTTTTTGTTTATTTGAGTACACCTATTTTGAAAAATTTCTGCAGGTTGATAGAGAACTATCGTTTCTCAATGGTTATGTCCAAGAGTCACTGAATAAGGGGGCTCAACCCTATATTCCTGAGAATGAGCGATCGGGAGCTTTAAGTATCAGCAATTTTAGAATTGAAGAACAACATGGATCCTCGGGACATTCTCTTAGATTTGAAGCCTACGAGCTTCCAAAACCTTCTGTGCCATCAAGACCTCCAGTCCCACCAGTATCCTCGACCGAACTTGTTCCTGTACCAGAACCAACTTATCACAGAGAGTTTCATGAAGCTGTTGCACCAAAGTTGTCCGCATCTGGTACAGGCTCATCTGAAATCAAGCTACGACTTGATGGCGTTCAAAAGAAGTGGGGTAAACAAACTTATTCCTCTTCCTCACCATCTACTTCAGACTCTGATACCCATAAGACTCAGAATGGAGCGACCCAGCGTAATGTATCTTATGACTCAAGAAGGCAACAGGAGGATATTAATCCGGAAAAGCAAAAACTTGCTGCTTCCCTCTTTGGGGGTGCATCAAAATCTGAAAAAAGACCTGCTGCTGCACACAAGGCGTCAAGGCCAAACAGCCATACTGCAGACAAGTCTCATACAGAGAAGAGTGGGCCTTCTGATGGAGGTGCTGTAAAAGCAAGTCCCCAACCACCTCCAGACTTGCTCGACATGGGTGAACCAACTAGTATTAGTAATGCAACTTCTGTGGATCCTTTTGAGCAGTTGGAAGGCTTGCTTGATTTAGACAAAGGAACTACAGCTCCAGGTTCCAGTAGTGATGCTAAAGCAACTGATCTTATGTCTCTTTATGGTGACACTTCCCTAAGTGGGCAGAATATGGGAATGGCAAATCTCCTTTCAACTGGTAGTGGTGCTGCAAATCTTATCTCTGGAATTTCACATGCACCCGACAGGAATGGCCATGGTACAGGAAGTGCAGTTACTCTGTCAACACAATTAAGTAAGGGACCAAATACTAAAGAGGCTTTGGAAAAAGATGCACTTGTGAGGCAAATGGGTGTGACGCCATTAAGTCAGAATCCTAACTTATTCAAGGATTTGCTTGGGTAAGGTACATGGACATGGCTCTGTATTTTGAAGTCTATCTATGATGATTGAACTAGATTTGTGTTGCTGGAAAGCTACAAGTACATTTGATGGCAAAACTTACAATTGAAAATACAATTTGCGAGGAACTAATTGTTGTATGAGCCTGTGGTATATTTTATAGCAGTTGCAGGTGGGGAAGTTCTAAGTAAAACTGGTTTCCATTGGTAGGAATAGGTGAGGCCACTTGAGCTTTTCACCTTGTGGTTTCCAGAGCAAAAGGTTGTCAAGTTTGGTGCAGTCACGACCATGGATTTGCCATGCGCTTCAAGTTATGTCAAAGTTGTGTTTTATGTGAATTTTCCTTTTTTGTTTTATCTTATTGAGACCATTCAATATGCTTTTTTTTTCCTGGAGGCAAACTGTACCATTTGGAGAGGTATTGTACCCTTAAGTGAATGTAAAGTAATAATCATTTTTCAGGTTAAATTGATACTGGCTGTATCAGTGGTATCTGGATACCATGCCAAGGTAACTAGTTTTGCAGAAGTTTTGTTGTCTTTAAATACCATGCAAGAAGGGTCTATCGGAAACCACCTCTCTACCTCTCAAGGTAAGGGTAAGGGTAAGGTCTGTGTATGCTCTACACTCCTCAGACTCCACTTGTGGGATTATACTGGGTATTCTGTTTGTTTGTTGTTGTATAACTCTACAAGTCTTGTAGTTTCATGAACGAACTCAATATGTTTTTATCTACAGCTCTTCAGTTGTATGTTCAACACGCTGCAAATTCCAATAATGCATAACAAAGGCAAGAAAGTTGAAGTGC
Organism: Datura wrightii; assembly: GCA_035772735.1. Lineage (NCBI taxonomy): Eukaryota > Viridiplantae > Streptophyta > Magnoliopsida > Solanales > Solanaceae > Datura > Datura wrightii. Next base: position 13,466,956 of record JASDFA010000006.1, on the reverse strand, counting down.
ATTTCTCATCGAGTTTTTGAGATGTTGCTTCAACTCTAATGTGGTTTGCACAGATCACCAAATTTGGGACCACTATTTAAGTTATAGCTGAAGTTTATACATGATTGAATTTGCAGGTTTCTCGAAATATGGCATATTGACTGTTGAAGCAAACTTTTGATATATTAATCTTAAGTGTGGCTTATCAAGTCCAATCTTTAAACATGTATGAAGTTTCAGACATATATGTTTGATAGTTTTCTGAAGTTTTAATTATCAATTTTCATATCTGTCAATGTTTTTAAGCTTTTCCAATAACATCTACTTGATTAAACTCAATATTCATATTCAAGATCACTTCTTCAAGCTTACAACAATAGTGACTTGCCTATATTCTCAAGCTTTTTCGACAACCATCACTTGATCTAAACTTGCATTTTATATTGAAATTCAAGATTTTGTGTCTTCAAATTTGCAATAAGGGTGATTTGCCAATATTTTCAAGCTTTCTCAATGATATTTACTTGATTTGAACTCATTTGTCATATTTAAATCGCTAATGATTCGAAAAACAAGAAGACGAGTTCCTTTTGTTCCTCATGCCATGTTTGGTATGTATTGGAATCTCAATTAATTTGGATTTTGTTGCGTATATAAGACTTATTTAAGAGGAAATCCTACTTCACGGGAATTTTTTCATATTTAGGACTAGAATTCGAGACCTCTAATTAAGAATGGAGTTAGGGATTTTTCATCCCACCACAACATTGGCATGTTTATTGAGATCTTAATTAATTTGGATTTACACTGCGTAAAATCCATTTAAGGTAAAACGGTTATCTAACGGAATTTTTTTCATATTCAGAATTCGAACTCGAGATCTTTAACTAAAGGTGGAAGCTTTCTATCCGTTACACCATAATTGTTCCTAGTTGAAGCTATTAGTTAGCTGGGGAAAGTTGCACATGCTTTAATATATCCATATATGGAGAGATCTCTGCCATAAAAGAGAGAGCTCCTAAGCCTCATTCTGCAGATTGAAGAGCGACGTAATTCGAGGAACTCGGCAAAATGATCCAGTAACTTCGGGAAAAGGGGTGCCAACTCTCACTAAAAGTCAGTTTTCCCACGTCCGATAGACTTTCTTTCTACAACCTGGCTTTGTATCTACCATGCAATTGACCAAAATCAATCTACAGTAGCTTAGAGTAATGAATTTGGAAAGCCTAAAGCTACAAGTCAATAATGTCATAGTCATGCTTTAATGAGATTGAAAAATCTACAGTGAATTAAAAGTCAAACACTTCAAAATATCTTGGTGCAAATTGGAGAAAAATCATATGAGGTGGCTTCTGTTTGTAAAACACATGCATTCACATCCAAAATTTTTGAGATGGGTACAGTGGTAGACTTAGGAATTATATTAATATAGTAGCCACATAGAGTGAAGCATGATCAATTGAATACATTACTCTCCAGCTCTTCTTTTCCCAAACTCACAAAAATCATGTCTTAAATTTGAGATATTTTGTGCCTTATCAAAAATTTACCCTTTATATTAAGTTCTGAGCGCCTTTAACGAAATCAAGATGGTTCAAACTTCAAAGAAGTACAAGAGCATCACACATAAAATTAAAACATGTGAAGTAAGGTGATCTTTTAAGTCATCTTTGCCACTACACTAAAGCTTACCCCTTACACATAAAACTAAAATTAAAAGAAGAAGCTTTTACCCTAATTTTGTACAATACACTTTTTTGATAACCAAGATTCAATTAAACCTCCTTCAAATCATGTAGCTTTGCCCCGAGTGCCATAAAAAAATTCATGAATAACCAGAACATTGAGAAATATCTAAAAAGGCATTTCAGAAAACGGCCTAAAAAACTTTTCCCTACCCACAGAATGACAATTAGTAGGATTAAATTTTTGTTGAAATTATGACTCAACCATACTTCATCTGGCTTTGTAAGACAGAGTAATATAGATAGATGCAACATCTCCCAGGGACCAGAATCTTTATTGCTACTTAGTTTTCTGTTTTACCAAAACATTGATACCTATTCAGAAGCCTTTGTTCCAACCAAATGCTAACTAGTTTTAGTTCAATCTACCTGTCACATTATTAATTGGCATCACATGCATCATATTTATGTCAAACTGAAATTCACAGAGCTTGAAACTTGGTTCCCTTTTATTTGCATTGTCTATGTAGAGATGAAGTTAAAGATTTTTAGTTTATGAATTCTAAATCGTGATTCATTTTATTTATTGAATATCGTATAAAATATTTAATTATATAAAGTTAATTTTTAAAAATTATAAATATATTTAAATTATTAAATTTTATCGAACTCTCAAAGGATGAACAAGTATATACATGTCAAGCTGGCAATTGGTTGGACTGAAAAGAGCTTTCTTCCTTTTGTTGTTTGGTGACAGGTGTAAGATCTAAAATGTAGTCAAAATTATGTATATTTTTTAGGTATTTATAGGTTTGACTTTTAAAAAAATTATTTTTTAAAAGTGATTTTATCCTTCGATTTTCGATTCCAAATTCATAAATGGTGCCTCTTAATAAACCGTTAATAGTATTAGCGAAAAGGGCTAAAAATGTTTGTGAGTTATTCAAAATAGAATAAATTTTCTCTCCGTTTCATTTTTGACACAAAAATATAGTCTTTGTTAGTCAAGTATCTCAAAATACATTTGTTTTAGAATAAAGGAAAAAGATAATTTTACTTTTAAATTATTCAAAATGATATAATTTTATTCTCTGTTAAAAAATTTGAGATAAGAATTCTTAATTACAAAGATTTTAACAACAACTTAAATTGAAAATTATGAGATTATTTTTAACCATTTTAAATAACAATTTAGTATACCACCTACTAAAATCTTACTTCAGAAAATATAATAAAAAACAAGAAAAGAACACAAACATCATATACATGCATAAAAATGTTAAAGTCTTTAGCTATACACCTTTGTATTTACATCTAAATTATTTTTTCATCTATACTTTGACAATATATAAAAGAACGATCATTTAGCATCACTCTTATGTGTCGTAACTAACCTATCCTAATATAAATATAATAATTGCTTTCACGATTCAAACATGATTTATAGATCGCACAGAAAACTTTTTTATTTTTTTCAAAATTCATACTTCTAAAATGAAATAAAATATACTAATGAAAAAAAAGGGGCATCTTTAGTCTGCATGCAACATGATGGAGTGAGACAAAACCACTACCATATAAGAAATTAATTAAAGGGAAAAAAAAAAGGTTTACTTTCTTTCATGAAAGAACAGGAAGATTAGTGCTTAAATCATGAAGATTGACAATGATGAAATTTAAAGAATAAATTTGTTTTAACAGTAGTAGTATAGTGACGTTACGTTGAATATTTGGCGTTGACAAATATAAAATAAAAAAAAAGTTTGTACTAAGAAATATCTAACACCTGGAAATTAATTAAGTCAGCTAATTAAGGCCATTATTCTGGATGGCTTAATTAACTTTCTATACTATTAAAATTGTCATTGACATTTCCAAACCATTGTGATCTTATTGACAATGTTGATTGTGTAACCCATGTGGGGGGGAGGGGGGGGGGTGTTTCCTTAAATTTAATTTAATTACACAAAGGAAATTAGGTTTAATCTTTAAGAATTTTCCAGAAACTCATTAAAGGAGGACGTGTGTTATATAAGCTCTTGTTTAGCTCAATAGCCCCTACAATAGGTGTCTAAGAAATTACTGTTAATACGTTATAAAATAAAATATTATTAGCTTAATTATCTAATACCATCTCTTGGTGAAAATTGTAAAATAATTTACAAAAGCAGATTGATCAAAATCTGTTTTTTAAGAGGAGAAAGAAATGAAAATTAAATGCTTTTATATTCGAATGTAAACGACAACCGCACCGCAGGCGGACGCGCGGTAGCGTTCGTGGTGGTGCTTCAGGATTCCAATGTACTGCGTCCAACTCTCTCACTAAGACTGGATCTTGCAAACGGTCTTCTTCCTAAAAAGCCAGAGCAGATACCTTTCTTATATACTATACGCAATTTTTCTATTTTCGGATTAACAAAGAGTAAAATGAAAATGCTGATAATAAAATGAAAGTAATTATAATAAGGGTTGCAAAAATTTGAGGGATTTGAGAGATTTTTCTTACCAAAGTTATAAGGAGTGCATTTCCTAAAATTTATCTCATTAATTATGATTAGGATGCTTATTAAGTTAATTTAATTTAAGCCTTTTAAATTAATGATTAATAAGTGTCGATCTTCTAAATATGCATTTGTGAAAAGTGTAATGAAGAAGAGTCGGATCTCAAACGAACATTCATCCATTCAAGTGAAATTTGCGAAATGAAATAGATTTAATGTCCTCTATTAATAATTGGGATTAAATATGATTTCGTCATTATTAGTTGAATTAAATTTGTCCCTAAATCATGAGAAAGAGAAAGCAAAGGAAAAGAAAATATGGTAGTGCGGCTATATACTTGCATTAAAATTGTATTTTATATTACAAGTTCAAGTTATTTAGAACGTTCCCCCTAGTGGTGTAGCTAGTGGTGGAGCGTGGGGAAGAGAGAAAGAGAAAGGAAAGGGGAAGAGAAGATGATGATGAAAATGGTGGCTTGTAGCTAGAGACAAGGAGGAAGGAGGAAGGAGGATGAAAGGTTGATTGGTGATAGAGATAGTGACGGAAAGAGAGAAAGGTGATTTTTTTTTTTTTTTCAAAAGAACTCACAATTAGGGAGAAGGGTCAAATTTGTTCTTGATCCATCCCTATTTCGTTTTGTAAGAAATATTTCCTTTTCAATTTTTTTTTTTCAACATGCTTCTAAAATGACATAAAATTACAAAAGGCAGTCCATTTCAATGTCTATATTGTAGTGTGCATGGCATGCAACATGAGTGATCACATCTCCAATGCAGACTAAAATGTTACTATCACAAAGGAAAATTAATGAATGTATATTAAAGACAACTAAGATTAATTAGTGCATCAATCAAGGAGATTAATGAATCACGAAAGAACAAGTATATCAAACAGTACGTAGAACTCTCTCCGGTTCATTTTATTCGTCATATTTTCTTTTTCCACGCTCTTTAAGAGATTATTAACTAAGATGGAAATTTGACTAAGTTATATTTATTTATTTTTTAATCTTCAATTAAATACTAATCTTTTTAAAAAAAATTCACATTAATTTTTCTTTATATTTATTGACTAAAGATAAAAATGAAAATTAATAACTAATTATATCTTAATTTGTTAAAATAATAATTATTTTAGATCAAGTAATTTTAATAAACACGATAATTAAAATGAACCGGAGAGTAGAAATTTTGAATTTTTGATGTTGAAAATTAATAAGAAAAGATCAGTTTATTCTAAGAAAAAAAAATCTAAAATTGATGATGATTGCAGGACACCTGGAATATCAAAAATTGAACACATTATTCCTTGCATTTTTTTTTAAAAAAAATCTTTATAAAATAAAATTGCCGTTGACATTTCGATTGTGATTGACAATCTTGATTGAAACCATGTAATTTTTTTCAAAAAAAGATATGCAAAGAACTTAGGCTTAATCTTTAATTAAGATTTTTCCCAAAAAAAAAATAAAAAAATGAAGGATGCGTGTACAGCTCTTTGCTTGCACCCTAAAAAGTGTCAACAAATTATTCTTATATTATATATAAATGGTGTTTTGAATTAGCTTGAAAGCTGATTAAATTAACTTTAAAATATTTCTTGGTGTAATTATTAACTTAACATATTAATTAAGCGTTTATCACTATATATATATATATATTGTTATACACTTGGTTATCAACAAATTCTTTTCATATATTTTCAAAATCTTTAACTTAAATTTCTTAAAACATTATATGGTTTTGGCCTTTTGGGGGCATATATAGGAAATTAATATGAGAAAAAATTAGGGATTCATATGATTATCCGGCTTAATTTCCAAAACAATGGCTATAAAAGGAGGAAACAAGTTTTCCCTACGTTCATAAAAACTAATTAAATGCCCCAAAAGTCAGCTACAATAATGTTAAGCAATTGAATTCATCAAAAGTCAAAACAAAATAAATATGATGGTGATGAATAATGCCACGTGCGAACCATACAAAAGCTACTCCTCTAATATTTTTTGAAAGTGTATTATTGTATTTCAACAAAATCTTTATTCGATTAATTTAAATTTATGCTATATTTATATTTATAAATTATTACATAAATTTTTATTTTTTTTTAAATTTAAACTCGAAATACATTAATTCTACGAAGACGACAAGTTTGCATCTATATCACCGAAGAAGTCCTTGATATGTAGTTAAAGGAAATGTTAAGAAACATTGGAAATTATAGAGGATTTAATAGATTAATAATGTACTAATGATGTGTATAAATTAATCAACGGACAAATTATTAAAGATTTAAGTCATGTGTAGCATAAAGTTCGTTAAAAATACATGGTCAAAGTTATAAATATTAAAGTTAAATAAATATAGCTCATTTATAAACAAAATAGATCGATTGATTTGGAAATTATAGAGGACTTTGTGTACATAAATTGTATAGGGATTAATCAAGTTCCATTCATATACACTCCATTAGAATATATATTAGCTAATGGATACTTTTTTAATATCCTAAGTACTTGATTTAACTTTACCACCACCATCATTATTATCTTTTTAATATATAAGATTCTCTAAAGCAAATCATTCTATTTTTTTAATCACTACTAAAAAATTATTATTTTTTTATGAAACTTTTCATGAAAAATATTAAGTGGCTATTATTATTGATTATCAGCGGGGTAAAAAATAATAGTATTTTCACATAGAAAAATCATGACGCTTCCCACTACTTTAGAGAGAATATGTTTCCCGCACTGCATTTTTTCAGTGAACTGATTTGATAGGAAATAAATATGATATTTTAAATTCATAATTTTGAAATTACAAAGAGTTACAAAGAACTTCTTATATGGCTAAAATTTACCTGCAGCAAAGGAGCAAAGCTACATGGATTAGACTGGATGGTGATAATATTAAATACTTCTACTCTGTTATAAAGGATAGGAGGTAAGCATGCTACTACACAGCTAAAGGATGAGAGGGGAGAATGGCAATTTGACCAGGAGAAAATAGTCAAATTTTTTGTACAGTACTATTAGAATTTACTCAGAAGAAAAATGGAGGATAGAATGAAGGCTTTTGATGGTTTCCTGAGAAATGAACCGGTACTTACAGAGGAGCAACAAATACAATGCACTAGAAAGAAGGTTGAACAGGCAATGTTCCAGATTGATAGCAACAAAAGTGTAGGGCCAGATGGTTTTGGAAGTGGTTTCTTCAAAGCTACTTGAGATATTGTGAGTGAGGATATCACAAATGCAGCGTTGGATTTCCTCCAGAATGATCAGTTACTTACTCAGATTAACAGTACTTGTACTGCTTCATTCCTAAGGTGACTGCTCCAGAATATCCAAGTCAATATAGGCCCATATCGTGTTGTAATGTCATCTATAAATTTAATGCACATCCAAAGTAATATGTTTAAGACTTAAGGAGGCTATTGGACATATTGTAGCAGGGAACCAAGTAGCTTTTGTGCAAGGCAAATCTATGATGCACAATATATTGATATGTCATGATATTCTTAGACATTATAATAGAAAAATTGTTGACACCCAATTTTGACCGACCTGCGCCTTAATATGCTGCTTATATATGTATGTATTTATTTATTTATTTAACGCAAAATTTCAACTTATTTTTTTTATTTATAAAGTAATTTATTATCATAATATTGCGAAAATCATTTCAAGTTATATATATATGATTTATGTCGCGCCCCATTTTTTCCTTCGCGTTGCCAATGGCGTTACAACCGTTGTCATCCAGAAACAAATCCCTTAGACTGAGCAGCACGGCATTTTCTTCAGTTCGTTTAATATGAAGGAAACCATCCGAAACAAAAGTCTGTTGAAGCGAAGGCAACGGGTTTGGCAAAAGAAATTCTCTCTTTCCCAAGGGATATTTCCATTTATCCAACTCTTGTTTAGTAGGTTGATACCCCAATCCGAAAGTGGTCTTTTGCGTTGCCACTTGCAAAGGCTCGGAGATTCCTTGTAATTTCACTCCAAGACCCCGACCTGGCTCGAACCCTAGCCAAAGTAGCATACTCAGGATCCTATCACTCCACCATCTACCTTCTTCAACAACACCGACTAGCTCTACGGTGTGGAAACTTTCCCCGTCTAGGCCTCCCTTTCCTTCAATGACAGGGATAACAGGAGCAGCGTAAATCGGACGGTTTTCATCCCCGTGGACCACGACTTCCTGATGGTCCCATTCAAATTTCAGGCATTGGTGCAGAGTCGAAGGCACCGCTCCCGCAACATGAATCCATGGACGTCCCAACAACAGATTGTAAGAGGCTGGGATGTCCATTACCTGAAATGTTATGGTGAATGTGGCAGGCCCCACCAACACATCCAAATTTATCTCTCCAACAGTGTCCCTTTGTGAGCCGTCAAATGCCTTGACGTTCATCTTCCAATGCTTGATCCTAGCGAGGTCGACTTCCAACCGAGTCAAGGTATTTAGCGGACAAATATTCAAGCCAGAGCCAGGGTCAATCAACACCTTGGTGATGAATTTGTCCGAGTGCTGCACCGTGATATGCAGAGCTTTGTTATGTGCCACGCCTTCCACAGGCAACTCATCTTCATGGAAGGATATTTTCTGGGCCTCAAATATCTGACCCACCATATTGGCCACTTCACTACTAGATATATTCGCAGGGACATAGGCTTCTCCTAGCACTTTCATCAAAGCCTTTTGGTGTTGCTCGGAGCTCTGCAGAAGAGATAAAATAGAGATTTGAGCTTGAGTCTTGCCCAACTGTTCTACTACCGAATACTCCTTTGCCTGCACCTTTTTCCATATCCCGCTTTCTGTTTCCACCGTTGGCTGCTTCCCTTTATCAGTTCCTTGGACCAAGATTTCAGGAGTGTACACTCTTCCGGACCGTGTCACTCCTTGTGCCGCATCTGCCTCCAACACCTTTGTTTTATGCGAGGCGCTTTCCTTATAACTCCATGGGACTGTCTTGTATGAAACTGGAGCAGCTCTTTCAACCGTGAAAGGAGGCCTTGGTGCAGCTATCTCAACCTCAAACGGAGGGCGTACCGGTGCTCTACGAGATGAATCTGGAGAAGAAGCTACTCCTCGGCCAATCATCCCAATAACATCCGCCAAATCCTCAGCCTCATTATAAGAAATCATGTTCACCTGGTGATTCGGCAGAGGATTTCTTGTCACATTCGGTGCCGGGTCCTTGAGGTGAATAACCTTGGTGTCAATCAGCTTTTGTATTTTATCCTTCAAAGACCTGCAGGACTCTGTGGTGTGTCCCCTCATTCCCGAATGGTACATACATACTTTGTTGTGGTCGTACCACTTAGCTTGGGTATCGACCGGCAGTGCAGGAATGGGCTCAATGTAACCAGCTTCTTTCAACCTTACGTACAGCTGGTCAATTGGTTCGGCTAGGGGGGTATAAGTTTTTGTTGGCCTAAACTGAGCCCTAGGCCTTTGGTTCGGTGAAAAAGAAGGTCGTGGATGAGAGGGCTGTGCGTGAGGATGCTGTGGATAAGAAGGTTGTGTGTTATAAACAGGGTAAGCAGGGGCTTGGTAATGTGACGGAAGTGTTTGGAAGTGGGTTGGAGGGGGAGTTTGATATGGAGTTTGATAGGGATGGAGATTTTGATATGGAGATGGAGTTTGGTAAGGTGATGACGGAGTATGATATGGTGGAGGTGGAGTTTGGAAGTGTGGGGTTGGCATTTGGTATTGTGGGGTTGGGGTTTGAGGTCTGTACACATAATTTTTCGGCCCCTGGGCCATCATAACTGTTCCAACTTCTTTTTTCTTGCGGCTCCCCGAAGCAGTTCCGGACTGCAACGCTTTGTTGGCCGCCTGCAAAGCATTCAAGTTGATAATGGTACCATCCTTGATACCATCCTCAATCCTTTCTCCAAGTTTAATGATCTCTGCAAAGCTTTTCTCGCTTACCAGCATCAATCTGTCATAAACCTGCGGGTCTAAGGTCCGCATGAAAATATCTTTCATTTGAGACTCCTCCATCGGGGGTCGCACTCTTGCGGCTTCAGTCCTCCATCGAGTTGCGAATTCCCTGAAAGTCTCGGTGGGCTTCCTCTTCAAGTTTTGGATGTAATGCAAGTCAGGTGCATTTTTCGTGTTGAATCCAAAACGTTCTACAAAGGCTGACGCCATTTCTGCCCAGGTAAACCATTTCCTCGGATCTTGCTCTACATACCAGCTAAGAGCTTCTCCGGTCAAACTTCTCATAAATAATTTCATCCTTATCTTCTCATTTCGCCCTACTCCTATCAACTTGTCGCAATACAACCTCAGGTGTGCTCTTGGGTCACCGGTTCCGTTGAAGAGTTCGAACTTAGGAGGTTTGTACCCCTCCGGTAATTCAACATCTGGATGTATACACAAATCCTCATAATCCAGACCCGTGATTCCCTTGTTGCCCTCAACATTTTGCAACCTAGCATTCATCTTCTTCAACTCTTCTGCCAGAGTCTGAATTAGTCTATCCTTTTCAGAAGATTCAGATTCCTCACAATGGTGTGTTACAGGCGCAGTTTCCACATAGATTGGGTTGGTATGGGTGTGGGCGTAGGTCGTATTTATATGATTTGGAGGAGGTATTTCTTGAGGTGGTGATGGGTAATGGGCGGTGGCTGGAGCTGGTGGATGTAGGTAGGTATAAGGAGGGTATTGGTAATGCGGAGGTGGAGCTTCTTGTGGTGGAGCTGCGGGTTGTGAGGACATGGGAAGACTGGCCGGTGCTTTTGAATTCGAGGCATCAGTTTGTGTCCCAAATAGTGCCGCCTGAGTGTTTGCGTTTCGAACTTGTGCCAGCTCTTCTTGTAACTCAAAGATTTTCTGTTCCAATCTCATAATAATCTCGTTGTAACCCGGAGGGCCGGCCCCTTCAAAATTGTCTCGATCATTTTTGGGTGTGTCGCTACCGCTGCTATTATGCTCATCCATTCTATCCTTTCCTTTGTTGTGGTTAGAGACGGGAGGAGGAGAAGGAGAAGGAGAAGCCCCTTTCGATCTTGTGTAGTAAGCCAGCTTGACACAGATCAACCTTTGGGAAGGGGAAAATAAAAACAAACAATAAATAAACCACAATTAGTAATAGAAGTTAGAAATAATACTTGATTAAAAGAAAGATCAAATAACAATAATGACGTATTTCCTAATTTTGGGACCTCTTTTATGCCAGAGGTAGGCCTAACGAGTTTAAGAGAACTTGTTATTAAATATCGTCATTTTGCTCCCAAAATAAACCCCAAAAATAAACTTTATTATTATTATATAAAATTACAAGAATTACAATAAAACATTAAATCCTAAAAACATCTTCGTCTGCATCCAGTTTCCTCGGATCTTCTAGTACTTTGTCGACAGAAGGTAGGCCAATGCTAAATCTTTCCCCATAGCTCCTTTGTTCAAACATTCCTCTCCTTGTTTGCTAAACTCATCACGCAAATCCTGTATCCTCAAATCCAAACCTAAAGCGCGATCTTTCCAATATTCCAATTCCTTTCCCATCTCAGCAATTTCTTTGGCATTGTCATCGTGTAGCTGCCGGTGGCAAGCCTCAGAATCTTGAACTTTTCTTTTTAAACGACGATAGAGGGTTTGCGCTTGAGCTTCCTTATCTTCTACGTGCTTGCCTCATTTGACACTTGCTATTGCAGTACCAGCCCAATCATCGTGTAACCACTCAATATACTCAGTTACGTAACCTGCTTGATATCGGTCGACCTCTATGCTCTTTTCATCGAGATAGACCTTTTTGCTCCAGGCTTTTACAATGTCTAAAGCATGTGGAACGAAATCATCCTTGTAATCCACTTGATATGCGTCCATGTCGGCAACCCGGGGAATTATTTGCATTCTTCCAGCCTGCCGCATAGTTCGCATTGGGGAGTACGGTTGGAGACCTCGCAATCCTATCAAAACCAGGTAGTATCGGGCCTTTGTATATACAACAAAGTGCGTCCTCGGAAACCAATCGAACATCTATTGAACAGAGTCTTCGGTTAAATTGCCCAACATTCGACCCCATTTCTCCACTTCTTCGGGTCGTTTAATCGGCTTAACTCCCATGCTGACTCTATAATGGCGAGCGGCAATATGATCGATTTCTGTAGGCCGAGGCATGGCTGGATTGCCACGTACCTTTTGAAGATGTTCAATTAGCCAAAGCTGCAGCAATAAATTACAACCCTCGAAGTGCTTAAACCTATTTTTGCACTTTCCCAAAGATCGATAAATGTTTGCTACAATCATTGGGACGATAGTGCAAGGTCCTTTGTCTACGCCGTTCATCAAAGCATGAACAACAGAAATGAGACGAATATCGATGTCCTCCTCAGCTCCTCGTGGGAAAACCACGGTCCCTAAGAAATAGACCATGAATGCGAAAATTCGTCTGCTCGTCCATGAGTCTAGATCGGTATTGTCTTCTTTGTAAATATCCCGAGAAGAAGTGTGACCGAATCGGGTTAAGAGATATTTTCCCGGTATCCTCCCTTTCATTACAAAGGACACCATTTCGCTACCTTGTAACCCCAATTTGTTACGCGCATCTTCTAGAGTGACGCGTTTGGGTATGATCATTTCTGCTTTTTTCCACTTTCTGTTTCTCCATAATAAACTTACGTTCTCCACATAACCCCCAATTTCTTCTAATAACGGGGTCATTTTAATTTCACCGAACCTGAATACCACTCTCTTCTCGTCCCAAAAAGCCGTGGCTGCTTCTATTAATTCTCGGCAGGGAGTAATTTGCATTAAAGAAGGTAGATGTCCCAACACTTTCCTTACTTCATTCTGTCCGTATTCTCCTAAGTTCAACCACCAAGCTCTCATACCCACAGGCATGCACCAAACCATGCCGAATCTGGGATAGGAAGTTGGTAGACTCATTGTGCCTGCATTAAAAGAAATGTTAGGCTATCCTACCCCCGGGAGCATAATGACGATATTTTAAACAAGATTTCTCTTAAAATGCACATAATTCATGAATCGTCTTTTATCGGGATTAAAAATGATCCCTTAAGACTTAGGGCGAGTTCTTACTTAATCTTGACGTACCATGGACGTCGCAATTTTTCCAAGTTTTAGAAGAAGTGCAAGCCTTGCTAAAGGAGTACACGGTCACGATCTAAGAGTAGAAGTGGGTATGACACGGTTCCCTCGAGCGGACAACTCGAGAGTGAGGAAGCTTATGACCGTCGACGCACCGCTAATCGACCAAATCATAAACAATCCTCGAGGTGTTTTAAACTGGTGAACGGCCGTGAAACCACGCAACCGTCATTGTGTGTGAAGTGTGAAATTCCCAAATGGGAGAGTATGAACGATATGCCAATTATATAAAGAAAATTACAACATTTATATATCAATAATTACATGTTAAAATCATCATAAACAATAAGAAACAAAGAAAACGGTTAGTAACTTCATGGCAAAGTAAAAAAATTAAATTGAACAATTAGAAAAATAATACTCAGCTAAATCCCACATAGATGAATACGTGATGGTGAAAGCCTAAAATCCCCATCAGAGTCGCCATTCTGTCGCGCCCCATTTTTTCCTTCGCGGAAAAACGGGACCCAACATTGACATCTCTTAGGGGTTAAAAAGAAGAGTCGCCACCTAACGAATTTGAGGTGCGTTAGGGCACCGTTCTAAGTTAATTTGTTACCTAAAATACCAGAGTTTGGGTAAGGGCTTTAATTACCTCGAAAGGAAGGTGTTAGGCACCTTTCGAGGTCCACAAATGTGGTTCCCGACCGTACTCATTAAATGGGGTATTAACTAAGTGGCCAATTAAAACTGATTTTAACTTATATTGTTTAAACTAAATGATGAAGTCGAAGATAACAAAGTTTGCACAAACAAGAAAGAAATTAGGACGGAATGAAAGTTAAAACAAATTTATGTTATTCTAAGTTTTTAAATAAATATAAAAGTTGTGACAAGCAATCATTTATTAAAAGCAAATAAACCTTTTTTAATTATGGGGCCGAACCTCGATAGGCGCCTACGTATCCCTTATGAGAATCAGGCCAAACGTAGTTCTACGTTAAAACAAATGTTTGACCTAATGGGATCACTTGTGCAACTTAAATAATACTTTGCAATCTTTTGAATTGCTCGTATTATTCAGCGAGCACAAATATCATTTCCCGACTACCCGCCTAGTTGATTAATTAACCTAAAACGTACTAGGTGATGAAACTAACGTCCTACTATTTGCCTACCCGCACCAATCTTAAGGTCCAAGAGGCTTTGGACAACTATTTTGGATTTTTGGATCTAAAAATCCTATGGCTTTAAAAGGAAACGACAAACAAAACAATCATCTTCACAACGAGCATGTAAAGGTTTCAAATAGGCCTCTTGTTTAAACTTACGAACGTGATTTCTAAGTAAATGCAAATAAATCTTATGAACATAATTCCTAATGCGAAATATCATACTTTAGGTGAACATTACATTTATCGTGAACATAACTCCAATATGAAATAGACGCGAAATCATAGATTAGAGAAAAACAAAACTTAACATAAAAATATTGCCAATTTGAAGTAAAATGAATATAATGCAATGATTTTAAAAAAAAAGGTATGATTTTAAACAAACAGGTATCTTAACCTAAAAAATCTTGTATGCATTATTTAAATCCTACAAGCATGATTTAGATTTGTTCTAATAAATACATGCAGAATTCACGTAAAACATACTTCAAATTAAAACCTAAAGACATGATATCTACTAAAATTACGTTAGCGGACGATGAATCATATTAAAACCAATAAATGAAACATGATTTTTGTATGAGGAAATAAGTCAGATTGGGTTTCATGAATCAATTAAAATAACAAGTCCTATAAACGTGTTACTAAAAACATTTGTCACACATTAATTCAAAAGAAGACATATCTGCAAATAAAACTTGCAAGGAGTTTTTACCTATTTGCACATATATGATCATATAAAATCCTACGTTATTTAATCGACGCTTATATTATTGTTAATTCCTATAAACATGGTTTCTATTAACTTTTATTATTCCTATAAGTATGTTTTCAAGCGTTGTATAAATCAAACTGCTACGAGCTTAATTTCTATTGTTTATGTTAATCCTATATGCATGTTCTCTAGGCGGTATCGACATATTAGAAAATAATAAAGGAAAATAAAATCCCCGCTCCCCAAACCCCATTCCACTATTATTAGTTTATTACAATCAATACAAACTAAAATAAAATAAATAAATACAGCCCATGAAAAATAAATAATGTTAGAATGACTTCGTTAGCCCTTTTCCGTCCGTCGACTCTTCCAATGAATTTCGGAATAAAGTAATACCTACTGAAAGGTCAGTACATAGATGCAACAATAATCTAAACTTTAAAAGTCACGTTAAAGAACATGTTAACTCATAGTCATGATGATAGATGAGATTATGGAGAATAAATAACAAAATGTAACAAATAAATGAAGTGTTAGACTAAGTGAACTAACCGGCAGACGACAAAAGTAAGAGAAAATTAAACTTTACGGACACCACGAGTTACCCACACTCAATATGTCAAGATCACAAGAATCTCGAGGATTCCGAGCAGTGCTCGTATTGAGGTGGGAAGAAGAATAAAGAATTAAGAATGTTGAAGGAGCGTAGCAATATTTAAAAAGGCTGTGTATCTCCCTAACTCTGTCCGCCTCTTCCCTCTTTAAAAAGAAATCCCGATTTTTCTTTTATAGTTAAGGTCTAAAGGGCTAAATAAGAAATATTAATTAATTAAATCAATTACAGGTATAGAAGGAAAGAGAATAAAGAAAATCAGCCCAAAAGGGATCTTTTCCTTAATTAACAGAGCTGAAAACATATTGAGTAAAAAAAATACTAATAATAAATAAATAATTCATGCTAATTAAAAAAAACAAAAATCTTTCTAATTAGCAGAATCCAAATCAAACTTACCATAATTATGTACATGCTAAATCAATTCTGGTAGGAGAATAAATAGCCCAAGACATCATGGTTTAGAGACATCATCCATTATCTCTAAACGAACTTTCATTGTCTAAAGGGAACTTGCATCATGTTTAATTTTCGCACCCATTTATTTTGATGCACATGCTTTACGTATTCACGCGAGCTTTGAAGAAATCACGAGCTACGAATGATAGCACTTCCCTACCTTTTCTTTTGAACTATATTCTCACCTGTTTATTGTGAAATGCGTTCTAAATCGTGTCAATTCGTGCTACCCCATCCTTATCCAAGCCTCGTGTTGACAATTGTTAGGGATCTCGTTCGTCCCTAAATCCAGAACTACACGCGGCCTGATTCTCGTGAAACCCGAGATATGTAGGCGACTTGAAACTGAAGTCTCGGTCGCGATATCTTCATGACTTTATTTCCTTTTAATTTGACTCCCCGAAATTTTCCTTCGGTAGGACAAAATTGGCCACTAAGTCAACGTTCTTTGCTCAACAATTCATCCTTCATTCTCGAGCAAAGAAGGGGCAGCTGTTGACACCCAATTTTGACCGACCTGCGCCTTAATATGCTGCTTATATATGTATGTATTTATTTATTTATTTAACGCAAAATTTCAACTTATTTTTTTTATTTATAAAGTAATTTATTATCATAATATTGCGAAAATCATTTCAAGTTATATATATATGATTTATACTAATTTTAAGTTTTGATATTAAATAATTATATCGTACATAATGTATTTCGTTTTAATACGCGCCCTTATTTTGAAATATATTCTTACTTAATAAATTATTTACCCAATTTTACTAAGTTTTATAAATTTATTTGACTAATAATATTACTCTAATTTATAAATTATTTATGTTAATAATATGATTTTTATAATATTTGATAACTCGATTTTATATTTTAGTCATTAAATTTTTTGTAAATATAATAATTTAATTATATAATATTTACATAAGTATATTTAAATTTAGAATTTATTTATTAATAATATTTATATGTTTTCTCATAATTTAAACTATTTTATTATCTATTTATTAAATTATTTAAAAGTGTAGTATATTTATTAATTTAATAGCAGCTAAATCCAATTTCAATCAATTCATTTAAATTATAGCCATTTCCTATTCAATTTCATCCAATTTATTTCAAATCTGGCCACTTTCATTTCAATTTATTTCAATTTTAGCCACTTTTAATTCAATTTGGCTATTATTTAAATTTAATTCCTAATTATTCTATCCATGACCCGTATCACTCATCTGGACTACCCATTTAAACCCGCGACCCGACCCATCCTTATAACTTTTAATCTCATCCGTTCATCACTTTGATCCTACGGTCAGGATTAATTTCTACCCAATTTCTATATTTAATTACTCCTCCCCCCAAAACCTAATACCAACCCTCATTTTCCTCCCTTCACCTAACCCTAGCAGCCGCCCCTCTCTCCCTCTTCCCTCTTCCCATCGTCGGCCATCTCCGGCCAAACAACAGCCCGCCGGCCACCACCAACCTCCAAATAACCGACCGTCGCCTCATCTTCTCCCCTTCTCTTCCATTTCCCTCTCTTCTCTCACTGCCGGCTGCCTCCCTCTCCATCTCCTCCCGCCGCACACCCACTATTACAGCCATGGACGACTACCCGTCACTCCTCTCGCCGCTAGACCCACCAACGACCAAACCTCCATAACTTCCGGGTAAAACACCAACACTGCCGACCAAAACCGGCCGGAACTCATACTCATAGTGACCTCGCCTCTCGATCTCCCCCTCTCTCTCACCAAACAACACACCCACAACCCGAAACCAGCCGCATCTTCCCCCTCACCATTATTTCCGGCCACCATGGCCGGAGAACGACTCCGTCGACCACCACCAAACCGTCCAAATCTTCACCGCCAGACCGTCACCACTGCCTGCTCCGGCAAACCAAAAACAACACCCAATTCCTTTGCACCTCTCAATTTTGGTATAGATTCTTATGAATCTGTGTACGGCTAGTTCCACATTTTGTTATTCCGTCTTCTCCCATTTGTTTTCTTAAAAAATTATTTTTGTTTGCTAAAAGGTTTGCAAGACTTCATTGTAAATTCTTCTCCTGTAGTTTTAATTATGGATTAATTACTAATTAAGGTGGTATGTCTAAACTATGTCTACCATTGTGTGTTGAGCATAATAGATTGTTGAGAATAACTGACTGTATCTCTAATATTAATATTTTGCGTGTTCAATTTGGGACATTAGTGTGACATTCACGCCCTTGGTGTGATATCAGTTGTCTTCCTTCTCTGTTCAGGCAAGGTAGTATACTTAGAAATTTATTCTGCTCCTTAATCAAGTTATTACTTTCGGCATGAAAGTCTTTTTCTTACCTGCTCTCGGGTTTTAATTCATGGTAGTCTTGTGACTCATTGCATCATGGTAGCTCTGGAATTTTAATTAATTAATTTATTTATTTATTGGTATGGCTTGTGACAGCACTATTGCCAATTTATTTATGGTAAAGCTTGATAATCCTCCTTTGCATAAATACTTTTCATTTGTTATTATGGTAATTTTATATTGGTATAGTAATAAGGCAATATTACTAGCCATAGCTATGTTAAATTGTTGTAGACCCGTTTACTGTGGTCAATTGAAAATTTTCCTCCCCCTTTATTTAAGTAATTTGCAGCATTTTATTTCTTTAATTATGGTAAAGATCTGGTTGTAGGTTGAGTTTCTCTCCATTCATTTGGCTTGAAAGTTTAGTACTTATGGTAACTTGATACCTTTACTATTATATGAATTGTTTAATAGCATGTTATAATTTACTTGGTTTATTCTCGGCAGATCCTAATGGAGATATCAAAATATTTTACTATTTCCTTAAAGGATGCCCTTGATTCATTCTTCTCTTCCCTTAATTAACTATAATTGTACTAACTTTTTAAGGAAAATTTGTTAAGGATCTTACAGAATTATGTGTAACAGCTTGAGTATTTATTTATTTTTGGTATTTTGAACATGCTAAGGAGGTAATTGATTCAAATTCGCTAATTAAGGAAGGGATGTCCTATGATTATTCTTCCAATCATTTTTCTTTCCTGTTTTACTTCTTAGATGGGGTGATTATCTATATAAACAAGTCTTCTCTTTGTTTGAAAGGGGACGAGTCTTATTCTTTATGAGGATATTAAGAATTTTTTTCATTCTAACATTGCTATTCTTTGGATGACCTAATAGCTTAAAAAAAAATTACTTGGTTCCCAAATATACCTCTTCTCTCTTCTTTCCTTGATAATTCTATATTTCTTCTAACCCGTCTCAACACAAGCATTGCTCGGAATCCATGAGATTCTTGTGATCTTGATGTGTTGAGGTTCGGGTGACGCTATCGGTTCATTGCTTTCCTACTAATTTAAGCTTCTTAACTGGTCAGTCACTGTAACTATGCACATTTTTATTTACTTGGACTGTTCATGTTTAAACATGCAATTTTATTTGGTTTATCATCTGTTAGATTTTAGGGAAATATTAAATTTTAAAGTTATTCATGTTGCAACGCTACTATTTGTTGGCACTACTCTTTTGTATCCTTGCATGCATATCGTCTATCTTAATCTTTAAGCAGGTATCATTTTATTTCGGAACCCGTTGGAAAATCGTGGAGATAAGAGAAGACTATAAATTAGTTTAATGTTATTTTCTTTCACATGTTGTATTTAGTCATTTACTTTCTTTTTTATCAAGTTTGTAATAAGTGTAATAAACAATCATAATAGTGAAAAGGGGGCCATGGGGGAAGGGGATTATATTTCTTTATCTTTTATTTAATAAATTCACCTAGAAATCATGCTCATAAGGATATTAATATTTAGAAAGCATGCCTATAGGGTTTCGTTCAAATTATGCTTATAGGAATAATGCGCGCAATTGTCTTCACTAAGAAATCATGCTTTAGATATAGAAAAGACTAGATATTGTATGGTTTAATAATTGTCTGAACTATCCGATAACTTTGATACAGAATAGCTTCCTATTTGATACCATGTTTGTAGGAAACTAATAACAAATTCTGAAATCTTTGATGATTTGGATCAGATAGCATGATTATAGGGTTTATCGCATCACGCACATTTTGAGATATTTAGACGTTAGTTATTAGAATATATTGGTGATATATATAATAGAAACCTTGACTATAAGAACTAGTTAAAATGGTATGAAACACGTCTTGTTTATGAATGTAAGAATGGATAATAAGCCGCCACGTTTATAGGATTAAGCCAGTTATAAGTAACTGAATTAGTTGTCAATATTGCCTTGTCCTTATGCTTAATTAAATGCATGCTGTTGGAGAACTTTGTCTATAAGGATTTTCTTGCTACTCACCAATTTGATTGTGTTGGGAAAAATATAACTTTTTATTATTATTAAGTATTATGCATGTTGTGTCCAACTTTGTTAAGTCATTAAGATGTCATAATAGTTATCTTGCTTATAGGAATTTACATAAAGGCTTTTTATGAAATTTTTACATGCTCTTTATAACCTTTCTATTGTTTTAGCGATCACCTTTTAAAAACCCTAAGAAATATTAGATCCA
Source organism: Datura wrightii (assembly GCA_035772735.1). Classification (NCBI taxonomy): domain Eukaryota; kingdom Viridiplantae; phylum Streptophyta; class Magnoliopsida; order Solanales; family Solanaceae; genus Datura; species Datura wrightii. The sequence continues at coordinate 13,446,193 of JASDFA010000006.1, read as the reverse complement.
AAAATCCAAAATAGTGGTTCAAAGCCTCTTGGACCTTAAGGTTGGTGCGGGTAGGCAAATTGTAGGACGTTAGCTTCATCACCTAGAGCGTTTTAGGTTAATTAATCAACTAGGCGGATAGTCGGGAAATGATAACTCGCGCTCGCTGAATAATACAAGCAATTCAAAGGATTGCTCGTATTATTTAAGTTGCACGAGATGATCCCATTAGGTCAAACTTTTCTAAATTTAGAACTACGTTTGGCCTGATTCCCTTAAGGGATACGTAGGCGCCTACCGAGGCTCGGCCCCATAATTAAAAAAGGTTTATTTGTTTTCAATAAATGATTGCTTGTCACAGCTTTTATATTTATTTAAGAACTTAGAATAGCATAATTTGTTTTAACTTTCATTCCGTCCAAATTTCTTTCTTGTTTGTCCAAACTTTGTTATCTTTGACTTCATCATTTAGTTTAAACAATATAAGTTAAAATCAGTTTTAATTGGCCACTTAGTTAGTACCCATTTAATGAGTACGGTCGGGAACCACGTTTGTGGACCTCGAAAGGTGCCTAACACCTTCCTTTCGAGGTAATTAAAGCCCTTACCCGAACTCTGGTAACTTAGGAAATAAAAGCTTAGAACGGTGCCCTAACGCACCTTATATTCGTTAGGTGGCGACTCTTCTTTTCCACCCCTAAGAGTTGTCGCATGTTGGGTCCTGCTTTTCCGCGAGGAAAAAATGGGGCGCGACAAAAATCACTCCTAGATGCCTAATGAAAATTGATCTCAGGAAAGTTTATGACATGGTAAGCTGGGAGTTTATAGAGGAAGCTCTTAATGGTTATGGTTTTGCTCCACTTTTTAAGAAGCTGGTGATGACCTTTGTATCTTCTCCTAGATATTCTGTTAAGATAAATGGTGAATGTTATGGTTATTTTGAAGAACAAAGAGGTTTGAGACAAGAGGATCCAATGTCACCCCTTTTATTTTGTTCTTGTTATGGAATATCTTTCAAGGATTCTGAAGACCATGAGTCAGCTGCCAGATTTCAAATATCACCCCATGTGTAAACAAACTAAGCTTACTCATCTTATTTTTGTTGATGACCTTATGACATTCTGTAAGGGTCACGTGAGTTTTGTAACCAGAGAATAGAGGCCCTGGACAATTTTAGCAAGGTCACTAGACTAAGTGCAAACATGGATAAATTCAATCTATTCATGGCAGGGATGGAGGAGCCTATGAGGGAGTTGCTACTATCTAAAACTAGATTTGCTACTGGTCAGTTGCCTATTAGATACTTGGGTTACCTTTGTCTTTCAAGAAGTGGAACAAGTTAGATTGTCATCAGCTTGTCATGAAGATCACTAATATAATTAGAACAGAATATGCTAAGCAGTTGTCTTATGCTGGTAAACTTCAGATCATCGATGCTCTTTTCTCCATCCATAACTTATTCGGGGTGGGGGGGGGAGGAGTCTTAGTCTTCCTCAAAGTGTACTTAAGGAGGTGGATAAACTATGCAAGGAATATCTTTGGGGGGAAGAATACAAAGAAGAGCAGTGGTCTCATGAGATCAAGTATGTCTTCCTAAGAAGTTTGGAGGGCTCAACATTAAAGGGTGCAGGAATTGAAATATAACTTTTGTTGGTAAACTACTCTGGCAACTAGCCGTGAAGCAGAATTCGCGGTGGGTTAATGGGTTCATGGTGTGTATATGAAAGATGAAGATGACATATAGAGCCCGTTTGGTTTAACTGAAAAAAAGTGTCTTTTAAACATAAGTGCTTAAAACACTTTTTAAGTGCACAAACTTATTTTTATAAATAAGCAGTTATGTGTTTGAATAAAAGTGTTGAAGTTGAAAAAAAGTTATTGATGTGTTTGGTACATAAGTGCTTTTAAGCACTTATCTTGGGTCAAATGACTGAAATGCCCTTAAAGCCGTTAACACTATAAAAAGCAAATTACTATGATATTTATATTTCTAAAATAATTAAAATTTAAATTAATTTATATTTTTATTTATTTATAATATAAACTAATTATTTAAGTTATTTTTAATTTTTAAAATATATAATTTAAATAAAATTAGGCAAATCTCCCCTTTACTTTTTATTAGGTGTATAGTTCTATTTTTTATTTGTAAAATTGAATATAATAATTTAAATAGATTAATACTACCTCAATTTTTTTTCCTTTTTTTCAGATTTTTAATTATTTTTTTAATATGCACAAAAAAATAAAATTTTGTCAAAAATTTGAGTGAGGGTATTATTGAAATTAGAAAAATATTATGGGATAAAAAGGCAAATAGTTTGGTCAAACTAAAATGACTTATAAGCCAAAAAATAAAAAGTTGATATCTATCAACTTTTGGCTTTTAGCTTTTTTAAAGCACTTTTTAACTTTTTTAAGCACTTTTTGGTAAAACCAAACACTATAAAAAGTTAAAAAGTGCTTGTAAGCTGGTTTGACCAACTTATAAGCTAAACCAAACACCCTCATAGTTTCATAGAGCTCTCCCGGATTGTAGTTGGTACCAGAGAATATTAAATATCTTTGAAGGAGGATATGAAGACATGGCACTCAAATAACAAATATAATATCACTCATGCTGGCAAGTATTCTATCACCAGGAGTTACAACCAGCTTATTGGTAACCATAGAACTTAGAGAACCTATGATTTGATATGGAATACAGTGGTTCAACCCAAACACAGGTTTATCCTTTGGCTGGTAGTGAGAAAAGATTGCTGACCAAGGAAGGATTGATATATCTTAACATTAAAGTGGACAATGTAGAATGTTATTTGTGTGATTCTCAGGCAATAAAAACTGCTTTTCACTTATTTGAGGAATGCAACTGGTTCAAAACAGTAAGCACTGAGTTGTTGAGGTGGGTAGGAGAGCATATCAGGTCAAGTGACACAGATTTGGTGATGAAGATAATCAAGAAAAAGCATTGGAAGCAGTTAAAAAACAGTTGCAGCCTTATGGGGTGCTAGTATATACCACACTTGGAGGTAGGGGTGTTCATGGTTGGGTAAAACTCGAACCAAATCAAAAAATTGAACCAAACTGATTAAATAAATCAATTTTTACTTGGTTTGATTTGATTTGATTTTATATTTTTAAAAATCGATAATATTTAGTTTGATTTTGATTTTGTTCAAAATAACAGTTACACCCCGTAAGTTTCTAACGTTTAGTCGACTTATTCATACGTTGGTTGAGAGTTTTAGAGTGTCATACGTATGAGAAAGGGCCCGCGAAAAAGCCGAATGGGTGCCAAGTCGGGATCTCACGGGAGGCCGAACCAAGTTGCCCAGAGGGGAAAAGTGGCAAGGAGCATCCCCCTCCGTGTTACCCAAAGTGGCACAAAGCATCCCCCTCTGCGTTGCCTGGCATGGCACGCCCGTAAATTGGCGCGACCGGCAGAGTGCCACGTTGCCTTGTCTGCCGCCTCAAGTATATAAATGCCTCACACTTAGATGTTATGTTATTTTCCAATTAACCTCGGCCAGCAGAGGTAAGAACGAGGGAAAACTATTGAAAATCATCTGATTACGCCGCTAAACGCCGTCCAAATCTAAATTAACTCCGGATAGTAAAGTATAAGGCTGCAGAGAGCATTATTGGGGAGTTATTTTCGTAAAATACGCCCGGTGAATTATCGTCACGCCGAGCCTAAGTTGGTGGAATTATTTCAAACTAGTGTCAATATGATCACGTGCCTAAAGTAAGTATTTCTCCCTTCTAGATTCTCGAGAAATTACGAGTTTTTGATCGTCTTACGATAAGTTGAAGTATAGTCAATATATATATATATATATATATATAAGTTATCGTTTTCTTCGAATATAGTAATAAAGTAGCCCTATTCTTCCGTTAATATGATTACAGTTGAGAAGGGCAGTTGAACACGACCCGAAACTCGCCAGTTAATCGGTAAACAACAAACGAATATGTTAAGACATTTTCTTTCGGCAAGTTAGTTTCTTCAGCATAGTAGTCCATAATGAATCCCAGTAAAGCATGCTAGGAGTATGTTATCATGTCTAGTTGTTGTTGTCAGTTGAGGCTCGTAATTTATATTGTTTTGGGTTGGATTACACCTGTATAGCTTTCGTGACTACCCCAGAGTTAATAGTTGTGTTGTCGCCCGCCAGGAGCGAGGATACGTCACTCTACAGAGCGGCATGCTGTCCGCAAGGGACGAAGATGGGGATCCAGATCCTCATATGCCGTGGTTGGCCTTATACACACCCCCACCGAGCATTTACGCCCGGGGTGTAGATATCAGGAGTCCTCTGAAATCAGACACAGCTACAGTCAGGGGTCAAGCGGGTCCAATTGCAAACCCAGGGGATCGGCAGGACGCTTATAACTGGTAGTTGACTCAGTATGACCTAGATATGGGTATATAGATTGAGGTGTACTCACTAGGGCTAATGGGGGCCCATTCTGTGCTGATTGTACCTTCCGGCTTATGGCGGCCAGGTAAGGTTCCTGTTTACTTTAGTTACTGATAGTTAGACAGTAAGACGCCTCGCTTGTCAGGTATGACCCCTACCCTCCTTATTACAGTTATGTTTAGCCTTGATTTCACTACTTCAATCATCTTCAGTCCGTTTTCTTTACTTCAATCATTGTCAGTTCTATTTCTTACTTTCAGTCATTTAAAGTTACCGTCTTACATATTTAGTACCTGTGGTACTGATGCCCTCTTCTGGGGCGCTGCATTACTTGCCTGCAGGTACAGATAGATGAGGAGCAGGTCCCTCGTAGTCCCAGTCATCCGTATAGAGCCGTCAGCTCCCTTCTTCCGGAGCTTGTGTGATAGAGGTTTACTTCTTTTGTTTGTACAGTATGGGTAGGTCGAGGCCCTGTCCTGACCATCTTATTACTCTTAGAGGCTTGCAGATTGTGTTACTTCCCTGTGGTTAGATGATATCGATCGTGTGGGGCACATATGTGTTTTAGATTATGTGTATTGGTTGTGTGGGGCCCTGTTTAGCTGTTGATTGGTGGCCTTGTCGGTCATAGTTCAGTTTAGCATCTGATTTTACTTTCCAGTTATAACTAGATATCATGGTGGCCTTGTCGGCCCACATAGGACTCCCTATGATTGTTGTCTCTGGTTAGCTGTTTATTTTCACAGGTGGCTATAGACCTTGTCGGTCGGGGGTTGTATTTACAGCCGCTATATAGCCCGTTGTTTTCTTGATTCTAGAGCTAGAGTCAGTCCTGCACCAGAGGTGTTTAGGCTCAGTCAGCTCAGCAGTTCAGGTTCTAGTAGGGCACCAGGTGCCAGTCATGCCTCCCAAAGGTAGGGCGTGACAATAACTAAAGAAAAACAGAATCAAACCGAATTGATAAATTATATATATATTATATAATTATGTATACATAATATATTATTTTTTATTACTAATTGTATTCATCAAATTTTATTTAATAAATAAAACTAGTGTACAACAAAAAGAGAAATAAGAAGGCCCATATTAGGTACAAGCCAAACAAAATAATAAATAAGTTTTCAGCACTAAGGTCATTGTTGAGCTACTTTACTTCCCCAAAAACCTAAAAAATAGCACAATAAGTCATTTGACCTTTGATTCACGACGATACGGCGGTGCGGCGGTGCGATGATGTTTCTCTGACGAGAAGTTCAATTGAGGAAGATAATTATTTTTGCCTCCATGAATTTTATTTATTTTTGTGTGAAAAAGTTGAGTTGAGGAAGCATAGTTCATGTTTTGCAATTAAGTAACAAAACTAATCAATACATTGCATTCAAGGTTATTGTTTTGAAAAAGTATTTACTTAATTTAATACTTTAAAGTTGTGTTAGGTGCATAAAATTTTGGGTAGTTATCTTCTGTGGTAAAAAGATTAAGATAACCAATCACAAGAAGTATCGTGTTATGCCTAAGGTTGGTGTTGTTTTGCTGGTTCTTCATGCAATGTACAAGTAACATTTGATCCATATACATACCAAATTATGATTATTTTTTCATCTATTCATTCTAGCTATGTACTTTCTTCATTGATCGTGTAGTTATATTATTCATTTCTTTTATTTTCGTATATGATGAATAATCAAATAATCGAACCATACCGAATTGAAACTGGTAACAACAAAATCGATAAATATATATTTAGTTGATTTGGTTCAATTTTAATAATTTTATAACTGATTAATTTGGTTTGATTTTAATAATTTTAAAATCGATTAATTTGATTTGGTTTTAATTTTGACAAATAACTGAATCAAACCGACCTGTGAACACCCTTGCTTGAGGGCTGAGAACCAGAAATTGTTCAGAAATATCTCTATGCTTACCAATACTACCATACAACAAATAAAGTTTGAAATTGTTGAAAGGATAAAGCTTCTTAGATAGTATAGTAGAGCTAGAAGATGCAAAAGATTCATTATCTCTCTCACATGTACCTAGTATGCTGGTTGAGGCCCATCATCACTGATACCATTTTGTTAGGGTGGTCATCAGTTGTTTGTTGAGTGCTCTTTAGCTTGTATGCTTGTTCCTGTTGTTGGTTATGTTAATATTTACAGTTTTACCAAAAAAAATTACAAAGAATGCAATAATAAAGAACTTATCATATTAAAATTTTGGTCATGACCTTAAGTTGTATCTTAATTTTGTCTTGTCATGAATCAGGCATGTCGAGTTTTTAAATCCTCAAGGGTCGGTTGCTGGTTAAAAAGAGAGTTATTCATGTATTAAAGCATAAAGTTAATATTTTGTTTGGTGATAATTTTTAATTATTTTCTATAAAATTTAGCACATCACATACGGTAATTGGTTGCCACTTACAATTCTCACATAAATAAAATGTGTTTATACAAAGTAAAAGATGGAATAACTAATATAATTCATAAATAATTTTTTTATATATAATTAATATTTACTGTTTAGTTAACTAATACCTAATAACTCTAGCCAGCAACAGTACAACCTCTTATTGGTCTCGAAAATCATTATAAACGAAAAGAAAAAAAGGGCTAAAAATACCTCCTAACCTATGAGAAATGACTCATAAATATCCTCCTTTCACCTTTTGGTCTAAAAATACCTTCAATCTTTATTTTTGGCTCAAGAATACCCTCCCCTTCCATCTTTTGATCTAAAAATACCCCTCAATCTTGAAAATGTAATATTTAAAGGTTTCAAGGTTTATATTCCTTACTTTTTATTTTAATAATTAATAAAATGAATTTCTAATCAAGATGATCTCTTAAGGTACTCATTATATCATGTTTTTTTTTTAATTTCTAATTTTCTTTTTGTATTTTAAATTTTTGATTGTATGTGTAAACTATATCGATTTTATTAATTTTTAAAATAAAAAGTAAAAAAAATAAAATTTCAAATCTCTACATATTACAATTTTCAAGGTTGAGAATATTTCTAGACACTTTATATATAAAAATGATGTTCTCTAATATGTAAAAATGAGAATTTTCTATTTTAAATTTTGATATTTTCTTTGTTTTAGCATTAAATACTTAGGTAGAAATAGGTTAAAGATATTTTTGGCCCTTTTTTCAATTTATTTATTACTAAAACTGCTTATTGTTATTTGTACACAGACTAACACAGTACCTTTTTTTAATTATTTACTAACTTCTTTCATTTACGTCTTTAATAGTGTATGTATGATCAAATTTCTCAATAATAATAATATTATTTTAATTGTTTTTTGGGTTTATATGGTGAATAACAATTATATACTTATAATAATATTTAATGTTTAAATAATATTTAATTGTTGCACTCATTTATTAATCTCATAAAAAAATTTAAAAAATTATTTAAATATAAAGTCTCAAAATATATGCATTTTCACTAATTAAAAATAAATCAAAGTTGATATATTATCCTCAATGTTAGCACTTCTTCTCCATTTTATACAAGATTATCAAAAGAATAATATTTATAAGGAAAAATTACATAACATAGCACAATTATGAAACTATTTATATATGATAGCCACAGTTTTAAAAAATTACATATTATGGCTTTATGTCATTTAATGTGCCATTTTTTCCTTTTCTTCTTCGTATTTATTTTTTTTACTATGTCCATATTCAATGCCTAAAAATCCTCCAATAACTGTCCAACCCCCCCCCCCCCTCCCTCCATCTTCTCTCTCTCTCATTCTTCATCATCAACCCGATTTCTCCTCATATCAAACCCACGATTCTCGCCATTCTCTCTTTTTTGTCTCTAGAATCCATTTAAATCAGGTAAGTTTCATTCATGTTTTTTATTTATTTTTCAATTTAAAATATATATTTTTTATATTGTGATAAAATTCTTTAACCGTGTAAATCATTGTTTCTTTGTAATCAAATCTTTATGATATTTTGAAATCTCAAATAGATTTTAGAAAATCTCATAAATTGGGGTAAGTTATTTTCTGATTTTGAAAATCATATTCGTGTATGTTTATAGTTTATGTATTATATGTATTTGATATATTCAAATACATAATCTTTTATGTCATTTTCAGAAATTTACATATGCAGATACATATAAATACAAATATATATTTTTGGTTTGAATGGTTATGTATTCACCAGTAGACAATATTTATTTTAGTACTTGTATATGTGTATTGTTAAATAGTTATGTATTTATCAGTGGAAACTATTTATTTTAACAGAAATACATTTTAGTACTTTTTGATACATTCAAATACACAATTCGTAGTTTTTTAGAATTTTACATATACAGATATATATATAAATACATGTATAAATATTTTGTCTGTATTTTATGATACAAATTATTCATTTATTATTTCTTTATTCTGATTTACCATTATGTAATAAGAAATAAGATATTTTCGTAACTTTTTTCTATTTTTGTTTTATAAGTTGTTATCGTAAATAAGAATTTTATCCGTTATTAGAATCCTTTTATTTAAGAAATGCATTAATTATCTAGAAAAGATAATTGATTATTTGTGTGAAACATAATCCCCATCATTCACCTAACAAGAATTTGTATTTGTATTTTGATATAGTTTTCCAATGGTAAATACAACACATGACACATAAAATATTGTCATTTTATGTAAATAAGTAAACATTGCTACTTAAGTCAATTTTCTTCCAAATTATTGTCATTTCTGAAATTTTCTCTATTTTTAATGATGAAAATATATATTAAAACTAATATTTTAAATATTTTTAATTTTTTGATTGTATGTCTAAATAAAAAGTAAAAGAAAATAAAATTTTGAATATTTAAATATTAAATTTTCAAGATTGAGAGTAGTCTTAGATCAAAAAATAAAAATAAAAAATTATTTTTAAGCCAAAACTAAAGATTAAGAGTTATTTTAAATTTAAAAATTAAAAAAAAATATTTAAGAGCCATTTCTCATAAATTAAAAATATTTTTGAGGTCTTTTTGCCTAAAAATAAAATATTATCTTCGTGAATGAGAAAGAAATGCAACAGTTGACAGTACTGAGCTCGTGTAAGTAACTAACAAGTATAAGTTTCATGAAACAGGACGGATTGACAGAGATTGTTAATTTCTTTCACGAATATCCCATGAATAATAAAACAAAAAAAAAAAGAAGAAGAAAGAAGTAGATCCTCTTTTTCTTTTTGAATAATTTTGGACTATAAGTACACGTTATATTTGTGAGAATCAATATCACTTTCTTATAATTTGAGGCTCAAAATTATAAACTTGGTACATTCATATTATTTTAAGAAATAACTATCTACTATATATTGTTCGGATAATTAATTTAACAGTATAATTAAAATAAATGTATATATTGTGTATAAATATTATATATATATATATATATAATATTTACAATTAATATATTTTATAAATTAAATGATCATCATATTTTCTATTTTAAAGGGGAAGAGGGGCGGCAATTGGCAGAGGGAGGGGATAAGAACGAATGTAAATCTACTAGGTGAATGAATATCAGAGCAAAGCAAATAAAAGAACAAAATATTTATTTTTTACATAAATAATATTAACAACTATATATGTTGCTGCAGAAAATCAGACTTTCATTAATTGCCTTGCGGACTTTTTACATGCCACAAATAAATTCAGAAAAAAAAGGAAAAAATTACATAGCAAGAAAGAAGGAAAACAAAAATGGAAAAACACAAAAAAAAAAAAACTAATCCACCTATGTTTACATTAAAACTCCTTTCTCCCTGAGTTTCTCTTTTGTTTTGTTAAGTAAATGAATATATATAATATATATACAATTTTTGTTTGAATTTCTGGTTTCATTTAATAATTATTTGTTTGGAAGGACAAGTGATGTACGGTTGGAAACAATTTTGTTTGTAAACCCCTTTCTTCATGAAGAGGAAATCTTGTTTCTTAATTTTGCTCCAAGTTGTGAGGGAAAATGTTTAGTTGCTGGAAGTGATGAGATGTTCCATCAATTCAATGTCTTTTTCTTTTTTAGGAATTTATGATGACGGTCTTGTGGGAGAGCATAATGGGCAGGCCATTCTGGGGAAGAGCAAAGGGTCCATACTGAATTCCATTCTGTGGGCCCATCATACACCACCTGCCAAACATAGAGGAAATGGAACAAAATATTAGGAGATGAGTAACACTCTTTAGTTTTACACCATTTGCTATTTTTAGGAACAACAATTTTAGGGCTTCTTCTTCTTTTCTTTTATTAAAAATGGCAAATGATAAGAAAATTTTATTTATTTATTTTTATTTTTTTCTCTCTTTTTAAGAAAAGAATTCTATTAGTTAGGAAGAGAGCTATAGTGTCAGCGGCTAATTTGGCCGACTTCAGTAGTAACTCTTAATTCAAATCATTGTATTCATTTTAAAATATTCATTATAAACTTAAAATTATTAAGTTAAAGAATATAAGAATTCATAACCAATTATTACTAACCTGTACTTTGTGGTCAGATGATGTACAAGGATCAAAATCTCCAGCTTGGCTAACTCATTGCCTGGACATGAGTGGGTCCCATTGCCAAATGGCATGAAAGTGTTGGGTTTGGGGGAAACCTGGCACCATCACAGGAAAAAAGATTCTTCTCAATATCCTTAGGATATTATAAATATATATATATGTTTTTTTTTTTCTCTCTAATATTTACCTCAAATCTTGAAGGATCAAACTTCTCTGGTTCAGGAAAATTGTCTGGGCTATGGTGAATGTTTCTAAAGAGTGGTAATACTTTCCATCCTTTTGGTATTAGATATCCTAAAATAAATCAAGAAAAAAGGTTTTATTAGTTACAGTAAAATTCAATTTAAAACTATAGTATAAAATTTATGACTTTATTAAAATGTGAGGGGTCAAAGCTGACCTTCAAACTCAACATCCTCAACAGCTTCTCTGAAAGTAAAAGATAATATTGAAGCAGCTCTAAGTGTCTCTTGGATCACCCTTGTAGTCATAGGCATTTTCTTGGTGTCTGCCCAACTCAATACTTTCCCTTCACCATTCTCCTCTTTTTCCCTCATTATCCCATCTTGCTCTTCCTGCAAACACCCAAAAAAAAAAAAACCCCACTCAGAATCTTGAATTCATTAAATTTAAATCCTTGAATTGTGAGAAAAATGGTACTATGAGGGAATAGAGTCATACTGTGACAGCTTGTAGGACACTAGGATTTTCTCCAAGGTATTTAAGGATCCATGTAAGGACACTAGCTGTAGTGTCTCTAGCAGCAAATATGACTCCAATGACATTATCTGCAATTTGTTCATCTGTAAGATCTTCTTGATCTCCCATGAAAGATCCCAGCAAATCTGTGTGATTCTGCTTTGTTTCCCTCCTAAGTGAGATGGTTTTGGCCAAGATCTTTGCTAGCTCCTTCCTTGCTTTCATTGATTTGTGGAACAGTGTTCCTGGGAGATTAATTGGCATCGAATTGTATCCCGTTTCGAGTATGTAGTAGTACCTCTTGAGATCCTCCCTATACAGCATTTCATCCTTCCCAAATATGGAAAGTAATGCAACGTTGTATGTGTACTGCAAAAAAAAAAAAAAAAGGTTACCAAATTGAGAAAACATGAGAAAAGAACAGAGGAAAACAGGGGACCCTGTTTTTTCCCTTTTCATGGATGGGAAGTTTAGAACATACTGTTTTCATTTCTTGGTAAGTGTTGATCAGTCTTCCTTGCCAAGATTCAAGAGAGATTTTGGCAAGGGATTCTATGTCTGGGACGATGTTTTTGATGGCTTCAGGCATGAAAGCTCGAAGAACTAGCTTCCTGAGCTTGGCATGATAGTCTCCTTGATGAAAGAAAATGGCTTGTTTTCCCAACATCCTCTCTTTGCTAGCAGGAAATGTAGGCTTAAAGAGATGAGCTTTTGTCACCAATACTAGCTTTGCTGCCTCTGGGCTTGATATCATCACACATGGACATCCCAATATGTGAGTCTTGAATATTGAACCATACCTGTTTTTTTAGAAAAAAAAAAAAGCACACCCATTGCTCATTAGCAACTCAAGATCAAGAAAACCAAGAAGAAAATTAAGAAAGTGAAAGTGGTTTTAGAGTTTGGGTACTAACTTCTTGACTTTGGAGGCAAAAAAGACACTGGGGTTTTGAGAGTACAGTTGGAAAGTTTCTCCAATGTAAGGCCAACCCAAAGTGCCAGGAGGAAGAGGCAACTTCTTAATACCAAAAGCAAAGAGCTTGAAGATAGAATGGAGAAGAACAAGAGAGCAAGAAATGAAAGCAAATAAGCAAAACATAGAAACAAACGCCATGTCTTTTTCTGTAGAAAGTAACAAAATTGTTATTACTTCTGAAGAATCTTGGTGACCCAAGAAGAGTGAAGAGAAGAAGAAACCACTTGATGTATTAATGAAATGAATAAAAACCAAGTGTGAGATATATAATGTATATATAGGTAAAGACGTTTTGGGGGTGGGGGGGTGGTTGGGGGATAGGGGTCTGTTTTCATTTACAGCTCGAAACCCACACACGGAATCTCCCTCCAGCTCATGCTTTTGAACTAAACGGAAGATCAAGAAAAAAGAAACAAAAATAAAACAGAAGACAAAAAGAGTAAGAGGAAAGAAAAATATCAAACGACAAAGGGCAAGCGGAGGAAAATAGAGGGCGTATGGCACGTGTCAGTCTATTTGTGTTAAGAGAACATGTGGGGGAAGATGGCAAAGTCTGAAAACAGTGACGGATTCACAATTTAAATGTGTGAACTCGATGAAATAAATTGATGATTACTTTATTTGGTGAACTTTCATCTTCGCTAATTAAGATTAGGAGCAATTTTGGGTCATCAAATTGGTTATAAGAATTTTAATTTAAATATTTAATTTTTAGATTAAAAAAAATATAATTTAAATTTAATTTAAACAAATTTAAATTAAATTGGATTTTTTAAGTTTGATTTTAAATTATTTGGTTTAAATTTTTTAAATTATCGACTTTAACTTTTGAGCTTTTTTAAGTAGACCATAACGATTAACAATTTTAATCTACCTAATGATTTCCTCATTGAAATATATAACTATCTATAATTAACAAGAATTGAGGTGACTCTATCACTCATGCCATGTATTAAAATTTACTTGCTCATGAAATATTTTACATTTTTATATTTAATTAATAGAGAATTTCATATTGATTTTTATATTGTGATGGATCGCAGGTATTAATCTATTGAATTTGAAAATTGAACTTATTAGTATTGGATATATACGATTAATTGATTAGGGTTAATATAAGGTATAAAAATTTTGAATTTTCGAATATATAAAAATCCGTACTACTAAATCTGATATCCAATCTAAAATTCATAAATTTTAAAATTAAAATTTATAATCCAAAAATTCAAAACATTCGGAGTTTGATTTGAATTTCGAATTGGTCCAAAATATGTAAATCTATAGTCAAAATTGAGAGGGAAGCGTGAACAGGGAATTTATTAAAAATAATATTTTTAATTTATAAAAATAGAAACACTTATTTATATATATATATATATAAATTTTATTTAAAAAATTATATAAATATATTATTATTGTTATTAAAAATAAGTTAGGTTGACCACGACTTGAAGACTGATCATGAAAGAGGTGAAAGAAAGTGCCCTTTCATGGCTATGTTGAGAAAGGGCAAAGTGGGGAAGAAGGGGAAGAACATGGTTCTCCGTACCATTGTACGATCATTGAAATCATTTTTCAAGATTTACTAAGGAGGGAACCAAAACTTTTGATAACAACATCTAATGCTATCCAACTTTGATAGTGTAGCTTTTTTGGTCACTCCGCGGCCGAGGCGATAAAATTATTTCATAAAATTATAAATTATTTAAATTATTTAAGTTTGAGTTAATAATTGATCAGTTTATTTATTGAAAAATTATATAACATAACATAACTATAAAAGTATTTACATACAATGGTCAGAGTTTCAAAAAATACATAATATAATTTTATTTTATTTAATGTGTCATCTATTTTTTTTACCGTGCATTTGATTTCTTTTCTCTCTCATCTCATACACATTGTAATTCTGTCCTATAACTGCTCAACCCATCTTCCACCTTAACTCTCTCCCAACGTTTTCCCATTAATTCAGATTTTTCGAAAATTATTTCAATTTATTGTTGCACAATCTTTGCGTTTTCAATTAGCTTATAGGATCCTTTTAATACAGGTAAGTTATATTTATGATTTGAATTTGCTATCCGTTTAAGATATGTAGTCTTTGTATTTAGATAATAAAAATTTGGGGTTTCAAATAGATTCTAGAGTGAGAAAATCCCTTTAATAGAGGTATGTTTTATTATATATTTTAGAAATATCCATTAGTGTATTTTTTTTTTAGATATGTATTTTATGTATTTCGTCAAAAATCTTCATCCGGATGTATTTCAATCTTAAGGCTTCTGTTTGTAAGTCTCAGAGCTTCTTCACATGTATTCTCAAAACTTTTCACGTGTATTTTTCATAAAATAACTAGATATTTGTATTTAGTTGTATTTGTGATACAATGTAAACACATAACATATATACTAAATATGATAATATATTATACAAATGTGTATATACATACAAAATATGTATTTTGCATTATTATTTTTTAATTAATCTTCAATCTTTCTTTATTAGAGGTATATCAATCATTTTTGATATACTTAGATACATAATTCTTTATATATATATTTTCTTTTTCAAATTTAGTACACATATATGTATTAGGTTCTATTTCTGATATACTGCATACATATTGAACACTCACAAAAAGAAAAAGTATATGAAATTGTATAACTTATATATCTAAATTATATATCATATTTTTATGTTTATTTTAAACTGTCATATATATATATATTTAGAGTAAAATTTAAATACCATCTATATCTAGAGTCCTAATAAATATGGAATCAATCTATTATAATGAAGGAGCGAATCATGGTAATTGAAAATTAAAAGGAAACACAATCCCTAAAATAACTCAATTAACTACGCGTTTTGGAAGGAAAATATATTGTAATTTTCATATTTTCTATACAAGGTGGTAATGTAAAATTTGAATTTCTATTTTTTGAGTTCTAATAATTATGGAATGTATTAATTATAATTAATGGCGTAAATAATGGTAACTGACAATTTAAAAGAAACACAATCAGTAAAATCACTCAACTAACTGCATCTTTGTATATGTATTTGACGCGTTTTACATAATAGAAATACAACACATGACACATAAAATATTTTCATTTTATGTAAACAATGAAAATATTGCTATTTCAGCCTATTTTCGGCCTAAATGTATCCATTTATATAATTTTCTATTATTTATTAGCTCAACCCATTTCATACTAATTCATTTTAGTTCATCAAAATTTGGGCTGATATCTGAACCAAATTGATTCATGAGAAATCTTTTCAAAATATTTTTAAAAAAGACATTTATTTTATTTAAAATATGTTATACTTAGTCATAATAAAAAAAATATTAATTTTGTAAATTATCAAAAGATCGTAAAAAAATAAATAAAATAATTAAAACTTAATTAGAGTTGGACGGGTTGGATTACAATCTGCATTTTAGCCCAACTCGTTTCAGCCCAAATAACTTTTGGGCGGGTCAATAACCTGCCCATTTATTAATTCAGTTCATTTTAACTCACCTAAATTCAATCCAACCCGCCCATTTACCACTTATACTCCATGAATAACTTCTAATTTTGATTATTTTGGATGCTTTTATATAAAAGTTTTGTTATATTTAAGCTATTTTCAAGAGGTTATTAATACAAATTAAATAAATCATAAGAATTTATCAACAACTAAAAAATTAATAGTGCTATTAATCCATAAGTAAATAATTGAATCATTTTCTTTGTTTTCGTCTTTATTTAATTTAAAATATTTGTTTATGTAAAAGGAAAATTTCATTCTTATTTACGCCATGTCTACTTCTGTGCAACCTAGTCCTGTAGGATATCATTTTAACTAATTAAATATAGTATTTTTCAATTCTAAATAACACATTTTCTCTTTTTAAAAGTTAAAGCTATATATATTTTGATCGATTTTTTAAAATTTATATTATTATTATGTTAAATAAAAAATTATATCTCTAACAAATGAAATATAAATATTTTAAAAGGGAAGGCCTAGTAAAAGTTATCTCAGGATTTGCTTTGTCTTAAAAACATAATTAAAAATATAAAGAAGCAATTAATATGCAAATAATTCCATTTTAGGATCTTTAATTAAGTTATATTTGTTAGATCTTTTAGAGAATCGTATACACTTTATATTAGTTTTTTAAAATTTATTTTACAAAGATTTAACATTGTCCCTGAATAGACACACATTATTTTAAACTTTAAAAGAATTTATATCAGTATTTGTTTTTGTTGTATACATAGAAGAGAGTAGACGCATTCAGAATCGTATGTAAGTATATATTATGAGACTTCATATCTTTTATGATATCTTATTATATTATATTATAAATTGTTTTTTGTTTAGATTTTTGCCAAGTGTCCCAGTTGACATATGGGGATCCGAGTACAAATTTGACCGTGTTGATTTGAGACTTTACCCAACTTGATGTATCTCAAATTCAACCATGTTGCTAAAATATCTTCATTATATTGATTTGTTTACTCACCCCTCTCAGAATACTTATCGTATCTTTTTTTATATATATTAATTATTTTATTTTTATTTATTTATTTTTAAATTTTTACTCTAGTTATGTATCATAATTGAGGTGTTTATATTTTTTAGAAATATTACTGTTAAGGTACATTTGCTATTGATTATGATTTAAATAGAAATAGATCGATTTTGTTAGAAAATTCACTTCAATTATCATAGAAAATAATTGTTAGTTACATTGATTTTTATAATTTATCACCAATTATAATCGAACTTCAAGAACTTGGCCTAAAATTTGAATTGCCAGAGCTGAAAGTTCGAACAGAAAGAACTGAACTCCAAAAGAACTGGCCTAACTTACGTTAATTAGATAAAAAGGGGTTGATCACATAGTAAGAGATAACAAATATATAATATATATACATATATATAAACTTATATTGATTACCACATGATTTGTACTCATGTTAAAGGATGTACTCCTGTTTACTGCTTGACAGATTTCATAATAAATAAATTTTTAATATTTTTTTTACGGCTTCATAATAAATATATATTAATTTTTTTTAAAAAAAATAATTTTTCCAACTATTTCTAATTTTAAGAAAGAATAAGAAAGAAGCAAAAAGATAATATCTTCTCTGTTTCTATTTTGTTGTCAGAATAAAATATAATTTAATTAATATATCCTTATTAATTTTTTAATTTTTATTTATTTATATGCTTTTTAATTCTAAAAAATTAATACTACGAGCGAAGTTAAAAAAATTAAATATACATGATAATTAAAAAATATATAAAATATTAAAAACTTATCATTCAATATATTAATTAATTTTCAAAAAAACGTGTCACATTTAAAAAAATAATTTTCAGCAGAACATTTTTGAAAAAAAGAGTTTGGAGCTGAAATCATGAAATCGAGACCAGACAGAATCATCTGAGAATGGAAAATATTTTCGTTCAATCGACGTGGCATACATCCCAATTCCAATATCTTCCCCAGCAATGTCTACCGCCAACAAATAAAATAAAATAATATAAAAAATATATATTTTTATTTTTTCATTTTGAAGTTTCATTTACAAACTGAAACTAAACCAATGTTTTACTAAAAATCTTCAGTCTCCAAATTATAATAGCAGATATTAGAGGAGAAACTTAAAAGGTTTTATTGTTAAATAAAGGTCAAAAGAAAATAAAAGTAAAAGTATAACTGACATAATATCTATAATTAGATTCAAGAAAATATAGGCCAAATTAAGATAAATATCGATTAAACTAAAGAAATTAAGCATAGCAAATATTTTGTTCTTGGATATAATTGTTTGATTGAATTATTAATATAAGAAAAAGAAAAGTAAGGTCAATAAAAAAAATTCTTTTTTATTATTTAAAAATCCATCCAATTAAAAAAAGATAGAAATAGGACTTGTATTTATTATCTAAATCTCACTTAAAAGAGAGGAAATATTATATTGAATATGTTGTTAATATTATTATTACTTGGTCAAATTTCAATTATTTATATTCATTTCAGACAATTTAATATGTAATAAATTAAATGAATGAAGTTGTGTCATAAAAATAACGTTTGCTAATTACTTATTGTTTTGGTTCCTCTTTTCACTCCATAAAATTATAAGCATGATCACCTGCCTACTTTCCAACGAGAATCCATGCATCTATCATTTGGAATAATTATTTTTTTTCCCCATTTAATTTGGGTGTTTTTGCAAGATATTTTTAAAAAAAAAAATGTTTTATAACCTCATGGGGTTATTTGGTTGGTGGATTAGGAAAAATCCAATAACATAATTTGGTACTTATTTATAGTGAGTATTATGTTTAGTTGGGTTTTCATTTCGGACATAACTAATATTTATATAATTTATAAATTAATAATTGGTATTTATATTATATTATTAATATGTGTTTAAAAATTTATCCTTGAACTATACTCTCCACATAATTAGCAGGAGTGGACCAAACGAAAAAATAAAAAATAATAAAAATCAAAAAATTATTTTATTCAAAACCCCAATTATGACAGGACTAACTTTGTAGCATCATTGACCTGCCTATTCAAGATTCAGTCACAAGTATGATATTTTTCTTTGTCAAAATTCTCATGCAAGGGAAGAACATATCCTTTTGTGGCAAATCTAAAACGATTCTTTTTCTTATTTGTTGGAATTATTATTGGAATGGGTCAAAAAGAGAGCGTAGTCCGTTCAATATTTTCATCCTTTTCTAAAGTTCAAAAAAAAGTCTTAATATTACTGTTGGTTTAGAATATGATTCTATGTTGAATTCTACTAGGTATATGCTAGATAACAATTTCAATGGATCTTGCTATAACACGTCTCACAAAATTGCTATCTAATTACTTTTTGAGCTTCTCGAATATACTTTATCCATGTTAATTATCTTTAAAATGTTACTATCATATTCTTTCTTCTTTTTAGATCCTTTAATAACTAATCTTGATTTATATTTAATCTTGCTTACTCATTCGATTTTAGTTTATCTTTTTATATGGTTAAAGTGGTATCTCAACAACAATTAATTTTTCAATTTTTCGTATCAACAAAAGGGAACAAATCATAATTCTCAAAAACGTGGTAAATCAAAAGTTCGATGTCATAACTGTGCATCTGAAACCTTAATTATTTCTACTTCAATTTTGAGTAGATTATAAGAAACTTACTTTTGGTTACCCTTTTACTTCTCTCATTACTAGTTTCGTCTTCAATACATTCCAACAATTTTTCTTATGCGACAATTACGAGTATTTCTATTTTTTTTCCAATAACCTCAACTTGTATAGACTAGTCACGTCTTTTACATGTCTCAAGACTTTAAATACTAGCCTCTATCGAAAGAACATCAGTTTCCACTAAATTATTCATTTTATCCATCTAAGAAATTATTGGTAAGTCGATTTGTATATTATTTGAGTCCCCATTGCAATCAAAGAAATCTATATCACAATAAAAATTACTTATATCTTTGTTTTGTTTCATCATTATCTCTGAATTCTTCTCTTCTTCATTTGTTTTTACCAGATCTGATGACTCTTCTTTTCTTTTGGTTGATCATATTTTATTTGTAATGCCTCCTTCACTATCTCAATTGTTGATTCAGAGACATCTCATATATCACCAATTCATCTTTTGGATCATCAAGTTTCAAATTATTAAGATTCTAACCAGTAGCCTCAAGATCTGTCCTTTTGGTATGAAACTTTAAATTTAGAGATTGCAATATCTTTTCAATAATTTTAATCTACAACTTTAAACGCTTTCAGTACTTCTCCATTAACCTTCATACCGTTGATAATTTCTATAACTATTGTAAAAAATTCTTTGACAGGTTTCCGTTGGTTTCATCTGGGTCAATTCATACTATCTCCGAACCTTTTGAAATTTCTCTCTTCATATTTGCAGCATGTTGATGTAATTTCATCAAGATTGTCCAAGCCTTCTTTGCTAATTTTGCATGCAAATATTTGTTATATACTTGCAATTAAACTTTGCTATTGAGGTCGAATGCCTTATAATTAATTATTTATTTTTTTTCCAATAGTGTAGCTACTTACACTAGTCAATATTGTGTCTCGGGATTTCCACAAACTCATTATTACTAATGGAGCATAGTCTAATAACATTAAAAAAAATTTATTTTATTGATATCAGCTTTTAAAATTAGTTCTTTCGTCAAGCACAAAAATAAGGCAATCAGATAAATATGAAATATTCATATTTTTTTTTTGTGCGGATCTCACGCAAGACTCTGATATCAATTTGCAGAAAATAAAGATGTCCAATAGATAAATATAGGCACAATTGATCAATGAGCAGGAAAAATTTTATAGAAGAAATTTATCAAACTAGAGAGAAGAGGTAGACGACTTTACTCGTCATAAATACTCTTAAATCTCACTACATCTAAATTACCTCTCAACTTGAGAAAATAAATAGCATGCATCTATATTTAAATATTTTACGATCAAGGGTGTAATACTCTTTGTAGTAGCGATCCTTATATATTGTATTAACAACAGAAATATGTTCGAAAGAAAAAATCTCTATTTGATAGTATAAAATCAAACTAAATTAGGACTAAAAAATCTATTTTTATATAACTTTAACTATAAATTTTTTTTTATAATTTTTTTAGAATTCAATCCATTATCCAGGTTTGGCAAGACCGTTACCTGTCGATTTATCAGTTCAAAAGTACAGACGAAGGAGAAAGAACATAAACCTCTGCCTCCAAAATTACATGAAGTAAATAAATTATCAAATATCAAATCTTAAAATTTTTTATAAAATTAAATTTCAGCGATTTTGTTAGTCTTGTACATTTTAGCAGAAATGGTTGCATGTCCAAATTATTGTTAGACTCAGAGGACTCGTGCGTGATTGGTTGATCATGCATACAACTTTAGTTGTATAGAGAGAATTCTCGTCAGTTTTAGGTACGATTAGTCGCTCCTTCAATAATTAAAAAATATCTTGTGATTATTAAAAACAAAAAGACATCCAATATATATTTTTCACGAAAAAATTATTTGGTGTACATAAATTCAATATTAGTTATTATACGTATAATATTTAATTTTATATATTTTTAACATAATTAAAATTTTTTTTTGCATACTCTTTATTAAATTTTTGACTTCGTCACTCTGAAATGTTAACATATTTTGTGGATGAAATTAGTGACACAACGATATCAGGTTATAAGGCACAAACTCCAGATTCAAACTTTTCTTATATGAAAAGCCTGCAAAGTAGGTGATAAACATGACTGCACAATATTTACGAATTCAACCAACTGCCCCAAACAAACCCCGAAAACCAATAGTCCATAGCTCCTACCTATCTCCGCTGAGAAAAAGTCAAAAATATTTGGTTGCTCTATGCATGGGAAAATGCTTTACATATAACGGCTGAAAATAGCCAAACTAATACAATCGGATAGAGTATCCGTGAGTTTAGAATAAATCTAATTTTATAATATATAATAACAATTAATATATTTAGTATAATTCTAGAAAATGGGGTTTGGGAAAGATGGAGTGTACGCTGATCTTATCCTTAACTCAAGGATGGAGAGGTTGTTTCTGATATAATTTTATTAATATATATGTGTGTGAATACTTTAAACTTTTTTGCTTGCATGTATATATAATTTGAGTTGAAAATAGAGAAAACACATAAAATTCCCCTTGAACTTGTATACTAAATTTACTTTAGCACTATAATTTTACAGGCATTTATTTACCCTCTGTTCTTGTTTGAAGTCTATTAATATCACCCTAAGAGTATAATACCGGTCTCAGAATGTGAAGTGTATTAGATACACGTTATTACCACATCAGTATCACGTCAGAGCCACGTCGAAAATTATTTAAATTTAAATTTTTTAATTTTTTTTGTTTCTTTTTGCTTATTGACAATACTTTTTTTCCTTACTTATATTTTTATATACTAATTAATTTAAGGAAAATGAACCCAACAGAATCCGCCTTAAATCAGTTTATGATGCGTAGAAAGACACAAGTTGACTAATTAATTAAAATGGTGGTACATACATATCATTAAAAGACGGCTAACTGTTTTACGGGCACACGCGAGCGTACGTTTCTATATTATCTTGAACTTCATTACTCCAGGGGATTTTGATCTCTATGTTTGTTTGGTTTGAGGTGCATGCATTATATGTTAGAAGTATAGAGTATATGTGTGTGTGTGTATATATATATGGATATTTCTTTATCTTGACTGTTTAAAGAATTGAATACACAGATATTATCGAATCTATCTCCTTTTATATATATATGTGAAAGAAATATCATGACTTTGTGATCATATATATATGTTTTCCTTCTCTGTTACTCAAAATCTGGTGAGGGAGAGAGGCGTGTGTGTTTGTGTTCATATGAAGCATATATTATGATATAGAGTCGTGGAAGAAATTATATATTCATGTAAAATGAATTATTACTTAATTCCTTAGTAACATTTCGACATGTTATAGTAATCTAGTAATTATGCCTAAATAAGTACTATGGATCACATGATGATCTGGTCTGTTGTGACCTTGTATTTTGTTATATGATGTATAATCGTTATTAATCGAATGACGAGTGAAAATTATATTTAAAGTATTTTGATTTTTCAAGTTTCTTATCTAACTATCAGGAGTGCGAGTATTCTATCTGAACTATCACCAAATGTTTATCAAAACACAACTTAACTATCAATTATTCTTAGCCTTTTTCTACCTGACCTATTACCAAATGTTTATCGAAACACACCTCAACTTTTACTACCGAAGAATTTCTATTTTTTCATTGAAATTTTCCTTTAAAAAATGATAAGTGGCTATTCAAACCGATATCTTGATTACATTGGTGGGAAAAGAAAAAGTAATAGTGTTTTTACATAAGAAAATCATGAAGTTTCCCACTATTTCAGGAGAGAATTTATTTTCCACCATGTATTTTTCTAGTGAATTAATTCGGTGGAAATAAGTGAAAAAAATCATATTTTATGACACATATTTCCCATTGATTTGCAGTGAGAAAAATCTCTAATTTTAGAAATGTATCAGTTGCTTCCTTTCCCTACCTAAAATATCACTATCTTCCAGATAGAAAAATAGAGCAACTGATAGATAAAATGTGTTTTATAAATAATTGATGATAGTTAAAAAAAAATAAACATCTGATAACTTAAATATAAGATTAAAAAAAAATCACAATACTGAAGATGTATTTTTCACCTGTTTACTCTGATTAATATAATTCTCATAATCGAAACATGAAAAGGATGAGGATATTGGTGTGGGCAGGGAGGAGTGGAGGAAATATACACGTAAATTCCAATATAATATAATATTAAAATGTTGCATGTGTGTATATATGATGAATATGCTATATATACGTGCATGGATTTGATGAATTTTACATATGGAGTGGATCGAGCTAGTTAGCTGCGTATTCTTCTTTCTATTGTTGTGTGCTAATAATTTATAATTAATGTGAAGGACCAAACAAATTTGAAAACCTCATCATACCCCTTATTCATTGTGACGGCATTTTATATCGTTTTGGATAAGATTAATCGCAAGTCGTCCCTATAACTCCACAATAGGGGTATCTTCACTATCCAACATTTTTATCCAAAAAATAATTTTTTTAATGAAAAATAACTGAATTATTTATTTATTTATTTTTTATTTGATAGAAAGTTAAAAATACTATATTTTAACAGTATTTGTATATAATCTAAATATATACTATGAGAGGTGAAGGTGGGGGCTTGGAGAATGGGGTTGAAGATGAGGTGTGTTGGAACTTGAAAGGTGGGAGGACAATTAATATGGAATAATACTTGTAGAATTTATTTTCTCTAATTTTATTAGAAAAATAATTTTCAAGAAAGTTGTTATCCTAAAAAGAATATTTTTAAAGAAATTGAAAATATTTCCAAACAACACATTTATAGAAAGGAAACTGTAAGAAAAGCACGAATTGAAATTGTTTTATTCCTATAAATTAGTTTTTGTTTATAGAATTTGTGTTATATGCATTTGCACGGAAAGTGTGAATTTTGCTCCAAACTAGTATCCTCGTAACAAAATAGTAACTCTAATATTCTTTTAGATGGCGAGATAATGTAGTATCCTTTGCACTTTGAAATCATAAAAGTAATTAAACTCAATGGGATTATTTCTTTAACATTTTTATTATTAAACCCATTATGTTTCTAAAACTATAAATTCAGACCTATTGTTTATTATAATTTAGTAAATTTTTACGCGTAGATTTATACTTCTCATTAAAACTCCTTAATAATGATCAACTTTTAATTTCGAAGGCACGACTGAAAAATGACAGTGAATCTTATATATTTCTCCCTGCATGACTTTCTTTTTTTTGAAAACTCCAGGATAGCCGTAGACACTACAACCTCTACTACAGCTTTTGCCCTTCGGGTGAGCACTTTGTGCACACTGGGTAAACTCTCCACTGTGTAATAGCCTGCAAACCACACTAGACAAGTCCTGTGCGACAGACTCAACTCAGAATGCATTGAGGGAGGATCTAACCCGGGTCATTCGTGTGGCTAATTAATTATAGGAGTGATTAATACGGGTTGTGGTGAGATAGTTGAAATTCTTTTACCTTAATTAAAGATTTCGCGTTTGAGTTGTGGATATGAAAAAATCTATGTTGGGACCTTACAACTCATAAAATTAAATTAATCGAATTTCAATATAAATATCAAATATGGAAAAAAAATAATAAATTATAAGTGTGTGCATAAAACTAACCAAAGGTTTAATTCTTCAATATTCTATATTCATACGTTTTTCAAAATCCCAATAGTCCAATGATTTTCAACTCAAGTGCTTTTTTCCAATAAGTCCAATAAGTTCAATTATCTACCTTTAAAAAATAAAATAAAATAAAAGAGTTACTTTATATAAGCTTAGGTAGCACATAACAACACATTGATAGAGACATAATACCCGTGTCATTTTGTTCCATAAAAAGGTCGATAAAAGTTTTAACTTTTCGAGTTCCATTAGCAATTGCCCCTCAAAAATAATTATAAGTTGCCTTTTTATAAAATTAAACTAATTTATTAATACCGACCGACCAATAATAAAACAACAGAGAAAAATAAAACTCTTATACTATATTTGAAAAAAAAAAAAAAGTGTATGGAATAAGATGGTGAATATCAATTTTGATTTGGCCTTCTGCCTAACAGTACCAGCTTAAAAGTTTTTAAAGAAAAAAGACAAGTAAAGTGCTTTAAATAATAATAATAATAAATATTTCATATTGGAAAATCACTTTATATGTACAGGTGTTCAATAAGGATTTCGGCCGTACCAAGATCCACCACCCACCCACCCACCACCCCTAAGGTCCCCATTTGCTGGTCGAAAATTATGCCTTTTATTTTAAAAAAAAATAGAAGAAAAGAATAAATAAATAAAATGGATATAAAGTTAGATTATAAAGATAACTGTTAGAAGAATTTAGGGTAGTCATAAATACACATGTCTATAGTGATGCATATATATATATATATGAAACTGTAGTTATAAGAAAAGTAGAAAAATATTTATTACGTCATCCTTATTTTTATTTTTTCCCTTTGTAGAAATATCATTATCAAATTCCACTATGAAAGATCGAACACGCTTTAAAAGAAGACAAGACATTCCGGCTGTGTTTTTTTTCCCCAAAAACATAAATAAATAAATTGTGTTACTGAATAATAAAGAGAGAAAGAATATCATATGGAGAAAAAGAAGAGAGATTAATTTTTGAAATACAATAAAATAGAATTTTTTTATTTACACGGGAATACTAACTCCAATTTTTCTCTAAAGAAATAAGAGAGATATTCACTATAATACAAATACACGTATGGTGCAAGTTTATCCAATAAACATCCATAATATAATATATCTATAACACTCTTTCTTGAATGTTTATAATGTGCCTCATTAAGATCTTTCTAGAAAAAACCCAATGAAAAAAATCCTAGTGAGAAAAAAATACACATATTTTGTAATACGCATTGATAGCTGCCTCATTAAAAACCTTGATAGAAAAATCCAGTGGGAAAAAATCTCAGCTAAGAAAAAAAATAGTGCAACACATATTTTACTCTGTATTTCAATCTTGTATACCAGTTAATCACATGTTGAGGTAGGCAGAGGAGGTAAGCAAAATTGTTGCAATCAGATATATCAATTTATCATTTGACCAATTGGTTGACCATTTGCACATTTGATCCTTTGATAGAGTTACATCATCATCATATAATATGTTGGAATTAGTCCAAGTACATTTTTAGTTTGCTCTGCAAACATTTGCTATCTTTTATATGATTTGATAGTCATCTGAAATATCATAGTATGACAGTAAGAATTTATGAAAGTAGATAGCATATTTGGATCGAACCATTATGTTGATCAGATGAATGCCCTGTATATCCAAGAAACTTAATAACAATTTATGTTAGGATAAACAAATTTATATCATATAAGGATTATAAATAAGTTTCCCAAAAACTTCGTAAAAATGCTTCAGGCATATTTATCCTTAAGAAATTTTCATTAAATTTTGTCAAGTGACCTCATCTATTAGTATTTAAAGCATGTCATCTTCTAGTGTTTGGATTGTAAATAAAAATAAGCTTTATACTTATTAAGATGCATCATTTCAGTTGATAATTATTTCTACCTCGGCATACTTTAAATGATGCAGGATTCAGATCCTCACAATCTTTTAAAATATTGCACACTATATTGTCTTAAGGATATCATCGACTGTATATCATTTATATCGGTTTACAATTGGACATAACTCATTGAGATCTCACCTCTTTACATATTTTTCTTAGCTATCTAAGCCTTTCATGAGGTTTTATGAAGTGTTATGTCGTAGCCTCTTCAAGAGCATATTGCCTCCTTATTATGTTCATTTGCTCCATGCTTTTTTCAAGGATTATTGCAATAATAGAAACCGATTAATCCACATTGTTTTATGCATACTGTAGACTCTGTCCTTCAGAGATATTAATTTAATAGGAACTTTTGCAGCTGAAATATAAAATTAATTTTGAGTCAGCAAATGATTCAGACATTTAATTTGAATTATTTTGATGAGGATCATACTAATGATAATTCACAATACATTTCTTAGCTGCTTATTTTCTCTCCCTCATATTAGAAAAGCTAACATATACTCCCGATTTTTTTTGGGAAATTCATCTATGTAGCATTGTAATAGATTCATTCATCACATATCTCACATTAAAGTAATTAGACTAAAAATATTTGATTTGTGACCCTGAAATAATTGAGCGGAGAGGGAATTAATCATAATTATATTTATTGCTCAACATACAAGTGCTATTGTATGTAATATATCATATCATAGACCAACCCACTAAGTTTTGTTCTCATAAGCAATGGTTCAACTATTTATCGGAGGCATTCAATGCCAAATCAGCTTGGATATAAACCAGCATTGTCAAGATGAATTGTCTTGATTAGACGATATGAAAATTATGCTTTTAACTCATTTAACATTGAGTAAGTAACTTTGTGAATGTCAAACTGCAGGTTGACAATAAACGTACATTTGACCATCTTATAAATGCATTTATTTAAGGCATCACATGGCAGATGAATGAGCCCGTATTCACCTTTTATACTTTTCAGAATTTTAGGGATTCAGTCCCAACATTAGTTGATATAATCAACTTGTCCTGAGAGCAAACAATTGAAAAGAATTCTTAAATAGTCTTCCAGTTCTTCAATATATTTTGATATTCAATTAGCACATCATATTTAAAATAGGACAACCAAAATGGTCATGTCAACTGATAAAATTATATGTACTAGTTAACTTGATCGGGTTTACAATGTTATGTGTTATTTTAGTTTAGTAAATTTCAGGTTTACTATGTCATGAATTTCATATCCATAAACTTCTAATCTAATGTAGCATGTAATTTCATCATATTTATATGTGTAGTACAAATCGAATAATCTTTCATATACATATTTCTTACCCATAGTAATTTGGAGATATTTGATCTTGCAATCCTTTGTAGTTTTAACCTTCTTATTAGTAAACTTCATATTTATTAAAACTTGTGTTCTGAGCATACCAACTTTGTATATCACAATATAAGACGAATGACATAATAATAAATAAATTCTTCGAGAACTTTCAATTTATTTTTCATAATAAAATATTCTTCGGACACTACTGGTATCATGATTCTTGTAGACAAATAATCAAGCTCTTCAGGAGACTTGATCATTAATTTATATTACCTAATATTGTTTAGATAATTCTGACATCATGAAAGCAAATTTAGACACTGCTGGTGCTATGAACTAAGCAGTAAATAAGTGAACATTTAAAAGCAATTGTAAATTCGTAAACAAAAAAAAATAGACATTAAGTTCTAAATTTCAGTATTTTAAGTTTTTACTACTTCCGGAGTAGATTGCAAATTTTAATACTTCAGGAGTTAATTGTAAAATTTACTATTGCAGAGTCTTACTACTTCAGGAGTTGATGTCAAATTCTTACTACATCATGAGTAAATTTCATATTTACTATTTCGGGAGTAAATTTCAGATTTATTACTCAGAAATAAATTTTAAGATTTTACTAAGTATTGTCGCATCACTTCAGGAACTAGATATGTATTAGATCTATATTTGTAACATTTATCAAAAGTTCTTATTCTTTAGGAATGAGACATAACCATCCAAATGTGTCTTAATCATATTAAATTATGATAGCTTAAAACCTCTTTTAATATTTTGCTACTTCGGGAGCAAATCGAGGTATACATATAACATAGAGAATTTCTCTCATATATTTCATACAAATCTATAAAAGTAGTATCACTTCTAGTGATTATATATTTCTTGCAAATTCTCATTTTTACTCATTAATGGGTATCAAATTAATATCATCATATATTTTTAAAATATTATTTTTCTAGAGAATGTCTATCTTGTTTCTTTGGAGAAAAGTTAGGATTAGTTTTTCCCTATAAATAAAGGGATTATCCTTCATTGTATTTCATCCTCAAGAAAAATAAGAATTATTCTTTCTTGTTTCTTCTCTTTCTCTATAATATTCTTCTTCTCCCTTTATTATTTTATAACACATTAACGGCACGAGTCTCTACCTTGAACACTCACTTTGAAAAGATCTAAAATGAGAAAAATCAAACAAGTCTCTACTTTGAGCACTCATTTTAAAAAGATTTGACTTGATATTTATGTCTTTGCTAATAACAATAAAGATTTTGTTTATGAATCTGAGGAACGAATTATTAATTCACTTGGCAATTCATGCCTCATGTTTGTTTCAATAAAATAATATAATATTCTGAAAATATTTTTTTTTAAAATTAATATTATAAAAATATATTTGTTCAAAAAAAATAATATTGTGAAAACTAAATAATGTTATCACAACATCGACTTAAACAAAACTATTAAATGAATTGCTTCATGTACAACCACGGGGAGGGAAAAATGTTAGGTTTTGCCAGCTTATTCTATTGCAAGTTTATTGAGATGCAAACTTATTGAATGAACATTCATAATATAATATATTTATAATAAATTATATTTTATTTTATCTTTTATCCTTTTGAAGGCACTTAAAATTTATTAAATATGTTTAACTTTCATGTGTCAACATTCAACGATGTAAAACTTATATTAGCATATTAACTAAATTTACGTGATAATATTCTCCCATTTCAATTTTTGTGATACAGTTTAATTGAACATAAAATTTAAAAAATATATAAAGACTTTATAATATTTCAACACTATTCTTAAAATAAATAAATTTTAAAATAAAACAGTACATTTTTATGAACTTTTTATCAAATAAATAGGATCCAATTTGAATAAAATGTTGATAATATTATTAAATATTCGTTAAATAAAAAAATATTATTTTTTAATAAAACTAAAAAAAAAAGTGTGTCACGGCAGACAAACGATGGAGTATATAAAAATTTCAAACCAAGGCTTGCGACTTTTATCCAAGTTTTCAATTCGTTTTAAAAGAATTACCAAATCGAAATTGAAATATTTAATTTTTTGATTTTCAGCAATATAATTAACTCAATTTATCTTTTTGCTGTTATACAGAAAGTAACCCAACAAAAATTATAGAAGACATTCATAATCTTTGGTTTCGTAGATATAAGGCAGATGGATTTCATTTTGTTTTTAAAAAAAAATTATTTTTGTTATTTAACAATTTAAATTATGACTTATTCTTATCAATTTACTTCCTATTAGATGATTTTTTAATATTAAATTAAACATCAAATTCATATAATCACATATATCATGATACAAAACTCACCGCTGCAAATCAAACCGAAGAAATTAAATTCATACTTTTTAGTGTTCAAAGGCAAATCTAATCACATAAAGGTAGACCTAAAAGAGAAGAAATATATGACAATTGATCAGTACATAATTGATGATGTGCAAAAATAAAATAATTAAAATATAATAGACGGATCAATAATAACTATTAAACTATTGGAGGATAATTTCAAGATGAGCTGTAAATCACAAATATACAATTATAGATAACAATTAATATACAACTACTTAAATATGCACAACTAAAGAAAACAAAATCTTCACAAATAATTATGCGTTAATACTTCTAAGTTACTAAGTTTTGAATAAATACTTTATCTTCAATTAATACTTTAAAGTAAATTTAAATTTAAATTTAAATTATTGATTTCGATTGAACTCATAATTTATAAGTGAAGATGTAATTCCGCTCCTACTCCACTGCCATGTTGAATAACGAGGCATATATATATAATATACATATATGGGACAATGTAAAAAGTTTTGCATTCCTTAGTTACATTCTTCCAAAATATGCTCTTGTATTTGATATATAATACTTTATGTACCAAAATATGTTTTCAATAAATCAAGATATATTAATACCCTTTAGGGTAATGCATATTCCCTTAGAATAATTTTTTGTAGGTGAAGTATGGACAATAACTTTTTTCTCTGTCTTATATTTGTCTCTACTACATTCATTTTTTTTACTTAGGTTGCCTCATTCAATTTGATAAATATAATAGAAGTCGAGCCCTTTAAAATGCTTAAAAAATTGTGAATGGTGATAATGTCATCTAATATAAATAATTATACACAAAGATAATCTAAATGGTGATAATAATAACTTTGAAGAACTCATTTGATATCGAAAGAATATTCCGTCGATAAAATTTTCTTAGTAATTCTAAAATTATCATTAAATTTTTTAATCTTATTTTATTAAAAATTATTATGAAAATATAAACTTAAATTTAATGATTTAACAAAATTATACAATAGAAAATAAATTTCAATATTTTTAAAGAACTAATAGATTAAAATCTTGAAAAATAAAAGAAAAAGTACTTTAACTTTTACTCAATTTGCTTAATTAAGTGGGGTTAGAAAAGAAAAAAGAGAAAGGTGTTTTCTGTTAGAAAAATATTATAATATTAATATTAAACTAAAATTAAACAACATTAAATAAATTATCACAAATACTGTGTTGTGGAAAGTCATTATTATGAAAGCGATTTCGGTCTGATAGAAATGTAAATTAGCCGGTCATTTGCCAAGGTTACACAGTCACTTCCAAACACGTACATCCATAGCTGGAAGCTGAAAATTTGAAGTTTGTATAAATCGATTCCCCAGAAAAATAAAAGGAGAAGAAGATTTTTGAAGAAGAGAGAAATTTCTCAATACTAACAAGAAAACTCAACATCTATACGTAGGTAGATCTGAGTAGTAAAAGTCTTTTAATTAGGGAGAATATACCTTGACTAACTTTAATTTCAAGAAACGAATTTATTAATTTGAAAAAATGAACCTTGACTAACTTTAATTTTCAGGGAATGAACTTAATTAATCTGGGAGAATGAATCTTTGCTTCACATAACTATCCATTAATAAGCAGTCCCCACAAATTCAAAGACAGAAGAATAGGAATAAACTGTGGGCAAAAGGAAGGAACGGGTACTTAAGTATCAATATCTTTCTATTAGAATTGACACATAGTGAAACGAGGCAACAAAAAATATCCACAAGGTGAAGTATTCTAGAACTAAATGGATATAAGTTGAGATCCGCACAACAGATGTCATATCCTTAATTTTATACAAACTCTGTGATACTAACAAAGTGCTTTGATGGTCATGCACACACCTTGAGTCCCATGAGTGCTTTAGAAAGATGACCCAGGTCTTTCATAAAAGGCGACTACACATTTACACTCATGCAGGTGATTCTATCAAGTGTATTTTAACATAGACTACCTTAATGCTATGAAATCATAAAGAGCAAAACAAACTAAACCTTATAAACACTACTACACACCACATGGATAGAGAATGTAGTGTATATTGAGGGTTTATATTGCTTCGTTTGGCCACAAACGGGTGTCCATCATATTACAAAAATTCATGGGTTTCATCCCCATCTCCCTCGACATTTCAAAGATCATTTCTCTTGTTAAACCCTTGGTTAAAGTATCTGCTAAATTTCTTCTGGCCTTACATATTTCGAGGAAATAACACCATTTAACATCGTCATGCTTGATACGAATATGTCTCCTTTCCTGTCACAACCCAAAAGGGAGAGTCATGCGAGCATCTACATCGATTTTAACTCAATAGGAGAATCCTTTATTAAAACAACGTGCAAAGAAAATTAAATGCTCATTAACTCTCATATTATAAAATGTTTCTAATCTTTAAAGATAAACCCCTTTTATTTCAAACCATGACTTCCTCAAAATCTAGTCTAAACAGGTACAAGAGCTCTAACAGAATACTTAACAAGATAAAATAACACAGCTGCATCTCGAAGAAGAATACGGAAGCTGATGTTAAGTACTCCACGTAAATCATGAAACTTTAAACTTGCCACAACCTACACCGAAAAAGGTGTATCAAGGTAGATTAGTATACCACATATACCGGTAGGCATCATTGACCGACTAAGATTAGTTCACATAATGGCATATAAATTAACATACAATCGACATTAATGGATGCAACAACTACTCCCCTTATACAATAATCCATTAAGTTTACTAGCTACATTATCATCTCTTATGGCTCATCAAGGTTCATGCAATCATCCTACAACTCTAGCCATCAATTAATCTTTCAATCTGTCTCTCTCTCACCCGCTGGAGTAGGTGCTTAGACCGCTACAGCAGCAATTTGCCTGCTGCAGCGGTACCCAAAGCAGGCAGTAGCCTAATTTCACTGATCCAGTCTCCTTTATTCCGCCATATAATGTTATAGCAGGTATACCTCATTTACCATTTCACTATCATTAACCAAGTCCATAACTATTATTTATTCACCTATTTGATTACTTACAAAATTTCTTGACCCACCTTAACTAAGGACATTATCAATAAAATTAAACCCGCGGTCTCTCGATAATTCACTACCTTTTGTTAAATCCGTCATGCTACCTCCTATAACCCAAAAAGACCACTCTGATCAAACATTCAATCATAAATATAAATTAAATAGCTCAAGCACGTACAAGGAGGCATCAAAACATACTAATGGAGTTAAGTCCTCCACAATCTAATGTCACACCCCGCATTGGGGGGTATGACTGGCACCTGGTGCCCTACTAGGACCTGAACTGCTAGACTACTGAGCCTGAGCACATCTGGTGCCTGGCTGGCTCTAACTCAGATTCCGGGAAACAACGGGCTATATAACGGTTGTAAATACAGCCTCAGGCCGACTAGGCCTATAGCCACCTGTACCTGTACTAACAGCTAACCAGAAACATATCAATATAGGGGAGCCTATACGGGCCGACAAGGCCACCTTGCTGTCTAGTTAGCTGTAACTCAACAATGAAATATTGGAAAGCTACGTGACCGGCAAGGTCACCACTACTGACAAGCTATGGCCCCACACGACCAACATAAAAGAAACAGAAGTACTAACAGCTATACAACTGCACGGCCTCACACGGCCGGCTCATCTGACCACAAGAAAATATATACAGACTGCAAGCCTCTAAGAATACTGATAAAATGGTCGGGACAGGGCCCCGGCCTACCCATGCTGTACAACAAAAGAAAAGGGATAAACCTCTAGCTATCTAGCTTCGGATGACTGGAGCTTATGACCCTGTGAGCTGACTGGAATCACGAGGTATCGGCCCCTCATCTATGAGTACCTGCAGGCAAGTAATGCAGCACCCCCAAGGGGCGTCAGTACCACTGGTACTGAGTATGTAAAACAATAGCTGGAAGAAATATCTGAAAACAACAACACAACTGATGGAACTGAAATAGGAAGGAATAGACTAACTGACTGGAAATGTAAAACTATGCCTACTCTTAACTGTACTGGAAGGAGTAGGAGTCATACCTGGAGATGTATCGTTCTACTGTCGATCTACTCGTATCTAGTGTAACATGGCATAACATAACATAACATAACATAGCACACACAAACCTTACCCGGCCCCCATAAGCCGGGAGGTACAAACAACACGCAATCTATACCCCTACCCCGATCGTCCCATCTCCTATAAAACTATAAGCATCCTGCCGGTCCCCTAGGTATGCACTTGGGCTCGCTGAGCCCCTGACTATAACTGTACCTGAGTCCGGAGGACTCCTGAATCAACACCCGGGCGTATCCGCTCGACGGGGGTGTATAAGGGCCGACCAAGGCACAATATGGGGAAAACTGGCATCCCATCTTCGTCCCCTGTGGGACGGCATGCCACTCCGTAGAGCGACGTATCCTCGTCCTCTGGCGGACGAGTCGATACAGCTATTAACCCTGGGGCGGTCATGGATGCTAGGTAATCCAACCCCAAGGCAATACAATGGTCTCAACTAGTAATACTATCTGCATATCCCACATACTGAAGCTAATGATAATAAAGTATTTATACATAGTATATGCTGAACTAGTGATAGTGATATGTATGTATTTAATACATGCTGAGACTGATAATAGCGTATATGTATAAATATAATCTTCTGCCCTACTGTACTGAATCTAATGTTGAACAAGATATAGTTTTTCTGCTGGAAACCATGCTGTATACTGAGTTTCTATAGTAACATGATTTACTATTTCTAACATGCTTTCTAAACTTCATTTTAACCTATCATTCTACTTCTGAGATGCCTTACAGATATTTACATTGCTTTACTGGGTTTCAACTGAATATGATAATATCCTAACATTCTGTACTAAATCACATGCTGGGCATGTTGTACAGTTCCTAACATTTGTATTAGAATTTATATTGTGCTAGCAAGTTTCACGCTATACATAACATGATGCTTCTAATATCGTACCAACATTCGTAATAAACATAAAACACGACTTCTGAACATTCTACTGGCCTTTAAACTACTTTACTATGCCAAGATTACTAACTTGCCGAGGAACTAGCTTTACATACCTTCGCTTCTGATTTCCCGACTAACTGGCATAGCTTGGTCAGTATTTCAGCTATTCCTCCCAACTGCATTCATATATATATCAATCAGTACTAAATACAACTTTATCCTGGAGGACGACATCACTTTCGATATAATTATAGCCTAAACTTAGGCTTATCGAAAGACGGTCGAAAACTCGCTATTTTTCAGAAGTCCAGAAGGGAGAAGTATCCACTTCACAGCTAGGAACACATAGACAATAGTTTGGAGCAATTCCACTTACCTTAGTCCGGTAGCTCGACGATTCGTCGGCCGTATTTCACGAAACTAAATCCGTAGGAATGCTCTCTGCTGCTAAATACCTCAGTATTTGAGGTTAATTTGGGTTTGGACTACGTTTAGCAGGATAATCGGATGAAAATATATTTACGTTCTTCGTTCTCCTCTGTTCCTCTGCGTTTTCTGGAAATTTTATAAGTTTTAAATGAATTAAAACCGAAGTGGGGCTTTATATACTTTAGCCTGGACAGGGCCAACATGTCACGGAGCCAACGCGGAGGCTCCACCTCCGTGACACGTTGCCATTGCGGAGGGGCTCTGCCTCGGCTCCTTCCGTGATGGTTCGACAGGCTATCCGTCCGATCCTTTTCCGGGCCTTCCTCTAGCACGTATGGCTTACAAATATGCTTAATCACCGTGCGAATAGGCCATCTAGGTGTCGGAAATCTTACGGGGCATAACATCTAAGTACATATACGTACCTGTCCCCATATCATTATCATGTCATACAGTACCATACCTGTACCGTATCATCATGCATTGCATCCCAACTGTTTTCCTCACATCATACCCGAATCATTTCGGTAGATCTTGCATCACACTTGTATACCTATACCTCCGTGTCATTGCAGCCGTATGTATATCATACCATAACTGCACAATCTCTGTCTCGCAATCATACCATCGGTGATATGCCAGGCACACTCTTCTTTCACATAATTATACACATATTAGAGGGTCATATGTTTGCCCTTCCAGTCATAATTTGCAAGGAACTCTAGAAATCCATATGTTGTACACCCAACCGTATGAGATCTTCATCATACCTGTCTGTGTACTCATGTCCGTACACCTAGCTGTGTGAACATTTTTCCATACCTATCTGTGTATAAACTCATACCGCTCACCCCGATGCTCACTTTGGGCATTAACCACTCATATCCGAGTCCTCACTCACGGCTTGATCATACAATTTGCTCATCTAGGTTCTCACTCCAGCCCCAAGCCTCTCATTGTCAATATGTCAATGATTTACCTTCTCATATTACATGCCACTTCGTTTACTCTCTCACTTATCACAGACTCCACTCATTAATTCAACAGTCACATATCACAGTTCAAATATCAAAAAATCACACAAAATAAGATTACGCATCGCCAAGCATAACACAAACCAGTTTGAGGCTATTTCATAACCATTTAATTATTACATCATTTATATCTAATAATTTCACGATGAGGTACAACCCGGCCCACTTGTAAGATTGGGCTCCACTGCAGCGACATCACTATTGCCACGGCAGTCTCATTGCAGCAGTTCCAAGACCGCTGCAATGGCACTGCTCAGGCAATACTTCGACCAAATTTTCTCCAAGATTTTCCACGAAACTTTTCTTTACAATCTCTCACCCCTCATGCAAAAAATACACTGGTTTATCCTTATAATAACCTTACCTCCTTCCTCAAGCAATAACAATCAAATTGACCAGAGATAAACAATTATAGGACACAACATAACACGAGAGCTTACTAGCCCCGTAACTCACTTACTCGCGCAATTCATGGGTCACTATTCAAGCCATGCAACAATTATAGCCCACTCCTCAATGTTAATTCCCGCACTATATAAGTAAAGATTTAGGACTGACCGTTTAATATGGTAATTCAGAAAAGAAGGACTATACATATATATTACCAAGCGATGTCCGAACACCGTTACGCAGGAAATCAATCCGCTCCTCTATACCCTATTATCTAAAGTCTATTATCATTAAATCATAATCTATGGAATTTCAAATCATGGGGATATCACCATCCCTTTCCTATTTCCTTTGCCGGCAGACTACTAATTATAATCATTCGATGACAATTTACTCAAATTTCTCCCCTACTCATCAATAGCATATTAAATATACGTATATATATATATTTCTAATCAAGGTCTAACATGAACGTGAGTAAGCCATAGATTACCTGGGCGCCACGTTATCTTCAAGACGTCCCCAGTTGCATGCGTGCATTCAGGTTCGACTTCTTGCGAATAATCATAGCTAAGGAGGGTGAAGTTTGCCTTCTCTAGCCTCCTAATTGCTCTTCTTGTCCCAAAATCCTACTTCCTATTTCTTGAGCATTTTTATTCAGCCCCTTTAGGGGAATATATTTTTAAATCCTAACTGGGCAAGATTTATGGTATTCTGTTCTGCATCACCTGTTGCAGCAAGGATACTACTGCTGCAGCGATTTGCTAAGCTGGAAGACAGCTCGTCGCGGCTACATTACGCTTGGGACCACCCAAATTTGACTTAACCATTCAAAATTGTTCATTTCATACTCTTTTATTTCTGGGGACTTTGTTTCGGCTTATAAAATTTTAAATTCGCTCATGCTTAGATTGTCAAGGTGCTATAATGGTTGAGCCGGTCATTAAATCAGATACCAATTAAAAATTTATTCATCCTCAAAAGGCCCTACGATGTAGGCAGAAGCTTTTGATCATCCCATGTTGATCCTGATACCGATCATAGTTCAACGCTTTTAGCAGGCACCGAGGTCTTATCACTGTTTGTTTCCTTTATCCTTGGTCTGATCCTCATGGAACCCTTCTATTACTCAATACCCCAAAATTCTTTTAACATATATCTAATAACTTCTCATGGGATGATAAATCTGTGCTTGTTCTGACAAAGATTTTCAAGTATTGAATTACGCAATTGCCCTTCCTTTTGGTCTTACGGTTATTTACTGCTGACCCATGTGCCTTAGGTATTCCCTAATTGTCAAACTTATAGGAGTGGGTATTTTGAAAAGTTGGGGGGTCCCGCGATGGAATTTGAACCATCACTATTTTTAGTCATTCGCTGTAGCGAGTTCATTTGTTTCTACAACAAAAAAAAGGTCCGTTGCAGCGAAAAATGAGATCAGTTAAAAGGCAAAATGGATGGTTCTTGTGTTTATTCTCAAATTTCCTCTTCACTTTTTGTGCAAATCCTGTCAACTCTTCCGATGATCCTCTCGATTTCTCAGGTGATACTCAACCCCATGACTTCCTTGCTTCTTTTACTTTAGATTACTCGCATTATCATGCCTTCATGCATTGTTTTCGGTTGGTTATTGGAGTAGTGAAGATAGATCTCTTCCTTTACATTTTTAGACTATGTTTTAAAGCATGCTCTTCGCTTTTACATCCCCAAGTTACTAAAATCTATCCCCGCATACTATAGATTATTTTTACGGGGGTTTTCATGATAGAAATGGTGGGATTTGAGTAGGGTGATGGTTTGACTTCCTCGAACTTTTCAGGCTCGAATCCGGCCATTATCGGGTGTAGAATCGCTGGTAGAGTACGGGTTAGTACACCCCTTACCCGATCTGTATTTTATTTAGAAAAAATGGAGGTTGAAATTTCAACCTCCATTATTGAGGGTCAAGGTCTGCTGGGGATGACATTATCCGCTACAGCAGATTCGTCATAGCAGTCCGCTTCTGCTTGCGGACTCGCTGCAGCGGTCCATCCAGGCAGTGGCTCCTTCCAGTTATGTTTTTCTTTTTCTCAACCTTCTTCTTCCCCTTGTCATTTCGTTCATTCCCTAAAGCTTCTTATTATTGCATGTTTAACATTATGTCTTCCTCCAGTAGCAGCATTTGTACCGGTGATTACATCAAATTCATGAATGATCAGTGTCATTTCCGGCACAATGAGCAGGCTGCGAAAGGGATGCTCCATGAGAGGGGGTTTATCATGCAAGATGTAGAGGAGAAAGCACTTGAGTTTTATGCTTGCCTCCATGAACTAGGGTAGGGTCCGCTGGTGAAGGACCTGTGTAAGGTGAAGAGGCCTAGGTAAGAGAGTTCTATGCCAACCTCCCCACTGTGGCTTGGAGTCGTGATGAGCCGGTGGCCTATGTTAGGGAAATGTAGATCATCCTCACTCTTGCTGCTATTAATGAGGATTTGGGTCTGCCAAAACTTTCAGAGGATGTGTTAAAGACTTACGACATGGATGGAAATGGGCAGTGGCTTGTGGAGGAGCAGAGAGCAGACTTACTAGGAAGGACATTCAAAGCACCCATTTTATTGTATAGGCAAGGAGGTGGCTGAATCTGGTGTATTGGAGGATCCGCCCGTCCTCTAATGTCACTAAGGTGATGTATGCCCATGCTTTTGTAGAGGCTTGCATTTTGAGCGGGGTGAGGGTGAATATAGGGGCACATATTCTAGAGGAGTGGAGGTACTTCTCAGCCAAGCCCCTCACCGGCCTGCCCTTTCCCTCCCTTATGATTCTACTCTGTAGGTGGGCTTGGGTGTATTGGGAGTCGGGAGACGTCATTGTGGGTTGTGACATGCCCTACGATCCTTTGAGGGTAAAAGGAGCTCCAGGAAGAGGCCAAAAGAAGAGAAAGACTGCCTCCGCTGAGGGAAATGGTGTGGCCATCACTTCTAGATCCGTGGGGCTATTTGAGCGAATAGAGATCGAGATGGCTTCCATGTGAGAGCTATTGGGAGGGCTGCACAGACCTCCTTCTAGTAGCAGACTCTCCAATGGAGTAACTGCCGACTCAAGGGAGATACAGGGGGCAATTGCCACCCTGGCTCAGGCTCATGTGGAGCTCCAAAAGGACTTGGAGAGAGAGGAGGAGGCGGCATTCTCGGAATATGATCGTCCGCATGTGGAAGTGGATCAAGAAGATCCTGAAGATCCTCTCTCCCGATTCCAGGACACCCCAGGCGACTAGGCAGGACCTCCTAAAGTTCTCCTTCATCGGTGAGTTCGAGAAGGGAGGGGGCAGTGATGCCGGTAGCGGCAGTGATGAGGCCTCCAACTAGATAGATTCGTGGTGTTCCTCTCTCCCCTACTTTCCCTTTTTTGTGATCATGATTTGGCTAGCCCCCACTTGGGGCTTGTAAGACAATATTACTTCCTCTTTTCTTATTTTGTATGTTGATACTTATTTTTACAGATGTCCATTTGGCATTCACAGACATTGGCCGTGTTTTTTCCCTCTTTTATCATATTGCTGTTGTTTCCCTATATTCGCCTTGCCTTCCAGTTTTAAATCCATTATATCTGTTGTTGCCATTCAAAATAGGGGATTAGAATTTTGAAATTCTAGCATTCTTCCTATCCGTGTCTGCTGCAGCGATCGCCTTTTCGTTGCAATGGACTCGTTACGATGGTACATGACTATCTGTAGCGAGTCTGCTGCAGCGAGGCATATCTCATTGCAGCAAAACTCTCTATGCTAAATACTCGTACGGGTTCTTGTCCCTTCGGTCCACTCAAGTCAACCCCGCCCACCAGTTTATCACGTATCCTCAATAATCTAGCATAGTCAGATACCAATTGAGCCTGTTAAGATACCAATTGGAATCAATCAGAGTTAACCCTGGCGATAGAAATATTCGGACAACACGATGGGAAAGAAATAAAGAGCAAATCTCCTAGATGTCGTATAGCTTTTTGAAGGTTAGATATGTACGTCTACACACCAATCCGCGGGAGTCCACTCGATATTGCTCTTGTACTTGTGAGACCGATAATCTAGACTCTCTGATACCAACTTATCACGACCCCAAAAGGGCGAGTCGTGCGAGCACCTGCATCGACTTTAACTCTATAAAAGAATCCTTTATTAAAAAAACATGCAAAGGAAATTAAAAGCTCATTAACTCGCATATTACAAAATGTTTCTAATCTTTAAATATAAACCTCTTTTATTCCGAACCACGACTCCCCCAAGATCTAGTCTAGACAGGTACAAGAGCTCTTACAGAATACTTGATAAGATAAAATGACATAGCATCATCTATGGAGAAGAACATGGAAGCTGATGTCGAGTACTCCACGTATATCATGAGACTTTAAGCCTGCCACAACCTACACCAAAAAAGGTGTAGCAAGGTAGTATCAGTATACCACATGTACCTTTAGGCATCATCGGCCGACTAAGATTAGTTGACATAACGGCATGTAAATTAACATACAATTGACATGTATAGATGTAACAAATGCTCCACTTATACAA
Organism: Datura wrightii; assembly: GCA_035772735.1. Lineage (NCBI taxonomy): Eukaryota > Viridiplantae > Streptophyta > Magnoliopsida > Solanales > Solanaceae > Datura > Datura wrightii. The sequence continues at coordinate 13,403,679 of JASDFA010000006.1, read as the reverse complement.
TAATCCATTAAGTTTACTAGCTACATTATCGTCTCTTATCACTCATCAAGGTTAATGCAATCACCCTACAACTCTAGTCATCAATTAATATTTCAATATGTCTCTCTCTCACCCACTGCAGTGGGTGCTTAGACCACTATAGTGGCGATTTACTCGCTGCAGCGGTACCAAGGCAGGCAGTATTCCGATTTCATTGATCTAGTTCTCTTTTATTATGCCATACAACGTTATAGCACGTCTATCTCATTTACCATTTCATTATCATTAACCAAGTTCGTTTCTATCATTTATTCACCTATTTTATTACTTATAGGATTTCCTTACCTTCCTTAACTAGGACATTATCAATAAAATTAAACCCGCGGTCTCCCCGTAATTTACTATCTTTTGTTAAACCCATCATGCTAGCTCCTATAACCCACAAAGACCACTATGATCAAACATTCAATTACAAATACAAATTAAATAGCTCAAGTACATACAAGGATGCATCAAATCATACCGATAGAGTTAAATCTTCCACAATCTAAGTACATGCACGTAGCTGTCCACATATCATTATCATGTGATACAGTATCATACTTGTACCGTATCATCATACATTGCATCCCAAATGTGTCTCTTATATCATACCCGAATCATATCGATATATCTTGCATCATACTTGTATACCCATACCTCCTTGTCATTGCAGTTGTATGTATATCATACCATAAGTGCACAATCTCTGGTTCGCGATCATACTATCGGTAAAATACCGGGCACACGCCTCCATCATATCATTGTGCACACATGACAGAGGGTCTTATGTTTGCCCTTCCAGTCATGACCTGCACGGGACTCTAGAAATTCATGTACAGTACACCCAGTCGTATGAGATATTCATCATACTTGTCTGTGTACTCATGTCCGTAAACCCAACTGTATGAGATATTCATCATACCTGTCTGTGTACTAAGGTCCGTACACCCAACCATATGAACATTTAGTCATACCTATCTGTATACTCACTCATACTTCTGGCCCAGATGGCCACCTGGGGCACGAACCACTCATATCCGAGCCCTCACTCACGGCTTGATCATACAATTTGCTCATCTAGGTTCTCACTCCAGCCCCAGGCCTCTCATTCTTAACATAATGATTTACCTTCCCATATTATATGCCACTTCTTTTACTCACTCGCTTATCACATACTCCACTCATCAATTCAAGAGCCACATATCACAATTCAAATATCAACAAATCACACAAAACTAGAATTACTCATCGGCAAGCACAACACAAACCTAGTTCTAGGCTATTTCATAACCTGTTAATTATTACATCATTTATATCCAAAAATTTCTCGATGAGGTACAACTTGGCCCATTCTCGAGATCGGACTCCACAGCAGCGGCATCACTGCCGCCAAGGCGGTCTCCTACAGCAGTTCCAAGACTGTTGTAGCAATACTGCTCAAGCAATACTTTGACCAGATTTTCTCTAAGATTTCCCATGAAACTTTTCTTCACAATCTTTCACGCCTCATGCAAAAACTATAATTATTCATCCTCATAATCACCTTACCTCCTCCCTCAAGCAATAATAATTAAATTGACTTGAAACAAACAATCATAGGACACAACATAACAAGACAACTTACTAGCCCCGTAACTCGCTTAGTCCTACTATTCATGGGTCACGATTCAATTCATACAATAATTATAGCCCACTCCTCAACGTTCAATTTTTGCACTATATAAAGCAAAGATTTAAGACTGACCATTCAATTTGGTAATTCGGAAAAGGACTATACCTATATATCACCAAGCGATGTCTGAAGACCATTACGCAGGAAATCAATCCACTCCCATGTACTCCATTATCTAAAGTCTATTCTCATTTAAATCATAATCTACTGAATCTCACATCATGGGGATATCACCACCCCTTTCCTATTTCATTCACCCCCAGACACTTACTAATTATAATCATTCGATGACAATTTATCAAATTTCTCCCTTACTCATTAATAGCACATCAAATATACACACATATATGCTTCTCTAATCAAGGTCTAACACGAAGGTGAATAAGTCATATCCTAACTAGACACTTACTAATTATAATCATTCAATGACAATTTACTCAAATTTCTCCCTTACTCATCAATAGCACATCAAATATCAAATATACGCACATATATGTTTCGCTAATCAAGGTCTAACACAAAGGTGAATAAGTCATAGTCTACCTAGGCACCACGCTATCTTCAAGACGTCCCTAGTTGCATGCGTGCATCTAGTTCCGAGTTCTTGTGGAGAATCATAACTACGGAGGGTGAAGTTTGCCTTTTCTAGCCTCCTAGTTGCTCTTCTTGTCCCGAAATCCTACTTCCTATTTTCTGAGCGTTTTTATTCAGCCCCTTTAGGAGAATAGGTTTTAAATCTTAACTGGGATAGGATTTGTGGCATTCTTCTCCGTGTCACCCGCTGTAGCGGTAGTGTCTCTACTGCAGAAGACAACTCGCCGCTGCGACCTTATACCTGGCCCACCCGATTTTGACTTAATCATTTGAAATTGTTCGTCTCATACTCTTTTATTTTTGGAGACTTCATTTTGGATCATAAAAATTTAAATTTGCCCATGTTTAGATTGTCAGGGTGCTATAATGGTCGAGCGGGTCGTTATATTTTTTCATCATACACATTGTTCTCAATAATTTCAATTACCGTCTGTGAGTCACAATGAAGAGAAACTAGTAAAGTTTGTCTTTCCCACAATATCACATCTGCCAAAAGGTTTCTCAGTCACTTAGTTACTTTCCCTACCAAATAAAGAGAATTAAATTCAGATTTTATGGTAGAACGTGCTATAGAAGTTTGTTTGAAACACTTTCATGAAATAACACCTGCACCCAAAGTAAACATTTAGTCATTGGTGGAGCTAACTTCATCATTTTCAGTTACCTAGTTTGCATCACAAAATCTTTCTAAGACAACAAAAAATTTGTTAAAATGCAAATACTAATTTATAATATCTCTCAAATACCTTCACACGATGAAGAACATTTCAATATTCAAACTGGAGTTATGAGTATATCTACTCAATTTGCTAAAAAAGTAAGCTATATCAGACCTAAAATAATTCATTAGAAGTACTACACTCTAATAGTTTTAGAATATTATATTTGAGAAATACTAGATTTTTTATTCTTTCTCAAGTGTATGATAGGATAATAAGAAGTTCCCACTGGAACTTGATACTCCCAAATTACACCTACTAAAAAGGTATAAAGCAGTCATTGCTCAAATATATAATCTAACAAGGTTGGGTCAAATCCCACAGGAAATAAGGAGCAAAATTTATCAAAAGTGAAGATTCAAATTTATTTAGTCGATATTTCAGTGGAAGGGGGAAATAAATTAGACTTAGAATAGTAAAAAGTCTAATAAAAATGATTAGGGAATGCTCACAAGAGATTTCATTAATAAAAAAATGCTAGGGTTGTGTTTTCTATGGATTTGTAATGTCTACAGGTCTAGTACACATTTTTTACAGTCAAATTAAAAATATGGCATGCACATCTAACATGAAAATTTTGTTAATCAGTAGACAATTCTAACTTTTAAGTAACTAATTGCTTTAGTATTAGCAGAAGCATTATCTAATGTAGTACTTGAGACTCTTTCAATAAGACCATATAATTTCAAAATTTCTAGAACAATTGAAGATATATAAGAACCGCTGTATTTTTCATCAATATATTTATAACTAATAATACATTTTTACAAATTTCAGTTATGATCAACCCAGTGAATTGTAACAGCTAAATAATTATTGTAATTGGGACTATGACCTATATCAAAAGTGATAGACACTTAACAATCTAAGTAATAAAATACACAACATATATTTTGATAACATTCACTTTGAAAATTGAAAATGCTTGATTTAATTGTACTTCTCGAAAAATTTTGAAAAACAGGATTATATGTTTTTTGTATATAATGCACAAAATTAGAATTAGAAGAAAACTAAAAGGTAAACCACAGAAAACGGTCATTTTTGCTAATTCTTCATTGTCTTTATCTTTGTTATAACTTATATGAACGTAGTATGGTCCAGGGGGTTGGTATAGTTTAATGTTTGCTGGACCATATTAGAACCTCCAACAGATCCAATAGGAGTGCAAGTGCTACTAGGATATGGGTCAAGACTGCCTTTTATTCGAGTTTGAAACCATTTCGCTTTACAACATTTTCCTAAGTGTCTAGTTAAACCCCCCATCCCACTTGATTCTCTGTCGGTCTATGTGCAAATTTTTGTTTATAGTTGTTACACGTGATAGAAGTTTTATCTTTGTGGAGAGTCATAAACTACCATACAAATGATTTACTCTGCTGTTGCACAATAATTACCCCTTGTAGGAGGTACATGGGGACGACCAACTGTCATGCCCCGAGTCTACACCCAGGACGGGATACGGTACTTGAGGTCACAAGTAACCCAAGTCAACCCCGTACCTATCATACACTGGCATTCTGAGTAAAATATATAAATATAGAGGAAGCTTTTAAAATACTAAGGTAAAACATTAATATTATTACAGCTGGATCATAACGTTTAAAACATCTTAATAAAATTACAAGTCTGAAAATCAAGTCTGTGTCTGAAAGCCACTATAACTGATGAGTTGCTGGGACAAAACCCCAGCTAACTCCGAATCTAAATAAAAAGAATGAAAGCTTAACTAAAGCAAATAAGCTCCATCTTCGAAGGATGAGGACAACTGAGGTAGCTGAGATCTTTTGTAAGCGGTTGACTAACGGGGCTGAGACTGTGATCCTGCAGTTGTATCATAAAATGATACAGCATAAAAGTATGCATCAGTACTTTGAATGTACTGAGTAAGTGAGAGGAATGTCGCGCCCCATTTTTCTCGCGAAAAGCTGGATACAACATGTGACAACTCTTAAGGGTTATTAAATTGAAAAGAGTCGCCATCTAACGATTTGAGGTGCGTTAGGGCACCGTACTAACCTAAGAGTCTGTTATACTAACCTAGGTCACCAGAGTCGGGTAAGGGTTCAAGTTACCTCGAAAGGAAGGTGTTAGGCACCTCTCGAGGTCCACAAATGTGGGTCCCTTCCGAATTCATTATTATGTGGGGGTATTTACTAAGTGATCAAACAAGATTGATTTTAAGCCTTTTATGTAGAAACAACTTAAATAAACTAGGTGATAAGAAGGAAGAAGATCGTGACAATATAATGAAAGGAATATATTTAACAATTTATGCGAATAAGGATTGACAAATAAAAGCAAACAATGATAAATTAAAAAAAAACAAAATAAATAAATAAAAATTTTAAGGATTGGACCGAGCCTCAAAAAGGAGCCTATGTATCCCAAGAGGGAATCAGGTCAAACGTAGTTCTGCCATTAAAAAGGGGGAGTTATTTTAACCTAACGGGATCACCCCATGCGACTAAAATAATATTTCGCAACCTATTTAGGCTGCTCGTATTATTCAGCGGCCAGAGACTATCACGTCCCACTGCCCACCTAGTTTGATTATTAGTCCTAAAGCGCTTCTAGGTGACAAAACTGACGTCCTAGTATTTATCTACCCGTCCCGATCCTAATGTCCAAGAGGCATTGGACAACTAATTAGGATTTTTGGGTCTATAGTTTACTTAGGGCTATTAAAGATGATTAGCACTAGACAAATTCAGAAACTAAAGAAAGAAGACAGCAAATAAGATTCCACATAAGCCTCTAGTATTAAGATGGGCATATTTTCTGAATGCGGATGGAAAGATCCTACAAGCATGATTGCTATTGTGCAATGTCAAATTTAAGCACATATCCCTAAGTAATCACAGAAGGAAATGAAAATCATATAAACATATTTTTATTTTTAAACACAAAGTTAATAGAACAAGCTTGGACATTAATGCAAACAAGCAATATTGAATTCAATGACATGATCCCTATTAAACTAATACTTAGCTGCTTCAACGAGTTTTTTTTTTAAACAAAATTATATTTATATAAATCAACAAGTTAGAATCAAAATAATTACAAGATTTAGCAAATTATCACATAAAATAGAATACTAAAAGTCATTTAATCCTATCGGCATGATCTCTAAGGTTACTGTATGTTTGAATCAATTAAATTCCAATAGGCATGATCTCTATCAAAATAATTATATTATTGCATTAAAAACCTATGGGCATGATTCCTATAGAAATATCTATGTCCGCGTTACTCCTATAGACATGATTTCAAATAAAATAAATAACTTCATATTAGGCATAATTATATATGTATCAATCCTATAGACATGCTTTCTATCCGAGATTGCCTAATTAGGTATCAAAAAGCAAGAACGGTAAAGAACATACGAACCCCCACCCATAAACCCCTTTTCATTATTTTTTAGCGTTTATTACAATCATTACAATTGACAAGAATGAAATAAATAAATATATATATATATATATATATATATATATATATATATATGTATGTATATGTATAATGTAATAAATCTAAAATGAGTAAAAACCCCAAGCCATTTCTTGTCCCAACGACTCTCCAATGGCAACCCGAAAAAATAATTGACACCTGTTTAAACGTTAAATGCGACAATAGATGCAAAATAATAATCTCAAACTTGATAAGTCATGTTATAGAACATATTAACACGTAGTCATGATAAGGGATGCAATTTAAAAGACTAAATAACAAGATTTAACACTTAATGAATCACTAGAGTAAATAAACTAACCGGTTGGGTAACAAAAGGTTGAAAGAGACTCAGTGAATAAATATCACAATAGCCTTGATTGTTACCCAAACCCAACACATCAAGATCACGAGAATCTCCAGGATTCCGAGCAGTGCTTGTGTTGAGGAGGGATTGAGGAGTTTAAAAATTAATACAGAAGTGAAGAACAAAAGCTGTTAGTAGCAAAGTAATTTCGGGTGTAGGTAGCAATATTCGAATGTAAAAAAGAAGAAGTAGAAAAGTAGCCGAGTTTACATGTTAAAGGGAGAAAAGTTGTCTTGCTAAGAATAAATGATGCTTGAATATTCAAGAAAAGATAAAGTCAATGATGCATCCCTCAAAATCAGTGAGGTCCGAGTTCGTCCTTTTGAAAGGAGAAGACACATTTATATAGTCAATGAGTAAAGAAGTTAAAGGAAAGGAAAACATTCAAAAATTCACGACAATTATTTTCCATAATTAGGAGGGCTGAATCAATTAGGGAGCAAAAGAAAAGAGAAAATTTTGTTAAAGAAAAATCTTTCCTTGAACGGCATAATTGAATCAATTAAGTCCAGATATTATAACTTTAACTTTACCTTGATCGGGCATAAATTGAATCAGAAAATAATAATTAACATAAATAAGTACGTACCTAATATTAAAGAAAGAATATCAAAACTGAATCAATTAAGTGAAAATATGCTAAATTAAGAGAGTCAATTAAGTGACAATATGCTAAATCAGCTAGAGATAATGAAATAATTAACCAAATCAGCCTTCTTTAAATAAAATTAGTCAAACATAATATATACTCCAATGAGAGAGAGAGATTAGGAAGGGTAAACAATCGATTCACTTTAATGTGGGATACCAAATCAATCAAACTACATACAAAATACTAAAGTTGTCACGAATCATACCAAATAAGAATTCTTAAATCATAAGGCTGTTATGACTTAAATTTTCAAGTAAAATAAATATTATGGATATTGAAACTAACATGAGGGCTTATCATGAATCAAAACCGGAGCGGATAATAAGATGACTAATATGAGACAAGCGTAGTAAAATTAAATAAGGAGTTGTATCATGTTCAATATAACTTGCACATAATTTAGATCTATGAATGAGCACAATAATAAAATTAATTATAACAGAGCATCAAGATTTGAACTAAACTCATAATAATTAAGGAAATCAAGATAATGATCAAGTGAGCGGAAATTAGTTCTCCAAAAATCTGTCGAAGAGGGGGATTACGAAAAAAAACAAATCCACGGACTGGTAGTTTCGGGTTTCACGGAGAATAGAGTAAGGCGGCGTGCAGTTGAAGAAGAGGAGAAGAGAGGGTATGGTGGTGCGGCTGGTTCTATGGTGAGGGAGAGACGAAGAGGGTGTCGGAGTTTTCCGGTGATAATGAGAGACAGAGGGAGATCTGGTCAGTGGTTGGAATGGTTTTCGCCGGTGTTAATGGAGGGTACGGTGAAGTGAAAAAAAAATTGTGGGGAAGAAAGGTAGTGGCCGGTGGTGTATTGGTCGGACAAGATAGGGAGGGAGAGGGGTGCGACGGCCTGTTCTCCGACCAATAATTGCCGAGAATAATGACAGAAGCGGCGGGGTTCTTCGTGGTATCGGCCCAAAAAGAGGAGAGGAGGATGGAGGGAAAGGGAGGTGCGGTCGTGGGTGTTCTCCGGCCACGATGGCTGTCGGAGAAGACAAAGACGAGGAGAAGGAGAGAAGATGAGGCAGAGGGGCGGGGACTCCTTTTTGAGAGGGTGAGAAGAATGAGGGTCAATGTTAGGGTTTGGGATGAGAGGGGAATTAAAGAAATTAAGTAGGGTTTAATATCAGCCCTTAGATCAAAATAGATGAACGGCTAGGATTAATTTTAAGGAAGATGAGTCGGTTTATGGGTTAAACGGGTCACCCGGATGGGTTATTGGGTTAGGAATTGATTTAGGCTAGATTTGAATTTAAATAACAGCCAAAGTTGATCAAAAATGGCTAAAATTGGCATAAATTGAATAGAAAGTGCCTAAATTTTAAATAAATTGGATGAAATTGAATTTTAACTGCTATTAAATTAATAAAAATACTACAGTTGTAGATAAATTAATAAATAGATAATAAAATAGTTTAAATTGTGGGAAAATCATATAAACATTATTATAAACCATAAATTTGAGTAGACTCGTGTAAATATTATATAATTAATAAATTATTATATTTTATAAATAACTCAATGACTGCGAAATTAATTAATTTTATCAAAAAATTATGTAAACTTTATTATCAACATAAATAATTTATAAATTCAAGTAATGTTATTACGAAAATAAATTTGAAAAATTTAGTAAAATTATGTAAATAGTTTATAAATATTAAGTAAAATATATATTTTAAATAAGAGCACATACTAATATAAAATATACTCTATATGACACAATTATTTAATATCAAAAAATTAATAAATTTAAATTAATGCCAAATATATATATATATATATATATATATGTATTTTGAAATAATTCTCGCAATATTACGATAATTAATTATTTTGTAAATATATAGATGAAAGTCGAAAATTTGCGTTAAAACGGTAAAATAAATACATATATATGTAAGCAGCATAAACGAGCGTAGGGAGGTCAAAATTGGGTATCAACAAGGAATATAACACAGAAAAAATAATAAAAAGAAAATGTTGCACTGAAAAGACATGCGATGACCAAATAAAACTACTGAACTGAATAACTGAAATAACTGAGGTGGTCTGATAGACCATGTCTGATGGTCAAAGCATGTTCTAAGTCTGGGATGCTGATCTAAGTTGAACTATATTGAGACTAGACTGAACTGACTAGTGGGAGAATCTATAACCGACATATAACCACGTGATCTAGACGTGGAGTCCGATGTATACACCCCACCGATAGGACCCAATATACCTTGCTAGGGTATAAAGGCATGAATTGGGTGATCATAAAAGCCAGGGTCCAATCAGGCCAATAAATACTGAAATCTATGCTGGCAATGTAGTTCTGGGAACCTGGGTGCACTGGAACCCCGGTTCGCTCGGTGTTAAGTCCTACTCCCACTAGATAATTTCAAAACTGAATACTAAGCTGATAGCTCGAACCTGGGGCCAAAGACTAGTCATGGATACATATCCGAAAGTACCCTGAGAGTCTTATCGGACCAGATTATGAAACTGGGTTCTTGACTGGTCAGAACTGCTTATCTAGAAGCATCGTAATCGTCTAAGAACAAATTGAAATCTGAAATGGGGTCCCAAGGCTGGTCAGAACTATATATCTAAAGTGTCATGACCGCCTAATGGACCAATAAACTAAATTTTGAATCTGATTCAGATAATTGGGAGGTAATACTGACACCTCAGGAAATTATGTAGTCAAATTGATTAGCTGACATTTCTCACTAACATTAATTTTTTCACATTTTGACTAAAGCTAGACAACCATGTGTCTGACTAAGAATTTAACATATAAAGTAATATGGGAATTCACCACACTAGTATAATCAAGAAAAATTTCAAGGTTTATCATTTTAGCCAAAAATTTCAAGTCTGTTCTACCTTCGGGAACTAGGGCTAAACTCAATGCACAGGGATAAGCATCAATATTATCACTAACTGGTGTAAAATAACCATAATTAATATAACAATATAATTCCGCATGGATTAAACTAAACGAAGCTTTATCAAGAATTTCTTAACATTCGAAAATCTGCATGGCTAGAATTCACTTTGTGGGAATAACATCAATTTAATCATGAGCTGATGGAAATCATGGCTAAAATAATCATGGATATCATTCTATGCGAATTCAAAGAAAATTTACATGTATTCCCTTCACATTCAAAAACTTAGGGCTAGGATTTTATAGAGAATTAGAGGAGGATTTTGGAGGACACAAGGGAAGAACTATCTCCTTGTTGAATTCTCACATACCTGAGTTAGAATTTCCTTGAAGAAGGAAGCTTGGACTGCTGCAATGGAGGAAAACCCTAGTCTTGCTTAAGAGCTTCTGGAGAGGAAAGTTTACGGTATATTTTCTGAAGATGAGTGGAAATGAGGGGGGAAACCATTTAACCCCATTATTAAGTCTGAAATCATGACTAAAACGACGTAGTTTAAAGTTTAATAGGGTAGAAAATTACTGAAATACCCTTGAAAATTCGCAGGGAAAAACTGAGTGTTAGTCCCCACGGGTGACCTAACGGGTCGTGGTCAGTGAACTAACAACTCATCCCTTGTGGCCAAAACTTGTGGCTTGACCCGTGAGGTACACTGTTAAACAAGTCTTCTGGGCTCTTAACGAGAGACATAACGGATCGTTACCTAGTGACAACGATTCGTGATCCCCATTCGTTACATACATTTCCTCAATATTGAATTTTTTCCAAATTGCTGACCACAACCCTCCCTACGAATCGTGGTGACTGACCATGACTCGTGGAGTCTCCCGTCAAGTACACTGCCTCACTCCCTTTTCATTTCTTACTCACCCACCCCACGACTGACCTAACCAATCGTGGGTCCTAACCACAAGTCATCACTCCCATGGGGATCCTTTTCCTCAAATTTCCAAACTCCTCACCTGGCCTCCGCACGAGTCACATCACAACTCGTGGGCTGCACCAACGGGTCATCTCACGACTCGTTCTGTGCCTGGTGTCAGTTTCTTTAAATTTTTTGCCGTTTCAAGTCCCGGGTCTGATCTTTGGGCTTCTGGGTATAACACCAACACTAAGTTAAGATTGAATCCCAGTTGACGCTTTTGTAACTAGACTACCTGGCGTTTCATCTAGTTCACCTTCTCTTAATTCTTCCTCTTCTCCTAATTCTTTCTCTTCTTATTTCTCAAGATTCCCATAAATTCTTTCTAAGAATTCATTATCAAATAAATCATTTGTATTATGAAAGTCATAGGGTTGTGTCCTGGAAATTGCATCAATAGGGTAAAATCTTCAGAAGTTTTTTAATTAAATTTTAACGTTAAAACATTAAATTTACTAGAACTAGCACCTTTTCTACTCTTTCCAGTAAATGGGAGTGAAGGGACGGACAAACACCATACTTTCTTAGGAGCCATAATTAAAAATAAATAAAATTAAATATAGAATTTAATTAAAATAAAATAAATACTAGAATTAAAGACATCAAGGGATGGAACGAATGTATCAAATGTCTGCGTAAAAGCGAATGATTATAATTGTAAGCCATATATAAATCTTGAAACTTGAAAGTTACTCCAAACAATGAATCAATTCAAAAAAGGACTTGATAACACTTAGATAATTAGCAAATTGGAGAGAAAGAATGAAAGAATTGTGGGAGAATTGTAGGAAAATGAAGAAGGATGAAGGGGTACTTATAGTTTAAAAATAAGGTTAAGTTATAATTTAATAAACTTGGGGGTTAAAATAAAATTTTGGGAGGGGGAGGTAGGGACAATATAGCTGATTTTGGCCAAATGGTCATTGGGCAATGACTAGAAACTAACAATAACAACAACAACAACAACTAACCAACCCATACTGTGACAAACTGGGCCTAACTGAGTTGGGACACCCAAAACTCTACACGCGGCCTACCCCTCCCCTATCCCCTAACTCCTAAAACCCCATCTCCTTAGCCAACCCAAAACCAGGCCAAATCTAGTTGTCCATACTATTTAACAACCTTAGGTGAATTCAAGATTATTATTCCTCTTGATAAAACCAACTACCTGTTTCTATTTAACTCAAGTTCCCAACTTCCTTTAAAGTTTATTGGTCCAACGAATTTTGTAATCTGAAAGGCCCATGTTGAGTCTCTGATGTTGGGTCAAGACTCTACCGTTAGCCAGATGAAACCATGATAACACCATAAGAAATTTTTACCGTCGACAACTCAGAGATGATACCTAATCTTAGGTATAAAATCTAATTTCATCGGGAACAATTGATCTGTGATGCCTTAATGACATCCATTGATCCAACGATCACTTCTGCAATCACTAAAAATTTCACCTCCTAGAAAGCGTGGGACACACTACATAATTTGCATGGGAACAAATCACATACTAGGGTTTTAATGCCTCATTTGTTTTCATTAAGATTAAGACGTTTGAATCTGAATGTACATTTGAATGATTAAGATGTTGTCTCTAGATCTGAATACTGAATGATTAAGACTATTTGTTTTTCAACATCTGATGTGCATACTTTATTTATTTATAAATATATTATTTACAATTCAAATAAAAATAATTAAAATATTAATTTAATAAATACATTTGTTATCTGATTAAAAAAACAAAATATCTAGTGATGGTGGAAATAGTTTATAGTGATAGTTGTGGTAATGATTGGTGTTAGTAACTAATAATTGTGGTGGTGATAGTTACTAGTAACGATGATGGTGATAGTTATGATGGTGGGGTTGGTTGGTGTTGTAGTGACTGGCGTGATGGTGACAATTGGTAGTGGTGGTTGAGATAGTGAAGTTGGTTGATGTTAATAGTAGGCGGTGTTGATGGCGGTAGCTAAAGAATGCGTTGGTAGTAGTTGGCGGCGGTGCTATTTATGATGGTGATGATAGTTGGAAGTAGGAATTGATCGCAGTGGTGGTAGAGGTGGCAACAACGGTGATGACGGTAGTGGTGATGCTGGTGGTGACATTGCATATAATTATAATGATAGAGGTGGCCGGTATAGATAGTAACGACCAAAAGTTATGGCTAGCAGCAGTGGTGATTGCCAGTGATTGTTAGCAATAGTAATGGTGGTTGAAAATGGTGGAAGAGGTGGTTAGGGCTGGTGGTGGTCGATGGTTGGCGATGGTAATGGTGGTGGTGGTGATTGTGATGATAGAGATGGTTAATAGTGGTAGTTGGTGGTTGTGAACATAGTGACGGTGAAAATTATCCACACAAACATACCTCTTAATGATATTAAGACTTTATTCTAGATGTTAATGATTTAGACCTATTCAGACCTAATAAGTGTTTAAATCTTAATAAAAACAAATGCGCTAATGGCCTGAGGCCTAAACCATTAAGTGCAAACAGATGAGGCCTATACTCTCTAAAACTCTTTATCTACAATTACATAAAATTATTGCACTATGATATAGTACTGGCACGAGATCAAGAATGTTGTTGGCAAACTTGCAACGGTCTGAGCTCTTATTCTATTTGACAAACTTGCAATCAAAATGCTCAGCGGTCTAGAGTCTGAGTATGATTTAATTTCAGCGGTTATCCAACCGCGAAATACACCCATTATCATATGAGAACTGTTCAATAAGCTTTTCAACAAAGAGCTTTTGCTTAAAAGCATAAAAGAGTCTAACCAAGCCTCTATTATTGCTTTAGTAACACAAAAACCTTCTTTAAACAATTTTCCAACTCGCAACAATCATGACGTTCACAGCATTCCAAACAACAAAACGCACCGTCCTCATCACCCATCACCAAACTGGCGTCTAGCAATCTCTCAACAAAATCTGCACAACCCATCATTCGCCACTAAGAAAGATTAGATTCTCGAACCATAAGCCCTAAAAACATATGAATGGTCACTACATTTGAACCATCAACCATAGTTTTATACATGGATTGAATCCACTTGTGCTTCTTGTAGTGCATATGAACATCATTCAATAATAGATGACCAGCGGCAATGGAGCTATTTCAATGCAATATATATATATATAATCACAATATTTCAGCAAAGAACAAATTTCAAGCTATACTTTCAAAGTACGATGAATTCAATATTAAATATTGTAAAGGTTAAGTTGTTCGAGAAATTTTAAATTTTGAATCATTCTCTTATTAAGTTAAATTATCATGATTAATGTTTTTTTTTTTATCGGAAAGGGACAATTAACATGATTAATGAACTTGACAAAAGTATCAATTATTTTTAAAGGAAGATGACAGCAAGCTTTTGCTACGCGGCTTCTCGTACATGCAGCTCTTTGGATCATACAGGAAAGGAGTAATGATTTAAAAATAAGACAACACAAAGAGAAAAAAGAAGTAAACTTCTTTGTAAACAGACAGACCAATATATTTCAACTTTATTTTCTTTTTGGGATAACGTTTGCCTTTATAACCGAAATTTTTCTAAAATGATTTTTAAAAAACAATGCTTTTTTTTATTTTATATATATTAAAAAAATTTCAAAAAAATATCCTTTTTTTTTATTTGATTAAATTTATTCCTAACGTTATTTTCAAACTTAAAATTATCTTTTCATTAATTACATAATAAATATTTAATTAAATTTTTATTAAACATTTTTTTCTTTAATGATCCACGTAAAATTCTGACCTAACTCAAAAAAATCCAACACATCCATGACCTAACCAACACAAATCCATTTTAAATTAACACATGATACAGTTGTTATTTTAAACCTCATATTTTCAACCAACTTATCTTAATATTTCTCCGTATTCTTGCCCACACTATAAATACAAATAAAATCATTAAAAAACTATCCAGATGATTAAAACAATTCGTGTGATAACTTCCTACCATTCATGGGATTAGTACAAGAATTAATCATACAACAAAATATTCACTTTATTTCAATTTATTTGTCATTCTTTTCTTTAGTTGTTGGCACAACAACTGGTTGAAAACAGAAGAATAAATAATAAATTTTATCGATTAATCGCGTTAACTTAAAACGGGTTTTCTGATGGGTCTGGTCGTAGATGAGTTGAGTTAAAATATTATATATGTAGACCAATAAATAAAAGTAATGTGTTTAATAAAAAATTAATTAAATATTATATAATTGCGCCATTAATGAAGGTGCAATTTTAAGTTTGAAAACAACGTTAGCAGTAAATTTGATCCAATAGATGGAAGGAAAACAATTTTAGAGTCATTTCTAATACGTTGAGGATATTTTTAATTCAATAAATTTTAAAAAAAAATTAAATTCAATAAATTGAAGGGGGGCATTTTAATCATTTTTCGTTTGAAATATTACGCTTATTGTTTTTATTTATTCTTTTTACATCAAGATTGGTTTAAATAATGACACAAAGGCTAGCTCATGTTGAATCTCTCTTTTAAGATTTGGTGGACTAGCTGTACACTCAATTTGGATTTATTCAGATTTTGATGTTCCCAAATATCCTTATATATAGATTCAGAGGAGATATAAAAAGATGCAACTAGCCATCAGAAAACACACTTATTATAATTATAATATGTAATATGGCCTATGAAACCAAATTAATCTAGTTTAACTTATAAAACAAAACTTACGTAATAATACTCCCTCTGTTTTATTTTAATTGCTAAAATAAGATTTACACATTCATTAAGAAAAAATTAATAGGAATAGTAATTTCACTAATATAACTCTGTTAATTTTTTAAAAATATACAATAATAATTCTTTTTACCTAACAATTAAAATAGAACGAAAGGGATATATTTTACTCATTGCTTTAAAATTAATATGTTGGTGCAATATGAAGTTGCTTTAGTTGCTACTCCTAATATAGCATATAGCTAGCCACAATAGTGATTACAAAAATAAGAGGGCCAGTATAGTAAGAGTAAAGTGGGGATTAGTGGAGTCAAATTTGAATAAATTTGTCTTAATTTTTTATAATTAGTTATATACATACACGTGGCACCATTATTTTGAAAAAGTAAATACTTGGTTACAGCTATTGCCTGACGTGTTTTTGCATAAGGACACATTAATTTTTTTGCCATAATATTATGTAATCTTTTCAACTAATTAGGGAAAAGGATAGTGATAAGGCAAGATTCTCTGGCTTCCCAATTGGAAATGGTTGAGATTTTTGTGTAATATTTGCCAAAAGGAAGAGACAAATAGTTTGAGATATGCCCTTCCTTTTTTGGTAGAATTGACATTTGCTCACTTTTCAGGTCTCAACAATATCCTCATCCTCCAACTTTTGGTAGCTAGGGATGAGAAACGGCAAGTACGAGAAATTCGATCTATTTGCATTTTAAGAAACAGCTAGATGAAATATCTTGAATTTCATGTTGTATAGATATATGTACAATAATAACATATTTAGTGTAGTCTTACAAAGTGAAATTTGAAGAGAGTAGAATATGCAGACCTTACCCCTACCTTAGAGGTAGAGAGACTGTTTTTGATAGACCCTTAGCTTAAGGAAGAAGAACAGTTCAAAGTAGTTCAGAAAAAGAAGTAACACAAGTACAAGAAATAACAGATAATAACAAAGCAACAAATAGTAGCAGAACATAAACTATAACAAAA
This sequence comes from Datura wrightii, assembly GCA_035772735.1. Lineage (NCBI taxonomy): Eukaryota > Viridiplantae > Streptophyta > Magnoliopsida > Solanales > Solanaceae > Datura > Datura wrightii. Next base: position 13,386,626 of record JASDFA010000006.1, on the reverse strand, counting down.
CAATAGAATAATCGAGGCATAAGAAATCAAAGGACAAGAAACTACAGGAGCAATACTACCACTACTAATATGAACGGGCAACAAGACAAAGCGCTGCTACCTAGCTATTAACCTACTATCCTAATCCGTGTTTTCCATGCCTTCCTATCTAAGGTCATATTCTCAATAAGTTAAAACCGCCTTATATTCTATATTGATATATGTATATTCATTAACTAGAATTTTGTTTTAGTGAATCATCAATTCCATAAAAGGAAGAAAAAAACCAATTCAATTTGAATCGATCTTGAAATAATTAATTATTTCTCTTTTTTCAATGGAAAAGATTCTTGATTCCTTTATTCGTTTTTCATAATCACTATATAAATAAGATTGCACTCTTTTTGAATTTAATTCAAAAAGAATACCATGTATATATGTATTTTTTGCTTTCTAAAGAATGTCAATCTAGTACCACCAAAAAAAGGGGAATCCATATATAGAATCATTTTTGAGAAAATCAATCATTATATATAAATGATATGGAGATAATAATTGATGAGGAAACACTTGACTACCAACACTAAAGGCATGCATGAACATTACAGCTATATATGTAAAATTCTTCTGTTGAAATCATGTCACAAAATTAAATTCAATTTCTGTTGTACATGCATGTAAGAATAATATTGGACAATATTTAATACAAAACAAAGAAAAAAATTAAATTTCCTATGTGCCTGACAAAACCAGGGTTCTGAATTCTGTCCTAAGTTTTCTAGAAAACAAAAACCATCTAACTGTACATTGATTATTTGCAACTTGCTGTTCATCAAATAGTATTGATTCAATTATTTCCTTATTTAATTCTTATCCTATGCGCCCCCTAAAAAATAAAATTTTCGATTTATGGATTTCGAATAAATTTTGATATTTTAAAACTTTTTATATGTTTATAATAGGAAAAAAGGCTATCATTTTGCTTCTAAACTAATTAAAACAAGACAATTTCATCTTTCACTAAGTCAACTCACACATATTTGGACTGAACATAACAAATTATTCAACCTCCAACCCCCAAACCTGACCCTAAAATAATATTTATATAAATATAAAAGGAAGACAACGAAAGATGGGATGGGATTTGATAATTTAATATCATGCACCATGCATGCACAGTTTGTATTTTGGTATACAGAAAGTAAAGGAACAAAATAAATAAATTAAAGTAAATCAAAATGCATTTTCTTCTTTCTTAATTTGGTCCCACACATATTATTATTATTGTTGTTATAATAATAATAATTATTATTATTATTGTTATTTTCTTGTAGTGTTCTTTTTCTTTCTTTTCCTTATTTTTTTTACAACTTGTGGGAGTGGAAATCACTCCAAAACCACCTTTTATTAGATGATGTTATCAAATCCACTGAAACAGTGTTCATTTTATTTATTTTCTTTCTTTAAATTAAATTCCTATCATTTAGTTAATTGCTGGAAACTTGTCTGTAGGTGACAAGCAAGCGTTCATTTCAATCAACTTTGACACTCAAACGCTAAAAAAAACCGGAATTAACTATAAATTTCATTATTAATTTGTTACTAAATTATTCATGGTTAATAGAATTTTTGATAATTCATTATTAAATAAAATTAAAGATAAATTTTATTATTTAATTATAAAGTTTGTCCATCGTAATGTTTATAAAGACCTATAGATGTATAATATGTATAAGTTTTAGAACGGATAGAAATAAAGAATTAGTGTTAGATTGGATAGTTCAAAATACGATGTGATATTATCTGTTTTAAATGATGCCAATACAATTCTTTTATAAAACTTTTCACATCATTAAGATTAACTTCACATTTTATACGGGTTAGTTTTATGCTAGCAATCACTTTCATCACAAGTCATTCTTATACTTTACAGATAAGGCTTAATTTGGTTGTTTCGTAGTGTCATGTAGCACTCCCGCTATAAATTTTATTTAAGTTTTGAGTAAAATAATAGTTAGTTGAGGTGAATATTAATTATACTTTAAAAAATAGTATACCTGAAGATCTTTTTTAATTTTATACTTTTTATATAAATTTTTTTAAACTATCCGTAGTCTTAATTATTTCTTTAAATTTATTTATTTGATAGTTTTATATGGCAAAAAGAGTGACTACACTTTCTTTTAAGCAAGTGATGATAAAAAATAATAATAATTAACTCTCAATTATTTATTTAAGGTTGTATTTCTATTTTTCAAGCCAATTAAATAAATGACTCGAACTCTATCATTTTAGCAAAATAAAATTAATTCTTTAAATAAATAATGAAGTATCAATTGTGTATTTTTTTATAGATTAAATGCTATTTATTTCAATTGTGCATTCTCTTTTCAGACCTAAATCAATTAAAAAAATTGAGTCTCATTATTTTTATTCACATAAAAAATAATTTAACTCGAATAATGGAATTGCAATTGTATAATATTTTACTTCTTATTAAGATTGATAAAACGTAAAATATATAAAGTTTGTCCTCTTACACTGCTCCATCATTAATTATTTAATTTCGATTTAAGGAGATAGATTTAGTTTAATTAAGGCGACTAATCATGCAGCCGTGGACACGTTCTCTTGTGTTCAGTACTCATGCATGTACGTATTACGTACATATACAGACTATTTTAGCAATTAATTAATGTCAAAACTAATTATGTATCCTTTAATTAATTTTATCATAAGATGAGCATTAAAAATAATATCATACTGCTATATATTAATTTATATACTGAGTATTCGAGGAAACACCTTACTATAGTACTTAAGATGAGTCAAAACCAACAAGCTAGCCAGTTGGATATGTTGACTCAAATTTTCTAAAATTAATAACTAGTCCTAATTAATTAATAGCCATGCTCATGTTTGTCTATATTTCTAGTTTTTATTATAAATTTGAAAAATAACGACTTTATATTAAATGTCCTACAATGTTTGTCAACCCTTTAGGCCTTAGCACCATCAATTAAAACACTATTTTATGTATTACTTCAAATAAAGATGAATTCAAAATTTGCAATTTTATGAGTTATATTTTATAACGAATTCAAATCAATATACAATATTAATAATAGATTCACACTTCACAATTAAAATATTAAAATATTAATATTTTAATATTTATTTTTATACATAATAGTTTTTACAAAATATTTGAGTATGACTGTTATAGAGGAGTAATTTTATAAAAAGTGTACTGCTGTACTAAACATCACTATTGTTATAGATAAAATATTGTTATAGAGAATTAATATAATATAAAAAATCGAATCTGAAAAAAGTTAGGCTGTAATTAAATGTCATTATAACGAGGTTTCATTGAAGTAATTTTCTCCGTTTTCTTTGATGAAAATGATTGTGTATATATATAATTATAGATACACTGTTATTTCCAGGAGTTATATATTATCAATAATTTGTTTCTTTCTTTTATTTTCCAACATACTTAATTGAGGAAAAATAATCTACACATGGAAATTTCATGATGGAATCAAAATATATTATAATACAACATACTCAAGGGGAGAAATTAATTAATCTACAACTTAATTTGGGATGATTCAGGGGAGCAACTTACTAATAATACTTACATAAATAATAATCTAAAAATAAATAAACAGATGAAAAACCAAATTAAATAGATAAAAGAGAGAAGTCAAATCCAAACAAATGCCAGTTGGCTAAATGCATCACTAAAACACTTTAATTAAAGAAGTCAATAGGCAACACTTCTTACAATTCTAGATCTTTGATCTCATATTATACTAATTAAATATTAACTAATTGATAATCCTATTAGCTGTCCAAATTTGACTCTTTATAGAGTTGATTAGAGATTTAATGTGGCTAGAGTAGACTTTGAAGAGTTAGAGCTAGCGTTAAGTAAATGCAATCTGCTATATTTAATTAAAACTAGGATATTTTTTTTGAAATAATGTTGAATAGTGATCTCATTAATGTCGTTGCTTGAACAATTTCCTCGTCTCAAATTATCTGTATTATTTTTTTTTATACCCCTTAAGAAAATATTAATTAGGAGGAGCATATTGACTATTTTATTCTTATTTACGTCTTAAAATATAATTTATTTTCATTAATTATTTGCTCTATTGAGGTGTTTATAGTCTTCAAAATAATTACTACTAAGAACAAAATGAAAAAAAATTAATTTTTGTCTTGAACTTTAAAATGACAAATATAATTCAAGATAACTATTTTTAAAAATCACTATAAATAATTTGAGACGAGGAGAGTGTATAAGTGTTATCTGGTCATTTGAAAATGTTGAAAAATTCTACCCTTAATTAGCTCATATATAGGATCTAAGTGCTGTTGCATAATTGACCTTGACCTTTAACTCGATCTTTCTTCTCTTAATTTTAATTTCCTTCTTGCTGTGGGGTATATAATTATAGAAATTAATTTGTAGAGTCTAGTTAGCATGACTTACTAGTTGACTTTGATTAATTAATTCACTGTCATTTGATGTTTCAAAGAGACGTTTGATATAGTGAGGAGACTTATTAGATAATAATATGTATAAAGGTTTTTTTAAAAGAAATAAAAGGTTGTGTATATATATATATATATATATATTAAATCTGTTTTTTTTTTAATTTCATTTTTTCCTCTGGATATAAGAAGGAAAAGAAAAATATATTGAGACAACTATTTACTCACACTCTATCTTTATATTAAAATTGATCTTACAAATTAAAAATATATTTATTAAATAATTATCATGACTTTATTGATTTGATATACGTATTAGTTGCCAGTACATTATTACCCTACAATTATATGAATTTCTTACATAAATATTATTTTTAAAAATTATAATTACAAATTATAATTGTTTTAATAAAATTATATAAATACAAATTATTTAAAGTTTTATCTTTTTAATTACATTTTATACAACTTTTATTTTTCTAAAATATCTATTCTAATTAAATATAATAAAAATATTATACACATAATATAATAATCTAAATACACAAAATAATATAAAATACTTTCTTTTCCTTCCCTTTTTTTTGTTGAAATTTCAAAAATCCTCCAAAAGAAAACAAACAATCGCTCTATTTTCTCCATATTTTTTTTAAAAAAATTTCTATAATCCCTCTCTCTTCTCCATTTTTGTTTTCCCAAAAATCCCTTTATGTTCTCCATATTTATTTTTTCAAAAAAATCCAAATCCCTCTTTCTTCTCCATTTTTATTTGATTTCCCAAGAATCCCCCTCTTCTCTATTTTTTATAAATCAATTGTGATTTAAAATTTACTTTTATTTTGTTGATATATTTTAAGATCTTTGAATAAAGGGTGAATTCATCCAAAGGCTTATCAAATGTATTTTTTTTATTAATAAAAATTATGCATAATATAAAAAATAGATGCACATATATGCTTCAATTATATACTATAATACATTGATACACACATGCATGGTATCTAATATCTATTATATTTATAATCTTTATATGTGAAAGATTAGAGTAAAAGAAAATTTTATGGATGATGAATATAAGGACAACATGAATAATTTTTTTAAAAATAAATATAATAATAATATTTAGCATATATATGGTGTTAAATATAATAATACATATTAAATTTTTATCATATTTAATCTAGTTAAATTATGAAAGAAATTATTACTTATGTCATTTATAGAAAATTATCATATTTATAATATTTATTCATTTAATTATATATAAGATATATATTATATATTATATAATTACAAAAATAATTATAACTTTTATAATTATAATTTTAAAAAGTTATATTTATATAACCTCCCTAATTATATCAACAAATATCAATCTCCTAATTTTGAACAAGGTATAAATGACTTTGATAGGCTTGGCCCAAACTCTAAGCTCGAACCTTAAGTGTTCTTCTTGTCTGTTTCATATTACCTCCGTTCTATTTTAGTTGTGATTTATATTAAAAATAGTTTTAAATACTTGTCAATTTAAAAATTAAGAGAGAGATAAAAAAAAATTAATTTTACCTTTAGCACTAATTATTTTAGAATCACAATACACGTAAATAGATAAATATTAAAGAATTAATAAAAAATATATTAGTCAAATTACACTTTTAATTAATTTTTTCTTTAAAATATGCAAATCTTATCATAACGACTAAAATGGGATAGAGAGTATAAAATACAAATGTATGCTTCAATAGTTTTAAGTTCTATTGTAATTCCACCTATAGAAGATACATTTAGTTATGGACCTATTCTATCAATGGGCTTTAGGACTCAAGCACCAAACTTGGGTCGTCCATCAGCCCATTAATGTAATATAGATGGGCTTAGAACTCAAAGAACTAAATTAACTGGGTGATTTACAAGAATGACTTTGGAGGTGATTGGTCTTAAACTTTTGGTCTCGCTTGCTTTATGGATAAAATTTCAAGTTCAACAAATTTTGACTTTTGATCTAGAAGATCTGCTTATAAAGTAATTGAAGATCAAAAGTCCAAGACCACCCATTTTTCAGATCATTGGGTGTAATCTTAGACATCGTGCTGCTTGATATTGAAAATGCGGCTAGTTTTATAATAGTATCTAGGTTTTTAACTTCACCATTTCTTTCGTAGGAATACAATTTGAGGTGAAAATTTTCAAGAAATTTATTTTCTTGCAGAGTAACTTGAAGATGAAACTTGATCATTTTTTAAATATTAAGGATGTTTTGTTCAACTAAATACATAATTTTTTTTCCTGGTTGTTCTTTTTTTGATATAGTTGTTTAATAATATTTTTTTAAATTTCTCTTACAATTTATGAATGTTTTGCATCACCGTTTAAAGTTTTTTTAGCAAATTACAAATCTTATGGAAAAACATTAGACGACAATCTAATGTTTTGTCAATCACAAGAGTTATATTGACACAATTTTTAAAAATAGCGATAAAATCTAAATAATAACTAAGAAAAGAAAAGAGAGAGTGAGACATTTGCATTGATGCAACTTAAGTTATTAGGGTTATAGCTTGAGAATATTTTTGACCAAAAACTATAATCAAACAACACAAGAATTGAACTCAAGGATAAATAAAAAAATTATTGATAACCATCTTTCGAATAACCTAGCCTCCTCGGGTCAATACCATGGAGCTATAAATGTGAAGTCAAAAGGCTGAGGATTAGAACCCCTAGAAAAATAAAAACCATCAGCCTTCATCAAATAATTGCAATACTCATTCTTGAAGTACACTATATCACAATTGTTATCTCCTTTGCTAAATACATCAAATGTATTAAACTTTAAACCCCAACTGAAGCTACAATAAAAAAGAGTACTTCCTGTAGCATGAAATGAGAAATCAAATCCATCACCAGATTTAAGGTATCGAGTTCCAATATCATCATCTTCTGATTTACAATGAACTTTTGATATCGAAGAATTTGTGGGGAGGTTACTGGCGAAACGAAGAGTGTATCTGGGATTTAAAGTGAACGAATTCGTCATTTCTACTAGGATAAAAATTACAAATAATAGAGGAAATGTGATTTTGGTGTACATGTTGAAGAATGCACCTTCAATTGATTGAGAAGAAAAATGAGGATTCCTCATTTTTTAGGAGGAGCAATGCTTTCATATTAAGACAATTTACTGGATATATGAGGATTAAAAAGGAAAATAATTAATTCTTTCTTTTTAGGAATTTGTAAATAGATTTTGGATCAGAATTCACAAGGGCAAAAGAACAATATTTATAAATGATATTACAGATCTTTCAATAACATTATTTTTGGGGGAAAATCGTTTTCACCCCCAACTTTGCTTTAAAAATTAAACTATCCCCTCAATTTTGAACAATAGATATTATTTCCCATTTATTCTAATTGACTTATTAAAATATCTATTTTACCCTTCAATCCTCCATGTATGTAATACTTTTTTATATTATATATAATATTTATTTTTTAACATAGATATTTATAGTTTCTTATTTAAATTCACTAACATTGTAAGTAGGACATTACTTTTATAAATTTATCATAAAATCTGATGTTATTTAATATTTTTTATTATTGTTATTAAAATATTATATGCATTAAATATGTATATATGTACGTGCATTCATGAGTGTGTAAGTTTCTCCTCTTTCTTATCTTCTATTGTCTATATAAATAAATAAAATTTGATTGTTATTATCAGAATATTTGGTAACATATAATTTTTAATTAATTTACATTATTAATAAATAATTTTTAAATTTATTTATTTTATTTTTTTTGTTTGTTTTACATGCATTGAAATATATTTATAAAATTATCATTATCTTTTATTTTCACTTGCATAAATAAATATTAGAGTTTGGATTATTATTAGTAAAATTATTTTTTTATTCTGCTAATTTACTTTATTATAGAATGTCATTAACTTATATACTCAATTATTTTATTTTTTAAAAGTTAATTTTTATTAAAAAAATTGTTACATAGATATTATATATATATATATATATATATATATATTATGATTTTAAAGAAATGAAAAAAGAAGATAAAATTGATAATGTAAGGGTAAAAGAGCATTTTAAAAAGTCAATTAGGATAAAGGAGGAAGAATGTTTATTGTTCAAAGTTGAGGAGAGAGTTTGATTTTTAAAGCAAACTTAAGGGATGAAAATGATTTTCACCCATTATTTTTATATAATAACACTTCACTATAACAAATAATATTTTTTTCAGAATCAAATTTTTTATGTCATATTTTACCTTTCTATAATATTTTTTATCTATAATAACAATAATCAACTTTATAACTGCATGTTTTTTTATAAAATTAATCCTCTATAACAATCATATATTTTATTAAAATAATTATATAATAATTAACAAATCTTTATAGTAATAAAATCTGACCAGTAATAAGTTTAGAGATTTTGATCAAATATGTGATACTTTAATACACTATCTATTATAAATAATATTACATGAATGTATATATTTATATCATTAGAAAAAGAAAATTTATACAAAATGTAATTTAAAATTTAATATCTTTTTGGTTATAATAATAATATTATTTAAATATCAAATGTTGTTATATATAGATGTATACCAAATAATTGCTATAACAACCAAAAAATCTTAAAACCAACGATACTATTATAAAAATATTTAATTATACCTTAACATTTATATTTTATTGGAAAAAATAATGTTAATATTTCAAAAATATAGTAATTATCTTGATGAGATTTCAATATTTGAATAGCCTTAATGGGCTATCGTGATGGGAAATTTTGGACTTTTATATCCATCTCTTTGAATAGTCTTGTTTGATCAATATTCTAATGTTATGAGTCTCTTTTGGTAATAGATCATTGATGAGCCGTATCATTTCTATTAATGAGTCATAAATTATTTTAATTCATGAGTCATTAACATTTGATAATTAACAATAGTAACGTAACTTTTCTTCAAAATTGACAATTGGATTATCGCATTTATAAATTAACATAATTTCTTCTTATTTAAGAATGACCAAGACAAAATCTTCTCTAATATTTTATGGTGCTGAGTTTTTCTTTTTATATAAATCTTTGTTAATTTTTGTGTTTCTAATTTTACACCGGAAGAATTTGTTGAATCATGAGGATATATCTATACCGGATAAAATATTTTTAAGGACAGTGTCTTTATCATGCTTCAAGCTTTCAAGAATTTCATTCCGTGTTTGTAATCAAATATTTTCCATAAGATTTTCAACAATCTTACACTACAAAAATAGGTCATCAACTGAGGGCCAAAAATGACGGACGAACTCGATATTTTGCATAAAACTGATGCAAAATTAACAGACTTGACTACATCGGAATTGGTCGGGTCATTTTAAGGAAACCAATGGGCTCCCTCGATTAAAACTGAGGAACGTCGGACGGTTTTCTTAAATTAAAAACCATTATAAATTTAAAAAAAAAATCGACAGACTCTGTCGGTTCTTTTCAAAAAAATATATAAAGAATGTGGCAACTCAGAATCGAATTGAGTATTCACTATGACATTAAATAATTTTACCACTAGAATGCATATTTCGTGATAAAATACTTTTGTTATTTAATTTATACTCCTCAATTATAATTTTGCACTTCCAAAATCGATGAAATCCTTTAATTTTTGTTTTAAAAAAATTAAAAATAGATAGACTCCGTGATTTTCTTTAAAAAATAAATGAAAATTTTATAATTTTCGAGCATTTTTATTAAAAAAAAAAAACCAATTAACGTCAGTCGATTTTTTTTTTTTTTAAAAATAATTGATAAACCGGCTGTTTAGTCCTTTGATATTTTCTTACTATGTTGTTATGAAAAATACTGAACGTTTTATTTGAAGAAAAGGAAAAAAAAAATGCTGTGGATAGGAAATAAATTAAAAAAAGCAAAAGGTGTGAATACAAGTCAACAAATACTTGGCAAAGTGATGGTAATCGCAGTGATTGAATAAATACAAGATAATTGTAGCCAATGAAGAAGAGAAATATACTATAAAACGTCATTATTGGGGATAACCGTATTTTTAGATTCGTGCTAATAAGGTATGTGATAATAATATATAATTTTATATATTTTTAATAAATTTATATATGAAAAATTAAGCCAATATACCTTTTAATCTAGATGAAGATTTGGAGAAATAAAATAATAATATTGTGGATCATGAAAAATATAATCATGATTTCTTTATGTATAATATTTTTTATGTTTTGAACAAAAAATTTAGACTTGTGCTTATTTGATTGACTTGTGTAATTGTTGCAGGCTAGACATAGGAATCACAATTTATTTTATACTAAAGATTTGCATAGTTGAATTTGTTGATTCTTATGTTAGTTTATACAAGAAGTATTGATTAGTATTGAAACTACACATGCTAAGAAATTACATGCTTGTGTTTTTAGAGTATTTGAATTATTAGAATTAATTATTACTGATTTTAAAGACTTGAATAAATAATAATTAGAGATGGCAAATGTTATTGTGTTACATTTGTAGATAATTTCTCTTGATATATGAAAATATTTGTATTGAAAAATTAAGATGAAGTTTTTTTTAAAAAATGTATAAATTCTTAGGTCACATACAAAATTAAAAAACCTTATGAATTGTGACAAAGTTATCTATTATCCTAAAATATTTGAAAGTATGGGAGTATCTTGCTAAGGTTGTGTTACATGATCCTAAGAAAAGAATAACAGTGTCTAAAATTTTTACTGTGTGTTATTATAATATTTCATATATAAATTTATGGTAATCGATAGTGATGTGGTTAGTGCAACGTTATAGTGACAAAAAAATGTTAATTTGTTTGAAAATATTTTTCTTTGGAACAGTGATAAATTTATCATACTTATGTTGTTTGCAATGATTTTGGGAAATGATGATTTTAAGGGGGAAAAAAATCTTTTGATGACTTTTACATTTTATTGGTGACAATATTGATATTAAATATATTGGATTTTTTCATTGTACTAGAAGAATACAATGATGTTAATTGAATCTTTCATTCAAATGAGACAAGTCCATGAATGATTATTATATGTTTATCATTGATGGGGGGTACCATAACATGAAATTAGCCTAATAGAATTTGTTGTTTTGGCATTGGCTGATAATAAGGCTAAGTGGTTAAGAGACCTCTTAGTGAGTATTCTAATTAGAATAAAACCAACATCTTTTGTGTTTATATATATTGTGGTTGACAAGCAATAATAACTGTAGTGGAAAAAATAAAATTTTCATTGGCGAAAATAAATATATTTATTTTAGAGATAATGAGATAAAATAGCTGCTATGAGATGAAAAAATTTACGTAAATTATGTGAAGTCAAAAGTGAACTTGATCAATTCACATACTATAAAAAACATCAAGGAGAATGAGACTTTTGTCAATTTGAGAAAAATAAAATTTTCATTGGCCAAAATAAACATATTCATTTGAGAGACAATGAGATAAAATAGTTGCTATGAGATGACATTATTTACGTAAATTATGTTAAGTCAAAAGTGAACTTGATCAATTCACATACTATAAAAAACATCTAGGGGAATGAGGCTTTTGTCAATTTGAGAAAATCAATAATGATGCGATGACCCAACTTATATGGTTGGAGATCCTATGAATTAGGTTCATATGGATAATAACTAGTCATAAGTTGATCAAATATGTACTATTAAATTATGTCTCTCCTATGATGTGTGAATATAGTGCAATGTTGCATGGCAAAGTGAGGCCGAATTAAACTCTTAGGGCTCGTTTGACCATGCAAAATGAAATCATGATATGAAATCATATAAGATAAAATTGAAGTTTTGTTTGGACATGCAATTTGAAATTCTTAAGTTTTTTTTTTTCTCATGAACATAAAACTCCAATAAGTTGTGAAAACTATCAAAATTTCCTCAATTCTTGTACAACCTTACCAAATAAGTAAAAGTTCATAACAAAGTATAATACACTATCACAAAGTCATCCTAAAAATAATATACAATATTTATTGATAGAATTTTAGTTCAATAAAAAATAAAATTGAACATGAATTGTGGTGTACTATCCTTTAATATAATCCTCCCACATTGTTGGCAAAGATTGATAGGAGTAATAATACCAACAATAAATTTTGTTTACATCTGAAATAAATGGTTGGTATATATAAAATAGTGATTTTTTTTTATATATAAATATTGTTATAAACATATTTGTATTATAGTGAATGTCTATAAAGGTATTTATATTGTAGTGGATACATGTGTTTATATTATAGTGAAAGCCTATCTTTTGGAGAAAAATTAGGAGGAATTGTCCCTATAAATAGATGGATTCTCCTTCATTGTATTTTATCCCATCAAGAGAAATAAGAACTTCTCTCTTTCTATATAATATTCTTGTTCTTTCTTTATTATTTCATAACACGTTATCAACACGAGTCTCTGCCTTGAGCACTCACTTTGAAAGATCTGAGGTAAGAAAAATTTTAAAAAAAATCGAAAGATGTATTACTTAACCACAAGAGTGATATTCCTTTGGTGATATTGTTGCTCTACGACTCTACTGTCTCAAAATTTGAAGGTCAAGGTATTATTTTTCTCTTTCTTTTAATATGGCTAACCTTACGAACTTGATATCGTTGCCCTTCAAAATTCGGGCAAGAACTACTTTCATGGGTGTTGTATGCTGAAATCTATATGGATGCAATGGGTCTTGGAGACACCATTAAAAGTAAAAACAAAGCATCAAATCAAGATCGTGCTAAGGCTATGATATTCTTGCGTCACCATCTTGACGAAATTCTTAAAATTGAATATCTCACGATTAAGAATCCACTTATTTTGTGGAATAGCCTAAAAGAAAGGTATGACCACCTGAAGATGGTCATACACCCAATGGCACGATATGATTGGATCCATCAAGACTATAAGTCTGTTCATGAGTATAGCTCATCAACATTCAAAATTATTTCTAAGTTGAAACTATGTGGAGAAACTATTAATGATGTTGATATGATTGAATATGTGGTAGTACACAAAATTAATTGAGAGCTCCGGAAGAGCTAATGTATTACTATTTGAAGGAATGAAATTATTGTAGTAAGTCTCAAAAGGAAACTTATAAGTTTCAAGGACATTGAAAAAAAATTGAGACTATAAATTATGGGAAGATCTAATATCTTCATGCTACTACAGTTGAAGCGGGTTATAAATATTTATGTAAAAGATTACTCGCTGTTTTTTTTATTTGAAGTACATAAATATGGGTATGATGATGAAATCACATATGAAAGTAAACTAGAAGTTTACTGAAATAAGTTGGCATAACTGGTTGGTCATCCCGATTCAAATGTGATGCAAAAATAATTGAGAATTCACATGGCTATATGTTGAAGAAATAAAAGATTCTTCAAGAATTCTCTTGTGTTGCTTGTTCTCGTGATAGAATGATCTTGATAAGCTAAGATTGGAATTATATTCCCTGAAATTTTGGAACTTATAAAAGGGTGAATACGGGCCCATTCACCTACCATGTGAACCATTTGCTAATAGATGCATCTATGGTATGGTCACATGTGTTTTAGTATCAACTTGCAATTGATTTTTGTAAGGTTGTTGCTCGAATTATTAAATTAAGAGCGTAGTTCCAAATTATAAAATCATGTTGATAATGTCGATTCATATCTATGTAGGTTTAGCAAAAATTATATGCCTCCAATTATAGCTAAATCATTGGTTATGCTAATAAAACTCCCAAATAAAATTTGGTATGACATATGTTTATTTAACATATAACAACACTTGAATGCATTAAGCCAACAAGGTTTCCTTATCACAATTGGTTCAGGGTCAGGAACCAAATAATTCCATCTAAAAATTTGAATATGCGATATATGATTCAATTGCTCCACCACAACGCACAAAGATGGGTCCCAAAATGAGTTTGGGGGTAAATGTTAGTTTTTCTAACATTAGCAGGAGAAGTGATTAGCAGCTCAAAATTGAGTGTGGGATGAATTATCTAGATCCTCGGGAAAAAAAAGTTAACTTAAAGTTCAATAGATAATTCACTTGCAAAATATTGCAAATCAATTGCCAGATATATTTGCTAACTCTATTTTATAATTCAGTTGCAAATGCTCCAACGAAAGGTCCTTGAAGGACGGGGCCTATGAGACATCTGAAGCATGATAGACCAGACGATTCCAAATATAGAACTCCTTGAAGAAGGAGAGGAGCAAATGATTAAGATGTTCATAATAATGAGACAAGTGTTTTAAGAAAGCACCACGATATAACACTTCATAAAACCTTGGCAAAGGTTCAGGTACCTGAAAATGACGAAAAATTAAGAGATCTTAATAAGTTATGTCTCATTGAACTGATATCAAAATGATCGTCGACGATACCTTTGATATAATGTAGCGCTCAATATTATAAATATTGACGAGGATCTTGAATTTAAATCTGTCAAAAAGTGTGGACAGATAAATGATTGGCCAATTAAAAATACGCAATTCAAGTGTAATGCAGTGGATATAAATAGATTCTTGTGGCCTAAAGATTTTTTGTAAATACTGACATTATTATATGGAGAGGTCCTCTTGTGGTGGATGCAATTATTTTGAGGTTCCTCATAAGTCTGGCAATATATGAAAAACTTGATATGCGCATAATGAAATTATTTTCATGTCTAGAGAGACTGAAGGATATATGAAAATCCTTGAAGGATTTAAAAGAACGAGGAAATTCTTGATCCTGAAGATATAGTCTGCTCCTACTAGGAGACATTGGAATGGGATCAAACACATAATGCAGTATCTAAAAGGGACTACTGATATGAGCTTATATTATTCTAACAATTGCAGTCCCGATCTTGTTGGTTATGCTGATGCTGGGTATTTATCTGACCCACACAAAGCTCGATCTCAAACTGGCTACGTGTTCATATGTGGAGGTATTGTCATATCTTGGAGATCTACAAAACAGTCTCTTGTAGCTACTTCATCAAATCTGTTACACCCCGTAAATTTTAAATAAATAAATAGCCTAATGTCATGTTGGTTAAGGGATTTAGAAAAAAAAAAATTGCTATAAATAGCAAGGTCGGCCCTTGCCTTTCTTCATCCACAAAATACTAAAGAAAACAGAGGGTAGCCATTGTTAGGCAAACCCACGACAATATATATAAATTTCCTTCCAATTACGCGATGAAACGCGGTCTAAATTCCGTTCCGGCTTAGGTACAGGTGTATAAAGCTGCAGAGAGCAATCCTACGGAGTTAGTTTCGTGAAATTTGGCCGTCGAAACGTCGTGCTACCGAGGTAAAGTAAATAGAATTTCTTTAAATTAGTACCAATGTGTTCCTAGCGTTGCAGTGAGCATTTATTCCTTCTGGACTATCGAGAAATAACGAGTTTTTGATCGTTTTTCGAAAGGTTGAAGTTTGGGATAAATATATATCAAAAGTGATAATTTCTCCCGAATATTAATGTATTTAGTTCTAATTGACGTGTATATGAATGTAGTTGGGAGAAACAGCAGAAGTACCGACGGAAATCACATCGGTCAGTCGGGTACTCAGAAACCAGGTATGTAAAGTTATTCTTTCGGCAAGCCAGGAAATACAACTTAGAAAGTAAATAGAATAAAGGCTATTAACCGATACCCAGCGTACAGGAACGATTTTAGTATAATTTCCAGCAAGCATGCTAGTATATTAATTACGTATCATGCGATAATCAGAATAGTAGATAATCAGGCAATACGTATTACATCTGTTGAGATTGTATCCAGTAGTAGGTGGTACATTTTATGTTATTGAGTTATATCCAGATATAATCAGATAGACAGGTAAAGGCCAGGTAGCAGTTAGTCCAGCAACCAGGAATAGTGTAAAACAGAATATAGTTTCAGCTATTTAATACAAACTGGCCTTGAGATACAAGAAGAGAATATGGTTAGTATTTTGCATTGAGCATGCTTGCTGTGTATGTGTTTTGTATGTTGAGACTTGTTGTGGCATGTGGGCACCCTTTAGCATCCCCACCGCCCCTGGGTTATAGCTGTGTCGATACCAGATTCAGATACCGCCACCAGCTGGGCGATGCCGTCCGACTAAAGGACGATGATGGCCGACCACCATGATAATACGGTCCAGACCACCCTGCTTGCAGGGGTAGTTCAGTTCACTCTGCGCAGAGCTAGCACACCCTGTTTACAGGGGCAGACCACTCTGTGTGCACACCTGTGCCCAGAGGCAGGAGTCTTCGGACTCAGACACAATTTATTGTCAGAGGCCAAGGCCTGAGCTACGTACCCAAGGGGGCCGGTAGGAGGAGCTCACAGTTATCAGATGAGTGGAGTGACTTGTTTTTGGTTGGTTTAGACCCGGGTAGGGGTAAAATAGATTGCTTGCTTAGTTGGCACCTTCCGGCTTATGGGGGTCGGTCAGGTATTGTGTGTATTATTACGTATATTGATATGTGCTAGTAGATACTGATAGACAGAAGGATGACACGTCTTTATGTACGCTTAGTTAGTTACAGAATGTATAAACTCTCCCCAGTTATCCTCAGCTAGATAGACTCAGCTACTTCTTGCTTAAATGTCATGTTATTGTGTTATTCGTTTCAGTTGCATATTTCAGTTTGCTTTACATGCTCGGTACCTATGGTACTGACGCCCAGCGGGGCGCTGTATTGCTTGCCTACAGGTACTCACGGACGAGGAGTCGATCCCTCGTGATTCCAGCCAGCCAGTGAGTCATCAGCTCCTGTCATCCGGAGTCTGATTCCCAGAGGTGTAGCTCCTTTTCTTTTGTTGTGCAGTATGGGTAGGTCGGGGCCCTGTCCCGATCATTTCTATTAGTTTCTTACAGTATTCGTAGAGGCTTGCAGTCTGTGTATATTCCCTGTGGTTAGTTGAGCCGGTCGTGTGAGGCCGTGCAGTCTGCTGTAGCTGTTTAGTATTTCAGTTTATGTTGGTCGTGTGGGGCCTTAGTTTGACAGTAGTGGTGGCCTTGCCAGTCACGTAGTTTTACAGCAGTTTTGTGTTGAGTTACAGATAACTAGACAGCATGGTGGCCTTGTCGGCCCGCATAGGTTCCTTGTTACAAGTCTGTTTCTAGTTAGCTGTTGTTACAGGTACAGATGGCTACAGGCTAGTTGGCCGGAGGCTGTATTTACAGCCGTTATATAGCCGGTTTGTTTCTTGAAATAGAGCCAAAGCCAGCCAAAGCACCAGATGTGCTCAGCTGGACCATTTAGCAGTCTAGAGTCTAGCAGGCACCAGGTGCCCGTCATACCCCCCAAGGTGGGGTGTGACAAACTCATGTTGAGATAATAGCTATTCATGAAACAAACCGAGAATGTGTGTGGTTGAGGTCCATAATACATCTCATTAGAGAAAAATAAGGTTTGAAATATGACAAATTACCCACAATTTTATATGAAGATAATGCAGCATGCATAGCACAACTAAAAGGAGGATTCATAAAAGGAGATAGAAGAAGCACATCTTGTCAAAGTTCTTCTACACACATGAGCTCCAAAAGAATGGTGATATTAACGTGCAATAGATTCGCTCAAGTGACAATGTGACTGATTTATTCACCAAATCTCTACCAACTGCAACTTTCAAGAAGATGATGCACATGATCAGGATGCAAAGATTCAAGAAGGTTCTAATTAGAGGGAGTTAATATGCGTTGTACTCTTTTTTCCTTACGAGGTTTTGTCTCACTGGGTTTTCCTTGTAAGGTTTTTAATGAGGCAGCCAAAATGCGTATTATTAGATATGCGTACTCTTTTTCCTTCAATAGATTTTTTTTCACTGGGTCTTTTCTAGTAAGGTTTTAAGGAGGCACATTATCTATCAAATAGACATTCAGGGGGAAGTGTTATACACATATTTGTATTATAGTGAATGTCTATAAAGGTATTTGTATTGTAGTGGATACATGTGTTTATATTATAGTGAAAGTCTATCTTTTGGAGAAAAGTTAGAAGGAATTGTCCCTATAAATAGATGGATTCTCCTTCATTGTATTTCATCCCATCAAGAGAAATAAGAACTTCTCTCTTTCTCTATAATATTCTTGTTCTTTCTTTTATTATTTCATAACAAATATAAACTTATGGGTCAAATGTATTTGAAAAGTTCATCTCATGATCTGAAATTTCAAATCAAGATTTTTTGAGTATTTGGGATTTCATTCCATGATTATGTCCAAATGCTAATTTTATCTCATGATTCAAATCGCAAAATAAAACCGCATGTCCAAACGCCTGCTTGATCAAACTTATATCATTTATAGGTGGTGTATTGCCTTACAGAATACACTTGATGATTGGACCTATATGAGTGTGGAGTGATGCTGCTCCTATAAAATTGTGACAAATTTCTAGAGCACTCATGAATATCAGGACACGCAGACGACCTCTTAGCGCAAAATTGCAATAACGACAAAGATTGTGTGGTATAATATGATAGAATAAGATACTAGGCCTACAAAAGAATTCTTGGTTCATAGAAGCTTAAAACTTCACCTATTGTTAAGTTTAATCTTGTTTTTAACTTAGTCTAATTCATAGTTTATGAGACACCAAATTCGACGTATTGTACTCATATATAAAAACCCATGAAAACATTTTTTTTTGGTTCTATTCTTAGTTATTATTATTTTTGAGTTATACGGGGGATTGTTGAGAAAATAATGTTAATATCTCAAAAATATAATAATTATCTTGATGAGATTCCAATATTTGAATAGCTTTAATGTCTTCTTCATTATGAGAAATTTTAGACTTTAATATCCACTCCTTGAATAGCCTTCTTTGACCAATAATTTTCGAATCAATTTAATCTTTCTTACTAACCAAAAAAATATACTCAATGTAATTTTATAGATGGAGTTTGGAGAGTAGAATATAAGCAATCCTTATCTCTACCTCATGACAGATAGAAAAATTATTTCGAAAAGAATACCCCTGACTTAAGTAACGCATATCTAACACTCTTTAAAAAGGAAAATACATAACTAAAGAGGAATAAAGGGAACTAGATTTGGACCACTTTACCTATTAACTTGAGGTTTTGGATTAATTATTCAAATTGCTTCACAAGAAAAGCAGAACATAATACTTATGAGGTGAGTTCCTATATAAAAAATGGCTATACAAGGATTGACTAGAATAGATTGGTGGTTTTACTCTTATGTTCAAGTGAAATAAAGGGAAAAAAAACTAAATGGTAGTACTAATTATCAACACTTCTTAGTTCTATACTGGTAATTCAGGTACAGATTGAGGCTCCGATATGCAACTTGAAATTTTATGGACAATCTGTGTCATGGTTGGTCTTGCTTCAGAATTTTCAAGCAAAGCTGAGTTAGCCACATCAACCAACACTCTTAGCTGTTCAATGTCTACATTACCATTGAGTTCTGGATCCAACATACCAATTAGCACCTCCACATTCTCATTTTTCCTGCATTCCTCAGTCCATTCAGCAAGTGTCATCGAGCCCTGCACCGATTTGAGCCCTGTAATGAGCTCAAGAAGCAACACCCCGAAGCTATAAACATCACTTCTTGGCGATACTAACCCTGTGTTAAGGTAATAGGTGTCAACATAACCGAGTGAACCTTTTACTTTAGTAGGAGTAGTTGCGCTTACAACATCATTGCCTAACTTGCATAGCCCGAAATCTGCAAGCTTGGCATGATTATCGTTGATTAGCAGAATGTTTGATGATTTGACGTCTCTGTGTATGACAGGAGGATCGGCTACTGAATGGAGATAGTCAAGAGCACGAGCAACGTCTAATGCAATGTTTAGACGATTAGACCATGACAGGATACCAGAGGATTGGCCATGGTATGTGTGCATCCTCTCAAAGAGGCTTTTGTTAGGAACATATTCCAATAGTAGTAACTGTTCTCCTGCTTTAATTTATAAATTGAGCTGAATTTGAATCAGATATAAAGCACTATGTATATATTATGATATAGTAAAAGAACACAATTGGGACAAAAGGAAGAGGACATCAAAAGGATTCTGTGATTAGTTCTCCAATAGAAGCCCCTTCTCATTTTGGACAAATGTTCCCTTTGATGCTTTCTTTTGGGATTTTCTTGGTGAATATGAAGCATTACATATATATTATGGTATAAGAAAAGAACATAATTGGGGACACAAGAAAGAGGACAGCAAAAAGGATCTTGATGGGATTTTATTCTTAGTTCACAACAAATACTCTGGTCTCTTCTTTAAAATCTAGATAATAGAAGCCTTTGAAAAAAATCCTATTTGTTGTTCTTCTTTTGGGATTTTCTTGGTGAATATTCTTTCTACTCCATCCCCAACTCACTGGAGAAGTAGTCTTCCTTGGCTAAAGACATGTCACTGTTCTTCTGTTTCAAGCATCCAAACAAATGTTAAGCTTTGTGTCGAGACATGGTTCTGAATTCTGAGCTAATATCTAATGGAGTAATGGTTGTATGAAGGCAGACAGAGGTCTTGGGTTTGAGTTTCACCTCCACCCATTGTCAAAAAGAATTTTTGTGTACTTGGTTCATAGAAAAATTAAGAATCAGACCCGCATGTGATGGCAATGTTGACGATATAATTAAATAAATAAAAATGTGTTTTCTTTAACAAATCAAACTTTTAGATGAGACAGTGAAACTCACAAACTTTATCATCTTTCCCTTGCAGGTATGGATTATTCTGATGAAAGAAAATTCACTAATGTCTTGAGCATTGTGTACTTGTTCATTTTCATGCAGCTTAAGCCTCATGCCAGCAAGAATAATTTATATTCAAATTCCTCATCCACAAAAGTACTCCAAAAGTTGTTTATTATTTATTATTTTCCTTAACAGTTGAGAGGGAGCTATTGTACTGGAGAAATGAAAACAGCTGAAAATATTGTGAATAATACTTCATACATGTTTCTTAATGCTCAAACTAAGGAATAAGGAGAGTATCAAATGCCATATCCAGAAAAACAGGCCAAAGAGAGTTTTAATTTCATCTCATTGTGATATTTCTTTCTTGGCTTTGATTTGAGGACATGTTAAACTGAGCTAATGGCTAAATGCCAATGATTACTTCCTCTTTACGACAACAACAATATATCCAGTATAGTCCCACACAAATGGGGTTGTTTATGATAATCAAAGCAATCCAGAAAAAGAAGTAACGGATGTGAAAACATCACAGATGAAAATATTCTAGAACTTCTGGAATTTAGGAGAGTGAAAGTGATTACCTTTGTCCAAGCAAAATCCCATTAACCCAACCAAGTTTGGATGTGATATCCTAAGCAAGACTGAGACTTCATCCAAGAACATCTTAGTTTTGCCACCTCTTTCCTCCATGACACGCTTCACCGCGCCTAATCTTCCATCTCCAAACTCAGCAAGATAAACATATGAAGTTGCTCCCACGCCAATACGGATCTTGAAGTCTTTGGTTGCCATCTTTAACTCTTTTAGTGCATAAGTTCTTATAGTAGCATTAGAATCAACAGAACTGTCCATAGACTTTCCATCAACTTGATTTTCTTCATCTGGTTTGGTTTTTGAGAGCTGCTTATTGCCTTTAGAATCTAGATAAATGGCTAACTTCTTTAAGATAATTGTGAGAATGATAACAAGAGCTATTGCACCAGCAATCCAATAACTTCTTGGATTGGATTTGGAGAATCCAAGGAACCCCATGTTGGGATGGGATCAAGAACTATAATTCTCCAATTTAATCAATCATATATTTGCTTTGGACATGTATTTGGTTCTTTCTTTTGTTTTAGATTAATGTGCTTGGATGATAACAAAGATCCATGAAATTGGCAATATGCTGACAGTGATAAGGGCTGAAAGCAACCAAGTATTGTCTTATGCTTGTGATTGTGAATAAACATTTGCACAAGGGTCTCACTTGTGTCTTTTAATATTGACCTCTCAATGACAAAGATTAGTAAATGAACACAAGAAAGAAACATGTTTCTTTAAGTTCAATCAACAATGTGATTTTTCCCTGTTTTACAATGACTAGAAGGTCCAAAACAAAAAATGTGACATTTCAATCTACTACTGTGTCTCATTCCCAATTTAGTTGGTGTCTGCCATTTGAATCACCTATATTCATTGTGCTCCATTTAAGTTCTTCAATATTCAAAGGGTTCATCATAATTAAACTATTTTTTCGATGGTTGTTGATAATGGCATGGCATGGTATGGTATGAAAAATTTCAGTTTTATAATTTCGTTTTTGATTTTTAAAAATATTATACAATAATCATATCAAATTAATTCAGTATGGTTTGATATTTTAAAGTTTAATTTTGATATCTTGTGGTAAGGTAAAATCGGTAACCATAATTTGGTCGATTTTAACTTACATATACTCATATAATAGAGAATTATGATTTGATTTTTCAAGAAACGTCTCCATTATATCATACTAACATTTTAAACATGTAGAAATATTTAAAAGAAAGTACAAGCAATTTCCTTCGTTAATCAATCACCCGAAAAGGACATTTCAATTAAAATAGAGTATACAAAATTTCAACATCTAAATAATTAATTTTATACTAGTACTATTTTATATAGGGGAAAAGGGTAAAAAAATATACCTTTACTTTCGTCTATTAGCTAACTTTGTCCTTCATTGTACTATACGGCCAAATATACCCCGTCATTAACAAAGTAATCAAAAATATCCCTATTTTGAACAGAATCCCCCAAATAAAATAAAAATACCCAATTTTTCTAAATAACCCGTTCCTCATACTTAACCTAACCCAAACCGACCCAATCCACCTAAATTTGGCGATGAATTTGATTTCTCATTCCATGAGAACTTTTGGGGGACCACCCTCTTCTGTTGTAGCTTCGATTGGGATTTCAAATTTGAAATGATTCAATATGCCTCCATTGAAGAGTTCCTTAGATAAACTTCTTGGAGATGCATAGACAAGAAAGAAGAAGATGTGTAGAAGAGAGAGTTGGAGAGGAGAAGAATGATCCTTGCTTATTCATCAAGTAATCAATAATGTGCCTTATAAATATATAGGTGAATACTCACCTTTATATACAAGTTAATTAAAAGGGATGCAAATCTGTTGAGTTCGGTGCCAAATCAGTAAAAAAAATTGGAAAAAAATGTCAAAAGGGTAACTGATTAGGAGTATGTATCAAAAGGGTAAGGTGCCTCAAGCCCCACGCCCTATTTGCTATTTTGTTACCGAGGATGGCGTTAAGTTTTTCTTCCTTCTTGGTCGTGAGGTGCCCAGCACTCCACTTGTTTTTTCTTTTTCCCCTCTTCTTTGTCGTGGGTTGAGCAGCGCCCAACTTACATTTTCTTTTTTTTTTCCTTCTTCTTTGTCGTGGGTTGTGGAAACTTCATTTGAGTCTTGTGACCCCAGGCGACCAAAATACCCCAAAAAAAATTTCATTTGGGTCGTGTGACCACAGGCGACCAAATAATATATATATATATATATATATGTTAAACTAATCTGAAATTTGAGTTGTTATTCAATGTGCTACAATATGTTAATTATCGTGATAACTTAAAAATTATGATTGATTTTTTATACAATTATTAAACTTTACTCATTAAAATGACACAAAAAGTTATACAAATTAAAAATGTACCCCAATTTAGCTTTAACAAATAACATTTATTGAGAGAAAAAAAAAAGAAAAAAAGAAACAAGTTGGGCGCTGCTCAACCCATGGAAAAGAAGAGGGGGGAAAAAAGAAAACAAGCGGGGTACTGGGCACCCATGATCAAGAAGGAAGAAAAACTTAATATCATCCTTCAGTAAAAGAATAGCAAATAGAGCGTGGGACTTGAGACATCTTACCCCTTTTGGTGCACATGCCTTTTTGACATTTTTCTTCAATTTCTTTTACTGATTTGACGCCAAACTCCAAATCTGTTAGTGTAGCTTAACTAACTTCACTAAGTTAGTTGACATAGTTAATTAAAGATAGTTAGGCTAATAACTAACTTCTAACTACCCTAACTAACAATAACTATAAAATGGATTCCTAAGTGCAGATTTACTTCAACAAAATGTATTTAGGTCAAAAAATTCTTGTGATTGAACGTTTTATAGGAATGAATATTGCAATTGGTTGATGAAGGATGATGGTATCTGACTTCTGACTTTAACTATTTAGCTACATGGCCGTGAGTTGTGACAAATTAAAATTAATAATTTAATATATATTATGGTCGGGTGAGAGGCGGCTTATGTTAATTTTTCTTGATTTAATTATTCATTTTGTTATTTTATAAAGTACATTTGATCTTCTCCTAATTGCTCCTGCAATCGTTTTTTGAGATTATTGCACAGGAACAAACATGTTTAAGTGAATCCAAAAATGATCCATCAAACAATCGAGTTCAAAGTCAAAACATAATTCAACTCAAACAAGCAAAAAATATTAAAAAACAAGAATATGTTTATTTGAAATCTATTTTTTTTTCCCACAATTTTCGTTCAAATTTAATCCATTCTTCTTAATTATATATTTTGATTTTATAAATTACGTTATTTTTAATTATATATTAGAAGAATCAGTAGGAGATGCAAGCAGTCTGCCTACTCAATACTTTAGACAGAGAATTATATAGTTATTGAATTTCTTGCCTTCGATACAAATACATTATATACAAACTTATTCCATACCTTGAGAAACACAACAAACCGAATGATACAGGGTTCATGTAATTTGGGCTGGTTCAAATTTTTTAAATTTCAAATTAAATTAATTATGTTGTATTTTTTAATTTATAAATCAAATTAATAAAAACTGAATTTTTCAATCTCCGATTCTTTCAATTTTTTTATCTGATAAAATCTTCATACAAAATATATAACTTGTATTTGAAATATTTCTTTAATCTTAGTAATACACAACTATCTAAGGTGTTTCTTAATTAAGAAATAACACAAAACATGAGATATTTGATAACATTATACTAAATATTCAACAAAAAAAGAATAATAAAATTACATAAAATAAATATTGCTAATTCATAAGTCATAATGAGAATGATTATAGTCTAGAAATACTAAGTCATGTTAGACTAAGTACGGCGAATAAGTATTAGTTACAACACTAAATATTTAAGGAAAAAAAAACAATTTATGTTTTTTGAGTGTGTAAATTAACCAATTTAAAAGTAAAGAATAGATATATAATATTATCGTCATTTTTAGTGTTGGAATTATTTCTTTTGTTAGCATTAGTATTGGTTTGATTTTGATTTTGACTTTATTTAAGTTAATAACATGTATTTGTGAACTATAAAACTTATTGGATCATTTAAACTTCTATTTTTGAGCATAAAATAATATGTTTAAGAAGCATCTATAAAAATTATATACATATAATATTAAATTAATCTAATCTTTTATTTTCTTTTAATTAAAATCAAAACAAATGATTTATAATCGAAATTTTATTACTAATACCAAACCAAATTAAATTAAATCAAATCATTAATATTTTTTTAAAAAAAAGAATCTAATTTAAATTATCAATTTAATGGGATTTATCAATTTTCTTTTAATAAACCCCGACAGTGATCTTCACTTGGGGAACCATTAATGATGTTGTAAAATATTCATGCTGTTGCAGGCATATAGTATCTTTATATATTTGGATTAGTGTACTTAAATGTAATCAATTATTATTGATCGGATTAAGTTATAACTTATTATTTGACCCTAAATAAATTTTAAATGAATTAAATTTTGATTTAATAATTAATTTTTAATTTAATTCGCTCAATTATAACTCCTAGTTCCTAAATCATGCTAGACAAGTACTTTGGATTTTTCCTTTCAAAAACATTGACCATTACTCACGTAAATTTCAATTTTTTCACAGTTAAAGCTCAACGCATCCCAAAATATTATTTGAGTTAAATAATTGATGAGGTGGCGTCGAGCAACCAATGGGGCAGTCACGTGACTACTGACATCGTTTATCATTGGTAACATGCAAAGCATTTTGGGATTATAATTAGTTCATAAAAATTAGAGGTGACAAATTCAGTCAAAGTGTTTAATTTATTTTAGTTTTTAGTTGATAATTGATTCACTTATTTATTAATTTGATTTATTTCAGCTCAACTCATTTTAGTTTATTAAAATTTGGGTTGATATCTAATCCAAATTGATTCATGAGAAATCTTATCAAATTATTTTTAAAAAGATATTTTATTTTATTTTATATGTTATATTTAGTCATAATAAAGAAAAATATTAATTTTATTAGTTATCAAAAGATTGTAAAAGAACAAATAAAATAATTAAAACTTAATTATAGTTGGGCGAGTTGAATTATGACTCATATTTTAGCCAATTTCAGCCCAAGTATCTTTAACCCGCCCATTTATTAACTCAACCTATTTTAACCAGATCAAATTCAGTCCAACCCGCCCATTTATTAACTCAACCTATTTTAACCAGATCAAATTCAGTCCAACCCGCCCATTTGTCACCAATAATAAAAATATAAATTATTAAATTAAATTAAATTAAATGTTTATTAATTTATTTATTCATTAACTTATTTTTTTACAGTTTATAAAAATTTGAATTGATATGTAGTTTAAATTAATTTATCAGAATTTTTATTAAAATACTTTTATATGTTTTATATAGTCATAATAAAAAAAAAAATTAGATACTAAAAAATTATAAGAACAAATAAAATAATTAAAACTTAATAAGAATTGAATAAATTGAGTTATGACCCACGTATTAACTCATTTCAATCCAATTTATTTCAATCAAAGTAACTTTTGAACGAAGTTACTTGCTCATTTCAACCAGACCAAGTTTAATCCATTTTAATATTACAGCTTGAATTTAATTTAACCGGGCATTGAGAAAGGATGGGTGACTGATCGGACTTAAGATCAAGTTGCTTTTGTACATAATCTTAAAACTTTTAATTCTGTTGTTCATAATTTTGTAAAAAAAAACAATAAATTATTTTTTTGATACATGATTTCTCAATGAGAAATGATATTCTTAAGTTAGATCGTAAATAATGCTAATGTCCTTTTATACATATCATATTCTTAATCAATTAAAAATAAAGAAAAAAACTCGATCTGCTTTCGTGGCATTATTTTTCTTTTTGTCAAATTCGAAATTATTCTCTCCGTTTCAAAATAAGTGGTGTTTTCAGCTTGAACACATTCCTTAAGAAAATTTCTCATTTCTAGACAGAAAAATATAATTTTATCCACTTACCCCTACTAAATATCTTGAAAAAGATGTAATTCTTAAAACTCTCTCCATTTAAATAAGGACAAAGTTGAAAGAACATTATTAATGTCTATTATGTAAAATACCATTTATTTTAAAACACAATTAAAAAGTCAAAAAATTACTTATTTTAAAATAGAGGGAGTAATGTTTAAGCAATTATTCAAATTCGTTTGCATCCATTTAGCAGTTAACACAAATTTCTTTTTTTCATATTACAAAGTATTTTCCCATTCTCATTAACGGATTTACAAAGTAACTCTACAGTTCTTAAAATTTTTATTTTACTGTTATTATTTTCAATTCTCCATTTATGTAATGTCTTTTTTTATTATATATAATATTTATTTTTAACTTATTTATAATTTCTTATTTAAATTCACTAGTATTATAAGTAAAACAATACTTTTATGAACTAGTCACAAAATCTAATGCTATTTAATATTTTTTATTATTGTTATTAAAATATTATATGCATTAAATGTGTTTGTATGTATGGATATTTATGTTTCTTCTCTTTCTTATTCTATATTATCTATAGAAATAAAAAAAATTGATTATTATTAATAAATTATTCCATAAATTATAATTTAAAATTAATTTATATTATAAATAAATGATCTTTAAATTTATTTTTATTTTATTAGTTTATTTATATTTCATGCATCGAAATATATTTATAAAATTATTATTACCTTTTAATTTTACTTGTATAAATAAATATTAGAGTTTTAATTATTTTATTAAGTTAATTTACTTCATTATAGAACATCATTAATTTATATACTATGATATTTTTTTAAATTTTATTTCAAAAGTTAATATTTATTTTTTATTAAAAAATTATTACATATATATATATATATATATATATATATATATATATATATATATATATATATATATATATATATATATATAAGAGAAGTAAAAAGAAGAATCCAAAATTAATAATATAAAGATAAAATAGATATTTTAAAATTTTAATTAAAACAAAAGAAAATATCTATTATTTAAGATTGAAGTAAAATTTAATTTTTAATGCCACCTCCAGATTAGTTGGTTCAGCATGTTGTTGAATAACCTTAGTTTTTAATTTAATAATATATGTTCTTCTTTCGAGTTAAAAAAAAAAACTTTTTAAGTTTCCTCCCATTCTAAAAGTTTCCCATGCCTATTTTGGTACATGCACTGATTAGGGTTGGCTTGAGCTAAGCTGGACCAAGAGCCCTAAAAGTTGTCCTTCAGTATTTTTTGATAGGCTCAATTTTTCACCATGGGGAGGTGACATACTGTTCCGAACTTTTTCATTTTTTTATCGAGTTGAGAGTTTATTGAAAATAATTTTTTAATTTTTAAATAGGGTGATTTATCCTCTTCAAAATTTAAATCTCAATCTATAAAATTACACTAATAATGTTATTATATTGTTTGAGAGGCAACATACACAAAAAGCAAGACAACTCATGATCCAGCTGCTGTCACTTAATTACAATCATTTAGCCATCATTCATTACATGTTTAATAGTAGTTAGCAGTGAAATTAGTTAGTGGTTACATTCTTGTTAGCAGTCAGTTATAGATGCATAGGTTTGTAAGTATTGAAGAAGTGGGATTGAATTTTGAATCTACTTTTTGTGAGGGAATTGGAGTGGTGCGGTTTAGATTTGTTGTAAATAGTTTAAGGAGATTTGAAATGATTTTGAATTAAAATTATAATTGAAAATCGCAAAAGAAGTTTATTGCTATACCCAACAATGTTAATACATTATTATATACTTTTTGTACAAGAACAATATATTTTTATACAAAACAGATATATTGCTTATATAAGTGTATGTAATGTAGATGAGTATAAATTATTATGTTGAACCATATATTTTTCTTTAACAAATTTCTCAAATTATTTTGCGTTAAAATATGATCCTCATAAGTAATTTTTATTCGAATAGACTAGTAAAATCCCTATATAATTTATGAGAAGAATAACTTATCTTCTTCTCATATCCAGGTTTAATATTTTTGTTCGTATTTATAATTCAGTACTCAAAATTTGTCAAGCTAGGTGGATATATTTGAACCTCAGAATTTGACTTTATTTTCTTTCAAACTTTTTATTTTGTCCCGCCAGATTATTTAACTTCATAATAATTTTTAAATTTCATAATTTCATCCATCTAACACACACACATAAGGGTGCTCATGGGTCTGTTTGGGTTGATTTTTGATTAAATTAAAATCAAATCAATTTATTTAGTTTTTTAATTAATAAAATCAAATCAAATTAAATATCATACATATTCATCAGTTTGGTTTGATTTGGGTTCAGTTTTTTTTATTTTTATTTTTAAGAAACCTAATTTCATATATATATATATATTCCTACGATCTGGAAATACTTTTTCACCCTTTTCTAATTTGTAATCCGTTTTTAGCCTTTTATTATGGGGGCTATAATTTTTTTGGATTATCGAAAAAATGACTTAGAATCAACAAGATTTAATCAATTGAATAAAGTTTATAAGAAATATAATTTTTTAAAAGGTAAATCTTGTAGTCGTTTTTTTAAATAAATAAGTTTGGATTCATATTGAATTTCTTTTAAGAAATGAGAAGGTGTAAAGTTCATTATCCTATTAGAGATAACTAAAATTTCGATGAAAAAGTAATTAAAATACTTTAAATTATTTATAAAGATTATATATATATATATAAAGTTTGTATATAATTTATAGATTTGATTTGATTTTTTCTTCAATTTTATTTTAATAAAATCAAATCAAATATCATTAATTTTTAAAATATAAAATCAAATTAAACTCAAATAACTATCAATTTATTTAATTGATTTTTAATCCAACAGCGAATAGGGTGCACAAATAGGGGTGGGCAAAAAAATCGAAAATCAAAAAACCGAACCGAACCGAATTAATTCAATTTTTCGGTTTCGGTTTTTTCGGTTTTTCGGTTCGGTTTCGTTTTTTTTTAAAAAAAAAATCGATTTTTCGGTTCGGTTTTCGATTTTCATATTTCGGTTTTTCGGTTCGGTTTTCGGTTTTCATATTTCGGTTTTTCGGTTTTTCGGTTTAACCGAAATTTTACATATTTTTTTTAAAAAAAAATTATAACTTAATTTCAAAAAAATAAAAATACTACACCCAACCCAAATCTCAAAGCACATTTACATTTAGAGAATTATTTATATAATTGATACAATTGCTTAAGTTTTTTTTACAAATAACAAGTTTTATAATAGTTTTAACATGTTAAGAAAATTCTTACTATTATTAATATGCTTTGAAAGAAAAATAAAATATATAATATTTATTTAACAAGAAATTAGGGACCATAAATTATTAAAATCTTAAAAGACCCTTAACTTTTTATTGGTTTTGTTATAAGGATATTAAGCATATGAGAAAATTTATTATCAAAAATTCAATGTTATGTATGTACTACTAAATGTAAATCAATTGATCCCGCTATTTTCTTTATTTAAAAAGTTAAAATTAAGCTTAGTTGAATTAAACTTTAGAATTCAAACTTAAAATAATTTATTTTGAATTTAAAAAGATAAAATAACTCATTTTTAATTTAAAAAGTAGCTCATTTTGTAAGTTAAACAATAACTCATTAATTAGGCCCATAACTGAAAAAATCGAATTAGAAAAACCGAACCGAATTTGAAAAACAGAACCAAACCGATTTAGTTTGGTTCGGTGTTTGGTACACTACATGAAAAACCGAAAACCGAAAAAACCGAACCGAAATTTAAAAAAACCGAACCGAAAAACCGAATGCCCACCCCTATGCACAAACACACCAAATGGCTTTGCCTTTCATATTTTTCACTTTTGATCCCTAACTTTCTCTCAACTACCACATGTATTTTGTCTCATATTTCTTAAGTAAAAAAAACATTACTACCTCCGTTTCAATCTATTTTTTTAGTTCGTTTAAATTTGTCTTTTTAATATTTTACTTGAAATTATAAAATTAAATAACATAATAATATATTTTAAGTATTTTTAATTTAAATTAGAAAAAATTCTTAAACTCGGTATAAATTAAAAATCAGTAAGATAAATTGAAGAGGAGGAGTAAAAGTTGGGTCAGTTTCTGTGTCATCTGTCATAATCAAAATATACAAAAATCCACGGATCCAAGTACTACTCCACTAGCACCACGATTTTTCCATTTTTAAAATTCTACATTTCTATTATTTTTTAAAATAAAATTACAGATTCCGAGTTCAGACAGATTGATGGCGGTTGACTTTTCCCTTCCCCTTTGATCGCTGCTACACTACTACTAGTTGAAGCTAAGAAAAATTTCTGAAAAAATTCAAACATATATTTCTTCCATCTGGGTGTTTTTCTTTTTTTGATTTATTTCCCTAATCTTCAGTCATCAAGAATGGAATAGATTAGGAGAAAAAGGGTACAAAAAAAGAAGTGAATAAGGATGGCTTGGAACAACCCATTTAAGGAAATGGCTAATTCCAAGCCATTGTTCTTGACGATCTATGCTACGGTGTTGATCGGCATAGTTTTCTCTTCTGTCTATGTGTTTTCCGCCATTTACTCTTCTCCTAATTCCACCTATTCTCTCTCCATTGCACCTTCCGCTTCTTCAGGTACTTCAACAATACGCATATCTTATTTGCCATTTTGGGTTTTTGCTTTTCTAAGTTACTTATGACTCTCTCTGTCTCTGTATATATATATATATATATATATATATATATATATATATTCTCTTAACCTAGTGATGGTTCATTAACTTTGTTAGTTAGCTGCATATGCCTTGAGGGATTTTTCCTCTTCTACTCTATTAAGACATCTGCATTTGGGTTTTCTGCATTATTTGTATGTTTGTGTTTGTTTATAGGTGTACTGCAGTGTCTACATAGAAGAAAAAGAGTTTGCATTTTTGCCCTGACTTTTCAATCTAGCAATGATTTACGTAATTTGTTTATGTCTTGAGAAAAAGAGTGTTATTTTCTAGTTTTCCTCAACCTTCATCAGTGACTGTTCAGAAACTTAGTCTACACTCAACATAGGGGAAGATAATATTTATTTGACCTCAGGGTTAAAATCTTGTGAATTCACTAGAACAATTTCAGGGTCTGAAATCTGGTTCGACCGGGTTAAACCCAGTAAGAACCTGTTCAGGAGAGTTACTTCGAGTCTTAAAGTTATGAAGTGGATATTTAATGTTCTTAACACAGCCTCAAAGGTTCAGAGATGTCAGTCAAAAGATGGAAAATAGATTTCTTTGCAGAGTTTTATGGCACATTGAAATACATTGTCCTTCCCTGGTTTCTGTCTTCTTTGTATGACGATAGTTAGAGAAGGTAGAATGTTGAAGAGAACTAAACTTTTGAGGATTCCAATATCTTGAAGTACATTAGCAAATTATTTGCACTTGTGGAACTGAATATGATGCAATAAAAAGGAAGAACTGGATGCAATGTTGGATCAACAAATGGAAAATCGTGACAGTGTTTGCATTGGAAGGAGAATGTTTTGGCTTGGATAGACTTTTGTATCCGAGCAGCTTTTGTTGCTGAAATTTTGAGCTTTGTGGTTAGTGATTTATGTCACTGTTTCACTAATGAGTGTGGAGGGTTGGTTCATTTTTTTCACCTATCTTAAATTGGTGTTGGCTTTTCTGTCATACTAGTTGGAGTTGGGTCTGGGAAATGCAAACATTAATCCTGCACTCTGACTCATCAATGTGACTTCCAACACTGTTTGGTTCCTATACTGGGAGGGGGAATGCAAGGAGAGAGAAACTGATTTATTTTCCCTAGGTGAAGTATTGATGATTACTTATGGTTTTTTGGTATGTCAGGAAGGGAAGAAGAGTAATATACCTCCTCCTTTCATTTAGCTCTGGAAAGATTGTAGAAGTTGAGGCGTAAGGGTACTCAACCTTCTTACTTTTACTTCCTTAGCATAGGAGGAAGTGACCTGCACCTGCTACTTCTACTTCTACTTCCATTCCCAGCTCTTCCTCCATTCACCCTAACCAAATATAGTGTTGACGTGCAGATGGACTTTATTAGTTTCCAAGCACTAAATTTGTATTTTATAAATGAGGCATGACTTCTCTGATACAACCTTACAAAATCACTTCATTTGGAACTCTTATGAGATGCATGCACAGAGAGAGTTACCAGCAATAGATTCCAAATTTGTTTATACATTTGGATCCAATTGGTTTGAGTATTTCATTCCTTACTGTATAGTAGTTTGTCTTGCTTTGAATTGTGGTTCTCTAGCTTTGATTGTCGTTCAGCCATCATACATATTTTTATAATGCTGCTAGAATGCTTGCTTATTTGATTAATTTGGAAGTATATTTTTAGAGTTTATAGGACAGGTTACTGCCAGTCATATGACTGAGGTTTCTGGAGAATCATTCTCTCCAGAAGCCAACAAGAGATAAAGAGCACCTCAAATGCCTAAACTTTTCTGTTGTCTTCACTTTACCTTCCGTCAACATGTGTGTATTTCTTTTGTGTGAGATATGTTCAAAATGAGTTTTAATCTATATTTCCTTCTTCTTCTTGTCATTTGCCTATTTTTAGTTCTTTATACTGTACAAAAGAAAATCAAAGCAATGGATTTCTGTTCCAGTTATAAAAGCAGAACCTTCTGGTCAAGCATCAAATTTTTCTCGTCGACAAGCAGATGGTGATTCAACAGCAGTGAATCCCCAGCTTCAAAGCAAATTATTGAAGCCAATTTGGGCAGTTCCCCCTGCGGGTTCAAAGATGCCAGATTTAGAAACTTTCAAATTATCAAAAGAGCTGGTTCAGGAAAGAGTTACAGACAATATTGTAGTTGTGACCTTTGGTAACTATGCTTTCATGGATTTTATCTTGACATGGGTTAAACATTTGACAGATATGGGTGTTGAAAACCTTCTCGTTGGTAAGTGATATATATATTTGTCTTTTAAAGAGTTTTATTTTTGTTGGTATACAGGGTAATATTTGATTATTTGAATACTGAAAAACCACCAAGTTATTGTCAGGTGCAATGGACACAAAGCTATTAGAGGCGCTATATTGGAAGGGAGTACCAGCTTTTGATATGGGTAGCCATATGAGCACAATAGATGTTGGATGGGGTTCACCTACATTTCACAAAATGGGGAGAGAGAAAGTTGTACTCATAGATTCTATCTTACCTTTTGGCTTTGAACTCCTAATGTGTGATACCGATATGGTGTGGTTAAAGGTAATGGTTTGCCTATCTAGTCCTTGTCTTTTGAAACCAGCTGATTTTTGAGAATTTGTGGTGATTGATAGCAAATTTAGGATTCTTTATGACTAGTTAAATGGGGTGTGGTTAAGGGTAATGCTTTAATGCTTTTCTTATCTACTCACCTGTCTTTTGAAAACCAGCTGATATTTGAGAACTTCTGGATTATTGAAACTTTAGGTCTTATTATGACTTGTTAATTGGTTAAGTTGATGGGAGTAGTGTTTCAGTTTGAAGATTTCAGGGCAGGTGAACAAAAAAAAGAGAATATTTTTTGGGTTCAAAATGACAGGATTTCATTCTTTCCCTTGTCTTGCAAAGACTAGGAGTGGTACAAGAAGCAGAAAAAGCAGTAAAGGAGTTGATCTGAATATCATTAGGTGAAACATGAACATCACATTGCCTCAGGCACCATACGAAATCAAGATGAAAACCTATCATTCATGAAGATCAACTGATAATATTTTACCATAATATATCAATGAAAGAAATAAAATCTCCACCATTTTATTGTAAAAAAACAGGGATACCTTTGAATGCACCAAGTTTCCTTTATTGTATGAAGAAGGAACAGACCAATTCAAAAGAACTCATCAGTATTTAGTTGTAAGTCTATTAACCCTCCAGATGAAGGAAGAATATATAAAACTCATTGAACGCTGCAAAGGTTGTAAAAGCGAAGAAATTATCTCTAACATCTAACGTTTTATAACTTGGTAAAGTTAGTCTAGATCAGACAAGCTGCGTTAGGAATTCTACTGATTATATGAGACCTCAAATTTTAGAAGATAAGATAGTCGCTCTTTCTTGTGCATGCCTCCTGCATCAGTGGCCATTCCTATACAAATATGACATACCCAGTGTAATCCCAGTAGTAGGGTCCGGGGAGGTTGATGTTTATGCAGCCTTACCTTATCTTGTGAAGGTAGAGTAAACAACAAATAATACAGAAATTGATTCAAGAAAATAACAGATTGGTGGCCATTCTTATATGGATATAGAATTGTCTGCAAGTATATTGATTCTTTGCTTGTTAGTGCTTTATGTGGCATGTATAGTACTTTCCTGTTAACATGAATGACTTTCTTTCTTATGGTTTTTATTGATGGATGCTGGTGTAATTTGCTGTAAGAGGGGAGAATTTGGAGTTTCTGGGTCCATGTACCAGAACCTTTATTAACTGTGGAATTTAACTTCGTCTATTAATTCTCCTTAAAGATGTTAATGTCTTCTCTATTTTTTTTGTTCACAATTTTGATAAGTTTTTTCCTAGTTTGCATCCTTCCATATTCTGTTGCTGTCAAGCATCAACTGTCTTCTCTATGTCATTGCCTTTCTCTAGGTGCTTTAGGGAATTCTTGTATACCTTCTTTTTACTTTAATTGTTTGTATTCTTTTGATAAGTGGAATTTTCGTGTTGCTTTATCTTCACCTTCCCAATTCTAATGCCAAATTCTGCATGCTGTGTTCAATGAACAGAATCCGCTTCCTTATATTGCACGTTTCCCTGAAGCAGATGTATTGACCTCTACTGATCAAGT
This sequence comes from Datura wrightii, assembly GCA_035772735.1. NCBI lineage: Eukaryota > Viridiplantae > Streptophyta > Magnoliopsida > Solanales > Solanaceae > Datura > Datura wrightii. The sequence goes on along the minus strand of JASDFA010000006.1, from coordinate 13,349,953 downwards.
TGTACCAACAGTTACCGATGACAGATTGGACATGTGGCAACAAGGTAAGACTTACATGGAAACAAAGCTTTTCACTGAATGGTGAATAACCATTTAACTTCTGATTATTCTTGTGTCATCTTTAATATCAGTAACTTTTTTATTTGTTAATATAGGAGGTAGGGTTCGTAACAAGACATTTTTCATTATTGGCTTAAGGTTAGATCTTAATGGAGCCCCTCCCTACCTCTAAGGTAGGGGTAAGGTCAAAGTACACTTTGCTCTCCCTCCCACTTTATGACGTAAGAATAACAAGATAAGTGTTTGAGCGCCATTGCGCCAGTGACATTACACTTCAATACTGTTCAGTAGCTAAATGAAGTAGTGGCATGCTTCCTTTTAAAAATTGTCATGGAAGATGTGTCTTTTTCTTTTGATATCTAGTGAAATTCACTGTTCTATTCTATAGACGTCTTCATCAGCCATTCTGTTAAATAAAAACTTTATATCTTCCTTACATAGTTGGCGCTGCTTATAATATTGGAATCTTCCACTGGCGGCCTACTGATTCATCAAAGAAACTGGCCAGAGAATGGAAAGAAATGATTTTGGCTGATGACAAGATATGGGATCAGAATGGTTTCAATGAACTTGTGCGCAGACAGTTGGGACCTTCTGTTGATGATGACAGTGGGCTCGTCTATGCTTATGATGGAAATCTCAAGCTTGGTCTTCTACCAGCAAGTATTTTTTGTAGTGGGCATACCTATTTTGTCCAGGTAATTCCTCACTTTGGAGATTTTATTTCTTTTCTCAACTTTTATCATCCTGATATAAAATTCCTGTTTACTTGCTTGATGAAAATGTTAATCTTCCTTAATTTCTCTCAGAACTAGCTGATTACTCCTCAATTTTCACTGTAGTCACTGCAGAATATTTTCTTATGCCCCTTTTGCTGTTGCAGGCTATGTTTCAACATCTAAGACTGGAGGCTTATGCTGTACATACAACATTCCAATATGCTGGAACGGAAGGAAAGCGTCACCGATTACGTGAAGCCATGGTGTTCTATGATCCACCCGAATACTATAATCCACCAGGTTTCTCCTGCTTTACCCTTAATAGCATTCTTCTCCTTTTTTTTTAAAAACAAATATATATATTCACTAGTGGCTCAGCATTCACATTTTTCTCTCCTTTCTTGCTTGCAAGTTGCTAGTCTCCCTTGGAGATATCTCTTTTTTACTTTTGCATCTTCTGTGCCTGCTCATTAGACCTTCTAACTATTGTATCTTGAAGTAAAAGTGAAGTGGTCTACTTCCCACCTGGCCTCCATAATTCCCATACGGATCCAGCAACCACTTCAAGATGATGGAAGTTGTCAAAAATCATGAACCAACATAATTTTTTACATGTCATCTATCAGGACAGCTGCAGTTATATCTTTTCTACAACAACTATACCTCAATCCCAAGCAAGTTGGAGTCGGCTATGAATTCCCACTTATCATGCTGCTCCAATTAAGTTATCTTAGACCCATATTATACTCTTTCAACCTTAGTAAAATATAATATATTTTGATCAACAAAAGCTCTACTTCTCTTTACTTTTATGCAAAATTTGATGAAGAATCAGGATCTTTTTGGCTTAGAAGTTGATACACTATCCAATCTTGAAAATGAAGCTTGGACAAGTGAGCTTCCATACAAAATTTTCCCCTTTATGTAGAAGGAGTAATTGTGTCTTAAATCATATTAACTAGATCGAGGTCAGACTTTGTCGGAAATATATCCTGCTTCATAATAAATTTTACTAACAATGAATTTGGTGTTATTGTTCCTTCCTTTTCTTTTCTTGCAATAAACAAGTATGTTTTGGTGTGTGTTAATTATTCCTTCGTGCAGGAGGGCTTTTGACTTTTAAGCCGTCAATTCCCAAGAACTTGTTACTGGATGGAGAGCATTCCTTAGATACACACTTCGCTCTTGTTAATTATCAGGTAAGCAGTAGTCAACCATGTTCTACTGTTTTATTTATTATTTTACGGACTTGCTTGCATTTCTGAAGTATGCTTATTGAATTATTATTCCTCAGATGAAACAAATAAGGACTGCGCTTGCTGTTGCTTCAGTGCTGAATCGTACCTTGGTGAGATACTACCCTGATCAGTTACTTATTATCTTACATGCTTCTATATTTTGTGACTCTGCATCTCTGCCTTGTATAGTGAGCTATAAGATGAGAAGATAAAGGATTGTCTTTTATATGGATACTTCACACAATAACGTACAATATATTGGCCACAATTCCCTGCTCTTATGTCTAATAAGCATGGCAGAAGCATCTTTGAATTTTAGATTCATTTTGACATGATCTGCAGTCCTTGTTCCTTCAACCACTTAGGCTGGTCAATTACCTTATCTTTCATTGTTAAGCCAAAAGGGTACACCATGATTTATGTTGTTCTTTGTGATTTTAGGTAATGCCGCCACTATGGTGCAGGTTGGATAGGTTGTGGTTTGGACATCCTGGTATTCTGCCGGGTTCTTTGACAAGGCCACCTTTTGTTTGTCCTCTGGATCATGTTTTTGAGGTACATATTTCATTTTTTAAAGTGCTAATATTTAGATGTCCTCACCCCATGACAAGAAAATAGTGACTAAAGCAAAGAAATAACTAACACGAAAAACTGTTCTGTGCGATGGCCAATGAATTACTTTTGCATTCTTTTTTACATATGGGATCACTCTGTTCAATTTCATGGATACTGTAAAATAGTTTTGTCAAATATTAGCAAATCATATCTGCTTTGACCAATATTTAAAATCTGCCAAAATAACCATCCATTGTGTTCTTATAAAGGGCAGCCTGGTGCAGCATCCGCCTTTATTGTGTATTGATATGTCAATAATTTTTCAAATTCATTTTTCTTCCAGTAGTATCATGGGTCATTATTATCTGCACATTTATCTGACATAAAATCTTTCCAAATGACAAAGGTGTAAGGCATATTGCTGAAAACTATCGTTGATGTCATTGTTATGAACTTTTCTTTTCTAGAGCTTACTATTGTTGAAGGAGAAAGAGTTGCTCTTTGGAGTGCACTTCTTTGCATTCTAATTCACTGTTCAGAAGTTATCAAAAGGTCAATGATGAGATTGATACTGATGAATCTTCCTGCTGACCAGTCTTTTCATTGGCAAATTTAAGGAGCGCTTAAGCCTTGAAGGTCAGAAAAGCTCAGGGGAGGCACTTTGCTTTGCTTAAGCTGCATTTTTGAGTAGGCAAGGCACTAACATGCGCCTCATTGCCCTTGAGTTATATCTTGAATCGAGCACTACTAACCATTGTTAAAGGAAAACATAATGAATGACTTTGTTATGCTTTTTCTTGCGTCACATATATGTGTGTGTGTGTGTGTTTGTGTGTATATATATTTCCTTCATTGTGCCTTTTTTACTAAAGCCCATACTTCAACTGCGCTTTGTGCTTAAAAGTCCTAATGCACTTTGTTTTTAAAGCGTTTCGCCTTTGACAACACAGCTGCTGCTTGGAGTTTCTCACCTTTCTTGATTTTCTATTTGTGCAGATTAATGTGATGTTGAAAGATATGCCAAATGAGGAGTTTGGACCTGGGATCAGTATTAGGGAGTACTCATTATTTGAAAATCCATCAATGCCACAAGAGGTGTTTCATTAGCTTCATACCTTGATTACTCTAAAAGCTTGCATCACAAAATTCACAGATTAATTCTCTCTTTCAGGTGAAAAAATCATGGCTTAATGTACATCTCTGCCAAGAAGGGTCACCGGGTTGTCAGGTTAACAGTACAGGTCAAAGTGGGGTTCTCAAACTTCCCAAACATAGTACAGAAGAAATGGTAATTCTGATTTTTCGCTTCCCTTTTTCTTTGGCCCGACAAACCCCCATCCCCCAAAGCCCCCTCCCCTGGGTCCAACGGTGGTTTCCCCACTTTTATCCCTCGGTGATTCAACTTAGTTGGAAGTGGATGGTTCTATCACTAGATCTACCCTCTCTTGTCTCAGTAAAATTCTGGTTTCTTATCGGAAACAATTAACTCTATTGGCAAGAAAAGGAACTTCACAAAGTATTTGATAACAGGACTTACAAGTCGACATCATAAATTTGTTCCTCTCCATAGGACCTGAACTTGTGGGATTTCTCAACATAATTATATATAAATGAATATTTTAGGTGCCCACGTCTATAGAGAAATTGGATAGTGGCATTAGCTGATAATTGTCAGATATTTGCCATGGCTGCAAAACCAGGTACTATATAAATGAAACATGCTTACTGGAGTATAACAAGAGGAAAAGCTGAAGCATAGAGAGTGAGAATAGTAACAACCAGGAATTTCATCTGGTTCAATGACTGCAAGCTTACCCGCGTCAGCGAATGATTCAATTCTCACCTAGAATTTTCTTTCCGATTTCTTTTGCTTCATCCCTCTCTACACCTGTCATCCATTTGGAGAGGTGGGTGGGGTGTAGGACATAAAGGGTAGAAGCAGCCATACAATGTTATGGTCTTCTAAAACTTTGAGCTTTAATGAGCTGATTGTCATCAAATAGAAAGTCATTTAACTTCTAAACTTGGTTTGTTATAAACAGTTGAAGACGGCATTCTCCAAGTTTAAGGATGTGAAAGTAATCCAGTTCTCATCAATGCAAGATGCCTTTGATGGTTTTACGGACAAGGTAATATCCCCTTAGCACCCCCCTCTCCCCCTTTCCTGCAATTCTCTCCCTCTCATTCATTCTCTTTTTATAGTTTTCCATGAACTAAAACGGAAACAACGTGTATTTAATTTGTATCAGACAAGGGAAGAACGATTCAGGAATCGTGTCAAGAGGTATGTAGGCATTTGGTGTTGCGTGGAGAATCACACACCAGGTCACATATACTATGATATGTTTTGGGATGAGAAACCTGGTTGGAAAGCAGCACCTCCCAACTCTACAGCAGACGATCATCCGCCTTGGTGAGGACTTGAACTCCATTATTAGTATTACCCTCAGAGAAATGTGAAAAATTGCTACTCCAGTGTCTCTATAACACCTTGCAATTCAAGAGGGATGTACCATTGTTTCATAGAGAATGTACTTCTGAATCTATAGGGTTGGTATGATGGATTAGTCCTTCACTAGGATAGAACATATGTGCTTTTTCTGTGTACAAGCGAAAAATTTTGATGGTTCGAGCATTAGAAAGTACAGAATAATGAAGTGTATAATTTTGATTTGAGTAAAGATGGCAGCCAACCAAAGCGTTATCCTTGATGAGTTTGACAGCAATTAATTGCTGACGCAGAGGGGTTGATAATGTTGAAAGTTGAAACAAATCATGGCATATAAATGTCTACTTTTCTTGGAGAACAACAGAAAAACCTTTTTTTTTAAACTTATTTTAGCAGTACATTAAAAGAAATATATTTATAAATATTAAAATAAAAAATTGTGGTGCTTTCACCTTGTGCTGTGGCATGTGGGGGCTACTGTTCCTTCTTGGGCTAGGTAAATTGTTCATGATAAAAATTTATTCGAACCAAATGTTTTTACCAAATCAATATATATAACATGTGTTTGCATAGAGATTTTTAATACTTTCACTATTTAATTTGTATTTTACGTGAAATCAATAAACATATGAGAATGTATTTTCATGATAATACATATATCTTCTAGCAAGGGTAAGAGTTTTTCTTTTCAATTATTTTCAGTCAAAATTATTTGACGTTTGATATCCATTTAATTAGGACCCGATAAATTCACATTTAAGAAAGACCGACTTAATTCTCACGACAACACCATAATGTTCAGTGATTCCTTTGCTTTAGACGGGGAAAAAAAGGTCAAATTTATCCCCTATTAAAAGGATCAATTTTATTATGAATTATACTTTCGGAATAAAAATACTTGTTCATATGTTGTCCAACTGGCTCAAGCCGCAATTTTCTTCATTAAAGCTATCCAAGGTGAATGCATAATCTCATGTAACACTGATATTTTTGGCGGAATTGAACATATTTAGCAAGTCCCTTTGGCATACTCAAATGAGCAAATTTGATCCTTTTCCCTTTCAAAAATGTCATTGTTATTCACAATTTTATTTTATGCAATACTACTTTCATTTGTAAATAGCAATATCAAGCATGAACACATTGTTAAAAACTCAAACAAAACACCAACTGCAGCAGTTAGTAGCCAGCAAGCAGACATGGTAAGTTTGCAAATTTGTAAAGATCATCTCTTGAGAAACTGAAATGGACATATCATGCAAATATCTGTCCAACTATAGATATAAAGTTGTTCTCCTCTGCCGATTGTTGTTGCCAAACCAAATCTCTCAACATGTACTACCTTTGCGATTCTTTTCTGGTAGTCTTAACCGAAAACCCCTTTTGCCCATCGATTGCTTTTCTATTGCATACGGGAAACCTCAAGTTTGTGCTTACACTTCCCCTGCCGCCCAATTGTTTGACACATTGCCACAAAGAAGAGTTCAGAATTTCAAGAATGCCAAAGGACATGAAATATTTGAACTTGTTAACATGGTTAAAGAAAGGCCTGATATCTTAAGTGCTTCACAGCTACATGGCTTAGTGCTTAAAGTAGGCATGCTTGCTCATTTGCCTACTATAACTACTCTCCTCTTTATATACTCCAGAACCAAGAATTTGAGCTCTTCGTTGACCCTCTTTGCTGAAATTATCAATAAAGATGTGGTTACCTGGAATGCTATCATGACAGCATGCATAGAGAACAAGTCTTTTGAATTTGCAGTGAAATTCTTTGCTGAAATGGTGAATGAAGGAAGGCAGTTCGACTCTGCCACACTTGTTATTGTCATTTCTGCCTTGTCTAACATGAGAGATTTGAGAAAGGGATTGGTTGTTCATTGTTTAAGTATGAAAATGGGAATGCTTTCGGATTTGATTTTGGGAAATGCTCTAATTGATTTTTATGCAAAATGTAGTAAGTTGAGCTCATCGGAGTGTGTATTTCTCGAAATAGAATGTAAAGATGTTATTTCCTGGAATTCAGTTATTAGTGGTTGTCTTTATAATGGTCATCCTGAGAAGTCGTTATTGTACTTCAAGCAGATGGCTAATTTGGAAAAGAGTGCTGATAGTGTGGGTCTCTCTTGTGCTATCGCTGCTTCTGCATGTTTAGATCAGTCTGGTTGTGGTCAGGCTATTCATGGATGGGGTATAAAGCTAGGATATGAGGAGAGCTGCCACCTTTCAGTGGAAAATTCTCTCATTTCATTGTATTCTCAATGTGAGGACATTGAGGCTGCTAAATATATCTTTAAGAAAATGGATTATAAGGATATAATAACATGGAATTCAATGATAAGTGGATTCGCTTTGAATGGAAAAATCAGTGATGCATTTGATGCTTTTCATGAAATGCAGTTCATAAGGACCCTAGAACCGGATTCTGTGACATTACTTTCCATTATTTTTCTGGTTGCAGAATTCATGCTATTGGGAGAAGGGAAAGCTATTCATGGCTTTACCATCCGAAGAGAGATGGGAGCAGAACTGTCAGTGATGAATGCTCTCATGGATATGTATTTTAACTGCAAAAGGGCCAAGGACGCTGAGCATCTTTTCTTAAATATGTCAAAGAAAGATCTAGTTTCATGGAATACCATAATCTCTGGGTATTCCCAGAATGGCCGGTGTAGAGAAGCTCAATCTTTGCTTAAGAAGTTCCACAGTGGAATCTCAAAATGCAGCCTGTCGACTCTTCTGGGAATTCTTCATACTTGTGATTCCCCCAACTCAATTCAATTTGGAAAGTTGATCCATTCGTGGGAGGTGAAGTTGGGATTTGTTCATAATATCATCTTAGTAAATTCGTTGATGTACATGTATATTTCTTGTGGAGATCTAGTAGCTTCTTTCAAATTGCTGGAGGAGATAGCTTATACTGCTGATGTGGATAGCTGGAATACTGTGATTTCGGGATGCACACAGAATGGCCACTTCTGGGAAGCTTTAAATGCTTTCAAGTTAATGAGACTCAAATCAAATATCATCCATGACACTATTACTCTAGTCAATATCATACCAGCCTGTGGAAATCTTGAATTGACGTGTGAAGGAAAGTCAATTCATGCCCTAGCGTTAAAGACCTCAGCTGGTCAAGATATTCGTGTGCAGAATGCTCTTGTTACTATGTATGGAAAATTCAGTGACGTGGAAAGTGCAAGATCAGTGTTTGAACTTTGCTTTTATCACAATTTATGCTCTTGGAACTGCATGATATCTGCGTTAGCTCAGAATAAAAATTCTAAAGAAGCAATAGAATTTTTTCGTTTGCTTGAGTTTGAACCAGACGAGATCACCATGGCTGCCATTCTTTCAGCTTGTCGGCAACTTGGAATTATTAGACATGGGAAACAGATCCATGCACACCTCATCAGATCTGGTTTTTACAAAAATGCTTTTGTATCAGCTGCGCTTGTGGATATGTATAGCAGCTGTGGCAGGTTAGACATTGCTCGTCAGGTATTCCAGAGTTCAGCAGAGAGATCTATTGCAGCTTGGAATTCAATGATCTCTGCATATGGTTTCCACAGTAATGGTCAGAAAGCAATTGACATCTTTCATGAGATGATTGATTCGGGACTTGCTCCGTCAAAAGTCACATTTATCAACTTATTGACAGCTTGCAGCCACACAGGGCTTGTTGACCAAGGCTTCTGGTATTACAATCGTATGCTCGATGAGTTTGGAGTTCAACCTTGCACCGAGCATCATGTCTGTGTGGTTGATATGTTAGGCCGATCAGGGAGGCTGCACGAGGCATATAATTTTATCAAAGAGCTTACAAGCCCACTTGATCCAGGAATCTGGGGTGCATTGCTCAGTGCTTGCAATTATCATGGTGATCTTCAATTGGGGAAAAAGGTAGCAAATATACTGTTCTTGTTGGAACCTGAGAATGTCGGGTATCATCTTGCATTATCCAACATATATGTTGCTACTGGAAGCTGGAAGGAAGCTGGAGAGTTGAGGGACATTTTTCATATAAAAGGGTTGAAGAAATCTGCTGCTTACAGTACTATTGATGTTGGCTCCAGCTGAAACATCATGAAGGACCTCATGCAAAGAGTTTCACTAAGGGGGTTCAAAATATGAAAAAGTAGACACACGAAGAAGCCAAAAAGGGTTCAACATCTAGTATATATACATAAAAAATAATTTAACCATGTATAAACTTAGGATGAAACCCCTCAACCCTACCTGGCTTCGCCCCTGCAACCCAGTCAACCTGCTCTCCATTGGGCGGCTAGAGGTGGCGTAGAAATTTTTGGTTTAGTAGAGCAAAACAGCTAACTGAACATTATTTTGAGTGTCTTGAAGAAATTATCTAAGCTTCTTTTGGCCTTTGTTGCTAGTAGAACTTGACTTGTTTCAGTACAAGATAAATGTGAGATTTAGAGCTTTAAAATATATGCTAGTATTATTTACCATAAGCGCCCGCCCTCTGAGGAGTGGTTGACTGTTTTGAGTGGTCGATTGGTTGATTTCTTCACTTATTGTATAACTTATACCAAATATACATTGTGAAACATCATTTTGCAATTTCTTAATTCTTCAGTAAAATGAAAGTTTGCTTACACTCTATCCTTCTCAGATTCTACTTGTGGAATTACTCTGAATATGTTGTTACAGAATGACAAATTTCTTGTTTGAAATCAAGTCCTTATGTCATATGGGCTCAACTCACACACACATATATAGAAGAAACATTTATAAAATCTCTTTTCCAATATTCATAGTACTAATTTTGGGTTACAATAGATTCATCACCATGATCATCAGAAGAAAAAAGGGGCGGAGGGAATAAGGTGCAGCGTTGGCACAAACAGGTGTCGTTTATGCAAAATGGAGACCCCTTTTTTCCACAGTCAATTTTGCAATCCGCTGTAGTCTTACATTGTGACACTGAAGGTGCATAACCTGTTGAACAATCAACAAAATTCATATCAGTATTTTTTGGGTATTCGAAGCCATTGTTCCAACAAACTAAAAATTTTCCCATAGAATTTTCAGGTTTTTTGAAATAAAATTTATACATTTAGAAAAAGTACTATAAATCACAATTTAAAATATTTAAACGGCAAATAGCATAAAAAGAAAAACTCATTTAAAGCTTAACTTGTCGAGTATGGAAATAAAATGAATAGAAAATAACTTCTTCTATATTTGAATACAAATAAAAATGTTAGTCAAACTAAAAACATCAACAAAAATAAAAAACTAAACTTTTGTTTACCATCAAAATAAAAAATATTAAAAAATCAAAGAGAAAGAGAATGTGGATCAAATATGCAAAACAAAGAAAATCTCCCTATACTTTCAAAATATCAAAACGATCTTGAAAAAAATTATGCAGAATCAAACACAATAAATTTTATTAATTTAAAAAAGCTATATTTATTCTTAAAAATGTTATTTGCTTTTTCAATCATAAACTATATCAAGATATATTATCTCCTACTTCAATCGATAAATCCAATCCTATCATCTAATAAAATATTTGAACTACTAACCTTTCCAAAGGAACAAGAAAGTGAACAAAAGGATCAACTTAACTGAAAGCATATTCATATTTTTGAGACAATACAATATGATAAACTCTCCTATATATCCAATATAATAAAATAATGTCAGAACCTTTGCATTTTATAGAGAATTGAAGTCTATAACTTATGAATCGTCTCTTAATTGTCAAATTCAATGCAATGATATTGATAAAGCAATCACTAAAATAAATTTCTTAATTAATTCACTACTTACTTTATAATATATGTGAATAGAATCAACAAATATTTATTGCATTAGATACGAAATGCACATATGATCATGACTTAATTTGGTGCTGGTGCATAACATTTAATTGAAGATCTGGAGATTTATAGAAAAATAATTAGTTCTGATTAATAACAATTTTAATTACTTAAAGTGTTGAATTTTCTATAGTTGATTTCTTGACTTGTTTTGTTTGTTAATGATACAAAGAACTGGAGACTGATTGCCCTAAATATATATATGCATAAAATAAGAGTGTCAATAGTTCTTTAAAACCTAATGAAATTGATGGAATCATATTGATCCGATATCTTTTTCTTAATAAATTCACAAGTATATATAATGGTATCAGATAATTATGGTAGGTTGTTAATCATTTTATAAAATTTATCCAAAAAAAAAATTCAAATCATTTCGAATAATTTTGTGTGTAAAATATGCTACAAATATTAAATTTAAATATAGAAAAACATTAAATTTTATGTCTTGATTTTGAGTGATTAAAACGACTATAAGTCAACAAAATAATTAATATATTATTTTTTATTCAGAAATAATTTTAAAGACGTTTCCTCATGTTTGCTTCCTAATACTAGTCTTTCTTGCGTTTTGAAGTATTACGTCTACCCCCTTATTTTCGATTTATTTTTAATAATATATTTATTTATTTGTTTGTTATTGATGTTAAATTTTTTTAATACATAGTCAATTCTTTAAAGTTGTCAAAATATTTCATTAGATACTCGAACTAACAATAATTTTTTTTGGCGAAATTTCTAAAATCAGTTTATTTTGAAAAGTGTTTTTTTTTTCAAAAGTGCTATAGAAATTAACATGGGCAGTAGTGGGTTGTATATTGCTAGTAGTGCAGTTGTATGCTTGTACACAGTTAGTTGTTTGAAATTAGTTTGTTAGGCAGTTAAGTCTAATTAACAGAATTAGTCAAGCCATTGTATATATATAGTTGATCTAGTGTTAATGAAAGATCAGTCGGTTAATTTCAGTCTTCTTCTCTCTATGTTTCTACTCTAATGGATTTTTCATCGAGGTAATCATTTTCAATATGATATCAGAGCTATACCTAGATGCTTCAAGAAGCCTCTAAGATTTCTTAATATCCTTATGAAGAAGAAAGTTGAAAAACAAAGTTGAAGGCCGATTACAAATTTACTCAATTTCTGCAACAAAATTTGTAGATCTACTTGACGAAATACGTCAGATCTGTTACTGCCACAACTAAATCATCAACAACAATCGAGAAAATGACGCATGCAATTGAAACATCAGAAGCTTCTAATATAGAGCAAGCTGAAAGATTCATAGACATTCATCCCAGAAATCCCCTGTATCTTCATCCATCGGACATTCCAGGTAGCATTCTGATCCTTAATGTCACGCCCCGCCTTGGGGGGTATGACTGGCACCTGGTGCCCTAGTAGGACCTGGACTGCTAACTGGTGAGCCTAAGCACAGCTGGCGCCTGGCTAGCTCTAACTCAGATTTCTGGAAACAAGGGGCTATATAACGGCTGTAAACACAGCCTCCGGCCAACTGGCCTATAGCCACCTGTAACTGTAATAACAGCTAACCAGAAACATACTCGTAACAAGGAACCTATGCGGGCCGACAAGGCCGCCATGCTGTCTAGTTATCTATAACTTAACAATGGAATACTACGTGACCGGTAAGGTCACCACTACTATCAGATTATGGCCCCACACGGCCAACAAAATAAAAAATGCTAAACAAACGCACGGCCTCACACGACCGGCACAACCAGCCACAGGAAAATGTAAATACAATCTGCAAGCGTCTATGAGTAACAATAAAAATGATCGGGACAGGGCCCCGACCTACCCAAACTGTACATCAAAGGAAAAGGAGCTACACCTCTGGGAATCAGACTCCGGGTGACAGGAGCTGATGACTCAATAGCTGACTGGAATCACGAGGGATCGCCTCCTCGTCTATGAGTACCTGCAGGCAAGTAATGCAGCGCCCCACCGGGCGTTAGTACCGCTGGTACTGAGCATGCAAAGAAACTGAAATAATACAACTGCAAACAACTGAATATAGATAGCATAACTAGCATTTCTGTATAGTAGGAGATAGCTGAATCTGAAGAAGCTGATATGAACTGAATCAATCTTTCTGTACTGATAAGGCAGAGGCGTACCTGCAACCGCGACGGCCTGCTGTCTAGTAGCTAGTATATAGCACATATATAGATATACAAGTAGCAATCAAGAGCCAATACCAACCCCCATAAGCCGGATGGGGCCAAGCAAGCAAACAATCTATATACCCCTACCCGGGTCAAAACCAGCCAAAAATAAGTCATTCCACTCATCTACTCACTTCGGAGCTCCTCTACCGGCCCCCTGGGTCTCCGACTCGGGCCATAGCCTCCGATATAAGCAACTGTGTCTGGGTCCGGAGGACTCCTGTGTAGATAGTAACAGATAGGGTCTGGATCCCTGGACACAAAACTCAACAGGGCTATCTGAAACCGGAGCTACACCTATAATAACTGAATGTACAGACAGTAACAGATAGGGTCTGGTTCCCTGGACACAAAACTCAACAGGGCTATCTGAAACCGGAGCTGCACCTGTAATGCTGATCAGACTGCTGTGGGGAAAGCTTTATCCCACCTTCGTCCAAGCTGGGGACGGCATGCCACTCCTTGGAGTGACGTATAACCCACCCGCTCAGTGAGCGACACGATTACCAACCCAGGGGCGGCGAGGACGCTCAATAAGGGGCCCTCACCCCACAACAAGTCTCAACAAATAAATAACACATATAAATAGCAAGCATGTATAACTGGAAAAGACTATCTGAAATCTATTTCTTATTCTGATCTGTTTCTGTACTAAACTGATTCTTTACTGATTATACTGATTCTGAAATCTTTCTTTAACTGTTGGCTAATCTTTAGCCAGGGTACTATCTGTCTGAATGGCTAATCTGTAGCCAATATCTCGTCTGTTTGAATGGCTAGTTTGTAGCCATGAAACTGCATGTCTATCTGGTTTTACTTTACTCGCTTATATTCTGAAAATCTGTTTCTTTTTATTCTATAACATGCTTGCTAATCGTACAATAAGCTATACTGAATCTGGAATGCTAACTCGCCCTTTGGCGCATGCTTTTCTATCTTTCGGACTAAAATACGATATGGCAACGCAAACCAGAATTTATTAAACTTATTCAATTCTCAACATTCAACTCCGAGAGTTTCAAATACGGAGTTTACTATGATTCACAAAGCTAAGACTTACTAACTTGCCGAAGAACAACTTCACATACCTTAACCTCGAGTTATCTGACTGTCGGACGAGGCTCGGTCAATACTCCAGCTATTTCTCCCAACTGCATTCATATACACGTCAATTAGTACTAAATACAACACTATTTTGAAGGACGACGTCACTTTCGATATAATTATAGCCTAAACTTAGGCTTATCGAAAGACGGTCGAAAACTTGTTATTTTTCAGAGGTCCAGAAGGGAGAAATATTTACTTTACGGCTAGGAGCACATAGACACTAGTTTGGAGCAATTCTACTTACCTTAGTCCGGTAGCTCGACGATTCATTGGCCATATTTCGCGAAACAAAATCCGTAGGAATGCTCCCTGCTGCTAAATACCTCGGTACCTGAGGTTAATTTAAGTTTGGACCGCGTTTGACGGCGTAATCGAAAGGAAATTTAATGAGAAACCTCGTTCTCCCTATTTCCCTGCGTGCTTTCTGGAAATTATGAGATGATAATGAAATAAACCGAAGTGGGATGCCTTATATAATTGGGACCTATAAGTCGCATTCCTGGAATGCGATTTATAAGTTGCATTCCTGGAATGCGATTTATCAGTCGCATTTTGCTTTGCGACGCGCCGACTTGGCGCTTGTCCAATCTTTTTCCGGGCCTTTCTCTAGCACGTATGACTTTCAAATATGCTTAACCAACGCGCGAATAGGCCATCTAGGTGCCGAAAATTTTACGGGGTATAACATTCTCCCCCCCTTAAGAACATTCGTCCTCGAATGCAAACTTCTATCTAGAGGACTTCTCAACTTACTCAACTTGTTTCTAGAAAAATTTCGGCAGAGTTTCCCCTGTAACATGGACTATCCCAAAAACCTGAAACGCAGAAAAGTCCAATACAGGTACTGCACACAATACTTTAAGATTCACTTGACAGCTAAACACCAACCTTTCTCATTTATACATATACAACCATAAGGTATTGCATAAGTAATAATACGGACATACCTGTCGCCTGACTAGGCCCGGAATAAGTGAGGGTATCTAGCTTTCATATCTTCCTCCGCCTCCCACGTCATCTCCTCTTGATTCCTATTACGCCACAATACTTTGACAGACGCAATATCTTTAGTTCTCAATCTACGAATCTGTCTGTCTAGGATAGCTACTGGAACCTCTTCATAGGCCAGCTCTTCCGTAGCCTGGATATTCTGGATTGGGACTGCTCTGGACGGGTCTCCTATGCATTTCCTCAGCATGGATACATGAAAGACTGGATGAACGGATTCTAGTTCTGGAGGCAAGTTCAACTCATACGCCACTTGGCCTATTCTTCGACGAATCTGATATGGCCCGACACACCTTGGGCTGAGCTTACCTTTCTTGCCGAATCTCATCACCCCTTTCATTGGGGATACTTTCAAAAATACCCAGTCATTCACATCAAACTCCAGGTCTCTATGCCGCACATCTGCATATGATTTCTGGCGGCTCTGTGTAGTCAGTAGGCATTCTCTGATAAGCTTTACCTTCTCATCTGACAGTCGAATAATGTCTGGCCCAATCAACGCCGATTCCCCTATTTCCAACCAGCCAATCGGCGATCTGCAGTTTCGCCCGTATAATGCCTCGAAAGGCGCCATCTGAATAGCTGAGTGATAGCTATTATTATAAGAAAACTCAATTAGGGGCAAATGCTCATCCCAGCTACCACCGAAATCTAACACACACGCTCGTAACATGTCTTCGAGCGTCTGAATGGTGCGTTCAGCCTGCCCATCTATCTGAGGGTGGAATGCAGTGCTCAAATTAATATGCGTACCCGGACTTCTCTGAAACGACTGCCAAAATTTAGCCGTAAACTGTGCTCCTCTGTCCGAAATAATGGATACTGGAATATCATGTAATCTAACTATTTCTCTGATATACAATTCGACATAATCTTCGGCCGAGAAAGTAGCTTTCACTGGTAGGAAATGGGCTGATTTCGTCAGTCTGTCAACTATTACCCAAATGGAATCATGTCTATGTCTGGTACGGGGTAATCCTGCTACAAAGTTCATGTTCACTGACTACTGATGTGGACCCTTTTTTTTTCGACGGAGACGGCTAGCTGACTTGCAGAGTGTTCTGCATGATAACAGCTAGGTTGACTAAGGCTGACTCTCACCTACAAGGCTGGGAAAATGATGTACAATCACTTAACATACTGGAAAAATTATGGTATTGCTAACCTCTGAAGTATGCCTATTCAGTCTCTAATTCTGATTCTGGCACATGCGATAATGTTACTGATCTTTAGGGATGCTTCCCTGCTAATACAGGCGCCAGCTGGTCGTGAGACCATCTAACTGCGCCCGTATCACCGACCTCCTGACCCAAGCTACTAACTCCTGTGAGTTTCTGAAGTCTAGATCTGGCAACAAGCATATAAGTCCATTAACTCAATAAACTGAAAGCTGAGAGAGTTCCTATGGCTTGGCAAGGGGTCCTGCGATATGATCTGTATATACTCCCTAGCGATTAACCAGAATCAGTGTGATTGTAACCCCTATTGACAGCTATTCACAGCATATCTGATATCTGTACATATATATATATCAACAACTACGTACAATACATACTAAATTCTGTAGTGATACGTAATCTTTGGCATGCTTTACTGAATTTCGCACTGCACATGATATACCGCTTCTACAGTCTAATGATATCTCCTGTCCTCTCGTATCATTTCATTGCATTTTTCATCCCATTCTGGAAGCAACAAATATGCGCTTTAATTATGGTTGCTGTTTGAAATTCCGCCATTCTTGCAACATGGGGTCAACATTCGAATCTTGTAGCCTTACTTGGCATTATATTGAGAGCCCACGGCTGTCTACTGGGTCTTATCTCCAGGCCGCACTAGATTAGAGTCTCTGTGTCAGCAGTTTCTTAACTTCTCCGTAGGCGGACGTACCGCAGCATTCTGAACCGCAATCTTACTGTCTTTTGACTATGAGTCCGAGGCTTAGTCCTTAATACACGATATTCTATCATTCTGGGGGTGATTCTAATTTCCCCTCAAAATATGATATTCCTGCTTCTTCCCCTTATCTTGCTTAAGCTAAGCTCTGGGGTTCAAGGTACCCGCCTTACATTGTTAATAAGGTTACTGGTCAAGTCCCAGCTTATACTTCTTCTGGCTTGCAGTCAGACCCATCTGGTTCACATGACCCCCTTACCTTTCGGTATCACAACTGAAATTATAACTATTATCTTGCAGGTATATCTTGCTGTTATTAGCGTGCTATGACGGACTTTGGCCTTTTTCTGACTCGAACTTGACTATTACTGGAAGTCCATTACTGACAGATCTTCTACGCCCACTTTGAGTAAGCTAGTAGTCTTACTTGCTCTTCTGACTTATTACCGTGAGGGTCTGCGCAACTTACGTAATCATAGGGACTCCTTACTCCTTCTAACACTTTATGGAATCAACCAATCAATCTTCACTTACTGCTTACTTTGGGCAACATCGCCTCAATCCTTATGCCCTTTGCTATACTGGAATCAAAACTAAGAGGTAGGAACTTACTGCAGCGAAACAAAACATGGAACTGTACCACATCTGAAAGGATGGAGGTGGGAATCCTACATTTCCCTCTCTTTCTCACACCTATCTGATAATCTAATATTGTCTATCATCTTAATCAGATCTTATATATTTAACAAATAAAATCAACTCATTTATACACTATGCTCCTGACTTCCTATTCTGAAGTTATCGATATATACTAGGGATGGTACCGATAAAGGTATCACATTGGGAGGTCCTTGATACCTCCTCCTGCTGTAGTAGTTACCTTGTAACTGGCTGGTGCCCTCTCCTGTTGCTATATCTGATCTTCTACCTGGGATAGGATATCGCCAATATGACTTGTATCTGTATTCAAAGAATATGGTAAGTTTTAAGAACTCGACCCTATACTGTACTGTTCTATGGCACGACTGAATATGAAGAAAGGGTAACCATCCTATTATGCCTTGCAGCCTCCTGCCTATAGTATGTGGTGCACAACACATCCATAGACAAGACTCTACTTAGCACGGCTTGCAGACTCCCTGGGACACGACCTGCTCTGATACCAAGTTTGTCACGTCCCGCCTTGGGGGGTATGACTGGCACCTGGTGCCCTAGTAGGACCTGGACTGCTAACTGGTGAGCCTAAACACAGCTGGCCCCTGGCTAGCTCTAACTCAGATTTCTGGAAACAAGGGGCTATATAACGGCTGTAAACACAGCCTCCGGCCAACTGGCCTATAGCCACCTGTACCTGTAATAGAAGCTAACAAGAAACATACTCGTAACAAGGAACCTATGCGGGCCGACAAGGCCGCCATGCTGTCTAGTTATCTATAACTTAACAATGGAATACTACGTGACCGACAAGGTCACCACTACTATCAAATTATGGCCCCACACGACCAACAAAATAAAAAATGCTAAACAAACGCACGACCTCACACGACCGGCACAACCAGCCATAGGGAAATGTAAATACAATCTGCAAGCGTCTATGAGTAACAATAAAAATGATCGGGACAGGGCCCCGACCTACCCAAACTGTACATCAAAGGAAAAGGAGCTACACCTCTGGGAATCAGACTCCGGGTGACAGGAGCTGATGACTCAATAGCTGACTGGAATCACGAGGGATCGCCTCCTCGTCTATGAGTACCTGCAGGCAAGTAATGCAGCGCCCCACCGGGCGTTAGTACCGCTGGTACTGAGCATGCAAAGAAACTGAAATAATACAACTGTAAACAACTGAATATAGATAGCATAACTAGCATTTCTGTATAGTAGGAGATAGCTGAATCTGAAGAAGCTGATATGAACTGAATCAATCTTTCTGTACTGATAAGGCAGAGGCGTACCTGCAGCCGCGACGGCCTACTGTCTAGTAGCTAGTATATAGCACATAAATAGATATACAAGTAGCAATCAAGAGCCAATACCAACCCCCATAAGTCGGATGGGGCCAAGCAAGCAAACAATCTATATACCCCTACCCGGGTCAAAACCATCCAAAAATAAGTCACTCCACTCATCTACTCACTTCGGAGCTCCTCTACCGGCCCCTTGGGTCTCCGGCTCGGGCCATAGCCTCCGATATAAGCAACCGTGTCTGGGTCCGGAGGACTCCTGTGTAGACAGTAACAGATAGGGTCTGGATCCCTGGACACAAAACTCAACAGGGCTATCTGAAACCGGAGCTACACCTATAATAACTGAATGTACAAATAGTAACAGATAGGGTCTGGTTCCCTGGACACAAAACTCAACAGGGCTATCTGAAACCGGAGCTGCACCTGTAATGCTGATCAGACTGCTGTGGGGAAAGCTTCATCCCACCTTCGTCCAAGCTGGGGACGGCATGCCACTCCTTGGTGTGACGTATAACCCACCCGCTCAGTGGGCGACACGATTACCAACCCAGGGGCGGCGAGGACGCTCAATAAGGGGCCCTCACGCCACAACAAGTCTCAACAAACAAATAGCACATATAAATAGCAAGCATGTATAACTGAAAAAGACTATCTGAAATCTGATTTCTTATTCTGATCTGTTTCTGTACTAAACTGATTCTTTACTGATTATACTGATTCTGAAATCTTTCTTTAACTGTTGGCTAATCTTTAGCCAGGGTACTATCTGTCTGAATGGCTAATCTGTAGCCAATATCTCGTCTGTTTGAATGGCTAGTTTGTAGCATGAAACTGCATGTCTATCTGGTTTTACTTTACTCGCTTATATTCTGAAAATCTGTTTCTTTTTATTCTATAACATGCTTGCTAATCGTACAATAAGCTATACTGAATCTGGAATGCTAACTCGCCCTTTGGCGCATGCTTTTCCATCTTTCGGACTAAAATACGATATGGCAACGCAAACCAGAATTTATTAAACTTATTCAATTCTCAACATTCAACTCCGAGAGTTTCAAATACGGAGTTTACTATGATTCACAAAGCTAAGACTTACTAACTTGCCGAAGAACAACTTCACATACCTTAACCTCGAGTTATCTGACTGTCGGACGAGGCTCGGTCAGTACTCCAGCTATTTCTCCCAACCGCATTCATATACACGTTAATTAGTACTAAATACAACACTATTCTGAAGGACGATGTCACTTTCGATATAATTATAGCCTAAACTTAGGCTTATCGAAAGACGGTCGAAAACTTGCTATTTTTCAGAGGTCCAGAAGGGAGAAGTATTTACTTTACGGCTAGGAGCACATAGACACTAGTTTGGAGCATTTCTACTTACCTTAGTCCGGTAGCTCGACGATTCATCGGCCGTATTTCACAAAACAAAATCCGTAGGAATGCTCCCTGCTGCTAAATACCTCGGTACCTGAGGTTAATTTAAGTTTGGACCGCGTTTGACGGCGTAATCAAAAGGAAATTAACGAGAAACCTCGTTCTCCCTGTTTCCCTGCGTGCTCTCTGGAAATTATGAGATGATAATGAAATAAACCGAAGTGGGATGCCTTATATAATTGGGACCTATAAGTCGCATTCCTGGAATGCGATTTATAAGTTGAATTCTTGGAATGCGATTTATCAGTCGCATTTTGCTTTGCGACGCGCCGACTTGGCGCTTGTCCAATCTTTTTCCAGGTCTTTCTCTAGCACGTATGGCTTTCAAATATGCTTAACCAACGTGCGAATAGGCCATCTAGGTGCCGGAAATTTTACGGGGTATAACACCTAACAACTTACCGAAATTGAAAATTATATTGATTGGAGTAACTCAATGAGGATAGCACTATTGGCGAAGAATAAAATTGACTTTATTGATGTTAATATGCACAATGGATATCCTCCTAATCATAAATTTTCTAAGAAAAACTTTGACAGGATGAGAGCAGACAAAATTATGGAGGTAATAGGCAGCAAAATTTTAGAGGAAATAGAGATAGAGCAAAAACTTTTGGAGGGAATAGGAGACCACTAGTAAACAATGTAAACTGTATCGAAGGATTTGTAGCTGATGATGTCTTTGGTGCTTCTTCAGCACAAACAGTTTCAAATCTTACACCTGATCAATATCAACATATGATGAAATTGCTCAATTAGGATTCCAAGTCTGAGGAATCTGCTGCTAACATGGCAGATATATCCTTTAATACTTAGTCTAAATCCAATAGTTGTTCTTCAACAAGTTTAGATTCAACTTCTTGGGTTGTAGACACTGGGGCTACAAATCACATTGTCTCTAGCTTGAATAAATTACTGAATACTATAGTTGTTCCTATTAATTCTAAAAAAGTAAATCTGCCAAATGTACAAACCACTAATATTTCTCACACTGGTTCTGTCAAATTGTTTGATGACAATTAGTTGCAGAATGTCCTCTACATTTCCAATTTTACCTACAATCTTCTCTCTATTTCAAAACCGACCAAAGAACTGAACTGTTGTGCTTCCTTCTATTCTTATTTCTATTTGTTTCAAGACCTTTGCACTGGCAAAGTGAAGGAGATTGGTAAAGAGGAAGGAGGACTCTACATTCTTCCATCCACCATGAAGCCATCTCTTGCTATTGCCCTTCATTCTCACTTTCCACACTCAACAATTTCAGCAAATGAGTCAGAAGCTTCCATCTGACACATGAGACTTGATCATGCACCTATTCAATTACTTCATAAAATTGTTCCTATTAAGCCACACTCGCAAAATAAAGACCTTTTCTCGCCCAGTCTGTCTCCTTGCTAGGCAGACTAAATTTCCTTTTTCTTCTAGTACTACTATCATTGTTTCCTCTTTTGATCTTCTTCATACGGATGTTTGGGGACCTTATAAGCAATGCACTTATAATGGTCATAGGTTCTTTATTACTATTGTTGATGATCACTCTAGAATGAAATGGATCTATTTGCTGAGATATAAAAGTGATGTGATTACCTTTATTGCATCCTTTCTTAATCTTGTTAAAACTCAATTCTCTGCATCTCTCAAGATCATTAGATCAGATCATTGTCTAGAGTTGTTCAATTCACAATGTAATTCCCCTTTTTCTTCTTTGGAAATCATTCACCAGAGTACCTATGTACATACACCTCAGCAAAATGGTGTTGCTGAGAGAAAACACAAGCATCTTCTTGAGATGGTCAGAGCCCTTAGATCTCAAGTTCATGTTCCTTTGAAATTCTAGAGTGACTGTGTTCTTATAGCATCCTATCTCATTAATAGATTACCATCTTCAGTATTATTTGGATAATCTCCATTGAAATATTCCATGGTCATGCTCCTAGTTATAATCACTTGAAGGTGTTTGACTGCCTTTGTTATGTCACTACTCCTATTTTCTTATAAGTTTTCTCTTAAGGATGTCCCTTATAATATTGCCTCTAGATCCTTTTTGTTAGTAGGGATGTCTCTTTTAGAGAATCTACCTTTCCTTTTAGATTTGCTAAACATACTTTTTTACCTTTTGATATGATTTCTTCCCCTTCCCCTTCCACTTTTCCTTCTCCTTCTTATGCTTTTCCACATCCTTCTATTATTTGTTCACTCATTTTTCACCTTTCGACCAGCCTCCTATCTCACCTTTTATTCTTGATTCATCTTTTCATACTGACTCTCTTATTGCACTTTTTGTTCCTGCTCCATCCCCTCCTACTATTTCACCATCACCTAGAAGATCATCTAGAACTACCAAACCTCCTATTTGGAACACTGATTATGTCACTGCCTCTACTACTCCATATCCTCTCTCCAATTCCCTCACATACTCCTCTCTATCAGCCAACTAGTAGACCTACCTTTCTGCTTTCTCCGCTTCACCTTCTGAACCTTCTTCTTTTGAGCAAGCTGCCTATGATAGTAACTGAATTTAGGTTATGGATCAGGAGATTCAAACTCTTAGTGATAATAAAACTTGAGAAATTATTTCTTTACCTTTTGGAAAGACTCCTATTGGTTATAAGTGTGCGTATGTAATTGCCTGAAAACTCAAAGACTAGACTCGGGACTTAAACCAAAGAAAACTAGAAAATCTGTACCAGGTCATGGAATGAGTCATTCTGTGATCTGTGGGAGGTGACCATGAGTCGTTAGGTGACTCTTGGTGAGAACTGGGAACTTATTTGAAAATTTGGAGAAAAATGTTACCACGGGTGTGACCACAAGTCATGTTCAACCCCCGTGAGTCTTGATATGAACCGTGGTTAAGAATAATTTAATAATGAGAAATGTAGGCAGTGTACCCAACGGGTCCCCACCACAACTCGTTTGGGACACCACCAGTCGTTGTGTCACCCTTGGGGACTCCACTTCTTTTTTAAGCAATGTTGTTCATACAAGGTGACCATGAGTCGTGGTCACTAACCACGACTCATTAGGTCCCTCATGATGACCATCAAAGTGTTCCAGGAAGTGCACCTCACGAGTGTCACCACGAGTCGTGTGATCTTGGGCAGATTTATATGCCCAAGTGATACTAAAACGTATCATTTTTACCTTGTTTGTTGTGCAATGTGTATATAATATCATGTAATTAGTAATAAAATACGAATTTATACTAACCAACATGATTAACATTTGTTTTGCAGGTAAATGTGATTTTTAGGAGCTAAAATGCATGTTGGAACTATGTCGGAGTTGGATTTGGATGCGAGCGTGGAAAAGACCTTGGAATGCACATTTTATAGGGGCTCCGCGATGGAGCCGTGCCACGCTACCATCGCGGTAGCACACTGCCTGAACATGAATTAAAATGGCAAATTCCAGTGTGCCTTCGCGTCAGCTCCGTGGCACGGAGAGAGGCCTCCGCGATGGCCTCCGTGACACATTGAGGTTAATTTACCGGACCCTGGAAATTCCAGTGAAGGTCCGCGTCCACGCCGTGTCATGGAGGCAGTGCTCCACGTTGGCCTCCGTGACACGTTGCTTGTTATTCCGGGAAACATTTCCCACTAGTATAAATAGCACACTTAGGTTTATTTTAAGTAGTTTTAGTTTTTAGACTGAGTTCAGAAGTGGAGAGCAGGAACGTGGGTTAGTAGCAGTTGAAGAACGAAAAAGCTAAGGGATTTCTTCTCTTCCTTTCTTCTTTCTATCAATTGTACGTATGATTTACACTCATTTTAGGATGATCAATCCAAGAATGAGTGGCTAATTCTCTTCCTTGCTGAGGTTTTGAACATGTGTAATGAATTTTGATTGTAAATGATATGGTTTTCTTCTTCTTCTTTAATGTTGTTCTATTAATTCTTGTTCTTACTGCATTAGTGCTTGGCCAACATTAATGTACATCTAAAAAGTCCAATTTCACTCGAAAGAGCAAGAAATTGGAAAGTTGTGAATTAATAGGGTATTGTTCTTAACTTGATTTGGGAAAATTGGGTTTTGATGTGCTTTCCTGATAGAAATATACTTGAAAGCCGTATTAGTCAATTTAGGAACCGAAATTGTAGTGCTAGGTCATAAATTGCATTTGATCACAGAAATGTAGACGGATGGTTTATGATTCTAAAGTGAAATTAAATACGAGAGTTTTAATTTCTAGGCGAATTTTCTTGGCTAGCAACATGAAGAAGAGATTAACCAAATTATCATGATTATCAAGTTCATTACTTGTTCTTAACCTTGACATGTTCATATCCATTGTCTAAATTCACTAGTAAATAGTTGTTATTAATTGTAGTATATATAGTTTAGAAACAAAAACTCAAAGTAACTCTTGGTTACATTGTTGTTAGCATAATTAGAAGTGAAATAGGAATATAGTAAACTAGGCAATTTCACGTATCTTGAGCCTCCTTGGATCGATACTTGGCTACTTAGCCACTTTATTACTTGTTTGACGACGTGCACTTGCGTGTCGGTTTTTAATATATAATACCAACCTGAGAACACACCGAACAAGTTTTTGGCGCCGTTGCCGGGGAGGCTAGGCGATTTGTAAAATTGTGTTTAGTGTAAATTTACTGTATTTGTATTTTTATTTTCTTAAGTGTTAACAACTTGGTCTTAGCCTGTATTTTGCAGATTTTGTTTCTGTGAACACTGGCAAGGGACAAAGAGCTGGTGGAATCTTACTTAGAGCCTGAATGTGAATTTCATAGTCAACGTAGAGAAGCTCTACGAAAGAAGCTGCAGTTGCTTAAACAGTCTATGATGGAGCAACAAAATCCACCAGTTGTGCGGGCAGTGTTAGTGCCCGATGAAGCAGCAGCAAGGCCGGTTCGCGAGGTGGCAATCCCACACGCCAATAATGTCCATTCTAGCATCCGCAAACCAGAGCCTGGAGGGAGGTTTGAATTAAAGCAGAATATGGTGCAACTTTTGCACACAAGCGGGCAATTTACAGGACTCCCTCATGAAGATCCACAACAACATCTCCAGAACTTTTTGGAGATAAGTGACACTTATATACCCGCTGGAGTGTCACCTGATTATGTTCGGCTCACCTTATTTCCATTTTCCTTACTTGGTGAAGCCAAGAGGTGGTTAAAAGCTGAACCACCCAATTCTATATCAACGTGGGATGATCTTGCGCGGAAGTTTTTGATCAGATTTTTCCCTTCTGGTAAAACAGCCAGACTTAGAAGTCAAATTCTAAGTTTTAAACAGAGGGAAGGGGAAAATCTATATCAAGCCTGGGAAAGATTTAAATCCATGTTGCGGGACTGTCCTCATCATCATCAGTCCAATGAGGTGTTGGTACACACATTCATTGAGGGTTTGGAACCCCACACTAAAATTCTGTTAGATTCAGCAGCTGGAGGGCAAGCGCTGGAAAAGACCTTTGAGGAGCTGTACACTTTGCTCAACCGAATTTCACAAGGCAATCCAGAATGGAATGCAGATTCTTCAAGGGGTGGAGCAAGGAAAGCAGCAGGAGTGCTTGAAGTGGATGGATTCACATCTATCGCTGCACAGATAGCTGCTTTGCAAAATCAGTTAAACATTCACTTCAACAATATAAATTTGAACCAACCTTCAGCTTTAGTCAATGCAGTTCAACAGATGTGGTGTGAAGTGTGTGGTAGTAGTGAGCATTCAGCTGAATGCTGTGGTGCAAATCCTGATTCTGTTAACTTTGTGGGCAATGCATAGAGAAATCAACAGCAGTTTGGTAGTGGCTACAACTCAAATTGGAGGAACCATCTGAATTTTTCGTGGGGTAGCAACAATCAACAAGGCCAAAGTTCAGGGCAGGGTATGCACAGGAACCAAGGAGGGCAACAAAATTATCAAGCTCAATTCAGAAATCACAATGCCCCTCCTCCACCACCATCATCGACTATTGAGGAGATGTTCAAAACCATGATCGCTAATCAGGCACAATTGCAGGCTGACTATGTTAAATTGGCAGCCGAAGTGAAGAACAATCAGTTGGCGACCAAGGCTCTTAAATATCAGTTTGGGCAATTTGCTAGTGCCCAAAATACTAGACCCAGAGGAGGACTACCTAGCGACACGGATCCTAATCCAAAGCAGGTAAATGCGGTGACCACGAGAAGTGGTTTACAGTTGAAGAAGGTGGAACCGGAAAGACCGCCTCAAAAGTCAGGAGCAGCAGATGTTGAGGGAGAGCAAGGCTCAGATAAGGGGAAGACTAAAGAAGCTGAACCAGCAAGGCCTCCACCCCCGTTCCCTCAACGACTTAAGAAACACAAGGAGGAGGCGTGTTTCCAGAAATTCATGGAGGTACTTAAACAGGTACATGTTAACTTACCTCTTGTTGATGTCTTGCAGGGAGTGCGAAAATATGCGAAATATATTAAAGACATCGTGGCTAACAAAAGTCGTTTGACTGAGTATGCCACGATAGCTTTAACGGAGGAATGCACTTCCCGTATTCAGAATAGGTTGCCCACAAAACTGAAAGACCCTGGAAGTTTCACTATCCAGCTTACTATTGGGCAAAGTATCCGAGCTCGTGGATTATGCGACTTGGGGGCAAGCATAAATCTGATGCCATCTTCGGTATTCAGAAAGTTAGGTCTAGGGAGTCCTAGACCTACAACAGTAATCTTGCAGCTAGCAGACAGGTCTTTAGCTAAGCTGGATGGCATTGTTGAGGATGTGTTAGTGCAGGTAGGCTCCCTCATTTTTTCGGTCGATTTCATTGTTCTGGACTTTGAACCAGATGCTGAAGTCCCATTTATTTTGGGACGACCCTCTTTGGCAACCGGAAAAGCATTAATTGATGTAGCTGCGGGTCAACTCACGATGCGAGCACATGACAAGGTCGAAGTGTTCGATGTGTACAAGGTACCTAAGCTCCCGACTGTTTATAAGGATCTCTCGGTGATCAACGTGATTGATCATGGGATTGCTAATGGATTGAGTGATTCCCGAGAGTTACTAGGTAGGCCACCGGATAAGGTAGAGAACTACTGGGGGGACAACCATGATCGGGACAAATCGTCCATCTCCCTAGTAGACAAATGAGCATAAAGGACGTCGAGCCGCGACGGTAAACCAGGCGCTGCACGGGAGGCAACCCGTGAAAAATATTTTCTTTCTTTCTTTTTAGAGTAAATAATTTTTAATTTTTCTTTTTCTTTTCTTGATTAGGTTTAGATTTTCATTTTAGATAGTATTTTTTTATTTTAGTTAGGGAAATCTATTAATTTAACCAATCTTTGTTTAGTGAGGTGATTTTCAGGTATAACGGAGGAAATATACATGGAATCGAGAAAATGAGGCGAGGTATGAAAAATTAAATTTATTGAAGAAACAGTGCACTGGCGCGTTGGCGCCGTGTCACGGAGGCAGTGCTCCGCGTTGGCCTCCGTGACACGTTGAAGGCAAAATCCAAATTTTTCAAAAATCCAGTAAGCCAACGCGTTGGCTCCGTGTCACGGAGGAGGGGCTCCGCGTTACCCTCCGTGACACGTTGCCCCTTATTCAGTGCCGGGTCACACCGGGTTTCCGGGTGACCCGCGTGTTTTCTTAATTTAAAACCCCCGATTTTGCCCCATTTTTTCCCATTCCCTCTTCCCTCCGCGACCAAACACCCGTTTCCCCCTCCCCAAGCACCGGGCCACGTTCCTAGGCAAGGAAAATGAAAAGTTTCTTCGGTTCTTCAATTCTAAGGTATGTTTTCATCGTCTATCTCAATTTTTTGGCGATTTTTGTCAAATTTGGGCATGTAAGGTGAGATATATCACCCTAGGGAGAAATTAAACATGAATGTGGATTATTTGTGATTGATTATGTTCAGATTGTTGTAGTTAGCGTTTGAACTTGTCGATTATGTGAATAATTCAAATTTGATTGTCAAATTGTATTCTAGGGCTTGGGTTGTTGAATTTGACTTGGGCAACTTGATAGTTTGATGAATTCGATGCCGGGGTGTGTTTATTATTTGAGAGAAGTCGTGGTAAATATTGTGTAAATGTTAAAAGACGACTAATTCTCGAACTTTTGTGGGAAAATGCATAAAATGTGTGAATTGGTTAGATTGTTTAGATTAGCTTGTATATAAAATGTTTTTATAGTTGTTTTTATTTTTGTTGTTGTTTTTGTTTCTTGTGTGATGTGTGAATTTTTGGCGATAGTAAGATTGAGATTAGCTGTATGAAGTCTGAGTAGTACGCTAACCGTTATGCTGTCGAAATTTTGTTGCGAACGCACTAAGCAATATGTGTATAGTTTTTTGTGTTTGGGGTTGTGAATAGAGCTATCCTTGCTGTAATTTTGTAAATAGTGTTAAGGACTAAGTGTGGGGTAAATTTTGTGTAACTCGACCTTAGCCGAAGTCAACAAGTTTTAGCTTAACGTTGCGCTTGTTTGTGTAAATTGACAGGTACAATGGCTAGCAGACAAGATAAAGGCAAGGGTGCTTCTACCTCAGGCATAGGTAGGAGAAGGATGAGACTGGGCACCGCAGTCCCAGCTGCACCCGCTGTTCCGCGCGGCCAACGCCGCCAATACGGAACACGATGGGTCACCGATGAAGGGAAGAAATGGTACGCAAAACACAAAGAAAACAAGTACTTCCCCGAGGAACATATTGCTCGGGAACCACTTGCACAGGAGTTCCCTCGCATTGTACAGCGAATTGAAGCAACTGGGCTCAGCTTTATTTTTCAGGAGCCCAAGGAGTGCAACCTTCACTTGGTCCGGGAATTTTATGCAAACTGGAACCCGGCCATCAGAAGCCACACTATAAAAATCAGAGGGCAGATTGTCACTCTGGAACCCTAGCAGCTAAATGCCATCGTTGGAGCGCGGGACACAGACGCCCACGTTCTCCGCCAGCTAAACATCACCCCACCGTACGGCGACATCAGAAGTACGTTGTGTGGGGCTCGATCCACAGCCCGATGGAGTAGACACAAGGAGAGGGGTTACCACCAGACTCTGCCCTATTCGCAGATGAACAGGGAGGCCAGAATCTGGCTGAAGATTGTATGTTCGTGCTTGATCCCGGGAGTCCATATGACAGATGTGACCCGGGACCGTGTCTGCTTGGTGTATGCCCTTATGAAAGGGCTTGAGATTAATGTGGGGGCGGTAATAATATCCACCATGAAGAGAGCCAGACTGCACCAGGGCCACAGATACGGGTTTGGCGGACTCATCACCACCTTCCTCCGAGGCCTCGACATTGAGGAAGAAGCCTTGGATTATATTCCGCAGTTGGAGCGGAGGGCCCTCGACGTGACAAAGACTAAGGCCCCCGACACTACACACGGACCTGTATTGACTTTGGGCGAGCAACATGCTCGTGACGATCAGTACATAGCCCGTATGTTTGGCATGCAGATGCTACAGCTATGGATAGGTGGTAGACCAGCCACCGAGGAGGAATTATGGCAGCTGGAGCTGGACTACCCCTTTGGCGAGAACGCCAGAGCCTTATGTCGGGTAGGGCCAGCCTTCGTGGAGCCGACAGATGACGATGTCCCTACTGATGAGGAGACACGTCGTGAGGACTCCGATGTGGAGTCCGATGACGACGATAGAGCTGATTCAGATATGGGCGACGAGGCCGCAGCACCGGATGAGGAAGTCGAATATTTCGACTGAGCAGGGAGTTCCACCACCCAAAATTTTGTGCTTTGTATTGTTGTGAACACTGGGGACAGTGTTCGATTTAAGTGTGGGGTGGGGAGTAGTTAGGTGCTGGGACATAGGCTCTAAATTGCTGTATATTTTTCCTTGATATTTATGTATATTTGTGCTTTCCCTATGGCGAACTGATTTGTGATGTATCTGCATATATTTGTTTGTGTGGTTAATGATGTGTGTTTTTGAAAGTTATGGTTGCTAGTGTAAATATTTTGTAAATTTTGTAAATATTTTTTTTTCTCTATCGACATGATCGATATTTTTCAAAATTTTTGCGAACATATTTTGCAATTATCAAAATCTTTTATAAATTTGTTTCTATCGAAATGATCGATGTGTTGCAAATTTTTTTTGATTTTTATTTTTTTTTGGTTTCTCGGAGTTTGTTTTGGGTTCTTTTACCGAGAATAGTCCCATTGAACCGATGTCATAGTTAGTGACCGTTCCCTATGATGGATGGATGACGACCGTCTTAAGGGAAATGTAGTCGGTAGGAGTAGGATTTTTATTTGTCTTTAAATTTTTTTTTCTTTGGTGGATTGCATCAATGAACTGTAGTTGCTTATGGTTGCTAAAATTTCGTTGCGTGTTGTAATTGATGTTCAAAATGTGAAAGTGATTCGTTTGAAAGCATGCAATTCTGTAAATATGTTGAGTTACCTAGGCTATAGAATTTGGTTCAGTATGATTGAGGCTTAATCTTGAATTCATGTAATTGACTAATTAAAGAGTCTGTGAATGCATCTTGATTCGAGCATGTGCATGAAGTGTGAAGTGAGGTTTTGCTATTCCATGTCATTGTGAATTGTCTAGAACTTGCCTGGTGTGTATACAAAACGAAATGAAAGAGGTGTAGTGTTGGAAAGGATGTAGGCATTTCTTTGTTTTAACCGATAGTTTCCATTTTTTTCTTGTCAAATTCTACCTTTTTATATGTTGTATACCCTAGTCAGCCCGTTGAGCCTTTAGCCGATTTCTTTCTTTTGTCCAAAGTTGTATGAACTAAGCTTTATTCCTTCTTTTTATTAGCCTTAAAGTCTATAAGAAGCTCTTAAGCTCTTGCAAAGAAAAGAAAATGTTTTCCAAAGTGTTAAAGAGTGAAAAGAGTGAAAAGAAAAAGAAAAGCAAAGTTAAGAAAGAAAAGATGATGTTGAAGAGGCACTTGTTGTAATTAATTGATAGTGAGGGTACATGAAAACCCTTTGTTTTGTGTCAAGTGTGGTTGATGAAATGGGTTGTATGAAAGTAAACCAGCATGAATGGGAGAAAAAGAGAAAAGAGAGGAACAATGTCCATGAGTCGATGGGAATGAGTTGAAAAGGCGCTTAAGGATGCTAGCGACTATTATTGGCTAATCCAATATATATATACTAGATCCATAGCCCCGTTACAACCCATTAAAGTCCTACGTGATCCTATATTGCATTTCTTTATATTAGTGGAGTAATACATTAAGGGCAAGCCTATGGGTCATGACATAATGCATGTGAATTCTTTTGGGAGAGAGAGTGAAATTAATTTTTATATGCCTCTACTTGCATGTTTGTGTGCTGCATGAGCATAAAGGGGAAGTTTCTCTCGAGTTGTGAGGGCACATGCTTGATGAAAGATTGATTTTAGTGTCGGATTTCTTGATTAGCTGAATTGCATGAGTTTGCCAATATCAAGAATCAATTCTTAAAGTCTAGGAAGCCTTGATGTATTAAAGGTCATTGTCTTGTACGACCAAGCATGTTTTCTTGATGATTTGCAAAAATTGAATAATCGGTATGACCGTAGTGTAAATTGTTGCACCATAGTGACGAAGGTTGGGATGTAATTTGCATGATTTGTGTATGTGTTGTTCGAGGACGAACAAGGATTTAAGTGTGGGGTAAGTGATCTTGGGCAGATTTATATGCCCAAGTGATACTAAAACGTATCATTTTTACCTTGTTTGTTGTGCAATGTGTATATAATATCATGTAATTAGTAATAAAATGCGAATTTATACTAACCAACATGATTAGCATTTGTTTTGAAGGTAAATGTGATTTTTAGGAGCTAAAATGCATGTTGGAACTATGTCGGAGTTGGACTTGGATGCGAGCGTGGAAAAGACCTTGGAATGCACATTTTATAGGGGCTCCGCGATGGAGCCGTGCCACGCTACCATCGCGGTAGCACACTGCCTGAACATGAATTAAAATGGCAAATTCCAGTGTGCCTTCGCGTCAGCTCCATGGCACGGAGAGAGGCCTCCGCGATGGCCTCCGTGCCACGTTGAGGTTAATTTACCGGACCCTGGAAATTTCAGTGAAGGTCCGCGTCCACGCCGTGTCACGGAGGCAGTGCTCCGCGTTGGCCTCCGTGACACGTTGCTTGTTATTCCGGGAAATATTTCCCACTAGTATAAATAGCACACTTAGGTTTATTTTAAGTAGTTTTAGTTTTTAGACTGAGTTCAGAAGTGGAGAGCAGGAACGTGGGTTAGTAGCAGTTGAAGAACGAAAAAGCTAAGGGATATCTTCTCTTCCTTTCTTCTTTCTATCAATTGTACATATGATTTACACTCATTTTAGGATGATCAATCCAAGAATGAGTGGCTAATTCTCTTCCTTGCTGAGGTTTTGAACATGTGTAATGAATTTTGATTGTAAATGATATGGTTTTCTTTTTCTTCTTTAATGTTGTTCTATTAATTCTTGTTCTTACTGCATTAGTGCTTGGCCAACATTAATGTACATCTAAAAAGTCCAATTTCACTCGAAAGAGCAAGAAATTGGAAAGTTGTGAATTAATAGGGTATTGTTCTTAACTTGATTTGGGAAAATTGGGTTTTGATGTGCTTTCCTGATAGAAATATACTTGAAAGCCGTATTAGTCAATTTAGGAACCGAAATTGTAGTGCTAGGTCATAAATTGCATTTGATCACAGAAATGTAGACGGATGGTTTATGATTCTAAAGTGAAATTAAATACGAGAGTTTTAATTTCTAGGCGAATGTTCTTGGCTAGCAACATGAAGAAGAGATTAACCAAATTATCATGATTATCAAGTTCATTACTTGTTCTTAACCTTGGCATGTTCATATCCATTGTCTAAATTCACTAGTAAATAGTTGTTATTAATTGTAGTATATATAGTTTAGAAACAAAAACTCAAAGTAACTCTTGGTTACATTGTTGTTAGCATAATTAGAAGTGAAATAGGAATATAGTAAACTAGGCAATTTCACGTATCTTGAGCCTCCTTGGATCGATACTTGGCTACTTAGCCACTTTATTACTTGTTTGACCACGTGCACTTGCGTGTCGGTTTTTAATATATAATACCAACCTGAGAACACACCGAACATCATGGTCACTGATCACAACCCAATAGGTCACCCATAAGGACTGGCGATCAGTTTTTCCCTACGAGTTTTCAAGGGTCTTTCAGTAATTTTCTTCTTTCAGTAATTTTCTACCCTCCTAGACTCTAAACTATGTTATTCTAAGCATATTTTTAGACTTATTTGGGGGGGGGGGGGGTAAACGGTTTCTTCCCTCATTCTCCCCATCCAGACTCTCAGGATTCATTGTAGAACTTCTCTCAGAACTTTTCAGAGCAAGAGCTAGGGCAACCTTTTCTCCTTAGTATCTCAAGGAAATTATTTGGGATTCTTCTCCAGGTATGTGGGAATTCAACAAGGAAATAGTTCTTCCCTTGTGTCCCCAAATTCCTCCCTATTTCTCTCTATCAGTTGTAGCCTTGAAACTACCGAATGTCTAGAAATTTCTAATCATACTTCGTCTACATCATGTGGGATATTATACCATGTCAATTAGAGATATTTTCCATCAGTTCATGACTGAAATAATGATAAATCTTGTGAAATAAAATTTAGCCCGATTTCTTGAATTAAGAAGTCTTGAAATTTTCATTAGTGCTTGAATATTGAAATTTTACTTGTATCTATCAGCGTTGTGGACTCCCAATGTCGTTAGGAGCATTGAAACAAAATCAGACTATTGTCAGTTTAGTTTTAGTAAGAATGTTAGAATTCTCAGTGTCAGTCACAAAATGTCAGCTGATCAGTTTGACTACAGAAATTTCTAAGGTATCATAGTACCTCCTAGTTATCAGAATTAGATTCAGAATTCAGTTTTATTGGTCCACTAGGTGGTCATGAAATTTTAGATAAATAGCTCTGACTAGCCTTAGGACCCCAGTTTTAGATTTTAGTTTGTTCTTTAAATGGTTACGACGCTTCTAGATAAGCAGCTCTGACCAGTCTTAGAACCCAGTTTTAGAATCGGTCCAATAAGACTTTCAAGGTGCTTTCAGATATGTATCCCTGACTAGTCTTTTTTGAGCTATTAACTTAATATTTAGTTTAGGACTATTCAGTGGGAGTAGGACTTAGCACCAAGTAGACTAGGGTTCCAGCGCACCCAAGTTTCTAGAACTACGTTGCCACCGTAGGTTACAGTTACTATTGGCCTCATGGACCTAGACTCTTGTGATCACCCAGTTAATGCCTTTATACCCTAGAAAGGTATAATATGTCCTACCGATGGGGTGTATATATCGAACTCCATGTCTAGCTCACATGGTTATATGTCGGTTATGGACTCTCCCACTAATCAGTTTAGTCCATTTTTAGTTCAGTTCAGATCAGTATTCCAGATTTAGAACATGCTTTGATCATTAGACAGGGTCCTTTAGACCATCTCAGTATTTCAGTTATTCAGTTCAGTAGCTTTAGTTGGTCATTGCATGTCCTTCTAGTTCAGCAGTTTCTTTTTTATTTATTCTATTGTGTTATGTTTCTCTCACTTACTCAGTACATTCAAAGTACTGACGCATACTTTTATGTTGTATCATTTTATGATACAACTGCAGGATCTCAGTCTCAGCCTCGCTAGCCGGTCACTCACTGCAGACTTCAACTGTTCTAGTTAGTGAATCCTCATTCTTTGAGGATGGGGATTTATTGCTTCAGTTATACTTTCTTTCCTTTTATTTAGATTTGGAGTTAGCTGGGGGCTTGTCCCAACAACTCATCAGTCATAGTGGCTTTCAAACGCAGTTGGTTTTCCAAACTTGTAGCTTTGTTCTAATATGTTCAATTATTATGAACCAACTTTATTTCATTCAAGTATTCATATTTTTGCCTTAGGCTTCCGCTGTATACATTTTCATGCTACTCATGCTAGTGTATGATATGATAGACTAGGGGTTGACTTGGGGTTGCTTGTGACTCCAAGTACCATGTTCCGTCCAGGGTGTAAGCTCGGGGCGTGACAAACTTGGTATCAATGCACTAGGTTTAGAGTATCCTCGGATGTCTGAAAGCTGCATCGGGTAGAGTCCTCTTCATGGGTGTGAAGAACACCAAACTTATGACGGGGAGGCTATGAGATGTTATTAGGAAAATACCCTTTATTTCATACTCCTTATTGTGCATTGAAATTTAGTTCCAAACTCATCCTCCTAACTCGTTCTGTGTTTCGTTTCAGTGAATTATGCCTCCACATCGTAGTAACGGAAGAAGGGACGGTGATGCTCACTGACCTGCCCCGGCAGCCCCTCGGGACGACTCGGTATCTACCACAGAATTCAGGGCGGTCATTCAGTTGCTCGCCCAAACTGTTACCAACCAAGTGGAGCAGCAGGTGGTTTTCTGCAGCAGCTGCCCGAGTGTGGAACTTCACCTGGATGAATCCTCCGAATTTTCATGGATCTAAGATGGGAGAGGACCTACAAGGATTTTTGGATGAAGTTAAAAAGATCACCTGAATTATGGGTTTCAGTTCCTCAGAGAGTGCTGACTTGGCTGCCTACCAGCTGAAAGGGGTAACCCAGGTCTGGTACAAATAGTGGAAGGTGGGGAGGCCAACAGAAGTAGGATCGGTGGAATGGGAGGAGTTCACTGCAGCCTTTCTGGATATATTTTTCCCTCGAGAGATTAGGGAGGCAAAGGTAGCGAAATTCATGAATCTGAGATAGGGAAATCAGACAGTAGAATAATATGTTCTGGAGTTCACCAGGTTTTCCAAAAACGCTCCAGAGATGGTAGTCGAGCCAAGGGATCATATTTTAAAATTTGTGAATGGAGTGTCGAACTTGGTCTTCAAGGAGTGCAGGACTGCAATGCTTATTAAGGACATCAGTCTCTCTAGCCTTATTGTCTATGCCCAGCAGATTGAGATAGAAAAATTAAGGAACATGGAGCGAAAGAACAAGCAGTCAAGGAATGGCCAATCAGATTATGGTCACCAGAGGTCAGGCGGTACCAGCCACCATAGCAGCAGAGGAATTTAAAACCCAGCTCAGCCAGTGCCCCCACCTTTCGGTCTCGCCAGGATCGGAGTGGTGGAGCATCTGGATCTCAGTCCCAAAGTTTCAGTGCCAGTAACAGATATCCACCTTGCCCTAAGTATGGCAAGAACCACCCAGGAAAGTGTCTTCAGGGTCGAGAGGGCTGTTTTGGTTGTGGACAACTTGGTCATCAGCTTAGAGAATGCCCGTCAACAGGACGGGGAAGGTCACAATCCACTACCTCAATATTTCCAACAGGCCGACCGGCTCAGCAGTCCAATACCTCAGGTACGGGGGCGGTCAACACCAAAATTGTTTATGCGTTATCATCTCATCAGGATCAAGAGAGCTCACCTGAGGTGGTCACAGGTATGTTACGTCTTTTTCACCTAGATGTATATGTCCTACTAGATCCAGGGCCACAAGATCATTCATTACTCCCTACGTAGCAGTCTAGTTCGATATCAGTCCAGAGGTCCTCTTAGAACCATTTTCAGTCTCCACCCCAGTTGGCGAGTAAGTTAGAGCCAGCCGGGTGTATAGAAACTGCCCAATATCAGTTTTCAATAAAGTCATTCCAGCTGACCTTGTAGAGTTTCATTTTTGGCATGGATTGGTTACATTCCGTTTATGCCTCAGTTGATTGCAGAACTAGAATTGTCAAATTTTAGTTTCCAAATGAGCCAGTGTTGAAGGGGACGGGCAGTAGTACAACGCCTAAGGATAGGTTTATTTCCTACCTTAAGGCCAGGAAGCTCATATCTAAGGGATGTATTTACCTTCTAGTTCGGGTCAAGGATTCCGACTCTTAGACCCCAACTATCCAGTCAGTCCCTATTGTCAGCAAATTTCTAGATGTGTTTCCTGAAGATCTGCCCGGAGTTCCTCCTGAATAAGAATTCGACTTCGGTATAGACCTTATTCCATATACTTAGCCCATCTCCATCCCTCCTTATAGAATGACTCAGACCGAACTTAAGGAGTTGAAGGAGCAACTAAAGGATCTACTTGATAAGGGCTTTATCATACCCAATATCTCTCCTTAAGGTGTTCCAGTGCTATTCGTGCAAATTAAAGATGGTACCCTCAGAATGTGCATTGATTACCGTCAGTTGAACAAGGGCACAGTCAAGAACTGGTATGTCCTACCTAGAATTGACGAGCCGTTTGACCAACTTTGGAGAACTAGCCGTTTCTCCAAAATAGATCTCAGGTCGGTGTATCACCAGCTAAGAGACAAAGAGTGTGACATACTGAAAACAACTTTTAGGAATTGGTATGGTCACTATGAGTTTGTGGTTATGTCCTTCGGACTAACTAATGCCCCTGCAGCCTTTATGGACCTGATGAACAGAGTCTTCAAGCAGTATCTGGATATTTTCATCATTGTATTTATCAACGACATTCTGGTGTACTCCAGAAATGAGGAAGAGCATGATAATCACCTGAGGATGGTGCTTCAGACACTCAAAGACCTCCAGTTGTTCGCCAAGTTCAGCAAGTGCGAATTCTGGTTAAAGTACGTGACTTTCCTGGGTCATGTGATCTCGGGTGAGGGTATTCAGGTTGATCCTCAAAAGATAACGGCCGTGAAAGACTGGCCCAGACCTACCTCCCCAATTGAAATCAAAAGTTTCTTGGGGTTTGGCCGGTTATTACCGACGTTTTATGGAAGGCTTTTATTTTATAACATCTCCTCTGACTAGGCTGACTCAGAAGAAGGTGAAATTTCAGTGGTCAGATGCGTGTTACAAGAGTTTCCAGGAGTTAAAAACTCGGCTCACTACCCCTCCAGTGTTGACCCTACCAGAAGAATTAAATGGATTTGTAGTATACTGCGACGCTTTCAGAGTTGGACTTGATTGCATTCTGATGCAGCGGGGCAAGGTGATAGCCTAGGCCTCCAGATAGCTCAAAGTTCACGAGAAGAACTATCCAACTCATGACTTGGAGTTGGCGGCAGTTGTGTTTGCGCTAAAAATATGGAGACACTATCTCTATGGGACTCACATGGATGTTTTCACCGATCATAAGAGCCTCCAATATGTATTTAGTCAGAAAGACCTAACTCTTCATCAGAGAATATGGTTAGAGCTCCTGAAGGATTATGACATGAGCATGCTATATCACCCAAGTAAAACCAATGTGGTGTCTGATGCCCTAAGCAAAGTCTTTATGGGTAGTGTTGCTCACGTTAAGGAACGCAAAAAGGAGTTGGCGAAGGATGTTCACAAACTAGTTCGGTTAGGGGTGCAGTTGGTTGACTCAGCTGAGGGTGGAGTGGTGATGCAAAGCGAGTCAGATTCCTCTTTGGTTGTTGAAGTTAAGTCCAAACAGGATGAAGATCCCATTTTGCTTAAACTTAAAAAAGCGGTTCTTCGGAAAGAGGTTGAGGTTTTCTCCAAAAGGGGAGATGATGTGCTCCGTTACTAGGGCAGATTGTGTGTACTGGACATCGGTGACTTGGGACAGCAGATTTTGGCTGAAACTCACATCTTGAGATACTCCATCCACCTTTGTGCTACTAAAATGTACCATGATTTGCGGGATATTTACTGGTGGAAGGACATGATAAGAGACATCGCAAAATTCTTAGCTAAGTGATCGAACTACCAGCAAGTCAAGGTAAAGCACCAGAGACTGGAAGAGGATATTAGCATATCCACGTGAAAGTGGGAAGAAGTGAATATGGACTTTGTTACAGGTCTACCTCAAACTCGTTGGTAACATAATTTTATTTGGGTAGTAGTAGACCGAATGACTAAGTCAGCACATTTCCTCCCAGTTAAAACTAAAGATTCAGCTGAGGACTATGCTAGACTCTATATCCGGGAGTTGGTCAGACTTTATGTTGTGCCATTATCCATTATTTCTGATAGAGGTACCTAGTTCATCTCATATTTCTGGAAGTCTTTTCAGAAGGGACTTGGTATCCAGGTCAAGTTCAACATAGCTTTTCACCCTTAGTTAGATGGGCAAGCGGAGCAGACTATTCAAACCCTAGAAGATATATTGAGAGCATGCACGATCGATTTCAAGGGCAGTTGGGATGACCACTTTCCTCTTATCGAGTTTGCGTACAACAACAACTACCACTCCAGTATCCAGATGGCCCCGTTTGAGGGATTATATGGTAGAAGGTGTAGGTATCCTATTGGATGGTTTGAAGTTGGTGAAGCTACTATAATCGGGCCAAACTCGGTTTATGAAGCTATGCGGAAAGTACAACTCAGCAGGGAAAGATTGAAAACAGATTAGAGCCGTCAGAAATCTTATGCTGATGTGAGGAGAAGAGAATTAGAGTTTGCTGTGGATGACTGGGTCTATTTGAAAATTTCACCCATGAGAGGGGTGATGAGATTCTGAAAGAAGGAAAATCTCAGCCCAAGATATGTGGGACCCTACAGAATTTAAAGCGAATTGGCAAGTTGGCTTATGAGTTGGAATTACCTTCAGAGTTGGTGTTTGTGCACCCTGTATTCCATGTGTCACTATTGAAGAAGTGCATCGGTGATCCAACTTCAATTGTTCCATTGAACAGTGTAGGAGTGAAAGATAGTCTCTCATACGAGAAGGTCCTAGTCCCGGTCCTTGACCGTCAGGTTCGTAAGCTGAGGAATAAGGAAGTAGCTTCAGTCAAAGTCTTATGGAGGAATCAATAGGTTGAGGAGGCTACATGGGAGGCTGAAGTGGATATGATGGCTAGATACCCCCATTTGTCCCTTCCGACTCAATTTCAGTTTAAGGTATCAATTCCCTCCATGAAACTGCATTTATTTCGTGTGTTTCAGCTTCTTTCATGTAAATAAACATGTGCATGATTAGTGAATTCATTTCAGGCTTGTGATTTAGTTCGGAGATAGTCATTCCGCTAGTTTTCAACTTTCATGATCAGTATTTGTGTATAAGGATTGCCACATTCTGCTTTCTTGTGTGTTTTCCAACATTCGAGGATGAATGTTCCCAAGGGGAGATATAGTAATGCCCCGAAAACTCAAAGACTAGACCCGTAACTTAAATCAGAGAAAATTAAAAAATCTACACCAGGTCATAGAATAAGTCATTCTATGACCTGTGGGAGGTTACCAAGAGTCATTAAGTGACTCGTGGTGAGGTCTGGGAACTTATTTGGAAATTTAGAGAAAAGGGTGACCACAAGTCGTGGTCAACCCCCACGAGTCGTGATATGACCCGTGGTCAAGAATAATTTAAGATCGGAAAATATAGGCACTGTACCCAATGGGTCCCCACCATGACTCATTTTGGACACCACGAGTCGTGGTGTCACCCGTGGAGACACCAGTTTTTTTAGGCAGTATGGTTCACAGGAGGTGATCACGAGTCATGATCACTAACCGCGATTCGTTAGGTCCCTCGTGGTGACCATTAGTGTGTTCCAGGTAGTGCATCTCATGAGTGTGACCACAAATCGTGGTCACTGATCACAGCCCATTAGGTCACACATGAGAATTGACGATCAGTTTTCCCTTGCGAGTTTTCAAGGGTCTTTCAGTAATTTACTACCCTCTTAGACTCTACACTATGTTATTTTAAGCATATTTTTAGACTTATTAGTGGGTGTTAAATGGTTTCTTTCCTCATTCTCTCCATCCAGACTCAGGATTCATCGTAGAACTTCTCTTAGAACTTTTCAGAGTAAAAGCTAGGGCAACCTTTTCTCCTTAGTATCTCAAGGAAATTTTTCGGGCTCCGTCACCAGGTATGTGGGAATTCAACAAGGGAATAGTTCTTCCCTTGTATCCCCAAATTCCTCCCTATTTCTCTCTATTAGTTGTAGCCCTGAAACTACCGAATGTCTAGATATTTCTAGTCATACTTCATCTAAATCACGCGGGATATTATACCATGTTAATTATAGATATTTTCCACCAGTTCATGAATGAAATAATGTTAAATCTTGTGAAGTGAAATTTAGTCCTATTTCTTGAATTAGGAAGTCTTGAAATTTGCATTAGTGCTTGGATATAGAAATTTTGGTTGTAGTTATCAGTGTTGTGGACTCCCATGTCGTTAGGAGCATTGAAACGAAATCAGACTATTGTCAGTTCAGTTTTAGTAAGAATGTTAGAATTCTCAATGTCAGTCAGAATATGTCAGCTGATCAGTTTGACTACAGAAATTTCTGAGGTGTCAGTAGTACCTCCAGTTATCAGAATCAGATTCAGAATTCAGTTTTATTGGTCCACCAGGCAGACATAACATTTTAGATAAATAACTCTGACTAGCCTTAGGACCCCAGTTTCAGATTTTAGTTTATTCTTTAGACGATTACTGTCACACCCCGCCTTGGGGGGTATGACTGGCACCTAGTGCCCTACTAGGACCTGACCTGCTGGACTGCTAAGCCTGGGCACATCTGGTGCCTGGCTGGCTCTAACTCATATTTCTGGAAACAAAGGGCTATATAACGGCTGTAAATACAGCCCCCGGCCCGTTGGCCTATAGCCTTCTGTACCTGTACTAGCAGCTGACCAGAAACATACTAATTCAGAGGAACCTATGCAGGCCGACAAGGCCACCATGCTGTCTAGTTATCTGCAACTCAATCATAACGCATGAAAAGAACTACGTGACCGGCAAGGTCACCACTACTGGCAAACTATGGCCCCACACGGCCAAAGTAAAAGAAAGCAAGAATACTGGCAACTAAACAACTGCACGGCCTCACACGACCGGCTCATCTGACCACAGGGAATATATAGACTGCAAGCCTTTAAGAATAGCAATAGAAATGATCGGGACAGGGCCCCGACCTACCCGTGCTGTAAAACAAAAGAACTGAAATACACCTATGGAATTCAGTCTCCGGATGACAGGAGCTGAATACCCGACTGCTGATAGGAAGTTACGTAGTGTCACCTGCTCGTCTATAAGTACCTGCAGGCAAGTAATGCAGCGCCCCACCGGGCGTCAGTACCGCTGGTACTGAGTATGTAAAGCAATAACTGAAGCAAAATCTGAATACAATAATATAACTGAAGAAACTGAAGTAGAGAGAATAGACTAACTGTCTGATAATGTAAATCATACCTTCTCTCAATCTTTACTGGGAAGGATAAGAGTCATACCTGGAAACGTATCGTGCTACTGCTGATATACTTGTATCTAACATAACATGGCATAACATGAAATAACATAACATAGCACACACAAACCTTACCCGGCCCCCATAAGCCGGGAGGTACAATCAACACAGAATCTATACCCCTACCCCGGTCATCCCATCTCCTATACTGGCTGTAAGCATCCTGCCGGTCCCCTAGGTATGCACTTGGGCTCGCTGAGCCCCTGACTATAACTGCATCTGAGTCCGGAGGACTCCTGAATCTGCACCCGGGCGTATCCGCTCGACTGGGGTGTGTAAGGGCCGATCAAGGCACAAATATGGGGAAAAACTGGCATCCCATCTTCGTCCCCTGGCGGGACGGCATGCCACTCCGTAGAGTGACGTATCCTCGTCCTCTGGTGGACGAGTCGATACAGCTATTAACCCTGGGCGGTCATGGATGCTAGGTAATCCAACCCCAAACAATA
This sequence comes from Datura wrightii, assembly GCA_035772735.1. NCBI lineage: Eukaryota > Viridiplantae > Streptophyta > Magnoliopsida > Solanales > Solanaceae > Datura > Datura wrightii. The sequence goes on along the minus strand of JASDFA010000006.1, from coordinate 13,306,924 downwards.
CAACGGTCTCGACTGGTAACACTGTCTGTGTATCTCACATGCTGAGGCTAATAGGGGTAAAGTATCATATATATTACATGCTGGGCTAATGATAGTAATCTGTACGTATTTAATACGTGCTGAGGCAGGTAAAGATATATAAATATGAATATAGTCTCCTGCCGGCTGTACTGAACAAATGCTATATAAGATAATGTTTCTGCTGAAAACTCTGCTATTTATTGGGTTTCTGTATACGCTATATGCTGGACTAGTGATAGAAATATGTACATGCTTAATACATGCTGAGGCTGGAAGTACTATATATGTATGTACGAATATAGTCTTTCTACTGAACTATGCTGTATACTGACTTTCTATAGTAACATGATTTACTATTCCTGACATGCTTTCTAAACTTCATTTTAGTCTGCTATTCTATTTCTGAAGAGCTCTACGGGTATTGCATTACCATACAGGGTTTCAACTGAATACAACCATATCTTAACATGGCATATCACATTACACACTGATAGGTCTCGTACACGTTACAACCCAATGTTTCTCATGTTGTACCAATGTTCATAATAACGCAATACTGAACTATACTGTATCTGAGATATTATCTGACTGTCTGCCTATACTGTAACTGAGGTATCATCTAACTATCTGATGTTGCTTTACTAACTTTGATTCTGAGTATATGTATATCATAATATCATAAAAACACGCTTACTAAATTCAAACTGGACTTAGTGCTTGACTTATAAATTCTTTCTTCTATTCATCACGCTATCTATCGTACTGGATTACTAACTTGCCGAAGGAATTAACTTTACATACCTTATCCTTGAATTATTCGTCTGTCGGACGAGGCTCGGCCGGTACTTCAACTGTTTTCTCCCAACTGCATTCATAAACATATCAATTAACACTAAATACAACTTTATTTTAAAAGGCAACGTCACTTTCGATATAGTTTATAGCCTAAACTTAGGCTTATCGAAAAACGGCTAGAAACTCGCTATTTTTCAGCAGCCTAGAAGGGAGAAATATTCACTTCACAGCTAGGAACACATAGTCACTAATTTAGAGCAATTCCACTTACCTTGGCTCGGTGGCTCGACGATTCGTCGGCCGTATTTTACGAAACTGAATTCGTAGGAATGCTCTCTGCTGCTAAATACTTCGTTATCTGGGATTAATTTGAGTTTGGGCAGCGTTTGGCAGCGTAATCGGACGGAAATTAATTAATTTCCTTCGTCCCTCTCTACTCTCTACGTTTTCTGGAAATTTTTATAAGTTTCTATCATTTAAAACCAAAGTGGGGCTTTATATACTTGGGCCTGGACAAGGCCAACGTGTCACGGAGCCAACGCGGAGGCTCCTCCTCCGTGACACACTGCCATCGCGGAGGGGCTCTGCCTCGACTCCTTCCGTGATGGTTCGACAGGCTTCTCGTCCGATCTTTTCCCGGGCCTTTCTCCAACACGTATGGCCTTCAAATATGCTTAACCAACGTGGGAATAGGTCATCTAAGTGCCGGGAATTCTACGGGGTGTAACATTCTCCCCCCCTTAAGAACATTCGTCCTCGAATGTATACTGTTATCTAGAGGACTGATTACTTTACTTTCTGGAAGAATTTCGGCAGAGTTTCCCCTGTAATATGGACTATCGCAAAAACCTGAAATGCAGAAAAGTCCGACACGGGCACTGCTCACAATATTCTAAGATCCACTGGATGACCATATATCAATTTTTCCTTTATCATTTACAGACATACAACCATAAGATACTGCATAAATAATAATACGGACATACCTGTTGCCTGACTAGACCTGAAATAGGGTGAGGATATCTGGTCCTTATATCTGCGAATCTGTCTGTCTAGTTGTAACCTGGATATTCTGAACTGGGACTACACTGGACGGGCCTCCTATGCATTTCCTCAGCATAGCTACATAGAAGACCGGATGAATGGATTCTAATTCTGGAGACAAATTCGATTAATGGTAAATGCTCATTTTTGGCTATTACTGAAATCTAGCACACACGCTCGCAACATGACTTCGAGCGTCTGCGTTGTACGCTCAGCCTGCTCATCTGTCTGAGGATAGAACGCTGCGCTTAAATTAATCCACGCTCCCAAACTCTTCTAAAATGACTGCCAGAATCTAGCTGTGAAGTGTGCTCCTTTGTCTGAAATAATGGATACTGGTATTCCATGTAATCTGACTATCTTTCTGATATGCAACTCAGCATAATCTTCGGCCAAGGAAGTAGTTCTTACCGGCAAGAAATGAGCTGATTTTTATCAATCTGTCACTTATCACTCATATAGAGCCATGCCTGTGTTTAGTACGGGGTAATTCTTGCTACAAAATTCATATTCATTGCTTCTCATTTCCAAAGAGGCACAGCTATGTTCTAACTAACCTGCCTGGTTTCTGATATTCTGCCTTCAACTGTTGGCAGTTAGGACACTGGGCTACCTGTAGTTCTTTTTAATGTCATGGTACCTCTTTGTCGTATCGAGATGAAGGGAATAGCGCGCGTAATGTACCTCGCTCATAAACTGCTGGCGAGGCCCCAAAATATCTGGAGTACAAATGCGGCCTTATATCGCCACACTTCATCCCCGGGTATCTGAAAATATGTCACCTCTCCTTACTGAATCTTGTGTTCAAGTTAAACCTGGCTAGGGTTTCTATACTGCCGTTCCTTTACTTCCCCCTCTAACCGTAATGCTGCGATATTCTGTATATCGTGCTTGTTATCCTTTATTTCTGCTATGCGAACAGCTAGACCGGCTAACTAGTAAAATTCTCGGGTCTACTCCCGCTGTTTAGGTGGTAAGTATGCCAACTCTCCATAGATCTATAGCTAAGGGCGTCTGCCACCATATTAGCCCTTCTTGGATGATACAAAATTTTCGCTTTTTCAGGCATAAGCTACTGCAGCTAACTGGGTGATACCCAGATCGTGGGTAAGATAATTCTTCTCACGTTTCTTCAATTACCTGAAAGTATAAACTGTTACTTTACCATGCTGCACCAATCCTCTGTACCTTCTGGCGATACTACACTGGAGCTGAGGTTAACCTGGCTGTTAACTCTTGGGAGTTCTGCTCACACTCCTCAGTCTACTGGAACTTTGCTGCCTTCTATGTCCACTTAGTCAGAGGTGCTGCTAAAGTGAAAAATCCGTCCACAAACCCTCTGCAGTACCCGGCTAACCGCAGGGATTGCGTACTTCGATCGGAGTGGTAAATCTAGGCTATATCTTCATTACTTCGATTTTCTGTATATCTGTCTGTACACCAGCCTCCAACACAATGTGACCAAAATCTACTGAACTCAACTAAAATTCACATTTACCAAAATTGACATATAACTAACGGTCATATTGGTTTATTATGCCGGAGAATCTGACAAGTAATCTACCGGTATAGACCGAGCTTATCTGGCCTTCTGGCCGTATGCTAAGGCTACTTGTTGCTAAGGTAACCTGAACGACCGTCTGCGCACCTTGTGCCTTTATCTGATCCGAGGATCCTGATATTGATCATGACCTCTAACGATCTGGCTGCATAACCCTAAATAACTGAATAGTCGGGTTGAATAACCCGAAGGTGACAGTAGTCTAGTAATGCTCTAATTGTACTACTTGAGTACTTATAGTTCGTGCATAACCGCAAACTCGTGGACATCTAATTGCTCTTGTTATTTTTCTTAAACCACTGTAAGGTTGCACTTAATCAACTTACTCCCAGGCGATCAATCTCTGGACCTTCACGGGGAGTCTACTGATCCCCTGGTCTTAATAAACACTATGCTAGCAGGGTACCATTAATTTCTTACGCCTTGTGTGTATCCACTTGGATCTATACTGCTGTTCTGGGGAATTCTCGGTCTCATAGGCTATTCTGTAACTACTGGCCTTCTGCTAGGGCTCTGTATCTAAATATCTTACGAAAACCAGCTGAAATACTAGTCTATCGCTGACTGCTGATGTGGACCTTCCCTTGGGGTACCCACGGGTATTCTGACTGGGACGGTCGGCTGACTTATGAGGTGTTCTACATAACCACTGCTCGGTTGACTAAGGCTGATTATCGCCCACGAGGCTGGGAAAACGACGTATGACCACTTAGCATGCTAGAACAATTCTGGTATTGCTAATCTCTGAAATTTGCCTATTCGGTCTCTAATCCTGGTTCTGGCACATGCACTACTATTACCGATCTTCAGGGATGCCTCCCTGCTGATGCAGGCGACAGCTGGTTGGTAGACTGTCTAACTGCGCCCTTATCATCTAGCCATCTGTCTTAGGTCAATAACTCAAGTAAGCTCCTAGAGCCTAAATCTGACAACAACACATAAGTCTGTTAATCTAATAACTGAAAACTGAGATAGTTTTTATGACTTCATACGTAACTCACACTTAATCCGCCTTTTCTCTTCTTATTTTCTTTCTTTCTTCTCTCTTCTTTCTCTTTTTTTTTGTCCTGCAATGCAATTTGTGTAGGCTTTCTATTACTAATCAGCATCTGCGATTATAGCCCTTATAGGCAACCACTCACAACATATCTATGATCTGTATACATATATATTGCTAGTTACGTACAACATGTACTGATTTCTGCGGTAGTTCATAATCTCTGACAGGTTCTGCTGAGTCTCACATCGTACATGATACATTGCTTCTACGGCCTAATACCATCTCTTGCCCCGACTTATCATTTCATTGCATTGTTACCCCATTCTGAAAGTAACATCATAAACATTCTAGTTATTGTCTGCTGTTTGAAATTCCGCCACTCTTGCGATGTGGGGGTCAACGTTCGAATCCTGTAGCCTTACTAGGCATATATTGAGAGCCCATGTCTATCTGCTGGGCCTTATCTCTAGGCCACACTAGATTAGAATTGCTGTATCGGTAACTTCTTAACTTTTCCATAGCGGACATACTGCGGTATTCTGAACCACAATCTTACTGTCAGCACGAAGCTTAACCCTTAATACGATACTTTATCAATCCGGGGTAGTTCTAATTTCCCCACAAGATCTGACATTCCTGCTTCTTCCTCTCATCTTGCGTAGACTGAACTCTGGGGTTCATGGTACCTGCCCTTCATTGCTAATGAGATTACTGATCAAGCCTCGTCCCATACTTCTTCTGGCGTATGTTCAAGCCCATCTGATTCACATGACCTCTATATCTTTCGAGGTCACAACTAGATCGTACTATAATCTTACAGGTATGTCTTGCTATCTGTTAGCGTATATGACGGACTTGGCCTTTTTCTGACTCAAACTTGACTATTATTAGGCATTCATCACTAGCCGGTCTGTTACCCCTACTTCGGGTAGACTAGCAGTCTTACTTTCTTTACTGGCGTGTTATCATAAGGGTCCGCACCACTTACGTAATCATAAGGGCTCTTTATACTTTCTAATACTTACTAGGATCAATCAGCCCATCTTTACTTACTGCTTGATCTGGCAACCCCATCTCAAGTCTTATGCCCTTTTACTATACTGGCATCAAAATCAGGAGGTAGGGATAGCCCTTTTCTTAGTGCAGCAAATAAAAACATTCGACTGTACCAAATTCAAAAGGATGTATTTGGGATTCCTACATTTTCCCTCTCCTTTTTTTTATACCTACCCGGTGGTCTGACCTTATCTGTAATCATAATCAGATCTCATATAGCTATAAATGAATCAACTCATATATACATTATATTTCTGACTTCCTATTCTGACGTTATCAACATATACTAGGAATAATGCCAATAACAGTATCACGCTGGGAGGTCTCTGATACCTCCTCCTACTGTTGTAATTATCATGTAACTGACTGATGCTCTCTTCCGTTGCTATTTCTGATCTTCTTCCTGCGATAGGGTAATACTGATCTGTCTTTGTATCTGTAACCAAAGAATACGGTGAGTTCTCAGGGACTCAACCCTATACTGTACCGCTCTAAAGCACGACTGACTGAGAAAGAAGGGTAACTATCATATCATGCCTCGCAGCCTCCTGCCTATAGTATGTGGTGCACAACACATCCATAGACAAGATTCTACTTAGCACGGCTTGCAGACTCCCTGGGATACGACCTGCTCTGATACCAAGTTTGTCACGCCCCGCCTTGGGGGGTATGACTGGCACCTAGTGCCCTACTAGGACCTGACCTGCTGGACTGCTAAGCCTGGGCACATCTGGTGCCTGGCTGGCTCTAACTCATATTTCTGGAAACAAAGGGCTATATAACGGCTGTAAATACAGCCCCCGGCCCGTTGGCCTATAGCCTTCTGTACCTGTACTAGCAGCTGACCAGAAACATACTAATTCAGAGGAACCTATGCGGGCCGACATGGCCACCATGCTGTCTAGTTATCTGCAACTCAATCATAACGCATGAAAAGAACTACGTGACCGGCAAGGTCACCACTACTGGCAAACTATGGCCCCACACGACCAAAGTAAAAGAAAGCAAGAATACTGGCAACTAAACAACTGCACGGCCTCACACGACCGGCTCATCTGACCACAGGGAATATATAGACTGCAAGCCTTTAAGAATAGCAATAGAAATGATCGGGACAGGGCCCCGACCTACCCGTGTTGTAAAACAAAAGAACTGAAATACACCTCTGGAATTCAGTCTCCGGATGACAGGAGCTGAATACCCGACTGCTGACAGGAAGTTACGTAGTGTCACCTGCTCATCTATAAGTACCTGCAGGCAAGTAATGCAGCGCCCCACCGGGCGTCAGTACCGCTGGTACTGAGTATGTAAAGCAATAACTGAAGCAAAATCTGAATACAATAATATAACTGAAGAAACTGAAGTAGAGAGAATAGACTAACTGTTTGATAATGTAAATCATACCTTCTCTCAATCTTTACTGGGAAGGATAAGAGTCATACCTGGAAACGTATTGTGCTACTGCTGATATACTTGTATCTAACATAACATGGCATAACATGAAATAACATAACATAGCACACACAAACCTTACCCGGCCCCCATAAGCCGGGAGGTACAATCAACACAGAATCTATACCCCTACCCCGGTCATCCCATCTCCTATACTGGCTGTAAGCATCCTGCCGGTCCCCTGGGTATGCACTTGGGCTCGCTGAGCCCCTGACTATAACTGCATCTGAGTCCGGAGGACTCCTGAATCTGCACCCGAGCGTATCCGCTCGACTGGGGTGTGTAAGGGCCGATCAAGGCACAAATATTGGGAAAAACTGGCATCCCATATTCGTCCCCTGGCGGGACGGCATGCCACTCCGTAGAGTGACGTATCCTCGTCCTCTGGTGGACGAGTCGATACAGCTATTAACCCTGGGCGGTCATGGATGCTAGGTAATCCAACCCCAAACAATACAACGGTCTCGACTGGTAACACTGTCTGTGTATCTCACATGCTGAGGCTAATAGGGGTAAAGTATCATATATATTACATGCTGGGCTAATGATAGTAATCTGTACGTATTTAATACGTGCTGAGGCAGGTAAAGATATATAAATATGAATATAGTCTCCTGCCGGCTGTACTGAACAAATGCTATATAAGATAATGTTTCTGCTGAAAACTCTGCTGTTTATTGGGTTTCTGTATACGCTATATGCTGGACTAGTGATAGAAATATGTACATGCTTAATACATGCTGAGGCTGGAAGTACTATATATGTATGTACGAATATAGTCTTTCTACTGAACTATGCTGTATACTGACTTTCTATAGTAACATGATTTACTATTCCTGACATGCTTTCTAAACTTCATTTTAGTCTGCTATTCTATTTCTGAAGAGCTCTACGGGTATTGCATTACCATACAGGGTTTCAACTGAATACAACCATATCTTAACATGGCATATCACATTACACACTGATAGGTCTCGTACACGTTACAACCCAATGTTTCTCATGTTGTACCAATGTTCATAATAACGCAATACTGAACTATACTGTATCTGAGATATTATCTGACTGTCTGCCTATACTGTAACTGAGGTATCATCTAACTATCTGATGTTGCTTTACTAACTTTGATTCTGAGTATATGTATATCATAATATCATAAAAACACGCTTACTAAATTCAAACTGGACTTAGTGCTTGACTTATAAGTTCTTTCTTCTATTCATCACGCTATCTATCGTACTGGATTACTAACTTGCCGAAGGAATTAACTTTACATACCTTATCCTTGAATTATTCGTCTGTCGGACGAGGCTCGGCCGGTACTTCAACTGTTTTCTCCCAACTGCATTCATAAACATATCAATTAACACTAAATACAACTTTATTTTAAAAGGCAACGTCACTTTCGATATAGTTTATAGCCTAAACTTAGGCTTATCGAAAAACGGCTAGAAACTCGCTATTTTTCAGCAGCCTAGAAGGGAGAAATATTCACTTCACAGCTAGGAACACATAGTCACTAATTTAGAGCAATTCCACTTACCTTGGCTCGGTGGCTCGACGATTCGTCGGCCGTATTTTACGAAACTGAATTCGTAGGAATGCTCTCTGCTGCTAAATACTTCGGTATCTGGGATTAATTTGAGTTTGGGCAGCGTTTGGCAGCGTAATCGGACGGAAATTAATTAATTTCCTTCGTCCCTCTCTACTCTCTACGTTTTCTGGAAATTTTTATAAGTTTCTATCATTTAAAACCAAAGTGGGGCTTTATATACTTGGGCCTGGACAAGGCCAACGTGTCACGGAGCCAACGCGGAGGCTCCTCCTCCGTGACACGCTGCCATCGCGGAGGGGCTCTGCCTCGACTCCTTCCGCGATGGTTCGACAGGCTTCTTGTCCGATCTTTTCCCGGGCCTTTCTCCAACACGTATGGCCTTCAAATATGCTTAACCAACGTGGGAATAGGTCATCTAAGTGCCGGGAATTCTACGGGGTGTAACATTCTCCCCCCCTTAAGAACATTCGTCCTCGAATGTATACTGTTATCTAGAGGACTGATTACTTTACTTTCTGGAAGAATTTCGGCAGAGTTTCCCCTGTAATATGGACTATCGCAAAAACCTGAAATGCAGAAAAGTCCGACACGGGCACTGCTCACAATATTCTAAGATCCACTGGATGACCATATATCAATTTTTCCTTTATCATTTACAGACATACAACCATAAGATACTGCATAAATAATAATACGGACATACCTGTTGCCTGACTAGACCTGAAATAGGGTGAGGATATCTGGTCCTTATATCTGCGAATCTGTCTGTCTAGTTGTAACCTGGATATTCTGAACTGGGACTACACTGGACGGGCCTCCTATGCATTTCCTCAGCATAACTACATAGAAGACCGGATGAATGGATTCTAATTCTGGAGACAAATTCGATTAATGGTAAATGCTCATTTTTGGCTATTACTGAAATCTAGCACACACGCTCGCAACATGACTTCGAGCGTCTGCGTTGTACGCTCAGCCTGCTCATCTGTCTGAGGATAGAACGCTGCGCTTAAATTAATCCACGCTCCCAAACTCTTCTAAAATGACTGCCAGAATCTAGCTGTGAAGTGTGCTCCTTTGTCTGAAATAATGGATACTGGTATTCCATGTAATCTGACTATCTTTCTGATATGCAACTCAGCATAATCTTCGGCCAAGGAAGTAGTTCTTACCGGCAAGAAATGAGCTGATTTTTATCAATCTGTCACTTATCACTCATATAGAGCCATGCCTGTGTTTAGTACGGGGTAATTCTTGCTACAAAATTCATATTCATTGCTTCTCATTTCCAAAGAGGCACAGCTATGTTCTAACTAACCTGCCTGGTTTCTGATATTCTGCCTTCAACTGTTGGCAGTTAGGACACTGGGCTACCTGTAGTTCTTTTTAATGTCATGGTACCTCTTTGTCGTATCGGGATGAAGGGAATAGCGCGCGTAATGTACCTTGCTCATAAACTGCTGGCGAGGCCCCAAAATATCTGGAGTACAAATGCAGCCTTATATCGCCACACTTCATCCCCGGGTATCTGAAAATATGTCACCTCTCCTTACTGAATCTTGTGTTCAAGTTAAACCTGGCTAGGGTTTCTATACTGCCGTTCCTTTACTTCCCCCTCTAACCGTAATGCTGCGATATTCTGTATATCGTTCTGTTATCCTTTATTTCTGCTATGCGAACAGCTAGACCGGCTAACTAGTAAAATTCTCGGGTCTACTCCCGCTGTTTAGGTGGTAAGTATGCCAACTCTCCATAGATCTATAGCTAAGGGCGTCTGCCACCATATTAGCCCTTCCTGGATGATACAAAATTTTCGCTTTTTCAGGCATAAGCTACTACAGCTAACTGGGTGATACCCAGATCGTGGGTAAGATAATTCTTCTCACGTTTCTTCAATTACCTGAAAGTATAAACTGTTACTTTACCATGCTGCACCAATCCTCTGTACCTTCTGGCGATACTACACTGGAGCTGAGGTTAACCTGGCTGTTAACTCTTGGGAGTTCTGCTCACACTCCTCAGTCTACTGGAACTTTGCTGCCTTCTATGTCCACTTAGTCAGAGGTGCTGCTAAAGTGAAAAATCCGTCCACAAACCCTCTGCAGTACCCGGCTAACCGCAGGGATTGCGTACTTCGATCGGAGTGGTAAATCTAGGCTATATCTTCATTACTTCAATTTTCTGTATATCTGTCTGTACACCAGCCTCCGACACAATGTGACCAAAATCTACTGAACTCAACTAAAATTCACATTTACCAAAATTGACATATAACTAACGGTCATATTGGTTTATTATGCCGGAGAATCTGACAAGTAATCTACCGGTATAGACCGAGCTTATCTGGCCTTCTGGCCGTATGCTAAGGCTACTTGTTGCTAAGGTAACCTGAACGACCGTCTGCGCACCTTGTGCCTTTATCTGATCCGAGGATCCTAATATTGATCATGACCTCTAACGATCTGGCTGCATAACCCTAAATAACTGAATAGTCGGGTTGAATAACCCGAAGGTGACAGTAGTCTAGTAATGCTCTAACTGTACTACTTGAGTACTTATAGTTCGTGCATAACCGCAAACTCGTGGGCATTTAATTGCTCTTGTTATTTTTCTTAAACCACTGTAAGGTTGCACTTAATCAACTTACTCCCAGGCGATCAATCTCTGGACCTTCACGGGGAGTCTACTGATCCCCTGGTCTTAATAAACACTATGCTAGCAGGGTACCGTTAATTTCTTACGCCTTGTGTGTATCCACTTGGATCTATACTGCTGTCTGGGGAATTCTCGGTCTCATAGGCTATTCTGTAACTACTGGCCTTCTGCTAGGGCTCTGTATCTAAATATCTTACGAAAACCAGCTGAAATACTAGTCTATCGCTGACTGCTGATGTGGACCTTCCCTTGGGGTACCCACGGGTATTCTGACTGGGACGGTCGGCTGACTTATGAGGTGTTCTACATAACCACTGCTCGGTTGACTAAGGCCGATTATCGCCCACGAGGCTGGGAAAACGACGTATGACCACTTAGCATGCTAGAACAATTCTGGTATTGCTAATCTCTGAAATTTGCCTATTCGGTCTCTAATCCTGGTTCTGGCACATGCACTACTGTTACCGATCTTCAGGGATGCCTCCCTGCTGATGCAGGCGACAGCTGGTTGGTAGACTGTCTAACTGCGCCCTTATCATCTAGCCATCTGTCTTAGGTCAATAACTCAGGTAAGCTCCTAGAGCCTAAATCTGACAACAACACATAAGTCTGTTAATCTAATAACTGAAAACTGAGATAGTTTTTATGACTTCATACGTAACTCACACTTAATCCGCCCTTTCTCTTCTTATTTTCTTTCTTTCTTCTCTCTTCTTTCTCTTTTTTTTTGTCCTGCAATGCAATTTGTGTAGGCTTTCTATTACTAATCAGCATCTGCGATTATAGCCCTTATAGGCAACCACTCACAACATATCTATGATCTGTATACATATATATCGCTAGTTACGTACAACATGTACTGATTTCTGCGGTAGTTCATAATCTCTGACAGGTTCTGCTGAGTCTCACATCGTACATGATACATTGCTTCTACGGCCTAATACCATCTCTTGCCCCGACTTATCATTTCATTGCATTGTTACCCCATTCTGAAAGTAACATCATAAACATTCTAGTTATTGTCTGTTGTTTGAAATTCCGCCACTCTTGCGATGTGGGGGTCAACGTTCGAATCCTGTAGCCTTACTAGGCATATATTGAGAGCCCATGTCTATCTGCTGGGCCTTATCTCTAGGCCACACTAGATTAGAATTGCTGTATCGGTAACTTCTTAACTTTTCCATAGCGGACATACTGCGGTATTCTGAACCACAATCTTACTGTCAGCACGAAGCTTAACCCTTAATACGATACTTTATCAATCCGGGGTAGTTCTAATTTCCCCACAAGATCTGACATTCCTGCTTCTTCCTCTCATCTTGCTTAGACTGAACTCTGGGGTTCATGGTACCTGCCCTTCATTGCTAATGAGATTACTGATCAAGCCTCGTCCCATACTTCTTCTGGCGTATGTTCAAGCCCATCTGATTCACATGACCTCTATATCTTTCGAGGTCACAACTAGATCGTACTATAATCTTACAGGTATGTCTTGCTATCTGTTAGCGTATATGACGGACTTGGCCTTTTTCTGACTCAAACTTGACTATTATTAGGCATTCATCACTAGCCGGTCTGTTACCCCTACTTCGGGTAGACTAGCAGTCTTACTTTCTTTACTGGCGTGTTATCATAAGGGTCCGCACCACTTACGTAATCATGAGGGCTCTTTATACTTTCTAATACTTACTAGGATCAATCAGCCCATCTTTACTTACTGCTTGATCTAGCAACCCCATCTCAAGTCTTATGCCCCTTTACTATACTGGCATCAAAATCAGGAGGTAGGGATAGCCCTTTTCTTAGTGCAGCAAATAAAAACATTCGACTGTACCAAATTCAAAAGGATGTATTTGGTATTCCTACATTTTCCCTCTCCTTTTTTTTATACCTACCCGGTGGTCTGACCTTATCTGTAATCATAATCAGATCTCATATAGCTATAAATGAATCAACTCATATATACATTATATTTCTGACTTCCTATTCTGACGTTATCAACATATACTAGGAATAATGCCAATAACAGTATCACGCTGGGAGGTCTCTGATACCTCCTCCTACTGTTGTAATTATCATGTAACTGACTGATGCTCTCTTCCGTTGCTATTTCTGATCTTCTTCCTGTGATAGGGTAATACTGATCTGTCTTTGTATCTGTAACCAAAGAATACGGTGAGTTCTCAGGGACACAACCCTATACTGTACCGCTCTAAAGCACGACTGACTGAGAAAGAAGGGTAACTATCATATCATGCCTCGCAGCCTCCTGCCTATAGTATGTGGTGCACAACACATCCATAGACAAGATTCTACTTAGCACGGCTTGCAGACTCCCTGGGATACGACCTGCTCTGATACCAAGTTTGTCACGCCCCGCCTTGGGGGGTATGACTGGCACCTAGTGCCCTACTAGGACCTGACCTGCTGGACTGCTAAGCCTGGGCACATCTGGTGCCTGGCTGGCTCTAACTCATATTTCTGGAAACAAAGGGCTATATAATGGCTGTAAATACAGCCCCCGGCCCGTTGGCCTATAGCCTTCTGTACCTGTACTAGCAGCTGACCAGAAACATACTAATTCAGAGGAACCTATGCGGGCCGACAAGGCCACCATGCTGTCTAGTTATCTGCAACTCAATCATAATGCATGAAAAGAACTACGTGACCGGCAAGGTCACCACTACTGGCAAACTATGGCCCCACACGGCCAAAGTAAAAGAAAGCAAGAATACTGGCAACTAAACAACTGCACGGCCTCACACGACCGGCTAATCTGACCACATGGAATATATAGACTGCAAGCCTTTAAGAATAGCAATAGAAATGATCGGGACAGGGCCCCGACCTACCCGTGCTGTAAAACAAAAGAACTGAAATACACCTCTGGAATTCAGTCTCCGGATGACAGGAGCTGAATACCCGACTGCTGACAGGAAGTTACGTAGTGTCACCTGCTCGTCTATAAGTACCTGCAGGCAAGTAATGCAGCGCCCCACCGGGCGTCAGTACCGCTGGTACTGAGTATGTAAAGCAATAACTGAAGCAAAATCTGAATACAATAATATAACTGAAGAAACTGAAGTAGAGAGAATAGACTAACTGTCTGATAATGTAAATCATACCTTCTCTCAATCTTTACTGGGAAGGATAAGAGTCATACCTGGAAACGTATCGTGCTACTGCTGATATACTTGTATCTAACATAACATGGCATAACATGAAATAACATAACATAGCACACACAAACCTTACCCGGCCCCCATAAGTCGGGAGGTACAATCAACACAGAATCTATACCCCTACCCCGGTCATCCCATCTCCTATACTGGCTGTAAGCATCCTGCCGGTCCCTTGGGTATGCACTTGGGCTCGCTGAGCCCCTGACTATAACTGCATCTGAGTCCGGAGGACTCCTGAATCTGCACCCGGGCGTATCCGCTCGACTGGGGTGTGTAAGGGCCGATCAAGGCACAAATATTGGGAAAAACTGGCATCCCATCTTCGTCCCCTGGCTGGACGGCATGCCACTCCGTAGAGTGACGTATCCTCGTCCTCTGGTGGACGAGTCGATACAGCTATTAACCCTGGGCGGTCATGGATGCTAGGTAATCCAACCCCAAACAATACGACGGTCTCGACTGGTAACACTGTCTGTGTATCTCACATGCTGAGGCTAATAGGGGTAAAGTATCATATATATTACATGCTGGGCTAATGATAGTAATCTGTACGTATTTAATACGTGCTGAGGCAGGTAAAGATATATAAATATGAATATAGTCTCCTGCCGACTGTACTGAACAAATGCTATATAAAATAATGTTTCTACTGAAAACTCTGCTGTTTACTGGGTTTCTGTATACGCTATATGCAGGACTAGTGATAGAAATATGTACATGCTTAATACATGCTGAGGCTGGAAGTACTATATATGTATGTACGAATATAGTCTTTCTACTGAACTATGCTGTATACTGACTTTCTATAGTAACATGATTTACTAATCCTGACATGCTTTCTAAACTTCATTTTAGTCTGCTATTCTATTTCTGAAGAGCTCTACGGGTATTGCATTACCATACGGGGTTTCAACTGAATACAACCATATCTTAACATGGCATATCACATTACACACTGATAGGTCTCGTACACGTTACAACCCAATGTTTCTCATGTTGTACCAATGTTCATAATAACGCAATACTGAACTATACTGTATCTGAGATATTATCTGACTGTCTGCCTATACTGTAACTGAGGTATCATCTAACTATCTGATGTTGCTTTACTAACTTTGATTCTGAGTATATGTATATCATAATATCATAAAAACACGCTTACTAAATTCAAACTGGACTTAGTGCTTGACTTATAAGTTCTTTCTTCTGTACATCACGCTATCTATCGTACTGGATTACTAACTTGCCGAAGGAATTAACTTTACATACCTTATCCTTGAATTATTCGTCTGTCGGACGAGGCTCGGCCGGTACTTCAACTGTTTTCTCCCAACTGCATTCATAAACATATCAATTAACACTAAATACAACTTTATTTCAAAAGGTAACGTCACTTTCGATATAGTTTATAGACTAAACTTAGGCTTATCGAAAGACGACTAGAAACTCGCTATTTTTCAGCGGCCTAGAAGGGAGAAATATTCACTTCACAGCTAGGAACACATAGACACTAATTTAGAGCAATTCCACTTACCTTGGCTCGGTGGCTCGACGATTCGTCGGCCGTATTTTACGAAACTGAATCCGTAGGAATGCTCTCTGCTGCTAAATACTTCGGTATCTGGGATTAATTTGAGTTTGGGCAGCGTTTGGCAGCGTAATCGGACTGAAATTAATTAATTTCCTTCGTCCCTCTCTGCTCTCTACGTTTTCTGGAAATTTTTATAAGTTTCTATCATTTAAAACCGAAGTGGGGCTTTATATACTTGGGCCTGGACAAGGCCAATGTGTCACGGAGCCAACGCGGAGGCTCCTCCTCCGTGACACGCTGCCATCGCGGAGGGGCTCTGCTTCGGCTCCTTTCGCGATGGTTCGACAGGCTTCTCGTCCGATCTTTTCCCGGGCCTTTCTCCAACACGTATGGCCTTCAAATATGCTTAACCAACGTGGGAATAGGTCATCTAAGTGCCGGGAATTCTACGGGGTGTAACAATTACGATGCTTCTAGATAAGCAGCTCTGACTAGTCTTAGAACCCAATTTCAGAATCTTGTCTAATAAGACTCTCAGGGTGCTTTCAAATATGTATCCCTGACTAGTCTTGGACTCCATTTTCGAGCTATTAGCTTAGTATTCATTCTAGGACTATCCAGTAGGAGTAAGACTTAGCACCGAGCGGACCGGGGTTCCAACGCACCCAGGTTCCCTGAACTATGTTGCCATCGTAGGTTATTGTTACTATTGGCCTCATGGACCCAGACTCTTGTGATCACCCAGTTCATGCCTTTATACCCTAGCAAGGTATAATGGGTCCTACCGATGAGGTGTATACATTGGACTTCACGTCTAGCTCACATGGTTATATGTCGGTTATAGACTCTCCCACTAGTCAGTTTAGTCCATTTTCAGTTCAGTTCATATCAGTATTCTAGATTTAGAACATGCTTTGACCATTAGACAGGATCCTTTAGACCATCTCAGTATTTCAGTTATTCAGTTCAGTAGCTTTAGTTGGTCATTGCACGTCCTTCTAGTTCAACAGTTTCTTTTTATTTATTCCATTGTGTTATTTTTCTCTCATTTACTCAGTACATTCAAAGTACTGACACATACTTTTTTGTTGTATCGTTTTATGATACAATTGCACGATCTCAGTCTCAGCCTCGCTAGCCGGTCACTCACTGCAGAATTCAGCTGTTCTAGTTGGTGAATCCTCATTCTTAGAGGATGGAGATTTATTGCTTCAGTTATACTTTCTTTCCTTTTATTTAGATTTGGAGTTAGCTGGGGGCTTGTCCCAGTAACTCATCAGTCATAGTGGCTTTCAGACGCATATTGATTTTTCAGACTTGTAGTTTTTGTTCTAATATGTTCAATTATTATGAGCCAGTTTTATTTCATTCAAGTATTCACATTTTTGCCTTAGACTTCCACTATATACATTTTCATTCTACTCAGAATGCTCGTGTATGATATGATAGATCACGGGTTGACTTGGGGTTACTTGTGATTCCAAGTACCGTGTCCCATCCAGGGTGTAAGTTCGGGGTGTGACAGTGTACAAGATCAAGTATAAGGCTGATGGTAGTGTTGAAAGATACAAAACTAGGTTGGTGGATAAGGGGTTCACTCAGCAAGAGGGTCTAGATTATCATGATACTTTTTCTCCTGTTGTCAAAATGGTTACTATCAGGTGTGTTGTTTCTTTGGCTACTTAGTCTGGTTGGCCTATTCTGCAGATGGATGTTCATAATGCTTTTCTCCAGGGTGACTTGTTGGAGGAGGTTTACATGACATTACCTCCTGTTTTTGGAAGCCAGAGGGAGAATAAGGTGTGTAGGCTGGTCAAATCCTTGTATGGATTAAAATAAGCAGTAGACAATGGAATCTCAAGCTGACCACAACTCTCACACAATCAGGTTTTACACAAAGCAAGCTGGATTATTCTTTATTCACCAAAATAGAAGCTGATAATATTATCATTATTCTGGTGTATACGGATGATCTCTTAATCACTGGGAATGACAAGAAGCTAATTCAAGAGGCCAAAGACATTTTGCATCACCACTTTAAAATGAAAGATTTAGGTGAGTTGACATACTTTCTTAGAATAGAATTTGCAAGGTCCAATGAAGGAATTCTGATGAATCAGAGAAGATATGCATTGGAGTTAATATCAGAATGTGGTTTGAGCGGAGGAACGACATCAACAACTACACTGGAGCAAAACAACAAGCTAACAAGTCTGGAGTATGATAACATTTTCAATCTCATAGATAATGCTGAGTTGGAAGACAAGAGAGTATATCAAAGATTGATAGGAAGGTTATTGTATTTGGCTATGATAGACCAGCCATTTCCTTTAGTGTTCAGCACTTAAGCCAGTTTATGCATTCTCCTAAAAAATCTCACCATGTGGTTAGGTATATAAAGAGAGAGCCTGGACTAGGCCTGCTTATGAGTAGCAATAAGTCAGGAAAGATCATTGCCTTTTGTGATGCATATTGGGCATCATGTCACGACCCAAACATAGGCCGGGATCTAGACATAGAACCTAGAACCATAAATGGCTTCAAGCCGACCCATGGCATGAACATGACGACTAAAGCTTAATATAAACAAAGTAGAAAACTAAATTCTGAAATAGTAAAAGCTCGAATAATAAAACATCTAGTCATCAAAAATATCAAAACACTAAATCCGAAGCTGAATATACAACTTTATGTCTGATAAGCTTCTAACACACTGACGAGATAATGGGACAACACCCCAACTAGCTCACTAGAAGTCTGAAACTGAAAATAACAACACTCGACTAACTGAAGGTCCTCGAAGGATGAGGACTTACCAACAAGCTGTCTGGGATAAACTCTGGAGACTGGCTAGCGATGGGACTAAGTCTAAACGTATGAGCCTGTATCATGAAATGATACAACATAGAATATGCGATCAATACTTGAAATGTACTGAGTATGCAAAGTAAATAAAATAGGCTAAGTAAGTATAAGCTGAAAACATGCAAAACATAAATCATATCATTATAAGATTCTGAAAATAAGGACTATATACTGATATCTGAAAGCATGATTAGACATATACTGAATTTCATAACTGAATCGAATGATCCAAAGCCGAAACTGATATTCATAAGTAACACTGATAGACTGATCAATTGGTCAAACCTACTGAAAACTGTCACGCCCCACCTTGGGGGGTATGACTGGCACCTGGTGCCCTACTAAGACCTGACCTGCTGAACTGTTAAGCCTGGGCGCATCTGGCGCCTGGCTAGCTCTAGCTCAAATTTCTGGAAACAAAGGGCTATATAGCGGCTGTAAATACAGCCCCCGGCCCATTGGCCTATAGCTTTCTGTACCTGTATTACAGCTGACCAGAAATAAGGTAATTCAGGGGAACCTATGCGGGCCGACAAGGCCACCATGCTGTCTAGTTATCTGTAACTCAAGCATAACATACTGAAAAGCTACGTGACCGGCAAGGTCACCACTACTGGTAAACTATGGCCCCACACGGCCATCACAAAAGAAAGAAGTAGTAAAGGCAACTATACAACTGCACGGCCTCTCACGACCGGCTCATCTGACCACAGGGATTATAAACAGACTGCAAGCCTCTAAGGAGGATAATAGAAATGATCAGGACAGGGCCCTGACCTACCCGTACTGTACAACAAAAAGGAACTGAACTACACCTCTAGAAATTCAGTCTTCGGATGACAGGAGCTGAATATTCAACCGCTGATGGGGATCACGTGGTATCGCCTGCGCGTCTATGGGTACCTGCAGGCAAGTAATACAGCGCCCCACTGGGCGTCAGTACCGCTGGTACTGAGTATGTAAAGCAAACTAAATATAGCTGAATACAAGTAATATAGCTAAAAATCCTAAATAGTAGGAGATAACTGAATCTGTAAGAACTGAAGGGATATCTGCAATCAATAACATAACTGTCAAAACTGAAATAAGAAGGAGTAGATAACTGTCTGATGGTGTAGATCGTACCTGTTCTTAATCATACTGAAGGGAGTAGGAATCATACCTGGAGACATATCATTCTACTACTAATCTGCTTGTATCTACGGTAATATAACATAACATACATAACGTAACATGGCATACACAACCTTACCCGGCCCCCATAAGCCGGGAGGTACAATCAACACAGAATCTATACCCCTACCCCGGTCAACCCATCTCCTATACTGGCTGTAAGCATCCTGCCGGTCCCCTGGGTATGCACTTGGGCTTGCTGAGCCCCTGACTATAACTGTATCTGAGTCCGGAGGACTCCTGAATCTGCACCCGGGCGTATCCGCTCGACTGGGGTGTGTAAGGGCCGATCAAGGCACAAGTATGGGGAAAAACTGGCATCCTATCTTCGTCCCCTGCGGGACGGCATGCCACTCCGTAGAGTGACGTATCCTCATCCTCTGGCGGACGAGTCGATACAGCTATTAACCCTGGGCGGTCATGGATGCTAGGTAATCAAACCCCAAACAATACAACGGTCTCAACTGGTAATACTGTCTGGGTATCTCACATGCTGAGGCTAATAGGGATAAAGTATCATATATATCACATGCTGGGCTACTGATATCTGTACGTATTTAATACGTGCTGAGGCAGGTAAAGATGTATAAATATGAACATAGTCTCCTGCCGGGCTGTACTGAGCAAATGCTATAAGGTAATGTTTCTGCTGAAAATTCTGTTGTTTACTAAGTCTCTGTGTACACTATATGCTGGACTAATGATAGAAATAAGTACATACTTAATACATGCTGAGGCTGGAAGTACTATATATGTATGTACGAATATAATCTTTCTGCTAGACTACGCTGTATACTAACTATCTATAGTAACAGAATTTACTAATCCTGACATGCTTTCTGAACTTCATTTTAGTCTGCTATTCTATTTCTGAAGTGCTTTACGGATACTATACTACTTCACGGGGTTTCAGCTGAACACAACAATATCTTAACATGGCATATTACATCATACACTGAATATACTGGGTAATCTCTAACGCTTGCGTTAGAATCTATTTCATACCGTTAGGTTTCATACACATTACAACCCAATGTTTCTCACATCGTACCACCATTCATAATAACGCAATACTCGACTTCTGATCATTCTACTGGTCCGTAATTTATTACGCTATACTGATATTACTTAACTTGCCGAAGGAAACTAACTTTACATACCTTATCTTCGACTATTCGTCCGTCGGACGAGGCTCGACCGGTACTTCAACTATTTTCTCCTAACTGCATTCATAAATACGTCAATCAATACTAAATACAACATTATTATAAAGAGCGACGTTACTTTTGATTTAATTTATAGCCTAAACTTAGGCTTATAGAAGGACGGTCAAAAACTCGCTATTTTTCAGCGGCCCAGAAGGGAGAAATATTCACTTCTCAGCTAGGAACACATAGACATTAATTTAGAGCAATTCTACTTACTTTAGTTCGGCGGCTCGCCGATTCGTCGGCCGTTTTTCGCAAAACTAACTCCGTAGAAATGCTCTCTGCTGCTAAATACCTTGGTATCTAGGATTAATTTGGGTTTGGGCAGCGTTTGGCAGCGTAATCAGACGAAAATATTTAATTTTCCTTCGTTTCTCTCTGTTCACAGCGTGTTCTGGAAATTTTCCTAAGTATAATCTGATTTGGACTGAAGTGGAGGCTTTATATACTTGGGCCTAGACACGGGCAACGTGTCACGGAGCCATCGCGGAGGCCTCACCTCCGTGACACGCTGCCATCGCGGAGGGGCTCTGCCTCGGCTCCTCCCGCGATGGTTCGACAGGTTTCTCGTCCGATCTTTTCCCGGGCCTTTCCCTAGCACGTATGGCTTTCAAATATGCTTAACCAACGTGCGAATAGGTCATCTAAGTGCCGGGAATTCTACGGGGTATAACAAAAACATAGTATCATAACTGGTGAACATGCATAACTGAAATCATGAGAAATAATGGGAGACTCATCATATAGCCGACACTATCATGATAGAGCTTACGTGATCTCAACTATTACACTCAAGTGGGCAGAGCCATCCAAAGTCTTGCCAGGGCTAAGGGCGCTACCATGATATCGATATCAAGCTGAAGGCCCATTCGAGGCAGGGGAAGCTCACAAGGGAGGTCCAAAGTAACTGAACGATACTATGTTGGCACGTAGTTCTGAGACTTAGGGTTTTTCAGAATCATTAGCCTACTCGGTGCGAGACTCTGCTCCCAAAAGTGTGCAAATGCTCTCCATCATTTTTCAATGAAGCTGAATTAATCATTTTTCAATGACGCTAATAATGTAATAACACGCGTAGTCTAAAATATGAACATGGGGAGCTTTGGCTCAAAACATATCATAAGCTGAAAGTGTATCGACTCCAAAACCATGTGGTAAGCTAATATTATAAAACTGAACTGAATCATGAAAACATACTTAAATCATATGGGATTGCCCAAAACTTTAACACACTTAAAGTAGACTTGATAGTAAAATTTATGGATTCATACATGGGTAATCATAAACATTCTTCCATTCTAGATAACTCATCATACTTGAAAACATAGATCATAAACTTGACTTTTCATAAAACTTGCATAATTGGACAAAATTTTTCTGAAACTTGATATCATGAATTTATATCAAATTGCATATAAAAACTTCCAATGAATCTTAAAATATCATTTGAAATATGAAGGGGATCGACCCATGAATTGAACATAGAGAATTTCATAAATTGTGTTAAAACCCCATAGAGTCATACACTTGAATTTATGAACTTGAGAAGGGACTTGGGCATGAGAATAAAGGAAAACTATCATTCATGACCTTACATACCTGGGTAAGTTGATTCTATACCCTTCCTTGAAATCCCAAGAGATTTTGGAAAGAACTTGAAGAATTTGAGGCTTGATCTCCTTTGGGATCCTCTAAACTTGCATGCATGGGGAGGAAATAGGTTAGAATAGGCTAAAACCTCTTAAATCCTCCTAACTGAGCTTAAAACGACATAGTTTAGGGCTTATGAGTTTAGTAATTACGGAAATTCCCTTACTTAAATCGCAGAAAATTTTAATCTGCCAGGTGCCACGACTTACACCACGAGTCGTATCTCCATACCACGACTCATGGTTACCATCCATAGTCAATATTATTTTCCTTGACTTTTCTGAAGTTTTCCATGGGTTAGACTATGACTCATACCACCAACTATGAGTCTTTGGGTCCAACCGTGGTCAATGCTTCTAAGATCCTTAGTTCCTCCTCACGGGTGCAGGCCACGATTCGTTGTTTCACCCTACGAGTCGTACCCTAACTCATTCCCTCCAAATTGATGCACATAAGATCCCTTACGACTACTAACCAAGGTTCATCTTATGAATCATGACATGATCCCACTAATCATATTTTGACTCATTACTAATGGGCCTTCTGTTGCAGATTCTGACGACGAGTGATACCATGACTTGTTACTCCTTTTCACGACTCGTACGATGAGTCGTTCTGAGTCATTTTTTTCAATATTTTCTCCTGATCACATTTCAAATTCTGAGTCTAGTCTTAGGAACCTTCGTGGTATAACAATATCTCCTTTTTGGAAACATTCATCCTCGAATGTGGGTAAATATGTTGAATAGTTGGAGAAAGAAATTGCCATCCTAAGTACTGAATATTTGAAGCTGAGATGGAGTGACTAACTCCAAACTAAGATACATGACTGAATTGAATTCATGAATCACACATACACATGCACTGACATAAATGAAACTAATAGACATAAACTAGACATGAAACTGAATAGAGTACTAAGGAGGAGATTAATACCCAAGCTGGAACTAAGCCGGAAGGGAAAAGATGCGAGTATTTAGCCATCATATCTTCTTCGAATTTCCACGTAGCTCCCTCGACAAGTTGATTTCTCCACAGAACCTTTACTGAAGCTACTTCTTTATCTCTTAACTTCCAAACCTGATGATCAAGGATTTCAACCGAAACCTCTTCATAGCTAAGGTTATCCTTCATACCAATGCTCTCTATTAGAATAACCAATGCATGATCACCAATTCACTTCTTCAAGAGCGATATATGGAAAACTGGATGTACTGAAGCTAACTCAGCGGCAACTCCAACTCATAGGCCACCTTCCCAACACATGTCACAATCCTGTATGGGCCAACATATCGGGGACTAAGCTTCCCTTTCTTTCCAAATCTCATCACTCCCTTCATGGAGACACTTTCAGAAACACTCAATCATCAACTTCAAATTCAAGTTCTCTACTCCTCACATTCGCATATGACTTTTGATGACTCTGAGCTGTTTTCAGCCTTTCCCATATAAGTTAAACTTTCTCCATAGCCTCATGGACTGAATCTGGCTCTATCAACGTAGCTTCATCTACCTCAAATCAACCAATAGGCAATCTACATCTCCGCTCATAAAAATCCTTATACAGAGCCATTTGAATGCTGGAGTGGTACCTGTTGTTGTAAGAAAACTCGTCAAGAGGTAAACGATCATCCCAACTATATTTGAAGTTAATCACACATGCTCTCAACATATCCTCAAGAGTCTGAATGGTCCACTTGGCCTGACCATCTATCTGTGGGTGAAAAATCGTGCTAAGTTTGACCTGAGTACCAAGTCCTTTCTGAAACGACCTAATAAACAGAGAGGTAAATTGAGTACCTCTATCTGAAATGATGGACAAGGTAACTCCATGCAACCGAACTAACTCCCCAATGTACAACTTACCATAGTCCTCAGCTGAATTGATAGTTTTGACTGGTAGAAAGGGGATTACTTTAGTCAACCTGTTTATAATCACCCGAATAGTGTTATATTGTCAACGTGTATGAGGCAACCCTGTGATGAATTCCATATTGATATCTTCCCACTTTCAAGTGGGAATATTGATGTCTTAGAGCACCCCTCTTTGTCTTTGATGCTCCAGTTTTACTTGTTGACAATTCGGACACTTAGCCATGAACTCCGCTATGTCCTTCTTCATGCCATTCCACCAATAGACTTCCTATAGGTCATGGTACATCTTGGTGGCACCTGGATGTATAGAATATCAAGACCCATGAGCCTCATGCAATATTTTCTCCCTTAAATCATCAACGCCTTGAACACACAAATGACCCTGATATCGAAATACTCATCTCCCCCTTGGGAGAAGACCTCTACCTTCTCATTCTGAACCGTTTCCTTCAACTTTACAAAAATAGGATCCTCATCTTATCTAGACTTGACCTCAGTCACCAAGGAAGATTCTGAGACATTCTAAACAACGACATCACCATCCGTTGAATCCACAAGGCAAACCCCTGATCGAGCAAGCCTATGGACATCCTTCACTGACTCTTTCCTTCCATCTTCCACATGAGAAACACTATCCATGATAGCCTGCTAAGAGCATCCACTACTACATTGGCCTTGCCCAAATGATAAAGGACACTCATGTCATAGTTCGTGAGAAGTTCTAACCACCTCCTTTGTCGCAAATTTAGGTCCTTCTAAGTAAACACATACTGAAGACTCTTGTGGTCTGTAAGCACATCTACATGCACTCCATACAAGTAGTGCCTCCATATCTTCAAGGAAAACACCATTGCTGCCAATTCTAGGTCATGCATCGGATAATTCTTCTCATGAGTCTTAAGCTGTCAAGAGGCATACACAATGACTTTACCATGCCGCATCAACACACAACCAAGACTAATCCTAGAGGCATCATAATACACCACAAATCCATCCGTACCCTCATGTAGGGTCAACATTGAGGCTGAAGTGGGTCGAGTCTTTAACTTTTGAAAACTCTTCTCACAGGCATCTGACCACTGAAATTGAACTTTTTTGGGGTCAACTTAGTCAATGATGCCACAATGGATGAAAATCCTTCAACAAACCTTCTGTAGTAGCCAGCTAAACCTAAGAAACTCTGATATCCGAAGGATTAACTGGTCTAGGCCAATTCTTTACAGCTTCTGTCCTTTGAGATTCCACTTGCACACCCTCGCTTGACACCACATGACCCAAAAATGATACTGAGTTTAGCCAAAACTCAGACTTGCTGAATTTAGCAAACAACTAGCGATCCTTGAGAGTCTGTAGCACAATCCTCAAATAAGCAACATGCTCCTCCTCGCTCAGAGAGTATATGAGAATGTCATCTATGAAAAAAATCATGAACATGTCTAAATATGGCTTGAACACCCTATTCATCAAATTCATAAAAGCTGCAGGAGTATTCATTAGTCCAAAAGACATAACTACAAACTTATAGTGACCATACTAAGTCCTGAAGGTTGTATTCGAGATGTCACTTTCCCTAACTTTGAGCTGGTGATAACCGGACCTCAGTTCTATCTTTTAAAAGCACTTAGCACCTTGAAGTTGGTCAAACAAGTCATCAATTCTTGGAAGGGGATACTTGTTCTTGATTGTAACCTTGTTCAATTGTCGATAGTTAATGCACATACGAAGAGATTCATCCTTCTTCCGAACAAAGAGAATTGGTACATCCCATGGGGACTTTCTAGGTCTGATGAAGCCTTTATCTAAGAGATCCTTCAACCGCTCTTTTAAATCCTTTAGCTCAGTTGGAGCCATTCTATACGGAGGAATAGATATAGGCTGTGTATCAAGAAGAAGGTTAAGTCAATCTTCCGCTCGGGAGGAACTCCTGGTAGATCATCTGGGAGAACCTTCGGGTACTCCCATACTATAGGGACTGACTGTAGAGTCAGGGTCTCGAATATAGCATCCTTAACCCGAACTAGATGGTAAACATAACCGTTGTAAATCATCTTTCTGGCCTTAAGGTAGGAAACAAGTGACCTACAGACACAACTAAACTATCCTTTCATTCTAGGACTGGCTCACCAGAAAATCGAAACTCTACCGCATGGGTTTTACAATTCACCAAGGCATAACATGCATGCAACCAATCCATACCAAAGATAACATCAAAATCAATCATGTATAACTCTACTAGATTGACTGAGGTGACTTTTTGAAGAACTGTGACAGGCAATTTTTATATACCCCTTGAGCTATAATTGAGACCTACTGGAGTAGAGACTGAGAAGGATTCTAATAGGATTTCAGAACTGACTCTGAAACTATTAGCAACATAAGGCGTCACAAAAGATAACGTATCCCCTAGATCTAACAATGCATAAACATCAAATATGAAATACTCGTAATATACTAGTGACCACATCTAGAGAGACCTCTTGCTTTTGATAAGAGGATAAGGAATAAAACCTATTATGACACTAACCACCACCTGCACTAGTGGATACACCCTGCTGAGCTGAGCGCACTGGTGGAGCTGCTGAACTGATGCCTGGGTCTTGACCTCTACCATAGCCTTTCTGGCTGAAGGGCAGTCTCTGAGCATGTGGCCAGACCTTCAGCATCCACAAAATGCCCCTGAACCTGCTAAGCACCGACCGATGTGCCTCCTACCACACCTGTCACAAACTGAAATGCTGGGCTCTATAGACTGTCTCCCTTGACCTCGAGACCTGATGCCCATCCCTCTGATCACGCCTAGACCTGGATGGCACAATGGCTGATGACAGCATTGGGGTTATGATCTCTGGTGAGACTGCTGGCGATGTCCACCACCATACCTATGCTGGGAAAACTCAAAACTGTCTTTCCTGACCCTCTTGGCCTCTCTCTCCCTCTCTCTCATCTACACCACCTCTACCTGCTGGGCATACAAAATCAATCGGGAGAAGTCAATGTACTGATGTAGCATAGCGGTCCTGCAATCTTTGACCAAGTAATCTGTCACCCCAATCATAAATCTGCTCACTCGAGCCCTCTAATCGGCCACCATCTCTGATGCATACTTGGATAACTGGGTGAACTCTAGAGAATACGGTCATGTTGTTTTGTCTCAAATTCACAAACTCGGCCACCTTAATTTCCGTCATCTCCCAGGAAAGAATCAATCTAAGAATGCGGTAAGAAACTCATCCCAACTAATAGGACCCGCTCTGACTCCCTGCCTATCCTTCCACTACCTGTACCAAATATGAGCGACCCCTTTCAACTGATAAGAGGCTAGGTATGCACACTCCTATCCCGTCACCCCCATAATCTGGGTGATCTTTTGGATCTCCTCAATGAACTCATGTGGGTCCTTATCCACTCTCGGCCCAAGAAACTCAGGGGGATTCATCCTGAGAAAATCCCTGATTTTAGACGTTGTTGCGTTCCCATTCTTGGGAACATGAGCCACTGCTTGCTAATTGACCTGAGCGGTCAACGCTTGTGCTAACATCTGAATAGTTGTCTTAAACTCAGCATGGGAAAACTACTCGAGCACATGATCTATTGGGGCTGGTGGGGCTTTATGGTGTCCATCTCCATTGCCATCCTCGTGGCCATTTCCATTTCCATTGCCGTTTCTTCTTCCGGTAACTCGATGGGGAGGCATGATTCTGCAAATGCGTATAGCACGAGTTAGAAGGATAGAGAGATAATTCATCGCATGACATAGATCATGAAAGAAGAAAAATTCCCTAAAATGTTTTGTAGCCTCTTCGTCATAAGTATGGCGCGCTTCACACCCATGAAAAAGACTCTACTTAACGTGGATTTCAGACACCCTAGGACTCACTGGACCTTTGCTTTGATACCAAGTTTTTTACAACCCGAACAT
Source organism: Datura wrightii (assembly GCA_035772735.1). NCBI lineage: Eukaryota > Viridiplantae > Streptophyta > Magnoliopsida > Solanales > Solanaceae > Datura > Datura wrightii. The sequence continues at coordinate 13,278,382 of JASDFA010000006.1, read as the reverse complement.
AGGCTCGGATCTAGACACGGAACCTAGAACCATAAATGACTCCAAATCGACCCATGACATGAACATGAAGACTAAAGCTCAATATACACAAAACGGAAAACTAAATTCTAAAATAGCGAAAGTCTAAATAATAAAACATCTACCCATTGAAAATATCAAAACACTAAATATGAAGTTAAATATACAACTTTATGTCTGATAAGCCTCTAACACACTGACGAGTTGATGGGACAACACTCCAACTAGCTCAGTAGAAGTCTGAAATTGAAAATAACAACACTCGACTAACTGATGATCTTGGAAGGATGTGGACTCACCAACAAGTTTTCTGGGATAAACTCTAGAGACTGGCTAGGGGCGAGACTGAGTCTGAATGTCTGAGCTTGCATCATAAAATGATACAACATAAAGTATGCGGTCAGTACTTGGAATGTACTGAGTATGCATAGTATGAAAACAGGCTAAGTAAGTATAAGATGAAAACATGCAAAACATAAATCATATCATTATAAGATTCTGAAAGTAAGGACTGCATACTGATATCTGAAAGCATGATTAGACATATACTGAATTTCATAACTGAACCGAATGATCTAAAGCTGAAATTGATATTCATGAGTAACACTAATAGACTGATCATTGGGTAAAACCTACTAAAAACATAATATCATAACTGATGAACATGCATAACTGAAATCATGAGAAACAATGGGAGACTCGTCCTATAGATGACACTGTCACGATAGAGCTTACATGATCTCAATTATTATATTCAAGTGGGCAGAGCCGTCCAAAACTTTGTTAGGGCTAAGGGCGCCACCATAATATCGATATCAATATGAAGGCCCATTCAGGGTAGGGGAAGCTCAAAGGGAGGTCCCAAAGTAACTGAATAATCCTACATTAGCACGTAGTTCTGAGACTCAGGATTTTCCTAAACCCCTAGCCTACTCAGTGCTTGACTCTGCTCCCAAAAACATGCAAATGCTCTCCATCATTTTTCAACAAAGTTGAATTCATAATTTTTCAATGAAGCTGATAATGTAATAACATACATAGTTTGAAATTTGAACATGGGGAGCTTTGGCTCAAAACATACCACAAGCTGAAAGTGGGAGTATCGACTCCTAAATCATGTGGTAAGCTAATATTATAAAACTAAACTGAATAATGAAAATATACTTAAATCATGTGGGCTTTCCCAAAACTTAACATACTTAAGGTAGACTTGATAGTAAAATTCATGGATTCATATATAGGTAATCATAAACATTCTTTCATGGTAGATATCTCATCATACTTGAAAACATAGATCATAAACTTGACTTTTCATGGAACTTACATAATTGGGAAAAATTCTTCTAAAACTTGAACATGAATTTATAATCAATTTGCACATAAAAATTGCTCATGAATCTTAAAACATCATTTGAAACATGAATGAGATTGACATATGAATTAAACATAGAGAATTTCATAAATGGGTAAAAACCCCATAGAATCATACACTTGAATTCATGGACTTCAGAAGGGATTTGGGCATGAGAGTGAAGGAAAACTCTCATTCATGACCCTACATACCTGGGTAAGTTGATTCTACACCCTTCCTTGAAAGTCCAAGAGATTTGGGGAAGAACTTGAAGAATTCTAGGCTCAATCACCTTTAGGATCATCTAAACTTGCATGCTTGGGGAGGGAATAGGTTAGAATATGCTAAACCTTCTTAAAATCCTCCTAACTGAGCTTAAAACGATGTAGTTTAGGGTTTAGGAGTTTAGGAATTACGAAAAATGCCCTTACTTAAATCGCAGAAAATTTTACTCTGCCAGGTGCCACGGCTCACATTACGAGTCGTACCTCTATACCACGACTCGTGGTTACTATATGTAGTCACCACTATTTTTCTCGACTCTTCTAAAGTCTTCCACAGGTCAGACCACGACTCGTACCACCAACTATGAGTCGTTGGGTCCACCCGTGGTCAATGCTTCTAAGATACTTAGTTCCTCTTCACTAGTACAAACCACGATTCGTTGTTTCACCCTACGAGTCATACCCTGACTCGTTCCCTCCAAATTGATGCACATAAGATCTCTTATGACTACTGACCACAGTTCATCCTGCGACTCGTGACATAATCCCATGAGTCATACCTTGGCTCGTTACTAATGGGCCTTATGCTGCAGATTTTGACCATGAGTGATACCACAACTCATTACTCCTTTCCACACTCGTACCACAAGTCGTTCTGAGTCATTTTTCAAATATTTTCTGCTGATCACATTTCAAATTCTGAGTCTAGTGTTAGGAACCTTCGGGGTATTACACATCATGTCCAATGTCTACAAAGTCTGTGACAGGTTTTGATATTAAGTTTGGAGATTCTTTGGTTTCATGAAAGTCCAAAGGATAAAGTACAGTCTCTAGAAGCTCAGCAGAAGCTGAGTATAGAAGTATGGCAACTACTGTTGCAAAGTTGGTCTAGTTACAAGGATTACTGAAGGAACTTGGTGCATAAGTGGAGTTACCCATGGAGCTACATTGTGATAATACAGTGGCACTGCAGATAGCATCAAATCCTATGTATCATGAACGCTCTAAGTATAAAGAGACCGATTGTCATTTCTTAAGAGAAAAAAATACAAGAAGCGATCATTAGATCAGAATACATCATGAGTAGAGAACAAATGGTAGATATTTTTACCAAAGCTTTGGGAAATCAACTGCATACTGAAATGTTGTTCAAGTTGGGAATGCTTGACATTTTTCACCACCCAACTTGAAGGGGAGTGTAGAAATTAAGATAAGTAGTAGTGGGTTGTACATTGCTAGTAGTGCAGTTGTATGCTTGTACACATTTAGTTGTTTGAAATTAGTTTGTTAGGCGGTTAAGTCTAATTAACAGAATTAGTCAAGTCATTGTATATATATAGTTGATATAGTGTTAATGAAAGATTAGTCGGTTAATTCCACTTCTTCTTCTCTCTATGTTTCTACTCTAATGGTTTTCTCATCTAGGTAATCACTTTCAATAGGTACTTTTGGTGAGAAGAAGTTTGTGTTTAATAATAAATTTCAAAAATACTTCTGAACAACAATTAGTATTTGATCAAACTTTTAAAAAAGTAGTTCTAACTATATTTTTCTCAAAGTGCTTTTCAAAAAAGTACTTTTTTAGAAAAACAACTATTTTTAGCTCCTGAAAAATAACTTTTTATATTCTCCCACTATCACTTATTTTCTCCCAAAAATTTGATCAAACACCTTACTTTTAAAATAAAACACTTTTTAAGAAAAAATAAGCACTTTAGGTTTTCCAAAAGCTTGATCAAACGGGCTATAAGTTTTGTTTCAATTGATCACCTCAATTTCTAAAAATTATCCAAATTAGACACTTTTAATTCAAATTTTGAAAAACTTTTGCATGTATTTTCATTTGTTTATTAGATAGTTAAGTTAACCACAAAAGGTACGTCATTTCCCTTAATTATACATATCAATATCAAATAGAAAATGCATAAGGTTTTATGGCTGAATCATATGTGTGTTTAGTAGATATGGTAAAATTAGCCCATGACAACATAATCCGCTCAATCTATTCAAGTTTGGGATTGTTATTTATCCGACCATTTATTAACTCAGTCCATAAAAATTGAATCGATATGTAGAATATTCCATGAGAAGTCTTGCCAAAATAATTTTTTTTAAAATATCTTTTTATTTGATATGTTATATATAGTTGTAGTAACCAAAAATAGTTTTATTAGGTACTAGAAATTTATTTTTAAAAAAATAAATAAAGCAATTAAAACTTAATAAGCATTGAACAGGTTGAATTATGACTCATTTTTTAGCCGATTTTAGCTCAAATAACTTTGACTCATCCATTTTTGCACGTAGTCCCTATTTCAGATCAGTCTTTAATTTTTGCCCTAAAATATGATTGTGTTTAATTTTTTTTCCCATGTTGCTTATTTAATAAAAATTTTGAGCCAAATTATCTTTATCTCTGACCTAATTTTGCACAGCATAAATTCTGTAGGAATTAAGTTATGTAACACAAGTTATGTAGTATTTAATTTGCTTGGCATGTGGGGACTACTGTTTCTTCGTGCGCTAGAAAAATCATCCAGGATAAAAACTAATTAGCACCAAATATTCTATTAAATTAATAGACATATAACATGTATATCCATGATAATGCATGTATCTTCTAGCAAGGGTGACAATTCCCCTTTTCAACTACACAAAGTCAAAATTAGCTGATGTCTAATACCCCTTAATTAGGATTGGATAAACTTATATTTTTTTTGGTAATTAAGCTTTATATTATTCATCAGCAAGAACAATACAAAACAAGCTAACTATCACACTTAGCTACTCCAAATCAAACCAGTACCTCACATGCCTCCTTTGCTATAGATAAACGTGTATTCTCTCTTAATCTTTTTAGTTTGAAGATAAAACCTCTTTATTAGGACTGACTTAATTCTCTCTATACCACTTTAATCTTTGGTGGTTCCTTTGTTTTAGATAGAAAAAAAGGAGTCAATTTTTCCCTCTATAAAAGGATCAATTTTGTTATAAATTATACTTTTCGAACAAAAACACTCCCAATGTTATCCAAGTGGATCAAGCCACGACTTTTTTTCCGTAAAAGCTATTGTCCCTCGGGACCAACAAGAATAGTACAAGAATATTCATCTATTATTCATCGCACTATATTTTTCAGCTTGATTTTTTATCCTTATTCACTTTTTGTGGAGGTAACTCTTAAACTTTCAAGGCATTGAATTTTCATTAGTAACATTTAATAGAAGATTTGGAGATCTATAAAAAATAATAATAATAATTCTGATTAATGATAATTTTAGTTACTTAAACTGTAGAACTTTCTAATTTGTATAATTGATTTCTTGGCTTGTTCCGCTTGTGAATGATACAAGAATTGGAGATTGGCCGGCCTGGAGAAGTTTATGCATAAAGTAAGCGTATTAACATGTAACATTTCTTTTAATCATTTTGTGAATTTTATTTATTTTTTATTTTATTTTAATTTTTCTCATAACTTTTAAATATGATTTATGACTCGCTGAAATATATGAGTATCCTAGTTCTTGAGATGATAGGATAAATTTCAAAGAAAATAGTTTATTTGAGAGTACAAGTTAAAAAAAAATGTAATAACTTAGAATTTAAAAGTCATTTAATAATTAAATAGAAGAAAAGAAAATGAGAATAAAGTATGAAAAAAAAGAGGGGAAGGGAAAACAAATAAGAAAAAAAAAAATTGGTAGACGCTGAAGCCGAAAACATAAAGCAGAAGAAGAAAAGAGGGAAAACGCAAAGAAAAGAAATAAAAAAAAGGGAGAAAAAAAAACAGGAAATAGAAGAGAAAAATAGTTATTTTCATTTTGAAATATCAAAATAACGTTTTTGATCTTTTATATAAGTTTATTAATGATTATGGATAAAGTTTTTGGCAGAAACATGAAGAAATTAAGAAAGTTTTAGGCATGAGTTTACTAGAGTAAAAATTCTTGATATGGGGGTTGAATTACAATCCGTTTTAACTGAAATTTTATGTGGAAGTTTATTTCTTTATGAGTAAACATAATTTGAAAAGAAAAATTCAGATTCGACTCCGGGATTTGAAGTGACTTTTTGAGCCAAAAATAAATATAGCAATATGGGTGTCATTAAATTTTTATTCTTATGAAGATTATATATTTGGATAGATTTTGATTATTCAGAAGCGTTATGGAAGGATAAGTTCATAATTTGACACTTGAGCTTCGGTTTGAGGCAAGCAGAGATTTTTTGATTCTTTGAGGTGTTAGTTTTGATATATTAAATGAATTTAAAGGTAATGGGTAATAACGAAGTCTCGTATAAATAAGAAAACGAGCGGATACCAGTGCCATAATACGAAAAAATTTACGTGAAATGATATCTATTGATGATATTTCATGACTTGTATAATAATTGATTTACCGAGACTTATATACTACGTGACACTTGATTGTGACTAGATAACTTTGTTGAAGCATCATTGAGAACTTGTGTTATATATTTATTCATACATATTCACAAGACTCTTATTATTGCATGATGGTTATTAGTTAATAGTGTCCATTGAGTTATATTGTTGAAATTCATATTCTTGTGATGCCGATAAAAAATGATTCCGGCAAGTTAATCTCATGCAAGCCGATGAAAAATGGTTCCAGCGAATGGTTTGTCGATGGAAAATAATTTCGGTGTATGTTATTGTCGATGAAAAATATTTCTGGCGAATGATTTGTTGATGGAAAATGATTTTGATGTGTCTTATTGCCGATGAGAAATGATTCCAGCAAGTATACGGACCTCACGAGTCCTAACTATACGATAAAGGAAGCGGATGTATATAAGTTCTTGGCTAATGCATTGCATTACATGTTATCTTCATTGCAATTGCATATTGAGCAGCGTGTTGAAGTGTTGAGATGGTTATGATATTGATTTGACTCAGAATGTTTGAGGCTCATTGTGATATTAGCAGTGATGTAGCTACTATGGTGACTATATTGATGAATATTGTGATATCATCGGTGGTGTACCTAATTTTGAATAATGTGTTTCTTATTTGCTTTATTGTTTTGATAATAAATTAAATCTATAAACCGTTGTTGTGGTAAATTATGATTATAGTATATTTATAACCGTTGAAAAGAATTTGTTAGAATTATATCTCGTAATTATTTCTAGAAAGCTGGGTCAACTATCCAAGCTTGCAGTCTATATTTACTGCATCTTTTCGCATGCAGAAACTGAACCAACTATTAACGGTACTTGAGTTTCTTAGTATTCGAGATTTGTTGCTGTTAGAGTTTAGCATGAGCTACTTTCTTTTCGGCAGTACTAAATTCTAAAGACTCTATATATTTCTGTCGTATTTCTTTCTAGACAATAGCTTTAGTTTTTCAGACTTACTTGATACTTGTAGATGCTCTTGTACTAGTGTCACCAGATCTTGTGTTTGTTTTATTTGACTTTGTTTGTTCCGCTATAAAAGTTGGTTGCTTATTTTATATTATTTCTGCATTCTTTAAATTGTTAATTTATTAATAAAAAAAATAAAGTCCGCCTATGCTCATGATGAATGCCCTCATGGTTCAATGAAAATTTGAATCGTAACACAATAGTTCTTTAAAATATCGAATCATATTGAACCACTTATTAATTTTTTCTTAATAAAGTCACAAATTCCTATTTAAATGTATAATGGTGTCAGTTAATTAGGATAGCTTATTAATTATTTTACAAAAAATATCAAATCATCCCAAATAATTTTATATAATATTTTATATATATCAAATTTAAATATAATAAAGCATCAAATTTTTGTGCCTTAATCTTGAGTGATGGAAATGACTACAAGCCAACAAGATGATTAATAATTTTAGATGCTCGAACTAAGTTTTGTTTTAATTGAACATTTCAACTCCTAAAAATTATTTCAGTTAGACACTTTTGATTTAAATTTGAAGAACTTTTGCGTGTGTTTTTACTAATTTATTAGATAGTTAAGTTGACCACCTAAAATTTGTCATCTTTTTTTAATTATACACATCAACATCAAATAGAAAATATCTTGGGTTATACGATATAATTAGACGTGTGTTTAATAAATGTGGTAAAATTAGCTCATGTAAACCATAACCCGTCAATTCGTACAAGTTTGAGATAGTTATTGACTCGATCGTTTATTAGCTCAACACATTTCAAACCATAAGAATTGGGCCAATATGTAGCCCAAATTGATATTCCATGAGAAATCTTGCCAAAATATTTTTAAAATTATTTTTTTTAAATTTAATAAGTTATATATAGTCATAATTAAAAAAAATTATTAGGTACTAAAATTTATAAAGAAATAAATAAAGCAATTAAAATTAGTAAGAATTGAGTGGGCTGAGCTTCTTTGGCTCATTTTTAGCTCATTTCAGCTCAAATTTCTTTGGCTCGTTTATTTTTGCACAGATTGCGCCTATTTAGCGGCGATATTTAATTTTTGACTTCAAATATGACGGTCTTTAATTTTTCTCTGCTTCTCATTTAATAAAAATTTATGGGCCAAAGTATCCTTATTTATGACCTAATTTTTTCCGCATAAGTTTTGTAAGAACTAAGCTATGACATTTATATCATAACTTATGGGTTTTGAACTGAAATTTTGTCTCAATCGACATAAATTCTTTAGGAACTAAGTTATGACATTTACATCATAACATGTGGATTATGAACTAAAAATTTTCCTCAAGCGACAAAAATACTATGGAATTAAGCGACATAATGATTATTCCTTTTAAGACATTACTTGTATTACATTATGATACAAAAATATAAACTTCAAGCGAAAATTGTTTGTTATTTAGATGTCTGGGTTATTCTTGGCCACTTAATTTTTTTTTAATTTAGAAAGTGACGAATGAATACAATTAAAGACCATAAATTTAAGGGGCAAAAAATAAAGACCACCCTAAAATAATGACATTTGTGCATGCGAATGACTATTTATTAACTCAACCTTTTATGATTCGCTCAAATTTAGTTCAATCCATCTATTTAACCTCCATAATATCTAGTGGACACATCTTATGACAACATAAGGTGTTCAATAGGTAGAATTTCTAGTCTAGTTGTGTAGAAGAAAGATTCAAAGCGAAAAAAGAAATGAAAACGAATAAACACTCATGCTAAATAGTAAGATAAATTGTTTTATATGTGTATTTGTATGAGGATTCAACCTCAATAAACTTTAACTTTCAATATATAGATTTGTAAAAATTGTACTAGCTAGCTAGTTGTTGCATTTGGAATTTGGATGGGTTGTACAGTCATCTTGTGCAATAACAGATTCATCAAATGAACTAGGTGGAAAAAAGGTTTTGCATTTTTGACAAATACAAGTATTATGGAGGCAAATTGCTGTTCCATCTTTGCCGCAATCAACAACATTGCAATCTCCTGCACTCTGGCACTGTCGTGTGGATCCTGCATTACCTGTAAATATTTGATGTAAATAAATATTTACTTTTTTAAGTAATGTAAAAAAAAAATAATTGGTATCACATAAATATAATTTATACATATACAATAACTTGAAGACTCGTTCTACTCTACTTTATTTGATATTATTTCTTTAATACTATGGAATACACTTCTAATTTTTTAAAATTTGATAAATAATGGTTGATAAATCATATATTTCATTATAATAATAATAGTTTACTACGTAGTTCACTATTATTATAACTTTAAATACAAGTTGCGCGCATATGGCTAACCTTTTCCAATCAGCAAAAGGGTGAGAACAAGAATTACATTAATTGTAATCATCTGCATCTTCTTCATCTGTATATCAAAAATTATATTATAATTAAGAACTATATGTCATTTATGAATAATTATATATTTGCATCAACTGCACAGTCATGTAAAATAAAACATAAAAAATTCAATACAACAACAAAAGGAGTTTTCTAACCTTGTTGGAGGTAAAGAAATATATAAAATATGGAAGCTTTTTTTTTCCTTTTCAAAAAAGCAAGTTTTAAAGAGTGATTGGTGAGAATATGAAGGATTGTACCAACACTTAGGTTCTTTAAATATGCATCACATTAGAGGTTAAAGGGGTAAAGGTGGAATTTTAGAGATAAGAATAATCTTATTGGTAATTTGCCAGTTAAGCACATAGGAAAACATTATTAATTTACTGGTCCTATTTTTTGTAAAAAAAGGAAAATTGTAATAACATCATCATAATAAAGAAGACATGTATGTTTAATGCTTTAAAATTAGCTGATTTAGTTTCGAGTTAATTTCTCAGATAGTCATTCAATTATGGATAGTTAACTCAGAAAGTCTTTTTTTTTTACTTTATAACTCAAAAGTCACTCAACTATTGGTGTTTTACTCATAAAGTCACTTAACTATTGATGTTTCACTCACAAAGTCACTCAACCAATTAGATAATTTTTTTATTTAAATTTTTCTAATATAAAATTTTTATTTTAACCCAAATTTATAAGAAAAAAACTATCTATTTTAACCATTTTATAAACCCGCACCATTTGACCCGATTCAGTGAAACTATATTGCCCTTTTATTTTACCCATTAAAACTATTCGAGTCACTATCCTTTAAAGGATCTTCCTTTCTTTTCCCTTTTTCCATTTCTTACTCCGCACCATCACTTCTTCTCCATACACAATAACCTCTTCTTCTTCTTTTTTTTTTATCACCTACCTATTTCCCAAACATAGCTTTTTCTTTTTCAGGCATAAATTTTTAATTTATTTTGATAGTAAAAGAAGATCATACTAATAATAATAACAATAAAATTAGAAAAGAAAATTCAATCCCCTCCACCCTATTTGGTGTCTCACTTCCACCATTGATCGATACCCCTCAGTCAACATTCAATGCCTTCTCCCATCACCAATAATACTTCATATTCTTCTTCCTCCATCCGCTTCATGGGTCTCCATAAACAACCCGACTCCAACCCTAACAACATCCTCGAGGAGTTTTCTGGTTTGAATTCCCCGACTCTAGTGTCACTAGTTCATGTATAAAATAAAAGGATAATATAGTTTTAATGAGTCGGGTCAAATGAAGTGGGTTAATAAAATGGTTAAAATTGATCATTCTTTGTTTCTTATAAATTTGGCTTAAAATAAAAATTTTATATCTGAAAATATTATCTAATTTGTTGAGTGACTTTGTAGTTTTTATTGAGAGTGAATTTTATAGACTTAATAAAACTAAGCTCCCTGCTCATAATTCTCGGCGCATGATAGTTATCAAACGCCACTAAGCTATCGCCATGGGCAAGGGACGAGGTAGAGGACGTGGGAGACCTAAGAAGACACTGATTATAGCATTTGGTAGCTCTGTTAGCACTGGCAAGGGAAGAAAACTAGATCACTTAAAGCATCTACTTCATCACCTCCACAGGACAGTGAAGGTCAATGTGATGCTGCAAATGGGGAAGAAATCCATAAATCAATTATGGAAGTACAGATTGGAACTGGTTTACCACTTGTTTCTAGCTCAATGGAACAATATTTTGTAGATACGGCGAGATCAGAGAAAAGTTACATACACTCCACAGATTTGATGAGAAGTGCGAGGGGAAGTGGGGCTAATAGCCATACTCATGAAGTTATTGAGCAATTGCAGAGAAGAAGTGTTCTGTCCTCACCACCAGGATTAGATTTGCAAGCAGACACAGGACAGGGTAATGGCACAGTAACTCCAGTTGATAACGCCTGGGTGAATTTGTTCTAGAAGAATCGGTATGCTACAAATTCCTCTAACAATAGTGAATGGTGAAACTGTAGTTCAACTAGAGAGAATGGAGGTAGAAAAGGAGACTGCTAAGTGGAAATGTAATTGGAAAGATGCTTGGGTACAATTATAGAAAACGGTATATTTTTAGGACGTGGGCGGATGTAGCTGAACCAGATATCTATCTCCATGAAGATGGATATTATATAGTTAAGTTACAAAGTTTGGAGGACATGAACCATATGCTATGTGTAGGCCCTCATACTATAAACAATAGGTCGATCATCTTGAGACAATGGACAACTAACTGATTTTAATGATGAATTCCTCACAGAGATACCCGCAGCTTCCCTAATTTGCCTATGAATTATTAGGGAATGAACTCACTTAGTAGGATTGCATGTACAGTGGGGAAGCCCATCTTTGCAGATGAGTGTACTGCTAAGCAATCACACATAACCTTTGCAAGGATTCTGATTGAGGTGAATGTAAAGAAGAAACTACCTAAAGAAGTTCTAGTTATGGATCCAACAGGAAGACAGTTTCAGTAAGAGGTGAAGTTAGAATGAAAACCACTATTTTGTGAACAGTGACTAAAGGTGGGGCATTCTTGTCCTCCCTTAAAACAGAAGGACCAGGAAGTACAACAGAATTATGAATTGGCTAAGGCAAAGGGGAGGAAGAAACCAATCAAGCCTGTGTAGCAATGAGTAATAAAAAGGCCAGTGGAGGGAACTAATAGTGATGAAATGATGAATCAGGTGTTGCTTCTAGAGGAAGTAACTCACACAGTCCTAGATCAGGCTCAACAAGCCAACAGTCTTGATTCAAGGACAGGAAGAGATCCTAGAGGAGCTTTAAACTTAGCTAACTTCCCTGCATTGACTCCCACACCAGTAAAAAATTGCTTTGAAGTTTTGGACTTGGGGAAGACATTGTGGAGTACTAGAAAGGCCTTTATGCTAGAAAAATCCAATTTTCTTCTATAAACTGGTTGATTTGGAATGTGATGGGTCTTAATAAGTGGTATAACCAGAAGGAGATGAAAAAGTATTTAGTTGCTAATAATATACATCTTGCAGGACTAGTGGAAACAAGAGGGAAGGAACATAATATTGCAAAAATCTTGCAACATATTTCTCCAAGGTGACTTAGTTTCAATAATTATATTACTGCAGTTAATGGTAGAATCTGGATACTTTGGGATGACAATAAATTGGAGGTGATGCTTCTTCAGGCTACTGCTCAATATCTGCATTGTCTTCTATAAACTGGTTGATTTGGAATGTGATGGGTCTTAATAAGTGGTATAACCAGAAGGAGATGAAAAAGTATTTAGTTGCTAATAATATACATCTTGCAGGACTAGTGGAAACAAGAGGGAAGGAACATAATATTGCAAAAATCTTGCAACATATTTCTCCAAGGTGACTTAGTTTCAATAATTATACTGCTGCAGTTAATGGTAGAATCTGGATACTTTGGGATGACAATAAATTGGAGGTGATGCTTCTTCAGGCTACTACTCAATGTCTGCATTGTCATATCAGAAGTAGAGATGATGCTCTTAATTATGAGCTTACTTTGGTGTATAGGTATAATACTGTTGAACAAATGAAAACTCTATGGTATGAAGTGAAGAATATAGCTCAAGGCATGACTAAGGAATGGGTAATAGGGGGAGATTTCAATGTTGTACTTACCGGTCAAGACAGACTATATGGTAATCCAGTTTCTGTTGCTAAGCTGAATGATTTCATAGATTATATTAGTGTTGCTGATCTTATTGAACTACCCTGGAAGGGAGATTACTACACTTGGACCAACAAACAGTGTGGAGATGTTAGAATTCATAGAAGAATAGATAGCATATTTGGTAATGAGGATTGACACATGAATTGGGGACAAGTCACTACTAAATATGCTCTACCATTTATATCTGATCATAGTCCCATGCTTTTACATCTTACTCAATCTACTGTGAAGCCTAAATTTCCTTTTAGATTCTTCAATGTTTGGAAGGATCAAAAAGATTTTATCCCTATTGTCACTAAGGGATGAAGATGTAGGAGTAGTGGAGAGTACATGCAAAGAATATGGATAAACTTGAAACATTTGAAGAAAGTTTTTAAGGTGCTAAACATTATTGAGTTTAAGTTTGTTACTTAGAAGATCAAGACTACAGAGAGGAATTACAAGTAGTTTAGTATAAGATGAGAGTAGATCATTCTGTTAGTTTGGTGTTGCAATAGAATGAATTCTTCTCAACCTAGAGAAATGGTCCCTTGTTGAAGAGAGTATTATGAAAAAGAAAGCTAGAGTGCAATGGATTAAATTGGGAGATGTTAATATTAAATATTCATAACATTCATGAAGGAATAGGCAATAGGGAAAATAAATAGTTACTCTCACTTCACTCACTGGCCAGGTGTTGAAGGATCCTTCTGAGATTAAAGATGAAATAATTAGCTTTTACAAAGGGTTATTGGGTACTGCAACTATGAGTCTTCTAGAAATTAACATACAGATTATGGCACAACGACTAGCACGTGAACAGAAAGTGGGACTGTGTGCAGAGATTATAGAAGAAGAGATCAAAGAGGCTTTAATGAGTATTGGTGAGGATAAAGCTCCTGGAGTAGATGATTATAATGCCAGTTTTTTCAAAGTTGTAATGTCTGTAATCAAAGAAGACATCTACAAGGCTGTGAAGGAGTTCTTTTACACAGGTAAGACGTATAAGTGTAACACCCCAAAAGTTTCTTAGAACAACCTAGACTTGAAATGAAAAATCAATTTTTTTGTCTTATAACGACTCTATCAACGAGTCGTTGTCAATCCTACATCTTTCAATCCTCAAATTCAATGGGTGGTACAACGACCCGTTGTTAGTGGAAGTGAGTCATTGTGTTGCCCTTCCTGTCAATTCTCGAATGTGATCAAAATTTTCCCTCAAACAATGAGCCAGACGACGAGACGTTGTTTGATATAATGACTCATCATAGGGAGCCATTTAAGAAAATCCAAAAAAGGGTTAGAAACCCCTTCCAACGGCAACGAATGGAACCAACGACCGTTTGTACCATCAAACAAGTCTTTGTTCCTGTATATTGGTCAAGTCCAGAAAGTGTTTAGAATTTCCAGTAGTGACAATGACCAGTTCTGAAAATCAATGAGTCGTCGAGTCGCCCATTGGTCAGTGTCCATAAACTGACTTCCCAAGCTCAAAATCAACGACTTATTCCAACGAGCCTGGTTACAACCAACTACTCGTTCTGAGGCCCATTGGTTCAAATAACAATTACCCAGGGGTATTTTTGTCAAATTATAAGCTCCTAACTCCTAAACTATTTTGTTTGGAGTGCGGTTAGAGGGGAATTAAGGGAGTAACTCGACGTTTTCCTCTCATTCTCTCCCAGACTTATAGAAGCAGTACGTAGAGTTCCGAATTTTCCTCTCAAGCCAGGAACTAGGGCATCCATCTCTTCTAAGAATTTCCAAGATAATTCTACGAGATTATTCTAGAGGTATGTGGGACTCCAACAAGGAATTTTATTTTATCCTTATGTCCCAAATTAATTACAGAAATCTTATTCGTTTCAACCCTGTAGAAGATAAAAGCTAGGATTTCTTCTCCCAAATTAATTACAGAAATCTTATTAGTTTCAGCCCAGTAGAAGATAAAAGCTAGGATTTCTTCAGTCAGCTTATGAATTTCTCCATTTATAATAATTGTTTAAGTTTTCCAAGGCTAAAACTAGTTGTAATTCATGCCTTGGTTTCATTTATACAGTATATATTCTAGTCTGATCTTTAGCATGATTTATGAGTAGAAAATCCATGATTTAGATTTTGGATAGACATGTTTTATTGCCATGATGTTTTCACTTGAGTTTAAATTTTAGAACAAGTGCTTTGATTGAAAGACATTACTTTCAGTATATTCAGTTTGTTGTTGCTCTTTAGGCTGTTGCAATACTTTCAGATAAAGTAGCTCTTACAAGTCTTAGAACACAGTTTCTTTCAGGTCCTTACTCTTAGATCACTTTCAGATAGGTAGTTCTGACTTTGTCTTAGGACATCAGTTTTGAGCTATCAGCACATTTAGATATAATTAGGTTTTCAGTAGGAGTAGCACTTAGAACTGAGTCAGCCAGGATTCAGCGCACTCAGGTTCCCAGAACTACATTCCACCGTAGGTTATTAACCCGAATGGGCCCCAGATAGTGATCACACAGCTCAGCCACTATACCCCGGCAAGGTACAGTTGGCTCTCTTTGATAGGGTGTATAAATCGAACTCCATGTCTATCTCACGTGGGTCGGTTATAGGATCTCCCACAGTTCAACACAGTCAGAGTCTTCAATCTAGTCCAGTCTAATAGATTTACGAAATGCTCATGACTCTAATTTAGTTTACCAGTTCTTACAGTATTCCCATATATGTTAGACTATTTGTACCACTTCTGA
Source organism: Datura wrightii (assembly GCA_035772735.1). NCBI lineage: Eukaryota > Viridiplantae > Streptophyta > Magnoliopsida > Solanales > Solanaceae > Datura > Datura wrightii. The sequence goes on along the minus strand of JASDFA010000006.1, from coordinate 13,262,576 downwards.
TTACCGATAAAGTCATTGCATGTTATTTCAGTTCAGTTTTCTAGTCTTCAGTATATGTATGTTTAGTTACATCTCGCATACTCAGTACATTCAAAGAACTGATCACATGTGCTATATCATTTTATGATATAGGCTCAGGTACCCAGCCTCAGCATCGTAGTTAGTTTCTCTCGGCGATTCTCCAGCAGCTTTTAGTGGTGAGACCTCATTTGCCGAGGGCCGGAGTTTCCATTTTCAATTTGTTATTTTCAGTTTAGTTTCAAATATTAGATTTAGCTGGGGGTTTGTCCCAACAATCATCAATTTTTTTAGAAGGCTTTCAGACAGTTTATGTTAAATTCAGCTTGAGATTTTGGTGTTGGAATAGATCTTTGTTATTATTCACTATTTGGTTATTTCTTTAGTACGCTTCCGCTTACTATTATGTTACAGGAGATCAGATTTAATAGAATTATACTTGACCATGGGTTTGCTTGGGGTCACTTGTGATCCTAAGTACCTTGTCACGTCGAGAGTGTAAATTCGGATCGTGGCTTATAATAAACTGCACTGTTATTACACTACTCCCCAAAACTACTAGTCCTAGCATAGAGAAGGAATATAGGCCCATTGCATGTTGCATAATTCTATACAAAGTAATTTCTAAAGTGTTAGCTGCTAGATTACAGAGAATTATTGCTCATATTATCTGTGAAGCTCAATCTGGATTCTTTCCTAGGATGAGATTATCTGATAACATAATTCTGGCTCATGAGTTGGTGCAAGCTTATAATAGAAAGAATGTTTCTCCATGATGCACGCTAAAGGTTGGCCTACAAAAATCATATGAGAGTGTGGAATGATGTATCTGAGGCCGGTTATAGAGTACTTAGGCTTTCCTAATAAGTACATAGGGTGGATTATGGAATGTATGCAAACTGTTACATACTCTATTGGCATGAATGGAGAATACACTAGCCCTTTTGAGGCAGGGTGATCCAATATCTCCCTACTTATTTACAATAGCTATGGAGTATCTAAGCAGGCTGTTGAATAGTTTGAAGAGGGATAAGAGCTTCAGGTATTATCTTAAGTGTGCTAAAGTCAATGTGACACATCTTACCTATGCAGATGATCTACTGATATTTGGCTGAGGTGTTCTGCAATCCATAGATGCATAGAATAGGTGTTTTTTTCAACTTTCTCAAACATTGGGCTTGAAAGCAAATATATAAAAGAGTTGTGCTTATTTTGAGGGTATTTCTCAGCGAGTTCAAGATGAGATTTTACAGCAGTTAGGATTTGATAAAGGAGTCTTGCCATTTAGATACCTTGGAATATCATTAGATACAAAGAAGCTCACTCTCCTTCAGTGGTAACCTCTCATTGACAGAATTGTTAGGAGAATCACTTCTTAGACAGCAAAGAAGCTAGCTTATGTAAGCAGACTCCTAGTAAAAACAGTCTTATTTGGGTTCAAACTTACTGGTCATAAATATTTCTTATCCCACCTAAGGTAGTGAAGACGATTGAGGCATTCTGCAGAAGTTGTGTACGGTCTGGTGCAAATACTATTACTAAGAAACTATTTATTGCATGGGATAAAGTATGTAGCCAAAATGCAGTGGAGGTCCTAATGTCATTAATCTGAAGCTGTTGAATAAAGCTGCTACAGCTAAGGCCTTCTGGGACCTCACACATAAACAGGATAGGTTGTGAATTAGGTGGCTTCATGCATATTATATAAAAGGGCAGAATGTGCATAGTATGGAGGTATCAAAGTAGGCTGTTGGATGATGAGGAAGATCATTGAATCAAGGTAGATTTAGAAGCAGATGGACAATATCAAACTATACACAAGAAAGATCCGACAGATTTATCTACAGCTTCTTGGTGATATGCCTAGGGTGAATCGGAAATGTCTAATGTTTGATAATGCTGCTAGACCAAAAGTTATATTTATAATGTGGGCTACAGTTGCATGCTAAGCTCCTGACTAAAGACAGATTGGTGCGTTGGGGATTAATGTCAGCCTTATGTGGACTGTGTCAAACAGACTCTGAAACTAGAGATCATCTATTTGCTTACTGTGTAATAACTAAGCAAATTTGGGACAGAGTACTAGGTTGGATGAAGCAGAGCAATCAACCACACAATACCTGAGAGGAACACCTTCACTGGATCATACAAAATGCAAAAGGAAAGACTATGCAAGCACAGATCTTCAAACTTATCTATGCAGAAACTATGTATGTTATTTGGATGGAGAGGAATTAGAGGATATTTGATCAACAGTCCATGGAACACAATATGATAACAAGAAGAATAGCCTACATCTGTAATATTTGGGCTAGTTTAAAAACTAGGCACATTGTACATGCCTGACAATTGTAGGAGACTTACTTTGATAATTTGGAGTAGAACTGGGTAGCTTTTGGGGTAAGGATGGAATGGGGTGACTGTGTTATACCGGTATGAATACCTAACTGTGGTAGTTAGATTGGTTTTTAAAGCACATTCAGGTGATTAATAAATATCTTGATTACCTAAAAAAAGTAGAGTGAAAAACTAATAGTTGAGTGACTGTTGAGTTATAAAGTAAAGAAAAGTGACTTTTTGAGTGAACTATCCATAGTTGAGTGACCACCAAAAATTTGTTATCTTTTTTTAATTATAAACATCAACGTCAAATAGAAAATATATGGGGTTTTACGATATAATTAGATGTGTGTTTAATAGATGTGGTAAAATTAACTCATGTAAACCATACACGCCAATTCGTTCAAGTTTGAGATGGTTATTGACTCGACCATTTATTAGCTCAACAAATTTCAAACCATAAGAATTGGGCCAATATGTAGCCCAAATTGATATTCCATGAGAAATCTTGCCAAAATATTTTTAAAATTATTTTTATTAAAATTTAATATGTTATATATAGTCATAATTAAAAAAAATTATTACGTACTAAAATTTATAAAGAAATAAATAAAGCAATTAAAATTAGTAAGAATTGAGTGGGTTGAGTTTCTTTAGCTCATTTTTAGCTCATTAAGATCAAATTTCTTTGGGTCGTTTATTTTTGCAAAGATTGCCCCTATTTAGCGGCGATATTTAATATTTGACTTCAAATATGACGGTTTTTAATTTTTTCCTGCTGCTCATTTAATAAAAATTTGTGGACCAAAGTATCCTTAATTATGACCTAATTTGTTCGGCATAAGTTTTGTAAGAACTAAGTTATGACATTTATATCATAACTTATGAGTTTTGAACTAAAATTTTGTCTCAATACATATAAATTCTTTAGGAACTAAGTTATGACATTTACATCATAACATGTGGATTATGAACTAAAAATTTTCCTCAAGTGACAAAAATACTATGGAATTAAGCGACATAATGATTATTCCTTTTAAGACATTACTTGTATTATATTATGATACAAAAATATAAACTTCAAGCGAAAATTGTTTGTTATTTAGATGTCAGGGTTATTCTTGGCCACGCCACTTAATTTTTTTTTTTAATTTAGAAAGTGATGAATGAATACAATTAAAGACCATAAATTTAAGGGGCAAAAATTAAAGACCACCCTAAAATAATAACATTTGTGTATGCAAATGACTATTTATTAACTCAACCTTTTATGATTCGCTCAAATTCAGTTCAATCCATCTATTTAACCTCCATAATATCTAGTATACACATCTTATAAAAACATAAGAGTAGAATTTCTAGTCTAGTTGTGTCGAAGAAAAATTCAAAGAGAAAAAAGAAATGAAGACAAATAAACACTCATGCTAAATAGTAAGATAAATTGTTTTATATGTGTATTTGTATGAGGATTCAACCCCAATAAACTTTAACTTTCAATATATAGATTTGTAAAAATTGTACTAGCTAGCTAGTTGTTGCATTTGGAATTTGGATGGGTTGTACAATCATCTTGTGCAACAATAGATTCATCAAATGAACTAGGTGGAAAAAAGGTTTTGCATTTTTGACAAATACAAGTATTATGGAGGCAAATTGCTGTTCCATCTTTGCCGCAATCAACAACATTGCAATCTCCTGCACTCTGGCACTGTCGTGTGGATCCTGCGTTACCTGTAAATATTTGATGTAAATAAATATTTAATTTTATAAGTAATATAAAAAAAAAACAATTGGTATCACATAAATATAATTTATACATATACAATAACTTGAAGACTCGTTCTACTCTACTTTATTTGATATTATTTCTTTAATACTATGGAATACACTTCTAATTTTTTAAAATTTGCTAAATAATGGTTGATAAATCATATATTTCATTATAATAATAGTAGTTTACCACGTAGTTCACTATTATTATAACTTTAAATACAAGTTGTGCGCATATGGCTAACCTTTTCCAATCAGCAAAAGGGTGAGAACAAGAATTACATTAATTGTAATCATCTGCATCTTCTTCATCTGTATATCAAAAATTATATTATAATTAAGAACTATATATCATTTATGAATAATTATATATTTGCATCAACTGCACAGTCATGTAAAATAAAACATAAAAAATTCAATACAACAACAAAAAGAGTTTTCTAACCTTGTTGGAGGCAAAAAAATATATAAAATATGGAAGATTTTTTTTCCTTTTTCAAAAAAGCAAGTTTTAAAGAGTGATTGGTGAGAATATGAAGGATTGTACCAACACTTCGGTTCTTTAAATATGCATCACATTAGAGGTTAAAGGGGTAAAGGTGGAATTTTAGAGATAAGAATAATCTTATTGGTAATTTGCCAGTTAAGCACATAGGAAAACATTATTAATTTACTGGTCCTATTTTTTGTAAAAAAAGGAAAATTGTAATAACATCATCATAATAAAGAAGACATGTATGTTTAATGCTTTAAAATTAGCTGATTTAGTTTCGAGTTAATTTCTCAGATAGTCATTCAATTATGGATAGTTCACTCAGAAAGTCTTTTTTTTTTACTTTATAACTCAAAAGTCACTCAACTATTGGTGTTTTACTCATAAAGTCACTTAACTATTGATGTTTCACTCACAAAGTCACTCAACCAATTAGATAATTTTTTTATTTAAAATTTTCTAATATAAAAATTTTATTTTAACCCAAATTTATAAGAAAAAAAACTATCTATTTTAACCATTTTATAAACCCGCACCATTCGACCCGATTCAGTGAAACTATATTGCCCTTTTATTTTACCCATTAAAACTATTCGAGTCACTATCCTTTAAAGGATCTTCCTTTCTTTTCCCTTTTTCCATTTCTTACTCCGCACCATCACTTCTTCTCCATACACAATAACCTCTTTTTTTTTTTTTTTATATCACCTACCTATTTCCCAAACATAGCTCTTTCTTTTTCAGGCATAAATTTTTAATTTATTTTGATAGTAAAAGAAGGTCATACTAATAACAATAACAATAAAATTAGAAAAGAAAATTTAATCCCCTCCACCCTATTTCGTGTCTCACTTCCACCATTGATCGATACCCCTCAGTCAACACTCAATGCCTTCTCCCATCACCAATAATACTTCATATTCTTCTTCCTCCATCCGCTTCATGGGTCTCATAAACAACCCGACTCCAACCCTAACAACATCCTCGAGGAGTTTTCTGGTTTGAATTCCCCGACTCTAGTGTCACTAGTTCATGTATAAAATAAAAGGATAATATAGTTTTAATGAGTCAGATCAAATGAAGTGGGTTAATAAAATGGTTAAAATTGATCATTCTTTGTTTCTTATAAATTTGGCTTAAAATAAAAAATTTATATCAGAAAAAATTAAATGAAAAAATTATCTAATTTGTTGAGTGACTTTATGAATGAAACATCAAGTGACTTTGTGGTTTTTATTGAGAGTGAATTTTATAGACTTAATAAAACTAAGCTCCCTGCTCATAACTCTCAGCGCATGATAGTTATCAAACGCCACTAAGCTATCGCCATGGGCAAGGAACGAGGTAGAGGACGTGGGAGACCTAAGAAGACACTGATTATAGCATTTGGTAGTTCTGTTAGCACTGGCAAGGCTAGAAAACTAGATCACTTAAAGCATCTATTTCATCACCTCCACAGGACAGTGAAGGTCAATGTGATGCTGCAAATGGGGAAGAAATCCATAAATCAATTATGGCAGTACAAATTGGAACTGGTTTACCACTTGATTCTAGCTCAATGGAACAGTATTTTGTAGATACGGCGAGATCAGAGAAAAGTTACATGCATTCCATAGATTTGATGAGGAGTGCGAGGGGAAGTGGGGATAATAGCCAGACTCATGAAGTTATTGAGCAATTGTAGAGAAGAAGTGTTCTGCCCTCACCACCAGGATTAGATTTGCAAGCAGACACAGGACAGGGTAATGGCACAGTAACTCCAGTTGATAACACCTGGGATGAATTTGTTCCAGAAGAATCGATATGCTACAAATTCCTCTAACAATAGTGAATGGTAAAACTGTAGTTCAACTAGAGAGAATGGAGGTCGAAAAGGAGACTGCTAAGTGGAAATGTAATTTGAAAGATGCTTGAGTAAAATTACAGAAAACGGTATATTTTTAGGACGTGGGCGGATGTAGCTGAACCAGATATCTATCTCCATGAAGATGGATATTATATAGTTAAGTTCCAAAGTTTGGAGGACATGAACCATATGCTATGTGTAGGCCCTCATACTATAAACAATAAGTCGATCATCTTGAGACAATGGACTGCTAACTGATTTTAATGATGAATTCCTCACAAAGATACTCGTAGCTTCCCTAATTTGCCTATGAATTATTAGGGAATGAACTCACATAGTAGGATTGCACGTACAGTGGGGAAGCCCATCTTTGCAGATGAGTGTACTGTTAAGCAATCACACATAACCTTTGCAAGGATTCTGATTGATGTGAATGTAAAGCAGAAACTACCTAAAGAAGTTCTAGTTATGGATCCAACAGGAAGACAGTTTCAGTAAGAGGTGATGTTTGAATGAAAACCACTATTTTGTGAACAGTGACTAAAGGTGGGGCATTCTTGTCCTCCCTTAAAACAGAAGGACCAGGAAGTACAACAGAATTATGAATTGGCTAAGGCAAAGGGGAGGAAGAAACAAATCAAGCCTGTGTAGCAATGGGTAATAAAAAGGCTAGTGAGGAAACTAATAGTGATGAAATGATGAATCAGGTGCGGCTTCTAGAGGAAGTAACTGACACGGTCCTAGATCAGGCTCAACAAGCCAATAGTCATGAAGGAATAGGCAATAGGGAAAATAAATAGTTACTCTCACTTCACTCACTAGCCATGTGTTGAAGGATCCTTCTGAGATTAGAGATGAAATAATTATCTTTTACAAAGGGTTATTGGGTACTGCAACTATGAGTCTTCCAGCAGTTAGCACACAGATTATGGCACAACGACTAGCACATGAACAGAAAGTGGGACTGTGTGCAGAGATGATAGAAGAAGAGATAAAAGAGGCTTTAATGAGTATTTGTGAGGATAAAGCTCCTGGAGTAGATGATTATAATGCCAGTTTTTTCGAAGTTGTATGGTCTGTGATCAGAGAAAACATCTACAAGGCTGTGAAGGAGTTCTTTTACACAGGTAAGATGTATAAGTGTAACACCCCAAAAGTTTCTTAGAACAAACCCAGATTTGGAATGAAAAATCAATTTTTTTGTCTTAGAACGACTGAACCAACGAGTCGTTGTCAGCCATACAGCTTTCAATCCTCAGATTCAATGGGTAGTACAACGACCCGTCGTTCATGGAAGTGAGTCATTGTGCTGCCCTTCCTGTCAATTCTTGAGTGTGATCAAAATCTTCCCCCAAACAATGAGCAAGACGATGAGTCGTTGTTTGATATAATGACTCATCATAGGGAGCCATTTAAGAAAATCCAAAAAAGGGTTAGAAACCCCTTCCAATGGCAACGAATGGAACCAACGACCCTTTGTACCATCAAGCAAGTCGTTGTTCCTATTTATTGGTCAAGTCCAGAAAGTGTTTAGAATTTCCAGTAGTGACAATGACCAGTTGTGAAAATCAATGAGTTGTCGAGTCGTTCGTTGGTCAGTGTCCATAAACAAACTTCCCAAGCACAAAACCAACGACTTATTCCAACGAGCCTGGTTACAACCAACTACTCGTTGTGAGGCCCATTGGTTCAGATAACAATTACCCTGTCACGCCCCACCTTGGGGGGGGGGGGTATGACTGGCACCTGGTGCCCTAGTAGGACCTAGGCTTCTAGCTGGTGAGTCTAAGCACATCTGGTGTCTGGCTAGCTCTAACTCAGATTTCTGGAATCAACGGGCTATATAACGGCTATAAATACAGCCTCTGGCCGACTGGGCCTATAGCCACCTATATTATAACGACAGCTAACCAGAGTCATACTTATGTAGGGAGACCTATGCGGGCCGACAAAGCCACCATGCTGTCTAGTTGAGTCTAAACCAGTATAACAAATGTTGAACAGCTACGTGACTAGCAAGGTCACCACTACTGACTGGATAAGGCCTCACATGGCCAATATAAACAACTAAACATACGCACGGCCCCACACGACCGGCACAACTAACCACAGGGAAATATATACAATCTGCAAGCCTCTAAGAGTAACAATAGAAATGATCGGGAAAGGGCCCCGACCTACCCAAACTGTAATCAAAAGAAAATGATATAAACCTATGAAATATCAAGCTCCGGATGACAGGAGCTGATGACTCTGCGCTGGCTAGGATCACGAGGGATCGCCTCCTGGTCTATGAGCACCTGCAGGCAAGTAATGCAGCGGCCACCGGGCGTCAGTACCGCTGGTATTGAGAATGCAAAGCAACTAAAATAATACAATTGAATACAGATAACATAACTAACAAGTCCGTAAGTAGAAGATAACTGAATCTGGAGAGCTGATAGGAACTAGATCAAACCTTTCTGCAATGATAGGCAGGAGCGTGTCAGTAGTCACGGCGGCCTGCTGTCTATTAACTAGTATATATATAAAGCACATAAATACATACACATTTAGCAAGCAAGAGCCAATACCAACCCCTATAAGCCGGATGACGCCAAGCAAGCAAACAATCTATATACCCGTACCCGGGTCAAAACCAGCCAAAAATAAGTCACTCCACTCATCTGCTCACTCGGAGCTCCTCTACCGGCCCTCTAGGTATCCGGCTCGGGCCACGGCCTCCAATATAAATAACCGTGTCTGAGTCCGGAGGACTCCTGTGCAAACAGTAACAGATAGGGTCTGGTTCCTCGGAACTCTCCTCAGGGCTATCTGAAACCGGAGCTGCACCTGTAATAAGATCTGTAACTGTAACTGTATCTGTATCTGTTCCCTGGGCGCTTGCGCACAATAGAGCTATCTGTACTGTAATGCTGATTAGCCTGATATGGGGAAAGCTTCATCTCATCTTCATCCAAACTGGAGACGGCATGCCACTCCTTGGAGTGACGTAAACCAACTCGCTCAGTGGGCGACACGATTACCAACCCAGGGGCAGCGAGGACGCTCAATAAGGTGCCCTCACGCCACATCAAGTCTCAACAAACAAATAGCACATATAAATAGCAAGCATGTATAATTGAAAAGACTATCTGAAATCTGATTTCTTATTCTGATCTCTTTCTATATTATACTGATTCTTTACTGATTATACTGACTCTGAAATCTTTATTTAAGTGTTTGGCTAATTTGTAGCCGGGATACTATCTGTCTGAATGGCTAATTTGTAGCCATAAAACTGTCTGTCTATCTGATCTTACTTTACTAACTTTATTCTGAAAATCCGTATCTTTTTATTCTACAACATGCTTGCTAATCATACAATAGGCAATACTGAATCTGGAATGCTAACTCTCCCTTTGGCGCATGCTTTGCTAACTTTCAGACTGAATACGATATGGCAACACAACTCAGAATCTATTAGACTTACTTAATTCTCAACATTCAACTCCGAGAGCTTCAAATATGGAGTTTACTATGATTTATATGACTAAAACCTCTAACTTGCCAAGGAGACTACTTCACATACCTTAACCTCGAGTTATTCGATTGTCGGACGAGGCTCGGTCAGTACTCCAGCTATTTTTCCCAACAGCATTCATATACACGTTAATTAGTGCTAAATACAACTTTATTCTGAAGGACGACATCACTTTCGATATAATTATAGCCTAAACTTAGGCTTATCGAAAGACGGTGGGAAACTTGCTATTTTGCAGAAGTCCAGAAGGGAGAAGTGTTCACTTTATGGCTAGGAGCACATAGACACTAGTTTGGAGCAATTCTACTTACCTTAGTCCGGTAGCTCAACGATTCGTCGGCCGTATTTCACGAAACAAAATCCGTAGGAGTGCTCCCTGCTGCTAAATACCTTGGTACCTGAGGTTAATTTAAGTTTGGACTACGTTTGGAAGCGTAATCGAACGATAATATCTTCACCCTCTTCGTCTCTCTCTGTTTGCTGCGAATTCTCTGGAAATTATAATGAATGAACTGATTTAAAACCAAAGTGGGGCTTTATATACTTGGGCCTGGACAGGCCCAACGTGTCACGGAGCCAACGCGGTGGCCCCGCCTCCGTGGCACGCTGCCATCGCGGAGGGGCTCTGCCCCGGCTCCTTCCGCGATGGTTCGACAGGCTACTCGTCCGATCCTTTCCCGGGCCTTTCTCTAGCACGTATGGCTTTCAAATATGCTTAACCAATGCGCGAATAGGCCATCTAGGTGCCGGGAATCTTATGGGGTGTAACATACCCAGGGGTATTTTTGTCAAATTCTAAGCTCCTAACTCCTAAATTATGTTGTTTGGAGTGCGGTTAGAGGGGAATTAAGGGAGTAACTCAACGTTTTCCTCTCATTCTCTCCCAGACTTATAGAAGCAGTACGTAGAGTTTCGAGTTTTCCTCTCAAGCCAGGAACTAGTGCAACCATCTTTTCTAAGAATTTCCAAGATAATTCTCCGGGATTATTCTACAGGTATAAGGGACTCCAACAAGGAATTTTCTTTTATCCTTGTGTCCCAAATTAATTACATAAATCTTATTAGTTTCAGCACTGTAGAAGATAAAAGCTAGGATTTCTTCAGTCAGCTTATAAATTTCTCCATTTATAATAATTGTTTTAAGTTTTCCAAGACTAAAACTAGTTGTAATTCCTTGGTTTCATTTACACAGTATATATTCTAGACTGATCTTTAGCATGATTTATAAGTAGAAAATCCATGATTTAGATTCTGGATAGACATGTTTTATTGCCATGATGTTTTCACTTGAGTTTGAATTTTAGAACAAGTGCTTTGATTGAAAGTCATTACTTTCAGTATATTCAGTTTGTTGTTGCTCTTTAGGCTGTTGCAACACTTTCAGATAAAGTAGCTCTTACAAGTCTTAGAACACAGTTTCTTTCAGGTCGTTACTCTTAGATCACTTTCAGATAGGTAGTTCTGACTTAGTCTTAGGACATCAGTTTTGAGCTATCAGCACATTTAGATATATTTAGGTTTTCAGTAGGAGTAGCACTTAGAACTGAGTCAGCCAAGACTCAGCGTACTCAGGTTCCTAGAACTACATTCCATCGTAGGTTATTAACCCGAATGGGCCCCAGATAGTGATCACACAGCTCAGCCACTATACCCCGGCAAGGTACAGTTGCCTCTCTTTGATAGGGTGTATAAATCGGGTCGGTTATAGGATCTCCTAGAGTACAACACAGTCAGAGTCTTCAATCTAGTCCAGTCGAATAGATTTACGAAATGCTCGTGACTCTAATTTAGTTTACCAGTTCTTACAGTATTCTCATATATGTTAGACTATTTGTACCACTTCTGATTACCGATAAAGTCATTGCATGTTATTTCAGTTCAGTTTTCTAGTCTTCAGTATATGTATATTTAGTTACATCTCGCATACTCAGTACATTCAAAGAACTGATCACATGTGCTATATCATTTTATGATATAGGCTCAGGTACCCAGCCTCAGCACCGTAATTAGTTTCTCTCGGCGATTCTCCAACAGCTTTCAGTGGTGAGACCTCATTTGCCGAGGGCCGGAGTTTCCATTTTCAATTTGTTATTTTCAGTTTAGTTTCAAACATTAGATTTAGCTGGGGGTTTGTCCCAACAATCATCAATTTTTTTAGAAGGCTTTCAGACAGTTTATGTTAAATTCAGCTTGAGATTTTGGTGTTGGAATAGATCTTTGTTATTATTCACTATTTGGTTATTTTTTTAGTACGCTTCCGCTTACTATTATGTTACAGGAGATCAGATTTAATAGAATTATGGTTTACCATGGGTTTGCTTGGGGTCACTTGTGATCCTAAGTACCTTGTCACGTCGAGAGTGTAAATTCGGATCGTGGCTTATAATAAACTGCACTGCTATTACACTACTCCCTAAAACTACTAGTCCTAGCATAGAGAAGGAATATAGGCCCATTGCATGGTGCATAATTCTTTACAAAGTAATTTCTAAAGTGTTAGCTGCTAGATTACAGAGAATTATTGCTCATATTATCTGTGAAGCACAATCTGGATTCATTCCTGGGAGGAGAATATCTGATAACATAATTCTGGCTCATGAACTGGTGCAAGCTTATAATAGAAAGAATGTTTCTCCAAGATGCATGCTAAAGGTTGGCCTACAAAAAGCATATGAGAGTGTGGAATGATGTGTATCTGAGGCAGGTTATAGAGTACTTAGGCTTTCCTAATAAGTACATAGGGTGGATTATGGAATGTATGCAAACTGTTACATACTCTATTGGCATGAATGGAGAATACACTAGCCCTTTTGAGGCAGGGTGATCCAATATCTCCCTACTTATTTACAATAGCTATGGAGTATCTAAGCAGGCTGTTGAATAGTTTGAAGAGGGATAAGAGCTTCAGGTATCATCTTAAGTGTGCTAAGGTCAATGTGACACATCTTAGCTATGCAAATGATCTACTGATGTTTGGCCGAGGTGATCTGCAATCCATAGATGCATTGAATAGGTGTTTTGTTCAACTTTCTCAAGCATTGGGCTTGAAAGCAAATATAGAAAAGGGTTGTGCTTATTTTGAGGTATTTCTCAGCGAGTTCAAGATGAGATTTTACAGCAGTTAGGATTTGATAAAGGAGTCTCGCCATTTAGATACTTTGGAATACCATTAGATACAAAGAAGCTCACTCTCCTTCAGTGGTAACCTCTCATTGACAGAATTGTTAGGAGAATCACTTCTTAGACAGCAAAGAAGCTAGCTTATGTAGGCAAACTCCTAGTAAAAACAGTCTTATTTGGGTTCAAACTTACTGGTCATAAATATTTCTTATCCCACCTAAGGTAGTGAAGACGATTGAGGCATTCTGCAGAAGTTGTGTACGGTCTGGTGCAAATACTATTACTAAGAAACTATTTATTGCATGGGATAAAGTATGTAGCCAAAATGCAGTGGAGGTCCTAATGTCATTAATCTAAAGTTGTGGAATAAAGCTGCTATAGTTAAGACCTTTTGGGACCTCACACATAAACAGTATAGGTTGTGAATTAGGTGGCTTCATGCATATTCTATAAAAGGGCAGAATGTGCATAGTATGGAGGTATCAAAGTAGGCTTGTTGGATGATGAGGAAGATCATTGAATCAAGGCAGATTTAGAAGCAGATGGACAATATCAAACTATACACAAGAAAGATCCGACAGATTTATCTACAGCTTCTTGGTGATATGCCTAGGGTAAATCGGAAATGTCTAATGTTTTATAATGCTGTTAGACCAAAAGTTATATTTATAATGTGGGCTACAGTTGCACGCTAAGCTCCTGACTAAAGTCAGATTGGTGCATTGGGGATTAATGTCAGCCTTATGTGGACTGTGTCAAACAGACACTGAAACTAGAGATCATCTATTTGCTTACTGTGTAATAACTAAGCAAATTTGGGATAAAGTACTAGGTTGGATGAAGCAGAGCAATCAACCACACAATACCTGAGAGGAACACCTTCACTGGATCATACAGAATGCAAAAGGGAAGACTATGCAAGCACAGATCTTCAAACTTATCTATGCAGAAACTATGTATTCTATTTGGATGGAGAGGAATTAGAGGATATTTGATCAACAGTCCATGGAACCCAATATGATAACAAGAAGAATAGCCTACATCTTTAATATTAGGGCTAGTTTAAAAACTAGGCACATTGTACATGCCTGACAGTTGTAGGAGACTTACTTTGATAATTTGGAGTAGAACTGGGTAGCTTTTGGGGTAAGGATGGAATGGGGTGATTGTGTTATACCAGTATGAATAGCTAACTGTGGTAGTTAGATTGGTTTTTAATGCACATTCAGATGATTAATAAATATCTTGATTACCTAAAAAAAGTAGAGTGAAAAACTAATAGTGACTATTGAGTTATAAAGTAAAGAAAAGTGACTTTTTGAGTGAACTATCCATAGTTGAGTGATCACCTAAAATTTATTATCTTTTTTTAATTATACACATCAACGTCAAATAGAAAATATCTTGGGGTTTACGATATAATTAGATGTGTCTTTAATAGATGTGGTAAAATTAACTCATGTAAACCATTACCCGCCAATTCGTTCAAGTTTGAGATGATTATTGACTCGACCATTTATTAGCTCAACAAATTTCAAACATAAGAATTAGGCCAATATGTAGCCCAAATTGATATTCCATAAGAAAACTTGCCAAAATATTTTTAAAATTATTTTTTTTAAAATTTAATATGTTATATATAGTCATAATAATAAAAAATTATTAGGTACTAAAATTTATAAAGAAATAAATAAAGCAATTAAAATTAGTAAGAATTGAGTGGATTGAGTTTCTTTGGCTCATTTTTAGCTCATTTTTGATCAAATTTCTTTGGCTCGTTTACTTTTTCACAGATTGCCCCTATTTAGCGGCGATATTTAATATTTGACTTCAAATATGATGGTCTTTAATTTTTTCCTGCTACTCATTTAATAAATATTTGTGGACCAAAGTATCCTTATTTATGACCTAATTTGTTCGGCATAAGTTTTGTAAGAACTAAGTTATGACATTTATATCATAACTTATGGGTTTTGAACTGAAATTTTGTCTCAATCGACATAAATTCTTTAGGAACTAAGTTATGACATTTACATCATAACATGTGGATTATGAACTAAAATTTTTCCTCAAGTGACAAAAATACTAGAATTAAGCGACATAATGATTATTCCTTTTAAGACATTATTTGTATTATATTATGATACAAAAATATAAACTTCAAGCGAAAATTGTTTGTTATTTAGATGTCAGGGTTATTCTTGGCCACTTAATTTTTTTTTAATTTAGAAAATTATGAATAAATACAATTAAAGACTATAAATTTAAGGGGCTAAAATTAAAGACTACCCTAAAATAATGACATTTGTGTATGGGAATGACAATTTATTAACTCAACCTTTCATGATTCGCTCAAATTCAGTTCAATCCACCTATTTGACCTCCATAATATCTAGTAGACACATCTTATGACAACATAAGGTGTTCAATAGGTAGAATTTCTAGTCTAGTTGTGTAGAAGAAAAATTCAAAGAGAAAAAAGAAATGAAGACGAATAAACACTCATGCTAAATAGTAAGATAAATTGTTTTATATGTGTATTTGTATGAGGATACAACCCCAATAAACTTTAACTGTCAATATATAGATTTGTAAAAACTGTACTACCTAGCTAGTTGTTGCATTTGGAATTTGGATGGGTTGTACAATCATCTTGTGCAACAATAGTTTCATCAAATGAACTAGGTGGAAAAAAGGTTTTGCATTTTTGACAAATACAAGTATTATGGAGGCAAATTGCTGTTCCATCTTTGCCACAATCAACAACATTGCAATCTCCTGCACTCTGGCATTGTCGTGTGGATCCTGCATTACCTGTAAATATTTGATGTAAATAAATATTTACTTTTATAAGTAATGTAAAAAAAAGAAACAATTGGTATCATATAAATATAATTTATACAAATACAATAACTTGAAAACTCGTACTACTCTACTTTATTTGATATTATATCTTTAATACTATGGAATACACATCTATTTTTTTAAAATTTGATAAATAATGGTTGATAAATCATATATTTCATTATAATAATAATAGTTTACTACGTAGTTCACTATTATTATAACTTTAAATACAAGTTGTGCGCATATGGCTAACCTTTTCCAATCAGCAAAAGGGTGAGAACAAGAATTACATTAATTGTAATCATCTGCATCTTCTTCATCTGTATATCAAAAATTATATTATAATTAAGAACTATATGTCATTTATGAATAATTATATATTTGCATCAACTGCACAGTCATGTAAAATAAAACATAAAAAATTCAATACAACAACAAAAGGAGTTTTCTAACCTTGTTGGAGGTAAAGAAATATATAAAATATGGAAGCTTTTTTTTTCCTTTTCAAAAAAGCAAGTTTTAAAGAGTGATTGGTGAGAATATGAAGGATTGTACCAACACTTAGGTTCTTTAAATATGCATCACATTAGAGGTTAAAGGGGTAAAGGTGGAATTTTAGAGATAAGAATAATCTTATTGGTAATTTGCCAGTTAAGCACATAGGAAAACATTATTAATTTACTGGTCCTATTTTTTGTAAAAAAAGGAAAATTGTAATAACATCATCATAATAAAGAAGACATGTATGTTTAATGCTTTAAAATTAGCTGATTTAGTTTCGAGTTAATTTCTCAGATAGTCATTCAATTATGGATAGTTAACTCAGAAAGTCTTTTTTTTTTACTTTATAACTCAAAAGTCACTCAACTATTGGTGTTTTACTCATAAAGTCACTTAACTATTGATGTTTCACTCACAAAGTCACTCAACCAATTAGATAATTTTCTTATTTAATTTTTTCTAATATATAAATTTTATTTTAACCCAAATTTATAAGAAAGAAAAAACTATCTATTTTAACCATTTTATAAAACCACACCATTTGACCTCATTCAGTGAAATTATATTGCCCTTTTATTTTACCCATTAAAACTATTCGAGTCACCAACCTTTAAAGGATCTTCCTTTCTTTTCCCTTTTTCCATTTCTTACTCCACACCATCACCTACCCATTTCCCAAACATAGCTCTTTCTTTTTCAGGCATAAATTTTTAATTTATTTTGATAGTAAAAGAAGATCATACTAATAACAATAACAATAAAATTAGAAAAGAAAATTTAATCCCCTCCACCCCATTTGGTGTCTCACTTCCACCATTGATCGATACCCCTCAGTCAACACTCAATGCCTTCTCCCATCACCAATAATACTTCATATTCTTCTTCCTCCATCCGCTTCATGGGTCTCCATAAACAACCCGACTCCAACCCTAACAACATCCTCGAGGAGTTTTCTGGTTTGAATTCCCCGACTCTAGTGTCACTAGTTCATGTATAAAATAAAAAGATAATATAGTTTTAATAAGTTAGGTCAAATGAAGTGGGTTAATAAAATGGTTAAAATTAATCATCTTTGTTTCTTATAAATTTGGCTTAAAATAAAAATTTTATATCAGAAAAAATTAAATAAAAAAATTATCTAATTTGTTGAGTGACTTTGTGAATGAAACATCAAGTGACTTTGTGGTTTTTATTGGGAGTGAATTTTATAGACTTAATAAAACTAAGCTCCCTGCTCATAGCTCTCGACGCATGATAGTTATCAAATGCCACTAAGCTATCGCCATGGGCAAGGGACGAGGTAGAGGACGTGGGAGACCTAAGAATACACTGATTATAGCATTTGGTAGTTCTGTTAGCACTGGCAAGGGAAGAAAACTAGATCACTTAAAACATCTACTTCATCACCTCCACAGCATAGTGAAGGTCTATGTGATGCTGCAAATGGGGAAGAAATCCATAAATCAATTATGGCAGTACAAATTGGAACTGGTTTAACACTTGATTCTAGCTCAATGGAACAGTATTTTGTAGATACGACGAGATCAGAGAAAAGTTTCATACACTCCACAGATTTGACGAGGAGTGCGAGGGGAAGTGGGGATAATAGCCAGACTCATGAAGTTATTGAGCAATTGCAGAGAAGAAGTGTTCTGCCCTCACCGCCAGGATTAGATTTGCAAGCAGACACAGGACAGGGTAATGGCACAGTAACTCCAGCTGATAACGCCTGGGGTGAATTTGTTCCAGAAGAATCGGTATGCTAAAAATTCCTCTAACAATAGTGAATGGTGAAACTGTAGTTCAACTAGAGAGAATGGAGGTAGAAAAGGAGACTACTAAGTGGAAATATAATTTGAAAGATGCTTGGGTAAAATTACAGAAAATGGTATATTTTTAGGACGTGGCGGATGTAGCTGAACCAGATATCTATCTCCATGAAGATGGATATTATATAGTTAAGTTCCAAAGTTTGGAGGACATGAACCATATGCTATGTGTAGGCCCTCATACTTTAAACAATAGGTCGATCATCTTGAGACAATGGACAGCTAACTGACTTTAATGATTAATTCCTCACAAAGATACCCGTAGCTTCCCTAATTTGCCTATGAATTATTAGGGAATGAACTCACTTAGTAGGATTTCACGTTCAGTGGGGAAGCCCATCTTTGCAGATGAGTGTACTACTAAGCAATCACACATAACCTTTGCAAGGATTCTGATTGAGGTGAATGTAAAGCAGAAACTACCTAAAGAAGTTCTAGTTATGGATCCAACAGGAAGACAGTTTCAATAAGAGGTGAAGTTTGAATGAAAACCACTATTTTGTGAACAGTGACTAAAGGTGGGACATTCTTGTCCTCCCTTAGAAAAGAAGGACCAGGAAGTACAACACAATTATGAATTGGCTAAGGCAAAGACGAGGAAGAAACCAATCAAGCATGTGTAGCAATGGGTAATAAAAAGGCCAGTGGAGGAAACTAATAGTGATGAAATGATGAATCAGGTGCAGCTTCTAAAGGAAGTAACTGACACAGTCCTAGATCAGGCTCAACAAGCCAACAGTCCTGATTCAAGGACAGGAAGAGATCCTCTAGGAGCTTTAAACTTAGCTGACTTCCCTGTATTGACTCCCGCACCAGTAAAAATGGCTTTGAAGTTTTGGACTTGGGGAAGACATTGTGGAGTACTAGAAAGGCCTCTGTGCTAGAGGAATCCAATTTTCTTCTATAAACTGGTTGATCTGGAATGTGATGGGTCTTAATAAGTGGTATAAACAGAAGGAGATGAAAAAGTATTTAGTTGCTAATAATATACATCTTGCAGGACTAGTGGAAACAAGAGGGAAGGAATATAATACTGCAAAAATCTTGCAACATATTGCTCCAAGGTGACTTAGTTTCAATAATTATACTACTACAGTTAATGGTAGAATCTGGATACTTTGGGATGACAATAAATTGGAGGTGATGCTTCTTCAGGCTACTGCTCAATGTCTGCATTGTCATATCAGAAGTAGAGATGATGCTCTTAATTATGAGCTTACTTTGGTGTATAGGTATAGTACTGTTGAACAAATCAAAACTCTATGGTATGAAGTGAAGCATATAGCTCAAGTCATGACTAAGGAATGGGTAATAGGGGGAGATTTTAATGTTGTACTTACCGTTCAAGACAGAATATATGGTAATCCGGTATCTGTTGCTGAGCTGAATGATTTCATAGATTATATTAGTGCTGCTGATCTTATTGAACTACCCTGGAAGGGAGATTACTACACTTGGACCAACAAACAGTGTGGAGATGTTAGAATTCATAGAAGAATAGATAGCATATTCGGTAATGAGGATTGGCACATGAATTGGGGACAAGTCACTACTAAATATGCTCTACCATTTATATCTGATCATAGTCCCATGCTTTTGCATCATACTCAGTCTACTGTGAAGCCTAAATTTCCTTTTAGATTCTTCAATGTTTGGAAGGATCAAAAAGAGTTTTATCCCTATTGTCACTAGTGGATGAAGATGTAGGAGTAGTGGAGAGTACATGCAAAGAATATGGATAAACTAGAAACATTTAAAGAAAGCTTTTAAGGTGCTAAACATTACAGAGTTTAAGTCTGTCACTTAGAAGATCAAGACTACAGAGAAGAATTACAAGTAGTTTCGTATAAGATGAGAGTAGATCATTCTGTTAGTTTGGTGTTGCAAGAGAATGAATACTTTTCAACCTGGAGAAATGGTCCCTTGTTGAAGAGAGTATTATGAAACAGAAAGCTAGAGTGCAATGGATTAAACTGGGAGATGCTAATATTAAATCTTCATAACAGTCATGAAGGAATAGGCAATAGGGAAAATAAATAGTTACTCTCACTTCACTTACTGGCCAGGTGTTGAAGGATCCTTCTGAGATTAGAGATGAAATAATTAGCTTTTACAAAGGGTTATTGGGTCTACAACTATGAGTCTTCCAGTATTTAGCATACAGATTATGGCACAACGACTAGCACATGAACAGAAAGTGGGACTGTGTGCAGAGATTATAGAAGAAGAGATAAAAGAGGCTTTAATGAGTATTGGTGAGGATAAAGCTCCTAGAGTAGATGATTATAATGCCAGTTTTTTCAAAGTTGTATGGTCTTTGATCAAAGAAGACATCTACAAGGCTGTGAAGGAGTTCTTTTACACGGGTAAGATATATAAGTGTAACACCCCAAAAATTTCTTAGAACAAACCCAGACTTGGAATGAAAAATCAATTTTTTTGTCTTAGAACGACTCAACCAACGAGTCGTTGTCAGCCCTACAGCTTTCAATCCTCAGATTAAATGGGCTGTACAACGACCCGTCGTTAGTGGAAGTGAGTCGTTGTGCTGCCCTTCCTGTCAATTCTCGAATGTGATCAAAATCTTCCCCCAAACAATGAGCCAGACGACAAGTCGTTGTTTAATATAATGACTCATCATAAGGAGCCATTTAAGAAAATCCAAAAGAGGGTTAGAAACCCCTTCCAATGGCAACGAATGGAACCAACGACCGTTTGTACCATCAAACAAGTCTTTGTTCCTGTTTATTGGTCAAGTCCATAAAGTGTTTAGAATTTCCAGTAGTGACAATATCCAGTTGTTAAAATTAATGAGTTGTCAAGTCGTCCGTTGGTTAGTGTCCATAAACTGACTTCCAAAGCTCAAAACCAACGACTTATTCCAACGAGCCTGGTTACAACCAACTACTCGTTGTGAGGCCCATTGGTTAACATAACAATTACCCAGGGCATTTTTGTCAAATTCTAAGCTCCTAACTCCTAAACTATGTTGTTTGGAGTGCGGTTAGAGGGGAATTAAGGGAGTAACTCGATGTTTTCCTCTCATTCTCTCCCAGACTTATAGAAGCAGTACGTAGAGTTCCGAGTTTTCCTCTCAAGCCAGGAACTAGGGCATCCATCTCTTCTAAGAATTTCCAAGATAATTCTCCGGGATTATTCTACAGGTATGTGGGACTCTAACAAGGAATTTTCTTTTATCCTTGTGTCCTAAATTAATTACAGAAATCTTATTAGTTTCAGCCCTATAGAAGATAAAAGCTAGGATTTCTTCAGTCAGCTTATAAATTTCTCCATTTATAATAATTGTTTAAGTTTTCCAAGACTAAAACTAGTTGTAATTCATGCCTTGGTTTTATTTATGCAGTATATATTCTAGTCTGATCTTTAGCATGATTTATGAGTAGAAATTCCATGATTTAGATTCTGGATAGACATGTTTTATTGCCATGATGTTTTCACTTGAGTTTGAATTTTAGAACAAGTGCTTTGATTGAAAGTCATTACTTTCAGTATATTCAGCTTGTTGTTGCTCTTTAGGCTGTTGCAACACTTTCAGATAAAGTAGCTCTTACAAGTCTTAGAACACAGTTTCTTTTAGGTCCTTACTCTTAGATCACTTTCAGATAGGTAGTTCTGACTTTGTCTTAGGACATAAGTTTTGAGCTATCAGCACACTTAGATATAATTAGGTTTCCAGTAGGAATAGCACTTAGAACTGAGTCAGCCAGGATTTAGCGTACTCAGGTTCCCAGAACTACATTCCACCGTAGGTTATTAACCCGAATGGGCCCCAGATAGTGATCACACAGCTTAGCCACTATACCTCGGCAAGGTACAATTGGCTCTTTTGATAGAGTGTATAAATCGAACTCCATGTCTATCTCACGTGGGTCGGTTATAGGATCTCCCACAGTACAACACAGTCAGAGTCTTCAATCTAGTCCAGTCTAATAGATTTACAAAATGCTCATGACTCTAATTTAGTTTACCAGTTCTTATAGTATTCCTATATATGTTAGACTATTTGTACCACTTTTGATTACCGATAAAGTCATTGCATGTTATTTCAGTTCAGTTTTCTAGTCTTCAGTATATGTATGTTTAGTTACATCTCGCATACTCAGTACATTCAAAGAACTGATCACATGTGCTATATCATTTTATGATATAGGCTCAGGTACCCAGCCTCAGCACCGTAGTTAGTTTCTCTCGCTGATTCTCCAGTAGCTTTCAGTGGTGAGACCTCAATTGCTGAGGGCCGGAGTTTCCATTTTCAATTTGTTATTTTCAGTTTAGTTTCAAACATTAGATTTAGCTAGGGGTTTGTCCCAACAATCATTAGTTTTTTTAGAAGGCTTTCAGACAGTTTATGTTAAATTCAGCTTGAGATTTTGGTGCTGGAATAGATCTTTGTTATTATTCAGTATTTGGTTATTTCTTTAGTACGCTTCCGCTTACTATTATGTTATAGGAGATCAGATTTAATAGAATTATGCTTTACCATGGGTTTGCTTGGGGTCACTTGTGATCCTAAGTACCTTGTCGCGTCCAGAGTGTAAATTTGGATCGTGGCTTATAATAAACTGCACTGTTATTACACTACTCCCCAAAACTACTAGTCCTAGCATAGAGAAGGAATATAGGCCCATTGCATGTTGCATAATTCTATAGAAAGTAAGTTTTAAAGTGTTAGCTGCTAGATTAAGAGAATTATTGCTCATATTATCTGTGAAGCTCAATCTGGATTCTTTCCTAGGATGAGATTATCTGATAACATAATTCTGGCTCATGAGTTGGTGCAAGCTTATAATAGAAAGAATGTTTCTCCAAGATGCACGCTAAAGGTTGGCCTACAAAAATCATATGAGAGTGTGGAATGATGTATCTGAGGCCGGTTATAGAGTACTTAGGCTTTCCTAATAAGTACATAGGGTGGATTATGGAATGTATGCAAACTGTTAAATACTCTATTGGCATGAATGGAGAATACACTAGCCCTTTTGAGGCAGGGTGATCCAATATCTCCCTACTTATTTACAATAGCTATGGAGTATCTAAGCAGGCTGTTGAATAGTTTGAAGAGGGATAAGAGCTTCAGGTATCATCTTAAGTGTGCTAAAGTCAATGTGACACATCTTACCTATGCAGATGATCTACTGATATTTGGCTGAGGTGTTCTGCAATCCATAGATGCATAGAATAGGTGTTTTTTTCAACTTTCTCAAACATTGGGCTTGAAAGCAAATATATAAAAGAGTTGTGCTTATTTTGAGGTATTTCTCAGCGAGTTCAAGATGAGATTTTACAGCAGTTAGGATTTGATAAAGGAGTCTTGCCATTTAGATACCTTGGAATATCATTAGATACAAAGAAGCTCACTCTCCTTCAGTGGTAACCTCTCATTGACAGAATTGTTAGGAGAATCACTTCTTAGACAGCAAAGAAGCTAGCTTATGTAAGCAGACTCCTAGTAAAAACAGTCTTATTTGGGTTCAAACTTACTGGTCATAAATATTTCTTATCCCACCTAAGGTAGTGAAGACGATTGAGGCATTCTGCAGAAGTTGTGTACGGTCTGGTGCAAATACTATTACTAAGAAACTATTTATTGCATGGGATAAAGTATGTAGCCAAAATGCAGTGGAGGTCCTAATGTCATTAATCTGAAGCTGTTGAATAAAGCTGCTACAGCTAAGGCCTTCTGGGACCTCACACATAAACAGGATAGGTTGTGAATTAGGTGGCTTCATGCATATTATATAAAAGGGCAGAATGTGCATAGTATGGAGGTATCAAAGTAGGCTGTTGGATGATGAGGAAGATCATTGAATCAAGGTAGATTTAGAAGCAGATGGACAATATCAAACTATACACAAGAAAGATCCGACAGATTTATCTACAGCTTCTTGGTGATATGCCTAGGGTGAATCCAAAATGTCTAATGTTTGATAATGCTGCTAGACCAAAAGTTATATTTATAATGTGGGCTACAACTGCATGCTAAGCTCCTGACTAAAGATAGATTGGTGCATTGGGGATTAATGTCAGCCTTACGTGGACTGTGTCAAACAGACTCTGAAACTAGAGATCATCTATTTGCTTACTGTGTAATAACTAAGCAAATTTGGGACAGAGTACTAGGTTGGATGAAGCAGAGCAATCAACCACACAATACCTGGGAGGAACACCTTCACTGAATCATACAGAATGCAAAAAGGAAGACTATGCAAGCACAGATTTTCAAACTTATCTATGCAGAAACTATGTATGCTATTTAGATGGAGAGGAATTACAGGATATTTGATCAACAGTCCATGGAACCCAATATGATAACAAGAAGAATAGCCTACATCTGTAATATTAGGGCTAGTTTAAAAACTAAGCACATTGTACATGTCTGACAGTTGTAGGAGACTTACTTTGATAATTTGGAGTAGAACTCTGTAGCTTTTGGGATAAGGATGGAATGGGGTGACTGTGTCATACCAGTATGAATAGCTAACTGTGGTAGTTAGATTGGTTTTTAATGCACATTCAGTTGATTAATAAATATCTTGATTACCTAAAAAAGTAGAGTGAAAAACTAATAGTTGAGTGACTATTGAGTTATAAAGTAAAGAAAAGTGACTTTTTGAGTGAACTATCCATAGTTGAGTGACTACCTAATATATTAACTCATTTAGTTCCTAGTAGTGCTTGTTCAGTTAATTAACACGAAGTAGTTTGCTATTTTCTATTCCTTATGTTTCAAAATAGTTGTTGCATTTCGCTTTTTTCAAGAGTCAATTTTACTAGTTTTTAAAGCTAAGTTATATTAGATTAATTTGATATTTTAAAATTAAAATTTAGATATTCAAAAATTATATAAAAATATAAATTATAATTTTTCTGATATCAATATAATAAAAAAATATATTTGAAAATGTTGATCAAATTCATATTGTTTGGTCAAAATAAAATTTTTGACAAGTATTGTAAAATAGGGGTAATTGATATGGTAGAGTTAGTGAACGGGTGTGTTTGATATAGAGGAAAATATTTTTCGAAAAATATTTTTCTATTTTCTCATGTTCGATTGGGTCAAAAATTTTGAAAATTATTTTCTTCAGGAAAATAAGCTCCTTCAAAATAAGGAAAATGGCTTTCTTAATAAACGTAGGGAAAATAAGTCACATTGTCTCTTCTCACCCTCACAACTATCCACCCCACCCTCCCCCCTTGATCCTCATTTTCCCTACCTATCACTCTACCTCACCCCATTCTCATCCTCATAGTTTTGTTTTAGAATATTCAAATGATTTTAGAATAATATTTTTTAATTGCATACCGAATACAAGAAAATAAGTAAGAAACAACTTATTTTCCTAAAAAATATTTTCGTAAAAAATATTTTCCTTCATACCGACACACCCATCATGTTTATCCACTTTCTTTATACTTGCTTCTCTTTAGCTAAATTAGCTAGTTAAGCCTATTTAACAAGGCCACTCCCGTAGCTTTTTTATTGCAATTCAAAAACTTCAAAAAATTAATCTTTTGGTTATTTGTTTAAATCCCCAACAAACTACTCATTTTCTAAATTATTGTTTGCTTTTCTTATTTAAAAATGGAAAAACACAACAAGACTCGTAAAAATATTCTAATCTTTTAATTAAAATAATTTTTAAATCAAAATTATTGACTCTGTAAAAAATTAAGTTATGAGTTTAATAATACTTTATTATATTATATAAGAGTCCTTATCAATTGGTGACATGATCCAATGAGTCTGAGAATAAGTAATGATTATACAAAGCATTTTCTTTAACAAAGTTGTGCTTTGATAACCATTACTTGTCATTCTTAAACTCATTGGGTCATGTTACAAATTAATGAGTCCTCACATAATCATGCATACATGTGAAAATACTGTCATATTCTATACATGACAGTCAGTCATTGATATTTATTCAAGTCATGCCAAGATACAAATAACTTATAAAGGAAATGACTCAACACATATGAAATGTGTTACTTTTCTTTGAAAAGAAGATCATTTCAATATTATATGAAAACAATGTTGTTTGTAAATTCAACTGAAGGAAAAATACATAAAAGGAGATAGAACAAGTTATATTTCACCAAAAAAATTTTAATATATGAAATCCAACAAAATGGTGTGGTAGATGTTCAACAAGTTCATTCCTCTGATGGCTTGGCAGATTACTAAGGTCAAATCAACATCAACATTTGAGAAGTTGGTATATAAGATTGTAATATATCGTCTTCGAGAAATAAAGTAATATTTTTATTAGGGGGAGTAAAATACGCGTTGCACTTTTTTTCTTAGCTAAGATTTTATCATACTGAATTGTTCTGAAAAGGTTTTTAATGAGACGACTCTCAATGCGTATTACTAGATATGTATACTCTTTTTCTTTCATTAAAACTTTTTCCACAGGATTTTCTAGTAAGATTTTAAAGGAGCACACTATCTATTAATGGATATCTAAGAGGGAGTATTATAAAATTTATTAAATATATGTATGTCCATTTTGTGTTACTTCGAGTGCAAGAACTAGTTACTAGAATTAGTTAGAAAGAAATCACTAATTACAAATGAACTAAAATAGTTAGAATTGAACCAAGTTAGTTTTGTTACTTGATGGCCAAGAATTTTTTTCACTGCTAAAAAGAGGTAAAAGACCTCATGAGTTCTCTTTTCCTGAAAAGAGACCTAAAACGAGACCTCAATGGTAACAAAAATGTAGGTTATTATTCGCTAGAAACCTCCGGAGACCTCACGAAGTCTCCGAGTAATTTTCCGATTGTTTATAAAATGAGACCTCATGAGGTCTCTCTTTTATTTTACTTTTACTTTTAATTTTTACAATAAAAAACTTCATGAGATCTCCAATTTATATTCATAAGAATTTAAATATTTATTCAATTTCCCGAAGGAGGACCTCAGGAAGTCTTTTATCTATAATTTCATTTTTCAGAAAATGCATAAAAGAGACTTCATGAGCTCTGCTTTATGCATTTTGTGAAAAATAGATTTGAATAAAAGAGACCTCATGAAGTCTCTTTTATGCATTTTCTGGGAAATGAAATTTTAGATAAGAGACCTCTTTTCTGCAAACAAACTGACAGCATATTGTTGCTTCTGCTGCTACCTACCTGCTATTTCAAATCAATTCAATAATATATACAATATAATCAGCTAAATCAAGCTCAAAGAGCTCCCAACAACCAAGCAAACTATAACAAATATATTTACTAAATATTCTCCAATCACACAACATCTAAATCAACTTCAAAGTAATTTAAAAGACATAAGTCAAAAGTTAAACAAAATCTCATAAATATACAAAACACTTTATAATCCTTACAAACCACAATCAAATAATACATAATTTAGTTTATCCAATATAATTTTAAAATGCAATAATGAGGAGGTGTGGTTTTCACACGATCATCCTCATTCTCATCATTGTTGGGCTCATCTATTAGACCGCTGGATTGACCATATACCTGATGATGAATAGGTCAAGACTAGGGAAGTCGAGGAGGGCGAACTGCAACACTAGGACAAGGTAAAATCCCTCCCCCCAAGCTAGTAAGGCATCTAATTGTGCCTTCATACCCACATACTCTATGTCCCTCTACCTTTCCCTAGCCTATGAGGCTTCAGCTTGGCTAGATAGCTCAACGATCTTTTTCTTCATAGCCAATTTATCTCCTCCGCATTAATCCATCATCATGGGAACTACCTAGGCCTTGTAGCCTATAAAGAAATTCATGAAATATTCGTTGAGGCATGTCGTAAGAAAACATATCTATTCGGACCACCAACCGAGTGTAGCCACATCCTCTCAACCTGCTCTTAGCTAAGTGGCATGCCTCGACTATCAACTGACTGAGCCAGAAGAAAATCCTTAATTGATTTGGTATTGAGTCTGAATCCACAGAAATAATATTAAAATAAATTTTTTTATAAAATAAAAACAACACTTAATATAAATCGAAGAGAGCAAAAAGAAAGAAAAAAGACAGTAAAAATTGAAACTTTCTAAAACTTAAGTCAAATATTATGACCTTCAAAAATAAATAATTCTTTTAAAATTTCAAGCACATATTTTATGTTTTTTTTTAAAAAAAAAAATGAAATCTTAAAGTTGGAGCTCTCTGCAATATGTTCACTTTTAACACCTATGCCTGAACCTTTTTTTTAATTATCTTGTTATAAGTTTTTTTCTTTCTATTTTGTCTCTGTTTATTCCCTTAATATTATTTAATTGAACTGATTTTGCCATGTGACCTAGTGGCATAGCAACATATACTATAGGTTGACCAACTGAACACTCTTTGTCACAAAATTATACTATATATAAAAAATTATGCGAAATATATATATTAAAAATTATTATTCATACATACGTACATATATATACCCTTAACAAAATTTCTAACTTCGCTACCGATATGACCTGTTCTCTTTTTAGGGATCGATAAAGGCTAATAATTTTAACAATTCAACTAACTAGAAATTGAGAAGCCAAAAATTCATACAAGGGAACTAAAAAAAGGAAATCTAAAATATCATACATAGAATTTTAATGTTTTATATATATTAATAAAAAATAAAGTAAATATTACTTTAAATTAGATGTTTATATAGGTCAGCTCAGTTCAGTTCATGGGTCAACTCAAACATCTTGCTTTCTAGAATATTTCTTCTTCCTCGTGTGAGTGACCTTGATTATTAAAGAGGGAAACGTATAATAATTAAAGTTGTATATAAATATGAAAGATTAGCAGTTAAAACTTTTCATGTCAATAATATTCTAATTTTATAACTTAAAACTCTAATTTGTCAATTTTATAACTCAAAACTTTTAAAGTATGTATAAACTTTATAATTATAATAAGGGAAAAAGGTCAAATTTATTCTTGTACTTTAATTTTACTCTTCATCATACTATGAGGTTATATTTGCCTCCGTCATCATCATATTGTTTACTTTTATCCCAATTTAACGAAAACTTCCAAATCACAGAAAATTGCCCGTTTTTAAAAATAAAATTCATAAACTCATAATATAACCTAATCGTCCGGCCCAACTTAATCAAAGTGGACTCAAATTTCTAACCCACCTACGCAAATAAATAAACCCCTTTCTGGAAAACTGTGACAATGGCGCACTGCTTTGATTACATTGAAAGCAGGATTCAGTGAGGACTTTGTCGCCGAAACCACGAATGAAGAAGTAGAAGATGGCGTCTTCATTCTTATTAAAGTTGTTCAGTGTATTTTAGCATCTAAAATGTCATATAGGAATCTGATAGTGTAAAATTCTTTTACACGATTCGTGTAAAGAATTAAAAAGAGTGAGTATTCCTTTAATTTGTGGTTTAAATGGACAGGAAGAATTAATAAGAATATGAGGTGTGAAAAGATGTTTGCCTGAATTAGAAGATACACCCATAATAAAAGTAAAAGTAAGAATTGTTCATCTATGTCCCAAGGCTGGTGATCAGGGAGCATAAACTATTAAAATTACTAAACTTGGATTGTTCCTCTATCTAAATAGGTCAATTCTCCTTTCCTCTTTTTCTTCTGTAAAATTATGCATGTTTCAGATTTAAATGGTAGTTTCATATCCATTTAAGGGTAGGTTCAGTTTTTAGGTTCTTTTTGCTACTGCTCCTTCATATTTCAAATGAGTATAAATTAAACAACACTTTATTGAGCTTTACTATAATACTTATATACCGTAACTCCGTCAGTTTCCCAGCCTTGCTACCTCTCATCTTTTAACATGATGAAGGGACTAGAATTCTCTGAAAATTCTCCTTCTTTATCCGTGATAGTTGGTAATGATGTGGAGCAGCCAATATTAGAAATAGCAACAACTACTTTACACGTCTTCCTCTCTTTCTCTCTCTCTAAGAGTTCTTTTTCTTTCCACCATTTTTATTTGAACACTACTTTTGCTTTTTGAGTAAAGAAGAAGAATAGAACACTTTGTGTTCCTCGTGAACAAAGAAAAAATCTTGATTTTCTATGTCATCAGAAAGAAGGAGATCATTTTCTTATAAGGTTACAAGACAAGCTATACATGATAAATGTTAAACATGGTAAATATAATTAAAGAAAATTTTAGGCTAATAATATGCAATCTACCTCAACATGGTAAATATAAATTAAGAAGATTCTAGGCTAATAATATGCAATATACCTTCTAATATATGAAAGATAATTCAAGCTATACATAGTAAGTATAGATTATAATTGATGGTGATTAACACCCCCTCCCCCTCCAAACTGATGGTGGTCAACCAGCATTTGCCAATAAAGAGCCCATGTCACTTCTTCGTTTGAGACTTGGTGAAAAAAACCGTCAATTAATCTCTAGAGGAAACATAAGGGAGAGAAATATGGCCCTCAACAAATTTTTTTGGAATAAAGTGACAGTCAATCTCGATATGCTTGATTCGTTCATGAAAAAGGGGATTGGTGGCAATATTCACAACATTTTCATTATCACAGTACATGGGTGTGGGAGAAGAAAAGTGAATGCCAAAATCCGGCAACAAACGATGCAACCAAACTACTTCACTACAAGTAGTCGACATGACATGATATTCTGCTTTGGTGGATGATTTGGACATGGTTGCTTGCTTCTTCAACTTCCAAGATAGCAAGGAATTGCCAAGAAACACATAATACCCGATGGTCGAATGACGAGTGTCCAGGCCCCACCGTAATCAGCATCTGAGAAGGCACGCAAGAGAGTAGGTGATTCATGAATGTAATGTAGGCCCATCATTGCAGTAGATTAAAGATAGCGAAGAAGACGAGGAACAACTTTAAGATGAAGGCATCGAGGATCAGACACAAAGTGACTAAGAATATGAACTACATGAGCAATGTCAGGTCTAGTGATAGTTAAGTAGACCAAGCTCCCAACAAGGCGTCGATAAAGGGTTGGGTTCGAGAGGGGTTCCCCATCAATCTTAGAATAATGAGTGTTCTGATCCATGGGTGTATCAACAGTGGTCACATCATTCAGATGAGCCATGTCCAAAATTTCTTGGGTATACTTTTGCTGACAGAGAAAGTAGCCACCGATATTATGAGAGATTTCCAGACCAAAAAAATAAGATGTATGCCCCAAGTCTTTCATTTGAAGCGAAGATTATAACATACTTTTAAGCTGCAAAATATCTTTGACATCATCCCCAGTAATCAAGAGATCATTGATATCGATTAGCATGAAAACCATTTCTCGTGGCGAGGGAGATATAAATAGAGAATAATCATTGTGACTCTGTTGATAGCCACCTTGAAGAAGAACAGACTTCAACTTGGAGAACCAAGCCCACAGGGCTTGCTTCAAACCATAAATGGCCTTCTGCAGTTTGCATACCATGGATGGAAAAGTGGAGAAGCTAGGAGGAGGCTTTATATACACAGTCTTGGATAGCTCACCATTTAAAAAGGCATTAGTGACATCCATCTGCGAGATGTCTGTTACACCCCGTAGAATTCCCGGCACTTAGATGACCTATTTCCATGTTGGTTAAGCATATTTGAAGGCCATACGTGTTGGAGAAAGGCCCGGGAAAAGATCAGACGAGAAGCTTGTCGAACCATCACGGAAGGAGCTGAGGCAGAGCCCCTCCGCGATGGCGGCGTGTCACGGAGGAGGAGCCTCAGCGTTGGCTCCGTGACACGTTGGCCTTGTCCAGTCCCAAGTATATAAAGCCCCACTTCGGTTTTAAATGATTATATCCTTAAAAATTTCCAGAGAAACAGAGGGCAACGTAGAGGAAAGGAAAGGAACGAAGGAAATTATATATTTTCGTCCGATTACGCTGCCAAACGCTGCCCAAACTCAAATTAATCCCAGATACCGAAGTATTTAGCAGCAGAGAGCATTCCTATGGATTCAGTTTCGTAAAATACGGCCGACGAATCGTCGAGCCACCGAGCCAAGGTAAGTGGAATTGCTCTAAATTAGTGTCTATGTGTTCCTAGCTAGGAAGTGAATATTTCTCCCTTCTGGGCCGCTGAAAAATAGCGAGTTTCTGGCCGTCTTTCGATAAGCCTAAGTTTAGGCTATAAACTATATCGAAAGTGACGTTGCCTTTTGAAATAAAGTTGTATTTAGTGTTAATTGATATGTTTATGAATGCAGTTGGGAGAAAACAGTTGAAGTACCGGCCGCGCCTCGTCCGACAGACGAATAAGTCAAGGATAAGGTATGTAAAGCTAATTCCTTCGGCAAGTTAGTAATCCAGTACGATAGATAGCGTGATGTACAGAAGAAAGAACTTATAAGTCAAGCACTAAGTCCAGTTTGAATTTAGTAAGCATGTTTTTATGATATTATGATATACATATACTCAGAATCAAAGTTATTAAAGCAACATCAGATAGTCAGATGATATCTCAGTTACAGTATAGGCAGACAGTCAGATAATATCTCAGATACAGTATAGTTCAGTATTGCGTTATTATGAACATTGGTACAACATGAGAAGCATTGGGCTGTAACGTGTACGAGACCTATCAATATGTGATGTAATATGCTACGTTAAGATATTGTTGTGTCCAGCTGAAACCCCGCGGCGTAGTATAGTATCCGTAAAGCATTTTCGACATAGAATAGTAGACTAAAATAAAGTTTAGAAAGTATGTCAGGAATAGTAACTCATGTTACTATAGAAAATCAGTATACAGCATAGTTTCAGCAGGAAGTCTATATCATGTTCAGCATTAGCCTCAGTATAGTCTGGCAGAAGACTATATTCGTACATACATATATATTACTTCCAGCCTCAGCATGTATTAAGTATGTACACATTTCTATTACTAGTCCAGCATATAGTGTATACAGAAACTTAGTAAACAGCAGAGTTTTCAGCAGAAACATTATCTTATATAGCATTTGCTCCAGTACAGCCCGGCAGGAGACTATACTCATATTTATACGTCTTTACCTGCCTTAGCACGTATTAAATACGTACAGATTACTATCATTAGCTAAGCATGTAATATATATGATACTTCACCCCTATTAGCCTCAGCATGTGAGATACCCAGACAGTATTACCAGTTGAGACCGTTGTGTTGTTTGGGGTTGGATTACCTAGCATCCATGACCGCCCAGGGTTAATAGCTGTGTCGACTCGTCCGCCAGAGGACGAGGATACGTCACTCTACGGAGTGGCATGCCGTCACGCCAGGGGACGAAGATGGAATACCAGTTTTTCCCCATATTTGTGCCTTGATCGGCCCTTACACACCCCAGTCGAGCGGATACGCCCGGGTGCAGATTCAGGAGTCCTTCGGACTCAGATGCAGTTATAGTCAGGGGCTCAGCGAGCCCAAGTGCATACCCTGGGACCGGCAGGATGCTTACAGCCACTATAGGAGATGGGATGACCAGGGTAGGGGTATAGATTCTGTGCTGGTTGTACCTCCCGGCTTGTGGGGGCCGGGTAAGGTTTGTGTGTGCTATGTTATGTTATTTCATGTTATGCCATGTTATGTTAGATACAAGTAGATCAGTAGTAGCATGATACGTTTCCAGGTATGACTCTTACCCTTCCCAGTAAAGATTGAGAGAAGGTATGATTTACATTATCAGACAGTTAGTCTATTCTCTCTACTTCAGTTTCTTCAGTTATGTTATTGTATTCAGATTTTGCTTTCAGTTATTGCTTTACATACTCAGTACCAGCGGTACTGACGCGCGGTGGGGCGCTGCATTACTTGCCTGCAGGTACTTATAGACGAGCAGGTGACGCCACGTGATTCCTGTCAGCGATCGAGTATTCAGCTCCTGTCATCCGGAGATTGAATTCCAGAGGTGTACTTCAGTACTTTTGTTTTATAGTACGGGTAGGTCGGGGCCCTGTTCCGACCAGTTCTATTGCTATTCTTAGAGGCTTGCAGTCTATATATTCCCTGTGGTCAGATGAGCCGGTCGTATGAGGCCGTGCAGTTGTTTGGTTGTCAGTATTCTTGCTTTCTTTTACTTTGGCCGTGTGGGGCCATAGCTTGCCAGTAGTGGTGACCTTGTCGGTCGCGTAGTTTCCTTTTGTGCTTTATGATTGAGTTGCAGATAACTAGACAACATGGTGGCCTTGTCGGCCCGCATAGGTTTCCCTGAGATAATATGTTTCTGGTCAGCTGCTAGTACAGGTACAGAAGGCTATAGGCCAACAGGCCGGGGTTTGTATTTACAGCCGTTATATAGCCCTTTGTTTCCAGAAATATGAGTTAGAGCCAGCCAGGCACCAGATGTGCCCAGGCTTAACAGTCCAGCAGGTCAGGTCCTAGTAGGGCACCAGGTGCCAGTCATACCCCCCAAGGCGGGGTGTGACAAACTTGGTATCAGAGCAGGTGGTATCCCAGGGAGTCTGCAAGTCGTGCTAAGTAGAGTCTTGTCTATGGATGTGTTGTGCACCACATACTATAGGCAGGAGGCTGCGAGGTATGATATGATGGTTACCTTTCCTTCTCAGTCAGTCGTGCTTTAGAGAGGTACAGTATAGGGTTGAGTCCCTGAAAACTTACCGTATTCTTTGATTACAGATACAAAGGCAGATCAGCATTTCCCTATCACAGGCAGAAGATCAGAGATAGCAACAGAAAAGAACCTCAGTCAGTTACATGCTAATTACAACAGCAGGAGGGGGTATCAGAGACCTCCCAGCGTGATACCGTTATTGACATTATTCCCAGTATACATTGATAACGTCAGAATAGGAAGTCAGTAGTATAATATACATATGAGTTGATTTACTTATTAGTTATATAAGATCTGATTATGATTACAGATAAGGTCAGACCACCAGGTAAGTATAAGAAAGGGAAAAAAAATGCAGGAATCCCAAATACATCTTTTTGGGTGTGGTAGAGTTGAATGCTTTTATTGTTGCAATACGAAAAGGGTTGATTGATCCTAGTAAGTAGTAGAAAATATAGAGAGCCCTTATGATTACGTAAGCTGTGCAGACCCTTATGATAACAAGCCAGTAAAGAAAGTAAGACTGTTATCTTACCCGAAGTAGGGGTAACAGACCTGCTAGGGATGAATGTCTAATAATAGTCAAGTTTGAGTCAGAAAAAGGCCAAGTCTGCCATGTACGCTAACAGATAGTAAGACATACCTGTAAGATTATAGTTATGATCTAGTTGTGACCTCGAAAGATATAGAGGTCAGGTGAATCAGATGGGCTTGAATATATGCCAGAAGGAGTATAGGCCAAGGCTGGATCAGTAATCTCATTAGCAATGAAAGGCAGGTACCTTGAACACTAGAGTTCAGTTTAAGTAAGATGAGAGGAAGAAGCAGGAATGTCAGATCTTGTGGGGAAATTAGAACTACCCCGGATTGATAAAGTATCGTATTAAGGATTAAGCCTCGGGCTGACAGTAAGACTACGGTTCAGAATACCGCAGTATGTCCGCTATGGAAAAGTTAAGAAGTTACCGATACAGCAATTCTAATCTAGTGTAGCCTAGAGGTAAGGCCCAGCAGACAGTTATGGGCTCTCAATATATGCCTAGTAAGGCTACCGGATTCGAACGTCGATCCCCACATCGTAAGAGTGGCGGAATTTCAAACAGTAGACAATAACTAGAATGTTTATGTTGTTACTTTCAGAATGGGTTGACAATGCAATGAAATGATGAGTCAGGGCCGGAGATATTATTAGGTCGTAGAAGAAATGTATCATGTACGATGTGAGACTCAGCAGAGCATGTCAGAGATTATGAACTATCGCAGAAATCAGTACATATTGTACGTAGCTAGTGATATATATGTATACAGATCATAGATATGTTGTGAGTGGCTGCCTATAAGGGCCACAATCACAGATGCTGATTAATAATAGAAAGCCTATACAGATTGCATTACAGGGAACCCCCCCCCCCCCCCCCCGCCAAAAAAAAAAGAGAAGAAAGAAAAGAAGAAGAGAAAGGGCGGATTAAGTGTGAGTTATGTATGAAGTCATAGGAACTATCTCAGTTCTCAGTTATTATATTAATAGACTTATGTGTTGTTGTCAGATCTAGGCTCTAGGAGCTTACCAGAGTTATTGGCCTAAGACAGATGGCCAGATGATAGGGGCGCAGTTAGACGGTCTACCGACCAGCTGGCGCCCGCATTAGCAGGGAGGCATCCCTGAAGATCGGTAACAGTAGTGCATGTGCCAGAACCAGGATTAGAGACCGAGTAGGCAGATTTCAGAGATTAACAATACCAGAATTGTTCTAGCATGTTAAGTGGTCATACATCGTTTTCCCAGCCTTGTGGGCGACAGTCGGCCTTAGTCAACCTAGCAGTTGTTATGTAGAACCCCCCCAGAAGTCAGCCGGCCATCCCAGTCAGAATACCCGTGGGTACCCCAAGGAAGGGTCCACATCAGTAGTCAGTGACAGACTGGTACTTCAGCTGGGTTTCGTAAAATATTCAAATACAGAGCCCTAGCGGAAGGCCAGTAGTACAAAATAGCCTATAAGACCCAGAATTCTCCAGAACAGCAGTATAGATCCAAGTGGATACACACGAGGCATAAGAAATTAACGGTACCCTGCTAGCATAGTGTTTATTAAGACCAGGGGATCAGTAGACTCCCCGTGGAGATCCAGAGACTGATCGCCTTGGAGTAAGTTGATTAAGTCCAGCCTTACAGTGGTTTAAGCAAAATAACAGAGCAATTAGATGCCCACGAGTTGGCGCTGATGCATGAACTATAAGTACTTAAGTAGTACAGTTAGAGCATTACTAGACTACTGTCACATTCGAGTCATTCAACCCGACTATTCAGTCATTTAAGGTTATGTAGCCAGATCATTAGAGATGATGGTCAGTATTAGGACCCTCTGATCAGATAAAGGCACAAGGTGCGCAGACAGTCGTTCAGGTTATCCCAGCAACAAGTAGCCTTAGCATGCGGCCAGAAGGCCAGATAAGCTCTAACTATACCGGTAGACTACTTGTCAGATTCTCCGGTATAATAAACCAGTATGACCGTCAGTTATATGTCAAATTTTGTAAATGTAAATTTTGATTGAGTTTAGTAGTTTTTTTTGGTCATATTGTGTCGAAGGTTGGTGTACAGACAGATACACAGAAAATCGAAATAGTGAAGACATAGCCAGACCTACCACTCCGACCAAAGTACGCAGTCCCTGCGGTTAGCCGAATACCGCAGAGGGTCTGTGGAAGGATTTTCCACCTTAAACAACACCTCTCACTAAGTTGACACAGAAGACCGCGAAGTTCCAGTAGACTGAGGCGTGTGAGCAGAACTTCCAAGAGTTAAAAGCCAGGTTAACATCAACTCCAGTGTTAGTATCGCCAGAAGATACAGAGGGTTGGTGCAGCATGGTAAAGTAACAGTTTATGCTTTCAGGCAATTGAAGGGACGTGAAAAGAATTATCTTACCCATGACCTGGAGGTAGTTGCAGTAGTTTATGCCTTAAAAAGCGAGAATTTGGTATCACCCGAGAAGGGCTGATACGGTAGTAGATGCCCTTAGCCGTAGATCTATGAGGAGTTGGCATACTTGCCGTCTGAACAACGAGAGTAGACCCGAGAATTTTACTAGTTAGCCAGTCTAGCCGTTCGTATAGCAGAAATAAAGGATAACAGAATGATAGTACAGAATATCGCAGTATTGCGGTTAGAGGTGGAAGTAAAGGAACGGCAGTATAGAAACCCTAGCCAGGTTTAACTTGAACACAAGATTCAGTAAGGAGAGATGACATATTTTCAAATACCCGGGGATGAAGTGTGGCGATATAAAGGCCGCATTTGTACTCCAGATATTTTGGGGCATCGCCAACAGTTTATGAGCAAGGTACATTACGCCCGCTATTCCCTTCATCCCGATACGACAAAGAGGTACCATGACATTAAAAAAAAACTACTGGTAGCCCAGTGTCCTAACAGCCAACAGTTGAAGGCAGAATATCAGAAACCAGGCAGGTTAGTTTAGAACATAGTTGTGCCTCTTTGGAAATGAGAAGCGATGAATATGAATTTTATAGCAAGATTACCCCGTACTAAACACAGACATGACTCTATATGAGTGATAAGTGACAGATTGACAAAAATCAGCTCAGTTCTTGCCAGTAAGAGCTACTTTCTCGGTAGAAGATTATGCTGAGTTGTATATCAGAAAGGTAGTCAGATTACATGGAATACCAGTATCCATTATTTCAGACGAAGGAGCACAATTTACAGCTAGATTCTGTCAATCATTTCAGAAAGGTTTGGGCACGCAGATTAATTTAAGTACAGCGTTCTATTCTTAGACAGATGAGCAGGCTGAGCGCCCAATTCAGACGCTCGAAGACATGTGCTAGATTTCGGTAATAGCCAAAATAAGCATTTACCATTAATTGAATTTGCCTCCAAAATTAGAACCCATTTATCCGGTCTGTTATGTAACTATGCTGAGGAAATGCATAGGAGACCCGTCCAGAATAGTCCCAGTCCAGAATATCCAGGTTACGAAAAAGCTGGCCTACAAAGAGATTCCAGTAGCTAGCCTAGACAAACAGATTCGCAGATATGAGGACCAGATATCCTCATCCATTTAGGCGACAGGTATGTCCATATTATTGCTATATAGTATCTTATGGTCCTGTATGTATAAGTGAGACAGATTGATATTTAACTATCCAGTGGATCGTGCAGTGCCTGTATTGGACTTTTCTGCATTTCAGGTTCTTGGTATAGTCCATATTACAGGGGAAACTCTGCCAGAATTTTTCTAAACAAGTAAGTTAAGTAATCCTCTACATGGCAGTATACATTCGAGGACGAATGTTCTTAAGGGGGGGAGAATGTTACACCCCGTAGAATTCCCGGCACTTAGATGACCTATTTCCACATTGGTTAAGCATATTTGAAGGCCATACGTGTTGGAGAAAGGCCCGGGAAAAGATCGGACGAGAAGCCTGTCGAACCATCACGGAAGGAGCTGAGGCAGAGCCCCTCCGCGATGGCGGCGTGTCACGGAGGAGGAGCCTCCGCGTTGGCTCCGTGACACGTTGGCCTTGTCCAGGCCCAAGTATATAAAGCCCACTTCGGTTTTAAATGATTATATCCTTAAAAAATTTCAGAGAAACAGAGGGCAACGTAGAGGAAAGGAAAGGAACGAAGGAAATTATATATTTTCATCCGATTACGCTGCCAAACGCTGCCCAAACTCAAATTAATCCCAGATACCGAAGTATTTAGCAGCAGAGAGCATTCCTACGGATTCAGTTTCGTAAAATACGGCCGACGAATCGTCGAGCCACCGAGCCAAGGTAAGTGGAATTGCTCTAAATTAGTGTCTATGTGTTCCTAGCTGGGAAGTGAATATTTCTCCCTTCTGGGCCGCTGAAAAATAGCGAGTTTCTGGCCGTCTTTCGATAAGCCTAAGTTTAGGCTATAAACTATATCGAAAGTGACGTTGCCTTTTGAAATAAAGTTGTATTTAGTGTTAATTGATATGTTTATGAATGCAGTTGGGAGAAAACAGTTGAAGTACCGGCCGCGCCTCGTCCGACAGACGAATAAGTCAAGGATAAGGTATGTAAAGCTAATTCCTTCGGCAAGTTAGTAATCCAGTACGATAGATAGCGTGATGTACAGAAGAAAGAACTTATAAGTCAAGCACTAAGTCCAGTTTGAATTTAGTAAGCATGTTTTTATGATATTATGATATACATATACTCAGAATCAAAGTTAGTAAAGCAACATCAGATAGTCAGATGATATCTCAGTTACAGTATAGGCAGACAGTCAGATAATATCTCAGATACAGTATAGTTCAGTATTGCGTTATTATGAACATTGGTACAACATGAGAAGCATTGGGCTGTAACGTGTACGAGACCTATCAGTATGTGATGTAATATGCTACGTTAAGATATTGTTGTGTCCAGCTAAAACCCCGCGGCGTAGTATAGTATCCGTAAATCATTTCCGACATAGAATAGTAGACTAAAATAAAGTTTAGAAAGTATGTCAGGAATAGTAACTCATGTTACTATAGAAAAGCAGTATACAGCATAGTTTCAGCAGGAAGTCTATATCATGTTCAGCATTAGCCTCAGTATAGTCTGGCAGAAGACTATATTCATACATACATATATATTACTTCCAGCCTCAGCATGTATTAAGTATGTACACATTTCTATTACTAGTCCAGCATATAGTGTATACAGAAACTTAGAAAACAGCAGAGTTTTCAGCAGAAACATTGTCTTATATAGCATTTGCTCCAGTACAGCCCGGCAGGAGACTATACTCATATTTATACGTCTTTACCTGCCTTAGCACGTATTAAATACGTACAGATTACTATCATTAGCTAAGCATGTAATATATATGATACTTCACCCCTATTAGCCTCAGCATGTGAGATACCCAGACAGTATTACCAGTTGAGACCGTTGTGTTGTTTGGGGTTGGATTACCTAGCATCCATGACCGCCCAGGGTTAATAGCTGTGTCGACTCATCCGCCAGAGGATGAGGATACGTCACTCTACGGAGTGGCATGCCGTCCCGCCAGGGGACGAAGATGGGATGCCAGTTTTTCCCCATATTTGTGCCTTGATCGGCCCTTACACACCCCAGTCGAGCGGATACGCCCGGGTGCAGATTCAGGAGTCCTTCGGACTCAGATGCAGTTATAGTCAGGGGCACAGCGAGCCCAAGTGCATACCCTAGGACCGACAGGATGCTTACAGCCACTATAGGAGATGGGATGACCAGGGTAGGGGTATAGATTCTGTGCTGGTTGTACCTCCCGGCTTATGGGGGCCGGGTAAGGTTTGTGTGTGCTATGTTATGTTATTTCATGTTATGCCATGTTATGTTAGATACAAGTAGATCAGCAGTAGCACGATACGTTTCCAGGTATGACTCTTACCCTTCCCAGTAAAGATTGAGAGAAGGTATGATTTACATTATCAGACAGTTAGTCTATTCTCTCTACTTCAGTTTCTTCAGTTATGTTATTGTATTCAGATTTTGCTTTCAGTTATTGCTTTACATACTCAGTACCAGCGGTACTGACGCCCTGTGGGGTGCTACATTACTTGCCTGCAGGTACTTATAGACGAGCAGGTGACGCCACGTGATTCCTGTCAGTGATCGAGTATTCAACTCCTGTCATCCGGAGACTGAATTCTAGAGGTGTACTTCAGTTCTTTTGTTTTATAGTACGGGTAGGTCGGGGCCCTGTTCCGACCAGTTCTATTGCTATTCTTAGAGGCTTGCAGTTTATATATTCCCTGTGGTCAGATGAGCCGGTCGTGTGAGGCCGTGCAGTTGTTTGGTTGTCAGTATTCTTGTTTTCTTTTACTTTGGCCGTGTGGGGCCATAGCTTGCCAGTAGTGGTGACCTTGCCGGTCACGTAGTTTCCTTTTGTGCTTTATGATTGAGTTGCAGATAACTAGACAGCATGGTGGCCTTGTCGGCCCGCATAGGTTTCCCTGAGATAATATGTTTCTGGTCAGCTGCTAGTACAGGTACAGAAGGCTATAGGCCAACAGGCCGGGGGCTGTATTTACAGCCGTTATATAGCCCTTTGTTTCCAGAAATATGAGTTAGAGCCAGCCAGGCACCAGATGTGCCCAGGCTTAACAGTCCAGCAGGTCAGGTCCTAGTAGGGCACCAGGTGCCAGTCATACCCCCCAAGGCGGGGTATGACAATGTCCCATTGACGAATTGCCGCAACAAACAATAATGTACGAACAGTAGTCATTTTATCCATGAGAGAGAAAGTTTCCTCATAATCTATCCCATACTCTTGCTTAAAACCTTGCGCCATCAAGCGAGCTTTATATCGATCCACTGTGCCATCAGACTTTTGCTTTAGAGTGTATACCCATTTACATCCAACCGTGGTTTGATTCGGTGGTGCTAAAATTAGATCCCATATATGATTTTGGGTTAGTGCATCAAGTTCAGTTTGCATAGCCAAGGTCCATTCTTTACTGTCAGCCGCCTGTTTATAAGATCTAGGAATAGAAATGTGATCAAATGAGGACAAAAAAGATAATTAGGGAGGAGGTTTACTAACTCGACTAGACCGGGTAGTGACTATATTTTGTAGTAAGTCGGAAAAGGGAAAAATATAATAAGAAAAGGGGATACCTGGATCCGGAGATTGCGAAGGAGGAGCAGCAGTTGGGGGAACTCTTACACAAGGATCAGACTCATCATTAAAGTAGGATGACAAGGGAGTTGAGTGACCAATAGCATCTGTTGGTTATGTAGTTGAGGGAAAGCAGAATGAGTCCTCAAAGAAGAGAACACTGCGTGAGATCCTCATTCGTTTAGCATCCCAGTCATAACAACGATAGCTTTTTTGAGTGTTTAAATATCCCAAAAAAATATATTTGGCAGATTTGGCATCAATTTTAGAGTACTCAGATCTCGAAAGAAGCACATAACACGTACATCCAAAAACACAAAAAGTGTCATCTGTTAGTATGATGGATACTTTTATTAAATGGAAACAAATGTGATTTTGCAAGAGCACAAGATTCACAATCAATAGTAACATTATTTTTAAAATTAATTTTAGACATTAAATTACCAGAAGAAAACAAAAACTTGAGATTTTGAGTATGAGGATGTCACAAGCACCTATGCCACAATTTTCAAAGAGCATTGACTGAGTTGATCTCCTGAGAAGATGGAGCAAGAAAGCACTTGTGAAAGTTGGAGGATGATCCCAGATCCAAGATGAAGAGTTCCCCTTGTCTACGGTCCCGACCAATCACCTTCCCGGTTCTCAGATCCTGAATAAGACAACCATTAGGTGAGAAAGAAACTAAGTAATGTTTGTTAACAAGCTGATTAACAGAACTGGATTAGCAGATAATTTAGGGATATAAAAAGCATCAGATAAGACTAGAGGAGGAGAATCAGGGAAGATAAATTGTAAAATGCCACTTCTCTTAATGTCAAGGTTCATTCCATTGGTAACAGTGATAGTGCCGGGACGAAAAAAGGCTTTAAGGAAGCAAAGGTTGTCAAGTCACCAGTCATGTGATGAGTGGCACCTGAATCTATAATCCAAGGAGTAGCCGACTTAGGCTTATCAAAACTTGCAGCATGAAGACCTTTGATAAGTTGTTGGATGAGGTCAGTAGATATAGAATAAGAGGAACCATTAGGAGGATCGATAATAGAGGTAAAGGCTGTGGGAGCGGTTGAATGACCGGGACGTGATGGACGAATTCGACAATTTTCACTCAGATGACCATCTTTCTTGCAATATCTACTAATTTGGAGGTGGACCCTCTCTGGTTGTGGCAATGAGAAGCATAGTGACCCTTCGCATGACAGTTCAAAAACTCAACAGTAGACAAGTCACGATATTTCCCTTTGTAAACAACAAAAGAATTTGGAGGGGAACTCGGAGAAGAAAGAGAGGCCAGACAAGTCTCTTCATCAAGAAGATCAGTAAGGATACTGTCGAGCGACAAGGTTGAGTAGGTTGAGAATAGAGGCCCGAATATGTTTAAACTCAGGTAGTAACTTCATAAGAAACGTACGACAATGAGATTTCTATCGCAGGTTAATTACCGTGTCAAGTGCCGCTGCCGGATTACTGGTGTCATCAATCATATCTATCTCATTCCAAATCAGCATTATAGAATAATAAAATTCTTGAAAGCTGGCGATCTCATGAGAAAGATATGTAAGAGACTGTTTCAATTAATAAATTCATACATCATTACTACGTTGATAGATCCATTGAAGGTAGTCCCACATCACATGAGCAGAGGACATAGGACTAAGATTCAGAGCAATGGTGTTATCGATAGACTCCATGATCCAGGTACTTATCTTTGCATCAGAAAAATATCATTTGGAGATAACTGTTGCATTCTCACCCGTGGTTTCTAGCTTGGGCGAGGTAACTTGAACTTAAAGCTCCTTTCCCTTAAGAAAATTTTGAAAATACGAAGC
The DNA here is from genome assembly GCA_035772735.1 of Datura wrightii. NCBI lineage: Eukaryota > Viridiplantae > Streptophyta > Magnoliopsida > Solanales > Solanaceae > Datura > Datura wrightii. Next base: position 13,218,296 of record JASDFA010000006.1, on the reverse strand, counting down.
CCATAAAAATTAATTATTTTCATCAAATTTCATTACTGGATATTGATGATGGGAATCCATTGAAATGGACTGGAAGAAGAAGAAGAAAAAAACACACGAGTAGGAGGAGAGGAGGGAAAAAGAAAGGAAAACTGAAAAATTTCAAAGCTCTGATACCATATGAACAAGGGAAAAATCTTAATTTTCTATGTCATTAGAAATAAGGAAATCATCTCCTTATAAGGTTACAAGACAAGCTATACCTGGTAAGAACTATACATGGTAAATATAATTAAAGAAGATTCTAGGCTAATATTATGCAATCTACTTCTACATGTAAATATAATTAAAGAAGATTCTAAGCTAATAATATGCAATCTACCTCCTAATATATGAAAGATAATTCAAATTATACATGGTAGGTATAGATTATAACTGATGCGATTAACATTCCCTTGCAGATTTAAAAAAAAAATTAAAAGCCAAATTGAGGAAGGATAGTTGAATGCAGAAACTCATTAAATTTAAAGACCAGAAGTCAATCTATAAATGAATGAAGAAACCCATTAAATATAAAAAAATTAAGAAAAAAGAAACTTACCCTGCAGATCTGGAAATTAAATTCGTCACTACAGCTGGAGGCGAGACCAGTGACGGAATCAATTGCGGGACCAAAGGCCGGACCAGCGGGAGCGGTGATGGCGGATGGAAGAAAGGGGAAGGTTTTGTGAGAGAGTTGAAGGGTTTTGAGAGAAGGGGGGAAATGGATATCTGATGGGGGAATAAGGGTTTGGTATACTTTTATTTAGGAAGAGATTTCTCATGAGCTCTCTTCTTTAAAAAATTTATTGACCGGATTTGACTAAAAAGTTATATTTTCACTATTATTTTATTTATTTTAATAAAAAATTAAAAAGTTATTCACAAAAATATTATATATGCATTTTGACTAATAATTTATTTGTTCCAACCAAAACTTTTATATAAATAAAATACTATAATAAAATAATTTAACTCAGAAATATTTTCAAAAAATATTGATATCAATTACAAGAACATTCATTTATTAAGTTGTAAAACATTCAAAATATAATATTTATTTTGCATTTTACTATCGCATAATAAAATAAGTTCATTAGAATTCGAAGATTATTTTATTAGATTTAATAGACTTATATAACAATCATGAGCATTTATTTTAAAATTTATTCTTATCAATTTAATTCGCTATGTAATTTTCAATATTATAATTATGCATTTGTTATTCTTGCCATCATTTTCTAAAGATTAATTTGCTTAAAATGATTTACTTTTTTTTGTTGATAATTACAGAATTTTATTTATCAAGAAAATAAGTATTTACAAGTAAAAAAGATCATTTGTTTCTCTAATTGCTAATAAATTATATGTTCAAAATATAATCGATATAATAGTTCGTATTCTGTATTCAAAATTTTATTTTATGTTTTGTTATAATTATAAAGGTTGTGAAAAATCAAATTCATCAAATATAATATTTTTGTTTAGATAAAAAGAATAGCAATTCAAAAATTAATTGATAACTTAAAAAATAAAGTTTTAAGTAATTTATTAAAATCAATTAAATTTGATTTAATCAAATTAAAAATATAAAGACATTCTATTGTCAATATACATAAATTGGACTAGAAAAAAAATACTTATTCTTTTTATCAAAAGTTGATTAACTTAATAACTTTAAAATTAAATCAAACTTACATTATTTAAAATATTTAATCATCAATTTCAAATATTTAAAATGAAACAAAATAAAAACTTGATTTTTCATTTAAACGAAGAACTATTATTTTAAAATATAGTGAACATTTTTAGATTACTTTAATTTTAAGTATCATATCCCGTTCATTCTATTTATCATGTTATTTTTATGCTTTAATGTTAAAAATAATAATAAATAAAATTATCCTTATTTATTCTTTGATCTTAATTTAATATACTATTCTTTTTACCACACTAATTTATTTTTATATTTATTAGAATAAAAATAAAGGTAAAATATAAATATTAACTTATATTTTTAAATTAGAATAATAACTTTTGAATGTGGTTGTATTGCAGCCAGCAGTGGCGATGAAAGAGGTTGTATTTGAAAACCGGTGAAAGGAGAAATGGATGTTGATTCCATTTGAAATGTTACGACGCAGTTTTGTGGATGGAAATTAGATGTGAAGTTTAGATGAATCGCCAAAGTTAGCTGGCAAAGAATAGTGTGAGGTTTAGGAAAACATAACGGGAGCAAAAGTATGCGCAAACAAAAGAGATAAGAGAAATAATACTTCTAAAATTATGTTGAAAAAGAAACCTTCGTGATTGAGCAAAATGACTTTTACCCTTGGTTGTTCCACACTTGGCTCTTCTATATTATACAAATTAGTAATTTTTTTATTTTAAATATAAGAGATCTGTTGAGGTCTTCTTTTTAGTCAAATTCGGTCAATGAAATTTTTACAGAAGGATACCTCATGAGGTCTCCTTTTGTAATTATTTTTAAAAAAAAAATTGTTTAGAGACTGCATGACGTCTCTATTTTTCAAGAATTTGTGCGAAATTATTTTTATCATATAGAAGACCTCCTGAGGTTTCCTTCATTAAAAGAAAATTTTTTTAAGAAAAAAATTAAGGTAAGAAGCGACCTCATGGGATCTCCTTTTGGAGACCTATTTTTGAGGTCTCTTTTTTTAGGTATCTCTTTACAGCTTTTTTTTGTTGGTGTCTCCCATAAGCAAAAGAGTATTTTCTTCTATTAGGTACATCATTATAAAATATCTCCTCCTCTATACAAAGTTTTTGGTTTGTTTATTTTTTTTATTTTGTTTGCAATTCAATAACTTTTATAACATTGATATGTTATATATAGCTATAATAGGTGGATCGAATTATGACCTCTTTTTTAACTCATTCTATTTTAGTTCATATAACTTTAACCGATCCATTTATTAACTTAAATTACGTTGACCCGCTAAAATTAAACTCATGCAACCAACTTGTTTGACACTCTAATGTCTAGTAGACACATTTTGTGACAACATAAGACGTTCAATAGGCCGAACCCCTAATTTAGTTGTTCGAATGAAAATTTCAGATAAAAAGAAATTGAAGATTATAGAACACACATGTTGAATAGTAATAGTAAGATAAATTGTTTTCATATAAGTTTTATGAGGGTACAACCTCAACAAATTTTAACTTTCAATACATAGATTTGTCACAATTGTACTAGCTAGTTGTTGCATTTGGAATTTGGATGAGTTGTACAATCATTTTGGGGAACAATTGATTCATCAGATGGATTAGGTGGAAAAAAGTTTGTGCATTTTTGGCAAATACAAGTATTATGAAGGCAAATGGCTGTTCCATCTTTGCCGCAATCAACATGACAATCTCCTGGACTCTGACAAGGTTGTGTAGACCCTGCATTACCTGTAAATATAAATGTAAAATATATTATAAGAGATTTTATAAATCAATCACTATAGTTTATTTCTTTATGAATTGGTAGGTAGTTACATAATTTAATATTGGTGAGAAAATTATTCTAGGTAATCAAAAGAACAGATTATTTGACTTCTTTATTTATTTATTATTAGGTAAAAATTATTTATACTTTTTAACTTTGCTTCAAAAATCAACCCCTCTCCCCTTCCCCTCAATTTTGAACAATAGATATTCTCCTCTTTTTATTCTAATTCACTTTTTTAATACCTATTTTTTTCTTACATCGTTAACCTAGCTTTGCCTTCTTTTATTTTTTTACTTCTTAAAATCATGATATGTTTTTTTCTTTAATCTATGTAACAAAATTTAATTTTTTTTAATAATAATTAAAACTCTAATATCTACTATGTACAAGTAAAAATAATAAAAAATGATAACTTTACAAATATATTTGAATGCAGGTAATACAAACCTTTTCCAATGAGCAAAATGGTGAGAGTGAGAATTACACTAATTATAACCATCTGCATCTTCTCCATCTGTATAAAAAAGTATACCATAAAATTAAGAATTATACATCATTTATGAATAATTATTTGCATCAAGTAATATACATTGTTGCTTTAATTATAAGGGAATTTTCCAAAATATAAAGAAAATGTGTTAAAGAAAGTTGATGATTTAGTAAATCAGTTGATCAATCTCTATGATATACCCATAAAAAATAAAATATGAAAATCCAATACAACAACAAATAAAAAGAGTTTTCTCACCTTGTGGTAGGCAAAATATATATATATATATATATATATATATATATATATATATATATATATATATATATATACGGAAGTTTTTTTTTCCCTTGAAGAAAAAAGAAAAGTACAAAGAGTGATTGATGAGAATATGAAGGATTATATCAACACTTGGGTTCTTTAAATATGCATCACATTAGAGGTTGAGAGGTAAAAAGTGGAATATTAGAGATAAGAATAATTTTATTGTAATTTACCAATTAAGCATGGGGGAAAATAACAATAATTTTACTGATCCTACTTTTGGAAAAAGGGAGAGAAAAGGGAAAATTGTAGTAATATCATCATAATAAGAAAGATATATATGTTGAATACTTCAAAATGAGACTGATTTAGTTTTTAATTTTTAGTCAATAAAAATAATGTTTATTTAAAAATGGAAAAATACAAAAGACTTGTAAAAATATTCTAATCTTTTAATAAAATTATTTAAATTAAAATTGTTGACTCTGTAAAAAATTAAACAATGAGTTTAACAATATTTTATAAGAATTCCTATCGATTACTAACATGATTCAATGAATCTGAAAGCAAATAATAATTATACAAAGCACTTTTTTGATTGTGCTTTGATAATCATTATTTATAGTTCTTAAACTTATTGGATTATATTATCAATTAATGAAACTTTACATAATAATATCTCATATGTGATCAGTTATCTGTGAATATTATATAAACAATGATCTCAAAACACTAATATGCTTTGAAAACATTACTTGTTTTCAAAACTTACTAGATCACGTACTATCAGAATTATTACTTATTTTCAAATTCTTCGAATTATATGATCAATTAATTGGATAAATGTTGTAATCTGAGAAATAAGTTCTTACTTCAAGCAAGAACAATAAGAACAATCAATGAAGAATTATGAAGAATAGTAGCAGAAAGAAAAGAAGGAAGAAAGTGGATGACTAGAGAGAGATTTTTTCAGATACTCAATATCTTTCATTTCATTGTGTTGTGTATAAAATCGTATATTACACATATATATACATGCATGACCTTGAGTATCATCATTGTTAGTCCAAGCTAATTGTTTTACTCTTAACTGCTAACAGCATACTAACTAACTTTAGGAAGATCCTAACTAACTAACTGGAGCAGTTTCACTTATCCTCACTTTCATACTTCTATACTCCCCTTCAAGCTAGGTATGGGGTACTGAAAAAATATTCAACAAACCTAGCTTAGAACTTAAGTACTCATGTTGAACTTTTGTGATCCCTTTGGTAAGAATGTCTGTTAACTGATCTTGAGTAGGTACATATGTAGTTATCACTAATCCTTGCATTATTTTTTCCCTTATAAAGTGACAATCTATCTTAATGTGTTTAGTTCTCTCATGATAGACAGGATTTGCTGCTATTTATATAGCTGCCTTGCTATCACTGAAAATGTTAACTGGCTTCTTGACTTCAATTCCCAGCTCCTTGAATAATCCAAGTAACCAAATGATTTTTGATACAGCTGAAGTTATACTTCTATACTCTGATTCTGCTGAGCTCCTGGAAACAGTTGTTTGTTTCTTTGATTTCCAGGTAATCAGAGAATCACCTAGTTTGATAAAGTATCCCGTTACAGACCTTCTGGTGACAGGACAAGAAGTCCGGTCTGCATCACAATAGGTAGTCACCTCTTTGTTGTCTTTTCTAGATAATAATACTCCTTGACCTGGCTGTTTTTTCAAGTATCTTACAATCCTTAGTGCAGCTTCCATGTGAGATTGTTTAAGTTTCTGTAAGAATTGACTAAGAGTTTGCACACTAAATGATATATCTGGTCTTGTCACTGTTACGTACAAAAGTTTACCAATAAGTCTTTGATATGTTGTCTGGTCTGTAGGTGGATCACTTCTTGAATTCTGAACAGTCTTTAAATGATCATCATACTGAGTTGAAGTTTAGTTTAACATTGGAATCTGTTGGAGTCATAGCTGGTTTTGCTGCAGACAACCCTGTTTCTGAGATGATTTCTAACACATACTTCCTTTGATGCATTAGTATTCCCTCCTTAGATCTAGCAAACTCAATACCAAGAAAATATTTAAGTTCTCCAAGATCTTTCATCTTGAAGGCTTGTTGAAGAGTGTCCTTTGTTTTCTAGATCAGTTCTAAGTTGCTTCCTGTTATAAGCATGTCATCCACATAGACTAACACCATAGTAATACCCTCTTCTGTTCTTTTAATAAACAGAGAATGATCATATTGACTTTGTCTAAACTGAGCTTGTGTTAAAGCCTCTGTCAATTTTGTATTCCACTTCCTTGGTGCTTGCTTTAGCCCATACAAGGATTTAATAAGTCTACATGCCTTATTCCCCCCCTCCCCCCCCCCCCCCCCCGACTATTAAATCCTTGTGGAAGCTCCATATAAATTTCATCATAGAGATCACCTTGTAGAAAGACATTGTAGACATCCATTTGATGTACATGCCACTGATTAATAGCAGAAATAGACAACACTATCCTCACAGTTTTCATCTTGACCACAGGAGAGAATGTTTTTTTGTAATCAATTCCCTCTTGTTGACTATATCCCTTAGCCACAAGTCTAGCTTTGAATCTTTATACTTCTCCATTGGCTTTGTACTTAATTTTATAGATCCATTTGCAAACTACAACTGTTTTCCCTTCTGTTAATATAACAGTATCCCATGTTTAGTTGCTTTCAAGAGCTTCGATTTCAGACTTCATTGCTTCTATCCACGTAGGATATTTTATAGCTTCATGAAAGGTACTTAGTTCCTTAGTTGTTGAGAATGCTGCAATATATGCTTGATACTTATATGAGATCCCATCATATGACAGAAACTTTGACATAGCATAAGGTGTGTCTTGATGTATGTTAAGAGACACAAAATCTTTCATCCAAATAGCAGGGTTCCTCCCCCTGCTAGACCTTCTTTCAGGTTGTATAGGTGCAGATTCAGATGTAGTAGATACTGGTTGTACTACTGACTCTATCACTGGATCATTTTCTGTCTAGGAAGTAGAAGTCACAGATACTGGAGCACTAGGTTGCATTTCAGCAATATGGAACCTATTTGAAGTTTCTTCATACACATGCTGATTACTAGGACTAACAGGAAAATAGACATTGAGAGGGTTGAGTATGATTCTTAAAGGGAAATATATTTTCCCTAAACTAAACATCTCTACTCATAAAAAAAAGATTTGTTGTGCATATTATAAAGTACATATCCTTTTTTTGTAGATGAATATCCCATATGTACAGTCATTGTGATCTAGATTTGAGTTTATCAGTCTCTTGTAAATCCTTAGCAGAACACAAATACCCAACCACTCTCAAATGAGTTAGTGATGGTTTATTGTTGTATAGTAACTCATAGGGTGTTTTGTTATGGATCACAGTACTTGGCAACCTATTTATCAAGTATACAAGAGTCTGAACACATATACCCCAGAACTTTACTAGTATGTTTCCTTGAATTCGGATAGCTCTTGTTACCTCTAGGATGTGTCTGTGCTTCCTCTCATCCACTTCATTTTGCTGAGGGGTGTAGGCACAGCTAGTTTGATGAACAATGCCCAATTGTTTGAACATGTTTGTACATACTGAATTGACAAATTCAGTTCCATTGTCTGACCTTATAATTCTAATATTCTTATCAAACTGAGTTTTAACATAAGCTATGAATTGTTGTATAACCACACATACATCAAGCTTCAATTTAAGAAGAAATACCCATGTCATTCTAGTAAAATCATCCACAATATTCAAGAAGTATTTATTTCCATCAAAAGTAATAGTTTTGTAAGGACCCCATACATCCATGTGTACTAACTCAAAAGCAACAGTAGATTTAATACAACTAGAAGGGAAAGACTGTCTACTTTGCTTTGCACAAGGGCATATTGTACACTTATTAATAGTTTCTGCTATGATATCTCTTTGTATGGGTAACATACTAAACATAGTTGTGGTAGACAAGTGACCAAATCTCATGTGCCACAAGTGAATACTATCCTCAGTCTAGACTTCTTTGTCAACTCCAGAGTTATTTGTTGTCTATGCAATCCTTCTATTTTCGTTATAAACTTGATTCAAAAGTATGTAGAGTCCACTCTCTTCCTTACCAATCTCCATCACCCTCCAAGTGTAGAGATTCTGAAACACGCAGAAATCAGGGAAGAACCTGACTGAGCAATTCAATTCTCTGGTGACTTTAGAAACTAGCATTAGATTAAACTGAAACTGAGGTATATATAAAACATTGATAAGTGTACTTCTATCTAAGATAGTACTTGAACCAGTGTGAGTAACTAGGGACATATCTCCATTAGGCATCAAGACCTGTTTTGGACTAATGATCCGAGTAATAGAATGTTCATCTAACAATTCTTTGTTTGCTACAATATGATTAGTAGCTCATGTGTCAATTATCCACTCTTGAGCCTTTTTAGATGTTAATAAAGCAATATGCATACCTGTTGCAGTTGCTGAGAAAGTTGTATCTGTCATTCCTTTGCCCTTTAACAGACTGAGAATCTGATCATATTGCTTTTTGGTAAAGAGATGAGATTCTAGATGATCTTCTCTACCACCATTGTTGTTCCTGTTATTTTGTACTCCATTGTGACAATCTTGAGACAATTGAGAATTATTATCATCCATCACATTATAGGAAACAACAGAAGAATTTACTGCAAAACCATTTGAACTTTTCCTGTATTGATTACCACTGTCTATGGTGTATACTTTCCTCCTCAACTTATTGTCATTAGGATAGCCAACAATCTTGTAACAGTTTACTCTGGTATGTCCTTTCATTTTGCAGAATTCACAAAATAGATTGTAATTCTTTTTGAACTTTTGAATTCCAGAACTCCCAGCATTTCTAGAGTACATAGCAGCATCCATGTTTTCCATAGAGCCAGAAGTAGAAGCAGAACTGACTCTTTGTGAACCAGTACTTCTTGAATACATGGCCACATCTATATTTCCTATGGAAGTGGGATTGGCTCCAAGAACTCCTGAACTTTTAGCTATTGACTTTTGTCCTTCATCATAGGATCATAGCATAAGCCTGATTCAGAGTTGGAATAGGTGACATAAGCAATAACTGACTCCTTGCAAGATTATAAGACTCATTCAATCATATTAGAAATTGAAACAACTTTAACTTTTGTAGGTGACATACAAATTCTCTAGACTTGTCACATTTACAGGTGGGAGTTGGGACTAGAGCTTCAAACTCTCCCCATAAATTCTTGAGTCTTGAGAAATAGGTAGAAACAGAAGAAGTACTTTGAGTGAGGGTTGTAATTTCCTTGTGTATGTTGAAGGTTCTTGAACCATCAACTTTGTTAAACCTTTCATACAGATCCTGCCACACCTCTTAGGCAGTTGATGCATACATTATTCCACCCAACATACCTCTCTCCACAGAGTTCATAATCCAAGATAGCACATTAGCATTTACCTTTTCCTAATGGCTCCGCAGGGACTCAGGGTACTGATTTTTAGTGCAAGATCTATCTACAAGGCCCATTTTGTTTCTGCCTAGTAAAGCAATTCACATAGGCATGTACCAGATTGCATAATTCTTTATCCTAGTTAACTGGAATGAGATGATCTCAATTTCACTCTGATCATATGGAGAAAGAAATAATGGATGATCGTAATCCATAGCAACACCAGAATTCAGACCTGTCCCTTGAGAGGAATCTCCTAAATTTCCTTGGAACACCATCATGAACTTTACCAGACTTTCAGAATATGAATGAGATTTCCAATTGGAATTTGACTTCGAGTCTCTTTTGAGAACGTCTGAATACAACAGAACTTGATGATTATTAAATCGATTTTGAAGACTAGATCTTTAGCCTTATATGCTCTGATACCATGTTGTAATCTGAGAAATAAGTTCTTATTTCAACCAAAAACAATAACAACAATCAAGGAAGAATTATCAAGAATAGTAGCAGAAAGAAAAGAAAGAAGAAAGTAGATGACTAGAGAGAGATTTTTCCAGATACTCAATATCTTTCATTTCATTGTGTTGTGTACACAATCATATACTACACATATATATACATATATGGACTTGAGTATCATCATTGTTAGTCTAAGCTAACTGCTTTACTCTTAACTGCTAACAGCCTACTAACTAACTTCATAACTAACTTTAGGAAGATCCTAACTAACTAACTAGAGCAGTTTCACTTATCCTCATTTTCATACTTCTATAGGAAAAAAATTCAAACAAAAAGTAAACTGAACACGAAAGAATACACATACTAAATTGTAGTAGTATTGTTTCCATAAATTTGTATTAAGGTACAACCTGAATAAACTTTTAACTTTCAATACATAGATTTGCCAGAATTGTACTAGCTAGTTGTTGCATTAGGAATTAGGATAATGGATTTCACAATCTTCTTGTGCTACAAAAGATTTATTAGATGACTAGGAGGAAAGAATAAAACTTTTTCATTTCAAGAATTTTGAGTAGTTTTAAAATTATTAATATAAAATAATTTTTTTAATTTATGTATAAAATATAAAATTAATTTTATTAGCATAAATATATTTAATTGTATCAAAACTCTAACTCCCAATATTTTACATGTTAATCACAAATTTGCTTAAAAAATAATCACAATAATTATTTTATTCGTTTATTTAAATTTAATTTTGGCCAGCGAAATTATCATTTCTTCAAATCTTCTTCTACATTGAGGAATACATTGACTTAATTTGTCATACACAAAAAATATTTAAAATATAGATATATAGTATCATCACATATATCTTATTCGCATGAACACAAAATGTGCAATTGTCCACTACATTGACGATTTACGTAGTACTTTTCTTTTCATCAGTTTTTTGTACTGCATCAGTCGATCAATTTTTTCCGCTATCTCACCAAATATCTTGTCATATTCTTATTTCACTATCATAAGAGATTCCACCATGATTGCTTTGCTATTGTAGTTCTCCATTACTACGGCTACTTTTTCTTAAAGATTGTTAATTTTTCGTAAACCAAAATTTAAAAATATTTTTAAGATTATGTTATTGACACGTCTCGATCTATGAATTATTTTTTACAATTTCTAGGATCAAATATTTTTCATAAGATTTTCAATAATTAAAAGAGTAATTGTTATATCTCAAAAGAATATTTTATTCTTTACTAGCCATGATTAATATTATTAGATTGATTTTGCGTTTTCTAATGCTGGTCATGACTCTGAGTTCAGCTCGTGATCACATGTGTACTTTTTATAATAAGACAATGTACAATCACACAAATAATGTTATTAGAAAAAAAGTTAAATATATAGATAATCTGTCTGAATTTCTTATTTAGACGTTTAAACTAACACAATCTATTAATCACTTAATCTATATTTATTTTTATTATTATAAAAATACAAATATAAATGTTGAGTAACTAAAATATACTTTAAATATTAAATGATTTTTATACTCTTTAAAAATAGAATTGTAATGTTGAAGACTTTAACTTTGACTAAAATTACAATAAAAGACTTACAAAGTGTGTAAAGGATTCTAATAAGAGATAACAAGGTGCATATCGTGTCCGGATCTTCTTCCATAATTGTATAGAATAATAATATCGTTAATGTAGATACACAAATTATTTTAAATCTAAAAAGTTGAGTAGGTGAATTGATTCGAGTGGAGAAAAAAATGAACTAAACTTAAAATCTTTTCCGGAGATTTCCATTTATTATTCCTAGTAGGTTAATGCGAAAACAGTGGTTAAAAGTATTGCGAAAAGATTATGGATTAACCTCTAAACTCTTTGTTCATGTGTTTTTCTTTTGATTTTTTCTTTAATAAAAAAATTCAATTAAATGTATATCATAAATTAAATAATGAAAGTCGATATACCTACGTTTTTCAATTGTCAGGGAACTTAGTATCAAAATACATGGGATTAGAGATGAATTTTGATGTTAGAAGGGCATTAGCTAATTAATGCCGTATGATTTTTGTATCCTTTAAAATAAATTTTATATTAGATATAAGTGCTATTCAATTATTTTTTTAATATGCAAAATTTTGTAGTTAATTAAAATATTTTCCATTAACAACCTTCTTTGTTTGAACTACGTAAAAACTTCTAACAATTAGACAATCAAATTAAGTAAAATTTTATTTATATAAATTCCTTTCTTTTAGGATGTATAATATTCAAGCGTTTAATAAACTAATAAATTTAGAACTTTGAAATAATTATAATGTCACGATCCAAAATTTTATTGAGCCATGAGTGTATCCATACCCGTAGATGAACCCCATTCTTTTATTGATCAATTAATAATTTAATTAAATAATGTGAAAATAATATAAAATAAGCAACTAATTCTAATAAGTGCGGTATAAATGAATTTAAGATCAAAACAACCTCAAGACCTGATGACACTAGTACAAGAGCATCTACGAGTACCAAACAAGTCTGAAAAACTAACGTCGCTGTCTAGAAAAACAAGAAATAAAATAAGAAATTTCTAGAATTTAGTACTGCCGAAGAGAAAGCAGCTCATCTTGAACTCTAACCGCAATAAATCTCGAACCATGTAGCAACTCAAGTACCATTAGTACTTGACTCAATCCCTGCACACAAAAAAATGCAGCAAGTATAGGGTGATTACGGGAAACACGTGTATTCAACAAACTTTGATAACCAACCCTTTCTAGAAGTGATGACGAGATATGGTCCTAACAATTTTTTTTTCAATAGTTATAAATATACAATAATAATACTTCATCCCAACAAGATTTTATGGACTTAATATCAAACCATGAATACATATATTATGCGAAATCAATTACACTATTGATGATATCACAATATGCCTCAATATAGTCATCATATCAGCTACACCACTGATTATATCATATGAGCCTCAAATGTAACGAGTCAAATCAATATCACAACCATCTCAACAGTTCAACACTCAACTTAATATGAAATACAATGAAGATGAAATATAATACAATGCAACGCACTTGCCAAGAACCTGTATATACCCGCTTCCTCTGTTGGATAATCGGAACCTATGGGGGATCACGAGGTCCATATACATGCAGGAATCATTTTTCATCGGCGATAACACACACCAGAATCATTTTCCATTGCAATAACACGTGGTGGGACCATTTTCATTAGTAATAACACACGTTGGAACCATTTTTCACTAACAATAGCATATGCCGGAATCATTTTTCACCGATTAAAACACACATCGGAATTATTTTTCATCGGCAAACACACATCAAAATCATTTTCCATCGGCATCACAAGAACATGAATTTTCACAAGATAACTCAATGGGCACTATTAGCTAATAGTCATCATGCAACAATAAGAGTGACATGAATATATATGCACAAATATTTAATACAAGTTCATCAATCAACCCTACCACAAGGATCATTAAGTCACCATCATGAATTACGTAGTGTATAAGTTTCAGTAAGTTAAGCACATCACAAGTCATGGAATACCATCAACATATATATATTAATTTCATGTAAATTTACCTATATTATGACACCGGTACCCACATAAATGCTCGTCATTTCATTTATACGGGACCCTCTTATTATTCATTACCTTTAAATTAATTTAATATATCAAAACGAACACCTCAAAGAATTAACAAATCTCTACTTGCCTCAAACCGAAGGTCAAGCGTCAAATTATGAATTTGCCTTTCTGTAGCTTCCAAACAATCAAAATATGTTCAAATAATAAAGTCTCCATAAGAATACAAATCCAATGACACCCATATTGCTATATTTATTTTCGGGTCAAAAAGTCATCATGTCCGGAGCCAAATCTGCAATTTTCTTTAAATTTATGTTAACCCATAATAAATAAATTCACATGTCGAATTTCAGCTAAAATAGATCGTTATTCGATCCCCAAATCAAAAATTTTTACTCTAAGAACCCTAAGCCTAACACCTCAAATTTCTATCTAATTTCATGAATTAAAGCATGAAATAATCAATTATTTAGTAGAAAAATAATAGATTTAAGGTTAGAAACTTACCCACACAAAAAATACGAACCCAACGCATCAAAACTCACCGAAAACTGAGTCTCCTAACTCTCAAAATCGCAATAAGAATAATAAAATCGGACTTGAAATTTTAATTTTATCTAGCTATATAAAGGATATGAATTTTGTCACTAAAAGTCCAATTTTGTCACTAAAAGCCCAAATATTGTTACTTAAAAGACTGCACCAGACTTGAATTTTTCTCTCTGCACCAACAACATTTATTTTTACTAAAATGACCCTAAATCCTCCATACAACCTCGAAATTTGATGATTTTTGTTCGTATGAGTCCTAAATAATAATAATGAGGATCTATTCATTTGGTCGAAACTCAATTCCGAGATCGTTAGCTCAATTAAGTACTATTTTTGCTCACCAAAGATTTATTTTATATTTCGCCATAAAAATCCATTCTCAACTCATCGAAATTATACCAAACGCGCCAGATCAATCCTATAATTCATTCTCAAACTTATAAAAGTCTCAAAATAAAATTTCGATCCTTAGAGCTAAAAACGAACCTTTGGGTTGTTGCATTTTTATGCCAAAAATAATGTCAAAACACTCAAACACATCCAAACATGTCCAAAACTCATGAAAAATAAATAAAAATTTATAGATAAATTCAACCATACAAACCTAATGAAACTTTCAAATCAAGAATTCGAGCTCGTTTAGTCAACTATTTGACTGGGGTCAACTCTTAACTTTAGATTCAACTAGAATGCAACACGAGTGTCTGAAATTCATCTGGAACCTCTTAGATACAAACCATATATACAAATTAATCATAAAACACGTTTCAGACCTACTCAAATTATTAAATCATCAACGAGATCATCTTGACTAAATGTTGATCGTGGTCAACTCTAATCTTTAAAATGAACTAGAATGCAACCATTCACTCAAATCCCTCATGAAACCCTCGAAATCCGTGAAAACTATCCAACTAAGTCATAAATCACCCTCCAAACCTAATAGAGCTATCAAAACTCGAATACGATCTCGTTTACCCCAATTGTTGAGTTTGATCAAACATTTTCTTATTTCAACTTAAAAACTTCAAATTTTAAATTTTCTTCTCCGAAATGCATCTGATTGTCTCAAAAATTATGTAACATGATCCCGCAAGCCATAAATTATATATAAAAGATACGAGTAGGATTAAAATAAAAAAAATAGATAAATGTCATAAAACAACTTGGAGAGTCATTACAATAAAATTGTCATTTTGCTTTCTTATAATTTTGATAATTTTTCTTTATCGCTATGAACTATTAACAGAGTTTATTCATAATTGGAATGGTTTAGAGTAGTTTTAATCTTTATTTGGTTTTAAACTAATCTTTTCAAATTATCAACTTAGAAATTTTTATTGAATGTGGTTCTCATTAATTATAATAATTTATTCTTGTCTTTAATTATTGACTACTTATAGTTCCTTATATATCGAAGTTATTGTGGTATAATATTTGTCCTAACATTATCTTTTGTGGTATAATATTGGTTTAATATTGTAATGATTTGTCCTCCTTATAGGATAATTAAACTTTAGCATCGTTTTTGTCACGCCCCGCCTTGGGGGGTATGATTGGCACCTGGTGCCCTAGTAGGATCTAGATTGCTAGCTAGTGAGCCTAAGCACATCTGGTGCCTGGCTGGCTCTAACTCGGATTCATGAAATCAACGGGCTATATGACGGCTGTAAATACAGCCTCCGGCCGAGTAGGCCTATAGCCACATGTATGAAACATCAGCTAACCAGAAACATACTTACAAGGGGGAAACCTATGCGGGCCGACAAGGCCACCATGCTGTCTAGTTATCTGTAACTTAACAATAAAATACTGAATAACTACGTGACCGGCAAGGTCACCACTACTATCAAACTAAGGCCTCACACGGCCAACATAAACTGAAATGCTAAACGGCTATAACAAACCGCACGACCTCACATGACCGGCTCAATCGACCACAGGGAAATACATACAGACTGCAAGCCTCTAGGAATACTGATAAGATGGTCGGGATAGGGCTCCGGCCTACCCATACTGTACAACAAAAGGGAAGTGATGTAAACCTCTGGAATATCAGGCTCCGGATGACAGGAGCTGATGACTCTGCGCTGGCTAGGATCACGAGGGATCGCCTCCTCGTCTATGAGTACCTGCAGGTAAGTAATGCAGCGCCCCACCGGGCGTCAGTACCACTGGTACCGAGTATGCAAGCAACTGAAATAATACAACTGAATACAGATAACATAACTAACAAGTCTGTGAGCAGAAGATAACTGAATCTGAAGAGCTGATAGGAACTAGATCAAACCTTTCTGCACTGATAGGCAGGAGCGTGTCTATAGTCACGGCGGCCTGCTGTCTATTAACTAATAAATATAAAGCACATAAATACATATACATTTAGCAAGCAAGAGCCAATACCAACCCCCATAAGCCGGATGGCGCCAAGCAAGCAAACAATCTACATACCCCTACCCGGGTCAAAACCAACCAAAAACAAGTCACTCCACTCATCTGCTCACTCGGAGCTCCTCTATCAGCCCCCTGGGTCTCCGACTCGGGCCATAGCCTCCGATATAAATAAACGTGTCTGAGTCCGGAGGACTCCTGTGCAGACAGTAACAGATAGGGTCTGGTTCCCCGGAACTCTCCTCAGGGCTATTTGAAACCGGAGCTACACCTGTAATAAGATCTGTAATTGTAACTGTATCTGTATCTGTTCCCTGGGCGCTTGCGCACAACAGGGCTATTTGTACTGTAATGCTGATCAGCCTGATATGGGGAAAGCTTCATCCCATCTTCGTCCAAATTGGGGACAGCATGCCACTCCTTGGAGTGACATAAACCCACCCGCTCAGTGGGCGACACGATTACCAACCCAGGGGCGGTGAGGACGCTCAATAAGGTGCCCTCACGCCACATCAAGTCTCAACAAACAAATAGAGCATATAAATAGCAAGCATGTATAACCGAAAAAGACTATCTGAAAGTCTGATTTCTTATTCTGATCTCTTTCTGTATTATACTGATTCTTTACTGATTATACTGATTCTGAAATCTTTGTTTAACTATTTGGCTAATCTGTAGTCGGGATACTATCTGTCTGAATGGCTAATCTGTAGTCATAAAACTGTCTGTCTATCTGACTTTACTTTACTAACTTTATTCTAAAAATCTGTCTCTTTTTATTCTACAACATGCTTGCTAATCATACAATAAGCTATACTGAATCTGAAATGCTAACTCGCCCTTTGGCGCAGGCTTTACTAACTTTCGTACTAAATACGATACGGTAACACAACTCAGAATCTATTAGACTTACATAATTCTCAACATTCAACTCCGAGAGTTTCAAATACAGAGTTTACTATGTTTTAACAAGCTAAGACTTACTAACTTGCCGAAGAACAACTTCACATACCTTAACCTCAAGTTATCCGACTGTCGGACGAGGCTCGGTCAGTACTCCAGCTATTTCTCCCAACTGCATTCATATATACGTCAATTAGTACTAAATACAACACTATTCTGAAAGAAAACATCACTTTCGATATAATTATAGCCTAAACTTAGGCTTATCGCAAGACGGTCGAAAACTTGCTATTTTTCAAAAGTCTAGAAGGGAGAAGTATTCACTTCACAGCTAGGAGCACATAGACATTAGTTTGGAGCAATTCTACTTACCTTAGTCCAGTAGCTCGATGATTCGTCGGCCGTATTTCGCGAAATTAATTCCGTAGGAATGCTCCCTGCTGCTAAATACCTCGGTACCTGAGGTTAATTTAAGTTTGGACTACGTTTGGCAGCGTAACCGGATGATAATATGTTAACCCTCTTCGTCTCTCTCTGTTCTCTACGTTTTTCTGAAGTTATCAAATGATTTAAATGAAAATAAACCGAAGTGGGGCTTTATATACTTGGGCCTGGATAGGCCCAACGTGTCACGGAGCCAAAGCAGTGGCCCCGCCTCCGTGACACGCTGCCATCGCGGAGGGGCTCTGCCCCGGCTTCTTCCGCGATGGTTCGACAGGCTACTCGTCCGATCCTTTTCCAGTCCTTTCCCTAGCACGTATGGCTTCCAAATATGCTCAACCAACGTGCGAATAGGCCATCTAGGTGCCGAAAATCTTATGGGGTGTAACAGTTTTATGCCTAAGTGCATGATTGAAAATTATTGGGAAGCGTAGATGAAAGACTTGTAATTTGGGATGAAAAAATGTGCAGGATTATCGAGCTACTGATTAGCGGGACCTCTATAGCAGTGTGAATTCCTACTGCAGCGAGACCGCCAGCGGTCGAAAGTCCGCTTATATAGTTAGAGAGGTAAATCGTCAGGTCCATCGTAGTGAGTCTTTGATCGCCATAACGGGTCCGCTGCAGCGGACAACAAGAGGCAGTATGACGGTTTAAGTTAGAATTTTGGGGTTTTCACCCCATTTTTCTAAGTATGATTCCCTAGAATCTGAAAGCAATTTTTCAAAGGTAAGAACAATTTTCCTCCCAAGGTAAGAACTTCCCCATTCATTCCTTCCTCCAGTGTCTTCCCTAACTCCCTAGAATCATAGAGGGTCAATAATGGTGGAATGAGGGTAGAACCCTAGAACTATTAAAGTTAGGATAAATTGAATGGGTGTTGGTAATCATTGATTTCTAATTTTCTAGGTTATTGAATTACGCTTTCTAGAGTAATGTTCGTGCATTAGTTAATCAATACGATAATTTGAAACCTAGAATTCAACAAAGTTAAGACCTTTGACCTTAAAAATTGCTTTAAGGGGGTTCAAATGAGTAGGAACTCTATGAAATAGGTTGGAATAACCATTGTGGGATAGGGTTATGATAAGTTAACCCTTGGGTATTGAATTGAATCGTACTAATAGATAGAATTGGGTAGATTTGAACTCCCAAGCCCTTGTCTGAAGAAGTGAATGATTGAATGTTATTTATTTAAAGGAAAAAGCTCAGATATGCCATCGAACTTTAAAAAAAAGGTTCATCCATTTCATCCGTTAAAAGTTTCGCTTATTTATGTCACTGTCGTTACTCTAAGGGGTCATCTATGCCATTATTTTTTAACAGAATCAAGACATGATTTTTCAAAATCAAATTGGACACGTGACAACATTTAAGTAGGTCAAGTCAATTAAAAATCCACATATTAAACTACCTATCCAACCTAAATTTACCCAACCCATCACCATTAAAACCCACAAATTTTTTAACACGACCCACGATAAAACCCTATCTCTCATTCATTTTACATACCCATTAATACTCCTCCAAACACCTAAACCCTATCATCTTCTTCTTCCTTTTTTCACACCGTTGCTTCTTCCTAAACACCAATCAGGTTAAATAAAATGGAACATAAGATTTTGAAGTGGCCAGAATAGTCGTCATCTTCATGGAAGATTGTTCACTGCTATAACATTCAGATAACGATTGATTTCTCCTTTTCCCTCTATCTTCATGGTTTCAGTTGCAAAAGTTTTTTCTTGCTAGTATCAACAAAATGCAAATTTATGGATGCATTTGCAGATCTAGGTATCACTTGGTCAAACCATTCCACCAATCAACCTTTTCTTATTGAGCAAAGGTTCGAAACCCCACCTAAACTATTCTCATTCACATTTTAAAAACAGAGAGATACTACTATATATATAATTCCTAATTTTAGAATTTTAACTCTCCTCGATCATAAATTTTGAAGAAGAAGTTGCGGTCTGAAAAAAGAAAGAAGAAGATTATGGGGTTTAGGTGTTTGGAGGAGTATTAATGGCATGTAAATTGGGTGAGGGGTGGGGTTTTATCGTGGATCGGGTTAAAAATTTTATGGGTTTTAATGGTCAGGGGTCGGGTAGATTTAGATTGGATGAGTAGTTTAAAAGGTGGATTTTTTAATTGACTTGGTCCACTAAAATGTTACGACGTGTTCAATCTGGTTTTGAAAAATCATGTTTTGGATCTGTTAAAAAATAATGATATAGATGACCCCTTAGAGTAACGGTAATGGCATAAATGAGCTCAACTTTTAACGGATGACATGGATGAACCTTTTCCTAAAGTTCGATGGCATATCTGAGTTTTTTCCCTTTATTGTTTGTTTTTAGACCTTGAATGATCCAAGGCATTGAGAAAAGGCAAAGCTCTCGCGGAGTAGCTTGATATTCGAGTCTTCGGTTGAGGTAGGTTACGATCAAGGAGTTAGACTTTATGTAATAATTTATATATGTTGTGGTTGGATGAATATGAATTGTTTAGTCTTCGGACATTAGTTTTACTAGGTTTATGATGTGCTAGTTATAATTTTATGACGAACTCTAAGATTATTCATGGTAGTGTTGATTGTTGTGAATTCAAGGTGCATTGTGTTAATCAATGTATTTCTCTCTAGTTGTCTATGACTGACTGTGAATGTAATGAGTAAAATCGTGTTGGTGGTAGAAATTGATACCTCTTAGTGGTCATGTAAATGGACCATTAATAGCATATGGAAAATAGAGAATGAAAGTGGATAATATGTTGTTATCCGGAAATGAGAGGCTCGTGCCCAAGGTGAGCATCCGGGTAAATGATTATGACTGAGTGACTCATGTCCAAAAGGAGCATTCGAATGAGCAGATGAGTGGGAACGGGTACCATGCTGGTACAGTACATGAATTTTAGAGTCCCCGGCAGGTCATGACTGGAAGGGCAGAAATAAGATCTTCTGGCATGTATGTATAGTAATATTCAATAATGTGTCCAGATATACAGAAATGACTGACAGACGCGATACAATATGGTACAATACCAGTGAGAGATCTATGTGAGACAAAGTTGGTTTAGAAACAAGAACATTATGAAACAAGGTTACCTACTTATATGTTTCAACGTGCTTATGACTGGTCGTACATGTTTGTGTTCTACTTTGATTTTTTATAAACTTGTAAGGAGTTGATGAATTGATTGTTAAGAATTATGGTATGAGCACCTGTAATGAGTTGATGAATTGATTGTTGAGTATTATGATATGAATATCTGTGATTAGTTGATGAATTGATTGTTGAGTATTAGGATATGAACACCTGTGATGAGTTGATGAATTGATTGTTGAGTATTAGGATATGAACACCTGTGATGAGTTGATGAATTGATTGTTGAATGATAATTTTGGGTAATCGATAATAACTAAGGTTGCCAGCATTAGTCGAGATACTGTCTAGAGAAGTACCGCTGCAGCAGCACCATTTTTGCTGCGGTGACACTATTGCCGCGATCCAATACCGTTGCAACGAGACCTAATCTAGTCAGCAGGTCAGCTTGCAACACCAAAGTGTTTTACATAGATGAGGGTTCGAGAAATGGTTGTTGTTTCAGTTGTTGTGTGTTAATCTAATTGTTGCGTATACTTGTTATTACTTGTGATTGGCCTATATAGTACATAGTGGTTGCACTGACACTACTCATGCACTTTTTTTTATTGAGTGCAGACTGTGATCCAGAAACTTCTTCACGACCTCATCTCTAGCATAACAGTAGAGGTTCGATTTGAGGATGAGCTGACTCTTGCCTAGGCTACCGCAGATCCTCTTTAATTGATATGGTTTGGATTTCAGACACTGATTTATTATTTTTGCTTACATTACCACTCTTAGCCCTTGTCTAGTTAGAGTCCAATGTACAATGACTTTCAGGTTCTTGGGTTTGTACTAGATGGTTCTGTGCATGTTTTCTGTTCATGTTATAAGACTTTCGCTTTTGATTTATAAATATTTATTTTACTAGCATGAATGCTTGATGTGGGTGTCAATCATGGCCACTTGAATCGTGACAAATATTAATTATTTTGTGATCTTAATTGTTAATTATTGGTTGTATTATTCATTTTATGATATATTTAGTCAAACTTTCAAAGTTTATTTATTTTTGAAAAGTGATTTTATTAGAAGTGTTTTTCTTTTTAAAAGAAAGGAATATTAGTAGTAATTTGTGTTTGATAATTAATCTGAAAAAAAAAAATACTTTATCAATATTAGAGAGGCATTTTTTGTGGTTCTAAACCAAAATATCTATTTGAAATACTCTAAATGAAATTATCTAATTGAAATATTTTATTAGAAGTTGAGCTTAATTCCAGCGTCTAAAATAAAAAAATTTAAAATTTTTTTATATCTTTTTAGATTTGACTTTTTCTCTTTTATGATGTGATTTTTTATGCTGACTATTTTTCCAAGTCAATGGCAAGTGAGGCTCACGCACTTTAAAATTATTAGATGTGTATTTAGTAGATGGGAAAAAAATTAAAGTTATGAAAATATAAACTTTAACTATTTTAGATTTGGTTGACTGTTGACTCATTATTTATTGGTTCAATTTAATTTATTTCAATTCACAAAAATTGAGTTGAATAGAGTTTATTCATAAAATTTTTTATCAAAATATTTTTAAAAATATAATTTTTTAAATTATTTAATATGCTATATATAGCATAATAAAGGATAAATAGTCTTATTAAGTACTAAAAATTATAAAAGAACAAATAAAGTAATTAAAGCTTAGTAAAAAATGGGTCGATCGGATTATAATCCACGTATTAGTTCATTCCCATTTCAGCCCAAGTAATTTTAATCCGTTCATTTATTAACTCAACTTATTTTAAAATGTGCAAATTCAACTCAATCGGTCCATTTGACACCCTTAATTTCTAGTAGATACATTTTTGACAACAATGTATTCAATAGATCGACTAGTCTAGATATCAAAATAAAAAAATTAGACAAAAAAAAAAAGAATTGAAGACGATAGAACACACATATTAAATAATAATAGTAAGATAAATTGTTTTCATATATTTGTATGAGAGTACAACCTCAATAAATTTTAACTTTCAATACATAAATTTGTTATAAGTGTACTAGCTAGTTATTGCATTTGGAATTTGGATGGATTGTACAGTCATCTTGGGTAACGATAGATTCATCAGATGGACTAGGTGGGAAAAAGATTGAGCATTTTTGGCAAATACAAGTATTATGGAGGCAAATTGCTGTTCCATCTTTGCCACAATCAACAACAGTGCATTCTCCTGCATTCTGACAAGGTCGTGTGGATCCTGCATTACCTGTAGACATTTGATATAATTAAATATTTGTTTTCTTATGTACTCAATGAAAAGGAACAATTGATGCCATATAAATATAATTTTTACATATAAAATAACACAGGAATAACACTCAAAGTAGGAACCAATAAGACCATTTACTTTAAGAAAAAAAAATCTTGAACTTACATTGCCAAATGAGCAAGAAGGTGAATACCAAGATCACTTTGAAGGAAAGCATTTTCTTTTAGATAATACTTTGGTGACTATATGATAATTTTATTCCTATGTGAAAACCATCTTCACAACAATTGTATTTATAGGGAAGTGAAGACAATCCAAATAACAGTCTAGGGTAGGTTCTTAAATGTAAAATCAATAATCGCTATAGATAAATTCTCTATAAATGCTAGGTACTTACCTAATCTAATATTGATGAGAAAATTATTCTAAGAAGTCAAAAGAACAGATTATGTGACTGTTGCTTCTTTTATTTTTATTTATTTATTTATTTATTTATTTATTATTGGATATACATATATGGAGATCTTTCTCTCTATATATATAATTATATTCTAATGACTTTTTACATTTTACAATAAAATAAACGAGAAAAGAAAATATTAATAATACTTAAAATTTTAATATCTATTATACAAATATAATAATAGGGAGTGATAACTTTATAAACATATCTTAATGCAAGTAATACAAAAATATTAATAAAATAGATGATATTTTATAACAAATTTTCAAAATATTATATATATTTATATTGTAAATAAATTTTAAATTATAATTTTAAAATTATTCCATTAAGATTAAAACTCGTTTATTTATATAGATAATAGAAAATAAAAAATAACTGAAATTTAAATTTAAAATATATATACACATACATATGAAATGCACGCGCACACATACACATGCATACATACATATTAATAAATAACAATCATAAACACATACACATGCAATGCAAATTAAATTTATAAAAGAATTATTTTTGTTTATAATATTTTTTGTGGTAGCTTCTACTTAAAATATTTAATAAACTTAAATAAAAATTTATAAATATTTAGCTTACAAAATAAAATATTATATAGAATATAAAAATATAATACGTAGGTGAAAGAATTAAAATATCAAAGATAAAATAGACATTACAAAGATGTCTACCGTTCAAATTAAGGAGAAAATTTCATTTTTTTTAAAAAAAAAATTAAAAAGAATAAATAACTTTCACCCTTATTTATTCTTGCTATTATTTTTATTTACTCACTATAATTTTTCGGTTTTATAATGATTATTCTTGCTCAAGTAGAATGACTTTTCATCACTTTTATATATGCACCTATCTATCAATATTGTACATGTATATATGAGTTATTGTAGATTTTGAACATGTCCACTTTTCTCGGAGTATTTTGACTTATTATTATATATAGAGAATCTTATTATTATTATTATTATTATTATTATTATTATTATTATTACTTATCATCATTATTATTATTATTATTATTATTATTATTATTATTATTATTATTATTATATGTAACTTATTTTTCACTTTATTTTAGATAAGCTAAAATCAAAAATATGATAAATGAAAATTTATATAGTCAATTTTAATTTTTTTGAAATTAAAATGTAGTTATACTATATATGTGTGTATGTATAAAATTTATAGTAACTTCATCAATTTTATTTTATACGAAGGTGTTTGATTAAAGAGTTTAAGATGTTTGGCTTTAGTATTATAAAATTTGAATAGTTTAATAAATTCAAATCTTTGAAATTTATAAAGTTGTAAAATATTTGGTGGACATACATATAAAATATATTTCATAACACTCTCCCTTAAATGTCCATAGATGATGTCCCTCGTTAAAACCTTATTAGAAAGAATTTTCAGTAAAGAAAAAAATACACATACATTGAAATACGCATTTTTTATTGTCTCGTTGAAAATCTTGCTAGAGAAATTTAGTGAGACAAAATCTGGCTTAAGGAAAGAAATACAACACGTATTTTATTCTCCTGATAAAAACATTACTTTATATTTTAAAAATGACGGATTTCATTCTTGTATAAAAACTTCTCAAATGTTGAGATCGATAATGCCTCTGTGAAATATTTCACTACATTATCATTTGAGCAAAATTTTAATTTCTTAATTATTTTAAAAATTGTGTCTGAAAAAGTACTTTGCTGAAATATATTTTATTTTATCTTCTTCGGTATATTATTCTTTCGATTGAGCTATGCAAGTAACACTTGTTTCAACATTACCAGAATCTTCTTTTAAAAAAGAATCACACATATCGTATTTGTTGAGTCACTGCATTAGAAGTAGTTAGTATCTTGGCGGGACTTAAATAAGTATCAATTGTTGACTGTCTTGTAGAATATGATAATATGATAGTACCCTCACATGCGAATAGATAACTTTCGTGCAATTGAACGCTATGCAGATTAGATAATCTTTCCGCATTCGCATAACCAACAATCCCTTGACAATATTAGTTAAGAATAATAAATTCACGTCAATATTTGATTTCACTCAGATATTTCACATAAAAGTGATATATATATATATATATATATATCTTGCATGCACACTAATAAAAAGTATTATCTCAAGGATAATAGCAGGATACAAAAGTACATCATTACACTAAGACATGATACTTTCTAACCATTTTCATGAGATCGAAATATATTGATCTTCCTTTATGTTAAGCGATCTCACAATCATTGGGGTACTCAATGGAATCGCTTTAAAACATGTTAAATCATATTGTCTATCTAGACATGAAAATAATTTCACAAAATGCATATCAAGATTTTTTTATATATTGCCAAACTCATGTGCAATTTGAAAAATATTTGTATCCACTACAAGAGGACCTTACCGTATAATAATGTTAGGACTTTTGCGAAAAATTTTTATGCTAATAGGCCATAGCCGTACTTTATATCTTACGACTTTATTTTTTATTTCATCTTTCGCATAAGAATCTATTTGTATACCACTGACATTACACCTTGAGGTTTTTGGACTATAGGTCCAAATTTTCACATTTTCAAGTGAAAATATACTTGAATTGTGTATTTTTAATTGGCCAATCATTTATCTATTTATACTCTTTGACAATTTGAATTCAAGATCCTCGGTATCATTTATAATGTTGAAATTTACATTATGTCAAAGATAACATCGACAACCATTTTGATATCGGTTCCGACGCGATATAACTTATTGAGATCTCTTTATTTTTCATCATTTTCAGATACCGGATCTTTGTTAAAGTTTTATGAGGTATTATATTGTGATACTCTTTTAAAACACTTGCCTCATTATCATGACCATATTGATTATTTCCTACTCTCTTTCTTCAAGGAATTTTTCCTTTGGAACTAATTGATCTATCCATAACTTTTCCTTCAAGGACTACTCATTGGAGCATTTACAGCTGAATTATAACATAGAATCGGCAAATAAATCTGCAATTGGCTTGCAACATTTTGCAAATAAATTATCTCTTGAACTTTAAGTTCACTTTTTTACGAGGATCTAGATAATTCATTACATGCATAATATTTCAGCTATCTAATCATCTCTCCCCCTAATATTAGAAAATCTAACATTTACCCCAATATTATCTGGAGACCAATCTTTGTGCATGGTGGAGCAGTTGAATCATAATCCGCACATTCAAAATTTTAGATGATAATCATTTAGTTTCTAACCCTGAACCAATTGTGATAGGGGAACCTTATTTCTTGATGCGTACAAGTATTGTCACATATCAAATAAACACATCTCATATCAAATTTATTTGAAAGTTTTATTCTCATAACCAATGGTTTAGCTATAATTGGAGGCATATAGTTTCTGTTAAACTAACTTGGATATAAACCAATATGATCAACATAATTTCATAGTATGGAACTATGCTCTTACTTTAATAATTTAAGTAAACAACTTTGGAAAGATTAATGCAAGTTGATAACAAACGCATAGTCATGGTCCGTCATGCGTCCGACATTTCTCTGTAAATAAGTAGAATAACGTAAGCTTAGGGAGTTACCCTATACAGTACAACTCTATAGCACGACTGGAGGAGAATGAAGAGTAACCACACTATTATGTCTCGTAGCCTCCTATCTATAGAATGTGGTGTACAACACATCCATATACAAGACTCTACTCGACATGACTCGCAGACACCCTGGGACGCGACTTGCTCTAATATCAAGTTTGTCACACCCCACCTTAGGAGGCATGACTGGCACCTAGTGTCACACTGGGATCTGGACTAACCTGACTAGGCTTGTGCACCCCAAGTGCATGCCTGCAACGTAGTTTAAGAAAACGATAAGCTATATCTCAATTGTAAATACAGCCTCTTCCGATAAGGCCACCTGTAAAAGAAGACAACTAGCCAATAATAATGCAATAACAGGGATCCTATGTGGGCCAACAATACCACCATATTATTTTGTTATAATTTAAATGAAAACAAGCAACTATAACTATGCTATAGCCGACAAGGATGCTAACTGATAGCTAACTAGGCCCCACACGGTCATCACACGAAATAAAATATACATGAACCCAACACGGCCAACAACAAAACTAATAGCTGGTAATTTGTAGCCTGCAAGCCTCTAAGAGTGGAATAATGATCGAGATAGGGCCCTGACCTACCCATAAACTGTACAATAAAAGAACAAACCTTCTCTAACTATCACCTCCGGAAGAAGGGAGTTGAATACACTGCTAACTCCAGCTGATGACTAAGAAGGTCCCGAATCGCGTCTATCCACACTTACAGGCAAGTAATGCAACACCCCAAGAATGGGCGTCAGTATAATATGTACCAAATATGTAAGGAAGTAGAATGAAAGATGATAAAGCTGAAGTAATCACGAAGGAGGGTAAGAGTTTAACCTGAATAATCTCACCATATGAATTATCTACCTAATAAGTATATTTATGCAAACAAGAACCTAACCGAGACCCCATAAGTCTGCAAGGTACAAACAACACATAATAACCTCCCTGGGCCCCCATAAGCCCCGGCAAGTACAAAAGCACACTCCTGCTGTCTGACTACTAGGGGTTTGTAGGCATAATGTAACTCAGGATTACTCGTTCTCTAAAGTTTGTGTCCAAGCCTGATAGACTCTCGTAGCTGTGTCTGTGTCTGAGTCGTCTATGTAACTGGACCTCGAGCCTTGGCTCGACTATTTAATGTAGTTTTTGTAACTGGATCCTGAGCCTTGGCTCGACTATGAATTATTATGTAACTGGATCCCGAGCCTTGGCTCAACTATGGATCATAATGTAACTATTGTAACTGGATCCCAAGCCTTGGCTCGACTATAGATCATAATATAACTGTTGTAACTAGGTACGACCTTTACGACCTCTATCTAGTGTAACTCAATATGGCCTTCACGGCCTCAATCTAGTCCTTTGGACATCATACTTCCCCTACAAGCATGACCCAATAGGCAACAACATCCTACAACCCGACGTCGTGAGGAAAAACCAATCTAGGTTAACTCTGACGAGGGTTACTATGTCATCACTATCGTCTCAATTCTATTCATAATAGCTGACCACAATAGGTTTACTCTGAAGTACTACAGATGCACAAGTCGTATTAACTTTACAATGAACGTAACTTGCCGAAAGGATAGCCTTAACATACCTTGAGAGCCGACTTTTGTTTAACTGGCGAGTTTCAACTTGTAACCGGTGCTTCTATCCAACTGTAGCCCTTATACTGAGAGAATAGGGCTAATTTCAATACTAAGTTTGGCAAATAACGATAACTTTCGATAATAATATAAACTATGATTCAACTTCGAATAACTAAATCGAAAACCTTCAATTTCCTGAGAGTTCAAAAGGGAGAAGTGCTTACCTAATGTCTGTGACCGTTTAGGATTTAATTTGGAGCAATTCTGATAATTTTTACTCGGCAGAGTTCCGGTATGCCGAGCAAATTTTCAAGAAATATCTTCATAGTAATGCTTCCCGCAGGCCTAGAACTCGTTATCCGAAGTTAATTTTCGTTTGGACGGCATTTGGTAGCATAATTAAACGAGAATATAGTAAAAGTTGTGTGTTCTCTCTGTTTTAGCCGGGGGAATATATTACAAATGATCTAATATTGAACTAAGGGAGGATATATATAGTTGGGGCGGTGGCCGGGGGGTGTGCGGCGCACCTTCCATCATGCTGCCTTAGGGGAACGACGCACCACTGTCTGCACCAGGGCAGGCTGCGTGATGTGGTGCCAAGCGCGCCTGCCCCCGGCCTCGGCCCCTATCCGCTTGACGAGGCACTTATATTCCCATCTCCCGGGCTTTCTTCCGGAGGTTTGTATGCTAAAAGTTTCAGTGTATATGTGCGAAAAATAATCATACTACAGAAGTTTATGGGATGTAACATTCTCCCCCTTAGGAACATTCATCCTCGAATGAAGTCTTTGGGTCAACGGAGTTAACTCTTTTAACTAGTACTCAGAAATATTTCGATAGATTCTCCTCTATAATATGGACTATTCAAAAACCTAAAATGTAGAAAAGTCTAACATAGGCACCTCATAGGACGCTATAACCAACTACTCCACCATATAGAGATAATCAACTAAACAGTACTGGTAATATAAGTAGTAAAATAATAAGTGAACCATAATCTCACCTCAACCGCATAATTTGGGTCAATCCTGAAATAGGTGAGGATATCTAGATCTCATGTCATCCTCAGCTTCCCAGGTCATCTTTTCTTTATTTCTGTTCCTCCATAATATTTTAACGGAGGTTATATCTTTAGTTCTCAGTCTACAAACCTGTCTATCTGGTATTGCAACTGGAATTTCTTCATAGGCTAACTCCTCAGTAACTTGAACGTCCTCAACTAGCACAACTCGGGACAGGTCCCCTATACACTTTCACAACATAGATACGTGAAAGACTGGGTAAATAGATTCTAGCTCTGAAGGCAACTCTAACTTATATGCCACTCAACCTATACTTCGGAGGATCCGATACGGTCCAATGAATCTTGGGCTAAGCTTGTCTTTCTTACCAAATCTCATCACACCCTTCAACGGCGACACTTTAAGGAATACCCAATCGTTAACATTAAATTTGAAGTCTCTACGCCGCATATTGGAGTAGGACTTTTGACGACTCTGGGCCATCAGTAACCGCACTCTAATAAGTTTTACTTTCTCTTCTGACTGGTGAATCATATCTGGTCCGACTAACTCTACCTCTCCTACCTCAAACCATCCAATGGGGGACCTGCATTTTCGCGCGTATAATGCCTCATAAGGTGCCATCTGAATTGCAAAATGATAGATATTATTAAATTCAAATTCAATAAGGGGTAAATGCTCATCCCAGCTTCCTCCAAAATCTAGCACACACGCCCGTAATATATCCTCGAGCGTCTAAATGGTGTGCTCTGCCTGGCCGTCAATATAGGGGTGGAAGGTTGTACTCAAATTAACTTGTGTTCCCAAACCTTTCTGAAATAATTGCCAAAATCTAGCTGTAAACTGTGCCCTCTGTCTGAAATGATAGATGTTGGGACACCGTGCAATCGTACTACCTCTTTAATATATAGCTCGGCGTAATCTTTGATTGAGAATGTAGTTCGAACCGACAGAAAGTGAGATGATTTTGTCAACCTATAAACAATCACACAAATAGAGTCAAATTTGCGACTGGTACAAGATAGTCCTGTCACAAAGTCCATATTGTCTGCCTCCCATTTCCACATAGGTATAGCTATCTCCTGAGTTAGGCCACCAGGTCTCTTATGTTCAGCTTTTACTTGTTAGCAATTAGGACACTGCACTACGAATTCAGCTACACCTTTCTTAATTCCAGGCCACCAGTATATCTCTTTTATATCGTGGTACATCTTTGTTGAACCTAGATGAAGGGAGTAACGAGAGTAGTGTGCCTCTTCCATAATCTGCTGGCGAGCACTGCTACATCTGGAACACAGAGGCGACCTTTGTACCGCAAAACCCCGTCTCCAGTTACCTCGAAAGCTGATAATCCACCTTGCTGAACCTTATCTCTGAGTTGTGCTAGGTTAGGATCCTCATACTGCCGCTCTTTCACCTCCAAAACCAGGGATAATACTGCCATATTCTGAATTACAACCATATTATCCTCTAAGTCTACTATCCGGATGGCTAAGCTGGCTAACCGGTGCAGTTCTCGAACCATTTCCCGCTGTTCTGGCCTCAAAATGTGTCAAACTTCCCATAGATCTTCGGCTAAGTGCATCTGCTACAATATTGGCCTTCCTTGGGTGATACAAACTATTTATGTTGTAGTCTTTTAGCAATTCTACCCAACGACGTTGCCGTAAGTTTAACTCTTTCTGTGTGAAGATATACTGGAGGCTCTTGTGATTAGTAAAAATATATACATGCACACCATATACGTAATGCCTCCATATTTTTAAGGCATGAACTACTGCAGCTAACTGCAAATCGTGGGTGGGATAGTTCTTTTCGTGCTTCCTGAGTTGCCTTGAACCATAAGCAATTACCTTACCGTGTTGCATCAGGACGCATCCTAACCCGACACCTAAAGCGTCACAATATACAACATAACCCTCTGAACCTTCTGGCAAAGCTAACACTAGCGCCGACGTCAATATATTTTTCAATTCCCGGAAACTCCGGTCACAGGCCTCAGTACAATGAAATTTGACTGTTTTTTGAGTCAATTTAGTCAAGGGCACTAACAGGGTAGAAAATCCTTCCACAAACCTTCTGTAATACCTGACTAATCCCAGAAAACTGCAAATTTCCATTGGAGTTGTAGGTCTAGGCCATATCTTTACCGCCTCAATTTTTTGCGAATCAACCTGAATACCAACCTCTGATACAATGTGGCCCAAGAAAGCTACAGAATTTAATCGAAACTCACATTTAAAAAACTTTGCATATAGCTGGCGATCTCTGAGGATCTGAAGTACTGTTCACAAATGATCTATGTGTTCCGCTTCTGAGCAGGAGTATACAAGAATATCATCAATAAACACTATCACAAACAAATCTAAGTATGGCTTGAAGATACTGTTCATCAGAACCATGAACACTGTTAGGGCATTTGTCAATCTGAAGGACATGACTAGAAATTCAAAATGACCATACCTGGTCCTGAAAGCTGTCTTCAGGATATCTTTCTCCCAAACCCACACCTGATGATACCCTGATCTAAAGTTAATCTTGGAAAAATATTTTGCCCCTTGCAACTGATCAAACAAGTCATCTATCCTAGGAAGTGGGTATTTATTCTTAATAGTAATCTTGTTCAATTGCCAATAGTCTATGCACATGGGGAGGGAGCCATCTTTCTTTCTTACAAACAGAAGTAGCGAACCCCACGATGACGTACTCGGCCTGATAAAGTCCTTATCTAACTTATCTTTCAGCTTCTCTTTCAATTCTCTCAATTCAGTAAGAGCCACTCAGTACGGAGGGATGGATATAGGCTAAGTACCTGGTAGTAAGTCAATAGAAAAATCGATTTCCCTTTTTGGAGGGATGCCAGGAAGTTCGTCAAGAAATACGTCTGCAAAATCATTAACCATTGGAATGGACTGAAGAGTTCGGGATTCTGCTTGCATATCGTGAACCCTAACAATATGGTAGACACAACCCTTCGCTATCAACTTTTTCGCCCACATATAGGATATGAACTTACCTTTTGGCGTAGCTATATTACTTCTCCACTCTCGCACTACCTCTCTTGGAAAGTGAAATCGGACAATTCTGGTCCAAAATTCTACAATGGCATAACATGGTGCCAACAAGTCTATACCCATAATTACATCAAAGTCAATCATTTCTAGTTCTAGTAGATCCGCTAAGGTCTGGCGGCCAATAATCTCTATTGTACAACCGCGGTAGATTCTTTTAGAAATAATAGAGTCACCAACAGGTGTAGACACTGAGATGGATCATTGAAGCAATTCTGGCAGTGTATCAAACTTTCGAGCCACTAACGGAGTAACATACGATAAAAATGGAGCCCGGATCTATCAAAGTATAAACTGAATGAGAGCAAACATCTAATATACTTGTCACAATATCTGGCGATGATTCTGACTCCTATCGCCCCGGTAGTGCATATGTGCGATCCTGACCGCTGCCTGAACTAGATGCTCCTGATCTACCTCGGCCTTTGCCAGCTGGAGCTGAGGGCCTGCGCCCTGTAGAAGGGGCTGGGGCATATGAACCCGCTAAGGATCCATCCTACTGATCCTGACCGCCCTGGCGTCTAGTCGAACAATCCCTCATTACTGTCCACAGGAATAATAAGCGGTGGAGCCATACTTGCATCTCCCTAGATGCAGCCTATGACAGGTGCTGCAATGTGGTACCACCGATCCCATCTGATCTGGCCTCCTCTGTGGCTTTGAGCCTGATGCTAGTGAACTCTCGTCGGGCCCTGACTGTCCACGATGATCTGATCTGCTGCACTGCTGCTGCTGGAGTAGGGGCCTAGGTGGCGTACCTAATATACGAGGCCTAGGCCCACCCTAAAAGTATGCGGGTCTACCCCTCCGATGTTGCTCCTGACTTACTATAAATAGGACCCTTAGCTTCTAAAATCATTTGGTTACGAAATATATTCTGAAAACCGTAAAGGAGCGAAGGGAGAAGTGAAGAACCCACCTAGGGTTCACCAAATTTACCTTCTTTTTATCTATTCTTGTAAGTACATCACTTTAATTATGTTTTTAAGTATTTGTATGAACATAAGTGGCTAAAACCCTTCCTCTAGGGTTGAGGCTACGTGATATGATTGTAATTGCATGAATTTGTTTTGGTTTGAGTTGTTAATTGTTGTTTTGTCTTACATTCTACATTATGGTTGTTTTTACGCTTGATCACCATAAAAACAAATGCGTTAAGCTTAGGCAAAAGCTCGAAAGAGCAACCCTAGGCAAGAACAAGAGAATGTAGGGAGCAAGTTCTTATCTTTCGATATGATTCACAGTTAGGATAGAAATTATACCTAATTTACTTTGCTTGGTTGATAAAACGAGATGATAGTGAGACACCGGCTTAGAATTGTCACTCCACCACTAGGAGAAGTAGTTGTGAAGCTAAGCTGAGTTAAATGATTAGAGGTACGAAAGTCCATAATCAAGAGCATAAATCCAGTAAACCACATCCATGTAGTTGAGTTGCCCATGAACTAGAATGTCACATCTCCACTCAATGATGTAGTTGTGAGGCTAGTTTGTCGTGTTTAGAGGCTCGAGAGACCATGAACATCGCATTTTCAACTATGTGAGACAACAATTGATAATTTCATACTTGAACCATTACAAAGGGTAGCATTGCATGATTATCCAGCCTTGGCTCTAGTTGCTTCTTATATTGTTTCAGAGTATTTTTGTGACCACCCCTAGATTTAAATAGAATTAATCGAAAACTTTTATAATCAACACTTGTGAAAGTTAATATCACACTTGAACTTGATAATTAGCTGAATTGGTTCAGTCCCTGTGGATTCGACATCCGGCTCTTAAAAAGGGCCACTTATTACTTGTAAGACCACGTACACTTGCGTGTGCGCGTGGGCGCAATAACAATAAGTTTTGGCGCCGTTGCCGGCGACTCGGCGAAGTTTAGTAAATTTTTTTGTTTTTGTGTGATTTTTAAATTTCCTTAGGTGTTGAGAAACTTGGTCTTAGTCTGACATATTGCAGGTGACAGGTTGTCCTTGCAGAGCTGGCAAGGAATAGAGAGCTAGTGGAACCGTTGCTTGAACCAGAGCGTCAAATTCATTTACGCAGGAGGGAAGCTCTAGAGCAAAAGCTAAAGAGACTTCAAGAGAGGGTACAACAACAACCACCAGCAGGACAAGCAAAGTTGTCACCTGAGATTATGGCAGCCAGACCAGTTCGCGAAGTGGCAATCCCACTAGCGACAAATGTGAACTCTAGTATCCGTAAACCGAAACCTAGAGGAAACTTTGAATTGAAGCAGAATATGGTGCAACTATTACATTCTAGTGGTCAATTCACTGGGGTGGCACATGAGGACCCGCAGCAGCACTTACAGAACTTTCTTGAGATCAGTGACACATTTGTCCCCACCAGAGTGTCCACAGATTATGTCGACTTACCCTCTTCCCATTTTCATTGTTGGAGGAGGCAAAGAGGTGGTTGAAGTCTGAGCCACCAAACTCATAACTTCTTGGGATGATTTGGCAAAGAAGTTCCATATCCGATTCTTCCCGTCAGGCAAGACTGCCAAACTTAGAAGTGAGATATTGAGTTTCAAGCAGAGGCCGGATGAGAACTTGTATTTGGCTTGGGGGAGATTCAAGTCATTACTGAGAGACTGTCCCCATCATCAGAAATCCAATGTATGAAGTGCTGACCCATACCTTTGTAGAAAGTCTAAACCCCCACACAAAAAATTTACTAGACTCTGCATCATGTGGGCAAGCCTTAGAGAAGACTTATGATGAGTTGTACACTTTGTTGAATATAATTGCTCAGGGAAAATCCAGAGTGGCACAACGAGGCATCGAGAGGGGTAGGAAAGAGAGTAGGGCTGATAGAGGTAGATGGTATGAATGCCTTGGCGGCACAACTAGCTTCATTCCAGCATCAGATTATGACTCAGTTCAATAAACTGAGTATGAACCAACAACAGGGTTAAGTAAATGCAGTTCAGCAAGCTCAGAGTTGGTGTGAAATCTGCGGGAATAATGGGCATAATGCAGAATCATACGGGGCCAATCCGGAATTAGTCAATTTTGTTGGGAATATTCAAAGGAACAATCAGAATTTTAGGAACAATTACAACAAGAATTGGCAAAGCCACCCAAATTTGTCTTGGGGTGGAAATCAAAGGCAAAGTTACCAGCAACCTCAGCAGCAGCAGTATCAGCAGAACAGGCAGATTGATGGCCAGTTGAGTAGAAACATTGAGGAGATGTTGCAGAAAATTATGGAGACCCAGACTCAACTAGCAGAGAATCAGGCGAGGATGGCATCGGATTTGAAAAATCAGCAGTTGGCCACCCGCAATCTAGAGAAGCAGATGGGTCAAAAAGCAGTTGCTCACCATATGAGACCACATGGAGGACTACCCAGTGACACAGATCTTAAACCCCGCCAGGTCAATGTCATTAGTCTGAGGAGTGGCAAGCAATTAGCTAATGCGATGCCTAAAGAGAAAGAGAAATGAGGTGCAGCCGGAGTTGGTCAGGAAAGGACCATCCACTGACAAGGGAGAGAATCAGAGTGTTGTGCAAAAAAATGCACAATCATCATTACATCCATCACAGAGACCAACACCACCATTTCCCCAGAGATTCAGAAATAGAAAGGAGGAGGAATGCTTCAAAAAGTTCTTCGAGATTTTCAAAGAACTTCACATAAATTTGCCTTTGCTTGATGTTTTGCAGGGAATGCCCAAGTATGCTAAATACTTGAAAGATGTGATGGCCAACAAAGTCAGATTGGTGGATGTCTAGACGGTAGAACTGACTGAGGAGTGCAGTCACAGGGTGATGAGCAAGATACCTAAAAAGCTCAAAGACCTAGGGAGTTTTACCCTCCCCATACAAATTGGTAAAGCTGAGGTGATAAGAGTTTTGTGTGAGATCTAGGGGCAGCAGTTAATCTAATGCCCCTATATTTATTTAACACCTTAGGGTTGGGTCAACCGAGACCAATAAGATTGGTGCTGCAGCTGGCAGATAAGCCGCGAGTGGCACCGGATGGAATTATAGAGGACCTTCTCATCAAAGTGGGTAAGTTCATTATACCCGCTGATTTTATCATATTGAATTTTCATGTTGATGATCAGGTACCCTTAATCTTGGGATGATCATTCTTGACCACTGGAGGAGCCATTATCGATGTGAGAGCAGGGACCTTGAAAATGAGGGTCGGGGATGAAGAAGAACTCTTCCGAGTCTACCAAAAGATTAACCTACCCACACACTACAGAAATCTGTGTAAGGTCAGTGTGTTGTCGGAGGATAAATGTGGGGTGGTAGATTCCACAGGTCCACGGTCAAAGAAGATGATTAGTTGTCATACCGAGTCTGATGAAGGGCTTCAGTATGAGAAGAAGTTGGAGGAAGAGAGGGACATAATGGAGGCTATTCTCTCTAAAAATCAAAAGAGAAGAAGATGGTTCTCGAAAGGGAACCCAGGTATGAGGATGTACTGAAAAGGATAGTTCACGTTGTGCCGCAACGTAAAATTAGGCGTTGCTTGGGAGGCAACCCAAGGTTACCACGGGTACAATTTGTAATTGTTGTTTGTGTTGATTTTGTTTATTTTCAACTTGTGTTGTTTTTGGTGGAAATTTAAGCACAGATGGAGGGAAAATCTGAGTACCCTTGGAGGAGAAAGCTAAAAAACATGAAAGAGGAAAAG
Organism: Datura wrightii; assembly: GCA_035772735.1. NCBI lineage: Eukaryota > Viridiplantae > Streptophyta > Magnoliopsida > Solanales > Solanaceae > Datura > Datura wrightii. The sequence goes on along the minus strand of JASDFA010000006.1, from coordinate 13,180,387 downwards.
TGTGGGGTCGAATACCCACTTGTGCAAAAATGAAGAAAAACATGTTGTTAGCTAGGCATAGAGGCTCAGTGAGTATTTCTCACTGTTTTGAATTTTAATTAGATGCTTTGGGGACATAGCGTGATTCAAGTGTGGGGTGGGGAAAATTTCAAAAATTTTGTTCTTAATGATTTTGGTGAATGTAGTGCTTGATACATATTGGAAATTTTTTTTTGAGTTGAGCATGACTTCACCAATCGTTGGTTTTTCTTTTCGGTTCTTTTCCGGCGGGGGTTCTTTGAACCGAAGAATAAAAAATTTCTTTGTCTGTATATAGTGTTTTTAGTCATAGTTAGAGACTATTTCCAATGATGGATGGATGGCGACCGTCTTGAGGGAAAATTAGTCAATAGGTTTTGGTTTTGAACTCGTAGCTAAATGATTGTTTGATGTTCTTGTTGTGTGCTATACATGATTATAAGATGCAAGTGTGGTTAGTGTTGAAGCATGTAAGAACTGTATAACTTTGTTTGAGACACCTAAGCTCGTGAATGTGACTCGATATGATTCTAAGTTTAATTCTGAATTTATGTGATTAGTTGAGTTAAGAGTCTATTGAATGTGTCTTGAATTGAGCATGTGCTGTGAGTGTAAGGTTTTTGAATATTTCATGCTATTGTATAGTGTCTAGAACTTGCCTGGTGTGTACACAAAACGAAATGAAGGATGTAGAGTGTAGGAGATGATTTAGACATTTTTTTGAATGAGCCAAATTTCTAACCCTTGCCTTACCTACCTTGAATGTTGGATTCTAGTTACCCCATTGAACCTTAAGCCTATTCTTTGATAGCTACAACATAAGCTTTATCAATTTTCTTTCATTAGCCTTGAATTTGATCCTAAACACCTAAGCTCTTAAGTGAAAAATCCGAAAGAGTAAAGGAGTGAGCATCGGGAAAAAGAAGGAAAAATAACAGTTGTGGAAGTTGAGAAGGGTCAAAGGCGCACTTGTTTGAAAATGCTTGAGTATTGGTAGAGAGTAAGAAAATAAATGAATGAAAAAGTTGCTTGAGTACTCCTTACTAATAAGCTAAGTGTGCTTAAGGAAATGGGAACAAGAAGAGGAAATTTAAGAGTGAAAAGCAGGAGGGTGAAGTAAGAGAAGAGATGTCCATAATGAAGGTGTGATGTATTAAAAGCGCTTGGGGAAGATAGCTACTGTTATTAGCCATGATGGTATCTACCCATCCCTTAGCTTACATTATAACCCATTAAGTCCTACTTGATCTTACGTTCACACATTCGTAAATTAGTGGAGTAATACACTAAAGGCAAGCTTATGGGTCACTACATGATGCATGTGAATTCTTTGTGAGAGCGAGCTTAATTTCCATTTATATGCCCATAAATGGTGTGATTTGAAAATTTATGAGTGAAAATGGGTAACTCTCTTATGTTATGAGGGCACATGTTTAATGAAAGATAAAAATTCATGTCGGATTTCTTGATCGGTTGATTTGCATGAGTTTGCTAAGATTGAGCGTCGATTCTTGAGGTTAGGAAGTCTTAATGTAGTTATATTTAATTTTAATGATTAAATCTTGCATGCTCTATTTTTAACTTGCTATCTTAAATAGTCATTATAGCCGTAGCTATGTGGGAGTCTTCATGTGCATGAGATGTAAAAGTTTTGTTCGAGGACAAATAAGACTTTAAGTGTGGAGTGGTGATCTTGGGCATAATTGCGTGCCCAAGTGCTATTTTATAACTTAGTTTAGTCTTGTTTGTCTATTTATGCACTTACATTATCATGTGATTTTATGTAAATTTGGATATGTACTAACCAACATGATTAGTCCTTGTTTTTGTAGGTTAAAAATGCATTTGAGGAACTAATTTATGATGGGTGAAGTGGAGAAATGGAATGGGAAGCAAATTGAAAAAGTTGGCAAGGAACCATGCCTTGGCAAGGCTGGCCACGCCAGGCAGCGTGCCACGCTGTGCGTGTGCTGCGCCCAACGCCGTGCCATGCCAATGCCAGGCGCGAGAGCAATGCAGCAAACAGGCCATTTGCACCCCAGCGCCGTGTCACGCGAGGCACATCTGCACTCCAAGGGCGGGTCACGCAGGCCATAGCGCCACACAGGCAGCATGCCACGCCGGCCATCTCGGCCAGCTTCAGCCGAATGTCATTTTTAGGTCCTTTCCAATGTGCTTTCACAATACCTTTGTGTCACGGAGGCAAATTAGCCCGACCACCTCCGTGCCACGGAGCCATTTCATGTCGGGCAAAAATTGTACATTCCCTATTTACTATAAATAGGACCCTTAGCTTCTAAAATCATTTGGTCACGAAATATTTTCTGAAAACCATAAAGGAGCGAAGGGAGAAGTGAAAAGCCCACCTAGGGTTCACCAAGTTTACCTTCACTTTTATCTATTCTTGTAAGTACATCACTTTAATTATGTTTTTAAGTATTTGTACGAACATGAGTGGCTAAAACCCTTCCTCTAGGGTAGGCTACGTGATATAATTATAATTGCATGAATTTATTTTGGTTTGAGTTGTTAATTATTATTTTGTCTTACATTCTACATTATGGTTGTTTTTACGCTTGATCACCATGAAAACAAATGCGTTAAGCTTAGGCAAAAGCTCGAAAGATCAACCCTAGGCAAGAACAAGAGAATGTAGGGAGCAAGTTCTTATCTTTCGATATGATTCACAGTTAGGATAGAAATTATACCTAATTGGCCTTGCTTGGTTGATAAAACGGGATGATAGCGAGATACCGGCTTAGAATTGTCACTCCACCACTCAGAGAAGTAGTTGTGAAGCTAAGCTGAGTTAAATGATTAGAGGTACAAAAGTCCATAATCAAGAGCATAAAGCCCGTAAACCACATCCATGTAGTTGAGTTGCCCACGAACTAGAATGTCACATCTCCGCTCAACGATGTAGTTGTGAGGCTAGTTTGTCGTGTTTAGAGGCTCGAGATACCATGAACATCGCATTTTAAACTATGTGAGACAACAATTGATAATTTCATACTTGAACCATTACAAAGGGTAGCAGTGCATGATTATCCGGCCTTGGCTCTAGTTGCTTCTTATATTGTTTTAGAGTATTTCTGTGACCACCCCTAGATTTAAATAGAATTTATCGAAAACTCTTATAATCAACACTTGTGAAAGTTAATATCACACTTGAACTTGATAATTAGCTGAATTGGTCCAGTCCCTGTGGGTTCGACATCTAGCTCTTAAAAAGGGCCACTGTATTACTTGTAAAACCACGTACGCTTGCGTGTGTGCTTGGACGCAGCCACAACACCTTACGGCCTCTATCTGGTGTAACTTAATACAATCCTCACGACCTCAATCTAGTCCTTCGGAAATCATACTTCCCTTACAAGCATGGCCCGATAGGAAACAACATCCTACAATCCAACGTTGTAAGGGAAAACCAATCTTACTAGGGTTAACTCTGATGAGGTTACTATGTCATCAATATTGTCTCAGTTCTCTTCATAACAACTGACCACAATAGGTTTACTCTGAAGTACTATAGATACACAAGTCGTATTAACTTTACAACGAATGTAGCTTGCCGAAAGGATAGCCTTAACACACCTCGAGTGCTGACTTTCGTTTAACTGGTGAGTTTCAACATGTAACCAGTGGTTCTATCCAACTGCATCCCTTATACTGAGAGAATAGGGCTAATTTCAATATTAAATTTGGCAAATAATGATAAATTCTGATAATAATATCAACTCTAATTCAACTTCGAATAACTCTGCCGAAAACCTACAATTTCCCATAGAGTCAGAAGGGAGAAATGCTTACCTAATACATGTGGCCGTTTAGAATTCAATTTGGAGCAATTCTGACAACTTTTACTCGGCGGAGTTTCGATATGCCGAGCGAATTTTCGAGAAATAACTCCGTAGTAATGCTTCCCGTAGGCTTAGAACTTATTATCCGAAGTTAATTTGCGTTTGGACGGCGTTTGGTAGCATAATCATACGAAATTATAGTAAAAGTTGTGTGTTCTCTCTGTTTTAGCCATGGGAATATATTACAAATGATCTAATATTGAACTAAGGGAGGATATATATAGTTGGGCGGTGGCCGGGGGGTGTGCGGCGCGCTCGCCATCGCGCTGCCTTAGGGGCACGATGTGCCGCTGCCTGCGCCAGGGCAGGTTGCACGACGCGACACCCAGCTCACCGGCCCCCGTCCACTTGACGACGCACTCGTATTCCCACCTCCCAGGCCTTCTTCCGGAGGTTTGTATGCTAAAATTCTCAGTGTATATGCGCGCACAACAATTATACTATGGAAGTTTATGGTGTGTAACATGAGACTTACTACAACTTCAATATTATAAACACTTCGGTAGTAATAGATTAGCTCTTCTAGAGCTCTCAAATAATTATGTACTACCACATAGTTTATAACACCATATATATGGTGAACATATCTTTTTGTAGAGAAAATATACAGTTATTGTCATGTGAAAATCATTATAGGCAAAATGCATTTCTTGCTTTGCTTTTGCCTCTAATAATATTTTATAATGTTTGACAAAATTCTTTTTTTTTTGGTATACCATATGTACGCAACCAATGGCAAATTCATACAGCCACACAATAATATTCATTTTGATCATGATCAAAATCTTTATATCAAGAATTATTTCATGCTTTTACCCTCTGGTAGTTCATGATAAGATATGTTATGATATTTGTGATATATTAAAAGTACATGATCAATGACCTTTGTGCCAAAATATTTTTTAAATTTCTCAAAAATCTCCCATAAGGGTGAGTTGTGGTATTTATCCAACTACATGTAAGCACGTCCTTATCTATAATTTTTATCACATCTTGACACATTCACGTTCAAGAACGAGCGAGCATTCACAATGCTTATCATAAGTCATATTCTATTCATGAAATGGACTACAATCATATGTATGTGCTTCATAAATTTTTACTACAAATTCATAGTCATGCCTTGACATTTATCATATTTATATGATCCATCTCACATCACTTTGAAAGTTAAAGTGCGCACTTTTTATTTTTTTCTTTTGATGCTTATCACAAGTCATATTCTATTCAAGAAATGGATTTATAAGATTTATCAAATTAGATTGCACAACAACCATGGGCCCAATGACCTTTCATATCATATTGATGGCAAAAATGGTCTTCACCTTATGAAGGATCATTTTAAGAATTCATATTATTCTTCCTTTTATATTAATACAATGGTGAATACAATTATTTCATCCCTCCATGCTCATAATTCATACATTCAACTGGTTCTCTTCTTTTAGATTTATTATGCGTTGTACTACATTCTTTTTAGATAATGGAGCAAATTCAGTGAGATAGACTTCATAATTTTGTATCAAAAATATATTATTTTACCCCAATCATTATTATATCATAAATATAATGTATTGAGACTCAAACTCAGTGTCTTATCCACATCAGAGTCTATTAAGTCATAATTCATTGGGATTAGCATGCACCGAAAGTCGGGACTATAACCCGATGTTTTACCCTCTCAGTGCGATAGAACTTGAATTCACCGTCTTGCCCCTAACCAATAGCATAATAGGCTAAACCAATATAATTTTTCAAAATTTATTTCAAGTATCATGGATAAATAGTGAATTTCATTTTATATTAGTTAAGCACTGTGTTATATTTTAAAGGGTGGAAAACATAATCATATAATAGAAATTTTATGTACTCCATACGAGTACTCAGAAAATAGGATGGTAGCTGGATCAATTATTTAAAAGAGAGACATATCATTATCTCAAAATAAATTAAATGTGACTAAAGAAATGTATAAAAAAATAAATTTATCTCAGTGATGATGAAAATGAATTCTGATTAGTCTTTCAACTTTTCTTTTATTAATCTAGCCTAGAGAGAGATTGTATTTCATTAAAACGAAAAATGCAGATGAATAAGATGGAATACATGTTCAACTTCTTTGTGGACAGTTGTGAATATATACTGTAATCCTGCGAGTAAGAACTTCTTGGAGGCAACATATATGGAGAACTATGGGGTGATAGATCTTTTATTGTGTTTTTCTTTTCTTGCTAGCAATTATGATTTTTTTCAACAAATATTTATGGATTAAGAAAATATATCAACCATAACAATTTAAATATGTTTACGATGAATATATATAAATGCTAAAATTCATCTTCTAAGACTAGTAGATCTTCACCATATATTATCATGTTCTTGAAATATTAACAAATGGTAATGCAAACTCATACCTTTTCTCAAAAAGAAATTATTGTCGAGAGAAACCAACATATGATAAGATATCAGAGTTGCCAAAATATCTTCTTTCTTTCTCTAAATTTTTTTTCTCTCCAAATAAATCCTATCGTTATCCTCAACGATAACTTCTCCTACTGAATCTCCGCCACACTACGCCTTATGGCGACAATGGATGGGGATCGAATAACTTTGATAAACACCAACATCTCTATAGAACCCACTAGTCCACTACCATCGCTAATCTCTGAAATCACCAAAAGAAGATTTAGGAAAATTGAATTACGGTTGTTCTATCAATGTGCAAATGAATCTCTTCCACTTTAAAAATCAGACATGCAAGAGAGACAATTCTTGCAAAACAAACAACGTATAGCGCGGTTCCTACGGTAATTTTTAAGACAAAAAGATTATTTTGACATAATGGAAGAGAGGAATATAGATTGACTATTGTTGAAAGATACCTAAAGCTTTGACCTCAGCTTAAGAAACTCATGTCAGCATTCAAAAAGCTTTTCCTATTAAGTATAATGTTTTTATAAACTTCACTAATGAGGATGACTTTAACATATTTTAGTATAGAAGAGTAATTGAGATTAATGATATTCAAATGTGGCTCCAGAAATGGTCACCGGATTTTAAGACGGATAAAGACCTTTTGAAGGAAAAGTATTTTATTTATAAACTAACAAATCACGCTACACTTCTCACTACTAGAAAATAAGTGATAGAGCACCCCTATTTATAATATTAGAAACCTACTTTAACTCAAAATAGGAAAATCTATTTCTATATGAATTTGATTATCAATCCTAACAAGACATGAATTAACTAAGTACCAAATTCTAAATAATTTTTTTCTGCAACATTGAATTACTTTTCCAACATTCTCCCGTAATTCAAAGTTGTACCTTCAGCCTTTTGTTGTTGTTGTATTGAAGCACTTTTCTCCCAATCTTTTAGTTTCTTGTTTGTGTTGGAGCACTTCTCTCCAACTTTCAATTGTTGATGCACTTCTCTTCAACCTTCAATTATTGGAACATATCTCTCCAACTTTCAATTCTATTGGAGCACTTCTCTCCAACTCCCTTTATTTTTTTTCCTTGGTTATATTTGGAGTAGTTTTCTCAAACTTCTAATAGTTGATACACTTCTCATCAACATTCAATTGTTGAAATACTTCTCTTCAACCTTCAATTGCTGGAGCACTTTTCTCCTACACTTGTTGATGCACTTTATTATCAACACTCAATTTTTTTGATTCACTTGTAATCAAGTTTCAACTTTTTTTATGCCAACTACTTATCTCCATCTTTTAGAGAAAAACTTCTTCCTCTTGTGCCATATTTGATTGCACCTCTTTAAATTTACATTTTTTTTTGTCTTCTTCTCAGCATGATTATTTTTCATGCACACATCATTGGCCATACTTTTGCTAACATACTTATTGGCCAGACGATCATTGGCTAGACGGGCAACACATATTGGCTAGCTCTGCCCACCAGCAGTGGAAGCTATTTGATTCTTTAACAAGATTGTAGAAGTTCTGATACCAATTTGAAGGAAAATATTTTATTTATAAACTAAAAGATCTTTGAATGCTCTCTACAATCTCAACAATTCTCACTACTAGAAAATATATGACAGAGCACCCCTATTTATAATACTAAAAACCTACTTTAACTCAAATAAGGAAAACCTATTCCTATATGAATTTGATTATCAATCCTAACTAGATATGAATTAACTAAATACCAAATTCTAAATAACATTTTTCTACAACGTTGAATTATTTTTCCAACACCTTTCAGTAGTCCCAATTTGAGTTTTGCTTTCTGAAATCCCTTATCATATCCATACCTAGTATTTTATTAAACAAATTGTTAGCAGTATTTGTACACCGCTAGATTTGGATGTTGCTACGCTAGGCAGAACTAGACCTAGTATGACTAAGATCAGGGTAGAGATTACCTTGCTCAAAGAACTACAGAATAAGATTTGGGTTGGCCCAGAGAAAGACAACCAACCTCTCAAAGGCTACTATCAGAAAATTGAGTATGATAACATACCGAAGTATTGCAAAAACTCGGCCATAGTGTGATGAACCATCGTGTTCTAAAAATGATAAGAGGTAATGAAGCTAAACCAAAGAAGCCATATCTGGAAATACTAAAGTTGCTCAAATAGGGGAAGACAAAATAAGAAATGTGAGATAGGAGATAAGTCTGAGCAGGTTGGTTAACGATCCTCAATCATCTAACAACATGAAAAATTAAATAACTGATAAGACACAAGACAATGTTGTTGATTTATATAAAGAAAAGGTGGAGAAAAGACAATTAATTACTGAAATGATTGGCAACAAGAAAAAAAGTAAGAAGACTAAGATGGGTTGGACTTAGTGTTTGTTTAGCCAAAATTTCATATAATTAAATTTATAATATGTTGATATATTATTAAATGATATTTTTCTCTTAAATACGTGATAATGTTTTCTTTCACTAATTAATTTCATATATATTTTCAAGAAAAAAATACATAGGTTGCTTCATAAACTTGTTTAAAAAATTACTTTAACTCACTATATGTCACATTTCACACCTTATTCTTGTTCGAAATGAAACTAATATTCTCTAAGACATATATAATCGACTATAAGATATGTTTAATATATAGCTCTACAGTATCGTTATGTCATTATCTCATCAATACTATATAAGATCTAAAATATATTCATTGTCATGTAACTTGATTTCTTCTTCTTCACTATCCACCACCAATCCCATTCTCCCACCATGCATCGATTTCATCAACTGCTATCAATTCATCAATATCGCCACCAACAAATATCACACACACCACCACCACCATTGATTTCATCCTCTACCATCACTGTTGATTACACCGGCTACTACCAAATTCATCATCACCTAGAATTACAACATCAACATCAACACCAACAAATGTCACACCACCACCACTATCACTAAGTTTACCCTCCATGACCACTTGTTTTATCAGCCATTACCAAATTCACAATCACCAATTTTCATCAGCTACCACTAAACTCATTATCACCACCAATTTCACCAGTCACAGACTATTGTTTCTTTTCCTAAACACCACAAAATCTATCATCATCTCTAATTTCATCAGTCACAATTAACCTGTTATCATTACTGATTTCACTTGTTATAATTAAAAATCTCAAAACTATAAATTTCACCAACCATCACCTCTACCAATTTCATTAGCCATCACTGCCGACCCTTTCTCTAAACACCACAAAATTTATCATCATCTCTAATTTATTTATAAAAATAATTATATGCTAATTTGGTTCTTCTTCAATATCGATATCAATATATTAAAACAAACCCAAAATCAAATATGAAATATATGTGGGTTTATTAACCGTCTATTTGTTCCTATTTAAGGTTTATTATTAAGTATTATATAATTATATTATATGTTTGGTTTTCCACTTTTCCTTAACAATCCTAATTAGTAGTAGGGATTAGAAAAAACAGAAAATAAATACTAGTGAAAGTCGAAATTATTGGGGGCACTAGGGCTGAAGTGTCAATATTAACATTTCTTTTCTTTCTTTACACCGCTGCTATAACAGCCGTGCGTGCCACCCACACTCATCTCCTTCTCTCCAAAATTCTCTCGCTCTCTTAGGGTATAACTTTTTTCTCTCTCTAACAAATCTGCAATTTCTCCGTTTAATTTCAATTTTTTTTCTGGAATTAAATGTTTTTTTTTTGTTTTGTTGTGAAATTTAGGGCTTAGGGAATCAGATCGGTGAAGAGAGACATGTCGGATCAGAGATTGACCCGTATCGCCATCGTTAGCGCCGACAAGTGCAAGCCGAAGAAGTGCCGCCAAGAATGCAAGAAGAGCTGCCCAGTTGTTAAAACTGGTATATACCCATTCGATTTCTTTATGCGAATTCTTAATTTTTATTTACGATTGTGTAATTGCTTAATCGTTAAGCTAAGATTTGTTTTGAAACTTTTCAATTTTGTTTGGTTATTTTTGTGCTAAAAGTTGTGGACTATGCAGTTTTGTTATGAATTTATAGGTTAAAGTTGTATCATGTATGAGTATTGGGGTTTTCGTGGGTAAATCAATGAGGGAGTTTTTTTTTAGCAAGTGTATATATTTTTTCTGTGTAGCCCTTCTAATTTTTAGCTTTGCACGGTTGAGTGAGAGATTATTTACTAAACTTTGTTGCTAACTAAGAGAAGGGGATTTATTTTTACTACACTTTGCATAAATGTTTGTGGAAATATGAGCTATTGGGTTTTAAAAAAAGGTTTTGTCTCAGAAGTTGATGACTTTTTAACATGTATTTCTGATTTTTTAGTAAATACACTATTGATTTTAGCATTAGGTTTTATAATGAATTCAGATTAGTGGTGCCAACAGTTCTGTAAATACATTCAGAGAGATTCTGAGGGCTGTTGGGATTTTCCATTTATTCTTGAATTTCGCCTAAAGCTGCTATATATCTATGAATGAATGGAAAGTAGATGTCCTACCATTTAGTTTTCAGTGGATAGGCATGCACTACAATTGTCCCTGAATACATACACACACACCAAAAAAAAAAAAGGAAAAAGGGAAAAAAAGAAACAAGGGAGCTGAAAAGCTTCCTCTGTCACTTTGAGGTTGTGCTGGAGTCATTGTTGGGGAAAGTAGATGCGGTTGCAAAGACTTGGTGGAACTCTCTCATTGGGAACGGATATTTGAGTGGTATATGTAGGGTTTCTTTCTTGAGAAGGTAAGCTATGGATGGAATCACCTTGTTGATTGTGAAGGAAGAGGATAGGGGTTGTAACCAAGGGTTTTATGCACTGATGTGCAGTAATAGAATTATTAAATCTCAGAGAAAAAACAGAAGTAAGAGTTTTGGTGCAAGAGCTCTATATAGGTATGTGCAAGATCTATCACGGGTATATGGACAAAGTTCCCAAGGAATCTACTGTTCAACATCTTCTTTATACTGCTCAACCCAAATAAATATTAGACTATTAGACTTGGTGGTAAATCGTTTTCTCTTTCTTCCTTAATTCATTATTTCTTGATAATTGAAGTATTAAAAGGGGGCAAGGCCTCTGAATCAATGTGGGCTGTTTAAGAATGTAACAGGGGAAGCACAAATCTATTTAGATTATACCAGCTTATAAGGATCAAGGTTTAGTTCTTGTTCTTACATTTACATTAAAGCCTTTTTTTGGTTAGGTTAGATACTTGTACATCAGCTTAGGGATGAGTATAAAATAAGAGAACTTCTGGTTTAGAGAGCCCATAATTTGCCGTAAAAGGAAAATTATCTAGAATTTGAATGAAATGGGTTCAAGTACACTCTGGTTGCGAAGGACACATCTTTTCGACCCCTATTTAGGACTGAGGCGTGGTATTACTTTGTATAGCAGGGAAATATGGTTGCTCATTTCTATTATATGGCAGTGTTTAGATATGTCTTTTTCATTCAATTAAGCTTTATTTTTGCAGGTAAGTTATGTATAGAGGTCACTGCACTCTCGAAGATTGCTTTCATCTCAGAGGAGCTGTGTATTGGATGTGGTATTTGTGTAAAGGTTTGTATGTATTACAAATGTGGGGATACATTTTGCTGCAGATTGGTCATTGTGCCGGCTGGCTGATACTTTATTTTTTAATACAGAAATGCCCATTTGAAGCAATTCAGATCATCAATCTGCCAAAAGATTTAGACAAGGATACAACCCATCGTTATGGTCCCAACACTTTTAAATTGCACAGGTCTGCTTAAGCTGGTGCTCTTCTGGAGAAGTCTTTTGCTACTCAAATATCTGTTTATAAAGTTAATTCTTGAAAAATTTGTTGCAGGTTACCTGTCCCTAGGCCAGGACAGGTTCTTGGTCTGGTTGGCACAAATGGTATTGGAAAGTCAACTGCACTAAAAGTTTTGGCTGGAAAATTGAAACCAAACTTGGGACGCTTCAGCGTACTACTCTTTTGCATCTTCATCACTATTCAGATCATTGCCATACAGCTTGCTTATGCTTTCTTTAATCTTTCTGTGGCAGAACCCTCCTGATTGGCAAGAGATCTTGACTCACTTTCGAGGATCTGAGTTGCAGAACTACTTCACTCGCATTCTGGAAGATAACTTAAAGGTGACTTCTGATTCAGTGTTTCAGTTATCAGTCCCTAGTTTCTTTTAGTTGGTTTCTTTGTGAGTATCACTCACCTTTGGATATACATAGCACTTTTTGCTCCTTTTTATTAAGGTTACCTGGAAAATGTTAAGATAAACAAAAAATTCATAGCACAGTGGATTTAGTTGTCTGACCAGGAGGGCATTCTAGCTCTCCGGAATAGGTTGTCTTCCTCTGTACCATTGTGAACTTATTACTAGTTGTCCACCTAACTCTGGGTACTGACTAGATCTGTTATGATTTTCCATTCTTTCAATGGTAGTGCGGCGGTGTCTGTAACTTGTGTAAAAATTCTGGCATATCCTTTTTCTACTAGGGAGAAGCAAGACCACCTGCTACATCCGAGCAAAATATTCAGTTGGACATTTCCATGTCGAGTAATAAAGGATGCTCAACTGCTCTAAGATAATGATGGAGTGCATCATTCAAAGAATTGTGGAATAACTTAAATTTTAAAATTCATCACACCATTCTATATCAAGATGTATTTTTTCTTTAGCTCGTTATTTGTTGCGTCCGATCACCTTTGTTCTTGACCATACAGTATTTTATTCATTTGTAGTTTGATTTTTTTTTTCCTTTCAAATAGGCAATCATCAAGCCTCAGTATGTCGACCATATTCCAAAGGCAGTTCAAGGAAATGTTGGACAAGTGCTTGACCAAAAAGATGAGAGAGACGTGAAGGAAAAACTTTGTGTTGATCTAGAGCTGAATCAGGTTTTGGATCGTAATGTAGGTGATCTATCTGGTGGAGAGCTTCAGAGGTTTGCTATTGCTGTTGTTGCAATACAAAATGCAGAGATATACATGTTTGATGAGCCCTCGAGTTACCTTGATGTGAAGCAGAGGCTTAAAGCTGCCCAAGTTATCAGATCCTTGCTTCGACCAAATAGGTTCTAATTCATTCTCTTCTGGCTTTTCAACAATCAAGATTGCTGTTTATTTGTCCACATACTGAAATATCCTTCTATGTCTCAGCTATGTCATTGTTGTGGAGCATGATCTTAGTGTGCTCGACTATTTGTCGGATTTCATTTGCTGCTTATATGGGAAGCCTGGTGCATATGGGGTTGTGACCCTACCCTTCTCAGTCAGGGAAGGAATTAATATATTTTTGGCTGGATTTGTGCCTACAGAAAATCTACGTTTCCGTGATGAGTCTCTTACCTTTAAGGTAAAACTCAGATTCTTGTGTAACCCACATGTCATGGCAAAAGTATTATCTGAATGTTAACATTTTTCCGTAGGTTGCTGAGACCCCACAAGAGGCCGCTGAGGAAATTGAGTCATATGCACGTTACAGATATCCAACCATGACTAAGACTCAGGGAAATTTTACACTTAAGGTTGCCGAGGGTGAATTTACTGATTCACAGATTGTTGTGATGCTTGGTGAGAATGGAACAGGAAAGACAACCTTCATTCGCATGCTGGTACGCTTTGCTTTACAAGCATGTTACGTCTGAAATGGTTGCTGTTTCCAGTCTTCTGTGTAATGAGTCGCTCATCTACTTTTGTTTCTGAATACTGCAGGCTGGTCTGTTAAAGCCTGATGTGGTGGAAGGATCTGATGTCGAGATTCCAGAGTTCAATGTTTCATATAAGCCCCAGAAAATTAGTCCAAAATTTCCCTCCACCGTGAGGCATTTGCTACATCAAAAGATACGTGATTCTTACATGCACCCCCAGTTTTGTTCAGATGTGATGAAGCCTCTCCAAATTGAGCAATTGATGGACCAAGAAGTTGTGAATCTTTCTGGTGGAGAGTTGCAAAGAGTTGCCTTAGCCCTGTGCCTTGGAAAGGTAATTTTTCTCCTACTCTGTAGAACTGCTGCTTTGGTTGTTTTGTACATTGATCTGGTAGATGTCTTGGTCCAAAATCAAACAGTCTGCCTTTTTTTTTTCTTTTTTGGCCTTCTATGACAGATATTGGGTCTCTTTTTGTGATACTGCTTCTTCTTTCTTTCCTTATCCTTATTTTACTTTTATCATCATATCCTTCTTTTCCATAATGGCTCTAGCAAATGTTGTCTATCAGACTAATTTGGAATTTTTGGATATGTTAGAGATGAAACTGTTAACAGCTTTATTGAAGTTTGCTGTATTTTGCAGTACCGTCTTGGTACTCTATTAATGAAACTGCCTTGCCTTATTAAAAAATGCAAAGGATCTCTCCATCTGTTTGTTTAATATTGTAACTTTTCCTAGGTTTGTTGTTTTTATTTTCTTCCCCGGGCCAGGGCGTCAGATTGAGGGTTTTGCATAGTGAACCAATAAAACCAGCAAGAAATTTCTACTTGCATCTTGGGTTGCATTGGGTAGTTAATATCGTATTGCATCTTGCTGCTCTCCTGCCTCCATTTGTATTATAAGGCTAGCCATGTGCTATTATTATTGAAAATCTTTGTTTCTCACCGGACAGTTATAAGAATGTTGCACAAGACATGTTTTAAAAATCTTTGTTTCTTACTGGAAAGTTATAAAAATGTTGGACAAGATATGTTTTATCACGACATCTAAAGCCATTTAGAGGGTACTATTAGTTGGGCAAGTGTAGATGAAGAGCAGAGTTTGTTTGCAAGGGCAGGATATGAAGACTACTGCACTCATTTCTCTTACTTTAGTGATGTATTTATTTATTGTAACCTAACTCGTTTGCTCTCAACTCTGTGCAGCCTGCTGATATATATCTGATCGACGAGCCAAGTGCCTATCTTGATTCTGAGCAACGTATTGTAGCTTCAAAAGTCATCAAGAGATTCATTCTTCACGCAAAGAAGACTGCATTTGTTGTAGAGCATGACTTTATAATGGCAACTTACCTGGCAGATAGAGTCATTGTATACGAGGGGATGCCTTCCATAGACTGTGTTGCAAATGCACCCCAATCACTCTTGACCGGAATGAACCTATTTTTATCAGTAAGCCTTCTGCATATATCTCGCATGCTGTATTTTTTATCTTGCCTCATTACTTAGAAGTTCTCTTACTAACATTTTTGTTACTCTGAGATTCATCCCGTCGTGAAGCTATTATCTCTTGTAGCACATATTTTCTCATGTAAAATGAATGCTGTTTAGACTGCTTGCACTAGCTTTATATTCTGCTCTGATTTGTTTATGGGATTTGTGTTCTTTTTCTTTCTTCTTATTGATGTGCTATCCAAATTGTGTGCAGCATCTGAACATTACATTTAGAAGGGACCCAACTAATTTTCGTCCAAGAATCAACAAACTGGAATCAACCAAGGATAGGGAGCAGAAAGCAGCTGGATCCTATTATTATTTGGATGACTAAACCAGAACAGGTTGCATCCGTGATCCTTGCTTACCTCTTCTTATTGGCAGCTTGTTGTAGACAGAAGCTCCACTCTTCCGTTAGGTGCTAATCCGCCATCACGAGCAGCCTCAGGTCATTTATATCATAGACGTCTGACATGATTTTTAGAGGTTGACGTCTCGTCGAACAGATGATTGGATATCAGGAGAATGCCTTTTGTTTCATCGTTGTTTCTTATATGATTTAGTAATTATTACTGGTTTTAAGTACACACTCAAATAGTGTAAGTTTTGTTCACCAATTTTGACTGCAGAGGGAGCAGTGTCTCCTCGGTTTTTTCATGTTTGTATGTTTATCTCTGGCACATGAATGAGGCATTTGATTGGGTTGATGAAAGTTGGAGTGGTACTTAATGAAATGTCTTAGAATAATTACATTGACACCTAATGATTTCTGTTTTTACGGGTTGTTTGATAGATAGTATGCATTAGAAAAAATAATACATGCATTAGCTATGAATTCTATTTGATATTATGCCATGTATAGCTGAAACATGGTTAGTTATGGTATTAGCAGTGCAAGAGTTATTAATGTTTGCATGCACTAGCATGGTTTAAAATATAGTTGCCTTTTGAAAAAATTTTCACGTTCTTTCTGCTGTATTTGTGAAGTTTATTTTAACAATCAAATTTTTTTTTTTTCAAAAATTATGCAGTATATGTTATATTTAATTCAATAAATGAAATAAATTTAACATAATTAATATCAGCATATTATTGTTATACTTTTTATTAAAACGAAGATTTTCCGTAGTGGGAACAAGTTATTTTTAAAATTTGGTTGTCTGAAAGATCTTTTTCGAGGAGAACTTTTTTTTCTTTTATTCTTTAACGTAATTGGTCTTTTCCTCTGTAAATATTTTCTGTTTATTCACAACTAGTTCAGCTCTTTATTTCGTGTCACTAAAAGTTACCAGTTTGTTATCAGCATTAATATTCAAATTTTAATGAACATATTGAAAAATATTCTGTTAGAGAAAAACTTTGGAGAACATTTCTCGAAAAAATGCGGTGGTTTTGGGAGTTTATTTTCGGGAAAAGGCTCAAAATTATCCCTCGATCTTTGGGTTTAGAATTTTATGTGAGAACTATATATATATAAAATCCCCCCAGCAATGATCCTGTAATATTTTTGTAGATTTTCTATCAAAGAAAAGAATAGGCAGAAGAAACGGAATGGAGAATTTCAAAGAAAAAAATTGCTGATGAACTCATTAATCCAAAAGAGCCAGTACTACAATCGAATAAATACTAGTACTAGTCAGCTGTGATTTAGTATGTAGGGACCTGAGCTCATGCTATATATCCAAAAGATTAAAGTGCAAAATATTAAAAATACAAGGCTAAAATAAAGTTAGCAGTAGTTTTAAAAGCTTAAATGAAAAATACAGAATTCAACTAATTTAACTGCTATTTTGAAGTACTACTCTTAAGCATACAATAACTGAATCAAAACTCATGTCACTGCTTGATTGTTTCTTTCCATCATTATTCTTTTTAAAACTGCTATAGGCTCAATCATAGGAACACCTTCAAGAGTGCATATTGGGGGATTAATCACAGGGATAACAGTAACACCAATCTTCTTCTTCAGTTGTGCAACATAGAAAATTGGGTGGATTTTGACATTTGATGGCAATTGAATTTCATAAGCAGGATTTCCAATCTTCTTGATCACTTGGTATGGTCCGTAAAATTTGGAGGAAAGCTTGAGACTCTTTCTGATTGCAACTGAAGACTATGTTTATCACCAACCTCAAAAACTCTGTTAGATCTATGTTTATCAGCTAATTGTTACTTCATTCTATGCTGTGCTTTCTTGAGGCTCTCTTGCAATACTTTAGCCATCATCTGCCTCTCCTTTAATCATTGGTCTACAAAATCACCTCTACTTTATGATACCAACTCAAATGTCCACCGAGGAGGTTCGTACCCATAAATGACTTGAAATGGTGTCATGTCAAATGCAGAATGATATGATGAGTTATACCAGAACTCATCTAGAGATAGTCATTGCCCCCAGGCCTTTACTTTTTGACTGGCCATGCATTTCAGATAGGATTCAAGACATCTATTTAACCTCTCAGACTGGTCATTTGTTTGATAGTGATATGCAGAACTGATATGCAACTCAGTTTTCAGTAGCTTGAATGATTCTCTCCAAAATGAACTAGTAAAATCTTATCCCTATCAGAGACAATGTTGTATGATAATTCATGAAGTTTATAGAGAACATCTAAAAACTCCCTAGCATCTGCAGCAGATGGTGCAAGGGAATAAACTGAGCATATTTGCTAAAACTATCAATTACTACAAGAATAGTATATTTGCCCTCTGATTTAGGAAGTCCTTCACCACAAAGTCCATAGAGATGTTCCTCTAGGGTGGTCAGGAATTGGTAGATGCTGTTAGAGGCCAGGAGCTGCTACATTTTCTGATTTGTTTCTCTGACAATAGTCACACTCTTGTTATCAGCCTTGGAATGTCAGTTTGCATGTATGGCCAGTAGAATAATGTTTTAGCCCTCTTGTATGTTGCTAATACACCAGAATGTTCTCTTAAGGTAGAAACATGCAATGCCTTGATCAACTGGTTTCCTTAATTCTCCCCTGTTTCTAATCCACAATCTTCCCTGGTGTCTGAGTAGACCATTTGATGTAGTGTTGTGTCCATAAATATCAGGTTGCTGGTCCAATTCAATCAAATATAGAATTGACCTCCTTATCATCATAGTAACTATCTAACACCTCTTGATTCCAGGTTGGTCTTATACTAGTAAAAGCACTGCGGTGAACTGGAAATCTGTCTTGATAATGCATCTGCAATAGTGTTCTAACTACCCTTCCTATACTGAATCTCAAAATTAAGATCAATTAACTTTGTCAAACCTTGGTGCTGGATAGTTAGTCATTGGTGAGGGAGCTTTAGTACCCTTAGAATGGATTAGCTATTGAAGAATCAAGTCTAGTTTCCTTTGAATTTCAGCATTTTAATTTGGACTTGAGTTTCATCCATCTTATCAACCCTCCCAGAGATATTCCTGATTATGTTGCAAATAATGTGCTACTCACTTGGTGCCATATTGCTTGGGCCTTGGAGTGACTAAAAAATGCACCAGTATAATAAACAAACTAAGGAGGACTATTTGTGCTTCAAATAAAATAATATGGATAATTATGTGTCTAAGCCTAAAACTAAAGCATCATTTTGGGATCTTTGAAATTCTTTTCTTCTCCATCTCTCTCTCTCATTTTTTTAAGATTAGTTTTTTTTTTTCCATATAACATATCTATATCATTTTGGTTAGGTGCAAAGTCAAAACTACATTGTAAATATGTTATTTTGTGACTAACTCTGAGGAGATTATGATATGACTAACTTCAGGAATGTAAAATGTTCATATTCAAATTCTATAACAATAACAACTAATATATCCTGTGTGATTCTACGAGTAGGATTTAGGGAGAGTGGGGTGTACATAAACCTTATTCTCACCTTGTGAGAGGTAGAGAGACTGTTTCCGATAGATCCTCGGTTCAAGAAAATTATTTTTAAAAATAGGTTTAACAAATACAAGAGTAAAAGTTATAATGAAAATACTATAAAAAAGAATGGGATCCGAAGAGGATGGGGTGTACGAAGACATTACCCCTATCTTTTAAGAGGTAGAAAGGCTATTAGATGGATCCTTGGCTCAAGAAAAGCGTTTTCAAAAACAGGTTTAACGAATACAAGAGTAAAACCGTGAAAATATTGTAGAAAAGAAAAACACTCGTGAAATAAAAAATATTAAAGATAACCAAGTAAAAAAAGAAATAACAATAGTAATACAATTGAAAAATAAGATAATAGTTGAATAATAGTAGTGATCATGATAAGCAGAAGTGGGAGCAGACACCGTGCACTAAGCTAGAACCATGCTCTTCAACAGAAGAAAAAGAGGAAAATCACTCAACTATCTACTAACACTCTTCCCTAATCCTTGATCTCCATGCTTTCCTATCTAAGATCATTCACAATTTTAGTTATCCTTCATTCTGCACTTCAGTACCTTTTTCATAGAGTCTACTATTTAATTTAAATTATCTTAATTAAAAGCTAAGAATATTTTTGTAGTAGCTAGGCAAAATCTACTTTTACGAGTCTTCTTGTATATATTTTCCCATTTTCTAAACAAGAAAAGCAAGAAATAATTCAGAAATGAATAATTCTTGTATATATCTTCCTTATTATGATGATTTTCCCTTTTTTCCCAAAAAAATAGGACCAGCAAATTACTATTATTTTTCCTATGTGCTTAACTGGTAAATTACTAATAAAAAAACTGTTGTTATCTCTAAAGTTCCACCTTTTACCTCTCAACCTCTAAAGTGATGCATATTTAAAGAACTAAGTGTTGGTATAATCAATCACTCCAATTTGTGTTCATAAACTAGACTAATTATTAGTTATAATTAAAACCTTATAATGTTTTGTACTTTATTCACCCTTTATTGTCAACTTTGAGTTAAGATTCCCAGTGACTTGCACTTCCATATAGGTTACTGTTTTGTACTTGTTTGCAATTTCAAGGTAAGGGTGTGACCTTTTTGCGTATCAATGGTCAAGGTCTCACAAAAGAACAAACTTCCTTTGGCAAATTAAATTATCCTTCTAAGAATAAAGGTTACATTATTCTATCAGAAAAAATTGTTATAAAAATGATTTTTCTACTCATTTCTCACTGAATCAGTTCATTGGAAAAACATATGGTCACTACTATAAATGAAGGCTTTTGTGGCAATTATTTAATGACACTAATATAATTGTTGCTAAATTATATATTAGAGTTCATCATTACCGGCAATTGTATTTTAAGTGGTAATTTTTTTTTTAATGGCAATTAATTAAAAAAGATACTTTAATAACCCAAACATTCCCTTTAATCACCCAACTTCCCATCGCTCTCATCTGAAGCCTCAGCTACCTACTCTCAACTCTCGCTCACTTTGCAGTCCTCTACCATCTGAAACCTCCATTGCTCTTCTCTTCATTGTCGGTAAGCCTCCATCGCTTTTCTCTATGCTACCCTTTAATCTATTGCCAGTAAATATTGTAGCGGCAATAGGTAAATGTACTTTGCCGCAAAAAATATAGTGGGTGGGAAACAGGTTCTCACTGAAATAGTAAGAAACTTCCTGATTATTTTATGTGAAAACACTATTGCTTTTTCTTTTCTCACCGATTCAACCAAAATATTCATAGAAATAACCTTTTTAATGAAAAATTTCGATGAAAAAATTAATAATTTTTTAGTAGGGATAGTTTGGTGCATGAATGCACAAACTCAATAAAGTAGGTGGCAAAAATGTACATTTCGAAAATTTGGGAGAGAGAAATTGTTCGACCCATGTAAATTAAGTACCAGATATGCAATTCTGTCTTCCTAATTCTCATTTGATTTCATTGTCAATATCAAGTGATTGGAAAATAGCTTTGTATCCTAAATTATGGTATACACGATTCCACTAATTCTAATATATTACAAAATATATTTTACATGGATGTCTACAAATTATGTAATCTCCTCATCTTTTTATTACTTTTCACCTTTTTAATGACCTTATATTCTTAATGCTACTGTCTCTTATCTTTTTTATAATTTTCCCCCTTAATGTTTTATTTATGGCTATGTTTTGTATGTCTCTATATAACACTGTTATAAATAGAGGTCTTGAGAATTATATTGTATACACTTGAATAAACTTGGAAGAAAGAAGAAACCTCTCTCTTACTCTATACATTTTTTATCTACTTAATTTTTTATTTTATATTGTTATTTCTTTGAACTTAATTTTATAACATGTTATCAGCATGAGACTCAATAATTAAGTGAAAGATAATATTCGCTTGGCATATATTCTATGCTGGTTTTTTTTTTTTTTTTTTTTATAAATAAATTGCCATCACCATAGGCATTGCTAGGTGTTATATATGGGACTGGCTCAACCCCTCATGCTCATTCCATACAAGTTGAATACAATTGAAGAGAGGGATATGGACGGTACCTTCAAAAAGTCAAGCACATAGATTGTAACTAACAATCCTCCCGAGGAAAAGACGAAAGATAAAATATCTTCCATGAACTATACAAAAGGCTATACAAGTTAACTAACAAAGAAGTTGGATTTGTTGAATCTTCTTCTTATCCTGTGGAGGTTGAATTTTATGTAATTGAAAAAATTTCTTCATCTCTGTCGGCAATTATTGAAAAGAGGAATAGAAGGTAGTTCTTTTACTAGATGCTGTCATTTTTGCAAAGAAAATTAGCTACATAGTTAGCCTTGCATAAGCAATGAGGCACTCTAATCCCTACATTTTCAGTAGCCTTCAGCCGCCAATCTCATCTTTGCCAATAGCTTTATCATAATTACCATCAGAGTTAAGTATAATCACAAGTAGGAGGTTTAGTCCATTGGACCTGTCTCCAAATTGGTACAGGCTTAAGTTTCTCAAGAGTATCTATCACAAATGCTAGTCCAACTTCCCGCCATATTAACACTAGGAAAGGTAGTGTTAATATCTGTCAAAATTATTTCAGTAATTTTATATTTTCTAAGCTTTTTAGCATTTACACAGTAAAACATAGTTTGCCTCAGAATAAATACCAAATCTAGAAATTGCATCATTGAAAGAGAATTTAAAAAGGAATGATTTTATGCCACAATTTGCTCAAATTCAAATTGATCAGATATTTTTTTATATCTAATCACTTGCTGTGCTAATTTACCGGAGAATTTACCATTATGAATGTCAATCCCTATAGGATCTGAAACAATATGAAAATAGATGCTCACGAGACATTTCGGGCTCTTGCGGACTATTTTCTAAATTTTAAAAACAGAATAAAGGGTTTTTTTTTTAAAAAAAACGAAAGAAAGAGAGAATATACGTCTTTCCATAGATTCCCATGAATTATTTATGCTTTTTGTAGTGGGAATGAGAACCAAAATAAATTCTTCATCAGAAAAAGTTATTCTCTGATTGGTATGAAGAAAAATGCTCTTTTCAAAAATAAATATTTTTTAATTTGTCTTTTAATATGTGATAAGTGCGTGCAAAATGAAAGTTGGGGTGATGTGATGAACCAAGGAGACTATTAACATGAAAGACACGCAATACTTTTTTTTTATATGAAAAAAAAATAATTTTTGACCTTTCCATTAAAATTGCTGAAAACAAGCCTGCAAGAAAATGTGGTACTTTTGCGACCAGGGTTTCCTAGTGCGACTACATTTTACTTGCTTCATAGCTTTTAACTTCAGACAGAAACAAACAATTGAAAACAAGACTTGCAAGAAAAGCTCTGAACTTCGGAATCATGGAGTTGGTACTAGCAATACTGCACAAAAAAATTATGCTCCTGACTGTGATTTCCTCACATGGATGGACTACCCCCGACTCCCAGTCTTCTATTTTCAAAGAGAAAATGCAGTGATTGAGCAAATACAGAAAAAGATAGGAAACAAGAAAAGTTCAGGCCCCTCTGGGGGTATTCAACTGCAGGAGTCTTCACTCAATTTAGTATTGAAAATGCAATATAACAAGACAACATATGATCTCGCAGGTCTATAGGCCATAATAACATGTAGAATGTCTTATTTAAAGAGACGAGTATTAGCACACTGTGTAAAGCAGGTGAAGTTTTTCATACGATAACTAGTTTACTTCCACTTCTTGAATTTCCCTCCAAACATCCCGCCCTTGCCGTGCTTTCCATGTTTGAATTTCCCATGCTTGCCATGCTTAAACTTGCCTCCATAATGACCACCTCCAAAATGACCGCCTCCAAAAGGGACAGCACCATGTCCCATGTGGTGAGATCCACCATGTGACAGCTTATGAGCACCATAGGCAGCAGCTGCAGCTGCAGCACCTCCAGCTAACATTGCTCCCATGCCACCATGCCCTGAAAAGCAAGCAAAAAGGGGCAAAAATTAATAATGAAGTACTTGGTCACAAAAGTCCCCCCTGTGCACTATTATGAAGCAGAGGCATAATTATATGTTCTCTGTTTCAGAGCTCACGACATATTAACTGTTCATTATTCTCCTGCATTTGGTTGTAGAAGTGATACCCTTGCTATCAAAGAAATATAATTAGACAAATCCAGAGGGTGCTATACCCATTAGCCAGTATCTTTTTGGGGCGTGCTGAGGGGGTTGACAACTTGTAAATTACTACTTAATGAGGCCTTTAAAAGTCACTTCCAAGAAACTAGGGGAAAAATTAATACCTGAGTGGTGTGAAGCACCGTGATGACTTGAAGGAGGATATCCTTGTGGAGGATATCCACCTCCTTGTGGGTATCCTCCTTGCGGAGCATAACCCTGTGGAGGATACCCTTGCTGCGGAGGGTACCCTTGAGGAGGATAACCTTGTTGTGGAGGATACCCTTGAGGAGGATAACCTTGCTGCGGAGGGTAAGCACCGGGTGGATATCCATGATGACCACCAGAATGACCAGCCATACCACCCATAATATTGGAAAAGAGTCCCTTATCAGAATCATCCTTACCGCCTCCCATATTTCACTAGTACCTAAAACAGATAAATACTTGTCAGACACACCTAATGAAATTTGCACAAGATATCAAAAAATACTCTTTCAGCTTTAAAACCTAAAATGCTTTCTGAAACATCAATCAGTCAAAGACAAATTCTATGCACCCACTATCTTAATTTGAGCTCAGACCAGCACCCCTAATGATTAAGCAAGCACTGATTGAACTTGTAGTACAGGATATACAGTTAGTACAGACCATAAAAATGACAGGTACCATAAGAAAAAAAATCGTAAAGCTGATAGCTATGGAGATGTTAAATTTAACACAAGTAACATTCAAAATTGCACGAAGCCAGCTAATATGTTCCGAACAAGTGCAAGTGCAAGAAACAGGAGGAGGGTAGACATCAACATTTTTGTGGATTTCTATGCAGCCAGTACCATTCTCTCCATCAAATTCAAAACTCAGATACATCCGTCCCTGATTAAGTTTTCACATCACCTTAAGAAAAAACAAGCCTTTCACCTCTTCAAGATTAGGAACAAGCAAAAGGTTTTTTTTTTCTTTTTTGGAAAAGTTGGAATCTTATTGTATTTTGAGGAAAAAGGTGATGTTTTTTTTTTTTTTTTGGGGTGGGGTGGGGTGGGGTTGTTTGGGTGGAATAGTAAAAAGAAGGAGAAGTGGCTAAATATAATGAAGCAAATGGAACTACAGCCAAAGATTCATTCTTTTTTCATGATTTATTATTTGGAATATAAGTTACATGACTATTTGTTTAAACATCGTCGCCACACTTTTGTTTTACACCTATAAAAGACAAACCACTCCTGAAACATGTTTCTATTCCCTTCTACAAAATCAAGCAAGAGGACAGTCCTCATTTGCTAATAAAGCATCCAAATTCAGTTCCAGAATAGGACAAATTTCAACCCAAAAGCCGAGTAAAAAGGGAAACAGTAGTATCTTTTCCAATTCAACAAAGTCAAAGTTTAAACCCAATGAATCAGCCCATCAGCTAAACAGAAAAGATCATAAACGTGGAGAAAACACAAAATCAGTTCAGAAAAAGTTGGTCCAACTCTTAAATGGTTGATCATAATTCATACAAACGCTCAAAAGATTAAAATGGTGAAAACCAAATCCGAGAAAATTTCAAACGTCACAAGGGAAGAAATAATCAAAACTTGAAAACAACGTTGAATTTTTCAAAATCAGCTTAGAAGAAGCTGATCTAATCCTCTGGTGGATGGTCATCCTACAACATAAATCAAAACGGTGGACCCAAAATCCTCTAATTTTCCAATTGACCAAAACCCAAATCTAGAAAACATCAAACGTCACGTGGGCACAAAAAAAATCAAACTTAAAATTGAAAAAAAAAACAGATCTGGAATCTTCAGAGTCGTGATCATCAGCAGGGTAATTTACATCATTCATGCATGGCTTCACAAATCATTACAAGAAAAGAAAAAAAAGAAAGAACAGAATGGAGAGGGGTAAAAGGGGAAGGGTCCTTACAGATTTTTCTCCTTGAGAAGTTGGAACGTATGTTAAGCAAAGTTTTTCGAATGAAGAGTTCCAAAAGAAGATACGGTGTTGTGAGTGTGTATTTGAAGGGTATTTATGAAGGAGATATTTAAATGATTCCACGCGTTACTTGGACGCGTACATGACGTGTTTACTTCTTATAAGGAAATGGCCAAAATATGCAAATCTTACCTTGTGACTTGTGGGGTCCTCCTTTAACCCGAATCAATATATTCTTTATTTTATTTTACTGACTCTGTTTCAATTTATTTATTGTTTAAAAAAAAAAAAAAAAAGAATTCGCATATCAAAATACAAGGACTGCACAGGAGGAGTTGCATTAAGCAACCAACTCCCAGATCACAAAAGGAGGATAGGCATTCTTATTCTTAATCGAATTATGTTAGATATCTGCATGAATGTAGAGATGGGAGGCCTCTATAGAAATTATGTCAATTGTAAACTCAGTCTTCATCCTTCAAGGGGGACTAAAGGTGATTTTTTGAATTTTCTTATTGGAGATACGAAAAGCTGGCAGATTTTATCTGTCCACATTGTTATTAATTGAACTTGATAATTCTACAAAGGCGGTTTATTAAAAGTATGATTTAAAGAGGTAAATTTATCCGCAGACTTAGATTAATTGTTTTTCTCAAGCAATATTTAAGAAGTAGATTTACTTGAACACTTGCTTTTATCCAAGATATTTCAAAAGGTAAAGCATTTCCATTAATTAAAAACATCCACAATCGTTTAGAGTCACATTCGGCAAGAATGCCCGTTAAAGGCGTCGTGCTTCAGCTAAGTTACTGGTTCCCTGCCTTAGCTTCACTGTGTACGCATGAATGAGGCAACCTAAGTGATTTCTGATGATTCTCCCCCTATCACAATTGCCTTCTTTACAGCTATCATCTGAGTTCAACATAACAAAGTTCACTGGTGTCTGCACCAACTTATAGTGATAATATCCTTGAAGTAAATATTACAAGAAGTGAGATATATAATATTGCTCAAAATTATGGCTTAACTGTATCTTCTGAATGAGCTTTGATCAACAGATCAGATGCCAAAAGGAGCACCTATGTGTTTCGATAACTGTGTGGCAAAGTCCTCAAAATAAACGTGATGGTCCAAAATTTCAATATCAAATGATCTACAACAAATACATTTAGAGGTGATGACAATATTCATGTTTGTTAGTCCAAGTCTATTGGAATCCTATCCTCTCTAAACCCTTCAGACTATGAAACACTTCTTAAAGGGAACATTCTTTTGCTAAGTCAATTTGTCCATTCAATTGTGTTGGCCCTTCTTCCTGATTATATTCAAAGCAGAAGCTAAAATAAATTTATCATTGTTGTTGACTATCCCAGATAGAATTTTCTGGGATATTAGGATTCAGGACAGAGTATCTACAGTCACCTCTTCAGGTAGTAGTTTATCCTAGTTATCTTAATTTCAATGTCTATTATAAATCATATCTGATATCTTGGTTTGCCTTGGTTTAGATCCCCAAGAAGAAATTTGTACAAGGGTCCTCAGCTAGTCCAATTGTCATACCAGAATGAAGCCTCATTGGTTTTGAATTTTCTCTTACCACTGTACTTCACGCTTCTTCTTCATCCAATATTTCAGTTTTCATATTTGCTTGTTTGAATTTCTTGTTCTTGTTAGAAACTTTAGGGATGGAATCTACCTTCATAACATTTTCAGATTCTCAAACTTTATTTTTCCTCTTCTCCTTATTGACTCTAGTTTCCATAGCTAGTTCAGTCTTTTGCAAATTACTCTTCAATTATGGGTGATTGAAATATATTATATTATGGATATTCATTGGATAAGTTTGCAATTGGATAAACTTATGATTGGATAAATTTGCAATCAGATAAGTTTTTAATGCATGTATTTGTATTATAGTGAATGTCTAAGTTAGCACTCAAAAGAAATAAGAGTTATTCTCTCTTCTTCTTTTTTTCTACTATATACTGTCGACGATATTTTTGATACAATATAGTGCACAATATTGTAAAAGATTGTGAGGATCTGAATTCTACATCTATTAGAGCATGCTGATGTAGAAATAATTATCAAGTGAAATAATGCATCTCAATAAGCGTAAAGTTTATTGGACCTGTAGTCCAGACACTAGAACATGTCACGCATTTACATACTAATGAATGTTATCGCTTGACAAAAAATTATATGAAAATCTTGAAGGATTTAAAATATCTGAAGCATTTACAAGTTTGTATAAATTTGTTCCTAATCCTTATATGGAGAAAATCAAATAAGGTGAATGTGACTTAATCACCTTAGTGAATATTAATTGACAAAGGATAACATGATGACTTTACTTACCTTTGTGTTTTAATAAAGAAAATAATATTGAAGTTTATTGTACTTTCTATTTATATTGATGATATAAACCTCATTGGAACTCCAGTAAAGCTTCAAAAGACAATTGATTGTTCAAAGAAGGAATTTAAGATGATATATTTTGGAAAGACAAGATTATGTCTTGGTTAAATTAAACATTTGACAAACAGTATCTTTGTCCATCAATCTACCTATACAGAAAAGGATATTTATCTGATCCACATAAAGTTCAATCTCAAACAAGCTAGGTGTTCATATGTGGGGGTACTGTCATATCTTGGTGATCTACGAAATAGCCTATTATGGCCACTTCATCAAATCATGCTGAGATAATAGCTATTTATGAAGCAAGCCGAGAATGTATGTGACTGAGGTGATCAATGATACATCTCATTCGAGAAAAATGAGGTTTGAAATGTGACAAATACTCATGATCTTTGTTACACCCCGTAAAAGTTAATGAATAGTAGGTGTACACGTGAATTTGAAGTAGATAAAGAGAGTACGACGCGTGTAAAGAAGCCTCAGAAGTTGGCTCGACCGAGGCTAGGCCACACAGGGCCAGCGCGCGCCAGCATACTGGCAGTATGAGGGGCGCGACGCAGGGCTGGTTTGGCGCCCTGGGTGGCATAGGGCGCCCCCCTGCCACCGGCTTAGCTTATATATAAGGCCCTCATTACAATTGTAGATCATTTTTCATAGAACATTCGGCCAGAGAAGAGGGAAAACGAAGGTTTCGATTAATTTTCATCCGTTTACGTTATGAAATGCCTCTTGAATTTAAATTAACTTCGGGTATTGAAGTTCAAGGCTGCAGGAAGCATTGTTACGAGTTATTTTCACGAAATTCGTCCGAAAAATCGTAACCCCGCTGAGCCAAAGTCGTTGAAATTTCTCCAAACTAATTTCTATACGATCATAGGCTTCAAGTAAGCATTTATCCCTTTTGGACTTTCGAGAAATTATGAGTTTTCAACCGTGTTTCGTTAAGTTGAAATATAATTAATATTTATATATAAAGTTATCGTTTTTATCGAATTTAGTACTGAAACTAGTCATATTGCCCCAGTAATACGATTGCAGTTGAGAAGAGCAGTTGAATACAAACTGAAACTCACCAGTTAATCAGTAATCGACAAACGAGGTATGTTAAGGCAGTTTCCTTCGGCAAGTAGTTTCATTAGCATGATAACTCAGTTTGAATCCCAATAAGAATACCAGAAGCATGTCTATTGTGATTAATTCTTGTTATTAGCTGAAGCCCGTATTCCATGTTTAGTTTGGGATGGATTATGCCGGTATATCCCTTCAGGGTTATTAGCTGTGCCGACGCCTGCCAGGGGCGAGATGATGTCGCTCTACGGAGCGGTATGTCATCCGCGAGGGACGAAGATGGGGTCTCAAGTCCTCATATGCCGTGGTTGGCTCTATACACCCCCGTCGAGCCTAGTGCTCTGGGTGCAGATATCAGGAGTCCACTGGACTCAGACACAACTACAGTTAGGGGACGAGCGGGTTCAGTTGTAGACCTAGGGGACCGAGGACGGCTATAGCTATTAGTTGACCCAGTGCGACCTTGATAGGGGTATATAGACTGAAGTGTACTCACCAGGGTTTATGGGTGCTCCAAGTGGGTTATTCTGTGCTGATTGTACCTTCCGGCTTATGGGGGCTGGGTAAGGTTTTTGTTTGCCTTAGTTATTAATAAATTAGATAGTAAGAAGTTCTATTACTCAGGTATGATCTCTATCCCTTCATTTAAGTTATTATCAGTTCTATCTCTTTATTTCAGTCATCTATAGTTATCGCCTTACATATTGTACTGACGCTCTTGCTGGGGCATTGCATTACTTGTCTGCAGGTACAGATAGACGAGGAGCAGGTCCCTCTTAGCCTTCAGCTAAGATTGTTAGGAAGGTCGGCTCCTTTCCTTCGGAGCTTGTAGATAGAAGGTTTACTTTTTTTTGATTATACAGTTCATGAGTAGGTAGGGGCCTTGTCCCGACCATCATATTACTCCCGGAGGCTTGCAGATTGTTTCTGTTGGTGCAAAACTGAATGAAATCAATATGTTCTTGTTTCTAACCTTACACTGATTATTTTTCAAAATCCTATCATCTAATGGATCACGATGAAGTTAATCATGAAAATTTTAATAATTTAATTGACTGATTATATCATTATTTTTTTTCTTTGCAAAGGAATTCAATTTTTCATGTTGTAATTCTTTATTTTTCATTCCCCCTCCCTCATTTCTTTTTGCTTTACTTCAAATGATGAAGTCAATAATAAATTCTGTTGATCTTATGTTATTCTTGTCTAAATTTTCCCCATACTTTTTCTAGTTGCAAATGTTATTTTGTAGCAAATTTTGAATAGATTTACTTGTTGTATATGTGTATTTTAATATTAAAGTGTATTATATTTTTATATATTAGTGGCTTTAAAGTGGAGAAAATTGTCATTATTATTTTTGTGTAATTTATATAACCACTAACCACACTGGATGGAAGAAATACTACACTTATGTAAAGGATGTCTTTTTTCTTGTGTTGATACATGTAATGAGAAGAAAAATAGATGAGAAGTTTACATATTGAGGTTAGTGTAGTGAAAGAGAAAGTTGAGACAAAGAAAATAGTATAAGTCTTCAATTAGTTCACTATACAAAAAGAGAGTAATTTTATATTGAAGGAAGACGTTCTTTTGGTGGAGCTTTGGACTCTTCAACTAACCCAGAGTTGTTTGAGTCATACGACATTGTTGTGTTGTTGTATCCTGGAGGGGACAGGTTAAAAGTATTACTACTAGATCGGTGAAGATTATACCGCAATGAGCTTGAATCTCCTTAAGGAGAGCGCGATATCTGCGCCTCATCCTGAATATTAATTTATTCATTTTTTTTAATTTTTATTTTCAGCTATAATTTCGATATATTCACCAATATTTGTATAATTCAATTATAAATAATCTTCTACAATTGTTTAACCATTAAAATAAAGCATACATCATATATATAATATCTATTGCCCACTTATAAATTGAATAGAAAAAAATAATCTTGTAAAAAAAAATGCTCGTAAAAAAAAACATATAAAATTGAATAAAAAATGTAAATGACCTACCAAATCAATTATAGGCACTGAATCACTTTGCCAGTTGTAGTATTTCAAAGAAAAATGAGTCAAATCTCAAAATCTTATCCATAACAAACAAACTATATATAGACGATAACCAAAAAAAAGAAAAAAGACTATACCATAAGACGTGTACTGCTCATTATTCGAAAAGAAAGAGTCCAAGAATTTATCTACTATAAATTGGAAAAATCAGGATAATTTTACACAAACAATAATCTCAGGAATGAAAAATCAGAATAATATATACAAAACTGAAAATGCTTATTTCCACTTCTTGAACTTCTTGAACTTCTTGCCACCCTTATACTTGCCCTGCTTGTATTTTCCATGACCATAATGACCACCCCGCCCATGACTTGCAGCACCGTAGGCAGCCGCCGCGGCTGCCATGCCTCCAGCCATTAATCCCATGTTTCCGTGTCCTAAAAATACACGACTTAGTTAATATGAATCAAAAATTACTATATAGTATAAATAATACAAATTTATATACAAATATCGCTCACTTGTTACTATAAGGTACATCTAATATTGAATAAAGTATATTAATGGTCTCCCAAAAAGTTAGAGATGTAACATTCACAAACATGTTACATCAAAGTTTAGAGGTGTAACATGTTTTTTTTTCTTTTTAATCTTCTTAATTCGTGTAAATTAATGAAGATTGATACCTGTTTGGTGGGGAGGATAACCTGCCGGAGGATATCCACCAATCGGGGGATAACCTTGTGGAGGATATCCACAAGCAGGGGGATACCCTTGTTGAGGATAGGCTCCTGCCGGTGGATATCCTTGTGCAGGAGGATATCCGGTCGGTGGATATCCTTGCGGATATCCTTGTGCTGGTGGGTATCCTTGAGCGGGTGGATATCCTTGCGGAGGATATCCTTGTGCTGGTGAATATCCTTGAGCGGGTGGGTACCCTTGTAGAGGATACCCTTGTGGAGGGTAAGCTCCTTGCTGCGGAGGATATTGTCCGGGAGGATAACCAAATAGTTTATTTTCACCGCCTCCCATTCTTCATGAATATCTAATTTTGAAAATAATATAAAAGTTATTAGTACATGAAATCAAATTAGATGAACAAAATATCAATTTGTTTAGATGAACAGCTATGACATCAATTAGACTTCCTTGTTCATTAATTTAAGATCAAATCCAACATAAATAAAGAGAAAAAAATTGTATGATAAACCATGAAAAATCAAGAACTTTGATGTTCAAAATTGGAGAAAAAAAAAAGAAGTAAAAGGTAAAAAAAGAGCAGAAATGTTTTTAATTTTAAAGTTTTATATTTCTTACAGGTTCTATATTTTGAAACTGCAATATCGTGGAATGAAGAATGGAAGACAATGTGAATTTTTTTTAAAGAAAACAATATGATGGATAAGTATTTATAGTTTTTTCCTTCCTTGGGTAATATTGAGTGGTTGTCCAGTACGATAGATATATTAACGAATGACTTCATTCATTCATAATTTGTATAAATTGAGTAGTTATAGTTTGATTTTATTTGGGTGATGATCACTAAATATTGAGGGGTCTTGGTATATCTTTTTAAATTGAGACCGTTTTACATTTTAACTTTATTGCAATGTAAGTTGCCAAGTTCAATTAATAAAGCATTAAATTTGCAGACTATCATCAACCGAAACCTCAAAAGTCAAAAACCATACTAATTATATTCAAATGGGGATATATTTTATGAAATTGTTGTGAGGTAAATGAGTATATTTGGTTGTGAGATGCATGTGCCTTTGGGGGAGATTAATATTATATAATAATAATGGATCTAAGTTGATAAGGTGGGTCATTAATTATTCAAATAGCCATTTTTTCTAAAGCAACTTGGATCTTTTTTTGATTTTTTCATTATACAATTATGAAGGTCAATCTTGCTCTAGTGAAGTGTGCCAAAGGGAGTTTATTGGAGAACTTGCAACTTGGAAGCATCTATTTTAAATTGGATTTATACTAGTATCTTCTTTTGTTTCTCAATACTGAAATAACTAAAAATTTGAATAAAAGATGAATACAGTGTAAAATGGGCAATACGTAGATATCGCTTCGCTTCCTATTGGTTGTTTTATATCGTGAATTCATCTGCAGGTTTGAAGTTTCATTTAAACTTCGGATCTTAGGTCTAAAGTTGGAATACAATCGAAATTCAAGCATTCGCGTATTTAGGGAGCAGTATCAAATTTGCCATTTTTTATATTTTAAATTCGGGTGCTAAAAGCGGCTACTTGGTGTCATTTCTACCTCTTGGACTTTGACAGCTTAGGGAAAAATGATAGATCACTAACAAATAACAATCACCGATCAACAACCCAAACTACATTTTTCTCTAACAGTCACTTGTTATCCCCTCTCTCATGAATGGCCTCTCACACGGACCTCGAAAGAACCTACTTTCTTTTCTTCACAGAGTTTGTATATGCACAACAGAAAGCAAAAGAAATGCACCATAGAACTAGTAACAGATGTGCCGTAAGTGAAAAACCAAACTTAGTAACACTTAATTTAGTGATCTACAATTACAGTACAAGATTGAAACAAGACTGATAGAATGTCATCATTGGAAGTCAAAGGTTTTAACTATACATATCAGCGGTGGAATCAGCAAAAGCGCAAGGCATCTTCTAGTTCTTTCTCGTCATCACAGTTATATCCCAGTAAATAAGCTCGAGCTGAAACAGAAAAAATATATTAGCAGAGGAGCAATCAAGAAGCTACAAGGCAAAATTGATTTAAAAAAAAAAGTATATATACCAAAACGACCCGATCCCATGAATGGCTCCGCTTCATCTGTAGTGCCAACTTGTTGCTGCTCCTGTTATAAACTTAAAAAATTAGCAAACACTATGCTACGCTATACATTAAATATGTACAACATTCAACTTTTTTAATATCTTTAACTGTATATTACTTGGAAGAAAGCACTTATCACGAATAGGAAATGCTACTATGGATTCAAGGATGTACTTACGACAGTCAAGTTTACACACGCACGAGGTGCAAATAGAAGATGCATCACGCATTCTCAAAAATCAAAACCAGGAATGAACAAACTTCACATAGCCTAAAACATCACAACAGTAGCACGAGAGCAATTATAGCACAAAATAAACAAGAGGTCCCTACACATGTTATGGAGTTATTATCCAACAGGAGTCGTAGTCTATGGACCACTAGTAAGACTAGAGTTTAGACAGTCAAGGTGACAGTTGACTTACTTTTATTCCATCTTTCACAACTGCTGTATTTTAGTAGTGTTAACATATCAGTCCAACAGCTCTTAAATTTTCAGTATACAGATAAGAAATTTCCATATTTGAATAGTATGCTTTATCCAGCACAACCACCAAACAAGTAAGCTTTAGTGCTTTCAACTACTAATTGACGGGAAACTCGGTGAACATTTTACCAAGCAAAAGGTGTCAAAACAACAGAAGATCATAAGCCTTTTAAGCTTATCTTTTACTTTTGCTGTAGTTCCAAGTTGAACATGAATTTTCCTTCTCTAATAAATTTCATTTCTTTCAGAAATAGCATCCTCAAGTTACTTGTTTCTTACCCCATCTAGTTCCATTTCGGAAGGTGACAACATCCTATCGAAACAGTGGCCTGAAATGGTACACACCAGAAGCCCATTTATAGGATCAGGTACAACTTCCCTACATGTGTCGTCACAAACTGCACAACCACACACAAGAGAGATCCAATAAGCAAAGGTAGGCTGAGGTCAAATATACAAGAATCTCATTGTATGTATCTAATGCGTAAGTTGCAATGAAGCAAGCCATTTCTTACCATGGACATGTCCAGTTTTCTCACAAACATATACATCTCCTATTTGATAATAAGTGCACGTCTCCCCTGAGCACGCATGATCAATCACCACTTTATCACCCAGACCTTTTTTTTTCTTCCAAATAGAGACTTGATCAGCAACTGTCTTATCAAGAATTATTCGGTCATCATTTACCTGTATATTTAAAGCGATAAAAAGGTAAGAAATCTTGGCACATAACTTAATGAAAATAAAAATGAAGGGTCTTAAAGGTTTATTTAAGTTAGTGTCATTTCTCTCTCCGTTTATTTCTTGTTTTCATGGGAAAAAAAGAAAAAAGAAAAGGAAAAACATTGTTCACTCAGGAAATAAAAAAGGAAAGGGTCCTGGACAATCTACAGCCATAAATCAGGGAAATCGAATTATGAATTTATTTGGAATTGTCCATATTCAAATGCAGTACTATGAAGTTTTTAAAAAAACCTCCAGTCACCTGAGACGGAGGAGGAGCTTGGCTTCTTTTTGCTGCCTGCATTTGGATGTAATACTCCTTAAATTCCATAGGAGTATTCCTGACAAACTCCATCATATCATCTGCATCACGCTGCAGAAAAAGTATTCAATTCGACCAAAATTAAATTATATCTGAGGATACATCAAATTAGTAGATAAAAAGGCACACTTAGTGTTGCTGTGTTTGGTACCATTATACAGAAATACATGCACGCTATAGAAAAATAAAATTAAAAGTAACATTCCAAATGTATCACTTAAGTATCTCGTCACTTTGGCACTTTTTCTGAATTAGATAAAATCATAACTACCGAAGTACAGGGTATTTATCAAATCCTTGACAGAAATGAGAAGACAGTTCTCCTTGCAATTCCCCAATATACTTTTACTATGTCCCTTCAAACCCTTGATAAAGTGTTCTCCAGGTCAAAAGTTTGAAATATTTTCCATGCCGCATCCATTATGCTTCAACTTTCACATTCCTTAGGCTAGAAGTGGCTGGCGAGAGAGTAGTCAGCCTAATATTGACCAACTTTTAACCTTGTCCCTTTCAAATATACAAAAATTATCAACTCAATTTAGGGATTGTTTGAAATGTGTGACCAGTAAGGGAGTGTCATACTTTTATCAACTTAGTTATATTATGTCCCAACACATCCTCTCACGTTTTAGCTTGATTGTTTTTTCATAGGCTACACACATGGAATATATTTTAGCTTTTCGAGAGGCAGTGAAATTTTGAACATAGGACCTCTTGCCTGTACTGTCATCATGTAAACAAATTCTTTTAGATTTAATTCAACCCCAATAACTCATGAGGTGAGAATTGTCCACATTTATATAAAGCGACAATAGCACATTCTCTCAACCAATGTGGAACATTCTAATATCCAGCGTACTCCCTGGACTAGACATTTGGAGCATGAAAAATATACCATAGGAACTCAACATTCCAAACCAAGAATAGGGATGGATACGACTCGTTGAAGTGTGTGACCACCTCAACTAAAAACTTAAACTGTTAGAGAAAGCACAATTTTAACAACTTATTATATTATGTCTCAAAGATAAACCTTCTCCAAAAAAGTTTTAGTTTACAATTTTCAACTCTGCTCTCAAACTTAGAACTACTCACAAATTGATAGATTAAATGGACGAGTATATGCTTAGTATAGCTAAGATGAAAAATAAAATAAAACAGTAAACCAGAAATTATATAGGCGGTAATTTCACGAATAATTGTTCAACTTTATGTATTATAATAGTACAGTAACAAACTATTTTTTGTCACATTACAATAAATAAGCTTTACCCACTATGCTAATTGAGTCACTAAACTTGATACACAAGTTTTGTCGTTAGCGGGTAAACTTTAGTCATTTTACTCTCATAGTGGGTAAAATTCAGGTGCTTTGCAACAAAAAAGATAGTTTTGACACTTTACTGTTATAGTGGATAAAGTTTTGTTACCTCAATGGGACAAAAAAGATAGTTTTGACACTTTACTGTTATAGTGGGTAAATTTTAGCTACCTTAATGCGACAAAAAATAATTTTGTAATTTAATGTTATAGTTAGGAAACTTTAGTGACCATACGTGCAATTAACTCATTTAAGCAGTTGTAATGCTTAGCCAATGCCAAATGGAACATACATTTGAACCGAAGGATACCTGGATGTAAAGCTTCTTCCAAGCACAGTCCCGTGGCTTTCTTGTTGGGAGCAACAGACCCCATCGCATGCGGTACCTAAAATTAAATACATTTATTATGCATCAGCAGATGTAAATGAAAACTTGAGCTCCAGAAATATGCTTCTAGGTGAGAATGAAAAAGTAAAATGAATGAGAAGGGTCTTTTAACACAAAGGTAGTCATGGTCCATGAAAGCAATATTTATTCGTTAGGGGATGGAAAATGATTCGAATGTTAAAAACACGCAGTGAGAGAGGAATCGGAATTTCCGCACCAGTCTTTGGGAAATGGATTCCCAGGGAACCTAGGAAGGTATGTCTCTTAATGTGGTTGATAT
The DNA here is from genome assembly GCA_035772735.1 of Datura wrightii. Classification (NCBI taxonomy): domain Eukaryota; kingdom Viridiplantae; phylum Streptophyta; class Magnoliopsida; order Solanales; family Solanaceae; genus Datura; species Datura wrightii. The sequence goes on along the minus strand of JASDFA010000006.1, from coordinate 13,142,616 downwards.
CCAGGGGAGGGATCCTGACAACAGAGAATCTGAGGAAGAGGAGAATCACATGTGCTAGTTGTGCTACATGTGCAGATGTTTGGGAAAAGACATAGATCATCTCTTGTTGCATTGCCACATGACTACGCGGTTATGGTTGGTTGCTCAAATTGGTTTGGGATACTATGGGTGCTGTCGGGTGCAGTAGAGGAGGTGTTGCATAGTTGGGCCGGATGAGGAAGAAAAGACAGGGTTCCACGATGTTGCTCCATTAGCCATTATGTGGGTTCTATATATAGAGAGAAACATGAGAGCATTTGAAGGAGTGTAGGGATTTTGTTAAGTTGCAAAATAATATCTTGTTTCTAATTTCTTTTTGGTGCACCTATGAGGTGCCTGTATATGAAGGATTGGTGTTCTTTCGTAGAGAACCCTATTTTGTTGTAAGTTCTCTCTTTTTGGTATACGGCTTTTATAGGGTATTTTCCTATCATTAATAAAATTATTTACCTTATCAAAAACAACACACACATCCATTTAGAGGGAGATGGGGAAAAGGAGGAGACAAAGGAAGTGGACACAAGGTGCAGAAACTTACAGCCAGCGCCACAAGGATTCATCAGAAGCAGCAAAATTTAAAAACTTGCAAACCAATGTACATGCCACAAGATCCTGCCAGATTTTACATAGAACAACGTTTTAGACAACAGAAAATCAAAAAAGATATGCACATTGAAACCACAAATGGCTCTAGCCCTCTACTCCCTATCTGTTCTCCTTTTTTGCAAATAAATATATTTTGACAAGCAGTATAGAAAAGCTAAAAGATGTGAATACCTCTGGTGAAAGGAACTTGAGGATGTGACGGAGCAATTCTGGAGGTACTTTACTAAGAATCCCAGTCTCTATCCCACTTGGGACCTGCCTCATGTTGTTGCTTGTACTGGTAACACTGTTATTATTATCCATGACACTGTGACTCATCCTTGAAGGTGAAGAAGCACATTCAGCTTCAGCTTTGACTTCGACTAGCCCTGACAAAGATGGAGATGCTAGTAATGCCTTCACTTTTTCCTCCTCGTCTTCCTCCTCCTCCTCAATTTTCATCACCTTTGCTTCCCTCTTCTCTTCCTCCTCCTCCTCCTCCTCATCTTGCTCCCACTTCTCCTTTCCCTCAATCTCATCCTCGTCATCATCCTCGAGAATTCTCACTTTCTTTGTCATTCGCTCCTCCTCTCCTTCAAATCCATCATTACCATCACCAAATTTGAGGCGCTTACCTTTCCTCTTCACATCACCTTCGTCCAAGATATCCTCTACCATCTCTTCATCCTGAAACAGAAAAATCAATTAACAAATTCTAATCAAGAGCATATGGCTTGTACCAAGAGATCAGGTGCACAACAGACATCCATAGACACATGAATTTGATGAAAGTATAAAATGAATATCCTCCAACTCCCCACGAGAAGAACACAAGAAGTGACAGATATTTCCCGGAAAAAAAAATGTCTGCACATGCATGGTGCAGGTGCACCATAGTTAGTACTCCCCTAGCACATGATCACCCTTTTACCATTTTTACCCATAGAAAATAACCATTTTCCTAGATTCTTGGCTGTCGCAATAACAAAGAGAAAGGGAAAATCTTTTAACCAATTCAGAAAAACATAAAAACTGCAAACAGATCTTAATTTTCCTCATGTGTTTTACTAGCAGCTGAAAATTAACAAGTGAATGGGGATCTTACTCAAGCTTTCCTATATAAAATTTCATACCCATCTTTATCTTTCTTTTGTAATTATAGATGAAAAACATATCAGGGAAATAAATCCAGGTTCACAACTATCTCTTCTATTCGATTATATTTTTCATCAAGCTGAAAAATCAAGCCTTTCGTCCTTCCCTTTTTCTCCTGGTGATTAAAATAAGAAAATTAACCAGATTCACTACTTCTATTTCTACAATTCTGAGAATTTACCTGGTCGGAGAGAGCGAAGATCTCCGATTCGAGAAATTGAACAAGTGGTTCATCTTCATCGTCGAAGATTGCCATGATTTAAGCTTTAACTTAAAGACCTAGTCCATATACAGATATCAATATGCTGATTTGACCGGAAAATGAACGCCGGTGACCGGATAACGTCGGCCGATATACGCCGTAGATTGAATCGAGGTCTCATGGATTGAAAAAAAAGATTTGGAAATTTGCGTTGCGCGAGGAAAATATTGGGTCGGGTAGGATCCGAATATGTTGGATCGGTAAAGAATGATTCGTTTTGTGCGTGGATTTGCAGCCATTAGGCAGGACTTTTTTCAATTTTTAAATTTTTTTCTTCCTGGATTTTGTTTGCGTTTTCATTTTCCTGAGAAATGATTCGTCAAAATGCAAATACTACCAACGATTTTGCCCAAAAATTTATAATTGAAAAATATAGAAATCGTTAAATAATGTGAAAAAAATTCCAAAATATAAACCCTTGATGTGTCTGCCCCATATTTTAAAATAAGGAAGTTTTATATTATATAATCGGTCACTCATTAAAATATTAACCTAACAAATATATATGTTTTATATATTTTAACTAACGATGGTAATTATTTAAATATGTAAAAAAGCCCTTATAATAAATTGCCTTGAAATTAATATTTGATAAAATGCAATAGTTTCTGAATTTTGGATAGGTTAAACAAAAGAATAAACATTTTCAGCAAAAGTCTTTCTTATAATCAATGGAAAAATATTGTTATATGTATTACAAAGTTACAATTAATATTTAGAAAATTTTATTATTTTCTTATATATAGTCATGATATTAGAAATGTAGCAAAATTTCTTTTCAAAATTTTTAGTGTTCAATTAAATGACAATAGAATTTTATTTGACATTTTAGAACTTTGAATTAAACTATTTAAAATTATTATTTACTAAATAAGATTTTTGAAACAAGAATCAAGATATTATATTGTAACAAATAACTAATATTTTATTAACTTAAAAAAATATTTTTCAAGTTATATAACAAGATATTGACCATTTGCATGCACAACTATCAACCACAAACATGTGGGGATGTCTAGTTATATAACAAAATCAAAATTATTTAACATCTTTTACTCTTAAGAAGATTAAGGCAGATGTTTTAGTGGTATTGGCCTTGAGCCACTCATGAAAGAACATAAAAGTCATTATAACAGAACTCAAAAAAAAAAAAGAATTTTATATGTAATACTATTTATATTTATATTTAAATATAATATTATCATGACAAGTTGTGACTAAATGTGGCAAGAATTATTCGGGTGAGTGCCGCTTAGGCCGAGATGATTGCTTTGAGTGTGACCAGTTGGATTACAAATTGAAAGATTGTCCGTCAGCAAGACTCAACACCCATATTATAACTACACAGCACAACTCAAAAAAAATAAAACTAACAACAAGACAAACAAAGTGCTTTGGCAAGGATTACCAGCAACCATCTTTATGGTAGAGAAAAAACAACACGGAGTTGTGAAATTTCAAAGTAACTATTAGTTTCTTTACTTTGATAATTGTAGGATTATTTATCATTTAAAAGGGGTATATATAGGTGATCAAGAAATTAACTATGTTTAAATATAATATGAATAATTACATTCTAATAATACATATTATAATATATTGAATTTTCAATATGCTTAATTAGTCATATATAATGTATAAGGACCAAACAATTTTGTACTTGGAAGGAGAAGTAGCTAGAAAAATAAATAAATATAGTAAAATTTTGATTCTTCGTCGTCGTAATAAATAGGAGAGAAAATTAAATTAAATTTTTTACTTTTAAAAAAATTTAATAAAAAATAAATAAGGGTTAATTTGTGACATGTTTATTACAAAAAAAATCTCTTTGTAGCTAATCATTTATTTAAAAAATTGATAAAAATTATGAGTGAACGATGGAGATTTGTGTAGATTCACAGGAAGAAAGGTCAAAAGTGCACAAATCAAATAATTGAAGGTTAAATATGCTTAACAAAATATTAGTAAAATTACTAAAATCAAATTTTGCGGATATTAAGGGACTAAAAGCACAAATATAATATGCAAACTTACTATTATTCGATTAATCATAGTCGAGATTCATTATCATTATATGAGTAGAAATTAACAAGCTAAGTTAATTACAATAATTATTTTTTGATAAAATTTACTAAAAGTAGTATAAAAATATATAAACACAAGCATCATAAAGAAAAATACCAAAGTTAGATCTTTTTCTCACTCGATATTCGATATTTGTTAGTTGCATTGAGAATTTGTAGTTTAAATTGAATAAATACTTGATATATCTGATATAAAAATGATGGAATAGTACTTTCCGCTCCACCATAATTCTTTATTGGTTGAATTTAGATATTGATTATGTCTCTATAAACACTATAATAATAGATATATGTAAACACGTAAATTTTATTGGGATAAATTCATATAAAATTTAGATTAAATCCATATTTATTTGGGTTGAACAATTAATTTGGACTGCATAATTAAATAAGTTCATTTTTATCAAATTAAAATCCAAGGTCCATTTCATCTTGAGGTCCAAACTCATGCCACGTGTCAACAGATTTGGCATCCCAGTCAAATTCAAGACCAACATAATGATGCCACGTGTTTAAATGATGTGGCAATCCAAATCAAATTCAAGAACCAATCAAAAGCAACCTTATCACATAACATTTGTGATAAGCTTGACGACTTACACGAATCAATCAGAATCAAGCAAAAGAGTTCACTCACACTTGAACTTTCTACCCTCTACAACTATAAATAGGAGGGTTACATAGTTTTCTAAGGGCATCCTATAAGCATTGGAGCAAGCATCAGCTTCGACTACACAGTTCTTCTAAGGAGTGGTCAACGGAGTTCTGCCTGGAGATCAACCTGAAACAGCGAAGTACTGTCTGACATTTCTAGAGATCACATACATTTCTAGGAGGTTCAAATCATCCTACAAATCGAGAGATACGCTACTGAAGGCCCTCGAATCACGGAAAAGCATAGGAAAGAAGAATCAAGAGAACAATAGAATTGTACTCATAATATTCATCAATAAAATTTTTTTTTATTTATTTTTTATTGCAGTTAATTTTTAGCACTTCGAAAATTTATTGCAAATAAATTTTGCCACGCCCAGTGGGACAAATTCTAGTCTTCATCTCTTTCCTGTGAATTGAGAACTATAAATTCAATTACTGCAATGGACTTCAAAAAGACCAATGTTGTTCCATGCAAGGATGTTATTGCTGCCACATTTGTTGATCTTAGTCAGGTGGGTCCAATCACTCGACGCAAGTTCAAGACTAGTGCCTTTGATGTATCTGAATACTTTACCTCTTTGGAGATGGCAAAGAAGAGCAAATCTCATGTGATAACGATAACTGCAATCCATAGGGGCAACCTTGCGACCATATTGTTAGATGGACTTTCTCAAACTGACTTCAATCTTGGCGAATCTAAGGATTCAACGGACTCTCCAATTTCAACGAAGGTCAACGCTTTGATGACCGACGCGACTAACATGGACAAGAAGTTTGCAATGACGGAAAAAATCATTGAAGCCTTGAAAAAGTCCATTGACGATAAAGATCTTCAAATCGCCCAACTTATGAGCAAGTTAGAGCTCTACAACCTCAGAGGATCAAGTCACAACCTAACACCACAAGAAAAAGTCGATGTTGAATCTCCGACCAAGCCAATTGACGCTCAATGCTCAAAGAAATCTATTTTAGTGGCCACTCTATCGGTTCAACAACTACAAGACATGATCGCAAATACCATCAAAGCTCAATATGGCGGCCCACCACAAAATTCCTTAGGTTACTTAAAATCGTATTCTAAGTGAATTGAGCGCTTATTGATGCCAACTGGATATTAGCCACCAAAGTTGCAACAATTTGATGGGAATGGAAATCCAAGGCAACACATTACCCATTTCGTCGAAACTTGTAGTAGTGCCGGTACACACGGTGATCTCCTTGTCAAGAAGTTTCTTCGCTCGTTGAAGGGTAACGCCTTTGATTGGTACACAGACTTGGAGCCTGAGTTAATTGATTCCTGGGATCAACTTGAAAAGCAGTTCCTTAGTCACTTTTACAACACCGGTCAAATGGTTAGCATGATGGAATTAACAAATACCAAACAAAGTAAAGATAAGTCCGTAGTAGACTATATCAATCGTTGGCGAACGTTGAACTTAGATTGCAAGGATCAACTCTCAGAAACTTCTGCAGTTGAAATTTGTATCTAAGGAATGCATTGGGGCCTCATGTATATCCTACAAGGGATAAAACCTTGAACTTTTGAAGAATTAGCTACGCGCGCTCATGACATGGAGTTGAGCATTGCAAGCCATGAAAAGGCATCACTTGTCTTTAATCCAACGAAAGAAGCTACAAAATTCAAAGAGTCGTCAAAATACCAAACTAAGGAATCCATGGCGATAACTGTAAATTCTACAAAGGCCTTCACAAGACAAAAGTTAAAAGAGAAAACTGCAAATCAACAAATACGAGAAGTGAAAAATCAACCAACCTTGAAGGAATTGGAAGTAAAGGTGTATCCTTTCCCAGACTTTGAAATCCCTGCAATTCTTGAAGAGTTATTAGCCAAGGTCATTGAGCTTCTCACGTCAAAGAAACCAGATGAAGTCAACAAGATCAATGATCCTAAGTAATGAAAATTTCACCGCATCGTGAGTCATCATACCACAAAATGCTTCGTCCTAAAGGAAAAATCATGGTATTGGTGCGAGAGGGAAGGATCATCATCGATGATAGAGAAACAACTAATGCAAACCATGCTAGTGCCAAACTGGTCCATAAAAAAGGTTCAGTTTCAGAAGCTCTACGACCTATGCGCTCTATGGCGTCACCAAAAATTGAAGAAAGGTTCATGATGCTACAGTCTGAGAGTTTTAAACCAGTTGAAATTTATGCATTGAAGAAAACATTGAAGGCGCTCAAAGTAGACGACCTCTCCAACAAAAATAATGGAGAAGATTGGATGTTGGTCGCTTGCAAAATACCAAAGTATCAGAGGACTTCTAAACTTCAACTTTCGAAAGTCGACGCAAGATCAAGTGCAAACCAACTTGAATTATGCAAAAGCTTAAAATTCAATACCAAATAAAAGTGCAATAATACTTCATCAACAAAGGGTTAGAAGGACAGTTACATTGCTAGATTTCTTTCCTCAAATGCTCCTTGATACACGAGCCTAAATTGCAAAATTGCAGTGCTCCTCGACGCACGAGACTAAACTGCAAGTTGAAATGTTCCTTGACATACGATTCTAAAATGCATATCATCAAGCTCATCGAATTTGAGCTAAATCTTCAAGTTAAAATGCTCCTCGACGCACGAGACTAAACTGCAAGTTGAAATACTCCTCGACACACAGGACTAAACTGGAAGTTGAAATGCTCCTTGATATACGAGTCTAAACTGCATGTCATCAAGCTCATCAAATTTAAGCTAAATCTTCAAGTTGAAATGCTCCTCGATGCACGAGCCTAAACTGCAAGTTGAAATGCTCCTTGACAAATGAGTCTAAACTGCGTGTGATCAAGCTCATCAAATTTGAGCTAAATCTTCAAGTTGAAATTCTCCTTGACATACGATTCTAAACTGCATGTCATCAAGCTCATCAAATTTGAGCTAAATCGTCAAGTTGAAACGCTCCTCGACACACGAGCCTAAACTGCAAGTTGAAATGCTCCTTGACACACGAGTCTAAACTACGTGTCATCAAGCTCATCAAATTTGAGCTAAATCCTCAAGTTGAAATGCTCCTTGACATATGAGTCTAAACTGCATGGCATCAAGCTCAACAAATTTGAGCTAAATTGTCAATTTGAAATGCTCCATAACGCACAAGCATAAACTGCACGTTACTCCTGGCCTGCATGAGTTTAAACTGTGTATGACCCAACCAAAAAAAAATCCGCTAGGTTGAAAACCTCGAAAGAGGCGACCTAAAAAAACAAACAAAATTAAAAAAATATATAAAAAAAACTCTTTTTTTAACTACGTTATGACTTGATCCTCGTCACCGAGGTACGTAGGCAGCTTAGAATATTATTCTAAGTTCAGTTACATTGTTAAAAAAAAAAAGAGGGTACATTGTTACTTGATCATCACAATAGTTCTTCAAGTGGCATAGACAACTCGTAACTTAGAAGATTCTACATCAAGTTATGAATTTCCTATCGCTGGCGCGCAAAGCTAAAAAAGTCAAGCAAGACAGAATTTGAGCTAATTTTGAAAAAAATATTTGTATAAATCCAGGAAGCTTTTGACTGTGATTTTTATATGAATTATAGTTATAAAATTTATCTTTTCAACAAAAGAAGCGGCTCGTGATTTTGATGCTTCTACACCAAGTTATGAATTTTTAAACACAGGCGTGCGAAGCTGAAAAGTCGAGCAAGGCAGAATTTGAGCTAACTTTGAAGATATATCTGTACAAATCCAGGGAGCTTTTGAATGTAATTTTTATATGGATTGTAGTTCTGAAATTTATATTTTCAATAAAAAAGGGCTCATTATTTGGATACATGCGCACAAAGCTGAAAAAAATCGAACAAGGCAGAATTTGAGCTAAATTTAAAGAAGCATCTGTACAAATTCAGAAAACTTTTGACTGTGATTTTTATATGAATTATAGTCCTGAAGGTTATCTTTTCAATGAAGAAAACAGCTCGTAATTTAGATACTCCTACACCGAGTTATGAATTTTTCGATGCAAGCGTGAAAAGCTGTCAAGTAAATGTAGCAGCAGACACAACTTCATCGCACTCGATCGATCAAGCCATATGTCTACATGTCCAGCAACACTTGTTGAGTCTTTTGCTCCACACAACTTCTCAAGTAAGTTTTCCACACCAAGACTTTAAGGAGATGGCCGGAACTTTCTCGCCATGTATCTAAAAGAGCTTCTCCAAGTGTCTCTCACCAAACTGAAAGGATCAGATGCTCGTGTTTTCTCTTCAAGGATGGAGAGGGCTATATCAATTGTTTTCCTCGCCATGCTTTTCCCATGAGCTTTATCGTTGTGCTCCAAATGTCTCCAAGCCACAAATACGAGCGAATCATCAAGTTGTTGCTCACTAAAGTCTCTGAAAAGGTGTAGCACCTAGTTGTTGCTCATTGAAAGCTCAACCGAAAAGGTGAGGTTTCAAGTGGTTCCTCACCAATCATCTGTATGGTGATTCTATCTTCTGGTATAATATTGAGGTCACTTGAACTCATAAACCTACCAAAAAAAATTTAAAAAAGGCAAAGAGGAGCGTTGAGGAATATGCTATCTCGAGTTACGGTATGCCAGATTATAGAGTCAACTTCAAAGATTTATCTTGGTCAATCCAGAATGATTTTATCTTCCATCTTTGCGATGGATGATATCCATGAAATCTGGTTTCTTTAGGATCAAACCAATCATATTTTGGATGCTCCAGGCTCAAGATACAGACGTTTTGGCGAGAGTGCACAAAGCTGAAAAATCGGCATTCCAGACATATAATCAACTTGAAAAAATTAATTCCCGTCAATCTAAAATGAATTTTGCTGTGAGTTCTAAATATGTTGTAGGCTCCAAGTATGGTTACAAACAAATCAAGAAACTCGCTGAGTTTAAAGCATCAGAAAACCAAAATTGATGCACAAGCTAGATTGTTGAGCACCTCAAAACTCGTTTTGATCAACAAAAAAAAAATTATCCAAGACGACGTGCAAAACTAGTGGACTGTGGTGCGACTAAATGAGAGCCAACTTTTCAAGGCAGTGACAACTGGAGCATCTTGTATCTAACAAGATAGACCATTAAGTGTTGGTACTTGTAGCTTTGAACGCCTCAACAATGTGAAGGCACCGTATTCGCAGCTTGTAATTTCCTTCACTCATGGGTCATCAAATTCATCCACAAGTAGCTGAAGCTAGCCAAGGCCGCAAGGAGAAGATACATCAATAGGTTCCTAGCCAATTATATGGACATCATCTTATTTTTTTGGGATGCTCCATCATACGCCTGCAAAATTTTGAAAAAAAAAAGGGAGTGGAGTCCCTGGTACCAATGACACGACACTTTATTGCTTTAGTGCGACATGAAGCTATTGGAAAGCTTTTAGATAGTAGGCCTCATAGACCATTTGGTACTCCTTAGCTTGACTGCTTATTTGGAGTCCTTTGCGGATGTTGTCTTGAAACCAAAGGGGTTCATTATCTTCCAAGCAATGACGTCTTCTCAACAAGGAAAAGACTTGTAGTACTTTGAATATTGCTTGAGTCTAATTGTCAACAGTGTTGGAAATGAAACACTCACACAAACAACTATTATTAAAACTCAAAGAAATATTACAAGAGCACTCTCACTCAAAAAACAAAATACAACAACTCACTCTTTATAAGACTTTGCTTCTTCACTCACTTAGAAGCTCTTACTTCTTCTTGATGCCTAAACCAAAAATGAGAAGGGGTATTTATACTACTTACAAACAATCCTACACCACACAAATAAATTAATCCAAAATTATAATAACCATACACCTCATCCTTCTCCAACCTTCTAAAAATATCTTGAGTTTACCAAATGATTCACATGCACGATTACAACACCCTAGAAGATTCTAGGTAAAAAGCTTGTAATTTTGGACCTTGATTATGGACTTGGACTCCAACTTGATTGAGTTTGGGCTTAGGCTCCATAATGGATCAAGTTTATGATCCAACACCCCCCCCTTAAACTTGATCTTGTGACCCCTAATAAGTTCCTTAATCTTCTGAAGTCTTCGCTTGTCAATGGCTTGGTAAAAATATCAGGAACTTGATCTTGTGACTTCACATATTCAAATTGTACATCCTTTCTTGCAACACACTCCCTTATATAGTGATAGCGAATGTCGAAATGCTTGCTTTGATCATGAAATACTGTATTCTTTGTTAAGGCAATGGCTAACTTGTTGTCGACACAAACCTTGGTCGGCTCTTCTTGCGTCGACCCTATCTCGTTCAATATATTTCTAAGCCAAATTTCATGACAAACGCACGAGGTAGCCGCAACATATTCCGCTTCACAAGTGGACAATGTGACAATCGGTTGTTTCTTTGACATCCATGTGAAATCAGTATCTCCCATGAAAAATACAAATCCAGTAGTGCTCCTTCGATTATCTATGTCTCCTCCCCAATCACTGTCACTATATCCAACAAGTTTATAATCATTAGAAACTGAATAGAACAAGCCAAAGTCAATTGTACCTTTCAGATAGCGAAGAATTCTTGGTGGCTTTGAAATGGTTGGTTGTTGGAGATTCCATGTAGCGGCTAACCAATCCAACTGTGTGAAGAATATCAGGTATCGTGCAAGTTAGATAGCGTAGAATTCCCACCAAACTTTTGAAGAATGTTGGATCTACACTTTCGCCTTCTTCATGTTTGGACATCTTGATTCCATACTCCATCGGTGTGCTTATCGGCTTACAATTCTCCACCTTGAACTCCTTCAGGATCTCCTTTGCATAGCTTTCTTGTGAAATAAAAATTCCATCCTTTTGTTGCTTAACTTCAATGACAAGGTAGTACGCCATGAGCCCCATGTCTGTCATCTCGAATTCCTTCATCATCACTTCCTTGAATTCATTGAATATGCTTGGGTTGCTTCTAGTGAAGATCAAATCATCCACGTACAGGCACATGATCAAAATATTCCATCTTTGATCTTGATATATAGAGCGTGCTCGTAGGGACATTTGTTGAAGCCATTCTCTTGAAAGTACTTGTCGATTCTACTATTCCATGCCCTTGGTACTTGTTTTAACCCGTAAAGAGGCTTTTTCAACTTCAACACCTTGTCTTCATGTCCTTTGACTTTGTTGCCTGATGGTTGCTGAATGTAGACTTCCTCTTCAATAACTCCATTTAGAAAGGCAGACTTTACATCCATTTGTTGTATCTTCCACCTGTTTTGAGCTGCTAAAGAAATGATTAGTCTAATAGTCTCCAATCGAGCAACAGGGGCGAATACCTCATCATAGTCGATTCCAGCCTTTTGACTGTAGCCTTTCGCAACAAGCCTCGCCTTGTGTTTTTCAATCTCTCCCTTAGCATTTCTCTTTATTTTGTACACCCATTTGACACCTATCGCCTTGTGTCATTTGGGAAGTGAGGTGAGTTCCCATGTTTCGTTCTTCTCGATGGCCCTAATTTCTTCGTCCATCGCGTCTCTCCATTTTTTCTCTTGTGCATCTTCTTGAAATGTCACTGGTTCACAATCAACAAAGAGACAAAATAGTGTAAGGTTATCTTGTCGTTCGGTTACCTCATAGAGATCTCTAAGGCTTCTTGTACGTTGCACAACTCTTTCACTTTGACTCCTACTTGACGATGATGAAGGTGATGAGTCTCCATGAGTAGTTGATGTTGGTGAAGCAGGTGGAGTTGGAGCTCTTGTTGAGGTTCTCCTGGTCGCTCAGTTGGTATATGTTCATCTTCTTCAATTTGGGGAAAAAAATTGAAAGCATTTGTATGAGACCCAAAATCTCATTCTCCTTCTTCATCAAATATCACGTCTCGGCTTATCACAACTTTCTTTTTGTTTGGATTGTACAACTTGTAGCCTTTTGAGCTTGAGTCATAACCGATGAAGATGAAACTCTTGCTTCTATCATCACGCTTGGTTCGTTGCTCATCCGATATATGAACATGGGCTATACTTCCGAAGACTCTCAGGTGGGAGATTTTGGGCTTTCTTCCACTCCATGCTTCTTGTGGTGTTTTTCCCCAAACGCTTCTTGTTGGAGATTGATTCGACAAGTAGACCGTACACGCCACTGTTTCCGCCCAAAACTCCTTGGGCAGTCTCTTGCTTTTGAGCATGCTTCGCGCCATATTAAGGATTGTTCTGTTCTTCCTTTCTGCTACACCATTTTATTGCGGGGATCTGGGAACTGTCAAGGGGCGACGAATTCCATTTGATTCACAAAACTCCTGGAATTCCTTGGATCTGAATTCTCCTCCTCGGTCAGATCTCATGGCTTTGAGCTTATGCCCACTCTCCTTTTCCATAGCTGCTTTGAACTTCTGGAATACTCCAAAGACTTCTGATTTCTGTTTCAAGAAATATACCCAGGTTTTTCTTGAAAAATCATTAATGAAGAGAAGGAAATAGTTACTATTACCGAGAGAGCTTGGCTTGATCGGACCGCACACATCGGTATGGATGAGCTCGAGTGGCTTCTTGGCTCTTGAGTCTGACTCCTTTGGAAAGCTTTTTTCTGAATTACTTTCCAAGTAAACATCCTTCCACAGTTTGTTAGGGTGATTGATGCAAGGTAGGCCTCTCAGTATTTCCTTCTTGGACAATAGCTCCAATCCTCCAAAGTTAAGGTGTCAAAATCAAAGAACGACACATGGGAACTCACCTCACTTCCCAAAGGACACAAGGCGATAGGTGTCAAATGGATGTACAAAATAAAGCGAAATGCCAAGGAAGAGATTGAAAAATACAAGGTGAGGCTTGTTGCGAAAGGCTACAGTCAAAAGGCTGGAATCGACTATGATAAGGTATTCACCCCTGTTGCTCGATTGGAGACTATTAGACTAATCATTTCTTTGGCAGCTCAAAACAGGTGGAAGATACAGCAAATGGATGTAAAGTCTGCCTTTCTAAATGGAGTTATTGAAGAGAAAGTCTACATTCAGCAACCATTAGGCTACGAAATCAAAAGACACGAAGACAAGGTGTTGAAGTTGAAGAAGACTCTTTACGGGTTAAAACAAGCACCAAAGGCATGGAATAGCATAATCGACAAGTACTTCCAAGAGAATGGCTTCAACAAATGTCCCTACAAGCACGCTCTATATATCAAGATCAAAGATGGAGATATTTTGATCATGTCCCTGTACGTGGATAATTTGATCTTTTCAAAGCCATCATCATCTAATGCTTGATACATGAGGAAGAGAGCTTTCTTATCTCTCTTTCTGGAATCCTTCAAAGCTGTAGCCTGATCTTGTGTAAGAGTAGCTTCATTTTCTGGCTCATTGAAGCCTTTCTCCACGACATCTCACACATCATGCGCTCCAAGGAGAGCCTTCATCTTGATACTCCAATTGTCGTAATTGTTGTTGTTGAGTGTTGGAACTTGGAAGGATGATACACCATTTGCCATATTGCTCAATATAATGAGAATTTGAAAATTTTGATTGCACGGACAGATTCGGAACGTCAAAAAACTTCAAATTGGACCTGGTCAACAGTCAACATTTCGACGGCTCGGTCAAGAGGCTCAAACGACTCAGTCAGCGGCTCGGTCAACAAGCTTCACGGCTCGGTAAACACGGCTCCAACTCGGCTGGACTCGGCTCCAACTCAGCTGATTTGGATCCAACTCGGTGAGCTGACTCACTTTCTCCAGCAAACTTCCGGCGGCGCGTGGTGGCGCGTCAGAACTCCGATGTGGGTAATTTCAGCAACGTCGGGTTCCTCTCATCGAGACCTTCGATTTGATATGCAATAGTATATACTTTCCAACTTTGCTCTGATACCACTTTGTTGAAAATGAAACACTCACACAAACAACTATTATTAAAACTCAAAGAAATATTACAAGAGCACTCTCACTCAAAGAACAAAATACAACTACTCACTCTTTATAAGACTTGCTTCTTCACTCACTTAGAAGCTCTTACTTCTTCTTGATGCCTAAACCAAAAATGAGGAGGGGTATTTATACTACTTACAAACAATCCTACACCACACAAATAAATTAATCCAAAATTATAATAACCATACACCTCATCCTTCTCCAACCTTCTAAAAATATCTTGAGTTTACCAAATGATTCACATACACAATTACAACACCCTAGAAGATTCTAGGTAAAAGGCTTGTAATTTTGGACCTTGATTAAGGACTTGGACTCCAACTTGATTGGGTTTGGGTTTGGGCTCCATAATGGATCAAGTTTATGATCCAACAAACAGATGCTGCCTAAAACTCAAAGAAGATTAAGGGTTTGTTATGGCTAGAAGCACTTAACAGCTTGAGAATGGTGTATCGGACCATGTCAAACGTCTCCGTTGCTTGGATTGAGAGTTCGTAAGCTCTACTTATAGGCTTCTGTAAGCAATAGCTGACTTCTAATAGAACACGGAAATTGGAAGAGTCATCAAGTTTGAAGTCCCGACGGAATCAGGAAGAATTCAAAACTTTTCGGTTTCTAACAAAGTCCAGGAAATACAAATTTCCTACATCCATGAAGAATGAACCTTGACCAAAAGGAATCAAATTGCTCAGTTTGAAGTGGCCAGGAAAGGAGTTTACTCCTCAATTCAAGGAATTTTTTTTTGCTAGAACTCATTCTCATGGTTTATCTTACTTGGAAGTAAGTTGAAGGCTATTCTCAATTGGCAGTAGCTAAACGTGAGAGAAATATTATACATTATGCCTCGATTACATGCTTTTCAGATGGCTACAATTATAACATAACCAAGTGCTTAAATATGGCCTGTGACATTCCTAAAAAATAAAAATAAAAAAAGAGTATATTTCTTGCTATTATTCAAGTCTCGCCATTGAGGTCTAATAGGTTTACACTCCAACAAGTCTTGAAGTATGAGGCATCTGTAAACACATAAATTTTATTGGGATAAATTCATACAAAATTTGGATTATATCCATATTTATTTGGGTTGAACAATTAGTTTGAACTGCATAATTAAATAAGTTCATCTTTATCAAATTCAAATCCAAGGTGCATTTCATCTTGAGGTCCAAACTCATGCCACGTGTCAAGAGACTTGGCATCCTAGTCAAATTCAAGTACCAACAGAATGATGTCATGTGGTTCAATGATGTGGCAATCCAAGTGCAAAAGCAACCTTATCACATAACATTTGTGATAGGCTTGATGACTTAAATGAACCAATCAGAATCAAGCAAAAGAGTTCATTCACACTTGGACTTTCTACCCTCTACAACTATAAACACGAGGGTTACATAATTTTCTAAGGACATTCTGCAAGCATTGGAGCAAGCATCAACTTCGACTACACAGTTCTTCTAAGGAGTGGTATCAACCTGAAACAGTGAAGTGCTGTCCGACATTCCCGGAGATCACATACATTTCTAGGAGGTTCAAATCATCCTACAATTTGAGAGATACACTATTGAAGGCCCTTGAATCACGGAAAAGCATAGGAGAGAAGAATCAAGAGAACAACAGAATTATACTCATAAAATTCATCAATAAAATTATTTTCTTTTATTTATTTTTGATTTTGCAGTTAATTTTCAACACTTCAAAAATTTATTGCAAACAATATAATTATGAGAAGCTTACTGATTAATCTCAAAGTAAAACATTGTTAATCTGGAGTAACAATAATAATACAAGTACATTATACATACTTTAACTTAGTACTTTCTTGTGTAGCAAGAGTCGGTTGTACTACCAAACAAATGTTAATATTATTTTCTTTTCTATCTGTAATTTTTGGGGTATAATTCTTATGTGCCAAAGAATATTTGGTTACTTTGTTAACGACACAGACAAATTATTACTTCCCGTTCACTTTTACTTACCATTTTACTTTTTAAGAATTAAATTATATAAATTTTGATTAATATTTTAAGATGCAGCTTTTTAATCAAATTAATACTAGAAGGGTTGCAATTTATAATAGTATTTTTGTATAGTTTTTTCGAATATCTAAATTTTGAATTTTAAATATTAAATTAATATAATTCAATTTAACTCCAAAAATTAATCAAATTAACGTGACAAGTTAAAGTAAACTAAGGGAGTAATTTATTATTACTATTATAATCGAAACAAACAAGTTTCATATCCTTATGTACCAAGAAATTGACTTAGCAGGTAGATAGTCTTGAACTTTTGACAATTTCCACTTACCTCGTGGACAAATTTTCAACATCGAAAGTCAAAACTCGTTAAATTTGAATATTTGCTCATGAAGGAAGTAAAGATCAAAAGTTTAAGACCACTCACTTTCAAAGCAATTTTAATAAATCGCCCCCTTATATTTTTATCTACACCAAATGAAAATAATATATATTAATCAAAGAGTAATATATTTGTGACTTTTGATTGAGTATATTTAGTTTTAATTAATTAAAATATACAATTTGTTTTATTCCTTTACTTGCGAACATTCACAAGTTTATAAAATTATTAACCGTTCCCTATTAACAATCAAGGTGTTATATTAAACTCGTATATTACTCCATATTTGAAGATAACCTAGTTATAACAATAGTCAAAATATAATATTTTTTTTAAAAAAAATTACATTCTGACAATTAGGATAAAATAGTGATTCATGGTAGCCCATATTTTACTTATTACCTTTTTAATTAAATCTTTTTTATTAACTTAATTCTTTTTTTTCGTTCCTCTTTGTTCCTTCTATTTTTGGTTACTTTTTTTCAGCTTTTCTTTTTCCTTCTACTTATTCTTTCTTTTTTTTTTCTCTTTCTTTTTTCTATTATGTCTTTCTATTGCGTCTCTTTTCCTTTCTTTCTTCTTCTTTTTCTTTTCTGTCGCTTTTTTTTTTTCCTTTCATGATTTTTATATTTAGATTTGTAGAAATTAAGTGCAAATTTGATATTATTTTTACTATTATAGATTTAAATACTAATTATTAAATAAATTAAATTGAAAATTTTAAGATTTTATTGTTGGAATTCTTAAAAGCTTGAAAACTTATAAATTGATTTTGAATTTGTTGAAAATTTAAATAAATTGATAATTGTGATTAGTTGATGGTGTCATTTTGAAGTTGTGCTTTAAAATTTGATGACGAATTAAGTATTGCATTCTTTAATTTTTTTAATCCTTTTATTTTGTTAATTTGAAATATATGACATAAAAAAGTATAAACTGGTTATTCGTGGTGAATTAATCAATAATATATCAATTTTGTATAAGTTTGTATAATTTTATATAATCATGTAAAAGTGTTTATAAATACTCTTTATAGACTAATATATATTTTTGTACATTTTTATATAAAACTAATATATCATCTACAGTAAATGTATAATGTTGTATAATATTGTATAAAGTTGCATACCATATGCATAAATATTGTTTTGAATTTATTTTTGACTATGCGAATAGAAATTAAAAATATATGACTATGTGAATGTAATATTTTGTATTAGAATGTGTATTCTTAAAAATATCCCTACATTATATATGAGTACATTTTCACCGACGCAATTTGCCAGAATTTGCAATTCAGTTGTATCACCAAATTTTCACCATCATGCAGATTGTTTACAATTTGCCTTTGCAAAATTGTAATCCAATCATTACCAAATTAATCTTGGTTTGATTCGATTTGGTTATTCAAACCTTTAGTTTCTTTAGGGGCCAGCAAAATTGACAATTATTGCAAGTTCTTCATTGATTGACCTAAAAGAAATCAGACCAAAAAAGGAAAACTTATTTGAATTAGCTTATTTAAATATTTTTAAGCCAAAATAACTTTAAAATACTTTTGTTGTGTTTGGATAAGATAAAAGTATGCTTTTAAGCACTTATTTTTAAGTCAAAATAACAAAAATAAACTGTAAACCATTCAAACATGCCTTGCTCTTCTAATTCTTCTTTCTTGGGAAGCCAACTTCTTTAAAAACTCCACTTGTTCTAAACTAATTTCTCTAATACAGACCATCAACATTTTCACGTTTCTAGGTAATATATATATAATATAAAGATCATTACTTCTGAGACGGAAAAGCTTATGCATTACACACAACTGCAGAAAGGAAAACCGGTACATTGTATGATGCATCAGGCAGTCCCTCTGAACATTCAAATTTTCAGAAGAATGCGTCTACACATGAGAAAAATATGACATCCTTAGTTTGGAGATAAAGCATTGCAAACAAACTCGCGATAAATCAATTACATGCCAATGCATTCTTATTTTGCTTATGTATGAATGCTAGTGTTTTGGAGGGTGCATGCATTAGCCATGGAAACAACATTCACCGAAACAGGCTGAGTCGTCGCCATCTATTACAGCACTGATATTTTCCTCCAAAATTACTTTTGCTGCGAGGGCCAACGGGAAGGAGGTGTCCTTTAGTGACTCTTCAATGATAAAAGGAAGGTGCGGTGGAACAATACTGTCTTCAATTGATATTACGTAAAATTTGGTTTGCAATGGGAAAGTCAGGAACTATATCCACCGGAACCTGAAAATTTAGAGGAGGAACAAATGAAACACAACCTTAAAAATTTCCAATGAAAAGTCCCATCAGTTCAGCGAGAATAAGCAGGTCATACAAAATTGAATCACAATCAACTCGATCTAGGAAACATTATATTTCGTTTGATAAGGTTAAAAGAATTCCTTGACTGAAAGGTTGATTCTCTATTTTCATGCAAAAACTATACATATAAAGGCTTAAAACCAAGATTTTGGCATTGCATAGAGGCACCAAACTAGAGAACAGAAATTTTGTGGATGCAAGTAGAAAACAGCTCCTCTTTTATATATTTTATCACAATATTTTCTCTGTCCAGGGCCGTCTCTGAGGTAACGCCATTGAAGCCTTTGCTTTAAGCCTCAAAATTGCTATGATACACACAATTTGTAAAAATGTTAACAATAAAAGGTTGAAACATATTTTATGTTCTTTCTTGGAATTTGGTTGAGGTTGTTCGGATGAGTTATTAAATCGCATTAAGTTTTTCTCCCATTAATTAGTACATTTACTTCCTATTTTGCTTACGATTTTTCCTCCTCCGTGTACATTTATTCCCTTTTCCTATTTCTGACAATTTCACTTCTCTAAATACAACTCAGTTTCCTCAGCTATTTCACTTTGTGCCATTTGATTGATATGTAGATCACAAAGTGAGTCCTTTGTCTCATTAATACATGAATTTTATTAAATAAGTTTAAGGGACCACAAATTTCATTCAGTCGCCTCAGTTTAAGGCCTCTTATGATGATCTGTTATGATTGCAGATAGTAGCAGTACTCATTTGAAATTAATACTTGGAGTTTAGCTGCATAAGAACACGGAAGATGCTCAATGACAAGGTTGAGCTATTTCCGTTTCGATGGGTGCGGCCATATGCTTAATACACATATCATGATGTTTCATCAGCAAATTCCCATCTAGATCAAATCTCCATTCATTTACAAAGGCACCCAAACTTAAATGTCAGAAATTAGACAAAAGTAATTTTAGACCAATTGCACTAGGCATTCAATTACTAGAATAGCTAATGGTGACAACTAAATTTAGGGATTATACCTGAACAGTCTCCAACTTTTCCAGTGCGCGTTTCAGTGGCGGTGTCATGACACCATATTTCTGAAGAAGTGTTGTAGCAGCTTCTTTGTCGCCTTTTGCTTGTATTGTGAGAATTTCTCTGCTCAAGCTTGCTACACTATCTTCAACCTTCAAAAAGAAGTAAAACGGTGACTTCATTGGAAGAACTGAGTGAAATATGAACAGCAATTCCCATTATCTCATACCTTTTCAAAGTCAATGGCAAATGTTTCATCAGGACGCAAAACAAATGCGCCTCTCTCGAACAAATAGTTAAATTGCAATGCCTGCCCTTTCCTGATTGTATTTGAAAAATTAAAGACTTCTGAGAACAATGCAATGTGGAAGGTTAAAGACTAAAGAGTATAACAAGTTGACAACAATGCCTACCCATGAGCTTCCTCTAATCCAAAGCGTACTGAGCGGAAACATCCAGCAAGAAAAGAGACATACATTGACTTGGCCAGGCTCTTTGGAAGCAAATCCTAGGCCATATAAGAAAAGATCATTCTCTTTTCATAGTGATTATCATAAGGGATAGAAGGAATGTAATACAGGTATGATTATCATAAGGGAGAGGAGGAATGTAATACAGGTATTCATTCTCAAATCGAAATATCTCTTGAACTTCTACTACATATAACCTTCAGCCAGCCACATCACATACATTTGCCACAAGTTTGTACATGGAAAGGCAATAAGATAGCTAATAGAACATCAAAAATTCCTCTAAGAAGTGATATTCTACCAGGTTCATACAGTAACTACTGTCCTATTGAATATAATCTTCCTCTTTTCTGATAATCCCCAGCTCCTTGTGAAGACTAGAAAAGGCAACAAGATACTTTTAAAACTCTGCATTGTAAATTTACGAAAAGAATAAGCTGGGGCAGAAAGGAGCCCCTAAAAAGTGACGAGGCTAAAAACTTCTATGAACCATTAGAAGCTTATTCGAGAGAATAACGTGATTTTCTTAGTATGTACATGCATAACAGGTCAATTACTTGATCTCAACAAGGATTGGACAAACTAGGCTTTGTTGGAGGGTCTATTAGTCGCGTAATAGATGCAAAAGTCTCTAATAAAGATGTAATCCATATGGGCCGTGTAAATAGATGCAAAATTCTCTCTAATAAAGATACAATCCATATGGAGACCTTCTAAAACATAAGCTACATAATAGTTCTTGAAGTAACAAGATATAGTAAAATGTTGATTTTAGACAAACAATTAGTACTGATATCTTATATGCAGATTAGTTTCAACCCTTAGTAATTTGTTTTGTTGCCAGACATAATCCGGTATGCCAATCAGATCCATATTCTATTTAGGACTCCAAGAGAACATTTTAAACAAAAGAGCCCAATTTGTTAAGGTTACGATTTTTCAAATAGGTAAACCTCAAAGTTCGATTTCTCACCCCAAGAAATCAAGCCTAAAGTATATTTTCCTCATTAAACCACAAACACAGATATAAAAACTAAGATAAGCAATGTAAGTCAGCTATTCTTCAAGCAAAACAGTAACTCCATATGCAAGAGTCAACTGTTCTTAATCAGCTGTCATTTAGTTTCTTACCTTGTCCATTAGAAACCTAAGCGCCCAAAGCCCAACAATATCTGCCTTTGCTTCTTCTAGTGATGAATGAAGTTCTTGCAGCTCCTATAATAAGGTACAGGAGAATCTTATGTCAAGATGATATGACAACAGATGAAAAAGACAATATTTGAAGAAAACTAATCTGTCTAGAAGCAATGAGATGGAATCTGATTCTTTAAGCAACAATTAGATGAACAGTGACAGAGAAGGACATAAATTTGGAGAAATAAAGCATAGTTAAAACTGACTAGTCTGACTGTCGACTTCTGCCCATTCGGAAGTGTGATTGTGTGAGGACCAATTCCATGGCAGCATTCATGACAAATTGTGTGAGTAAAGAAAGATTCAAAGTCCACGAACTCTTGTTGTTCTTCCGTAATACAAACATCAGCTACAGGCTTAAGGATAAGCTTGAACCTGATCAAGAAACCCGAGGAAGTACATTACATACGCATGTCACAGCTCCCTAAAACTGTTTGATAAGTGACATAGAAATCACAGGAAGGGGAAGAAAAGGAATTCGTACTTTGCTTCTGAAACATTCTTAAGCATGACCATTGACGTTCCTCGATCTTTTACAATACGCTCATCATTAGGAAGATTAAACGCAACTGTTTGAGGGCCCTTCACATCCTGCCAAAGAAAGGAACCTCTACGCATTAATGGGGACTGTAACCTGAAGTGACCTATTGAGTGGTCTTTATTCCCACTTTTGTATGATGTTATTTTGGCGAAAATGGAATGATGTGCCAAGAAGAAACTGGCTGTGCTGAATTGTTAGTAAGAACAGAGAACAATGCTTTTCTTTTTGAAATTTTAGCATCAGTTCGTGTAAGGCTAACACTCACTTCATGTGCAGTCAAAACAACAATTTGCAACTTGTCAAACAAAATAAATGTTATACATTGGGTTAGCTTGGAAGTTCCTAATCCAAGTATATGTTACATTGTTCCCATTTCAGCACCTGAGTTTACGGGCATTTTAGTAAAAGAAACAACAGTCTGGCTCTAGTTCTCAAGGAAAGAAATCCAACTACAGAAGAAGTTGAAGAGAAACAATTTTCAGCCTATTTCTTCGGTAAGTGGAGTTAAATAGATCAGCATCATTAGCCTTTGGAAAGTTCAGATATTCTTTTGGAAGCATCATTTTGTGAGTTTCTCTGACTCTGTATCTCTTCTTCATCGACTGTTAGTGCTGCCTTTTGATATTAATAAAATCTAAGCTTGCTTTTACCCCAAAAAAGACAAAGAAAAATCTTGGTCCTTCCCGCACCCATCTTTTCTCAAGTGACTTTATAGTCTTAAGATCTTCTTGATGCTACAGCAACTTTTTATCAGTAAAAGTATCCTTTCCCTCCATTTTCACCCACTTTTGCAAGGGAAAAAGATTGATATTAGATAAAACAAAAATAAGATAAAATTTATCCCTCCCTCCCTTTGCATCCCTAAATCTTTTTTTTGAACTAATAATGCTGGTGTCCAGGCCAGCTTGCGCACACTTCGACCAATTCCACGGGATACCTTTCACCTCCCACCAGCAACAGGTACCAGGTAACTCTATTCAGCAAGGATCCCTAAATCTTCATTGCTTTTTCTCCCTTTCTTTCAGTCCTAACAGTGTATAATATTGTTCCACCTCATCCAACAAAGGTGGGGTGTTAAGGTCTGCGTGCATCCTACCCTCTCCGAATCCCACTTGTGAGATTACATCAGGTATATGTTGTTGTTGTTGTATCAGAAGAAGGCTTGAAAGAATAATCCCCATAACTTTGGAAAAAGATTTTACTTTGTGAAGACTTGGTGTACCCAATCACAGACAAACTCACAGTACATATGTAAGATTTTTATCTTGCATTTTCTTCCCAAAAGTGCAGTTCTTGTGTGATAACAGCTAAGAAAACATAGACTCACCCCTGCATTGTAAAGAAGCTGGATAACCCGGATGGGGGCAGCTGTAACATTTTCTGACTTGTAAATATTGTCCATTGGAAGATTCCTCTCCAAAACCTAGAATAGCTTATTTTCAGCAAGAGAGGAAATAGTGAAATTAAGGAGCAAAAGCTGGTCTAGAGTGAGAGGTCTATAGACACCTGTAGCTGATCACCAAACAATTTGAGTTGAGCTGTTGCTTTGTCATCACGGACTCCTATAAATGCCTCAAATGTTGCCTAGCAGATAAAATTACATTAGCTACATGTATCACAAGCAAAATGAACAAGGTCCACATTTACAATAACAATTTTATTGTCAGCGAGCAAAAGATTTTCGTTAATATCAGAAGGAGCCAAGCACTAGTATCATGCTGGACATTACGAAAAGGATCCATCAGTTACAGGCTACTTTATGTAATGAGCTAATGAATCAAACTGGTCCAGAAGCTTGGCCCATGCCAAATTTTGCTAAATCAGTCATTTCAAAATACTGTGGCATATGTGCTGCTATATTGATACTGTCTAGGATACACACCTGTAGAATGACTACACAATGCAATGTCATGTTCCACAAGATCCTAAATAGAATGAGCTTCCCAAAAGAAAACTATGTCAAAGGCTAAGTATTTTATCTGCGACTCCCATACAGGAAAATGCATGTGGCAATGATCATCAAATTTATATATATTAAGTACTGTATCTGCGACTAGAGACAATATTAAGCGGAATAATGCACCTTTCATTTATATATGTTTCCAGTTTCCTGATCAACTGAATAAATCAAGATTATGGTATCAGTTTTTGGATATAGATTTCAATCTGTCTTGGTCAGCATTTGAAAACCAGCTGATCCAAAAGTTTGACCCTCATTATAAAACAGGGAAGCCAATGTGGTACTTACACCAAATACTTAGCTTGAGAATTCTGGATCAAGGCAGCAAATTAGAATCACTGGAGAAATTGTAAGCAAGGGTCGAGTTTCAAAATTAGTTGATACCTTGTATCCAAAAAGTGCATCTTCATATGTTTCATACGGGCCGATGGTGACATCCAATTTGGAGTCCTTCATAAGTTAAGAAAGCAAAAGGACATGTCAGCTCTAATAATGACTGTCAAACCCAGAATGAAAGCACATAAAAGTGCCACATACTGCTTACATAGCAAGTTAAAACTCATCAAGGCATTTTTTTCCCTGACATCAACGTATTTTACTTGGGAAGAGTTGGAAGAACCAACACCTTGAGGAATTACAGAGGAAATTGGTTCCAAAGTTTAACCAAATGTTTAAGGACAGTACAGACAACACCAGCATCAGGTTAATAAATTTCATACATGCCCTTTCCAATTGTCAACCTTGTCTTAAAGTTATACTTCTGCTAAGCCTAATAAATAAAGTGAAGACAAACAGCTGAATTTAATAATCCTAACTTTGTTATTACAGCCCTAGATCATGAAGAATTGGAAAAAGAAAAATTAAATAAACGAGAGCCCAAAAACATAAGCAAAATATCAACAACATACAAGGAAGAAAACGATTTCAGTGTATCAAAGACATTGCTGATGTCAATTCCCAAAGTTTATATACCAAAGTTGGCAATTTATTGGTAATGAATTTGACCAATTTTGCTGCTTCCTGTTCTGCCAGCACTATCTGACTCAACAGTTTGACAAATGAACTGCAAAAGTTGCTCAAATTGTTTAAGTTAAAACTGTTACACCCCGTAGAATTTCCGGCACTTAGACGACCTATTCCCACGTTGGTTAAGCATATTTGAAGGCCATACGTGTTGGAGAAAGGCCCGGGAAAAGATCGGACGAGAAGCCTGTCGAACCATCGCGGAAGGAGCCGAGGCAGAGCCCCTCCGCGATGGCAGCGTGTCACGGAGGAGGAGCCTCCGCGATGGCAGCGTGCCACGGAGGAGGAGCCTCCGCGATGGCAGCGTGTCACGGAGGAGGAGCCTCCGCGATGGCTCCGTGACACGTTGGCCTTGTCCAGGCCCAAGTCAATAAAGCCTCACTTCGGTTTTAAATGATAAAAACTTATAAAAAATTCCAGAAAACGCAGAGGGCAGAGAGGGACGAAGGAAATTAATTAATTTCCATCCGATTACGCTGCCAAACGCTGCCCAAACTCAAATTAATCCCAGATACCGAAGTATTTAGCAGCAGAGAGCATTCCTACGGATTCAGTTTCGCGAAATACGGCCGGCGAATCGTCGAGCCACCGAGCCAAGGTAAGTGGAATTGCTCTAAATTAGTGTCTATGTGTTCCTAGCTCTGAAGTGAATATTTCTCCCTTCTGGGCCGCTGAAAAATAGCGAGTTTCTGGTCGTCTTTCGATACGCCTAAGTTTAGGCTATAAACTATATCGAAAGTGACGTTGCCTTTTGAAATAAAGTTGTATTTAGTGTTAATTGATATGTTTATGAATGCAGTTGGGAGAAAACAGTTGAAGTACCGGTCGAGCCTCGTCCGACAGACGAATAATTCAAGGATAAGGTATGTAAAGCTAATTCCCTCGGCAAGTTAGTAATCCAGTACGATAGATAGCGTGATGTATAGAAGAAAGAACTCATAAGTCGAGAACTAAGTCCAGTTTGAATTTAGTAAGCATGTTTTCATGATATTATGATGTACATATACTCAGAATCAAGTTAGTAAAGCAATATCAGATAGTCAGATGATATCTCAGTTATAGTATAGTCAGACAGTCAGATAATATCTCAAATACAGTATAGTTCAGTATTGCGTTATTATGAACATTGGTACAATATGAGAAGCATTGGACTGTAACGTGTACGAGACCTATCAGTATGTGATGTAATCTGCTACGTTAAGATATTGTTGTGTTAAGCTGAAACCCCGCGAAATAGTACAGTATCCTTAAAGCATTTCAGACATAGAATAGTAGACTAAAATAAAGTTTAGAAAGCATGTCAGGAATAGTAACTCATGTTACTATAGAAAATCAGTATACAACATAGTTTCAGCAGAAAGTCTATATCATGTTTAGCATTAGCCTCAGTATAGTCTGGCAGAAGACTATATTCGTACATACATATATATTACTTCCAGCCTCAGCATGTATTAAGTATGTACATATTTCTATCACTAGTCCAGCATATAGTGTATACAGAAACTTAGTAAACAGTAGAGCTTTCAGCAGAAACACTATCTTATATAGCATTTGCTCCAGTACAGCCCGACAGGAGACTATATTCATATTTATACGTCTTTACCTGCCTCAGCACGTATTAGATACGTACAGATTACTAGCATCAGCTCAGCATGTAATACATATGATACTTTACCCCTATTAGCCTCAGCATGTGAGATACCCAGACAGTATTACCAGTTGAGACCGTTGTATTGTTTGGGGTTGGATTACCTAGCATCCATGACCGCCCAGGATTAATAGCTGTATCGACTTGTCCGCCAGAGGACGAGGATACGTCACTCTACGGAGTGGCATGCCGTCCCGCCAGGGGACGAAGATGGGATGTCAGTTTTCCCCATATTTGTGCCTTAATCGGCCCTTATACACCCCAGTCGAGCGGATACGCCCGGGTGCAGATTCAGGAGTCCTCCGGACTCAGATGCCGCTATAGTCAGGGGCTCAGCGAGCCCAAGTGCATACCCAGGGGACCGGCAGGATGCTTACAGCCAGTATAGGAGATGGGATGACCGGGGTAGGGGCATAGATTCTGTGTTGATTGTACCTCCCGACTTATGGGGGCCGGGTAAGGTTTGTGTGTGCTATGTTAGGTTATTTCATGTTATGCCATGTTATGTTAGATACAAGTAGATCAGCGGTAGCACGATACGTTCCAGGTATGACTCTTACCCCTTTCAGTAAAGATTGAGAGAAGGTAAGGTTTACATTATCAGACAGTTAAGTTATTCTTTCTACTTCAGCTTTATCAGTCATACTATTGCTTTCAGATGTTGTTTTCAGTTATATTATTTCAGTTGCTTTACATACTCAGTACCAGCGGTACTGACGCCCAGTGAGGCGCTGCATTACTTGCCTGCAGGTACTCATAGACGAGCAGGTGACACCACGTGATTCCTGTCAGCGTTGAGCATTCAGCTCCTGTCATCCGGAGACTGAATTCCAGAGGTGTACTTCAGTTTCTGTTGATATATAGTATGGGTAGGTCGGGGCCCTGTCCCGATCATTTCTATTGCTATTCCTAGAGGCTTGCAGTCTGTATATTTCCCTGTGGTCAGTTGAGCCGGTCGTGTGAGGCCGTGCAGTTGTTAGCTGTTAGTGCTTTTGCTTTCTTTTATGATGGTCGTGTGGGGCCATAGTTTATCAGTAGTGGTGACCTTGCCGGTCACGTAGCTTTTCAGTATGTTATGTTGAGTTACAGATAACTAGACAGTATGGTGGCCTGGTCGGCCCGCATAGGTCCCCCCTAAATTAGTATGTTTCTGGTCAGCTGTAATACAGGTACAGAAGGCTATAGGCCAATGGGCCGGGGGCTGAATTTACAGCCGTTATATAGCCCTTTGTTTCCAGAAATGTGAGTTAGAGCCAGCCAGGTGCCAGATGCGCCCAGGCTTAACAGTTCAGCAGGTCAGGTCCTAGTAGAGCACCAGGTGCCAGTCATACCCCCCAAGGTGGGGCGTGACAAAAACATAGTCTTGTGTATGATTAAAATATAAGTTGCTTGGTTAGGGTGTGGGTGTGGATGTGTGATATGGGTGCGGATCTAGAAGTCGGATCCTTCATGATTTAAAATTTAAGATTCATGGATACAGATTCAGGTATGGATACAGATGTGGGAATTAGGCTAAAATAATTCAAATATCTAAAAATAAAATTATAAAAATATACCTAAATTATGGTGGACTATTTGGAAGGAAAAGAATACACTGAATTTTTTAGAGCAAGTTTGAATTTGTAAATTACAAGTACAAATGCATCTCCTTACTGTTTTTTGGTATAACATGACTATTGCAAATGATATAGAGGCCATGGTATGGTAGACTTCTTGAGTTAATTGCACATTCAACAGTGATGTTGACCTGTAAATATCTTTAAAGCACGTTCTACTTGCGGACTGTTCAATACAAACAGCTTAAACGATAAAAAAGCATATGTCTAAATTATGATTTCACCCAAGCTTTAGTTTTGATAACATAAATCATTGTGTATGTCTCGAATTTCTGGATCGATTTTGGTCAAATTACAAAAAATTGATTGACCATATCCGGTACAGTCCCACACCCATGTCGTACGACACGGGTGTGGCACCGATAGCGAAGAGTCCCTGCAACTTAGATTAAAATCCATCTGATAGGCTTTCTTGGCCATTGCATAAGAAATGCCGACCCACCAGCTCAAAGAAAATAAAGAAAAGTCACTCAAGATAGATCTTCATAAAATTAAATAGTTCCAACATATGCACTACAGACAGATAGGCAGTAGTAGCATACTAACCAACTCCATCCAGGCGATGTCTGAATCATAATAGTCATTTGAAAGGAAGGCATCAGCCTTGCTATAAAGAAGTCTCTTTAAACTGAAAAGAAGAGCAACTTACTAAGTCAACCTGTTTTCAACATAATTAAATACCTAAAACAAATTGAATACCTAGATGAGCTGGACATATCTCCTGCTTTACGAAGCAAGGTGGCTGCTTCAGAAAGAAGAGAGCTGTACTCTTGAGAATAAGGAACCATATACAGATCCTGAGGAGAGCTAGTGCCATGTCCCACTTTTTGGGATATTACATCTTCAAACAATGATTCACTATGCCTTCTAATAACACTGAAAAAGCCCATTGCTTCTTCCTGTTTATCTTGTTGAAGACTGTCTTTCCATAAGTTGAATTCCTAAAAGAAAAAGGTTTAGAAAAATGAGTGTAAAGACTATTTTTACAGCATATAACAAAGTGACTGCCATGGTATACCATTTTGTCCATGTCTGGTGGATAAAAATTTGCACCAGGAGGTTTCGCAGCAGGAAATGCTGTTCTATATTCAAAACCTTTCCAACCTGGTACAGGCTTTGTTGCCTTTGGAAGAAGCTTGACAGCTGAATCTGCAGTCGTCAAAAAAGCCTCATTTTCATCCAGGGAAGACCTAACCATGTAAGAGTAAGCTCAGAAAAGTCCAATCAATAGTCACCTTGCAATAAATGAAGCCCCAATAAGATATGAAATTTCCGTTTGCATTCAAAGCAGGGGATTATGATACAGAAGCACACAGCAACAGATCATGACAAATAGTGCAACCTCGAGCGATAGTGGGACAAACCTTTGGCGAATCACACAAATCTTTGAGATGATGTGGAGAAACCTCAGTAAGGACGCTGAGTTCCTAAAGAGTATGGGGGTGGGTTGGCAGGGAGGGTTTGTAATACCCTAGGCAAAATCTTACATCGGCAAAACACGGGAGATGCTGGATATATAAGGAAGCAAGCCTTGGATCCTAGGACAACTTCTCCTCATGTAAGTATAAACTAGTGACTAAGACAGACCTGTGTTGCTCGGATGCGGGTGCGGGCACCCGACAACGGGTCCAGATCTAGAAGTCGGATTCCACATCACCTAAATCTTAGCATTCAGAGATAGGGATAGGAATATGAGCAAATAAAGACACAAAAACACAGAGAGGAAGAGGGATCAAAGAGGGGGCATAGCTTTTCATAAGGGGAACATACCATGGACTTTTGTTTATTACATAGTACATCCATTTCAACTTGTCCAACTGTGATTTGTCCGCTTTCTCCTTTAACCAGTCTCTCAAAGATGGATTGCTACACCAAACCTATGTCATGGAATAAAAAAATGAAAGGAGCATATCACTAGGAGAAATCCAAAAGAGGTTCTCTATGAGCCAAATGCAAGCACTGATAACATAACATAAATAACACAGCTCCTATTTCTCATTGTGGAATTTATGAAAGGATCATTTTCATTTAGGTTGAAAGAACCTAATACGGGGCTGGGAGTGTTATGAAAACAAGTGGTTTGCATCTCTCTCCTCCAAACCTACAATTGGATGAAAGGAAATTTCATTCTCTTGGATAAAATATTAGAAGAGTTATGAAGGCACCTCAAAAATGTAGGGCATAAGTTAAGTTGACCCTCAAAATCTCGGGTTGGATATGTCAAATGTAAAATGGTTAAACTTAATCTGTATCTAATTATATAATAAATACGTACATCACTAGGCATTGAGAATAATTACACATCATATTTACATAGCTTAAGACTCCTATATAAGGAGCTCCTCTTATACATTGCTAATCATCAATTCAACAAGTGTTCTCCTTTTATAGCCTCTACAATCTTGATAAAGACTAACTTCTTGTCTAGTCAAGATGTACAATTATTTTCATAATGTTATGGTCTTTATTACAAGACATTGCTAGCCATGCCTCCCCTCCTGCACCCGTTTTTAGATAAAATAAATAATATTATTGATGTTGGAAGCAGACTCCTGTATACAAGCAGTACACCAAAAGATAGAGAACTTACATCAATTTCTTTGAAATGAATCAAAGTCAAATGTTTACTAATTTCACAGAAATGCATAAGCAATAAGACTTGGTAACACGTGGTTTAAAACTGTCTAACTAATTTCACAGAAATGCATAAGCAATTAGACTTGGTAACATGTGGTTTAAAACTGTCTAAGACTCTAAAGCACCAGGATAAAAAATCTGTTCAATTCTAACGTTTCTAAATTTCAGGATCTTCAATATATGGCTAATATATATTTTCACTCTAACTTGAGAATTTATTCACCACTTCCAACAAAAAGACACTAGCCTATCTCTCACTGACACAATCAAGTACCATCCTTCAGATTGATTATGATTCATTTTGCTGTGCATGATACAAACTTAGGAATGTTTAAGCACATTCTTTCCATATTGAAGATGACAACAACATTCATTCAAAGTGATGACAGTGATGATAATGCCATCTATTAAAGCTATGTCCTCAAGATTTTACATCACCCGATGACAACCCCACCAAAAAGGGAAAATAAAAAAGATTGACTTCTTACTTCATCAAAAAACAAGACCTATAATAGTAGTTAACAAAGATTATTGCAGAAACATAGTAGACTCTACTACTTACTTGCCTATCTAAACTGATATGCACTCAACCTTCTATACATCAGAATTGAACTATTAGTAAGACATTGTGATTATACCTGCAGATATAGTATCTCGTCCATGATTGTTGCAGCTTTAACAAGTAGAGTTAGTGCTTCTTTGTCTGATGCACTCAGCCCAGTCAACTATACAAAAGAAAAAAGAGCTGGCATCAGTGACGTCCATTTAAGAGAAGCCAAAAATGTTTCACTAACTCAATTTTGTCTTTAACTAAATTGTGTAATTCTGACACACAGAGAAACACATAGAAGATAGATTACAAGCCTCTATAAGACCAGACCAGCAGTATTTTGTTAACTGGTAGAACTCAGATAAAGAGAGAATAAAAGAAACAACCTACACAAATAATCATTTCTTTTTTTGATTGTATGCAAAGATCATTTCTCTGTTGTGAAATACCCAACAAGATGAGATTCCATCACACACTCTTGAAGAATATTCAAAGCTGAAATCTGACACTTCAGCACTATAGGCGGTAAGTTGTCACTATTAGTCTAGTTTTCTTAGATTATTTACTAAAAACAAGAACTGCACAACAGTGACTAGGGCGCCAATGTAAAATTTCAAATGTTCAATGAGTAACGTTATCCTGTTGGTCAAATCTCCAGATCAATAAAAGGAATGTGAATTCATTAAAACTACTCAAGGCATCACCTCTTCATCGAAACACTAGTCCTACTTCCCTTTTTGGATTAGCTTATAAGTGCTTTTTAAGGGTAATTAAAATATATAGTGCTTACAGCTAAACACACCACCAGTTCACTAATTATGACAGATGCTTTGTACCCAGTTTCTTAATTTCCTTACGCTCCAGGATGCAGCAGATGCTTTGTACCCAGTTTCTTAATTTCCTTACACTCCAGGATGCAGCAGAGCATGACATGTAGATATAAGGATATGCTGATTCATGAGCAGGCAAAAGCCACATCCAGAAAATTCTTTCCCCCACCAGCACATGCACACAAAATAGCAAGAAGTAAACTTGGAGGGGATAGCATTCTTGCATCAGATTTTGTCGTCAACATTAACTGTAAGAATGATCAATATGATTTAGAATTGAAACCTCTGCAGAGAGGGAAGTACTAGCATAGCGGTTTAGCTGCTTCTCGAGAGACAAACTTCTAGCTTCAGCATTTTCCTTGTACCTGTAGATATTCCATACCAGCTAGCTCAGGTGCACAAAGTAATAAAGTCGACAAAGATTGGATTAATATGAGATTGATTAGGAAAGACTCCTGAAAGTTTCAAGTAGATATGGTTGCAGGAAGACAAAGCTCACATAGGATGCAAAAGGAAACAAACCAAGTTTGGAACATAGGACGCAAAAAAAAAAAGAAATCTCATGCATAATTTATGGATAAGCTATTGCAATTAAGAAAACAGGTAATAAGAGAAGTTTCGAACTAATTACAGAAACATCCTTGATGTAGGAAAAAACTGAAAATATACTTAATCGGAACTTGCATGATGCACTTATATTTACAGCAAGCTCAAGAAACCATTCTATAAGAAGAAACGATTAGGCACTTACATAACTAAAACTTTTTCTAAAAGGAAACGATTGGGCAGTTACATAACTAAAACTTCTTCTATGTTATATAATACATACCTCTTCTCAATTATTGTAAAGAGCTGACCATATTCCCCATTCACATCATAAGGCACATAATCAGGATGTTCTTGAGCAAGCACTCTTCTGTACTCCTCAAAAGAGATATATTTTACAGCTGAAACTTCTGATTCCTAGCAAGAAAAGAAATGTAAATAGTGATAACTTTAACTTATGGTGCAACAAAGAAAAAAATTAGCTAAAAAAAGGAGGAAGAGAAAAAAGTAGCTACTTAATTATTTCAGAGCACTTCTACTTGCAGTCAACAAACAAGTTTTCAAAAGCTTATGGTATTGGAGCTTCAAGGGATAGTGAAACTAATAAATTTACACAACATTCTACTTCACTTTTTCACCTATATCACATTTACAGCATTTTAAGATTCAAGTTTTGGACTAATGGGTGCAGGACACATATGTAAAACTCATGAAAATTATAACTTCTGCATCGAGGCCAAATACATGGGTGCAGGATACATGTAAAACACATGAAAATTATTACTTCTACGTGGAGGTTAAATAAATGGTAAAGCACCTGATTTCAAGTCTTTTTATGGGGAAGTAAAAGATGAATGAGTAGTAGCCTAGAGTGAGCAAAGTAAGGCATGATCTATGTAAGAGAACCTACAGACTAGCTTAACACAATTAAACACCGGCAGACTTTGAGATAGCAGACACATTATACTTACCAATATAATTATTGAGCGGCACCTGAATGGCTGAACGATTCAAGTGGGTGCTTGAATGATTCTAGAGAAAGGACCGGAGCCTGAATGGTTTCTAGAGAAAAGAGATGCATTAGCATGAATGGTTGCTGATAGAAAAAAATGATAAACTGTCACTCGGAGTTCTCGCAACCTCCTCACTAGTCGAGTTTCTTGGACTTATCAGTTTGGATTCCCAAGGAGCCAAAAGATATATGTTCTTTTAATTGATTGGAAGCGAGAGGAGCGATCCAAACATCTCAGGAATTATATATAAGGGAGGATGATAGATGTCAACTGCTATTTTATGAGCAAAAATCCAGGCAAAGACGTGAATCCTTCTACATTATCAGGTGACAACTCATTTGTCATGGAAGATCTTGAGATGATTCAAGCTACAAGGAATATGTCAGGCACAGCAAGGGAGGCACTCTTCAATTGATATTTTATGTGCAGAAATCCAAGCAAAGGCATATATCATCTCCCTCTTCATTATCAAGTGAAAACTCGGCAGTTTGGATTATCAAGTCGAGTTTCTTGGACTTATCAGTTTGGATTCCCAAGGAGCCAAAAGATATATGTTCTTTTAATTGATTGGAAGCGAGAGGAGCGATCCAAACATCTCAGGAATTATATATAAGGGAGGATGATAGATGTCAACTGCTATTTTATGAGCAAAAATCCAGGCAAAGACGTGAATCCTTCTACATTATCAGGTGACAACTCATTTGTCATGGAAGATCTTGAGATGATTCAAGCTACAAGGAATATGTCAGGCACAGCAAGGGAGGCACTCTTCAATTGATATTTTATGAGCAGAAATCCAAGCAAAGGCATATATCATCTCCCTCTTCATTATCAAGTGAAAACTCGGCAGATCTTGAGATGATTCAGCCTAAAACGGATGATGTCAGGCACAGTGAAAGAGGCACTCTTCAACTGGGCCTTTGGGCGACGGAAGAGAAAAAGATGAAGAACATGGGGTGTTGCCCACTAGCAATCCCCCGTAGGTCTTACAAAAGGAGGGACTTTTGAAAGGATAGGAAATGAACATACATTTGAGGAATAAACTCACTTCTAGTTTTTTTTCCCTTGTACACCCATCAAGTTTTCTCAGGTGGGTGTTTTAGTAGAAAACCAAATTCTTCTATAGGTTCTAAACCTTCTGGTATACAGCTTGTATATGGGAGATTTTTCCCATCATTATTAAAATTAGTTACCTTAACAAATTACAAGGATATGACTAATCTATAAGATTTTAAGAATTCATCTCCGACACCACTTAGGATAAAAGAGAAACTGGAAAATGGTTACACTTTACATTCATTTTGCAATGGCCCTTTAAATTCATTCTTAATGCAGGAATTCTGTTTCCAGTAAATGAACAATAAGAAATGGCCCTTGAGCCAAGGGCCTATCGGAAGCAGTCTCTCTACCTCCAAGATAAGGGTAAGACCTGCACACACTCTACCTTCCCTAGACCCCACTTTGTGGGGATTACACTGGGTATGTCGTTGTTGTTGTTGTAAATATACAACCAACCTAAGGCAAAACCTGAGATACCAAGTGATGAACACATAGTGATCTCAGGCAAGTCTTAGAGCAACCACAAGAACGTTTAACCTACAAAAAGAAAAAATATTATTACCTGAAGAGTAAAGGCCTCCAAGGGAATTGGATCTATTGTTGTCACCAGATATACATCATTGTATTCATTGTTGATGAACTTGCCATCGTTGATAGTGCTGCAATTTATTGTGACATTCAGCATACTCCAATGGCTAATAGAAACTCATGCTTCAAAGCACAATAGCTTTAGAAAATATTATTGAAATCATAATTGCACATGTTCCAGAGTAACCATAATATTTTCTTTTCTTCCTTGTTGGTTATGATATAACTATCATGAATGTATTTGTTATCCCAAAAGAAAAAAAAAAGAACTATCAAGAAAGTGCTCCAATAGTTAAAGTCCACAACATTGCGTATAGCGTAAAAGCCCAGGAAATTTGGGCAAAATGGACACAGACATTTGACCAACATTAGGGAGATATGTACTTCAAAAAAAAATTGAAACTGAAGACATGTACTTCGAATAATAGTTTATGTTAAGGTAATAACCACATATTATAGATATGCTTGAGTTATATCTGCAAAATGGAATTATACTACAGTCTAGTCCACCTGATCAAATAAAAAGATCAGAACCAATAATTCACAATAGGCAGATGGACCGCAAATTTAGTGACTGAGGTTTTATTAACTTTAGGCTTCAAAACACGGCCAAAACTATTGCATGTTCTGATCTATTAGGAGCTAATTAGTGATAGTCTTATTCAATAAGGAAAAATTATGGGATTAAAACCTCATGAACATTTCCTGTACTCTAGCTATCAAAAGTTTCTTTTCTTTGTTGCCCCACTTCTATATTCCATCAAGCTCCCTGACAGGCCAAGGTGCAAATGAAATAAAAAACATCTTATCAAAATCTAAATTTAGGTAAATCAGCTGTATTATTCAATTGCAAAGAAAAATATTGCCATATATAATGAGATATTATTTATAAGTTGCATGTAAAGAAATGGATCTTGAGCCTAACTCAACCCAAAACCTAGCTTATGAGGGGAGGATTGTCCAAGTCCATATAAGGAGATCACCCATCTCATTAACCACTGATGTGGGACTTTTCTCATTCTTCAATACCCCACCTCATGCCTAGGGCTGGACATCTGGTGCGTGATCAATTTAATTTGGGGGGCCCAACATTGGGTGAGATCGGTCTTGCTCTGATATCATGTAAAGAAATGAATCTTAAGCTTTTGGGGCTGAGTTAGGCCCAAGATCCATTTCTTTACATCATAGATAAAGGAAGAGACATTTGTCCACAGAAATCAAAAAGAAGATTCAACAAGGAGACACACAAATTCATTGCTCGGAAGCTAACAGACAATTGCTGCTGGTTAATATTGTATTATAGGAAGACATGAAGAATTAGAGCTTTAGTCTACCAACCACTCTTGAAGAAAAACAAATAGTAACTCAAATGCATCCTTTGGAAGAGTTACACCAAGTTCCTCTTGAAGCTCTCGCCTGCAAGAATGTATAAGCGGGGCTCTTCATTAAAAAAAGAATGTATAAGTGAGCAATAGTACAAGCCCCAAAATAAAAGCATTTAGAAGCGTGAAGTATGTACGCAATAGCACGGGAGAGAACATTCAGCATTTCAAGGGGGTGTGAACTTTCACATACAGACAATTATGCATGGGTTAGTCACTGCTACCAAAAAACTCTTTACAAAAGAAATGGGTATTATAGGAAATAACATATTTAAATATTTCTACATAATTAAAGAGGCGTAGAATCTGCAGTTCGCGTTTTTACAAGGACAGTTAAAACCAAATGAAATAGTTGACACTTGAATGATCATACGCACTCCAAAATTGTAACAGCTGACCATTACTTAACAAAAAAAATAAAAGACAAGAAAAGAAAAGAAAGTTGTAAGATCTTAGCATTTGGTAAAGTGTGAAATTTCCTCAGCAAGTCTATTCCACTTTATGTAGCACGCGAAGTGTCCATATCAATTTTAATGATAGCAAACCAGAGAAGTTATTGCTGTGTGATCCATTTCATAGTGAAATCATATCAGATACTATATTTTTCTCCTTTTTTGAAAGTTTAGAGAGAGAGGGAGAGAAGGAGAGAGCTTTATGATGGTAAGAAGACTATAAGATAGAGGGAAAACAGTTCTCATTTCACTCATCATAAGATACAGAGGGTTGGTTCAAGATAATGGTTTCTTCTTTTTATTTGAAAAAGAAACCCACTTGTAGATGAAAAGGCAACAACAAAAAGAGACACGAGAATACAGATCTCTGAAATTTCGAGTGCTGCCACGAGACAATCTACGATCATGGGACAAAAGTTACCAAATAGTGGTTTAAGAACATGCAGAAAACGTTTTGCTAAGAATTTGCATGAAGCAAGCATCAACAGATGAAAGCAAACTCAGAAAAATAAGTCCAGTTCTTGTGAAACTATATCCAGAAAGTTCAGCTGAGCTGGAAACCTACATAGCTGAAATAAGAGATGAATCTCCAGCAGATATATGACCAGCACTTGAGATATCCCACAAACCAGCCCAGGAATCCTTGCAATCAGCACGTCGTTGGATAAGGAGCTCTTGTGTACTCTCAGCAAATATCCACACATGAACAGCTCGATGGTAGTCTCCATCTCTGTGAACATCCCCTCTGAACAAGTAGCACAATAATGGTTCCAAGATATATTAGCCCCATATGTTCATTATAGTTAAAGCCAGGATAACAGAATTCACAGAGCTACAAAACGTAATTTTTATGATGCATCATATATTTGGGAAACTATGAGCGTAAATTTATTAAATTATGTTACTCAATTTGATAAATTAACTATCTTGCCAAGATCCAAATCCAATTCACTTTTCTCCTATTTATTTCTTTTGGAAGAAAGTAAGAAACTATAACAGATGGAAAGCTGCTTTCTCCTACACTAGTCACAGACCTGCCTTTAACCGAGTTCATTTTAAGATATAAAGGGGCATCTTAGTCTTCAGAAATTGTCTTCAAAGATTAAGTAGAGAGAAGGCTCTCCTCCTGAGTAAAACAGGTTGGAAAAGAAGGGCGCTTCAAAGATTCATTAATCATTATCTGAGGTTAAATTTCATTCAAAGCAAAATCCATAGCATCATCCCTTGACACGAATAACAAGCAATAAACCTCTTTCTTTTCTATTACTGAAGGATCACTGCAGTCAAACTAGGGTGGCACGCTCTCACACTTCACCTATAAAAGAGTACCCTCTATCATCAAATGCCACAAAAAAGGCCACTAAGCATGTAAAACCAAAACTAACATCTGTCAAAGAGAACCCAAAAGGATACATTCTTCCGTGGGTCTGATCTATACATGTAATTCATACAAACATAGTGTCCTACCAGACTACTCTAACTTCAACTTTATACAGATGAAGAAATGGCAAAAATCTCCTATATAGACCAAAATTTGAAAATCCATACTCCAATACTTATATCTACATTCTTAAGTCGCTAAATTTTTGCATTCCGTTAATCTGACGAACCAACAGATACCACCAAAAGATATTGCTCTTCCCAGTGTAAGTGGAAAAAGAAGAAGAAATGAAAAATCAAAAGTCATAAGCTTCCACTGGACTACTTTGCCCAAAAATATTAGAATACATTCATGCATAAAAAAAAGTAACTATTTCTTTTCTTCCATTGGCAAGAACTCTGAAAAGCTGGTGTTTGTGAACTTGCTCATATTGCTAAGTCCAAGCATAAAAGAAGAGAGTAGCAGTAAGTAGGTTGATGGACGAGTAGAACTAGTCAATCTACAAAGAATCTCACAATCCTATCCGCTCATATAGCCGAGCCCAACTAGTTTGAATTCAATCATAGTTGTTGTAATCAAAATTCCAGCCATCAAACTTATATCAAGAATTCAAACTAATAAAAAACACTGTAGCAAAATTTAAAATTGATCAAAATTCTTCATAACCCATATGATATTTTCTTTTATTTTTGATGTGGGGTTTGTTACCTGGGTTTAGAAAAGCCGGTTTTTTCTCCAGTTTTCGTAAGGACGTCAAAATACTCTTCTTCCTTCACTGGCGTTTGATTAAGTTCGGCAGCCATTGATACTAATTTTTAACTTCCAAATAAACCCACGATTTTGGTTCTTGAAGAAATGCCTGTAAATGGGGTTTGTTCAAAAGGATTGACGACAGTATAAAAATATTTCACTTGTGGCGTGGCGTCTTTGCAAATGGGGTTCAGTCAAGAAGGTAGGTGGTGACTGGCGAGTATAAAAAAGAAAGGGGGATAAAGATAAAGTGAAGATAGACAGTATAACGAATATTAAAAGAAACAATTCCTTTAATGGTGGCTGCTTGCTGACGAATCAAATTCTTCGGTGATAATAAAGGGAATTGGTCGTGGAAAAGAGTTACAGGAGTTAATGCCTTCTTATTCGTTAAAATCCCTTACTTCCAGAAGAAGACAAACGTGCATTTTAGGTTCAATTTTTTGTCCAATACAAATTTTTCGATTAACCTGCCAAATCTTCAACATTTTACTGCGTATATTTATGCCAAACAAGTGAACACAAAACGTGAATATTTCATATGCATATTTA
This sequence comes from Datura wrightii, assembly GCA_035772735.1. Classification (NCBI taxonomy): domain Eukaryota; kingdom Viridiplantae; phylum Streptophyta; class Magnoliopsida; order Solanales; family Solanaceae; genus Datura; species Datura wrightii. The sequence goes on along the minus strand of JASDFA010000006.1, from coordinate 13,102,112 downwards.
TTACTTAACTAGTTTAGTGTTTGTACACGTATGTTTTTATTAATACATTTAATTTATCTATATAAAATACTTTCAACTTAATTTTTTTTTTGTCTCTTAAACTATGAATCTAGTTAAATATTTTCATGTTAACTGAAATTATAAAGTAGTATAAATTTAATCAAATAGAGTGAGTAACAAAATCACTTGATTTATTGAAACAACTTGAAATATATTGTGAAGAAAATGAAGAAGAAATAGTAATTCAACGTATTAATACAAAATAAAGTTACAATCTTTAATTTACTTTCTCGTGACGTTGAGTTAAAATTTTGTGATTTATAATTAGTTAGTTTAATAAAGAAAGAATTGGAGTAAGTTAACAAAATTATAATTAATTTTAAAGTTTTCAACTTGAAGTGTGTTGTGAAGCAGGAGGAAGAGGAGGATATAGGAGGATGGAGGAGGAGGAGAAGGAGTAATTTAACGTATTAATACAAAATGAAGTTACACTCTTTAATTTATTTTCTCCTGCCATTGAGTTGAAAAAATATGATGAATAATTAGTTAGTTTAATAAAAAAAGAATTTACGTAAGTTAACAAAATTGTAATTAATTTTAAAATTTTAAATGTTAGGACTTTTAATATAGTTCAAATAAAAAAGATTTGAGAAGAAAAATTTTTAGTCAATTTTAAATTATTAAAAATTAATACTTTAACTTCCGTTAAATGTTGAATGTCCTAAGAAATTAATTGTTCGTGGGATGGATCAACGTTAAACCTTGAGAGTATGTTTCTCTCTCAGCACAGGTTATCCTAATGTGCGCCTTCCATAGGGAGGAGGAAGCGTATTTCCACTCAGAAAGCTCAGGAAGCAGCAGCGCAGGGGACGCGTTCAGGTGAGGAAGAAAGGTAATATAGTGTGGGAGGTTCTGAAAATCATGAAGGAGAAGCAAGCGAAAGGAAATCTACCAATAGAGGAAGATGAGGATGTAGTTGAATCTACAGTAACCCATGAAACAGTAATTGCCAAAGGACCGATACACTGAAGGTATCGATAGGCCAGAGTAAGCTAGGAGAGATGCATAATTCGAAATACAACCTGAATGGGCAATGTACTGGTACATAGGGAAGGCAAGGAACTGAGGCCAAGCCAGGAATCTGAGTCCATGGCTAGGGGGCGTAGATTATCCTGGGCGGAGGAGGTTGAAGCAAATCTGGAATTGGGAGGTAAATCATCTATTTGGATAAATTTGATATCTCAAAGGTATTTAATGTTGGTTGCAAGCTAGATTTTTGTAGCACAAAAAAAAAACAGAGAGAGATACTTTATTGTGAAATTGCCTTGGGGGGCATAAGTTCTGAAGTACAGTATTGGAAGAGCTCTATAATATGTTATATATTGGGAGCACGCACTCCTTTTTCTATGCTGAATGATTTTGTTCAAAGAAAATGGGCAAAAGATGGCATTAACAAGGTCTCAATGCTTAGAAATGAAAATCTGTTGGTTCAATTCAAAACTGACATTGGGATGAATGAAGTTATTCAAGGTGGTATTTACCACTTTCACAACAAGCCATTTATAGTGAAGGCATAGACTATTGATATGGAATTTCTCGGAATGAGCTTTACTCAGTACCTATTTGAGTCAAATTATAAGGCTTAGATTTCAAATATTGGAGTTCTAAAAATCTTAGCAAAATTGGGAGTTTGATTGATAAACCCCTAATGGCTGAACAGAACATTGAGAAGAAGAGAGGATTGAATTTTGCTAGACTTCTGATTGAGGTTGATATTGATACAGCACTACCGAAGAAGATTTTCTTTAAGAATGAGAAAGGTAGCATGATAGTACAGAGAGTCCAGTACGACAGAAAACCATCATTACGCAAATTTTGTAACAAATATAGGCATAGTGAAGAGGTATGCAGGGAAACAGAAGTCCCACGACCAGCTCAGAAGAAGCATGATGAGGGGCAACAACACTATCAGTGCACCATGGATAAAGACAAAGGAAAGGATATTCAATTCCATGATCCAACAGTTACATCAGTTGGTGATGGTTCACAATAGAAATCAGATAAGGAAGATATATTACTAGAGAGAACTAATTTGAGTGCACCTACTAGGGATACTTCAGTAGTAAAGAATGAATGGATTACCTCTTTGAATACAAGCAAGTAACATCTGAAGATTAATACTAGGGTCCAAGATCAAAGCTCATTTTTACCTTTGAAGGAGATAAGAAAGGAGGATAGGCAAGTTGATAGGGTGAGAAATTGGGGAGGTAGCGAAATTTATCCCTCAAGGCATGGATAACATACTTTTTTGGAATGTGAGGGGCCTTAATGGTCCTAGTAAGCAGAGGGAGGTACAACTCCTCTACAATAAAAAATCAGTTGGATTGATAAGGTTGGTAGAAACAAAAATAAAGGAGGGAAGGATTATAAAGGTGGCAGATAAATTGTTTCATGGATATTCTTATATAACTAATCTGGAGCATCACTATAATGGAAGAATATGGCATATATGAAGACTAGACTATTTCACAACAATTTACATTAATGGCACTGCACAAACCATTACTTGTAAGGTTCTGAATATTACTTTGAACATTAAGTTCTTATTGACGATGTTTTATGTCTACAACAATAGGGAGGAAAGAAGAACCCCATGAAAATATTTGGAGGAGATCAAGGTAGGATGTAATCTACCTTGACTTCTAATGGGAAATTTTAATTCAATTTTGAGTATAGATGACAGAACAGGGGGTACACGAGTCTCAATTACTAAAGTTATGGATTTCCAATCATGTGTGGAAGAATATAAAATGTTAGAACTTTCTCCAAAGAGAAACAGGTTCACCTGAAATGATAAACAAGGTGAAAACAAAAAAAAATTCTAAGATCAATCGGGTGTTTCTAAACACTGAATGACTTAGTCAAATGCCTGATTATAGTGCCAACTTCCTTCTTGAAGGGATAAGTGATTGTCCAATTAAGATTGAACGGTTGACTGCTAGAAGAGCAACAAGAAAACCTTTCAAGTATTGCAATGTATGATCTAACCATCCTTATTTCATGGACAAAGTAAAAGGAGATGTGGGATACTCCTATTGATTGATGTATGATGCTATAAATAGTGAAAAAGCTGAAGAACCTAAAACATAGTTTGAAGAAATAGAACAAGGAACATTTTAGCATACTATTGGCAGACCTTGAACTAGATAGGGTGACACTATGCCAGATTCAGAAAGCAATGCACAAGGATCCAACTGATCAAGCATTGCAGAGGCTTGACAAAACACAATACCAAAGGTTCAGAAGATCTTCTTATCTTGCTGAAGTGTTCCTGCAACAAAGAAGCAAAACAACTTGGATTAAGCTCAGAAGCGAATCCAGAATTTAAAGATTATGGGTGTCATATTGTTTTAAACATAAACATATTGATTAAATGGATGAAATAATTAACCTTATTTCGATCTTATAAATAGAATCTTAGGGCGACTTCGGTTCGATTGTTCGTCTTTTCGATTTATAAAGAAAAATAGATCGAATAAGAAAATAAAATAATTATGATAAGTCGGCAAAAAGAAAAAAAAACTTTCAAAAATATTAGTGTGTATATATATGTGTGTGTGTGTGTGTGTGTATATGTCATCAATTTATAAATACATTCAGCGAGTTTTTATATTCTTAAAACACTCAATGATGGCATAATTATTTATATTTATAAGCACTCCATGCTCTATTTAATAGATTAAATATAAAGAGGCTGAAGAAATTCACATAAATAATTTCAATAACAGAGACGAAGGCTTATGTTAAAGTATTGACTCACACCAATAGAAAATCTAAAAAGGCCAAAGAAATCAAATGAGATTTTGGTATAATTTTCATGTCGTCCTTTATTACAACATGCATTTTATTTTATAAATTAAAATTTTCAACAAAATTTAGATTGTCATAGCCTAAACTGTTTTTTTATATACATTTTATCCAAATAATTTAGATAATAGAACAAAGAGTAAGAGAAAATTACGTCGAGTTTTTGAATTTTTGATTAAAAAAGAGGAGAAAAAAATTGTTGGAAGAAAAAAATAATTACTCCTTCATTCCAATTTATATGACACCATTTCACTAGACTCAAAATTTAAGAAAGAAAGGAAGACATTTGAAATTTGTAGTTTAAAATAAACCTTACACATTTGTATGGCTATAAAATATTTCATTAAGAATAAAAAGAGAATTTTTAAAAAAAGTAAAGTTGTTTCTAATAATAGAAAAGTAATATTCTTTTTCGGGATAGACTAAGAAAAAGTGCGTCATAAAAATTTAGACAAAGAGAGTAATATTTTATGCTTAAAATAATAAGGGAGAAAAATAAAATCAGTAAACAAATTAAACCGAAAAACTATAGCAAAAATCAACTTATGAATTTTTACAATTTAGATATTAGATGGTGTCACGCCCCACTGTTATACCCCGTAGAATTCCCGGCACCTAGACGATCTATTCGCACGTTGGTTAAGCATATTTGAAGGCCATACATGTTGGAGAAAGGCCCGGGAAAAGATCGGACGAGAAACCTGTCGAACCATTGCGGAAGGAGCCGAGGTAGAGCCCCTCCGCGATGGCAGCGTGTCACGGAGGAGAGGCCTTCGCGTTGGCTCCGTGACACGTTGGCCTTGTCCAGGCCCAAGTATATAAAGCCCACTTCGGGTTTAAATCATTTAAACACTTAAGAAATTTCTAGGAAACAGAGAGAGAAATCAGAGAAAGGAGAAGAACGAAGTAGGGATTATAATTTTCGACCGATTACGCTGCTAAACGTTGTCCAAACTCAAATTAACCTCAGATACTGAGGTATTTAACAACAGAGAGCATTCCTACGGATTCAGTTTCGTGAAATACGGCCGACGAATCATCGAGCCACCGAGCTAAGGTAAGTGGAATTGCTCTAAATTAGTGTCTATCTGTTCCTAGCTGTGAAGTGAATATTTCTCCCTTCTGGACCGCTGAAAAATAGTGAGTTTTTGGCCGTCTTTCGATAAGCCTAAGTTTAGGCTATAAACTATATTGAAAGTGACGTTTCCTTTTTAAAATAAAGTTGTATTTAGTATTAATTGACATATTTATGAATGCAGTTGGGAGAAAATAGCTGAAGTACCGGCTGAGTCTCATTCGACAGACGAATAGTTCAAGGATAAGGTATGTAAAGCTAGTTTCCTCGGCAAGTTAGTAATCTTGGTACAGTACAGTAATTTAAAGGCCAGTAGAATATTCAGAAGCCATGTATGATGTTTACTATGAATGATGGTACGATATTAGAAACGTCATGTTATGATCAGCGCGAGACTTACTAGTACGACATAGATTTTAATACAAGTATTAGAAACTGCACAGCATGCTCACTAGATGATGTAATACGAAATATTGAGATATTATTGTATTCAGTTGAAACCCCGCAAAGCGGTGCAATATCCGTAAGGCATTTCAGAAATAGAATGGCAGGCTAAAATAAAGTTTAGAACGCATGTTAGGAAGAGTAAATTACGTTAATACAGAGACTCAGTATGCAGCATAGTTTTCAGCAGAAACACTATATTTGGTATAGCATTAGCCCCTATACAGTATGATAGAAGATTATATTTGTACATATACACTATTATCAGTCTCAGCAGGAATTAAGTACATACATATCGCTATCACTAGTTCAGCATACAGTAGACACAGATACATTATAATTATTAGCTTCAGCATGAGATATATACAGATAGTATTACTAGTTGAGACCACTATAGTGTTTGGGGTTGGACTACCTAGCATCCATGACCGCCCCAGGGTTGATAGCTGTATCGACTTGTCCGCCAGAGGACGAGGATATGTCGCTCTACGGAGTGGCATGCCGTCCCACAGGGGACGAAGATGGGATGTCAGTTTTCCCCATATTATGCCTTGATCTGCTTTTACATACCCCTGTCGAGTGGATACGCCCGGGTGTTGATTCAGGAGTCCTTCGGACTCAGGTGCAATTATAGTCAGGGGCTCAGCGAGCCCAAGTGCATACCCAGGGGGCTGGCGGGATGCTTATAGATATTATAGGAGATGAGATGACCGGGGTAGGGGTGTAGATTCTGTGCTGGTTGTACCTCCCGGCTTATGGGGGCCGGGTAAGGTTTGTGTGTGCTATGTTATGTTATGTTATGTTATGCCATGTTATGTTAGATACGAGTAGATCAGCAGTAGAATGATACGTCTCCAGGTATGAATCCTACTCCTTCCAGTATAGTTGAGAGAGGGTATGACTTACATTATCAGACAGTTAATCTATTCTCTCTACTTCAATTTCATCAGTTATATTATTATTTTCAGATATTTCTTTCAATTATGGCTTTACATACTCAGTACCAGCGATATTGATGCCCGGTGGGGCGCTGCATTACTTGCCTACAGGTACTCATAGACAAGCAGGTGATACCGCGTAATTTCTGTCAGCGATCGAGTACTCAGCTCCTGTAATCCGGAGACTGAATTCCAGAGGTGTATTTCATTTTCTTTTGTTGTATAGTATGGGTAGGTTGGGGCCCTGTCCCGATCATTTCTATCGCTATTCCTAGAGGCTTGCAGTCTGTGTATGTTTCCCTGTGGTCAGATGAGCCGGTCGTGTGAGGCCGTGCAGTTGTATAGCTGTTAGTACTCTTTCTTTCTTTTATGTTGGCCGTGTGGGGCCATAGTTTGCCAGTAGTGGTGACCTTGCCGGTCACGTAGCGTTTTAGTACTTCATGATTGAGTTATAGATAAATAGACAGCATGGTGGCCTTGTTGGCTCGCATAGGTTTCCCTGAATTGATATATTTCTGGTCAGCTGTTAGTACAGGTACAAGAGGCTATAGGCCAATGGGCCGGGGGCTGTGTTTACAGCCGTTATATAGCCCTTTGTTTCCAAAAATATGAGTTAGAGTCAGCCAGGCACCAGATGTGCCCAGGCTTAGCAGTCCAGCAGTTCAGGTCCTAATAGGGCACCAGGTGCCAGTCATACCCCCCAAGACGGGGTGTGACAGCCACCTTGGGAGGCATGACTGGCACCTAGTATCACACTGGGACCTGGGCTGACCTAGCTGGGCATATATACCTCTGGTGATTGACAGCAACTCAAATCAAGAAAACAAACAACTATATCTCGGCTATAAATACAGTCTCGGGCCGGCAAGGCCACACAGTAACCTGTAAAAGAAAACAGCTAACCCAGCAATATAACAGTAAAGGGATCCTATGCGGGCCGACAAGACCACCATGCTATCTAGTCATAATAGAAGAAAAATAAGCAGTCATATTCATACTATAGACGATAAGGCCACTAACTAACTAGCTAAACTAGGCCCCACACGGCCAACACGCAAAATAGAATATACATAGGCTCCACATGGACAACAATAACCAACAACTGAAAAACTGTAGTCTGCAAGCCTCCAAGAGTGGAATAGTGGTTGGGACAGGACCCTGACCTACCCAAAAGTTGTATAACAAAAAGAGCAAACCTTTCTAACTATCAACTCCGGAGAAAAGGAGTTGACTAAATTGCTAACTCTGGCTGATAGCTAAGAAGGTTCTGAACCATGTCTATCCGCACCTGCAGGCAAGTATGCAGTGCCCCATAGATGGGCGTCAGTATAATATATACCGAATATGTAAGACAGTAATGAAAATGACTAAATAGAGCTGATAAAAGGACTGAAAGTAATCAACAAGTAGGATAAGAGTTATAACTTGAATAGCCTCTCAACCTGAAGTATAGCTGACAAGTAAGTAATACAAACAAGAACCTTACCTAGCCCCCATAAGCCTGGAAGGTACAATCAGCACAGAATAACCCACCTGAGTCCCCACAAGCCCTAGCAAGTACAATTCAATTTATATACCCCTAGTATGGTCAATATGAGTCAACGGGTAGCTATAGCCAACCTACCTGGTCTTTAGGTCTACAACTGAGCCCACTGGGCTTCTGTAGCTGTGCTTGAGCCCTCTGGGCTTCTGTAACTGCACCCTAGGCACAGAAGGCTCGAGGAAGGGTTAGTGATGCTGATACGACATAAAAGGAGTCCATTCATGGATGGACTGTAATATGGCCTTGTAGGCCTAAATATAGTCCTATCAGACATCATATAGCTCCTCTGAGCGATCTATAGCCCCGTAGGCAATGACACAGCTACTAACCTTGAGGTTGGTTGACGGAAGGCTATACAGGGTGGGGTCAGTCCTAATCGAAATAATCAACTTTAATCTCAAAACTATTTGTAGCAGCTAATCACAATGTACATGATTACGACTTACTTACAAGGACATAGGTCATATTACTATACGACATTAATAACTTGCCGAAGATATTAGCCTTAATATACCTCAATTGCATATTTTTATTTATCCAAATAGTTTCACCCTGTAGCTGGCAATTCCACTCAATTACGGCCTCTATACTAAGAGAATAAGGCTATTTTCAACAGTAAAAATTAGCAAATAACAATATTTTTTAAATAATGTTAACTATAACTCAACTCCATTTAATTCGACTGAAAACTCACAAATTCCCGAGAGTTTAGAAGGTAGAAATGCTTGCCTATCACTTGTAGTCGCTTAGGACTCAATTAGAAGTGATTTCTATAAATTTACTCGGCAAGGTTCTGGTACTCAGAGCGAAGTTTTAAGAAATAACTCTGCAGGGATGCTCCTTGTAGTCCTAGAACTCGATATCCAAGATGAATTTGCATTTGAACAGAGTTTAACAATGTTAATTGGCAAAAATGGATGAAATAGTTGCTTACCCTCTCTTCTCTGCCAAAGGGAAATTTAGAAAATGATTTGAGCAAATGATAAGGGGGCCTATATAGGTGTTGAGGTGGTGGCAGGGTGGCGCGGCGCGCCAGCTACAGTGTTAGGCCGTGGCGCGACGCTCTGGCTATAGCGTTGGGCTGGCAGCACGTCGCGGTGCCCAGTGCGCCTGGCCTCCTGACCGCTCAATACCGTACTCGTATACTCATCCCTTGAGCCTTTTTTTTGCATGCATCATAGTTTAATATTCTTAATATATGTATGCACGCATCAGTTAAATGATAGAAACTTACAAGATGTAACATCATCTCCCCTTAAGGAACATTCGTCCTCAAATGTCATCTTAAACTTAAGAGACTCAACTACTTTAACTATTACCAGAACAAATTTCGGCAGTCTCCTCTGTAATATGGACTATCCAAAAACTTGAAATGCAGAAAAAGTCCAATATATGCACCTCAAAGGATGCTACAAGCAATGATACACAATAGCTTCATATCATAACGATGAATAACTAAAAAAGTACTGATAATATAAGCACTTGACAATAATTAAACAACCATCTCACCTCAATTGCATAATTTGAGTCAAGTCTGAAATGAGTGAGGATATTTAGACCTCATGTCGTCTTCAGCTTCCCAGGTCATCTCTTCTACATTTCTGTTCCTCCATAAGACTTTAGCAGAGGCTACATCTTTAGTTCTCAACCTACAAACCTGTCGATCTAGTATAGCTACTAGAGTCTCTTCGTAGGAAATTCTTCATTAACTTAAATGTCCTCAACTAGAACAACCCGAGACAGGTCTACTATGCATTTCCGTAGCATTGACACGTGGAATACTGGATGAACGGATTCTAGTCCTGAAGGCAGTTCTAACTCATATGCCACTTGGCCTATCCTTTGAAGGATTTGATACGGGTCAATCAACCTAGGGATAAGCTTGCACTTCTTGCCAAATATAATGTCCTTCATAGTCGAAACCTTAAGAAATACCCAATCATCAACATTAAACTCCAAGACTCTGTGCCTCACATCGAAATAGGACTTCTAACAACTCTAGGCCATTAACAATCGTTCTCTGATAAATTTTACCTTTTCTTCTAATTAATGTATCATATCAGGTCCGATCAACCTTGCCTTGCCTACTTCGAACCATCCTATGGGGGACCTATACTTTCGCCCATATAAAGCCTCATAAGGCGCCATCTAGATAGCAGAATGATAACTATTATTGTATGCAAATTCAATAAGGGGTAGATGCTCATCCCAACTCCCCCCCAAAATCTAGCACACACGCCCGTAGCATGTCCTCGAGCATCTGAATAGTGCGCTCTTCCTAACCGTCTGTCTAGAGATGGAAAGTTATACTCAGATTAACCTATGTCCCCAAACCTTTCTGAAATGACTGCCTGAATCTAGCTGGTGAATTGTGCCCCTCGGTCAAAAATAATGGATGCTAGGACACCTTGTAATCGTACTATCTCCTTAATGTATAACTTAGCATAGTCTTCGGCTGAAAATGTAGTCCTAACCAGCAAGAAATGGGCTGACTTCGTCAACCTGTCGATAATGACCCAAATGGAGTCGAATTTACGCCTAGTGTGAGGTAACTCTGTTACAAATCCATATTAATTGCTTCCTATTTCCACATAGATATAGCTATCTCCTGAGTCAGCTCGCCAGGTTTCTGATATTTGGCCTTTACCTGCTGGCAACTTGGACACTGTACTACGAACTCAGCTACACCTTTTTTCATCCCAGGCCACCAATATATTTCCTTTATATCATGGTACATCTTCATTGAACCTGGATGAAGAGAGTAATGAGAATAATGTACCTCTACCATGGTCTGTTGGCGAAACCCTGCTATATCCGGAACACAAAGTCGGCCTCTAAACCTTAGGACCCCGTCTCCCATTAACTCAAAGGCCAATAGTTGACCCTGCAGAACCTTGTCTCTCAACTATACTAGACTAGGTCCTAGTACTGCCACTCCTTTACTTCCACAACTAGGGATGAAACTGCCGTATTTTGGATCCCAACTATATCATCTTCTGAATCTACTACTCAAACTGCTAGGTCGGCTAACTTGTGCAGTTCTTGAGCCATTACTCATTGTTCTGACCTCATATATGCTAGACTTCCCATGGATCTGCGGCTAAGGGTATCGTCTACAATATTAGCTTTTCTTGGGTGATATAAGATGTTCACGTCATAATCTTTCAGCAATTCTAGCCAACGACGCCACCGTAAATTTAACTCTTTCTGCGTGAAGATATACTGGATGCATTATGATCAGTAAAGATGTCCACATGCACACCATACAAATAATGCCTCAATATTTTCAAGGCATGAACCACTGCAGCTAACTCTAAATCATGGGTGAGATAGTTATTTTCATGTTTCCTTAGCTGCCTCAAAACATAGGCAATTACCTTGCTGTGTTGCATCAGAACACACCCTAACCCAACACCTGAAGCATCACAGTATACAACGTAGCCCTCTGAACCTTTGGGTAAGGCTAGTATTGGCGCAGATGTCAATCTATTTTTCAAATCCTGGAAACTTTACTCACAAGCCTCGGTCCAGTGAAATTTAGCTACCTTCTGGGTTAACCTCGTCAACGGTGTTGATAAGGCAGAAAATCCTTTCACGAACCTTAAATAATACCCAACTAACCTTAGAAAACTGCGAACCTCGATTGGGGTTGTAGGTCTAGGCCATGTCTTTACTGCCTCAATTTTTTGTGAGTCAACCTGGATACCTGTGTCTGATATAATATGACCAAGAAAGCTACGGAATTCAACTAGAACTCACATTAAAAGAACTTTGCATATAACTAGCGGTCTTTGAGGATCTGGAGTACCGTTGGCGAATGATCTCCGTGTTCAGCTTCTAAATAGGAATATACCAAAATATCGTCAATAAACACTATCACAAACAGATCTAGATACGACTTGAAGATGCTATTCATCAGATCCAAAAACACTTCTGGGGAATTCGTCAATCCAAAGGACATGAATAAGAATTCAAAATGACCATACCTGGTCTTGAAGGCCGTCTTCGGGATATCTTTCTCCTGGACTTGTACCTGGTGATATCCTGACCTCAAGTTGATCTTGGAGAAATATTTTGCCCCCTATAACTAATCCAACAAATCATCTATCCTTGGAAGAGGATATCTGTCACGCCCCAACTTGGGAGGCATGACTGACACCTAATGCCATACTGGGATCTAGGCTGACCTGACTAGGCATATGCACCTTTGGTGCCTACTAGCGACTCAAAATCAAGAAAACAAACTGCTATATCTCGGCTATAAATACAACCTTGGTCAATAAGGCCACATAGAACTTGTAAAAGGAAACAACTAACCCAGCCAATATAACAATAAAAGGGATCTTATGCGGGCCGACATAACCACTATGCTGTCTAGTTATAATAGAAGAAAAAAGAGGCAGTCATATGAATACAATAGCTGACAAGGCCGCTAGCTGAAATATATACTAGGCCTCACACATTCAATAAACAGAACTGAACATATATAGGCCCTACACGGTCAACTAACTGAAAACTATAGTCTACAAGCCTCTAGGAATGAGAATATTAGTCGGGACAGGGCCTCGGCTGTTATACCCCGTAGAATTCCCGGCACTTAGATGACCTATTCACACGTTGGTTAAGCATATTTGAAAGCCATACGTGCTATGGAAAGTCCCGGAAAAAGATCGGACGAGAAACCCATCGAACCATCGCGGGAGGAGCCGAGGTAGAGCCCCTCCGCGATGGCAGCGTGTCACGGAGGTGAGGCCTCCGCGATGGCTCCGTGACACGTTGCCCTCATTCAGGCCCAAGTATATAAAGCCCCCACTTCGGTTTAAAATCATTTCATACTTAAATATTTCTAGAATAGCGCAGAGAACAGAGGAAAACGAAGGAAAAATTATATATTTCCGTCCGATTACGCTGCCAAACGCTGCCCAAACTCAAATTAATCCCAGATACCCGATTATTTAGCAGCAGAGAACATTTCTACGGAATTAGTTTCATGAAATACGGACGACGAATCGGTGAGCCACCGAACTAAAGTAAGTAGAATTGCTCTAAATTAATGTATGTGTGTTCCTAGCTGAGAAGTGAATACTTCTCCCTTCTGGGCCGCTGAAAAATAGCGAGTTTTCGACCTTCTTTCAATAAGCCTAAGTTTAGGCTATAAACTATATCGAAAGTGACGTTGTCTTTTGAAATAAAGTTGTATTTAGTATTGATTGACGTATTTATGAATGCAGTTGGGAGAAAATAGTTGAAGTGCTGGCCGAGCCTCGTCCGACGGATGAATAGTCGAAGATAAGGTATGTAAAGTTAAGTTTCCTCGGCAAGTTGAGTAACATTGAAGCAGTATAGTAATTTACAGACCAGTAGAAGGTTCAGAAATCGATTATTATGTTATTTTGAATATTGGTGCAATATGAGAAATTTTGGGTTGTAACGTGTACGATACCTATCCGTATGATATAGATTCGGACGTAAGTGGTTAAGATTGCCCAGTATATTCAGTATGTGATGTAATATGCCATGTTAAGATATTGTTGTGTTTAGCTAAAACCTCACGAAGTAGTACATTATCTGTGAAGCATTCCAAACATAGAATAGTAACTAAATATGGTTTAGAAAACATGTTAGAAGTAGGAAATCATGTTGATACAGAAACTCAGTAAACAGTATAGCTTTCAGCAGAAACACTTTCTTGTATAACCTTTGCCCCAGTACAGTTTGACAGGAGGCTATATTCATATTTATACTTACCTGTCTCAGCATGTATCAGACACTTACAGAATACTATTATTAGCTCAGTATGTGATTTATACGATACCTTGCACCTGTTAGCCTTAGCTTATGAGATACACATACAACATGACTAGTTGAGACTGTTGTATTGATTTGGGTTGGATTACATAGCATCCCTGATCGCCCAGGGTTAATAGCTGTATCGACTCATCCACCAGAGAACGAGGATACATCACTCTACAGAGTGATATGCCATCCCGCAAGGGGATGAAGATGGGATGCCAGTTTCCCCATATTGTGCCTTGGTCGGCCCTTATACACCCCCGTCGAGCGGGTACGCCCGTGGTGTTGATTTAGAGTCCTTCGGACTCAGGTACAGTTATAGTCAGGGGCTCAGCGATCCCAAGTGCATACCCAGGGACCGACAGGATGCTTACAGATACTATAGGAGATGGGATGACCGAGGTAGGGGCATAGACTCTGTGTTGATTGTACCTCCTGGCTTATGGGGGCCAAGTAAGGTTTGTGTATGCTATGTTATGTTATGTATGTTATGCTATGTTATATTAGATGTGAGTAGATTAGTAGTAGAACGATACGCCGCCAGATATGACATCTACTCCTCCCAGTATGATTGAGAATAGGTATGACTTACATCATCAGACAGATAATCTAGTCCTTCCTATTTTAGTATTGTCAGTTATGTTATTGATTTCAGATATCTTTTTCAGTCATTGCTTTATATACTCAGTACCAGCGGTACTGATGCCCGGTGGGGCACTGCATTACTTGCCTGCAGGCACTCATAGACGAGCAGGCGATTCTACGTGACTCCCTGTCAACGGTTGAGTATTCAGTTCCAGTCATCCGGAGGCTGAATTCCAGAGGTGTAGTTCAGTTCCTTTTGTTGTATATAGTACGGGTAGGTCGGGGTCCTGTCCCGATCAGTTCTATTACTATTCCTAGAGGCTTGCAATCTGTATATATTCCCTGTGGTCAGATGAGCCGGTCGTGTGAGGCCGTGCAGTTGTATAGTTGCCTTTACTCTTTCTTTCTTTTATGTTGGTCGTATGGGGCCACAATTTGCCAGTAGTGGTGACCTTGACGATCACGTAGCTTTTCAGTATGTTATGGTTGAGTTGCAGATAACTAGACAGCATGGTGGCCTTGTCGGCCTGCATAGGTTTCCCTAAATTACTATGTTTCTGGTCAGATGTTAGTACAGGTACAGAAGGCTATAAGCCAATGGGCCGGGGGCTGTATTTACAGCCGTTATATAGCCCTTTGTTTCCAGAAATGTGAATTAGAGCCAGCCAGGCGCCAGATGCGCCCAGGCTTATAGTCCAGCAGGTCAGGTCCTAGTAGGGCACCAGGTGCCAGTCATACCCCCCAAGGCGGGGTGTGACAAACTTGGTATCAGAGCAGGTCGTATCCCAGGGAGTCTGCAAGCCGTGCTTAGTAGAGTCATGTCCATGGATGTGTTGTGCACCACATACTATGGGTAGGAGGCTGCAAGGCATGATAGGATGGTTGTCTTTTATTCTGATTTAGTCGTGCTATAGAGCGGTACAGTATAGGGTTGAGTCCGTAAGAGCTTACCATATTCTTTGGTTACAGATAATGTCAGACCAGCAACATCCTACCACAGGTCAGAGCTTAGACATTGCAGCAGGGGAGGGCACCAGCAGGATGCCTCCCCCTCATTTGGAGACATCCCGATCAGAGGGCCCTACAGAGGCTTCATCCCAGCCTCCTCAGCAGTCTCCACCATGTCAGGAGCCAATTGGAGCGACAGTACCTTTAGCAGTCCCTATACCGACACCTTCCGACCAGGAGGTTAGGAGTGTTGTAGTTATGTTAGCACAGATGATGGCTGCTCAGCGTCAGAAAATGCCATTCACAGTTGCAGAATCATCAGGAGGGCTCGGTAGTTCGAGGGTCCGAGAGTTCTTAGCCCTGAATCCCCCACAGTTCACAGGCACGGACCGAACAGAGGACCCCCAGGATTTTCTGGATCAGATGCAGAGAATCTTCAGGGTTATGCATGCTACGCCTACTGAGTCAGTTAAATTGGTAGCATTCCGATTACAGAATATTGCAGTGTTATGGTATGAAAGCTGGGAGAGGTCCCGAGGGAGAGATGTTTCCCCTCCCACATGGTCCAGCTTTTCAGGAGCCTTTCTAGATCACTATTTGCCGCGGGAGATCCGACAGGCCCGGGTAGATTAGTTCCTACATTTAGAGCAGGGGGCCATGAGTGTTCGGGAATATTCCTTGAGGTTTAACTCTTTGGCTCGATATGCACCGGCCTTCGTGGATACCATGGCATCCAGGGTACACCATTTTATTATGGGGTTGAACCCAGAATATGTCGAGACTTGTATCACGGCCACACTGCGAGAGGACATGGATATTTCCCGAATCCAGGCGTTTGCCCAAAATATTGAGGGCATCAGACAGTGACATCGGGAAATCAGAAGGGTTAATCAGGAACAACGTCGCCGGGATAGGCCAGCTGATTTACAGTGAGAGGCCCGGGGAGGACCCAGGCCATGATTGTCAGACAGGCCGCCCAGACCCCAGCCTCCTCCATAGTCATAGGGAGGTAGATTCAGTCGCAGGGGGCAGTCAGAGGTTGGTAGAGGCTCGCAGACGGCAGACTCACCATTACAGAGGAGGGCCGAGCAGAGTAGGTATACCCTACCACTATGCCCTATATGCAGTCGACGCCATTCTGGAGCATACCAGTATGGTTCCACCACATGCTACATTTGTGGCCAAGAAGGCCATTTGATGAGAGATTGCCCAGCTAGAGTTCGAGAGGACCAGGATAGACAGGATAGGGCATCAACAGGATCGCGAGTTACAGCATCCCCGACTGGGCGCAGGCCCTCAGTTTCAGCAAGCAGGGGTCGGGGCAGATCAGGGGCCTCCAGTACAGGTGCGGGTCCAAGCCGCACATATGCCTTACTAGGGAGGCAAGAATCAGAAGCATCGCCTGATGTTGTGACAGGTATGCTAACTATCTGCTCACACCCTGCTTATGTGCTAATTGATCCAGGGTCTACTTTGTCCTATATTACTCCATTTGTGGCACGGAAGTTTAGTATTGTACCAGAATCATTACAGCAGCCCTTCCTAGTATCTACGCCCATTGGTGACTCTATCACAACTAGCCGAGTCTACCGCGGGTGTACAGTAGAGGTTGTTGATCGCCAGACCACAGTAGATCTGATCGAGTTAGAAATGATAGACTTCGATGCCATAATGGGTATGGATTGGTTAGTACCATGTTTTGCTAATGTTGAATGTTGGACCAAAACGGTCCGATTCCACTTCCCAGGGGAGGCAGTACGGGAGTGGAAGGGCAGCACCGCGACGCCAAAAGGTAGGTTTATTTCCTACCTTCAGGCAAGAAAGTTGATATCTAAGGGGTGTATTTATCATCTGGTCAGAGTTCAGGATGTCCAAGCAGAATCTCCGACACTCTAGTTTGTCCCAGTGGTAAATGAATTCCCAGATGTATTTCCTGATGAGTTACCTGGTATTCCCCCAGAAAGGGAAATAGACTTTTCTATTGACTTGCTACCAGGCACTCAGCCAATATCAATACCTCCTTATCATATGGCTCC
Organism: Datura wrightii; assembly: GCA_035772735.1. NCBI lineage: Eukaryota > Viridiplantae > Streptophyta > Magnoliopsida > Solanales > Solanaceae > Datura > Datura wrightii. Next base: position 13,084,883 of record JASDFA010000006.1, on the reverse strand, counting down.
TGCAGAACTCAAAGATTTAAAGGAGTAGTTGAAAGACTTGTTGATAAAGATTTTATCAGGCCAAGTACTTCCCCGTGGGGTGCGCCAGTCTTGTTTGTGAGAAAGAAAGATGGCTCGCTCTGACTGTGCATAGATTATCGGCAGCTAAACAAAGTTACAGTAAAGAACAAGTATCCGCTCCCCAGAATTGATGACTTATTTGATCAGCTACAGGGAGCCAGATACTTTTCTAAGATTGACTTGCGGTTCGGATATCACCAGGTCCAAGTACGTGAGAGGGATATTCCTAAGACAGCATTCAGGACCTGATATGGGCATTTTGAATTTCTGGTTATGTCCTTCGGGCTAATGAATGCCCCAGCAGTCTTTATGGACCTGATGAACAGTATTTTCAGACCCTTCCTGGACTTGTTCGTGATAGTATTTATTGATGATATTCTGGTGTATTCTCGCTCGGAGGCAGATCACTGGACTCATTTGCGGACAGTGCTCCAGATTCTCAGGGACCGCCAGTTGTATGCTAAGTTTTCGAAATGTGAATTCTGGCTTAACTCAGTAGCCTTTTTAGGGCATATTGTCTCAGACGCCGGTATACAGATAGATAAGCAGAAGATAGAAGCAGTTAAGTCATGGCATAGGCCTACCACCCCGATTGAAGTTCGTAGATTTTTGGGGTTGGCAGGATATTATCGGAGGTTTATTGAGGGATTCTCAACCATTGCAGCACCTTTAACTAAATTGACACAAAAAGCAGCAAAGTTTCAGTGGACGAAGGCATGCGAGTAGAGTTTCCAGGAACTGAAAGACAGATTGACCTCCGCCCCAGAATTAGCATTCCCGGAAGGCACAGAAGGGTATTCAGTTTATTGTGATGCATCAGGTATCGGGTTGGGTTGTGTGTTGATGCAGCATGGTAGAGTAATTGCATATGCTTCTAGATAGCTGAAGAAGCACGAAAAGAATTACCCCACCCATGATTTAGAATTGGCCGCAGTAATTCATGCCTTGAAGATGTGGAGGCATTACCTGTACGGCGTCCATGTTGATATTTATACAGATCATAAGAGCTTACAGTACATTTTTACTCAGAGGGAGTTGAATCTGCGGCAACGTCGCTGGTTAGAATTGTTGAAGGATTATGATGTGAACATCCTGTACCATCCGGGAAAAGCCAATGTCGTGGCAGACTCCCTGAGCCGTAAGTCAATGGGAAGTTTTGCGTATTTGCGACCTGAGAAATAGAAATTAGCTAAAGAAATTCATCAGTTAGCTGATCTAGCCATTCGAATAATCGAAACAGAAAATAATGGGGCAGTAATTCAGAATTCTGCGGTGTCATCATTAGTTACAGAGGTAAAAGAACGACAGTATGAGGATCCCGATTTAGTCCAGCTCAGGGATAGAGTTCAGAAGGGCAAGGAGCCAGATTTTCAAATAACCGAGGATGGTGTGCTACATTGTAAGGGCCGCCTTTGTGTCCCGAATGTCGCAGGACCTCATGGGTAGATCATACATGAGGTACACTACGCTCGCTATTCCCTTCACCCAGGGGCGACGAAAATGTACCACGATATCAGAGACATCTACTGGTGGCCAGGTATGAAAACTGAGATAGCTGAATTTGTATCTAGATGTGCTAATTGTCAGCAGGTGAAAGCAGAGCACCAGAAACCAGGTGGTTTGACGCAGGAGATAACGATACCTATGTGGAAATGGGAAGCAATAAACATGGATTTTGTAACAGGGTTACCCCGTACTAGACGCAGAAATGATTCCATTTGGGTAATAGTTGACAGGCTGACAAAATCAGCTCATTTCCTGCCAGTAAGGGCTACCTTCTCAGTTGAGGATTATGCCGAACTATATATCAGAGAAATAGTTAGATTGCACGGAGTGCCGGTATCTATTATTTCAGATAGGGGAGCACAACTTACAGCTAGATTCTGGCAGTTGTTTCAGAAAGGTTTGGGATGCAGATTAACTTGAGCACAGCATTCCATCCTCAAACAGATGGGCAGGCAGAACGCACGATTCAGACACTCGCAGATATGCTACAAGCGTGCGTGTTAGATTTTGGGGGTAGCTGGGATGAACATCTTTCGTTAATCGAATTTGCTTATAATAACAGCTACCATTCAGCTATTCAGATGGCGCTTTTTGAGGCATTGTACGGGTGAAAATGTAGATCGCCGGTGGGCTGGTTTTAAATAGGAGAATCAGCATTAGTTGGCCCAGACATTGTTCGGCAGTCCGAGGAAAAGATAAAGCTTATCCGAGAACATTTACTGACCGCTCAGAGACGCCAGAAGTCATACGCAGATAGGCGGCGCAGAAATCTAGAATTTTTGGTAAACGACTGGTATATCTGAAAGTGTCCCCGATGAAAGGGGTAATGAGGTTTGGCAAGAAAGGCAAGCTTAGCCCAAGATTCATTGGGCCATACCAGATTCGGCGAAGAATAGGTCGAGTTGCATACGAGTTAAACTTGCCTCCAGAGTTAGCGTCGGTTCACCCAGTATTCCATATTTCGATGTTAAGAAAGTTTGTAAGGGATCCTTCTACAGTAGTTCCAGTTCAGGACGTTCAGGTCACAGAGGAGTTAGCCTATGAAGATGTTCCCGTAGCTATCTTAGACAGACAAATTCGCAGGTTGAGGACTAAAGATGTTGCATCTGTCAAGGTATTGTGGCGTAACAAAAATCGGGAGAAAATGATGTGGGAGGCTGAAGAAGATATGAAAATCAGATACCCTCACTTATTTCAGGCCTAATCAGGCGACAGGTATGTCCGTATCATTACTTATACAGTATCCTATGATTGTGTGTTTGTAAATGATAAAGAAAGAAATGATATTTAGTTGTCCAGTGGATCTTAGAATATTGTATGTAGTGCCTCCGTTGGACTTTTCTGCATTTCAGGTTTTTCCGATAGTCCATATTACAGGGGAAACTCTGCCAAATTTTTTTCCTAGAAAGTAAAGTAAGTAGTCCTCTAGATGACAGTATACATTCGAGGACGAATGTTCTTAAGGGGGGGAGAATGTTATACCCCATAGAATTCCCTGCACTTAGATGACCTATTCGCACGTTGGTTAAGCATATTTGAAAGCCATACATGCTAGGGAAAGGCCCGGGAAAAGATCGGACGAGAAACCCGTCGAACCATCGAGGGAGGAGCCGAGGCAGAGCCCCTCCGCGATGGCAGCGTGTCACGGAGGTGAGGCCTCCGCGATGGCTCCGTGACACGTTGCCCTCGTTCAGGCCCAAGTATATAAAGCCCCCACTTCGGTTTAAAATCATTTCATACTTAAAAATATCTAGAATAGCGTAGAGAACAGAGGAAAACGAAGGAAAAATTATATATTTTGATCCGATTATGCTGCCAAACGCTGCCCAAACTCAAATTAATCCCAGATATCCGAGTATTTAGCAGCAGAGAGCATTTCTACAGAATTAGTTTCACTAAATACGGCCGACGAATCGGCGAGCCACCGAACTAAAGTAAGTAGAATTGATCTAAATTAATGTTTGTGTGTTCCTAGTTGAGAAGTGAATACTTCTCCCTTCTGGGCCGCTGAAAAATAGCGAGTTTTCGATCGTCTTTCGATAAGCCTAAGTTTAGGCTATAAACTATATCGAAAGTGACGTTGTCTTTTGAAATAAAGTTGTATTTAGTATTGATTGACGTTTTTATGAATGCCGTTGGGAGAAAATAGTTGAAGTACCGGCCGAGCCTCGTCCGACGGATGAATAGTCGAAGATAAGGTATGTAAAGTTAAGTTTCCTCGGCAAGTTGAGTAACATTGAAGCAGTATAGTAATTTACAGACCAGTAGAAGGTTCAGAAATCGATTATTGTGTTATTTTGAATATTGGTGCAATATGAGAAGTTTTGGGTTGTAACGTGTATGATACCTATCCATATGATATAGATTCGGATGTAAGTGGTTAAGATTGCCCAGTATATTCAGTATGTGATGTAATATGCCATGTTAAGATATTGTTGTGTTTAGCTGAAACCTCGCGAAGTAGTACATTATCGTGAAGCATTCCAGACATAGAATAGTAACTAAATATGGTTTAGAAAACATGTTAGAAGTAGGAAATCATGTTGATACAGAAACTCAGTAAACAGTATAGCTTTCAGCAGAAACACTTTCTTGTATAACCTTTGCCCCAGTACAGTTTGACAGGAGGCTATATTCATATTTATACTTACCTATCTCAGCATGTATCAGACACTTACAAATTACTATTATTAGCTCAGTATGTAATTTATACGATACCTTGCACCTATTAGCCTTAGCTTATGAGATACACAGACAACATGACTAGTTGAGACTGTTGTATTGATTGGGGTTGGATTACCTAGCATGACCGCCCAGGGTTAATAGTTGTATCGACTCGTCCGCCAGAGAACGAGGATATGTCACTCTACAGAGTGATATTCCGTCCCACAAGGGGATGAAGATAGGATGCCAGTTTCCCTATATTGTGCCTTGGTCGGCCCTTATACACCCCCGTCGAGCGGGTACGCCCGGGGTGTTGATTTAGAGTCCTTCGGACTCAGGTACAGTTATAGTCAGGGGCTCAGCGAGCCCAAGGGCATACCCAGAGACCGAAAGGATGCTTACAGCTACTATAGGAGATGGGATGACCGGGGTAGGGGCATAGACTCTGTGTTGATTGTACCTCCCGGCTTATGGGGGCCGGGTAAGTTTTGTGTATGCTATGTTATGTTATGTATTTTATGCTATGTTATATTAGACGTGAGTAGATTAGTAGTAGAACGATACGCCTCCAGATATGACATCTACTCCTCCCAGTATGATTGAGAACAGGTACGACTTACATCATCAGACAGATAATCTAGTTCTTCCTATTTCAGTATTGTCAGTTACGTTATTGATTTTAGATATCTTTTTCCGTCATTGCTTTATATACTCAGTACCAGCGGTACTGATGCCCGGTGGGGCACTGCATTACTTGCCTGCAGGCACTCATAGACGAGCAGGCGATTCTACATGACTCCCTGTCAGCGGTTGAGTATTCAGCTCCAGTCATCCGGAGGCTGAATTCCAGAGGTGTAGTTCAGTTCCTTTTGTTGTATATAGTACGGGTAGGTTGGGGCCCTGTCCCGATCAGTTCTATTACTATTCCTAGAGGCTTGCAGTCTGTATATATTCCCTGTGGTCAGATGAGCCGGTCGTGTGAGGCCGTGCAGTTGTATAGTTGCCTTTACTCTTTCTTTCTTTTATGTTGGTCGTGTGGGGCCATAGTTTGCCAGTAGTGGTGACCTTGACGGTCACGTAGCTTTTCAGTATGTTATGGTTGAGTTGCAGATTACTAGACAGCATGGTGGCCTTGTCGGCCCGCATAGGTTTCCCTGAATTACTATGTTTCTGGTCAGATGTTAGTACAGGTACAGAAGGCTATAAGCCAATGGGCCGGGGGCTGTATTTACAGCCGTTATATAGCCCTTTATTTCCAGAAATGTGAATTAGAGCCAGCGAGGTGCCAGATGCACCCAGGCTTACAGTCCAGCAGGTCAGGTCCTAGTATGGCACCAGGTGCCAATCATACCCCCCAAGGCGGAGTGTGACATCGGCCTCCCCAAATACTATACAATAAGAGACAGATAACCTCTACTACCTTGAAACTCCGAATGAAAGGAGCTGGCCATTCTGCTTACTCAAAAAAGCTACTACGGAGGTCTTGAATCTTGTCTGTCTAAACCTAAAGGCAAGTATGCAGTGCCCCATAGTTCAGTGTCAGTATAATATGTACCGAATATGTAAGGCAATAGATAAACTAAATAGAAGCTGATAAAGAAATGAAATTAAGTAGCAATAAGGGGCAGATATTAACCTGTAAGATTTCTTATCCATAACCTGCATCTAGTAACCCACTACATGTATAAGAGTTGAAGTTGTACGACTATACATTCATAAACTATAGCTAGCAGGAAAGACTACAAATAAGAACTTAACCTGGCCCCCATAAGCTTGGAAGGTACATATCAACATAGAGATAACCTACATGGACCCTCATAAGCCTTGGCAGGCGCCAATTAGTCTATATACCCCTATTGGTACCCCTGAAGCTCTACTAGTAACTGTAACTGTGTTTGAGCCATATGGGCTCCTGTGATTGTATATATGAGTCGTCTCGGCTCCTATAACTAGGTATGATCCATTTGAGCTCCTGTAACTGGATATGACCCGTCTGGGCTCCTGTAATTGATTATGAGCCATTTGGGCTCCTGAAACTGAATATGAGTCGTCTGGGCTCCTGCAACTGAATACGGGACTTTTTACCCCTGTAACTGTACCCCGAGCACACGAGGCTCTATGAAGGGCCTGTAATGCCACTATGGTGTAAAAGAAGCCCATAAGTGAATAGACTTTAATATGGCCTCGTAGGCAATTTAGTAGTTCTGTAAGTAATGCAGCATCGTAGCTTCGTAAGCAATCTATAGCCCCGTAGGCATCTATAACTACATCATATCTTTGTAAGCAGTTTATAGCTCCGAAAGCAATTCGTATATCTAGAAACCTCTTAGCCATTCATGTCGAGAGGCGGTACGAAATACGATCTACCCTAACTAGGGACACTATGTTGCAATTTGCAATCTATCCATTCAAAAGGTGTATCTGGCCTCTAGGCCTAACACGACCGCTACTCACCTCTAGAACAGTCTCTATATAGCTGCCAACAAGCACACCGCGTGTGCCTACACCTAACCAGAGGGTCCTGGCAGTGATTACAATCTCTACGGTCTAGACAGACTATGGCGAGGTCTGGAGTGGTTTAAACGCTACTCTGAATGCCATGCTAGGAAAATGGTGGCTCATAAGCAAACAGTAAGGTCGTACGCGGCCAACTATTTAGTTTCCTTGCTTAGAACGACTGTAGGGTTGCTACTAATTAGACATGCTCTTGAGCAGTCAGCCCTAACCCTTCATAAGCATCTTACAATAATTCTTAGCCTGAAGGTAATACTGTACTACTGTGGTTGTTGTCCCTTAGACATTGACTTGGTCTGTGCAGATTTCATATGACTACTCTGGCGATTCATAGCCTCGTAGGCAGGTATATCTGGACCTAGACACCCGCGGCAACCTGTACATGGGTATCTATACGAGCACGTTGAGGCGTTATCCCCACATCCAACTACTAATAAGGTTTTATCCTTAGGGTACCCACGGGTCTATCTGATTGGTACAACTGGGATGACTTCCTGGGAAACCTGAACGGCAAGCACCAAGTCGACTAATACTAATAGTCACTAATAGTAGCCACCTATATGACAGGCTGTCACTTGATTCACTAGGTAATTTTGGTGTTGCTGACTCTAGGGTAAGACCATCCTATCCAGATTTGGGCCCTAGAGGCGTCGTGGTATGCCAACAGCCTCTGGACGAGCTTCATTGACAATACAAGCATCAAGTTGAAGGTTATATCGCCCGACTATGCCCTACGCTCTCCAACTTTCTAAATCAAGCCTAACAGCTAACCATAAACTTCTAAGGCCTTTTCCTGGTAGCAAAACACCAGAATTCTACTAATACTATAAATAAAAGAACCGGCAGGTCTCCACGACTCTCCCAATGTTAGTCACACTCATCATGCCCTTTCTCCACAAGGAATACTACGACATAATCTCAATTTGTCTCATAACAGCTAACCATAACGTACATAATCATTACCTACTGGTGGCAGCTAATCACAATATACAGGATCATTATCTACTTTCGAAGGCATAAGTCGCATCACAATACGACGAGAATAACTTGCCGAAGAGACAAGCCTTAACATACCTCGAATATCGATTCTCGTTTCTCTGACTAGTTCCAACCTGTGGCCGGCAATTCCACTCAGTTACGACCTTTATGCTGTGAAAATGAGGCCATTTTCAATACTAAAACTCGGCAAACCATGATATCTTTCAATAATAATAACTACAATTCAACACCATTTAATTCGGCCAAAAACTCACAATTTCTCAAGAGTTTAGAAGGTAGAAAGGCTTACCTATCACCAATAGCCACTTGGAACTCAATTTGAAATAATTTCAACATCTTTTACTCGGGGGGATCTAGTTCTCCGAGAAAATTTTCAAGAAATAACTCCGCAGAGATGTTCCTCATGGGTTGAATCTTGTTATCTAAGATGAATTTGCATTTGGATGGAGTTTAGCGGCGTAATTTGATGAAAAATGGCTACAACCTACGCTCCTCCTCTATTTTACTACTGAAGGAAATATTAAAAAAATGAGTTAACTAAACATGAGGGGACTTTATATATAATTAAGGCAGTTGTAGGGGTGGCACGGTGAGCCGGCCACAGCGCCAGGCTAGGGGCGCGACATCCCAGCCATAGCACCGGTGCGACACCTAGCCTCCAGCCTCGACCTCTTGCTCGCTCGATATCGTGCTTGTGTGTTCATTTTCCGAGCCCTTTTTCGTAAGCGTCGTATTCCAAAACTCTCAACATACGTACGCATGCATCGGTTAAACGATGAAAACTTACAAGGTGTAACAATATTTATTCTTAATAGTAACTTTATTCAGCTACCAATAATTTATACACATTCGTAGGGAGCCATCTTTCTTCCTCACAAACAGAACTGGCTCACCTCACAATGAAGCACTCGGCCTGATAAAGCCCTTATCTAGAAAATTTTCCAACTGCTCTTTCAATTCCTTCAGCTCAGCAGGAGTCATTCGGTACGGAGTGATGGATATAGGTTGCGTGCCTGGTGGAAGGTAGATAGAGAAATTGATCTCACATTCTGGGGAATACCAGGAAGCTCATCTGGAAACACATTCAAAAATTCACTAACCACGGGAATGGAATGAAGAGTCGAAGGGGATTCTGCTTGCGTATCCCGAACCCTAACAATATGGTAATACAACCCTTCTCTATCAAATTTCTCGCCCGAAGATAGGATATGAACCTACCTTTTGGCATAGTTGCATTGCCTTTCCATTCTCGCACTACCTCCCCTGGAAAGTGAAATCGGACGGTCCTGGTCCAACACTCCATATTGGAATAACATGGCGCTAGCCAATCCATACCCATAATTACATCAAAATCAATCATTTATAGCTCTACTAAATCAGCTAATGTCTGGCGACAGACAATATCTACTGTACAACCTTGGTAAATTCTCTTAGCAATAATGGAGTCACCGACGGGTGTAAACACTGAGAATGGTCGCTGAAGCAATTCTAGTGTTATACAAAACTTCTGGGCCACTAATGGAGTAACATAAGTGGAGCCTGGGTCTATTAGAGCATAAACTGAGTGAGAGCAGACGTCCAGCATACCTGTCACAAAATAATAGTAGTACCAAAGACAGCACCTTCTATCAAAAATGGAAAATTGGCTATAGAGATTCCGTGCGGTCAGAAATTAATACAGATACAAAGGGCTCATCTGGTGATGACTCTAACTCCTGTCGTCCTAGTAAAGCATAAGTATGATCTGTACCACTGCCAGAACTAGATGACCTTAATCTACCTCAGCCTCTACCGGCTGGACCTGAGGGTCTGCGCCCTACTGAAGATGCTGGAGCATGCGACCCTACTGAACACCTGTTCGGCTGGTACCGATCACCCTAATCCCTGGCTGGATTATCTCTTATCAAGTGACCCTCTTGTCCACAAGTATAACAAGCAGTGGAGTTGTATCTGCACCTCCCAAAATGTTGTCAACCACAAATGCTACAACGCGGTGCAGTGGGCCTGCTCTGATCTAATCCTCTATGCTGCTGGGAACCTAACACTTGTGAGCTCTTGCCAGGACCTGAGTGTCTGCGGTGATCTGATCTACTGCTCTGCTGTAGCTGAGGGGTAGGTCTAGGTGGCCTACCTGATATTCGTGGCCTGGGTCCGCCCTAAAATTCTGTTTTCATATCACTGGGCCTAGCCCTCTGGCATTGCTCCTGATTCGCTCTTTCTACCTTATGCTGACGCCACCTAATCTCTTCGATATTTTGAGCAAAAGCCTGAATACGGGCAATGTCCGTATCCTCCTATAAGGTTGTTGTAACACATATTTCCACATATTTTAGAAGCAGCCTCATGATGAACCGACGCATCCTGATTGGCATGGTATCCAAAAATACTAGTGTATATTTGTCCAAAGAGTCAAACCTCATTGCATACTTTCAAACGCTCATCGTACCCTGTTTCAAGTGCAGGAACTAATCCACCCGGGCCTATTAGATTTCTTGCGGAAAATAGTGATCTACGAAGGCCTTTGAGAAATTATACCAAGTCGAAGGGGGTACGTATCTGCCTCAGGACCTTTTCCAACTCTCGTACTACAACACCGTTATGTCTCGTAACAAAAATACTATCAACTCGACTGACTCTGCGGGCGTAGCGTGAATCACCCTAAATATCCATTGCAATTGATCCATAAAGTCCTGAGGATTCTCTCCGCGGCCTGTCCTCATAAATTATTATAATACCCCGAAAGTTTCTAAGATAAGATCCCATACCTAAAGAAAGAATTCAGAAGGAAAGTGAAAATTTCACCACAGAATGAGTTGTGGTACGACTCGTCAGGTGACTTCATGAGTCGTGGTGAGACTCGTGGCAAGCAGTCAGTGAATCCCTGTTCAGAGCTCTAAGGTAATGACCCGCGTCATGACTTGTGGGATAAGGAGACGAGTCGTGGGGTCCTTGGCACGAGTAGCAACCTGAAATTTCAAGACACTAGAGGACGGGAGACTTGACAACTCGTTAAGTTAAGTAACAAGTTGTCCTGAGAGTCATTGAGGGGAAATGCAGGATAAAGGTTTCAGTGACGACAAATAGATACCACGAATCATTAGGTGAGGCAATGACCCATTACGATGATCGTCGGAAGAATGTAAGTCTCGAGGTAATGGTGACGATGAGGGAAGATGATGAGTCGTTGTAGCAAGTCACGACTCATTGTGTCAGTCGTGGGATGAAAGAACTGGATTGTTGGCTTCAGCGGTAATGAAAGTAGTCACGAGTCGTTAAGTTAAACAACGACTCGTGAAGTCAGTCGTCGGCAGATTTGAGAAATTTTTGAGAGAAGTTTCAGTGCACTCCACGACTTGACACCACAAGTCATTGTCAACACCACGACTCGTAGATTGCCTCGTGGGGACTGGTAGGTGGATTTTTCCTACGAATTTCCAGGGGTATTTTTGTAAAATCCTATGCTTCTAACTCCTAAAATACATTATTTTGGATATCTAGTGGGACGGTTTTAAGGGGAATATCTAGCCTAGTCCCTCATTCAATCCAAAAGCACTCACGAAGTCTTCTTCTCCGTTTCTTTTTTCTCTCTCAAGGCCCAAGCACTAGGGTTCCTCTCCAAGGTGCAGCAACTTCACGACCTTTAGAGAAATCCTTTAACCAGGTATGTGGGACTTCAACAAGGATCCCTTTTCGTCCTTGTGTCCCGAGTTTCATGTAAAACCCTAGTTACTAAATTTTAGAAAAAAAATTATGTCTTAAGATCTCAATCTAAGCATGATCTCTCATATGTTTTCTGTGAATTTCAAGACCTCATGATAAGTAGCAATGTATGTTATGAAATTACTCCCAAATTCTTGATTTAGGTATATGAAATGATGGTAGCATATTTTCTAGAATTTTACTATGTATTAGCACTACTTTCAAGATATGGCTCTTATGAAGTATGTACTTGACTTTTACCATGATTTCACTATATATGTTTAAAGTATTATTTGAATCTATGAGCTTGCATGAATAAGGAAACCATAACGTATATTACGCTCTGGATATTTGATTCTATGAATTGAGTAAGAAAAGGTATATGTCTATGATTTCCCTAGACTCTCAAGCCTCTGGTTAGATGAAGGTTCCTTAGTCTTGGTCCTTATCATAAATTAGGATAGAACTTGTATGATTTAGACTCAAAACAGAAATGCTGTGTTGATATGTTAGATTTTGATCGGGTTATGATTGATTGACATAGATCCTTGAGTAGAAGTTAATATCTTGGTATATTCAGCCTCAAAGTCTCAGTTCACTCAAAACACTTAGAGTTCTACAGAATTGTCAATTATTAGTGTTGGGATTTCCTATGTTGTTGATATTAGTTGATTATCTTAGTCAGTTCATGCTAGACCAATTTCAATTGGGATACTAGACTACTCAGTAATTTTAGAAATGTCAGCTGATCAGTTTGACTACAGTCTTTTCCTGAGGTGTCAGTGATGCCTCCCAGTTATCAGTATTTAGACTCAGACATCAGTTATCATATTTAGTTGGTTCTTTAGATGGTTACGACACTTTCAAATAAGCAGCTCTTACCAGTCTTAGAACCAGCACTTCCAGTTATCAATTTGTTCTTTAGACGATTACGATGCTTCCAGCTAAGCAACTCTGATCAGTCTTAGAACACCAGTTACTAATTCCGGTCTGATGAGACTCCCAGGGTACTTCCGGATCAATATCCTTGACTTAGTCTTGGGCCCAAGTTTTGAGCTATCAGCTTGGTAGTAGTAACCATGTTAGGACCATCCAGTGGGAGTAGGACTTAGCACCAAGAGAGGATCGGGGTTCTCGCGCACCCAAGTTCCCAAAACTACGTTGCCACCGTAGGTTATTTTTATTGGTCTCATGGACCCAGACTTGTGATCACTCAGTTCATGCCTTTATATCCTGACAAGGTATATTGGGTCCTACCGATGGGGTGTATACATCGGACTCCACGTCTAGCTCACGTGGTTATATGTCGGTCATAGACTCCCCCACTAGTCCGTTCAATTTAGTCTCAGATTAACTCAATTAGAACAGTTTTCAGATTACTCAGTTCAGATCAGTTCATATAGTAGTTCAGCTCAGTATCTCAAATTTAGGGCATGTATTTGACCATCTTAGTATATTTTAGTTTATTCAGTTTCAGCATTTCAGTTGGTCATTGCATGTCATTACAACTCAATTATTTATTCTCCATGTTATGTTTTCTCCTACTTACTCAGTACATTCCCAAGTACTGACGCATACCTTCTATGTTGTATCGTTTTATCATACAACTATAGATTCTTAGTCTCAGCACCGTTAGCAGATCTCAACCATGAGTTTTTAGTTGCACCAGTGGTGAGTCCTCATCTTTCGAGGACGATATTTATTTTTCTTCGGATTTATTTCATTTAGTAGACTTTAGAGTTAGCTAGGGGCTTGTCCTAGCAACTTATTAGATACAGATGACTTTCAGACACACATTCAGATGTTTAGTTTTGTTTTCAGGTGTATAAAGCTTTATGATACAGTTTTTCTTAAATGATTTTGTTTATTTAAAGCTTCTGCATATGGTTATTTAAATTACTAGTGTTATGATAGACCATGAGTTGACTTAGGGTTACTTGTGACTCCACGTACCATGTCTCATCCAGGGTATACACTCAGGTCGTGACAATTATGGAGGACTCGGTGCAAGAAACTCTCGGACCCTCGAGATTTAGGATCCTCCAGCAGATTCGGCGACAACTGGTACCATTGGCTGGCACTGAGCGGCTATCATCTAAGCCAACATATAAACAACATTTCTAACCTCCTGATCTGATGGTATAGAAATAACTGGGATTGGTGCTAACATATCTACTACACCGGGGGGCTCCTAGCGTGGCGGAGAATATTGGGAAGACCAAGATGATGTCTCCCTATCGCCCATAGATCGGGCCGGCTATGATTGGGCACCCTGCTAGTGCCCTCTCCTGCTGCAATATCCAATTCCTGACCAGTCAAAATCACGACTCAAACGTACACCCGGATCATAGACACGGGACAAGGAGCCCGAGAGACCCCAAGTCGACCTATGGCATGAGCATACATTTAGTTCAATCACATGAGTGAAAGACTTAACATAAAGAACGTAATCATAACATAGCATAAGGAAAAATTGGTACAAGACTTATACAATACGACAGAATACAACTTGTAGTCTGATAAGCCTCTAAACATGAAAGGCGGATTGATGGGACAACTCCCCAACTAATCCAACATCCAGAAACTGAAAGTAGTAGTGAGGCTAGTTTGTCGTGTTTAGAGGCTTGGAAGGCCATGAACATGCAATTCTAACTATGTGAGACGACAATTGATAGTTTCATACTTAAACCATTGCAAATCGTAGTATCGCATGATTATCCGGCTTTAACTCTATGTTGCTCCTTGAATGAATTCAGAATACTTCGTTGACCACAATTAGACTTAGTTAAACTATATCGAAAACTTCTATAATCAACACTTGCAGCATTTAGTATCACACTTGAACTCGATAGTTAGCTCAATTGGTCCAGTCCCTGTGGGTTCGACATTCCGTCTCTTAAAAAGGGCCACTATATTACTTGAACGACTCGTACACTTGCAGGCCCCACCAAGTTTTTGTCAACCCCACACTTAAAGTCTTATTCGTTCTTGAACAAACCTTTTACATTTCATGCACATGAAGACTCACACATAGCTAATTTAGCAAGATAATTCAAGCTATGGCTATAATGATTATTTAAGATAGCAAGCTAAAAGTAGAGCATGCACGATTTAATGATTGAAATGAAATAAAACTATGTTAAGACTTCCTAACCTCAAGAATCGACTCTCAATTTTCACAAACTCATGCAAATCAACCAAGGAAAAAAATCCAACATGAATTATATCCTCCATTCAACATGTGCCCTCACAGCAAGAGAGTTACCCATTTTCACACGCAAAAAATATTTAAATCACAACATGTGTGGGTACATGAATAGAATTACACTCACTCTCACAAAGAATTCACATGCATCATGTAGTGACCCATAAGCTTACCCTTAGTGTTTTACTCCACTAATTTAAGGATGTATGACTGTAAGATCAAGTAGGACTTAATGGGTTGTAGTGTAAGCTAAGGGATGGGTAGGTACTATTCTGGCCAGTAATAGTGACTATCTTCCCCACGCGCTTTTAATACATCACACACTCATTACGAACTTCCCTTCTCTTACTTCACCTTTATCTTTTTTCAGCTTTTCTTTTCCTCTTTTGTTTCTCCATTTCTTTAAGCACTCTTAGCTTATTAGTAAGGAGTTCTATAAGTAACTTTTCATTAATTTATTTTCTTACTCCCTACTAATAATCAACCACTTTCACACAAGTGCACCTTTGTTCTTTTCTCAACTTCTACAACTTGCTACTTTTCCTTCTTTTTCCACGCTTCTCACTCCTTCACTCTTTGAAATTTTTCACTAAGTGCTTAGGAGTTTTGGATCAAATTCAAGGCTAATGAAAGAAAAAGGATTAAGCTTATGTTGTTGCTATCAAAGAATAGGCTTAAGGCTCAATGGGGCTAACTAGGATTCAATATTCAAGGTAGGTAAGGCAAGGATTAAATATTTAGCTCATTCAAAGAAATGCCTAAATCATTTCCTACTCTCTACATCCTTCATTTAGTTTTATAAACACATCGGGCAAGTTCTATACACTCCACAAAAGCACAGAATACTCAAAAACCTTACACTCATGGCACATGCTCAAATTAAGACACATTCAGCAGACTCTCAACTCAGCTAATCACAAGAATTCAAAATTAAGCTTCAATCACATCGAGTCAAATTCAAGAGCCTAAGTGTATCAAACAAAGTTATACTCTTCTCACATGCTTCAACACAAACCACACTTGCATCTTACAATCATATATAGCACATAAGAAGAACATCAAGCCATCAATTAGCTACGGGTTCAAAAACCAACACCTATTGACTAATTTTCCTCAAGACGGTCGTCATCCATCCATCGTCGGAAACAATCCCTAACTATGACTAAAAACATTATATACATACAAAGAAAACAAATTTTTATTCTTCGGCTCAAAGACCCCCCATCGGAAAAGAACCGAACAGAAAAACCAACGGGTGATGAAGTCGTGCTTAGTTCAAAATTTTTCTTTCAACATTTTTTTCCAAGCACTAATTCACCACAAATCATTAAGCACTAAAAAAGATTTAATTTTCCTTTTGAAATTTTGAAATTCCCTCACCCCACACTTGAATCCTGCTATGTCCTCATAGCATCAAATTAAAATTTAAAAAGGGTGAGAAATACTCCCTGAGGCCTTTAGGCCTAGCTAATAGCATGCTTTTCTTCAACTTTGCACAAGTGTGTGTCGATCCCACACTTTTTATCGTCCATGCTTTTTAGCTTCCTCCTCCGCGGGTACTCAGACCTCCATTTGTGCTTAACTTTTCCACCATAACACAAACACAATGAAAATAACAAAATCAACACCAACAAAAAAAATCACAATTTGTATCTGTGGTACCCTTGGGTTGCCTCCCAAGCAACGCCTTATTTTACGTCGCGACACGACGTGGACTATCCTTTTTAGGACATCCTCATACCTAGGTTCCCGTTCGAGAACCACATCATTTTCTTTTAATTTTCAGAGGAAACAGCCTCCACTCTGTTCCTCTCTTTCTCCAACTTCTTCACACTCTGAAGCCCTTTATCAAACTCAGGCTGGACACTTGTCATTACCTTTGTCCATGGACCTGATGAATCCCCCACCCTACACTCATCCTCTAACAGCACACTAACCTAACAAAGGTTTTTGTAGTGCGTGTATGGGTTCATTTCTTGGTATACTCGGAAGAGTTCTTCTTCTTCCTCGACCCTCATTTTCAGGGTCCCTGCTCTCAAGTCTATCACCGCTCCTCCGGTGGCCAAGAATGGCCGTCCTAAGATTAAGGGTACCTGGTCATCAACATGAAAATCTAAGATAATAAAATCAGCAGGTATAATAAACTTACCCACTTTTATTAGAAGGTCCTCTATTATTCCATCAAGTGTCACTCGCGACTTATCTGCCAGCTACAGCATCAACCTTGTTGGCCTCGATTTTCCCAACCCTAGGGTGTTAAATAATGATAGGGGCATTAGATTAACTGCTGCCCCTAGATCACACAAAGCTCGTAGAACCTCAACTTTACCAATTTGTATGGGGAGGGTAAAACACCCTGGGTCTTTGAGCTTCTTCGGAATCTTGCTCAATACCCTATAACTGCACTCCTCTGTCGGTGCTACTGTTTGGACATCCACCAATCTGACTTTGTTCGCCATCACGTCTTTCAAGAATTTAGCATACTTGGGCATTCCCTGTAAAACATCAATAAGAGGCAAATTTATGTGAAGTTCTTTGAAACTCTCAAAGAGCTTTTTAAAGTATTCCTCCTCCTTAATCTTTCTGAATCTCTGAGGGAATGGTGGTTGTGGTCTTTGTGCTGGCTGCGCTGAAGATTGTGCATTTTGTTACCCAGCACTCTGATTTTCTCCCTTATCAGTGGATGGTCCTGGTCTGACCAACTCTAGCTGCACCTCCTTTCTTTTCTCTGTTGGCTCTGTATCATCTAATTGCTTGCCGCTTCCCAGACTGATGGCATTGACCTGCCGGGGGTTAGGATCTGTGTTGCTTGGTAATCCCCCGTGTGATCTCATATTTTGAGCAGCCACCATCTGACCCATTTGTTTTTCAAGATTGTGGGTGGCCACTTGCTGATTCTTTAAGCCTACTGCCATCCTCGCCTAATTTTCTGCTAACTGAGTCTGGATCTCCATGATTTTCTGCAATGTTTCCTCAATGTTGTTGCCCAATTGACCATCATTCTGCCTAATCTACTAATACTGCTATTGTTGAGGTTGCTGATAACTCTACTTTTGGTTTCCACCCCAGGAAAAATTTGGGTGGCCCTGCCAATTTCTGTTGTAGTTGTTTCCAAAATTCTGATTGTTCCGCTGCACATTTCCAACAAAATTGACTGATTCCGGATTGGCTCCACAAGATTCTGTATTATGGCCATTATTACCACAAATTTCACACCAACTTGGAGCTTACTGAACTGCATTAACCTGGCCCTGTTGTTGGTTCATACTCAGTTTATTGATTTGAGTCATTATCTGATGCTGGAATGAAGTTAGCTGTGCTGCCAAGGCATTCATACCATCTACCTCTATCAACCCTGATCTCTTTCCTGCCCCTCTCGATGACTCGCTGTGCCACTCTGGATTTCCTTGAGCAGTTCTGTTCAACAAAGTGTACAACTCATCATAAGTCTTCTCTAAGGCTTGCCCACCCGATGCAGAGTCTAGTAAAATTTTCGTGTGTGGGTCAAGACTTTCTACAAAGGTATGAGCCAACACTTCATTCGATTGCTAGTGATGGGGACAATCTCTCAATAATGACTTGAATCTTTTCCAAGCCAAATATAAATTCTCATCAGGCCTCTGCTTGAAACTTAGTATTTCACTTCTCAACTTTACAGTCTTGCCTGAAGGAAAAAATCTGATAAGGAACTTCTTTGCCAAATCATTCCAAGAAGTTATGGAGTTTCATGGCTCAGCTTTCAACCACTTCTTTGCCTCTCCCAACAATGAAAATGGGAAGAGGGTAAGTCGGACATAATCTGTGCACACCCCGGTGGGGACAAACGTGTCACTAATCTCAAGAAAGTTCTATAAGTGTTGCTGCGGGTCCTCATGTGCCATCCCAGTGAATTGACCACTAGAATGTAACAATTGCACCATGTTCTGATTCACTTCAAAGTTCCCTCCGGGATCCGGTTTACGGATACTAGAGTTCACATTAGTCGCTTGTAGGATTGCCACTTCGCGAACTTGTCTAGCTACCATTGCTTCCGGTGACAATTGTGCTTGTCCTGCGGGTGGTTGTTGTTGTACCTTCTCTTAAAGTCTCTTCATCTTTTGCCCTAGAGCTACTCTCCTTCACAAATGGATTTGACGTTCAGGTTCAAGCAACGGTTCCACAAGCTCTCTATTCTTAGCCAGCTCGGCAAGACAACCTGTCACCTGCAATAAGTCAGACTAAGACCAAGTTTCTTAACAGTTAAGGAAATTTAAAAATCACAAAAAAACAGATAAATTATCAAAAATTTGCCGAGTCCCCGGCAACGGCGCCAAAACTTGGTGGGGCCCGCAAGTGTACGGGTCGTTCAAGTAATATAGTGACCCTTTTTAAGAGTCGGAATGTCGAACCCACAGGGACTGGACCAATTCAGCTAACTATCGAGTTCAAGTGTGATATTAAATGCCGCAAATGTTGATTGAAGAAGTTTTCGATATAGTTTAACTAAGTCTAATTGTGGTCAACGAAGTATTCTGAATTCATTCAAGGAGCTACATAGAGTTAAAGCCGGATAATCATGCGATACTACGATTTGCAATGGTTTAAGTATGAAACTATCAATTGTCGTCTCACATAGTTAGAATTGCATGTTCATGTCCTTCCGAGCCTCTAAACATGACAAACTAGCCTCACTACTACATTGAGGGCGAGGATGCTAATTCTAGTTCCTGGGAAATTAACTACGTGGATGTGGTTTATGGGGTTATGCCATTGATTAGGGTCCTTCCGTACCTCTAAACATTTAACCAAACTTAGCTTCACAACTACTTCGTCGAGTGGTGGAGTGACAAATCTAAGCCGGTGTCTTTCTCTCCTCCCATTTTATCAACCAAGCAAGGTATTAGGTATATTTCTATCCTAACTACAAAATCTTATCAAAAGACAAGAACTTGCCTCTTACATTCTTATGTTCTTCCTTAGGTTTGCTTTCTCAAGGATTTGCCTAAGTTTAATGTGTGTGTTTTCATGGTGATCAATAATAAAAAAAACCATAATCAAGAATGCAAGACAAAACAATACCAACGCTCATCTAGGTGACTTGAGCGCTAACCAAAGATAGTCAGTCCAAGACTTATGACGAGGAAAAAATATGAACACCTAAAATTCAATAGAATTTAAAGTGAAATTCATCTATGTAGGTCGAGAGACGTTAGATAAATTTAATCATCAGTTTTGCAAAAAATTCACCGGGATGGATCAGTAATGTAATAAACCTACTACGTTATGAAATCATGGAGAATACAATCCTAGTTTTTTCTCACATATTTGATATAAACGAAATCATAGTTTAAATTACTTATTTTTATTGCAAACCCCTACCGAAATACTGATTGCTAGTTGAATACTCACTGTTAACACATTATTTCTCACCTATTACCTATGGGATTCGACTCCAACCTAGTTGGGCTTACTTTATTGCGAGGTGTAATTTGGTCGTGATTAGACTTCTAAACATCTTTTTCTCGAGTGTTCTTGAATTTTAGCAGTGAGAAATGACTTAACTAGATAAACAGGGTTTCAAATGGATTATCTGGGAGTCCAGCAGACTATTAGATGAGTGAAGAGGAAGAAGTGGAGACAACTGAACAAAGATACCCTAATTGCAGTATGGGGTGCCACATTGTACCATACTTGGCCAGCTAGGAACATGAAGTTTTTTAACCAAGCCAATGTACATACAGAGGCTATTTTTACTCAGAATCAGAGAGAAATTAAAAGTAGATTAGAACTTTTGAGCGATACAAAAAAAGCACAAAGATGCTTGCCCTTTGTCCAGGAACTATATAACCAGAGGAGTTATTTGATGTTTAGTTCTTTGTTTGCCCAAGGTCTGGACAACTATAGTACCCTAACTAGGAGGTGGTTATGGATCCTGATGCTCTTAGGTTGTATTTTTCTACTATGTTTGTTAATGGTAATATTTCATAATTGTTATAAAAAAATTAATTAATTTCAAAGTCCTAAATATTAGTATAATTACTTGAAAAAAGTAGCAAATGACAATTTTATCTATTGTAAAGTCTTTTAATGAAGGGTAAAAAGTTCAATAAATATTTCTAAGGGCCTTTATTCTTTTAAATTTTTAATATAGTATAGATTATAGGGAAAAGAGTCAAAAATACCCTTAAATTATGCAAAATTGAACAAAATGTCTTTCGATAATAGTTTGATTCAAAAATGTCTTTGTCGTCAATAGTTTGGTTCAAAAATGTCCCTACTGTTAATAGTTTGATCCAAAAATGCCCCTATTATTATCTTTGGGTCAAAAATGTCCTTTTTCTAATAAACATATTATTTTTTAATAATTAATATATATATATATATATATATATATATATAAGATCACAATAACTCATTATTAATTTTTATTTAGATATGACAAGAAAAAGTTCTAATAAGCTAAGGAATATTTTTATTTATTAATCTTTTCTGAATTGAAGAAGTATAAATGTTTGTTAATATAATTCTTGATTTTCAACTTAATATACAACAATCATAATGCCATAAAATACTAAAATTTATTTCATTGCTTCAAATCATAAAATATCTTAAAATATTATCGATAGAGTTATTATTAATTTTTTTCATTTCAACTTTAAAAAATATATATATTAGCAAATACTTATCCTACTTCAATTCAAAAAAGATTAACAAATAAAAATATTTTCTATTTTATTAGAATTTTTAATCATTATTTAAATAAAAATTAATAATGAGAATTTTAAAGGCATACATGATTATTTTATTTTGATTGATAAAATGAGATTAATAAGGAAAAAGATTGTTTATGTTATAAACATATTTGTATTATAGTGAATGTCTATAAAGGTGTTTGTATTGTACTGGATACATGTGTTTATATCATTGTGAAAGTCTATCTTTTGGAGAAAAGTTAGGAGAAATTATCCCTATAAATAGAGGGGTTCTCCTTCATTGTATTTCATCCCATCAAGAGAAATAAGAACTTCTCCCCTTCTCTCTTTCTCTATAATATTCTTGTTCTTTCTTTATTATTTCATAACACGTTATCAGCACGAGTCTCTTCCTTGAACATTCACTTTGAAAGATCTGAGGTAAGAAAAATCAAAGTTTTCTTAGAAAGATGAAGGCTAGTATTTCTTGATATTTATGTATTTACTATTAACAATATCGATTTTGTATCTGAACTTGAGGAACGACTTATTGATTCACTTGGCAATTCATGCCTCATAATTGTTCTAGAAGAACAATATTATGAAAAATATATTTGTTCTAGAAGAACAATATTGTCAAAATATATTTGTTCCAGCAGAACAATATTGTGAAAATATGTAAGAGAAATCATCAATGTTATATGCATACCTCGATTTGCTCCCGAAGTAGCAATATCTTAAAAGAGGTTTTAAGCTATCATACCTTATGTGGTTAAGGCATATTTAGATGATCATGTTCCATTCCTGAAGAATGAGAAATTGAGAACTTTTGATAAATGTTACAAATATAGATCTAATACAGATCTAGTCCCTAAATTAAAATCAAAGCATCAAAAATCCATATAGATGCAATGGGTCTTGGAGACACCATTAAAAGTGAAAACAACGCATCAAAAATCCATATGGATGCAATGGGTCTTGGAGACACCATTAAAAGTGAAAACAAAACATCAAATCAAGATCGTGCTAAGGCTATGATATTCTTGCGTCATCATCTTGATGAAATTCTTAAAATTGAATATCTCACGATTAAGGATCCACTTGTTTCGTGGAATAGCCTAAAAGAAAGATATGACCACCTGAAGATGGTCATCCACCCAAAGGCGCGATACGATTAGATCCATCAAGACTATAAGTTTGTTCATGAGTATAGCTCATCAACATTCAAAATTGTTTCAAAGTTGAAACTATGTGGAGAAACTATTTTGACATGATTGAATATGTGGTAGTATACAAAATTAATTGAGAGCTCCGGAAGAGCTAATGTATTACTACCTGAAGGAAAGAAATTGTTGTAGTAAGTCTCAAAAGGAAACTTATAAGTTTCAAGGACATTGAAAAAAAAATTGAGACTATAAATTATGGGAAGATCTAATATCTTCATGCTACTACAATTGAAGCGGGTTATAAATATTTATGTAAAAGATTACCTGCCGTTTTTCTTATTTGTAGTACATAAATATGAGTATGATGATGAAATCACATACGAAAGTAAACTAGAAGCTTACTGAAATAAGTTGGCATAACCGGTTGGCCATCCCGGTTCAAATGTGATGCAAAAATAATTGAGAATTCACGTGGCTATATGTTGAAGAAATAAAAGATTCTTCAAGAATTCTCATGTGTTGCTTGTTCTCGTGATAGAATGATCTTGATAAGGTAAGATTGAAATTATATTCCCTGAAATTTTAAAACTTATAAAAGGGTGAATATGGGCCCATTCACCTACCATGTGAACCGTTTGCTAATAGATGCATCTATGCAATGGTCACGTGTGTTTTGATATCAACTTGCAATTGATTTTTCTAAGGTTGTTGCTCGAATTATTAAATTAAGAGCATAGTTCCAAATTATAAAATCATGTTGATAATGCTGATTCATATCTATGTTGGTTTAGCAAAATTATATGCCTCCAATTATAGCTAAGTCATTGGTTATGAGAATAAAACTCTCAAATAAAATTTGGTATGAGATATGTTTATTTAACATATAGCAACACTTGAATGCATCAAGCCAACAAGGCCCCCTATCACAATTGGTTCAGGGTCAGGAACCAAATAATTCCATCTAAAATTTGAATGTGCGATATATGATTCAATTGCCCCACCACAACGCACAAAGATGGGTCCCCAAATGAGCTTGGAGAGTAAATGTTAGTTTTTCTAACATTAGGGGGAGAAGTGATTAGCAACTAAAAATTGAGTGTGGGATGAATTATCTAGATCCTCGGGAAAAGAAAAAAGTGAACTTAAAGTTCAATAGATAATCCACTTGCAAAATATTGCAAATCAATTGCCAGATATATTTGCTAACTCTATTTTATAATTCAGTTGCAAATGCTCAAATGAAAAGTCCTTGAAGGACAGAGTCTATGAGACGCCTGAAGCGTGATAGACCAAACGGTTCCAAATATAGAGCTTCTTGAAGAAGGAGAGGAGCAAGTGATTAAGATGGTCATAATGATGAGGCAAGTGCTTTAAGAAAGCACCACGACATAACACTTCACAAAACCTTGGCAAAGGTTCAGGTACCTGAAAATGACGAAAAATGAAGAGATCTCAATAAGTTATGTCGCATTGGAACTGATCATCGACGATATTTTTGATACAATATAGTGCGCAATATTGTAAAAGATTGTGAGGATCTGAATTCTACGTCTATTAAAATATGTTGATGTAGAAATAATTATCAAGTGAAATGATGTGTATTGATTAGCATAAAGCTTATTGGACCTGTAGTCCGGACACTAGAAGATGTCACGCATTTAAATACTAATTAATGTTATCACTTGACAAAATTTGTACGAAAATCATGAAGGATTCGAAATGCATGAAGCATTTACAAGTTTCTTTAAACTTGTTCATTATTCTTCTATGATGAAATCCTTGGTCCTGAAGTACCATATCTTAGTGTGATTGATGCACTAATATATCTTGCTAATACTACAAGGCATAACATTCGGTTAATTTGTTATCAAGTCCCGATCTTGTTGGTTATGCTGATGCTGGGTATTTATCTGACCCACACATAAAGCTCGATCTCAAACTGACTACGTGTTCATATGTGGAGGTACTGCAATATCTTAGAGATCTACAAAGCAGTCTCTCGTAGCTACTTCATCGAATCATGCTGAGATAATAGCTATTCATGAAGCAAGCCGAGAATGTGTGTGGTTGAGGTCCATGATACATCTCATTAGAGAAAAATGTGGTTTAAACTGTGACAAAGTACCCACAATTTTGTATGAAGATAATGTTGCATGCATAGCACAACTAAAGGGAGGATTCATAAAAGGAGATAGAACAAATCACATCTCGCCAAAGTTTTTCTACACACATGAGCTCCAAAAGAATGGTGATATTAATGTGCAACAGATTCGTTTAAGTGATAATGTGGCTGATTTATTCACCAAATCTCTACCAACTGCAACTTTCAAGAAGATGGTGCACAAGATCAGGATGCAAAGATTCAAGAATGTTCTCATTAGGGGGAGTTAATACGCGTTGTACTCTTTTTCCCTTGCGAGGTTTTGTCCCACTAGGTTTTTCTTGTAAGGTTTTTAATGAGTCAGCCAAAATGCATATTATTAGATATGTGTACTCTTTTTCCATCACTAGATTTTTTTCCCACTGGATTTTTTCTGGTAAGGTTTTAATGAGGTACATTATCTATCAAATAGGCATTCAAGGGGGAGTGTTATAAACATATTTGTATTATAGTGAATGTCTATAAAGGTGTTTGTATTGTACTGGATACATGTGTTTATATCATTGTGAAAGTCTATCTTTTGGAGAAAAGTTAGGAGAAATTATCCCTATAAATAGAGGGGTTCTCCTTCATTGTATTTCATCCCATCAAGAGAAATAAGAACTTCTCCCCTTCTCTCTTTCTCTATAATATTCTTGTTCTTTCTTTATTATTTCATAACAGTTTATCGCTTTTTTATTAGTTAAAAAGATTTTACAAGAAAAGAAAAAAGAAAAGAAAGAGTTCTTTAAAACAAATATTTTATTAAAAAAAGAATGTGGTTAAAAAGAAAAAGAAATATTATTTATTATAAAAGGTATATTTTTTTTACCAAAAATAATAATAGGGGTATTTTTAAATCAAAATATTAACAACAGAGACAATTTTTATACAAAACTATTAACAAAAAATATTTTTGTTCAATTTCACATAATTTGAAGGCAATTTTTGATCTCTCTAAACTATACTCCCTTTAGTCCAAAATAAGTAAATTTTTAATTCAGTTCAAAATAATTAAATTTTCAAAGTGTGGCATATCTCTTGAGAAAGTCACTTAATTGTATTAATCATTGGGTTATTTAATAATATTATCTTTTTACTTTCCCCAAATTTTGTTAAAAGTAGAAATAATTAGTATTGGAGTTTGAAAAAAGAGTAATTTTGAAAAATAATTAATTAATGTCTCATTGGACTTTGAGAAAATTATTTATTTTGAACTATAAAAAAATGTTACAAATTTTGTTATTTTGAATCGGAGGAAGTAATTGAAAAGATATATTTTATAGTTTGTTTTGTAGTTATTAAGATTGAATTATTGATTTGATAAAAATACTGAGACAAATGTAGCATATTTTACTTAACCCACTTAACTTCAAACTAAGTACAATTTGTGGTGAAGTGATTTATTTTTTTTGAATTTTTTGATAAAAATACTAAGACAAATCTAGTATATTTTACTTAAATCAATTTAACTTCAAAATAAATACAATTTGTGGAAAAGTGACTTTTTTTTTTTTAAATTTTTGGTACAATGGAAAGAAAAAGTTACATAGTCTAAAATCATTCCTAAGCAACATGACTTAAGCTCTCTAAGAGAAGAAATTTCATCTCCCTAAGTGCATTGTTCTAAAGTATCAAAAAAACATCATCATGATTGTGCTCTTCATTTATTAAAAAATCAGCAGACTGATTGCCTCACTCCAAACATGTGTAATTATGTAGGAAGACTTGTGGTGAGCTCCATCCTACCTGATTACTCCAAAACTTACTTTTCCTAGTCATCTCTAAAGATACCTCGAAAGCAACATCTCTAGATTGCCTCTTGACACTGATTTTATTTTAGAGCACAAGGGGGAGACCAAGCTATTAATTTGACAGTGTAGAATTATAAGTTCGACTAAAAACGTCAATTATTTCTTAAGCATTATTTGTTACTATCTGACTGCATATAAACTCAGTAGATAAATATTTGATTTTAATTAGACTTTTTTTATATATGCCACATAATAAAAAAATATGATAATTGAGACCATGATCGATAATATCATCAAGTCATTCAAGTGTTGATGACATGAAGCTCATTCATTAATATAACTTTTGCCATATTTCTTTAGATTTAGGACAAACATGTGAAGATCCTCCATGTCATCATCACATCCATATATTTCTGTTAAATCTCAACTCATGTGACCTAAGTCTATTATGTCGGATAAGTCATATAACGTATTTTAGCTTCAGTAGTCCATTTCCGATCATATCATCCTAAGCAATTTCATATGCTGATTTAGTACTAAATTATCCATTACCTGTCCCTTTTCATATGAATTTATCTGCAAAATCAAGGTTAAATACCATTTTCCGTCCATTAAGACATCAAATACTTTAATAGTGGTGTCAATCTGGTTAATATCAATTGCAATTGTGTCAATCAGAGGTTCATCACTGCATCACCAATCAAGTCAAAAAATTTATCCATCTTCCATTACATAAACATCATTTGGCCCCATTAAGTAAAACATCTTTCGTTTTCAAAAAATAGGATGCATTCTGCATAGACTGCCAATTCGATAGGCCATGTTTTGAGCA
The DNA here is from genome assembly GCA_035772735.1 of Datura wrightii. Lineage (NCBI taxonomy): Eukaryota > Viridiplantae > Streptophyta > Magnoliopsida > Solanales > Solanaceae > Datura > Datura wrightii. The sequence continues at coordinate 13,057,673 of JASDFA010000006.1, read as the reverse complement.
TACTTAGCTCTAATCATCTGGGTCCAGAAATTACTAAGAGTCCCAAGCTAATTAAAACCCTCAAGATTTTGTATTATAGAGACGAAAATGTTAAAACTCACTAAGGTATGCTCTTTGTTGACAACATCTTATCATAACTCCGAAGCAAAACATGCTTTGTATGAGAGTAGTGCTAGAATAAGTGACTTCATATGAAGTTCTTGTGTTGCATAACCACTAAATGGTTTGGTCGGATAATCGGGCTTCCTCCCTCCCTCGATCACAAGTCTCGGATTCAAATTATGAGATAGAAGAATTTTCTTTTTGGTTAGGAGCATAACTGACATCCAGATTAGTTGAACTAATGGACTTTGGATATTGAATAGTTGAAGCAGAAAATACTAATAGGCTAACATTTATCAGCAAAATAAAGAGACCTAACCGCAATAAGAATTTTACATTTCAACTGGTACAATTTGTGAGTCAAAATTATCGTATCCTACATACCTTGCTTAACTTCAAAGGGACAATGAGGGAAATTTGGGGTAGAGGAACATTGATGGTAGTAGTTTACCATAACCCTGTTGCTTTTCGTTTCATCTTCAGAATACTTGATTTAAAGAGCACCTAATCGACCCCGCGGGATAATTCAAATCAGGGTGAAGGTAGACAGAAGAGCCACGAGAAAGAGAAAGAAGCTAGCAAGCTAGGTAAAGAACAAAGTCCAGCATCCAGAAGGTGCCTAATGTTTACAGAAGTTGCACCCATACTGGAACTCAAGTAGCCTTCTGAAAATGCTGGGTTAGTAGCCTTGCAATCTCTAGAAAACCAACCTTGTCCTTGCCATCAAATATTGTCTTCAACTTGTCGTCACAATGTATCTCTCTCTTGTTTGCAGGATTCTGCAAGCCACGAAGTTAAAAACACCGTGTCAGGTAAAACCATGAAAGAAATTGACAAACTCAATTTCTTCTTGCACACATCAGATATCTCTTGGATTGAGTCAAGACCACAGGTGAAAAAGGCCAAACACCAAACTTTTTTTGCAACAGTGGTTTTTGGGCCAACTTACCCACAACTGGAGTACTGGACTATTCCACCAAATACCTACTACCCCCACCCACACGGGTTATGGCAAGAAATCAACCAACATTTTTGTCTCTACTAAGATTTGAATCTTGGTTTGTCATGTTTTTCACCTAATGTTATTGACCACTAGGCCCTAACATTAGATGAAAATGCCAAAGGTAACTTTCTTTACTTAATTCTGTTCAAGGAGGAAGGGGCAGTTAAATATTGTTACTTTGATGAACCATGGCAGCCACTGGTCACATTTATTGAAGCAGGTGCCCCGAAAAAAAAGAATTCCTCTTCAAGGTCTTAAGTGCAATGTTCTGCACTAACAGCCTATTGCAGGCCCCTGAAGGGATAGGGATAGCAGATATGAAGATCCAAGTCACATGCAGTTATGACCTTTGCACAGATTCCAAATACAAAAAGTGGTGGAGAAACTCTGTCCAGGCAATCCGCGGTGACCCCATAACTTATTTCCTCTCAGAAAAGAAACTACAAAAGAATCTTTAGAAGCATATGAGGACCTGTAGATAATCATGGTTGCGCTCATTACAATTCCATTCAATGCCATCTTAGGAAGATTAGGAATTACAACAGTAGAAATTCTAGTCCGTAACTCATACCTATCTGATACATAACACACTCCCCTGATCTTCAGCACTAATCCCAGAAGTGGGCTGAAAGAAATTTTATAGCTTTATGCCCTTCTAGGTCATACAAAGTGTTAAAATAGTTTGAAAAAAGGCTTACTCATTGTTAAAAATTTGGTGATCAGTGATAACATAAAGTAGGACATCGTAGCTTCGTTGGAGCTAGGCCATGAGTCTGGCATGGCAAAGTTACACTAGCACAACCAACCCCAAAAAAGAAAGAGAGAAATAATGAACAGATCTGTTCGTATCATGTGTAGAGAACCTAACCCATTAGCCTCCAAAAATAACCTTAAAACCCTAAATCTTATCAACCACCTTATTCCTCACATTCTTGCACTCTAATGTCCCCAGGGACATGCTCTGCTACATTTTCCCCCAGTCCTCACACTTTAAGAATTAATAACTTCCCTTAGTTTTTTGGTTTTTTTTTATAAAAAAGGTCAAACACTTCATTCAATATTTAAAGACTTTTCACACCCTCAGAAAAACAAAAGGAAGAAAATAAAGAAAAAAGGAAAACAAAGAAACGAATCATCCCAAGAAGCAGGTACCATGCATCAGCTTTGCTTCCATAGAATCAATAGAGCACATCCTATAGCAGAATAGTAGCCAAAATCAATGCAGTGCCCACTGGAAAACTAATCAGTATTCCACTGTCCACAAATACTGCGAGTATTCAGTTAATCTAGCTAGAGTATAAGATACATAGAAAACGTGACTACCTCGGCAAAGAAAAGTATGAAAAAAATACCGGTAAAGCAAGTACAGAGAACCAAATTCCACATTTGACCTCATCTAATGAAAAATATGGGAGAGAGGCATAATCAGGGGCGAATTTATAGCTAAAATTTGGGACACGTGAACGAGTGGTCTCTTCGAAAAACTAGATATTCTATGTATATAGTTTTGAAAATTGGTACAACATTATCCTTGTCAAAAAAATTGGTACAACATTATCTGTTGGCATCCGGCTAAATGGTGCAGTTGGTAGAATGTTGAGCTATTTACCTTGAGGAATAGGGATCAATTCCCACTTAATACATTTTTGCCTTTTTTTTAATGGTGCACCCATATTTTAGAAATTCTAGATTAGCCTATTGGCATAGTTGAAAGATTAACTGAACTTTATTTGTTCGAAAACAAATTTAAAATGTTTATGTACGCAAAATAGAACTAGAATGCCTTCACGGACCACCATAAAATTCTCTAAGTTCATCCAGGTAATTAACAAGTGAAAAGAAGTACCAAAAGCATACAACATAAAGGATACGAGTTGATAACAAATGAGAATAAGAAGTTAACAGGGAAAATATCAATTAGCTATAACCATGCTTTACAGAAAGAAAATGAAACGAAAAGAACACTGCATCAAAGCTCATCATTTTCTAAAATGAAGAGCAAAAGAATGAACAAATATTCAGCAAAGGAAAACAGACCTGCAGATTATGGGTTTTAATGTACTCCCAAACTTTCTTGACCGCATCAGTGCGGGAGGCTTCTTCAGTACCTAAGAACTTTCCCAGAGCAGGGGAAACTGGTTGTGGCTTCAGTATTCCATTGGGACGACCTCTGGCTTTGGTCACGGTGACTGTTGCTGTCGTTTTGGTTACTGCGGAAGTCTTAGCAGCAGCCCTAAGAGCTCGGCAACAGTTGCCGAAAATCCGAGTCGATGACGCCATTGATTACTTTGGATTTTTCGTAAACCCTAGAGCTGATCAAGATGAGAATGGAGGGTTTTGGAAAGAATATGCTAATTCGTTAGGGAGTCTAATGATTTCTTTTTACCATGATTTTCTTAACGGTGAATAATTTTTGGAATATTAGTAGTTAGTTGACTATCTATAAGTATGTTTGGTCAAATGTTGGATGGGTTAAAAATATTTATTTAAGAAAAGTGAGGTGTTTTGTTAAATTTTTTTTATAAGAAAATAAGTATTTTTAGATAGTAGTAAAAATTATTTTTCATAAATTTAAAAAATAATTTTATTTTTTAAATCTAAAAGCATTTTGTTGGAAAATTTTTTTGAAAAAAGTACACTTAAAAATATTTTTAAAAATTTTGATTAAATATTAATTTTGTTCGTAAATATTTTTTAAATTTATTGATCAAACACAAAGTATTTCTTACTAAATATACTTTCTTGAAAAGCATTTTTCATAAAAAGCTAGTTTTAAAAATTTGGTTAAGACTACAAATAAACTTTCACTTGTCGGTGATATTTCAACTATGCACTTGTAACCCTTTCTTTATTATTGATACTCTATTTTATTTCTTTTAATTAATTTTATACTTGACCCACATATCGATTCAGCCCATTTCGCTCAAACGTCAGGGTCAAAAGGTTTACTCGAGTCGGGCTAAAATGTTCCATTCTTAAATGGGATCAAAATCATAGTCCAACCCTATTAAATCATTGATTAGACTAGGCTTAGTGCATATTGACAGCTTTATAATGAGTACTATAAATATGAGATCATTCATTTGTAAAATCATCAAGAAAAATCAATCATTTTTTTTGTATTACAAACAATTTTTTTAGTAAATATTTTTTATCTTTCTTATGTAGCATTTTCTTAACGATCTAGTATTGAAACGGCTTACTTAAACTTACAAGATCATGAAAGATTCATGAATGAGTTGTCAAGTACAGCCCGTATGATGTGTTTAGTTTAAGTCTAAATCCATAACACATTGCTCTTTTATTTTGTAAAATTCTTAAGAGATTTTAGAGGCGTTTGAACAGAAAAAAAAAAGATATTTTAAAAAGAAAAAAACTTGTACTTCAATATAAATTGAATTTTGTGAGTGAAAAAAAAGATAACTTTAGAAACCAATCAAAAATGACTTTTTCAAACTTGATGTATGCGTTGTTGGTCCAAATATGTTCTTAATTAAATACTATTAAAATAAGAGCATTTTTCACTTAATAAAGTAAAAACATGATCAATTTCATATAATTTAAAAGCTTTTAGGTCCAGAAACTCAACGTCACTATTCTTGAACAACTTGAAGCCAGACTTTCTTTTCGCACTATTACGAATATGAAAATAATGATCAAAATGATTTCTTTTTAAACCACTTCTCCTTTTTTTCTTTTTCTTTTATAATTACTTGAAGAGATGATTTTTTGTTCTAAAAGATATGGCTGATCTTCACTCCCCCATCGCATTGGTGTAATTTCCACAAATCCAAGTGGAATATGCATACTAGACTTGCTAAGCAGCACAATCCCATTTCATGTTTTCCCTGCCACATAGCCAACTCAAACTTAACTTGAGTTGCCCCAAATCAATCTTATTACCTCTGCTGCTCTACACATCTTTTATTTATTTTTTTAAAATTCCCACAACTATGTCCATTTTATTTACACTAATGCCAGCATATGGTCAATCTTGTCAATAATTATTTTCTCAAGAAGCGATACTAAACAATTAATATATCAATTTTTTATAAATTTTTTTATACATATATTTGTCACTCATGTTTATAATTATTACTAAACATATATCTTTGTATGTTTTTCTCCCTTACGCCTGTTTTTAAAATTAAAACTCATACTTTATTTATGCGTAAAACCCAAACAGAGGTTAGAGTTTTTTGCTTTTGATAAGCACTGGCTGTTGGTAAACTGTTTAAAGAAGCAGTCACAAGACCATGGATTTTATCAACTATACGGGCTCATTTGATAGGGATAACAAGTTATCCCATCCTCAACGTGGAATAAGAAATAGATAGTCTTTGAGATTTAATTTTTAAATTGATTTATCCAACATTTGATTGAAATATACCTCAAAATTAGTTATCCCACAGTGAGAGTGAAATAAAAATAACACTGTAATCCTTTATCCCAACCAAACATGAAGCAAGCCCATCCAAAAAATTAATCCCGAGAATAACAATCCCGTTTGAAAGCGGAATAACAATCTCAGATCGAAATTAGTTATTCCGGAATAACTTAGTTTTCCCGCAAAAGACCCCTACATAATTAAAAAGACTATCTTCATTAAGTAACGAAGGATAAAGCTGCTAGCACAGAGATGAAAAATTCTTTTTATATTTATAGGACGGACAAAATCCAACTAATGATGATAAAACAAAATCAATTGCATGATGACAAACTAAAGGCAACTTATTAAATATAGTAATACAAAAGTGTAAATACCAGGAGATATAATAACTTGTATATGATTGTATTAACAAATTAGAACAATCTGGTTACAGCTAGTAGCCCAAACAACTCGCTTATGTTTGTTTTCTCACAAAACATATAGGTTTTAGTTCATTGTTAGTGACAGAACCAAAGGTTTATAGAGTACTTAAAATTTTGTAACTATTCCAAAATTGGAGCAGTGTCATATTATTCCCCTATCAAAACCTTCATCTCCTTGTTAGACCTGATGCTAGGATTTTATCAATCTTCTGGCTGAAAGCACATTCTAACAGGTCATTATGAAAACTTGAGACCACCATCCACTAGCCAAGAAAATTTGTTGGGTTTATTCTAGCTCACAAGCTTAAACCCAAGTTTTTCAAGTGGTTGAGAACCTAAAGCCTCAAAACCAACTCATAATTATATACTTCTTATAAGGCATAGAGTATACAAGTATAACAATGATAGTTGAAGAGCTCCATAAAAGAATTACAAAGAAGAAATAGGTAAATATTAGACATAAGAAAAGGCTCTACACTGCATTTATTATTTCTAGTGTAAGACGGAGGAAATATATTTGTGCCTCCCAGCTTTGCTACAAAAGGCACTTTCCAAAATTCCATCCACGTACAGCTCTCCTCTCCTACTCTGATGCAATTGCTAAAATAACAAATAGTTGTGATTGGGTCCTGAGGGAATCTATTTTGAGGGCACAAATGCTTCCCTTAGTTTACATCTAATCCCAAATCACAAATGTTTCCCTTAGTAAGTTTACATCACCATTTGTGCTAAAGCTTTCTTCCTAAGCCAAAAATACTTATGAATGGGCTCCAAAAGATAAACCAAGAATACCTAAGAGGCCATGAATACTCTCCCTGGAGATTTTCTTTGTTCCTGATTAAACTTTTCAAAGTTTGGATTTTGTCTGAGCAGATAGCTTATGATCTAAACTACTTCATTGGAGTTCAAGCACTGAAAGATGTGACTTCATAACAAAGCAGGAACTTTTCTGATAAGTAGAAGTAACCCAATTCAATAGCAGCTACATTTCTCAAGCAGACTTTGTTTTTAACTGTACCACAACAATAACAACATACCCAGTGTACTAGTGTACTTTAATTGCACAACCCTGAACGAAGTAGTAGCAAGACAATCTCATAAAAGTAACACCAAATTAGATCATACTAAGAGCATGACATTACCAATCAAACTCTTCACAAGGTCCATCCAGATTAAAAAATCACAACAAAGAAGTGACACGAAAACTTTATGCTAGATGATCACAAAAAAAAAAAAGTGACACTCAATCAAGAGAATCCCTGACCACACTTTCCTTGTAATCTTCAAGATCAGTGACACTCTTTTCAGTTATTAAAGAGCAAAATTTGATGTTATTTAAATCTTCAGAGTTAACACTTGTATACCATATGACCACACAAGCAAAGACCAGTTAGTCAAATTTTGCTGAAATAACAGCTATTGCTCAATCCCCCAATCTAGTTGAGGAACGGATGCAAAAGTAACTTATGTAACATATCGAGGAAAGAACGGAGGATGAGGAAAGACCATACTCAGAGAAAAAACTCGATTTATTGCAGGCAAAGCAGAAATATCAACTCATTTACTACTCAGAAAAAATCAAAATTATATTGGAAATGAAAATTTCATCCTCAGAGGCTATGGACAGGCAAAAGCAACAGATATACATATATATTCCTGCGCAGATCCATACAAACACAACGGGCTATAAGAGGGAAAAAGATCACCATACCTTTATTTCCACAAATGCAGAGCAAGAATCAACACTATCCAAGTTATCCTCCACATTTTAGGAAAATAAGAACTGTACAAAACATATAATAATGCCAGCATGAAGAAAGAAAACTATATAAAGCAAATGAAATGCAATATTTGACCTATTTCGAGTTTTAAAGCAATAGCTTACTAGGTAGTTTTCCTTATGATCCGTCAAGCAACCTTAGTTTGAGTCATTCCTGAAGTAACAGACTTTCTATCAAACCAAAATGCAGAAAAACCCTCCATCATTCCTAAGCAAGTGTCAAATTTAGTTTGCCAGTAATTATTATCTCTCCATGAACTTCATCAAAAATACATAATCATAAGCAAATAAATATCCATCAATATTAACCCCCAAAAAACTACTTTCTCCTCTTAAGCGGCCCAGTTTTATACCCACCCTTAGTAGGTTTTCCCCAAGGTGTCAACGAAACCCTTCCATGACTGCCACTACTCTTACTCCTCCCTTCACCACCACCATGTGGGTGATCAACCGGGTTCATCGCCACACCACGAACGGTCGGTCTCCGTCCAAGCCACCTTGATTGCCCAGCCTTCCTCAACTTCTTCGTCCCGTGTTCCGGGTTCGAAACTTGCCCTATGGTCGCCCTACATTTAACATCAATCAATTTCTTCACCCCCGAGGGTAACTTCACTTCGCAGTACTTTGTAGAAGCGCTGGGTTCCGTGAGGATTTTAGCGGATGTACCAGCTGAACGAACCAATTTACCGCCTTGTCCGGGTCGGATCTCGATGTTGTGAATTAGGGTTCCGATTCGCATCATACCTAATGGCATACAACTCCCGATTTGGGAACTGATGTCTAGTGAGAACTGCTCCATCATTGATTCCAGTTCCTTCGAAGGTTTCATTTTGGATGCCAATGCTTCAAATGGACCTGAATATTGTTTTTTTTTTTCAAAAAAAAAAAAAAGCAACAAAAATGGGTTAAATTGTAGAGATTTTGCATTGATAGAGAGAGATTGAAATGAATATAGAGAAAGAGAGAGCACTTGTAGAGAAAGAGCGCTGGATGACATTGCGAAGAAGGAAAGATGAAGCTATTCGAGCTCTGGAAAGAGCCATTCTTTTTTCCTTTCTGGAATTCGTTTGTGTGTGTTCCTGCAGGGGTAGGGTTAACAATACTTCTTAGGAGTTAAATGAAACTGTGCAAGAGAATTTCTTTTTTTTTTCCTTAATTATTATTATTATTTTTCAAATTTGGGTTTAACACTTTAACTTGGTGAAAAACAAATTTGGGTTAACGTTTATTTTTATTTACTTTACGTTTGTAATATTGGATATGAATTTTTTTTATTTTTGAATCCAAAATATTTAAATTTAAATTTATATTTAACTCAAATAAATTTAAATTGACTATCAAAAGATTTAGTGAAATGGACGAGACTACTCATCCCTTAGGCAGAGATCGCTGTTTCAAATTAGCCAAATTCTAATAAGGATATCAAGCACCACATGAAAAATTTTTAAAAAAAAAGTTCAAAGTCAATTTCAATCGATTTGATTATTCAAATTTCTGACTTTCGAGCCTACAAATTAAGTTTCTTCTTCTTAAAAAAATTAACCATCCTAATAAATTATTCATATCAAATTGCCTTAATAATTCATCACTTGGGCCCCAATAATTCCCCAAAAAATGTTCATTCAAGCTATTAAACTATTATCAAAGAAATTCGGTAATTTAAACAACGTAAAAGCATGTCTAGGTAAATTATACTATTAATAGTTTATTTTCAAGTCAATCACTACTCAAATTCTTATAAACTTTATGCGATTTAAACAACAATTGATATGCTTCCTTGAGGATTCACTGTGACAACTTTTCAAATAACAATAAAAAATATATCTCAGTTTGAACTATTCACCAGCCTATTACAATAACAATAACATACTTAATTTAGTCTCCTCTGTTTCATTGCAAAGTGAGAGCCATGAGGCTATCTGAAAACCTCTCCCGGTGTAGCTTTTGTTGAGTAATTATTTTGCCTTGACTGAAATAATACTGTTTCAGATCTGTCTCAAAGGACCAACTTTGCGCCTTGGCAGCTCCCTCACTTTCTTGTTTCACTCTGAGTTTTTCATCACTCTCATGCATCTCATTTTGTGTTGATTGAACTAACTCATCTTTCCAAAACATGGAAGAAAAGAGAAAACTTCTGGTATTTATTTTCTTTTTTCTATGTTTCTAGTGAAGAAAACTAATGCCAACAATTCCAAGATCAATAAATGAGCTAGATACTTATTAATTTCTTATTCTCTTAAGAGGACAGTTTGATTTTATACATTTAACACGGAATATTTTACTCCCTCCATTATATAAATATGGATATACATATCTTTTATTGAGCAAGAGCGACCACTTCCCAGTATTGTATCAATTCCAGTTTAGAACTTTAGTAGACTTTTTTTATAGTTATTTTCAACTAAGCAACTAACTGATAAGCTGATGTTAACAGCCAACAATTATACCTTAATCCACTCGAAACCATTTCTTATTCTAATTACGTTAAATCGCAAGTGCTATTATATTATGCTTTTAATTTACAGTTCCTTTTAGCAAATTACACGTTTCTTTGCATATTGCAGTTTTCATTCTGAAACTGTTCACTTACCATTCCCCGTCTTGATGATAAGTTGGATTTGTGAGTGTCCATAAAGCATATTATATGCACTCTTGTAACTCATTCTTCTTCAAATTATTAAACTTCACTTCTCTTCCTTGGGTGAATAAATCTACCTGCAAATTTCCAGATTTCATGAAGACATTCTGATCATCCATCTCAACTATTTGATATTTTATTTTTGTGATGCATTATTTTATTAGCTTCTTCTCTTTTACAACCTTTTGATACAGCAATATGTTCTGTTATAGGGGTAGGACATGCCACTTTTTGCTGCTATAAACTAGTAGAATCCTTTAAAATTATTGACAGTGAACTTGAGCAGATTTTTGAAACTGAGTACAAAACAAAATATTTGTTCAAACTTTAGTGATTTTCCACATATATGTTCATTTTCTCTGTCAAAATACTTGATTCGGTGAATACATATGTATACACACAAATAGTAATCAAAAAGTGGAGGTAATAAATACTTTTCAGATTATTGGGAAGATCTAGGCAGCTTTGCTAAATAGAATGACAAGAGCATAGCAAGCAGCAACTTAACTATCCTCTGTTGGAAGAATCACATCAACACGGTATTCAGAGACAAACTATATCATAAAATTGCATTCACTACAACAATAGGAGAAGCAGAAGGGCTAGTAACCAAAAAAGACTAAGCCAAAGAATCCCAAATTGATAGCCATACAAGATGAAGACTTTGCATAGATACAGGAGGTGCATGGAGCTAACTCCATGATTGGACTGATCACTCTCTTTTCACTGGTTTTACACGGCTCACCATTTCTTCCTTTACCTGTTTTGCAACACAAGTGGGTCGTAGAGCTCTTTATAGGAGGAAACCTAGATACTATAACTCTATGGTCATGAATGATTGTGCCGCTGCCGACTGTGGTGATGAAGGTGGTGATGATTCTTCTTCCTGTGTTCCTCATCTTCAGGCTCAGATGAACTTGACAGTGAACGTCTGTGTCTGCTACTCTTTTTCTGACGCCTGTCGTTATCATTGTCTTCTGAGTCATGATAATGGTAGTGATGACTCTTCTTCCTGTGTTCCTTATCTTCAGGCTTGGGTGAATTTGACCGTGAACATCCGTGTCTGTTACTCCTTTTCTGATGCCTGTCCTTATCATCGTCCTTTGAGTCATGATAATGGTGCTGAAGATTCTTCTTGCTGTGTTCCTTATCTTCAGGCCCCGGGGAACTTGACCGTGAACGTCCGTGTCTGTTACTCCTTTTCTGATGCCTGTCATTATCGTTGTCTTCTGAGTCGTGATAATGATGGTAATAATTCTTCTTGCTGTGTTCCTTATTTTCAGGCTCAGGTGAACTTGACCTTGAACGTCCATGTCTGTTACTCCTTTTCTGATGCCTGTCATTATCATCGTCCTCTGAGTTGTGACTATGGTGGTGGTGATTCTTCTTCCTGTGTTCCTTATCTTCGGGCTGGGGTGAACTTGACAGGGAACGTCTGTGTCTGTTACTCCTCTGATGCCTGTCATTATCATTGTCCTCTGAACTTGACTCGGAATGCTTTCTCCAACTTGACCGTGGATGTCTCTGTCTGTTACTCCGTCTCCGATGCCGATCAGAATCCTCAGAAGACTTGGACTGCTTTCTAGACTTCTTGTGCTTTTTCTTCTTCAGTGTTCTTCCTCTATCATCATCTGACGATGAACTAATTTCTTTATCATCACGTAAATCTGTTCTAGCTGTTGAAGACCGCTTTCTATTCTTGCTTTTACTGGACTTTTTTTTCTTCTTTGGTTTGCTTGATAAGCTGGCCAGCAAATCAGGTATATTATCCCCAGTAAGAAATCCTGCACAACAAACAGAGCACAAGGATTCAATGTACAGAAAGCACTAAAGAATTTAAGCTCAACAACCACGGGCAAAGGAAAGAAGAATTTACCTCCATACTCATCAAATATGTCCTCAGCAACTATCTGTTGGTTGGGGTCGTCAAGTTCGAACCCACCACGCGGAGGACTGATTCCAGGCTTTTGTTTGAGCTCCCACTTCAAAGGCTGCAGAGAAGGCCGAGCACCAGACAAATGAGAAATTAGGATCTTTTAGTTTGGTGAAAGAAATTGACACTTTTTTTGTGAAACAACACATGGGAAGAGGAAGTCCCTTCCCCTGTTTGTTTGAGTAGAAAAGGAGGACAAAATATTGATTATAAAAAATCTTATTTTCTCTGAGCGCAAAGTAAATACATGAGAAAGTTTCCCTTTTCTTTCCTTACTTTCCACCCAGACCAAGCAAAGCTAATAAAATAACTTTACTCCATTTCTTCTCCTTCGATATTCATTCCTGGTTTCCAATAATAAGTTAGACTCCATTATCAGCTTTTCTTTCAAATATTTGAGATGCTTCTTCTTTTTTATTCTTTCAATGCCGTCTGGGATTGCGAATCTTGTTTTCTGCATTTGTTTTGAAGTCATTTTCCCATACCAGCTCAAAATGACTTCTCTAAGAAAGGTCTTGGCATCGCCAACTAAAGCCTAAAAATGTTAAAAAATGTATACTCCCTTCGTCACAATTTATATCTTTCTTTTCATTTTGGAACGTCTCAAGGTGCTTGACATTGTTCCATTTCTATACAACGTTAACTTTGATGTGATATTCTTTTGATAAGCGACTATATTTCCTCTATCAAGATAACATTTTGATTATTATTTTTATTATTTTCCACAATTTAAAATAGAATATAAGTCAAATTACTATCTTAACTCCGGGCAAAATCAGATCACTCATATAAAATAGGATGATGGTAATACCATAGCTCAGTTGCAACTCCAAACTACGCAAAAAATAGGCTATTCGCATCCATCTGCAGCACAAATTCAGTCCCCTCTCCTCAAGTGTTCTTGTACTAGACAAACTTCATGTAACCAAAATAAGATATTGGGGGATTGGTTTTTCCACAGAATTTCATGTTTCATTCCTTTCCAATTCTCACAGGCCAGGTTCACCCCTTAATTAAGAACCTCTATAATTAATGAAGTTTAATACTTTGGTTTTCCAAGACAACTAGACAATTCATACATTACTGTTACTCCATTTCCTTTAATTTGTTTTGATGAGCTTGTGGGAAAAATGTAGGTACCCAACCAAAAACCTTAAGCGAATGAGCGGAGCAGATCAAAACCTTTATAAACCCTTCACGTTGTTGAGTGCCCTAATATACCTGATATCATATACTTCAACATCCTCCAGCACATGGAACCAAATTTTGAGGTTCACATGTGAACTTGATTGTAAACATACATGTCCGGGAATGAACTTCTCAACTTGGCATTGAGAACATGTGAATGAACAGACTTGATTATAGACATATGCATGCTAGAAAGAGTGTCTCGACTTAGTTTTGGAATGCATGAACGAACATGAGTATCCAGTCCAACACTTTTAGAAATTGTAATCCAGAGGTTTAGATAGAAAAAATGAAACCAAGCCGAAAGACTTGAAAACTTAATGAATTGTGCAATTGGAAAGATGAGACAGATCTAAACCTTGATTTCTACAAACTACAAACCTTCCAAGATTAGAGCTCCAAGTTCAAATCTTCTGGAAGAGAAGTTTGGCATCCTTATGCATCAACTTACGGGTACTTTAAGTGAAACTGCATCATTAAATAATAGATACGGCACTATCCTAGAGCGTCTGTTTCTCCAAACGGACTTCTAGTCCTCTGATTCCCACTTCCTTTTAGCGACAAGTTCAACAAGTTATTTTTCTTTGAAAAAGTGAAGCTTTCCAGCAAACTGGATACCTGATTCTTAATCTGCCTCCATTAAGTTCACTGTTTTAACCACTCTCTCCGCCAAACTTTTCTTCTTTCTGGGAGGTCAGCTGGTCAAGTCACAACATCGGTCCATTACCTCTATTAATTCTTTTGGCATTGGACCCTAAGATTTTGATCAAATTCAACAGATAGATATAAACGAGACTTCCCTGGAGGATTACGAAAAAGAAAAGAGTACATGCACATGCACACACATACACAGACCACTTTACCTCAGAAGCATCTGTCTGAGCCAGGATAGCAGTTAAAGGATCATCTCTTTTTATTCGACTCTCTTCATTTGGCATTATAGCATCTTTCAATGGACATTCACGATCACCACTCTGATGGCCAAAGGTTCCACATCTGACACATTTGACATTACGTATCTCAATTCCAAAGGGTTTTGCCCTTCCAACAACACCTGTTTCCAGCCTAGAGGTGAAGAACAATCATTGGTATTAATATATCTTGGTAATCGGAAGACAAAAGCTGCCATAAGTTCAGTTACACAATATTAGAAAGAAAAAAAAGGAACAGAAGAAAGTTGAATATCTGTAAACAGAAAGATCGTAAATCACACAATCACATTATTAGCAGTCTGTTTTAACCAGTGTTTAGAAAAGCGCCCGCTTCATCGCCTTAAGAAGGTGTGGCGCTTCACACGGCTGAGGCGACATGAGTTCAAAATAGCAGTCACTTCTTCTACAGAAGCGAGGCGAAGCGGTGAAAACAGAAGCATTCACTTTTGTTTTATAAATAAAAGATCGACTTCTGAAGAAAAGAAAAGGGTCGGCCGACCTGTATCGAATTATTTATATCCTTCTTGGACCTTCTTCTGCACTAGGGTTCAATACTTTCTGGTTATTTTCTTCAAGCTCCAGGTATGCTTCTTCTTCTCTTCTCCTCCTCCTCCTCCTTTTCTCTCGTCTGTTGTGATATTGTTGCTGCTGCAACTTCTGTTTCTTTCTCTTCTTCTCTTATTTGTTGTGATATCGCTCTTGTTGCAGTTGTTTTTTTGCTCTTATTCTTTTTCTGCTTTGTTTTTTTAATGCTCTATGATGTGTTCATCTTCTTCTTCAGCTTTTATTTTATTACTTGTTCATATTTTTTTCACTTAATTAATTTAATTGAATGTTTAAATTATTCTATTTCCCTTTTTTTAGTTGGTTAATTTAATTGAATTATATTTATTTCACAGTTATTTTCTACTGTTTTTCTGCTGTAGGTACACTACCGTTCTTTTTCTCCATGCGCACTGTATTTTCTTCAATAGTTGTTTGTGGAATTCTTAGCTGTGATTGATTTTTTTTTCCTCTTAAGACTATTGAGTTCTTTCCAATTT
The DNA here is from genome assembly GCA_035772735.1 of Datura wrightii. Lineage (NCBI taxonomy): Eukaryota > Viridiplantae > Streptophyta > Magnoliopsida > Solanales > Solanaceae > Datura > Datura wrightii. The sequence goes on along the minus strand of JASDFA010000006.1, from coordinate 13,042,242 downwards.
AGTTATTTTACTAATCTGTGCAAGGTTTATTTTGGTTTTTAAAATTTAACAAAAAAGTGCAATGCTTCGCTTCACGGTTTAAGCGAAGCAGACTCGTGTCGCTTTTTCTGCTTTGCGCTTCAAAAAACACTGACTTTAACACAAACCAAAGAATTGGTTATGCATTGAAAGGAAATTATTTGAGTAATTACCACCAAGGACGCCAATCAAAGACCAGAAAAAGGTTAGGGCAACAACTCTGCCTCAATCCCAATTGGGTACTAATCCTCCCAATTCATGTCGCTCCATTTAGAACTGTCTCAATTTAGTATTCAGTAATAGGTTCTCTAACAAAGACTCTTAACAATGTTTCTACTGGCATAACATCTTTAACAAGACTAAAACTCCTAGTAACGGTGGATTTTAAAGTAAGCGCATTGACATGATTTCTTTAATAAGATATAAGTCTACTAACATGACTAATCCTGACAATAGATATATGGATCTTCTTCTTTTATTATGTCATAATTTTCACAAAGTCTGCATGGGGTCCAAGAGATTGTAGGTCTTTCAAGACAACGGCTTATTATGAGATTTTAGTTTTTAGGTCTAACTCGTTTTCTTTCTAACACATTCAATTACCACGGTTTTACACCAATCAACTAGCGCCTCTAGAGTCGACGAATGACATGATCAAACCATCTCACGCGACCTCCTTTTATTTTATCCACTAAGTGTGCTGCTTGTAATTTTACCGAACATGCTCATTTATAATCTTATCAAAATCTTGTATGACCGCACATCCATCTTAACATTAACACTTCTGCAGCACTCATCCTATGGATACATTGAATCTTAGATGCATCACACTCACTCTCATATAAAATTGCCAGCCTTACAATTATTCTGTTGAACTTGCATTCACTTTCGTAGGTCCTCCTATTACATAGCACTCTGGTAGCACTTCTCCATTTCAACCATCCTATTTTCATTCTATGAGTTACATCCTCATCTATCATAGCATTCTCCTTAAATATCGAGCCAAGAAATTTACATTGTTTCAATCTACGCATTGCAATCACGCCTGATGTCACCTCATCTTCACTCTTCCTTTGTTTAATCAATGACCAACTTGTAGCGTCTTACTTTTACTTATCCTAAAACCACTACTAATGTTTGAATCTAGGCATTGTAATCACGTCTGATGTCACCTCATCTTCACTCTTCTTTGTTTAATCAATGACCAACTTGTAGTGTCTTACTTTTACTTATCCTAAAACCACTACTAATGTGCTTTTTCTATAGTACCCTCGCTAGTATCATCAATTAGCACAATATTGTATGCAGATAACGCACACCAAAGATGCTAGGCTAGTTAGCTCACCTGGGCTTGACACAGATTCCAGGTGTAAACCCACGGTTATAGAAAAATACTTTGTATCTCCAACATTTTTCTTACACTAGCGACAACCCCTTTGTACATATCCTTCACAACATTAGATTTTTTATACACATTTCCTTCATCCCCAACGGCCTCCGCAAAGGACATCTTTTAGCATTGTATTATATGTTTTCCTAGGTCAATGAATATCATGCACAGTTCATTCTTCCTCTCCCTATAAATTTCCAGCAATTTTCTTGGGATGATAGAGCCTAAGTTGTTGCAAGGATTTGCAATATTTCATTTGAGGTTCTCCATTTTATTACCCTTCCATCCCTTAGTGCCTATGGGAAAACAAAAAAGATACACTATTTTTTGCGTGTGTGGAGCCTAGATAATGATTTCCTTTCCCACCAGATGCTGTTCTGGACAGAAAATTTCCATTGCTCAGCCTCTTCCCTAAGGTGAGTCAAAATATAAGAAATAAGAAGAACACCATTCCACACCTTATCGACAAGTGAAGACACAGTAACTAGTGTCTATGGTCCAAGAATACATCATTGGGTTGCGGCATATGCTTCGCAGGTTTGAAGAGTAGGAAGGAGGACAAGAAAGCTGCACTTGTAGAGTGTGCTATCTTCTACTTCTTTGTTGGAGTAGAAAGAGAGAGGAAGTAGGACTTGCGGGTGAGTTGTCCCTTTATAGCTTCTTTAAGTTTCGTCTTCTCTTACAAGTTCATGAAACCAAGGCTAACCAGGCAATTAGTCATAACCACCAACTGATGGTCCAAATAAGGGTATACAACAGATAAAAGAAAAATCTGATGGTTGCAGTCTTCTCAACTGAGACATTAGTTCTCATCTTTTGTAAATCCTAGCTTACCTTAATCCCTCGTCTCTCAATATTCAGCGCTTCCATTTCGTTTTCTTTTCTTACCCAGTATACTTCCTTTTAAAATAAAATGCAATCACCTTTCTAGCAAGTGGATACCTCAGATTCTCATCATCCTGTAAACACTAATTTTAGCTCGGATCCTAGTTCTGAAACTGGGACAGGAAAAAAGTAGTAGCATCATTGACAAAAAGGAGCTGAAAAATGATTACGCAATAACAATGATAAAGGCACGACGACAGCAAGCAGATTTAGTCTATTTAAATTACTGTGCCTAAAGATAATAATACCATCTTGGTGAAGAAGTGAAGAGTAGTTTTGACTTGTTACAAAAAAAAAAAAAGTACCTGTGGAATCAACATTTGAGAAGTTGATAGCTAGACAAATTACTCCATATATGTCTTGTCAGTATCTATTGTACTCCAAGTTCTATACAACAATCCAATTAATGTTTGAAATTCAATACTGCAAGCTAATTGACATTTAAGGGAGAAATGTTCCCTTCTCCGGCTCAGATAAGTATTTTTCCTATTTTTAATGTCATACAGCTCCTCGAAAGGGAGAAAGAAAAGAAAACAAGTATGAAATATAATATAGCTCACCAAACAGCCACAACAACAAGTGGTTCTAAAAAGCTTTAGCAAAACAAACTGGTAAGCTATTAAAGCTTCTTAAAGCACAATCAAATAGCTTAAAACTGAAAAATTGATGTCACAAATAACTTCATAATTTGATTATCAACCCTGAAGGAAAACAAAAACATACCTTGGAGCATTTTTAAGCACTTCAAATTCTTCTTCTGTTGGCAAAAGACGGCCAAAAACATCCTTTGCCCTTGGTTTTTTTTTCTCCTGAGCAGGTGGGACTTCAGGTCTCCTATGAAAGAATTAAAGTAATTAAAGTGAGTCCAAATTTTATAATCATGATACATGGCGCTTCAGTCTTTTTAACAGAATTGAGATTTAGAATAATCTAAAACTACAGCAGCTTAGCAGCATTACCCAGAAGTGGAGGCCCCTGCAGCAGATGCGTTTTGAGAAGTGCTGTCATGCCCCTGCCCCTGATTTCTTGCTTCATCAGCGATCTCGGCAGCTTTTGCACTTTCTGGATTGTAGCCAGGCGGCCGCACATACATAAAGCTAACAGCTTTCATCATCTCCATCTAACAACATTGTCATACAAACAAGTCAAAATCCATAAAAAAATATCCCCGAATACCACATATTCAATCCGCATACCCATGTTTTTATGTTTACAAATACTAATAGCTTCATATTAATTACAAGCCTGAAGATAACATACCCATGATTATTTCACATCTTAAGGCACCCAAAATCTTATGCCTGTTTTTGGATTATGAGACTGATTCAAAATCTTTGAACAAGTAAATAAATAGCAGTGGTTACTGGTTACCTTTTCTTTCTCTTTCTTGGAGACGAGAGCAGTCTGACGAAAAAACTCCTGTTCTTGAGCATACTGAAACAAACGCACACGCCCACAGAAAAAGATTACTAACTGAAGAAATTTGACAAATCAATCAAACTGAAACAAACCCCAATCACCAATGCAACAGAAACGACGAACTAAATTGAGATTTGTTTTACAAGCAAACTAACAAAAACCCAAATCGAGAAAATCGCCAATGAAGAGAAGAAAATAATGAAAAGGAAATTAGCTAATATGGGTCGGTTGAAATAGAGTAAAAACCTCGCGGGAAATTTCCTCAGCCCGTAGTTCTCTCTGGGCATGAGTCTGCTCGGCAATCCACTTTCGACGTTGGTTTGGGTAAGAGAGAGGGTGCCAAGGCTTCTGGTTAAGGAAAGAGTGAGACCATGCTGTGCCAGCTTTAGTTTTGTAATCTACTTCTCCTCCTTTATCGGAAAATCTCTTGCTTAGCCGGAATCCACCTCCCTCTTCCTCCATGGCTGAGTTCCAGTTTGGGACAGACGGGAGCTGGTGTTGGGATGTATATGGTGCTCCCTAGATGGGAAAAGTGCAATATAACCCTCAAACTTTTCGGAAATGGGAGATTTTTCACCGAGAAAATGACAAAAATGGTCATTTATGTTTGCCATAGATTCAATTTGAATCAAGTTATAGGGCCAAGTTTTTTAAATTATTTTTTTTTAAGTACTTTTCATAAGAAATAATTTGTGTTTATTAAAAAAATTCTACATAGTAATTATTGTTTAACTAAGTTTTTAAAAGTATCTGTAAGTGTAATTTTTTTAAAAAAAATATTTTTGGGTAAAAGTTAATTTTTTTTAGCTTATGAAAAATAATTTATGTTACTTCCCAAAAGCACTTATATTTTTTCAAAAATTTAGCCAAACACATTACTTTTTTAAAAATAAGCACTACAAAATTAGGCTAAAATTTTACAAATGAAATATGAACCTTCTAATCAATCATGGCGAGGTTAATTTTAGATCTATAAATATAACTGTCTCAAAGAATTTAAAAGACTTGAGAAATGTGAAACTGTTTGAAACCGTAGAAAGAATCTCAAAGTATTGAATGTTGAGAGTAAATATGGTACATTCAGTTATGGATTCCGCCATAAAATTCATGTATTAACTTTCGTTAACATTGAAAATTAATAGTTTTCAATAAATATCTCAAAAACCATTCAAGAGAGGAGATATCTAGGATTACTCAAGAAAGTAACTATCTTTACTCTCCTTCCATATGTTGTAGTAAAATGAGTCTTTGGAGAAGAAATGAGAAACATCATCAATCCATGTATGAAGTAAATCCTAGAACATAAGAAAATTATCATTATTAAGTTGTGTGAAAGAGAAGATTAATAATAGTATTGAAATGTTATACTATGTCATTAGTCCATTGAAGTCTAAGAATAAAGTTGTTAAATGGGGGATCAACATTATGAGTGAGGTTTGGATTTGTAAAGGAAGTAAGGGTTGAACTTAAATGAGTCCTATGAATTAAATGGACAAGTCTTAATATCCATTAGGCTATTGTGAGCTAGACTGTGAGTGGGTTATAGCGTTGATATATATCATAATGGATATAACTTTTATTATAGGAGAATTTTAGTAGTAGATGGTTGACTATTTGAACTTTTATTTTGCTGGTGAGAGTTCAACCCTCCATCTTGTAATCGTCTCTCTGTTCCTCTTTCCTACCTTTAATTTTTTTTAAAAAAAATATTCTTAACCCATTGGTTTAGCTTAATTTTAAGTTAGAAGAGGTCTTGAGTTCAATACTACTTAACTTCATTATATATCAAAGTGAGTATATTTTTTTCCTGCGAAATTTACCTCTCCTTCCACATAAAACTTCACGTGTCTAATAAAAATCATAAAAAGAGAATCCAAATTCAAACTCTCGTCTATGTTTATGATTTTATACCAACATCATATCATTAAAAACAAACACATGATAAAAACAAAGCTACAAATGATCCTACATTTCCTCGAAATTATTATGTGAATTTGGTATGACCTGTCTTGTTTTTTTGATTTATAGACAAATTTTGTTGCTATTATCTTTATACATTAAGAACTATTTAGGTTAGAATGCATATATAGACTTAAGTAAATTAAACTTATTATATTTTGACCTTTTCTTTAAATGAAAAAATTCGACTCCTGAATATTTTTATTTATTCAGACTCTTAATTGTTGGAGAAAAGTGCTCATTTTTGATAAATTTAAAAGATTAAAATTATTCAAATATATATATATATATATATATATATATATATAAGAGGTTATTTTAAATTTGCCACAAATGTAAGTGATCATTTTTGTAATTTGATCATCAAAATTTAGACAAATGAAAAAATTACCTACATTTTATTTTTGATGAAATCTAAACGGTAATCTTCTATATATTTTATCCATCCAATAGACCGTTTGGTTACATCCTTAAATGCAAGTTTTAGCATTTTAAGCACCTCAAAGATCAATTTGGTTTTGATTTGCCACAACAACTAATAGAATTGCAGCTTTAAGTTTATCTATATAGTGTTAAAAACTATGTGTCACTAACTCAAGCTTAGATTTTGTACATATCTTTGACAATGTATATTGCCGAAAGTATTTTGTGATTGCGCTTGTTGATCATGTGTTGAATGTCACAACTGCGCCTTAGCTTCTGCGTTCGCGATGCTATCCCTAAAGCTCCAATTCCTCGATCATGGTCACGATCGCGCTAGTCACCCGAGACTCTAGAAGTCTATAGGTTATAGTAGGTACTAGATTTCAGTTTTTGACATTTATAATATTTTTTTTGCCTTAATATCATCTCGTGAGGGTTTCACGTTGTTAATGTTCTTGTTATTACAGGATCATTACGGAGTTGTAAGGAATAATTTGAGAGAAAAATAAAACTCTATTACTCAAGAATAGAATTTACAAAGAGATTTTCAAACTCACAAAAAAACTCTCAAAACTCACTCCACTCACTAGGAACTACTCTCTTAGAGATGTATTCACTCTTTGGTGGATAATTTACAATGAAGATTAACCCTCCTTTTATAGAGGGTTGAGGTGGTGTAAATGGAGGTGTGAAAGGGGAAACTTTCTTCTTCAACAATGGTGACTTGGGTAGGTGTTGAATGAATAATTCAACAATGGTGGCTTGGGTAGGTGTTGAATGAATAATTCAACAATGGTGGCTTGGATGGTGTTGAATAATTCAACAATGGTGGGTGAAAAAATTTCTAGATATGTACTAGAAATCTTTCAATTCTCCCCCTCTAGCCATATCTGGAACAACCATCCCGGCTATGTCTCTGCACAGCTCCAATTTTTCTCGAGTAACCACCTTTGTCAACATATCTGCTGGATTCTCCTTCGTATGGATCTTTACTAGTCTCAACAGTTGTCGATCCATCACCTCGCGTATCCAATGATACCGAATATCAATGTGCTTTGTACGGGAATGATACATGGAATTTTTGCTCAAATCTATAGCACTCTGACTGTCACAATGTACCTTGTACTCTTTTTGCTTGATTTCAAATTCTTGGAGAAACCGCTTCAGCCACAACATTTCCTTTCCAGCTTCAGCTGCTGCAATATATTCTGCTTCTGTTGTAGATAAAGCAACACACTTCTGTAATCTTGACTGCCATGAAACAGCTCCTCCTGCAAAACTGTAGATGAATCCTGAAGTAGATTTTCTACTATCAAGATCTCCTGCCATATCTGAATCTGTATAGCCTTCCAAGATTGGATAAACTCCCCCGTAACAAAGACATATATTAGTTGTACCCTTAAGGTATCTGAGAATCCACTTTACTGCCTCCCAATGCTCCTTCCCGGGATTAGAGAGAAAACGACTCACTGTACCCACTGCATGAGCAATATCTGGCCTCGTACACACCATTGCATACATCAGACTTCCAACTGCTGAAGAGTACGGTACTGATGACATTTCCCTGATCTCTTCCTCAGATGAGGGACATGAACTCTTGCTCAATTTGAAGTGACTGGCTAGTGGAATGCTGACTGGTTTGGCGTTGTTCATATTGAACCTTTCAAGCACACGTTCAATATACTTTTCTTGAGAAATCCATAATCTGCAGTTCTTCCTGTCTCTAGCTATTTGCATTCCCAATATCTGTTGAGCTGGTCCTAAGTCTTTCATGTCAAAAACTTTAGACAATTCTTTCTTCAGCTGGCAGATCTTTGTTGCATCCTTTCCCACGATTAGAATATCGTCTATGTATAGTAGAAGAGCAACAAAATTCCCGTCTGAAATTTTTTGAATGTAGACGCACTCATCTGTTACAATTTTCTTGTATCCTTGACTTACCATACAAGAGTTAAACTTCTTGTACCACTGTATTGGTGCCTGCTTCAGACCATACAAGCTTTTCTTTAGCTTGCATACGAGGTTATCACCTGAAACCTCAAAACCTTCTGGCTGCTCCATATAGATTTCTTCTTTCAAATCTCCATGAAGAAAAGCTGTCTTCACATCCATTTGTTCAAGCTCCAAGTTCATACTTGCGACCAATCCAAGTATAACTCTGATTGAAGTCATCTTGACTACTGGTGAAAAGATCTCATCAAAGTCGATTCCTTTCTTCTATTGGAATCCTTTGACTATCAACCTTGCTTTGTATTTCACCACTTTTCCGCTACCATCTTTCTTTAGCTTGAACACCCATTTATTTTTCAGTGCCTTCTTCCCTTTTGGAAGTTTTACGATCTCATAAGTGTGATTTTTCTGTAGAGATTCCATTTCATCCTGCATTGCAAGCAGCCATTTTCTTTTTCCTTATGAGATACAGCTTCATGAAGACTCTCTGGTTCTCTATCTTCAGTAAGCAGAAGATACTCGGATTCTGTATATCTTTTATATGGAATCCGACCTCGTTCAGATCTACGAACTTCTGGATTGACAATCTGAGGATATTCACCATCATCTGAGCCTTGTGATAGACCTGAAGCTTCTGGTGGAGGGGTTTGTGGCTCCCCCTGCTCAACACCCTCTTCTTCCTCTTCTTCTGCTTCTGGTACTTCATCGTTATTTCTTACAAATGATTCTGTTACTACTTCTGGCATCTGAGCAGCAACATTTGACTTCTGATACATTGTGGGTTTTTCAATGTCTTCTATTGTCTGGTTTTCATGGAACACCACATCCCTACTTCTGATCACCTTTTTCTCCTTTGGATCCCATAATCTATATCCAAATTCTTCATCTTCATAGCCAATGAAAATGCATGGAGTGGTCCTTGCATCGAGCTTTTGTCTGAGCTCCTTGGATACATGTGCATATGCTAAACATCCAAATACTCTCAAGTGTGAGTATGATGGATTCTTCCCAGACCACAGTTTCTCTGGAACTTCAAAATTCAATGGTACTGATGGTGATCTGTTGATCAGGTAACAGGCGACTCTGACTGCTTCTCCCCAGAATGGCTTTGGAAGCTTAGCCATACTGATCATGCTTCGAACACGTTCCATGATTGTTCGGTTCATTCTTTCGGCTACACCATTGTGTTGAGGGGTGCGTGGGACCGTTTTCTCGTGTCGAATACCATATGTTTTGCAATACACATCGAAGACCTTGGAAGAGTATTCGCCTCCATTGTCCGACCATAGACACTTTAATTTCTTTCCTGTTTCACGCTCTACCATCACATGAAACAATTTGAAGTACTCGAACACCTGGTCCTTTGTCTTTAGGAAATACACCCATACCTTTCGAGAAGCATCATCAATGAATGTCAGAAAATATTTGTTTCCGCCGAGTGATTCAATCTCTAAGGGACCGCAAACATCAGAGTGTACTAGACAGAGCAACTCTGATCTTCTCGTTGAAGAGGATTTGAACGAGACTCTATGTTGTTTACCAAATAGACAATGATTGCAAGGATCTAGTAAAACATCTTTGTCAACATTGATAAGCTCCTTATTTATTAGGGTAGACAACCCTTTCTCACTCATGTGGCCAAGTCTTTGGTGCCACAAATTCTATGAAGCCTCTTTTTCTGCTACATTGAGGCTGTCTGTACATATCTTCACATGAGTCTTGTACAACGTGCCACAAATATGACCTCGAGCGACTGTCATAGCGCCTCTAGATAACTTCCATGTGCCTTTGCTGAAGTGATTATCATAGCCCTGTTTGTCAAGAGCTATACCTGAAAGTAAATTCAGCCGAAGGTCAGGCACATGGCGGACATCCTTCAGAGTAATTGTACTCCCGGAACTTGTCTTTATTTGTACATCACCAATTCCTACAATCCCAGAGAAACTGGAATTTCCCATTTTCACAACTCCAAAGTCACCGGCTTTGTATGTTGTGAAGTATTCCTTATGAGGAGTTACGTGGTAAGATGCTGCAGTATCTACCACCCATTCCGTGTCCTCTTTTGACACGTGAAGACATGTCTCATAATGTGTTGAACAGAAAGCTACATCTCCAGGGATAGTAACTAGTGTTTCTCCACCCTTATTCTTTGATTGGGAACTGCTCTGGCCTTGCTCTTCTAGCCATTTATAGCAATTATTCTTCATATGACCCTCTATTCCACAATAATGGCACTTGAATGTTGGTTTTCTGCCATCTGTGGATCTACCCCTGCTCTTGCTCCTGCCTCTCCATTTGCCTCCACTACTCCTTCGTTGTTTCCCTTGTTGTCTCCCACGATTTTCTGTAATAAGGGCATGGGTCTGATCTGTGCCATGTCCTTTCTCCTTGCCTCTTCATTGAACAGGGCATCTTTAACCATAGACATGGTAAGTTTTCCATCTGGGGCCGAGTTGCTAAGAGAAACCACCAGCGTTTTCCAACTGTCGGGGAGAGAAATGAGAAGTAGAAGTGCCTGAACTTCATCACCAAGCGGCATCTCTACACATGATAACTGGTTCACCAGGCTCTGGAACTCATTGGTATGCTCGGCAACTAAAATTCCACTTTTCAGCTTCATGTTGACTAAGCGTCTCATCAACAAAGCCTTATTCCGAGCAGTCTTGGCCTGGTACATATCTTCCAACTTCTTCCAGAGGGCATATGCGTCTGTCTCCTGTGCAACATGGTGGAAGACACTATGGTCAATCCATTGTCGGATTTGACCAATAGTTTTTCGATTTAATTTCTTCCATTTCGACAACTTGTCGGGATTAGGATTTACACCTTTTATTTCTATAAGGTCGAATAAATCTTTACAACTGAGAAGATCTTCCATTCGAGGTTTCCACAACGTGTAGTTGGTGGCAGTGAGCATAATCATGGCTCCGGAAGATGATGTTGACTCTTCTGTGGTCATTATCACCTTACAGTGATTAATTCACCGAATTTGGGACTGAAATGTAATTTCTGAAAAATCTTGCAGAAATTACTGCAGTAGAGTACTGTAAATCGTCTTCCTCCTCAATTTCTTTTGGGAGCTCTTACGACTTCATACGACGTCGGATTTTAATTCCGAAAATATGTACGAACTCGTGTTGACGAGAGGAATGCAATGGTGTACTCAAAATTAAGTTTTGAGCACTTTTGAAACTCTCAAAATTTTCAGCCTTACACAATTCTGATGAGCACTTCCGACGAGGCTCTGATACCACTTGTTATCACAGGATCATTACGGAGTTGTAAGGAATAATTTGAGAGAAAAATAAAACTCTATTACTCAAGAATAGAATTTACAAAGAGATTTTCAAACTCACAAAAAAACTCTCAAAACTCACTCCACTCACTAGGAACTACTCTCTTAGAGATGTATTCACTCTTTGGTGGATAATTTACAATGAAGATTAACCCTCCTTTTATAGAGGGTTGAGGTGGTGTGAATGGAGGTGTGAAAGGGGAAACTTTCTTCTTCAACAATGGTGGCTTGGGTAGGTGTTGAATGAATAATTCAACAATGGTGGCTTGGGTAGGTGTTGAATAATTCAACAATGGTGGGTGAAAAAATTTCTAGATATGTGCTAGAAATCTTTCAAATGTTTGGATGAAACGAATCAACATGTCCATAGTAGATCAAACTATCTTATTTCTTATATTAAGAGTGTCAGATCAAAAGCGAATCTAAGATGAATTTTGAGTGCTCAACTAAATTCATTGCTCTCGCGAATTTCTAGATTTTGTTGTATGAACATGTGATTGCAAGTTAGATTTCAAAATTTTAATTTTTCAAACCTACATACAAATTGATTTCAACTCTTTGCTTGTGACCAATCACAACTTAAACTTCAAATCTAACCTTCTTCCGAATCAATAATTTCAAATTCATGTTCAAACGCCCACCAGTCTTTTGGTAGACCAGTGCGTATTCCCATGATTTAGTACCAGAATTCCAAGAAAAAGGCTGAGGTCCTGTTTGTCTCTTTCACACTGCCAGATAAATCAGAATTACTGTCCTGAGGTGAGGAGCATGTTTTTTCTTTCTTTTTTCCTTTGTGAAATATTCACATTTCCCCCCCACCTTGATTAATGTGGTGTTTCAAGCAGTACATTCAGTTGAAAATTGACCAACATTTGTGTCAGGCTTAACTAAGCTTTGACTGATACAATTGATAGTATCATCATTCATCTATATTCCAAGGATTTATACTCATTGAGTTCCACTCAGAATTTGGATAGCCAGCCACTATGGCATGATATCTGGTCAATTTCAACACACAGTTTTTCTTCTTTTTTTTTTTGATCCGATTCTAGAGGCCCACAGGTAATTGAATTTGCCACCTTTTTTTTTTTTTAAAAAATTAAAGTGGGAAATTGTATCTCATAATATAAACAAGTGTCAAAAATTGTGGATGGGGGCAAGTGAATTTGAATAATGTTAAGAGGATTTTGGATGTCATTTCTTGTTTATTTTGCTTGATCCTCTCCACTCATTTTAGTGTTTTCCGCACCAAATGGGGCTCTGCCGCTTGTTCACCCGCTGTTTAATAAAATCTTCATTTGGCTGCTGTTATATGCTATAATTTGATTTTACTGTACATATCTCTTATCCTTTCCTATTTGATCCCTTTAAATTTCATATTCGAAATTGCAATCGGATCTATTCATTAAAAAGAATCGATTCTGTACTGGAGAATGATCTTCTTACGTCATTATTACCTGTGCTTTCATTACATAAGAGCAAATATTTTCATTGTCTTTGATTGTTGGGCGTATCACGAACCACGTTCCACGTTGATAGCTGAAAAAAAGAAGAAAAATATAAGTATATGATAAGATGAAACTCAAAATTTCATGAAAGCTTTATCTGATTTGCTAATACTATTATTTTATAGCAAATATCTTTTCATAAAAACAGTTCCTATGAAAAATGACTTCCGTCGCACCAGACGGATACACTACATTAATTATCATACTGAGAACATAATGATTGCTGTTATGACTTACCATATGAAATTTCTGTTACTTTTCCCTCTTTTCCTTATTCTTAGATGCTATAAGGGAAGGTCTTGGGTGAGAAGAAATTCTAAATGATTCATTATTGGGGAAAATGTTGTTCCACTACAGCTCAAGATATTTGTTTCATTTGCTAGTGCTGGTTGAAACTTGAAATACCATTCAACAAAATATATGTAATTTCATGCAACTTGTTGCTTTCTTCGATAATCTCACCAACCACTTTGCATGTGTAAGATCACAAGAATCCATGTAATTTTGTTCTTGATGCTCCCACAAAGAAGTTGGTTAAGATGTTCTAGAGGCACTAAATAGAGGCCAAGCCAAACATTAAAATGGAAGGTAGAGATTGATTCTGAATCAGACTTTCCATATTGCTATTATAAAAATATATCACCATGAAATCATAATACAAAGAAAAAGGAAAGGCACTGAGAGGAGAAGGAAAAAAAAAAAAGAAGAAGCCTCATTTAGTGATCTAAACAGGTGCTGTCTTTATGTGGTCAATGCACTTGCGGAACTCATTAATTTATTTGCAATCTTGTTGTTTCAGAGTACCCCACACAGATATTCCTAAATCTTCAATTATTGCTTTCTCTTTTTCTTTTTTGCTATGAATCTGATGTTTGCTAGAATTGTACACTAAGCATATTTATTCTGTAGAAAATGTTACAGATTTTATTCTTCCAAACATCTGCTTTTTTCTAAGTCAGTTATGTAAAACATTGCCAGAGTGGTACTACATTGGAAATTTTTGGTGTATATGATCAAAATCTGGCAATGGGATCATAATCTAAATCTAACATTATTACTATGTTGTTGGCGGAAAGAAAAAACCCTTTTGATTTTGGTGTTGAAATCGTCCCCTCTGCACGTGTTCATCGTACACGATTGAGTGCTAGATAAGCAACAAGCCGGTATCCAACTAACATTAGAGCCATGATGAATACATCCATCCACATATTGTTTAGGCCTACTGATTTTATGGCTGGAAAATCTGCAACATGGCAATAGACGCCTTTTGAACACTCGTAGTAGTCATTGTCATTGTATTGTACCCCTAGAAGCAACTTGTAGCAGTAGTAGCTGTAGCTCAGATACTTTAACCACACTATGAAAGGGGGAATTTGCTGAATGTAATATCCTCCAGCAATTAGAAATACTAAAGTTGTGACTGATGCTAAGGTAGTGGCCTGTTTCACATCCATGAGCATGGCACCATAAGCTAGACCGAGACTCTGAGATACAAGTACGCTGTAAAGGACTACTAGAAGAGATAGGATGAAGGTGGCAGGGTTGGCTTTGAGCCCACCCATCCAATAAAGGATGAAGGTAAATGCTGTTGGCAGTGCCAGCTCCAAGGGCAGATCTCCCACAGTTTTAGCTAGAAAATACGATGAGAGTCGGTACATTCCTGATGATCTCTCTTTGATGAGCATCCTTCTTTCTTGGGGAAAAGTGAAAACTGCATTGTAAAGGGGATAGAAGCCCCAGAATACAGCAAAGAAGAATACCATTGCAATCTGCACGAGGAAGTCAAATTATAAATATCAGATTAGCAATAGAATTTTTCTATCCTATATGTTGATGTGAAATGTGATAAGATGAGATTGTCAATATTAACATAGCAACTTGGAAATGGTTTTATATTAGAAGAGATGGTCATGTTGGCTGTAATTAAATATGATCTGCTCTGCTGTAATTGGAGCTACCTAATGTAAATCTTGAAACTTGTTTTCTTCCTAACATAGGTCAACATATAAAAGTTCTTACTCTGTCTTCAATGCGAGATGTTGGAGTGTGCCACCATAACAGTCCAGCAAGAAATGCTACACTAACAACTTGGAAGATTCTAAGCTTGTTGAAGGTCTCATATCTTCGTTCCTTCAGCCCCCGTAGTAGCAGCACCTTAAATTGATAGCCCCAACTTGTGCACCAGTGCTCTGACTTCACACCATTTCCTGCATGAGTGGAGCGCGATAGAGCTGGAATTAGTCACTAACTAGAGGTAGATGAACAATTTGATGTCAATTATAAACCACCCCTTTCTTCACTGTGAATTGGAAACTTACTTGTTGAAACATCCTTTGTGTAACTGTAGTTATTGGTGTCTAAACTGCATAGCTCAGTTTTCAACCTTGTAGAAATGTTCTTTTCATAAGCAGAGATGAGAGCTTCTCTCACAGATTTCTTCTCCTGTTCAGTATTGTCACCTTGCTCAATTGCATGCTTGGAATCAGGTCCAATTCCTGAAATTTTAAACATGGATTTTAAAGAGATGTTTGACAACATATACATGATTTTTAAATGTCCCAATTTTTTGCATATCTTTTTCTCCTCCTATATACAGTGATTGGTCAAAAAGGAAAATTAAGGAAAGGGATTTAGATGGAGATTTATTGATTAAATAGCTGGACAACTTATGAGTGGATTCTCTTTTTACTCTACTTACATAAAGGTATTGAATAATTACCATTGCTTATCACCAAGCCTAGTGACTCATCTGCTTTTTTATCAAACCAAAATCAATGAGGAAAAACTGTGGACCTTTAAGAGTATGTTGATTTGCTAGGAATGAAATTTATGTTAGAATGTTTGAATTACCATTGGCAAGATCAAGCAAGAGATCAGCAGGGTTGGTAGTGATGGATGTGGAAAAACCAACAGAGGAGAAGTACTCGAGGGCAGTTGATGCAGGACCATAGTAGATAGGGCAGCCTTCAGAAAGCAAGACTACCTTATCAAACATATGGTAGAGCCTGCTGGATGGCTGGTGGATTGTAGTGATCACAGTTCTGCCACCGTCAGCTAGGCGCTTAACTGTAGTTAGAATCCTCAGAGCTGTGGTAGAATCCAAACCAGAAGTAGGCTCATCTAGCAGTAGTAAACTCGGGTTAATTAGCATTTCTTGACCGATACTGACCCTCTTTTTCTCCCCACCTGATATCCCTCTAAATAATGGTCCTCCTATCATGCTGTTTCTGCACTTGTTTAACCCGAGCTCTGCTATAACATGCTCCACATGCCTTTCTTTTTCCTCCCTGCTTAGGCTTTGGGGAAGCCTTAACAGAGCTGTGAATAGGAGAGTTTCTGTTACAGTTAGATGAGGGTATAGGATATCGTCCTGTGCCACGAATCCAGTACAACGTTTGATAGCTCCAGAGAATGGCTGGCTGTTATATGCAATTTTCCCCGATAGTTTCCCCGTTAGGCGGCCTCCTAAAGCTGTTAGGAGGGTAGTTTTTCCACTACCTGATGGACCTAACATTGCTAGCATCTCCCCTGGACACACAATACCTGTCACTCCATTTAGTATAGTCTTTTCTTTTGTGCTTGATGGTCCTCCACAACACATTCCTTTTGTTTCTTGCCTAATCTTGTAGACAACCTCTTCAAACTGCATAACATATTGATCAAGACATATCAACAATAATGAACCATTGACTAAATATGATCTTGCATAGAATAATTACATGTTCTGCAAATAAATAAACAAATTGAGTACTATTATGCACGTAACTTATAAGTCTTTATGTGTGTTTGAGACAGAAACTAAGTTAGAAAAAAGAGACCTTCAAAGTTATGGGAAACAAGGCCCTTTGTATAAAGGACTCTGAGTTCATTTCTGGCTTCGACGAATTAGGTGGAGCTGCCATCAGTTCTGTGCCAAAGTTTTCTGGTTTTGGTGCTACACAGTGAATATGCATTGGCCAAAATTAGTTCAAAGAGGCAATGCTTTTAGTAGCAGTGTGTTTGGTTTTTTGGCTGGACTGGTGAGTAGTGAAATGGGGAGAACTAGCTTATAAGAAGGGAGAGAAGTTAAAGAGTTGCTTTTAACTTGAGTTTCCCCAAGAGAACTGAACAACCATATAAATATATAAACTGAGAAAGACACAGAAAAAAAAGACCAGTATCTATTGTGTGTATGTTAAAGTCTCCATGATGTAGGCCTATCTCTCCCTTTCTTTTTCCTTTGTGGTTCCCCACCTTTTTTCTCTTAAAGTAATGTAACACTTTCACTTAATCAAATTATTTAAACTATCTCCTTTCATTTTAGTTCTTCCTCATAATGATCCCCCTCTTATCATTTTAGCATCCTCTCCCTCTCATATATCAAGCAAGTGTTATTTCTTTCTTCTTTTTCTTTTTTCCGCCTGCAGTGGAACCTTGTTATCAGAGTCATTCGTTATAATAATATTTCACTATAACAATTTGATTTTTTTCAGAACTGATTTTTCATGTTATATTTTACTTCTCTATAACATTCTACCTATAACAACAACGATATTCAGTATTAATGTTACATTCTTTGTAAAATTACTTCTCTGTAATAATCACACTCAAATATTGTGTAATAATATTTTGAAAGAAACATATTATATAAAAAAATAAAATGCTAAAATATTTGTGGTAATCATAATTAATTTCACGCACATAGTAAATTTCAAGTACGAATACCTAAAAGAAAAAAATTGCAATTAAAGTAGTGTCCACCAGTTATGATCATAACTTCACGAGCAAAGACTACTATTGTTTGCCTTTTTCACATTCATACTCTTTTTATTTTATTTTTTTTGTTGGTTAAATTGATTAACAAATACATTCCTTATTCTTGATACTTTTATTTATAACAGCTAAATAAAATCTAAACGTTAAAAGTTAGTATATATAAAAATGTTGTGATTATAACGAGGTTTAACCGCATTACAATAAATTTTGCTTTAGGACCCTAATTTTAAATGTCTAAAAAGTGTTGCCAAAAGAACAGCGTGTGAAAACCATATTTTAAGATGTGGCCTTTGTCTAAGCCACACTAGTAGTTCTCCTTGGAATAGCCAAATTAAAGGTTCATAGATCATTCATCATGCAAGCCTCACTTCCAACAAGAAGAAGTGGGTAATGAGAACATGCCACTGAACAGATCATTTTTTCACTTGCCTTGCAACTTTGATTGAAAAGAAACTTAGAATTAAGACATTAATTTTCTATATAATGATTTTTTTTAAAAGCAAGTTGCAATATAAGAAAAATGGAAAATCTAATGTGGCAGTACCCTATGAATCGTGGGTTTTGTAGGCTAATTTTGTCGGATTTGTGCTGCTTTTTTTTCCCCCCTCTCCTTTAGTGTTATTTAAGCATTGTGATGTACGATTATCTATATATTATATTTATACTGATATAATTGTAAAGATGTTTTCACCATTCAGTGAAAAAAAAAAACAGGAATTAAATATGTAATGAGTCGTTAAATAGTTTGTAGTTAACATAATTTTTCTATAATTCATCGTTAAATAAGATTATCGATAAATTTTTTATATTTAGCGATAAAAGGTATCCACCGCTAATATATTTTAGTCTGCTTAGTAGGTGAGGTGCCTTATTTTCCAAGTTACTATTCTTACTTTTTATGATTAACGGTCACGTATTATTTTTTTGATAATGTAACAATTATATTACATTAAACTTTTTTAATATTCATTTGAATTCCTTATATACTTACAAAATTTTATGTACTTTTTATTTAAACACTGATAGTGCTTCCCACCTTTAATTCAATAAAGCTCTATTATTTTTGGACTTTTTTAAAGTTCTCTGCAAATGGGTTCTTACATTATCTGCATGTCAACTCTTGTGCATGCTGCACCTTTTTTTTTTCCCCCTTGGCTTTTAATTTCCAGTATATATTTGTTTTTCTATCTTATGCACTCTTTTCTTTTTCTCTTTATGTCATGCGTTTTAATTGCTAATTCATCCATTTTTAATTAAAGATATTATGTTCGAGTTTTTTGGCAGAGAATATTTTTCTGGTCCTTTAAACAGACCTTATGCGGTATGACTTCAGATTAGTCGAGCCTACGAAATGCATCCAAAAAAAATGATATGCGTCTTAGGCTCTACGAGTGATGCATTAAATTTAATCGATATGATAAGTTTAATTAATAGTCATTGACACTTGATTAATATTTTTGTGCTCTTCTTCAACTGATGGAATCTACAACGTAAGGTCACAGATTAGTAAGAAAAGCAAAAAGATGCCAACCTTATTATTTTCAAATGTTCATAAAATTCTAAAGGGTCGATAATTAACTAAACAATGACATACTAAGTGTAAAATTTAGAATGGGTGAAATGTACGCAGATTTTACTCTTACTTTAGTAAGATAGAGAGATTGTCTTCGAAAAACCCTCGACTCAAAAGAAAAGTATCTGACAGAGGAATGTAAAAAAAAAAAAAAAGATAACAAAGTAGCACGATATAAAATAAATACAACAATAAATAGTAACACACGTAAAGAATAAGCTGACATGTTTCTATAATTTTCTTAAAAGAAACTTATTTTGGTGATTTTGTCAGTGGGATTGATGCAAAGCTGCAATTTTGCAGGAAATATTTATTCTGAAAATACAGTAACATGACTAAGCTCATGAGACTTTGAGTCAGTTGAGTGGTGCCCTATTTTTGTACAGGGTCGTACTTTATTACATGTGATCTATCAGAATAAAAATTTTAATATGTTATCTAAGTCGAGAATCTATCAGAAATAATCTTCTTTGTTTTTATAAGATATGAATAAGATCTGAATATAATACATCACCCTCTCCAGACTCCACATGAAGGAGTACACTGAATATGTTGGTGTTATAATACTCCCGTAATTAATTATTAAGTAATGATAGAATGTAGCATAATGACATGCGCACATTTATTCAGCTTTTCCCATTATTTAATCTACTATTTCCTCCTTAATTTTGTGTTTGCTGTATTTATTTTTAGAAAAAAATTGACATATAATTTATATAATCATAGCTAGCTAGCTAGCATTGTTGGTTGTGTAGATATTATTCTAATTCTTCTTTTTTAGATGTTAACATGTGCAGATCAAGCCCTACACTAATTTGAAATTATGCTTTTTCTCATAGAATTTCATGCTTTAATTTAATTAATTCTGATGATAAATTTAGAAAATTGGGAGAATCCCTAATCCAAACTTGTGGTGCATTTGTCACTTTCAAGTTAAAAATCATAGGATATACATGGCCACTCGTGGGGGGCATTTATGCTTCCCCAAGTAGCAGTATAATAGAATTTCACTATTTTAGTAATAGGATAATAAAGGGGGGGGGGGGGGGGAGGGGGAAGGAGAAACCTTCCAAATCAATTTTATACTCCCTTCGTTTCAATTTGTTTGATATAGTCTGACACGACATGAAATTAAAAAAAATAAAAACTAAAACGTATAGTTTTAAGTATTTCATAATATTTGTGCAACTAATAAGTACAACGTCTTTCAACTGACCTAAAGTTGAGTCTCAATAATTCTGATAGTAATGTCATAATTTGACGGGCAATGTTTGTGTCATAAGACTTTTGAAATTTGAGTCATAAACCTATCTTAATATTTGTGTGACTATAAATTTTTTTATTATTAAAATTAAATATATGAAATATAATTCTTATTTAAATATAAAAATATATTATTATTTTAAATAAAATAATTAATAAAAAATAAATTAAAAGAAAGAAAGTATATATAAGAAGCTAAGCTACCCACATATTAAGAGAAAAAGGGGGGAAAAAAAGAAGTGAAATCCTATGGTTTCTTTTTCCTTGTAAAGCCATTTTATTCTTATATTACTAAGGCCAAATCCCCTTTAGTAGATATATATTTTCTTTCGAAGGTAGTTTTCAATATTCGTATCAAGCAAATCCAATATCACGATATTTTTATAATTAGCTCGTTGATTTATGTAATACTCATTAGAAGTTGATGAGGTTATTTTAAGACGTATCTCGTTTGATAATAGATTTTGAAATTGAAATTTAACATTTTGATTTTTATGATAATTTTTTTATTATTAATTACGTTTTAATAGTGTCTGTTAAAAAAAAAGAGAGAAAAAAAAAGCTAAAAATATCTCTAACTTATTCAAAAATAGGTTAAATTACCTTTCATTATGTTTTTCGACTCAAAAATATCCTCGCTGTTATACTTTTGACTCAAAATTGTCTTCCAACTAATCAAATAGCTTAAAAATACTCTTCCTAAAACTATTCAAAATGGAGAATTTTTTTCACTTGATCTTTTAATTTTTCCTTTTTTGAGTGGTGGGATGGAGGTTGAACTTATGAGAAATATAATAACAACATAAGAAAGTAAGTAGTATCGGTACTTTTGATGCAACAAATAAAATATAATGACATTTTTTTTTCTAACTTCTTTTGATTCTTTACGCATTACGTATGAGTTATTATTTTTAAACATAATATTGATATCATCTACATTTTCTTATAAAACTATTTACTTTTTGAAAAAATAACAAGGAATAATTTCAAAGATCTCCACACGCCACGCTCCCTCCCCGGTTCTCCTTCGTAATTTAAAATATTAGCCTTACCTCTTTTCATTTCTTTTTTTAAAAAAGAAATTCGTAATAAATTTTAGCCTATTTATTTTTAATATAAAATTATAATATGATTAATTTTCTTTTCCAAATATTCTCTTTTTCGTTAATAAATTGTAACTTGTTAAATTATTTAGAATAAAATTTTAATATATATAGCTAAAAATGAGTACTTATAACTCTTGGCCGCCTTATCCTTCCTCGGCGCTTTCTTGGTTGTGACTTGTGTGGAAGGCCATATATATATTTCTTACTATAAGCAATTCTATTATTAAGAAACATCTAATGATATAATTCAAAAAAATTAATTAGTCAAAATAAAAAATATTTGAAAAAGGCAAATCAATCATATTGTTATTTTTTTAAATAAAAATAAATAAATTGAAAGAATTATATATATATAAGGTTAACATAAGAGAGACAAGCGCAATTTCGTAAACAATGTGGGAGATTAATGTGATGAAGCAAAATTCGAGGGGAGGTTTATGAAATTAGCTGTAATAATAATGGATTTATTTTACTAATTTTAAAAATAATATTATAAAATAAATCAATTGCAATTATATTTTGATACACTATATTACTTATTATAACTTTAAGTATTTTAAATTTCATTTGAGAGCCAGTATAATAGTTTTAAAAAAAAATAATAGAATAAATATTTAGTTGAAAAATTAATAGTGAAAATTAAATTTTATATCAAATAAAATTGGCACTATATAAAAATTATTATTTAAAATAGTCAAGTGACCTCTTAATCTTCAATACAAGTTTTTGGCGCAAGTCTTTACCATTAAAAGCATCCAAACTTTATACGGAGACTAAAATTGCCCGAGTAAAACTAGTTCAAGAGTAAAATTGACTTATTTTCTTTTGTTTTGAAGCAATGGTTAGAAAGAAGGATACTTTTAAACCAAAAATATTTTAAGCTAAAAATATAACAAAAATTATATATTTAACCCATCCAGAATAGTTCGGAAGTATTTTGGTCAATCCCATTTCCCCTCCCCCCACCTCTCAAAAAAAGAAGAGACTAATAAATGTTATATTTTTTTTTAGAATGACTCTGTGATAATATATTATAGTTTGTTATGAACTTTTGCATATTTGGTAAGATTGTATAAGAATTGAAAATTTTTGGATAGTTTTCACAACTTAAGGGGTTTTTATATTCATGAGAATAAAATATAACTTAAAATTTTTAAAGTTTATATCCAAACAAAACTTAAACTTCATCTCGTATAAATTTATATCATGATTTTATCTTGTATCACCAAATGAACCCTAAGAATAATTTATCTAGGGCCATTGTGGAGCCTGTAGCTTATCTGAAGTGTAAGTCTTTTGGAGAGGGAAGTAGGGGCCAATTTGTGCATGTTGTGAATCGTACTATTTAAACTGTTCAATTTATTTACACACTTTTTGCTTATTGAGAATTAATATAACTAACATTTGGACCTAAATTATATCAAAATTATTTTTTAAAATTATGAATTTTAAAATTAAAATGATTAAAAGTATTATAACTTGTCAGTCTCCATATGAAATGGTGAAAAAAAAGAGTAAACTATGAATTTAAATTCATGTACTTTGAATCTAAAAAAAAAGCGAGCAAGATTTTCTTAGCTCGCTAAACTTTCTCTCTTTCGGTGGACTAAATGCTTACTTGATAGTTCCCTTTTCCCTTTGGCCTCCTTGAAAAAGGTCTTTTTTTGAGTTATTTTTAAGAAAAAAGTCCTTCAATTTTGCTTAATTATAAAAAAAGTCACTGAACTATTTTTGACAATCAAAAAGTTACTAAAATTTACCAAGGATAAGGGAAAGTCAATAGGAGAAAATAAAAGAAATTGACATTCTTTTGATAATTTTCTGTGATCCTTTAAATGATCATACCTGAAATCATCCCTTTTTTTTTAATTTTTCTTGTTGTTGCTAGTACTTCCAATTTCAATTTGTTTATTTTGTACGTACAAAAAAGAGATTTTCTTCCACTAGCCAGTTGCTTTTTTGACATATAATTTTAAAATATTCTTTCTTTGCTTTCACACCTTTTATCTTGAGCCCCATGTTGCATGGGAGAAGATATTCTCTCCCTATTCTTCCTAATAATAGCATCCATACTTAAAAATCAATTTTCACCAATTGTTAACCCTTTGAACAATTCACATTCTCTATATATCTATAAGCAAACTTTTCTATACACTCTTGTTATGTCATCCTTGTCAATTGAACATTTCATTTTTACTAGCATTAAACTTCTGTTTAGTCACGTTTGATTATTTTTAAACGATTCCTTCGGTCTCAATTGGAGGTTCTTGAATTTGAGTCCCCCTGAATATACAATTCAGAAAGCATTATTTATCCCGATGTAAATCTAGATTAATGAAGACTTTGATATGAATATCGAACAATAGGTGAGAAACAGAATAATGTGTCGTTATTATCGATCAAACATTTCATATCTTTATTAACGTTAAACTTTTATATAGTGACCGCAATTGAATGTTTTTTTTATTTTATATATAGACTAGGTCTAGTTCATTTGAGAGCATCTAGAAATTGTTAGGCCTTCTTTTTTGTTATATACTTGGCACAATATAAACAATTTATGATCTTATTAATCGATCTCCGATCCTTTTAAAAAGTTAATAGTAGTCCATATACTGATGATCTGAATTATTCTTGCCATCTTGTTATTGTCTATTTGTCTCATGCAAATTAGTTTTTTCTACCTTATGGTTTTTTATACCTTTTTTGAACTGTCATTGTCTTGTTTAACTAATTCATTAAAAAAAAAAACATTTGTTGGATAGACCTTGATTTGAATTTTGGACCATTCTTCGTGTAATAAGGCTATAAAGAGCTAGGGGTGGTACGTTCTTCCAACTATATATATATATATATACGGGTTCGGGTGAATTCAATAGTTTTAATAGATATATCTTTTATTTGTATTAATAAATAAATAAATATAAAATTATGAACCCAATAACTAAAACAAATTATAAGTTAATATCAAATTTAAAATTTACAAACTTTAAATTCTGAGTCCGCCACGATTTACACTATTGCACTTGAATTTCCTCCACTAAACTTCTCTCTCACTCACAAAAAATTTGGACCATTGATGTGTAAAGTTTGTCGGAAAATATATTCCTTTCTTTATGTTTACATTCTATTAATGACCAAAAGATACATTGTTCTCTTTCTCCACCCCAAACCAAACAAATTGAAGGCAAAGTCATGTTGTTTTTTCCTCTTATGTAACAACATAACGAACCAATAAGCACACACAATGTAGGTATATATATATATATATATATGCTTCCTTTTTTATGAGTAGGAATTGTTTTGTCATTCATAGATTGTAAACAGAAAACAACTTATCAAATTGTACCAAATAAAAGATAAAATAGAGAGTTTGGGTTCGAATTTTACTGTCACTTAGTATTGAAAAGAATTTTTACGTGATTGGTTCATGGAAAAAGAATTAGGCATGTATATGAGAAAATGTGTTGAAGACATAATTAAGTAAAGAAAAGTGTGCTCGCTTTAATAACTTAATTTTTTAGATAAGATGGTCACACATTTTAATATGATACCGAAACAGTTGGAGGTCCTGAGTTTGAATCTCATTATCACCCATTACTAGTAAGAATTTTCATGTGCTTGACTCATGTGAGAAAGCGTGTTATAGACATAATTAAGAAACCAATTAATAGCAATAAATTAGCAACAGATATCAATCCATAGATAATATCACCGTAACTAAGAATTGTTCTTTTTATGGTAAATCTTTGCATTTATTTATTTTCGGAGGAGAAATTTTATTTTGTGGGTCACATAATAAACGCAATTTATTTGAGGTTACGTTGTTACTTGACAAATGAACATTGGCTTGTTTTGAGCATTAAACAAAAGAAAAATCAAATTAAATTCAATAGTTTTCCTTAAATTAAAAATGCTTACCTAGAACTAATAATAATAAAAATAAAATATTAAAAATAAATCAAAATTTTGCAATTAGAATGATAACACAATTAGCATTAGCAAAAAGTTTAATTGCAGTGCTCTCTACTTTTCGAAGGAATTTGTTTTGGAAAGCGATGCCGTGCGAAAAAAAAAAGAAGGGAAACTACATAAAATAGACTAAGATCTAAATTAATTGCATAAAAATGGTCCGTTTCATTTTAATTACCCGTAATATTTAGTCAGCACAAAATAATTATAATTTGTGCTCTACTATGAGTTTGAAGGTTTTTCGCGCATAAGATAGTATAACAGTATATAAATATACTATGATGGTATTATGAAGTATACCATGACAGTATATGGATCTACTGTGATGGTATCATGCATGATTAAGGAGTGAATCTCTGGAGGACTGCTCATTCCTTAATGATACCATGAAACTATATGAATATGAATCATGAAGGATTGAGGAGCCCTGCACGTTCTTGAAAAACTGTTCATCCTCAATGATATCATGACAGTATATAGATATAATATAATGATATCATGAAAAATTACGAGATAAGATATTTTCTATAAATAATTAGAGGTATGAAAATAAAGAGATAGGGCCGTGTAAATATTTTATTCCAATTGAGCAATTACGTAACTTTCCCTTTAAATGCATGTATTGCATAGTGTTGTAGTTTCTCAAGATATGTAAGTTTCCATGAAAATAAGATTATTGCCCTTTTGGTCCCTTAGTTATTAGTGACTTTTAATTTTAGTTCTTGTTATACCGTATTATATTTAACCTTCAATATTTGAAATGTATATTTTCTTTAAATCTTTTTACTTATAAATATTTATAAATTTTCAGAACTATTAATCATTTTACTATTTAATACTCACGTATTGTTAAATATGTATTGTTACTATATAATTTAAAAGTGATATACTTCTGAAAATATTTCAAATGATATAACATACTTTCTATCTAAAGGTATTAACAAATCATATTTAATTAATTAAAAATTTAATGTATTGAGTCTTAAGTCACAAAGATTAAAACTAAAATTTACCACTAATAAAGGGACAAAAATGCTACTCTCCCAAGAATGAATTAGTAGTTTTTAGACACTTCTTTTTCTTCATTTTTTGTACTTATTTCTGCACGTCGTCTATGACTTAACCCTTAATTAACTCAATTAATAAATGAATCTTAGATAATTTTTCTTTTGTCAACGAGGGAATCCGCAGCCTCTATCTTTTAGATACGTAAAAGGTAAATATATGTTCAGTATAATAGCTCGTAAATTACATAAAAATAAATAAATTGCATTAGACAAGGCTCGTGTATAAGCTCGATCGAGAAAGTAAGCACAGGGTTTCAAACTTGATTAGACTCCACAATTAGGAGATCAGATCATTCGCAGGTGTCTTTATTTTGAGGTGATCTTTAAATTTTGATCCTCAAATTCCTGATCTTAATATTTGCTCTTAAGCACTTTAAGTGATAAAAAGGCAGACAAAAATTACTCGTAATATCTTTTTTTTTTAATAAATAAACCGCAAGGTATAAGTTATGACTGATAAGACAATAAAAATAATATACCTAATATTATCCCATAAAGTTGGGTCTAGGGAGGGTAGAGTGTAGTCAGACCTTATCTTCAGAGGCAGAGAGGTTGTTTCCGTTAAACCCTCGGCTCAAGAATAAACGAATCAAAGCAATTCAGGAAATAAAAAAACAAATGAGATAAAGCATGTCAAACATCATCTGAAGTAAAAATACTACGACACACAAGTTACAAGGAACAATAGATAATATCAGAAATTTATGGGCAAGATACTATAGGAGTAATACTACGACTACGAGTATGGATAGATTTTTGCTAAAAAATGCTCTACTCCCTGCTAACTAGCTACTACCCTGATTGATGTCCTCCACAACCTCCTATCTTGGGTCATGTTCTCGGTAAGTTGCAATTGCGTCTTGTCCTGTCTAATCAACTCTCTCCAATGCCTCTTCGGCTTACCTCTAACTCTCTTGAAACCATCCCACAACAACCTCTCACACCTCAGCACTGGGGTCTCCGAGCATCTCCTCTGCATATGTCTGAGCCATCTCAACCTTGCCCGCATCTTTTTTTCCACTGGGACTACTCCTACCTTGTCCTGGATATTTTTATTTCTAATTCTATCTCTCCTAGTAAGCCCACACATCCATCGCAACATCCTCATTTCCGCAACTTTCATCTTTTGAACATGAGAGTTTTTAACCGACCAACACTTCACCCCTACAACACAGTAGATCTGGCCACCACTCTGTAAAACTTGTCTTTAAATTTTGGTGGCACTTTCTTATCAAATAGGACTCCGGATACGAGCTTCCATTTCATCCATCCTGTACTAATACGGTGAGTGATATCCTCGTTAATCTCCCCATTACCTTTGCATAATAGACCCAAGATGTTTAAATTTTCTATCTTTAGAATTGCCTATGTATCCAGCCTCACTACCACGTCAGTCTCATGCATCACCTCACTGAACTTGCACTCTAAGTATTCGGTCTTAGACCGAATCAATTTGATTTCTTTAGATTTCAAAGTTTGTCTCCAAACCTCCGGCTTAGCATTAACTCCTTCACACGTTTCGTCAATCAGAACTATGTCATCTGCAAATAAATTAAATTTTAGAATATTATGTCTTAAGAAGTTCATATGCTGAACTTATGCCCCAAAACATAAGTTTAGTTATGCCTTAAAAAATTTATACTACTGAACTTATGTCTCAAGACACAAGTTATGTCTTTTAAGGTATAAGTTTAGTTTTAGAACTTAATGCTTTAAGAGGTTCATACTACTGAACTTATGCTACAAGATACAAGTTATGCCTGCTAATAGGTTTGTCTTGCGAATAAGATAGTCTTGAACTTATGCCCGGAGTAAATATTCTTTAAAAAGGTTTGCCTTGGAAATTAGGTTATAGTTAAGGATACCTTAACCCATAAATTTTCATTACATGAGCAATAGAGACAAAAGTTAAAGATCACCCCAAAATAAAAATGTCCCGCCCCGCCCTGGGGGGTATGACTGTCACTTGGTGCCCTGGTAGGACCTAGACTGCTAACTGGTGGGCCTAGGCACATCTGGTGCCTGGCTAGCTCTATCTCGGGTTTCTGGAAACAAAGAGCTATATAACGGCTGTAAACACAGCCTCCGGCCAACTGGGCCTATAGCCACTTGTGCCTGTAATAACAGCTAACCAAAAACATACTCATAACAAGGAACCTATGCGGGCTGACAAGGCCACCATGCTGTCTAGTTATCTCTAACTTAATATAACAAATACTGAACATCTACGCGACCGGCAAGGTCACCACTACTAACTGGATACGGCCCCACACGGCCAACATAAACAACAAACTAAACAGCTAAACATACGCACGGCCCCACACGACCGGCACAACTAACCACAGAGAAAAATATACACAATCTGCAAACCTCTAAGAATACTGATAAGATGGTCGGGACAGGGCCCCGACCTACCCGTATTATACAACAAAAGAAAATGAACTACACCTCTGAATATCAAGCTCCGGATGATAGGAGCTGATGACTCTATGAGCTGGCTGGAATCACGAGGGATCGCCTCCTCGTCTATGAGTACCTGCAGGCAAGTAATGCAGCGCCCCACTGGGCGTCAGTACCACTGGTACTGAGTATGCAAAGCAACTGAAATAATACAACTGAAAACAATTGAATATAGAGAGCATAACTAGCATTTCTGTATAGCAGGAGATAGCTGAATCTGAAGAAGCTGATATAAACTGAATCAAGCTTTCTGTACTGATAAGGCAGAGGCGTACCTGTAGACGCGATGGCCTGCTGTCTAGTAGCTAGTATATAGCACATAAATAAATATACAAGTAGCAAGCAAGAGCCAATACCAACCCCCATAAGTCGGATGGCGCCAAGCAAGCAAACAATCTATATACCCCTACCCGGGTCAAAACCAACCAAAAATAAGTCGCTCCACTCATCTACTTACTTCGGAGCTCCTCTACCGCCCCTAGGTCTCCGGCTCGGGCCATAGCCTCCGATATAAGCAACCGTGTCTGGGTCCGGAGGACTCCTGTGTAGACAGTAACAGATAGGGTCTGGATCCCCGGACACAAACTCAACGGGGCTATCTGAAATCGGAGCTACACCTATAATAACTGAATGTACAGACAATAACAAATAGGATCTGGTTCCCTGGACACAAAACTCAACAGGGCTATCTGAAACCGGAGCTGCACCTGTAATGCTGATCAGACTGCTATGGGGAAAGCTTCATCCCATCTTCGTCCAAGCTGGGGACGACATGCCACTCCTTGGAGTGACGTAAACCAACCGCTCAGTGGGCGACACGATTACCAACCCAGGGGCGGCGAGGACGCTCAATAAGGGGCTCTCACGCCACATCAAGTCTCAACAAACAAATAGCACATATAAATAGCAAACATGTATAACTGAAAAGACTATCTGAAATCTAACTTCTTATTCTGATCTCTTTCTGTACTATACTGATTCTTTACTGATTACCGTAATCTTTATTTATCCGTTTGGCTAATCTGTAGCCAGGATACTATCTGCCTGAATGGCTAATCTGTAGCCATAAGACTGTCTGAATGGCTAGCGTGTAGCCATAATACTGACTGTCTATCTGATTTTACTTTACTAACTTTATTCTGAGAATCTGTATCTTTTTATTCTACAACATGCTTGCTAATCATACAATAGGCTATACTAAATCTGGAATGCTAATTCTCCCTTTGGCGCATGCTTTATTAATTTCGGGACTGAGTACGATATGGCAACGCAAACCAGATTTACTAAACTTACTCAATACTCAACATTCAACTCCGAGAACTGAAATACGGAGTTTACTATGATTTATACGGCTAAAGCTGCTAACTTGCCGAAGAAACTACTTCACATACCTTAACCTCGAGTTATCCGACTGTCGGACGAGGCGCGGTCAGTACTCCAGCTATTTCTCCCAACTGCATTCATATACACGTCAATTAGTACTAAATACAACACTATTCTGAAGGACGACGTCACTTTCGATATAATTATAGCCTAAACTTAGGCTTATCGAAAGACGGTCGAAAACTTACTATTTTTCAGAGGTCCAGAAGGGAGAAGTATTCACTTTACGGCTAGGAGCACATAGACACTAGTTTGGAGCAATTCTACTTACCTTAGTCCGGTAGCTCGACGATTCGTCGGCTGTATTTCGCGAAACAAACTCCGTAGGAATGCTCCCTGCTGCTAAATACATCGGTACCTGAGGTTAATTCGAGTTTGGACCGCGTTTGATGGCGTAATCGGAAGGAAATACCTCAAAACCTCACACTCTCCTCTGTTTCTCGCGACTTTTCTGGAAATTATATGAAGTTAATGAAATAAACCGAAGTTGGAGGTGTTACATAATTGGGACTTATAAGTTGCATTCAGGAAATGCGATTTATCAGTAAATGCGATTTATAAGTCGTATTCCTGGAATGCGATTTATAAGTCGCATTCAGAAAATTCGATTTATAAGTCGCATTCAGTAAATGCTATTTATAAGTCGCATTTTTCCTTCCGACTTGGCGCTTGTCCGATCTTTCCCCGAGCCTTTTTCTAGCATGTATGGTTTTCAAATACTCTTAACCAACACGCGAATAGGCTATCTATACGCTGGGAATTTACGGGGTGTAACAAGAGACAATTCATGTAAAAATTTGTAAAAAAAACACTTGCTCGTTCAATTCGACCAGCTTTACAGTTATCTTAGAGAAGATTAATATATCATATTAAAGATTAATTCTAAGGAGGCCGGTGTGGATTGACAGGTAATTCAAAATCGTAAGTTGTGGAATATAACAAAGTTATTGGGGAATCCTTATCACTTTGATTCTAAACTGTTTTATATTCAATTCATGAGTATAATTTCCTTTGCCTAAATAATCTTCAATATGATGACTGCTTTTTATATCTTTCTAGTTAAATTTAATTAGTATATTCCTTTGTGATAAAAAGACTGAAATTAAATTTAGAAAATGTTTGTTTTCGGCGGGGATTAAGTTGGAATAAAGATGAAAATTCTGATTTTTTTATCACTATTCTTAACTACTTTAATTAATTGACTGCTTTTTTTAGAATGTGAAAAAGTAATAGAAGATAAGAACAATAATATATTCACATTATTAATTTTTTTTTTTGGGTAAGCATATTACCCTAGCTTTATTGGGAATATATCTTAGAGAAAAAATGTGTTCATGTTATATATATATAATTTTTATATATAAAACGAGTCAACTATGATGAGTGACATGAAGCAAAAGTGTTCTAGATGCCTCATCATAATATTTTTTTCTTTTAGGAATGTAACTAAAATATACATGAATTATTATTTTTGGTTTGTTAATAGAGTTTTCATCACCTACTAATTGTAAATTCCTTGATTATACACATATATTAAATCATATTAAGAATTTATATTGATAGTGTAAAAAATTATTTATAACCGCTATATCTACAAAGAAAATTGTTAGATAACTTTTTAGTATGACCATTGTTGGTAACATGAAAAACAAATGATAAATAATTTTAACCATTTAAATTACATTATTAATATTATAAATTTCTTTTACATTATAATATTAGAAAATTCTTCGATATTAACTTAAATTCATTTATACTTATATGAAATATGAATATGTCATGCGTAATGTTCACACAAATTTTGTAAAAGATCTATTGGAATCGAATTTATTTCGGATCAAATAATGTTTGGATTAATAGTTCAATGAATGTCTGCTTGCCTCAAAGAGTTGTGATGTGTTTGTTTTAACTTAATTTTTTCATATTTAATTGATCTAAAATATCTTTTAAAACAGCTTTTAAGAAAATAAATTACTTAATTTTTTTTTATAAAAAAACCTCATAAATAACATCTCAATACTTGTTCCATAAAAATAAAAAGCAATTGTACTCATCTCTAAATATACACTCAACAAATCGTTATTTATTAATATGAAGATTTGAGTTATTTAATTTAAAATTCTATTTTTTTTTTTGGTTAAAGGTAGATAGTTTTTTCTTTTCTTTATTTTTCTATATAAATTTCGAACCTAATTTTTACAAAATCTTAAATATTATTTTAAGTGAAAATAAAATCGTAAATCCACCATTAAAAATTTTGGGTGCCTAAAACAAATGCTTTACCAGTTTCATTCTTAAGCGTCTACGGAACAATCCCCTTCGGCCTCACCCGACCTCAAACACAAACCATCCCAACTCACTACCCTATCCCTACCATCAAAACCCAACCTCACTTTGCCAGATTATATTTAAGATGATATTTTATTTTTATTACTTGTTAAATATAAAAATATAAATATAAATAATAATTATAAAAGAAATATTTTTCCTCGTGCCAAACGCACCTCTAAACTTTTACATCCGTGCACATGACAGAAATTTGATATTCCTATTTGGAGGCATTAGTCCAAATTCTGATACTAACGGTTTGTCGGTCCACACAGTTGGAAAGTTATAAGAAATGTCTACAATTTTAAATTATTAAAGATGAAATCTCTCTTCTTAATTATCATGTTACGTCAGTATTACACTATGCTTAATTTAATTTGTATTTGTATGGCCTAATTCTTTTTCTGAAAATATTTAATTAGTTGATAATTCATAGTCAATTTATATATAAACAAAATTTGCTAGCAAGTCAGAGTAGAAATTTTTGTGAAAGTTATATTATTTTATATATATTGTGTGTGTAATGCTAACAAAACGAATAGGATTTCGTCTTGAGGAGTTAATTAAAAGGCCAAAGAGTTTTATCGATAAGTTCCCGAGTCTAAATCATAAACCTCTGATCAAAAGTAAAGAAATTTTAATTGTAGAATTAAAATATAGTTTCATCCGTATCTAATATTTTGGACTCGAAATATTTCCACACACACATAATTATAAAAGTATAATGAATTCATTAAAAAAAAATTAAAGGTCAAAATTTTCTATTTTCAATCGACGATATCTTACTAGGTGATATTGAGGAGAGCCGAATTATTTCATTTTAATTTGTTTTTCTCTTTACTGCTCAAAGAAGAAGCAATGTTCCTCATCTCGTACCTTTAAATTCAAAAATTCCAGTAGAGAACAAAGAAACTGCTCGATCTAATACATCTCTTACAATAATATAATATTATTGAAATTTGCTCGAACATGTATAACTCTTTTTTAATATTTTACGTGCAACCTTACATAAATCAATACATCCATTTTAACTATTTCACATTTATATAAAATATATGTACAAATATTTCAAAATTATAATCTTTTTAAAATTTATATAAATAAAAATTAAATTTAAATATTAAATTTGCCTCTAATTTCGACCATAAAACTAGTTGGTGGTTGTCTAGGGAGAGTTGTCGTTAGTGATATCAAAAAAAGGAGTTGAGAAGCCGAAACGTGGTGTGCACTCTCAGTTGTGGTGGGGCTTTTGAGTATTGTAATGGACTTATACTAGTCCCTCTCTTTTAATTTATGTGATATTTTTTTATAATTAAAAAATAATAATTTATATTTATATAAATAATTAATGAATATTTTTTTAATAACTTTGATATTCGGAATAGCTTGAGCCCATTTCGATTAATTTCACGAAATATCTGTCATTTTCCATCAGGATATCAAGGTTAAAACAGATGGGAAGCAGCAGCAATAGGTACCAGGCAACTCCGTCAACTAAAAGTAGAACAGATGAGAAGAAACATCGATAAGTACCAGGTAACTCTGTCCCATAAAACTAGAACATATACAAAAAAATCACTTAATATTTTTTTTTATCTCTACTAAGATTTAAAATTAAGAACTCATGATTTTCTTCACTTTATTGAGTCACACCCTAGATGCAATTAATGAATGTTTTATATTGTAAAAATTCTTTAATTTTGTATCAAATTAAATAATATTATGTAAATTAAGATGGAGAGACTAGTAGTTTTCACTTTTAATCTTGGAAAACTTTCAAGGTGATGATGAAGGAAATCATGTTTTTATTTGGTGGATTGTGGGCTGTCCCTACACAATTCATTATCTGCTCCATTATTATATAGACTTAAAGATTTCATACACAACCCCTCTCTTCTTTTTTTCAGTGACTATGTATAAGTATTATTATCTCTTTCACTCATTTGTCCTAATTATTGCCACTTTAACAACCTTAATTAGTTGTTGACCCCTAATTCACCCCCCCCCCCCCTTTTTTTTGAATTGATAGTGACCCTCCATCATCTCTTAGTATCACCTAATTTTTTATTCTTTTTTCAAAAAAAATATTAAAAAGCAAGGAAAAAGTTAATATATACTGATGATTTCAAAATTTTCTTGTTGAAGTTGATACATTATTTCTGAAATCTTCTTAGAAGGGACAACTCCATCCATGTGGGAGTTTTCTGGGTTTTTTTATTTTATATGCATTTGCTATTTGAAATTTACTAATTTAATTAATTTAAAATCATATTAGATAAATTCATTAAAAAAAATTGTCTATTTAAAACATTTTCATTCTCATGCTCGACTAATCTTAGTGAAAAGACTTGCTTAACTACTTATTTGATCATATATATATTGTTCGTTTTGAGTTAAGTCGTTGTTCTTCGAAAGTCTCGCACCACTAAAAATATCATTATATTTTGTATGTGTCTCTTTCTTTTTAGCTACTAATTAATTAATGTGTAATTTTGTTTGAACACCTAATAATATCACCTCGAATTAAGCTTCACACCATCCATCACCTTATGATCTTATCTAGAGATTAATTATGTATTATCCACGTCAACTTATTATATATGATCACCAAATTTCACTTTTTCTCCACGTGTATATGTCTTCAAAATTAAGGGTCAAGATATTAAATCGGTCTGTAAATGGGAAAGGGCAATAAGTCGGAGCCCATACCATCATTCTGCCATCTCTATATTGCATGTCGTTGAATCATTAATTTTGATATCAGTTGTTGACTAAAACAACTCAAAGATCGATGCTCTTAGAATGGAGGGATATATTGTCCTCTTTAGACCAAACCAACATGGTTTACTTATTTGCCACACACAAAAAAAAATATGAGAGTTAAAGAATTAAGTATTGATGTGAATAGAAAAATGGAAGAAAGTGAAAAGTTGTTTTTTATAAATGACTTTTGTTCCTCATCGATAAGAAAGAGGAAAACTCTTGTATTTATATTTAGAAACATATTTCTTGCTCATAAAGAGTTGAGAATAGAGTCTCCTGTCACGCTGTTGTCGTCACTCGATAATATTTTTTATATTATTTTCACACAAAATTTAATTTAAATTTCACAAAAATAAATACCAACGCAAATTCCTACCGAACAGACACCACATCAAAACCTATTCAGAACGGGTAGTTTTGCACCTTTTCAACACAAATTTTCAGCTATAAATAAAGACGACTTGCCCTCATTTTAGGAATTGATATTCTGATTTTTTGCATATTTTTTTGATAAATAAATATTGAGTTTTTGTATGATTTATTACTGTATTTTGAGTTCGACAAAGTTACTAGCATTTGAGGTATTGTTATATCAATAACAAATATATTTATTTTATCCTGAGAGGAAATAATGAATTTTTTTTAATTTTTTTAATTTTCTGTTTATTTCGATATCTCTGATTTTCTGTTCTAAACACAAAAAGACAACCAAAAAAAGATCCCAAGTCATACCCACTGACCACACCCCCTAAGAGAGAGTTAGTGTTGATTGCAAGTATAAGGATTATGTGTGACTATTGTGAAAGGATGTTGTGTGAGATCTGCAAGTCCTTATCAATAGTTAGTGGTCATAGATAGATCACACACTCTGTTAGGTTGTGAAAGCCATGTCTCTTTATATATTTAATAATAATAAGTTAATAACTAATGCTAATCTACTTTTATTCCACACATAATCCTTTGATCACTTTATTTATCCAAAAGAATTAGTGAACGTAATCCTTTTTATTTTGGGTTGCAAATGACAGTTCCATTGATCACCTCATTCAACTAATTTCAAATCCCAATTAGTCACAATTGCAGCATGACGCAATTACACATCAACTTTAAACTTGTTTCTTCATTCCTTAAGTTACTAATTAATACTTTAAATACTTTTAATCATCAACACTTCCCTCGGCCTTTTGTGCGTTAGCATTTTAGGTAGACTACCTCATGGTCACAAAGTTAACTATATGCATTAACTTGTTTGTCTTGAGGTAGCAGCGTGTTTTTGAAAATTTCTGATTCGATAAATTAATTTGATATGATTCAATAGTTTAAACTTTAATTTTTATATTTTGTGATATATTTATTCGACTTCGATTTATATATGTTCGAAAATAAATGAGGCCTAAAGAGTTAGTTACAAATGTACTTAAAGTCAGTAACCTTTATTCTAATTTATAAAAATTTGACAGTAAATAACTTTAAATATATAAGAGTTCATGAACTTTGAAATTATAAATTCACTTGTATCAGTAATGGTTAGAGGATCTTTAACGACCAAAAAATAAAATTAAAAATGCAAAAGTTTACTTTGTCTAAAAGCAATTTTATGAGATATGGTGGGAAATGATGAGTGGTTCAATATTGCAACATTGAAAGGATTACACGTTTCTTGAAAATCAGTATCACAATCAAAAATATTTGACAGATTAGATTTCTTTTGGCATTTGATGCAATCTTTACCTAGCTAGTAAACTAGGAGTGGAAAAATAAAAATAATTAATTTCTAAAAAATGCATATATATGAGGTATGAGGATCCTAGTCCCTACATAGACACTAGTGTTTCTATTAAGTGTGTCTAGAAACTCCTCCCTTCAACATCAAAGAAAGGGACAAGTCCGAGGTCCATGTATTCTGGAGAGAAATTAGGTACTATTACCTTCTTCTTTTTTTCTTTTTTGCTTAAAAAGATAATGTGTGTTTCATGGTGTTTACTCATCCATCTATACTATAATAAAAGTGTTAGGGCATTTAAAAATATTGATTGAATTTTTCACTCTTTATTAAAAAATTCTGTAATAGATAAAATTGTTATTTATTATTTTTATTAAATAATTATTATTTAATTATTACTCTAATATTTATGACTTTAAAATTAATTAAAGCAATAGCTATTAAAAATTTTCTTAACGTTTAAGACTTTAAAATTAAATACAATTTCCTTAACTTATATCAATCCTTTATTTATTAAATAAACTAACTAATTACACATCATAATTTTTCAACTCATGCTATGAGAAAATAAATTAAAAAGTGTAATTTTATTATGCATTAATACGTCGAATTCCTTATTCTTCTTCTTTTTTTAATAATTTATGATCGAAATAAAATCGAAATGCAACATACTTTAAGTTGTTTCAATTAATTGAGTGTTCCTGTTATTCACTCTTTTTAATTAAATCCACACTATATCTTCCATCTTAATTTATATGAAGGTGTTTGACTAAATAAATAAATTAAGAGAAAAAAATTAAGCTGAAATCATCTCATAAAGTGTAACATGAAAAGTATAAAATTAAGTTATTACTAAATATTTAAAATATGAAGCCTCGTAATAAAATATCATTCATCTTTTTACCTTTTTTAATAGAGTTCACACTTGACAAAATGGTTATTTAATTATTTTTTAATATTTAAAATTTTAAAATTAATTAAATTTTATGTATTAAATTCTTTCTCATTTTAAACATATAAAAAATTAACATTTAGAAATTTAAAAGTGATTAAGATTTTATCTTCTAAGAAATAATTATATTTTGAGTAAAATTGTACTTATAATGAAAATCAATCTTATGTTTGGGACTTTATAATTTGAAAAAAGGATAGCCCGGTGCACAAAACATCCTGCGTCAGCAAGGTCTGGAGAAGGATCGCACCTCAAGGAGTGTGATATAAACAGTCTATCATAATATAAGAATTAGTGGTTGTTTCCACTAATTTTGATGAGTCTTTCTTAGTATGGAGGACCAATTACAAATAAATAAATGCGTTTGTCATATGATATCAATTTAGTAATGCCAAAACAAGCCAATAATAACTCACAATATGATTTCGTAAGTGCTAATTGTTTAAACTAATAACTTATACTATATATTTGTTGTTCCCCAAAAGCCCAAAGATCAGATTTGGGAGTTGAAACGAAGAAAAGCTTAAAAACTGGCGCCAGGCACAGAATGAGTCGTGGGATGACTCGTTGGTGCAGTTCATGAGTCGTGATGTGACTCGTGGGGAGGCCAGTGAGGAGTTGGAAAATTTGGGAAAAAGAATCCCCGCGAGATGACAATGACTTATGCTCAGACCCCACGAGTCGTTAGACCAGTCGTGGGGTGGGTAAGGGAAAAAAAGAGAAGAGGGGAGGCAGTGCATTCGACGGGAGGACCCCACGACTCGTGGTCAGTCCTCACGGTTCGTGGGGTGAGTCGTGGCCAAACAGAGTATGTTTTTGTTGTAGTTCAGGCAGTGTACCTAATGGGGGGTGACCATGGGTTGTGTTCACCAATAATGAGTCGTGAGGTTGCCCGTTAAGAGCCAAGGAGATCTACTGAGCAGTGTACTTCACGACTGACTCCACGAGTCGTGACCTGTGACCACGATTCGTGACCTGTGAGCATAAGTCGTTAGGTCCCTTGTTGGGATCACCTAACAGTTATTTTCTGTGAGTTTAGTAAGGGCTTTTCCATAATTTCTAAGTTCCTAGGGCCTAAACTACGACGTTTTGAATAATGAATAGTGACTTTTAAAGGGGTTAAGTTCATTTTAGGTCTCATTCATTCATGCATGCAAGGTAGAAGACTTGAGAGGGTGATCAAGCTTAGTATTCATCATATTCCTATTAGGCATTTAAGGAAGTGTAAGAATCAGCTACCAATAGGTACATAGGGTTATGAATGGGTGATTCCCTTCACAGTCATGCCCAATCCCTCTCTAAAATATGAAATTCCTATGTCTAATCTATGAGGCTTTAAACCCAAATGCATGAATCTTCTATTTCTATACATGGGTATGATTTGATTATGATTCTACTTTTGAACTATGAAGCATGGGAAAATTTTATAATGTTTTCAATTTTAAATCATGATTCTAGTTTTATGAATTAAAAGCCCATAAATGAAATCTTCATGAAAGATGAGATTTGTGATGAGTATATGATGATGATGAGATATTATGATGAAAAGTATGTTTTGAAGCTACCCATATTTACGATTATATTTTTGATAAGAATTAAGTATTTCTAAGTATGATAAAGCTTAGGGCAATGCTCACATGTTAAGTATGAATGATTGATTTTCCCAAATTAAGCTTACCACATTGTTTTGGAGCGAAGGCTCCTAATTATATTTTCAGCTTGTGGTATGTTTTGAGTTAAAGTTTTTCTATTTATAGGTTACCATATGGTTTTGGAGCAAAAGCTCCCAATTATATTTTCAGCTTGTGGTATATTTTGAACTAAAGCTTCTCATATGCATGATTTCATATTTGAGATGTATTTGATCATTGAGCTTCGTCAATAGACGATGTTGAGCTTCGTTATAAAATGATATAGAGCATATGCATGTTTTTAGGAGTAGTGTCTAGAACCGAGTAGGTTAAGGGTCGATCACCTTGTGCCTCAGAACTACGCGCCAATGTAGGTTTTTACATTATGACTTTGGGACCTCCCTTGTGAGCTATCTCCTACCCCGATTGAGCCTCGAGCTTGATATCGATATCATGGTATCATCCCTAGCTCCGGCATGGCTTTGGACGACTCTACCCACTTGAGTGATAATTGGGACCACGAAAGCTCTATCGTGGTATGTCGGTTAAAAGACGAGTCTCTCATTGTTCCTAATGATTTCGATATGCATATTCATTGCTTATGAGATTTATGTAAATGCATGTTCTAAAGCAGGTTTGACTCAATGTTCAACTTTACTTAAAAATGTCAGAATTCATCTTTGAGTCAATCGATTCAGTTATGATGTTATGAAGTTATGCTATGTTACGTTACGAAGAGATCACGATTTCAGAAAGAAGCATGCAATCCCTACTCTCAGACTCTTGATGTTTATGTTACATTATGCATTGTCTTTAAACGATTTTAATTACTTTAGCTGTTTTACTTACCTTGCATACTCAGTACATTCCACGTACTGACCGCATACTCTATGTTGTATCGTTTCATGATACTAGACCCAGCTCTCAAATTCAGCCCCGCTCGTAGTGAGCTTGTCAAAGTTAACACTCTTGTTATGGGTGAGTCCTCATTTCCCCAGGACTAGACTATTCAGCTTTCCTTTATGTGTTTCAGTTTCAGTTTTATTGAGTTAGTTGGGGTCTTGTCCCATCAACTCGTCATTTTTAGAAGCTTTTCGGACATATGTATGTATTCAGCTTCGGATTTCGCATTCTGATGTTATGTTCAAGTTAGGCTTACGCTATGAGTATCATATTAATTATTCAGTTTCTTGATTAAGATTAGATGTATGCTTATGTCATGGGTCGACTTTGGGTCTCTCGGGGCTCCTTGTCCTGTGTTACGATCTGGGCCTCCGTTCGGGTCGTGACAATATTCTATTCTACTATACACTTTGTATTACAATGCGTCTTTGCAATGCTAATATTTATATTAAATGTTAATCTGTTAATAGTGTAGTAATACAAATTTTATTATAATTAACATGAAATATACATAGAATACATGCATTTAAGTGCTCATGTAAAAGCAAATAATTTTTTTTTCTTTCAATCAAATGTTATTTTTATGACGTTTTTATTCACTGAAACAAGTGTTAGAATAAACCGAAGAAAGAACTATGAATTGGATCAAACTCTTAAATATAATTATTTATCATTTTGAAATTCAAAATTTTCTTTCTAAATTCTTATATTATTGCATAAAAACATCTTTTGAATATTACTTATGCTATTTTTAAAAATTTATTCTTACGCTAAGACTAGTATACACTAATAATATGGGGAGAGGGGGGAGGGGGAATTAAATATTCTAACATGTTTTAACATGTAATTAATATTATTTTTCAGGTTACTATATGTAATTTCAACTATTATAGATAATTATCAGAGGCAGATTCAAGGTTTTAATTTTATGACACTACCAAAAAAACAACAAAAATTGACCTAAAAAAAAGACGCAATAAAAATCAACCTTTGGAGTTCGAATTTTTTACCATCAGAAATCAAATAAATGAAAACTAATCTTCAAAGGTCCTTTTTCAAATAAAAAAAACTTAAGATTGGGGTTTAATCCCTAAACCAGGACTTTACTGACCTCCGATTTGAGGTAGGGTTTTGATCGATTTTTTCAAAAAACTGATCACCTATGGTTGGTTTGTTGAGTTGGTTTTTGGCTTTTTTTTAGTAGTGTGGGTTCAATCTGTAAGGTTCTTAGTATTGAACCCATTATATTTAAAGTTATGAGTTCATATCTACTATTTATTATAATTTAGTGGATTCTTATGCATAAATTTGTACTCTGTATGAAAAGTATTGAATTCAAATGAATCCACTATTGAAAATTGCATCTGCATCTGACGGTTATCTCTAGCTCTCTTTTAAATGATCTTGTTATAGTCTAATCGTCAAAAATTATAGTGGAAGAATGAAATCTCCCCGCCCTTAGCTCTAGAGGTCTTGGATTTAAGTTATAAAAATTGAGAAATTCCTCCTTTAACAACAGATTCTACATTACATGAATCTTAATTTTTTAATATATACAAGCTTTAGATATCAAATCATACTATTCTAAAAGTGGGAAGACCTTAAGTTGAAAAGTTGAATTACCAAAATGTTCATTAAAAGTTGAAGAACATTTTTATCCTTCAGTCATGAACTATTCCTTCAATATTCATGTACAAAATTGTAAGAACATGTTACACCGTGTTAGTTTCTATCATTTAGTTGATGTGTATGTACGTATGTTGAGAGCTTTGGAGTACGACGCATGCGAGGAAGGGCTCGGGGAATGAACGCACGAGTATGGAGTCGAGCGAGTAGGAGGTCGGAGCCAGGGCAGGGTGCATTAGGCGTTGTGCCACGCTGCCCCCATGGCTCATCACCACCTCCCTTGGCGTGTTGGGAGGCGCGGCCGCGAGAGAGGCACGTCGCGAACCCTCCCCTGCCACACACACACACACACACACACACACACACACACACATATATATATATATATATATATATATATATATATTTCAAGTCTAAATTCATTTCATTTGGAATTAAGTCCCAAATCAAACCCTCGACCCTACGACACTCTCCTCTCAACTTTTCATCAGTTTTTCATCAGATTACACCATTAAACTCTATATAAAGGCAAATTCGTCTTGAATAACGAGTTCTAGGCATACGAGGAACGTCCCTGCGGAGTTATTTCTTGAAAATTCGCTTGGAGTACCGGAACCCCGCCAAGTAGAAGTTGTCAGAATCACTTCTAATCGAGTCCTAAGTGACTGCAAGTGACGGGTAAGCATTCTACCTCTTAGGCTCTCGAAAATTTGTGGGTTTTTTGCCAAATTGAATGAAGTTGAGTTGTAGCTAATGTTCATTGAAAGATATCGTTATTTGTTGGGTCTTAGTATTAGAATAGCCTTATTCTCTCAGTGTAAAGGCTGCAATTGAGTGGAATTACTCCTTCAGGTTGGAAACTATTTGGGTGAACAAAATTCGGCAGTCGAGGTATGTTAAGGCTTACTTCTTCGATAAGTTATTTTCGTCCTATAGTGGACCTATGCCTTCGAAAGTAGATAATGATCTTATATGTTGTGATTAGCTGCTGCAAGTAAATAATGACTATGTATGTTTTAGGTAGCTGCTATAAGATGTACTGAGAGTATACCATAGTATCCCTCATCGGTAAAGGGGTATGTTAAGTGTGACTAACATTGGGTGCGCCATAGAGAGTTCCCCATTCACCTGCTTACCATTTAGAGGTATTCTGATGTTTTGCTGTCGTGCCAAGGCCTTAGAAATTTATGGTTAGCTGTTGGGCCTGACTTGGTAAGCTAGACAACATAGGGCGTAGCCGGGCGATATAACTTTTAGTTCGATGCCTGTATTGTCAGTAAAGCTCGCCCAAAAGCCATTGACGTACCTTGACGCCTCTAGAGCAAGAATTTGGATAGGATGGTTGTATCGTCGAGTTGATGACACTAGGGTTGCCTAATGAACTGAGCGACCGTTTACCATATGATGGCTAATGTCAGTGACAGTTAGCTTCAGCCGACCTAGTGTTTGTCATATAAGTCACTCAGGAAAGCCATCCTAGTTGTTACAAGTATGATAGACTAGTCGATACCCTAAGGAGGGAACCTTATTAGTAGTTAGATGTGAAGCCAACGTCCCAGGCTACTCTTATAGATTCCCAGGTATGTGTTGCCGCGAAGGACTAGGTTCAGATATACCTGCCTACGAGGCTATGAATCGCCTAAGAAGCCATATGAAATCTGAACAGACTATGTTAAGGTCTAAAAGGACTAGAACCATAGTATCACGGTGTTACTTCCAGTCTAAAAGTTATAGTGAGTTACCTATGGATAGTTGGAGCTGACTGCTTAGGAGCATATCCGATTAGTAGCAGCCCCAAAGTTATTCTAAGCGGAGGAACTAAATAGTTGGTCGTCTACGACCTTACTGTTCGCTTATGAGCTATCATTATCCTAGAATAACCTTTCAAATATCGCTTAGGCCACTCCGGACTTTGCCTTATTCTGTCTAGGCCGTTAGAGATTATAATCACTGTCAGGTCCCTATAGATGGGGTATGCCTGTTGGTAACTATACAGACTATTCTAGGGGCGAGTAGTGGTCACACTAGGCCTGAATGGCCAGATACGGCTTTTGAGTGGCCATATTGAGACTAAAATATAGTGCTTCGGTTGGGATTGACCCCATATATTATAGCCTTCCGTTGAACAACATCAGAGTTTCTAACTGTGTCATTGCCTACGGGGCTATGGATCGCTCAGAGGAGCTATGTGATATCACTCAGATGATCTATTTGATGTCCGAAGGAACTCTATTCAGGCCTATAAGGCCATATTTTTGTATATCCACGTATGGACCTCTTCTTATATTGTACCATCATTACTGACCTT
The DNA here is from genome assembly GCA_035772735.1 of Datura wrightii. Classification (NCBI taxonomy): domain Eukaryota; kingdom Viridiplantae; phylum Streptophyta; class Magnoliopsida; order Solanales; family Solanaceae; genus Datura; species Datura wrightii. Next base: position 12,997,582 of record JASDFA010000006.1, on the reverse strand, counting down.
ACATCGAGCCTTGTGTGACTAGGGTGAAGTTACAGGGCCCAACAGGCTCAGGCACAGTTACAGAAGCTCAGCGGGCTCAGTTACAGACCCAGAAGTCAGGTAGTTTGGCTGTAGTTACCAGTAGAATCATAAAGACCTTGTTAGGGGTATATAGATTGAATTATACTTGTCAGGGCTTATGGGGGCCCTGGTAGGTTACTTCTGTGTTGCTTGCACCTTCTAGGCTTATAGGGGCCAGGTTAGGTTCTTGTTTGTATACTTGCTTGCTAGATATAGCTTATGAATGTATAGTCATGCAGCTTCAGCTCTTACTTGTGTAGTGGTTTACTAGATGCAGGTTATGCATAAGAAAGCTTACAGGTTAACTTTTGTCCTTGTCGTTGATTACTTTTAGTTCTTTTATTCATCTTTTACTACTACCTTACATATTTGGTACATATTATACTGACACCCATGCATAGGGCACTGCATACTTGCCTGCAGGGTCCGACATATAGGTTTCAAGTTCTCCTAGCAGTTATTCAGAGTCACTTGATTGGTTGGCTCCTTCCATTCGGAGTTCCCAGGTTGTTGAGGTCACCTGTCTTTTATTGTATAGCATTTGGGTAGGCTGGGTCTCCGTTCCGACCAATATTTTTACTTTTAGAGGCTTACAGACTATAGTCTTCAGTTAGTTATTCGTGTTGGCCATGTGGGGCCTATATTTATTGTGTTCTATATGCTAGCCGTGTGGGGGCCTAGTGTAGCTTTCAGTTAGCATCCTTGTCGGCTATAGTTAGTATATGACTGCCTGTCTTTCTTTCTGTTATGACTAACAACATGGTAGTCTTGTCGGCCCGCATAGGATCTCTTTATTATTATGTTGCTGACTTGCTGGTTAGTTGTTTTCTTTTACAGGTTTGTTATGTGGCCTTATCGACCTGAGATTGTATTTACAGCCGAGATATAGCCGTTTGTTTACTTGATTGTGAGTTGCTGGCAAGCACCAGAGGTGCATATGTCCGGTCAGGTCAGCCCAAGTCCCAGTGTGACATTTGGTGTTCGTCATGCCTCCCAAAGTGGGGCGTGACGAAACACTTCATGAAAAAATCATCATGAAATTACTCCTATAATGAATTTCTTATTAATTACCAGATTTAAGAGAAGCATTTAATTTGACACATGTTTAAGTAGTTATTTTTTGTCAAAGAATCCCAAATATAATAATAAATAAATAAATAAAAGACATTAAATGAATAATAAATAAATGTTATTGTATTTATCTTAATCCCTCTTTTTTTGTTCTTGCTTTTTCTAAAAGAGAAAAACTAAAATTTAACGAAATCATTATCATTAAAAAATCAAGCACATCAAAAATTAATATAAAAATATGACTAAAATTTCATTTAAAATAATAATGTTCTAATCCAAAAAAAACTATAAAAGATAAAGAATTAAAAAGAATCTAAAGAGGTTAAAAGAAATGATTATTGTATAGTAGAGCTGAGAATCAAAAATAAACTTTTGTACGAAATTTTTGGGTGTCATTTTTGTAAATTGAAATGATAATGATAATATTAAATTTTCTATATTTATAGTATTTTAAAAATGGGAATCAAAAAGATTAAAATATATATATATATATATCAAAATACTCATTAAATATTCAACAATATTTTCGCCCTTTAAATAAGCACTACTCCAATTATATGTTTGTACAAATATGTATAAAGATACACTTAAAATCTAAATAAAAGAAAATTAATATCTACCAACACTCATAATGCATTAAATTCATTAAATTTACGCGTTTGGTTTTAGTGATTGTAATTTCTAGATTAACATTTTTTTAGTTGAATTTATTGTTCTTATGTTAATGTATCATGTAGTGTGTATTAACTCTAGTGAAGAAATTTATAGCTCATTTTGGTGACTTTTCTTACTCCTTAATTAATTATTTATGAAAATCAGCATATATACTTAGGATAAATTCGTTTATAAATTATTCTTCTTCTGCTCTTACAACGGTGGAGCCAACATGTAGACTTCAACAATTAAATCTGGTTAGTTTATGCATATTTTTGAAATCTATTTATTTAATTATCTTGTTTAACTAATAGAAGTAGAATATATGCATTATTCTTTGAGCAAAGTTTTTGTGTTAAAAATTCTAATATTAGATAATAAAATGTAAAATTAAAAAGATTGTGAATATAAGAGTAGTTACTTTGCTTTTTTTAAAAAAATTGTATTTGAGAAACTATTGTATTAATTATTTAAATGCTAAATTTTCAATGCTAATGCTCTGAAATGATATTTTTCATTTCGTATGCTATTTAGCAAAAGATTAAATGCGATTCTTATCCTAATTATTAATATATTTTTTATTTTTTTAGGATAAATTATAAAAGCTTTTGAAGATGGGCTAAGAATGTAAAAGTGATTTTGTGAAATGGGATTACAAATTGCCTAATTAATATCTATTTGAATCACTTTCTCTTGAATTTGAAACTAAAATTTACGTCTCATTGCATATTAATAGAAAATTTATGTGCATTGCACGTATTCAAAATTAGTGATTGTATAAAAAGAAAAAGACTTGATAGCGAATAAAAAAAAATTATATAAGTTAAAAAAGAAACTTTTGAAATGGTTTGTGTATAAAAGTTAAATTCATTTATATATTAAACACAAATATTAGCAGAAGGAATACTTCTAGATCATTTATATATAACAAAGCCTTTAACAGCTTGTTTGGATGGTTGTTACCTGTTGTATTGTATTGTTAGTTTAAATATAATATTTATTTTTATTGTTATATAAATTTTGTTGTATCGTATCGTTAAGTTCATCGTTACATAATGACAAACTATCTCATTTCATGTAATGATCGATTTGGTGTGATCATGTCATTGCCTTATTTTTTTTCTTATTTTGTCTTATTATAAAATGATATGTGCACTGTGTTGGTTATGGTAGTTAATAGGTCAAATTAGTGAAGGCATTTAGGTCAATCTAGCTAAAGGTTGTTACAAGTCAATTGTAGTCTTATATAAGACATTCAATGTGCATTTGCTAGAGTTAGTTAAAATGCGAATTTGTGACATATCATTCCCAATTCTTCTGCACACAATGCAGCTCTACATGCATGTGTGATTACAATTTAGATATATAATAGTTCATCTAAACTTAATATGGTATCAGAGCTTCGATCAAAGTTCTTCAACGAATTCACAAGTGGAAGCTCAGAGTAAAAGCAACAATGGCAGCAGCCGACAATCCAATGAATCGCCTGAATTGAGAAGCATAGACAGAAGAACAAGTTGATTTTTCACCATCCTCTCTATTTACAATCTTCAGATACGCCATGTTTAGCATTGATTAGAATCAAATTGACAGGTCCAGAAAATTATCATTGTGGAGTAAGTCGATGAGATTAGTCTTGCTAGGGAAGAACAAACTCAGTTTCATAGATGGAAGCTGCAGGAAGGATCAGTACAGAGGAAGCTTAAGGAATCTAAGGGAAAGCTGTAATGTAATTGTCCTGTCCTGGATTGGAGCAGTTGTGTCTATGCGTCAGATACGAAGAAGGTGTAGGATGAATTCAAGGAGCGTTTTGACTAGTCGAATTTGACCAGAATTTATCAATTATGGAAGGACATTGCAATACTAACTAAAGGTACAAATTCAGTTACTGTTTATTTTTAAAAAATGAGAGATTATTGGGATGAGTTAGATGCATTGGTTCCTAATGGTAGTTGTGATTGTGAGGGATCTAGGTCGTCAATAGAGGTGTTGAGAAATCGAAAATTGATATAGTTCTTAGTAGGGCTTAATGAAAGTTATAATCATGTAAGGAGTAGCATTCTGCTTAGAACACATGCTTTAACTATCAATCAAGCCTATGCACTGGTGATACAAGAGGAAAGCCAAAGAGTTGTAGGAACAACAGAACATACCGTGATGGCAGGAAGAAATCAGAGATTCAATAGACCTACACAACCTCGAATCAATCACAACAACACTCAATATCCGGGTCCCAATTATGGTCATCAACCTGGTCCTTCCCACTTTAGTCGCCCTGGCTCTAGTCAGAACAATCACTTCCCTAACCAATTCGATAACTATAAGAAACCACTAATAGGCACAATCTATGAGCATTGTGATTACAAAGGACACTTGAAAGATGATTGTTATAGACTGGTAGGTTACCCATCAGACTTCAAAAGCAAGAAGAAGGCACAGGTTGGAAATGCATGTGGAGGAGCATCTTCTAGGCCTTATGCTAACAGCAGTGTTGTATAGGCTAGAAAAATTGGTAATGAACGAGAACTAGGAAGGTACATACCTGAGGACCAGTATCAATAACTTATTGGACAAATGAAGAAGATTATAGCAGAAGACTATCAAGCTCACTTGACAGATATAATTGCACTATTGTCCAATATTTTTTCACATAGCTGGATAGTAGATTCAGGAGTAGCTCATCATATTACTTCACACAAGGAATGCTCGGATGACCTCATAAGGATTAGTAGGCAAGGAAATAAGCAGGTTCATGTTCCTGTTGGTGGTAAATGTGAGATAACACACATAGGAACCACAGTAATAGTAAGAAGTCATAAACTGAAGAATGTACTTCATGTACCAAATTTCAAATTTAATCTGCTATTGATGTCCAAGTTGACTAGAGATCTATGTTGTTCAATTTTCTTTTATCCAGAGTTTTGAGTTTTTCAGGACCTCTATACTGGCAAGGTGTTGGGGATTGGTAAGGAAGATAATGGATTATATTTGTTGGAGGACAATTTTGCTGTAAGTTACACAGCAGGATCAGTAGTTTAGGAGTCAACTGATGATGATGGTGCACTATGGAATAAGAGGCTTGGCTACCCTTCCGCATATGTTTTAGATATAATTCCTGTAGTTAAGACCAATAAGGATGAACATAGAGTATGTGAAGTGTGTCCACTGTCCAAACAAATCAGATTGCCATTTCCTGCTAGTATTCCTCATTCTAGCAATAATTTCCAATTGTTGCATGTAGATATGTGGAGACCTTACAGAGTTCCTACTTATGATAAAAGATATTACTTTGTTATAATTGTTTATGATCACTGTAGATATACTTGGGCATGTTTGACACAACATAAATCTGAAATATTTGTTGTATTGAAGGATTTCTTGCTTAAGGTGTAAAATCAGTTTCATACTATTGTTCAGATTTTAAGATCAGAAAATGGGAAAGAATTTTTAATTCTCAATGTGCTGACTTGTTCTCTTCCATGAGAATTATTCATCAAAGTTCCTGTCTATACACGCCCCAACAAAATGGGATAGTAGAAAGAAAACATAGAAATATTTTAGAAGTGGCTAAAGAATTAAAGATTCAAAGTTCTGTACCAAATAGATTTTGGGGTGATTGTATTAGAACTGCAGTTTATTTGATAAACTAATTGCCTACTTTAGTATTAGAAGGGAAGACACCCTATGAATTCTTGTATAAAAAACTAGTTGCTTATGACCATTTAAGGGTCTTTGGTAGTTTGTGTTTTGAGTCTACTTTGCCTAGAGGAGATAAGTTTGAGGCAACAACTAGAAAAACTGTCCTCATTGGGTATTTAGAGACACTGGTATTTAGAGACACAAAAGGGTTATAGACTTTATGATCTGGAGTCAGGATATTTTCTTGTGAGCGGGGATGCTGTATTTAGATAAGATGTGTTCCCTTTTAAAGGTAGTCACAAAGAATTAGAAGATATCTTTGGTATATAAAAATCATCATATGCACCATCCAGTCCTCCTATTTCAGTCAACCCTCCAACAGTACATACAAATCATGTTTGTCCCTCTAATGGTTCTGCTGAATCACATGAAGTCTCTCTTGTACTAGACACTGCAAATAATCCTGTTGGTGAACCTTCTGATATAGATAGGCCTTCAACTGACCCTAATAGAGGTTAATTGATGTTCAGAAGATCTCAAAGGTGTTATACCCCGTAGAATTCCCGACACCTAGACAACCTATTCGCACGTTGGTTAAGCACATTTGAAGGCCATACGTGCTGTAGAAAGGCCCGGGAAAAGGATCGGATGAGAAACCCGTCGAACCATCGCGGGAGGAGCCGAGGCAGAGCCCCTCCGCGATGGCAATGTGTCACGGAGGTGAGGCCTCCGCGATGGCTCTTTGACACGTTGCCCAGGTTCAGGCTCAAGTATATAAAGCTCACTTCGGGTTTAAATCATTTAATCCTTAAGAAATTTCCAGGAAACAGAGAGAAAAACCAGAGAAGGAGGAAGAACGAAGAAAATTAAATAATTTTCGTCCGATTACGCTGCCAAACGCTGCCCAAACTCAAATTAGTCCTAGATACCGAAGTATTTAGCAGCAGAAAGCATTCCTACGGATTCAGTTTCGTAAAATACGGCTGACGAATCGTCGAGCCACCGAGCTAAGGTAAGTGGAATTGCTCTAAATTAGTGTCTATGTGTTCCTAGCTATGAAGTGAATATTTCTCCCTTCTGGACCTCTGAAAAATAGCAAGTTTCTAGCCGTCTTTCGATAAGCCTAAGTTTAGGCTATAAACTATATCGAAAGTGACGTTGCCTTTTGAAATAAAGTTGTATTTAGTATTGATTGACATATTTATGAATGCAGTTGGGAGAAAACAGCTAAAGTACCGGCCGAGCCTCGTCCGACAGACGAATAGTTCGAGGATAAGGTATGTAAAGCTAGTTCCCTTGGCAAGTTAAGTAATATCGGTACAGTATAGTGATTTACAGGCCAGTAGAACGTTCAGAAGTCAAATGTTACATTTATTATGAATATTGATACGATATGAGAAGAATTGGGTTGTAACGTGTATGAAACCTACTTGTACGACATAGATTCTAACGCAAGTGTTAGAGATTGCCCAGTATGCTCAGTATGTGATGTAGTATGACATGTTAAAATATCATTGTATTCAGTTGAAACCCAGTAAAGCAGTGTAACATCTGTAAGACATCTCAGAAATAGAATGATAAGTTAAAATGAAGTTAGAAAGCATAGTAGGAATAGTAAATCATGTTACTATAGAAACTCAGTATGCAACATAGTTCTCAGTAGAAGATTATATCATGTTCAGCATTAGCCTCGGTACAGTCTGGCAGAAGATTATATTCGTACATACATATATATTATTTCCAGCCTCAGCATGTATTAAGCATGTACATATTTCTATCACTAGTCCAGCATATGGTGTATACAGAAACTTAGTAAACAGCAGAGTTTTCAATAGAAACACTATCTTATATAGCATTTGCCCCAGTACAGTCCGGCAGGAGACTATATTCATATTTATATATATATTTACCTACCTCAGCACGTAACAGATATGTACAGTTTACTATCATTAGCTCATCATGTAATATATATGATACTTTACCCCTATTAGCCTCAGCATGTGAGATACCCAGAAAGTATTACCAGTTGAGACCGTTGTATTGTTTGGGGTTGGATTACCTAACATCCATGACCGCCCAGGGTTAATAGCTGTATCGACTCGTCCACCAGAGGACGAGGATACGTCACTCCACGGAGTGGCATGTCGTCCCGCAGGAGACGAAGATGGGATGCCAGTTTTCCCCATATTTGTGCCTTGATCGGCCCTTACACACCCCAGTCGAGCGGATACGCCCGGGTGCAGATTCAGGAGTCCTCCGAACTCAGATGCAGTTATAGTCAGGGGCTCAGCAAGCCCAAGTGCATACCCAGGGGACCGGCGGGATGCTTACAGCCATTATAGGAGATGGGATGACCGGGGTAGGGGTATAGATTCTGTGCTAATTGTACCTCCCGGCTTATGGGGGCCGGGTAAGGTTTGTGTATGCTATGTATGTTATAATATGTTATACTGTGTCACAGTAGATACGAGTAGATCGACAGTAGAATGATCAATCCTCAGGTATGACTCCTACTCCTTCCAGTATGATTAAGAGAAGGTATGACTTACATTATCAGACAGTTAAGCTATCCTTCTATTTCAGTTTCATCAGTTATATTATTGTGTTCAGATGTTTCTTTTAGTTATTGCTTTACATACTCAGTACCAGCGGTACTGACGCCCGGTGGGGCGCTGCATTACTTGCCTGCAGGTACTCATAGACGAGCAGGTGACACCACGTGATTCCTGTCAGCGTTGAGCATTCAGCTCCTGTCATCCAGAGACTGAATTCCAGAGGTGTACTTCAGTTTCTGTTGTTATATAGTATGGGTAGGTCGGGGCCCTGTCCCGATCATTTCTATTGCTATTCCTAGAGGCTTGCAGTCTGTATATTTCCCTGTGGTCAGTTGAGCCGGTCGTGTGAGGCCGTGCAATTATTAGCTATTAGTGCTTTGCTTTCTTTTATGATGGCCGTGTGGGGCCATAGTTTATCAGTAGTGGTGACCTTACTGGTCACGTAGCTTTTCAGTACGTTATGATTGAGGTATAGACAACTAGACGACATGGTGGCCTTGTCGGCCCGTATAAGTTTCCCTATAGTTGCATGTTCTGGTCAGCTGTTGTTACAGGTACAGGAGGCTATAGGCCAATGGGCTGGGGGCTGTGTTTACAGCCGTTATATAGTCCTTTGTTTCCAGAAATGTGGGTTAGAGCCAGCCAGGCACCAGATGTGCCTAGGCTTACCAGTCTAGCAGTTCAGCTCCTCGTAGGGTACCAGGTGCCAGTCATACCCCCCAAGGCGGGGTGTGACAAAAGGACTGACAATCCGCCCATCTGATTGAAGGATTATGTCAATCCTTCAACTAAATCTACAACCCCTTCTTCTTTACACTCCATAGAAAATGTCTTATCATATGATGGTGTGTCAAGAGAATATTAGGCCTTCCTACAAGTTTTTTCAGCTGAAGTGGAGCCTAAGATTTTCAGAGAGGCAGCAGGCAATCCTAAACAGATTGAGGCAATAAAGCTAGAAATACAAGCTTTATAAACAATCACATTTGGGATTTGGTTTCCCTACCTCTTGGACCCCATGCAATTGGTTTCAAGTTGGTTTATAAAATCAAATACAAGGCAAATGGTGACATTAAAAGGTATAAAGCTAGGTTAGTAGCTAAGGGATATAATCAACAAGAAGGTTTGGATTATCATGAGACATTCTCACCAATTGCAAAGATGGTAATTGTGAGAACTGTGATCAGCATAGCTGCTTCTAAAGGATGGGATCTTTTCAAAAGGATGTTAATAATGCATTCTTATAAGGAGACCTGTATGAAGAGGTGTATATGCAGTTGCCTTAAGGATTTGCTAGACAGGGGGAGAAAATAGTCTGTAAGCTGAAAAAGTCCTTATATGAACTCAAACAAGCTTATAGAGAGTAGAATATTAAACTTACTAATGCACTACTTGAAGGAGGATATTCTCAAAGTGCTTATGATAGCTCATTGTTTGTACAGAATTTTGGTTCAGATTTGGCAGTGATGTTGGTATATATGGATGATTTGCTTATCACAGGGGTAACATTACATTAATCCAGCATGCCAAGAACCTCCTGAATAAGGCATTCAAGGTGAAGTACTTGGGACATTTGAGATATTTTTCGGAAGTTGAAGTTCTAAGATCACAGAAGGGTATCTTGTTGAACCAAAAGTATGTACTAGAACTTATCTCAAATGTTGGTTTGAGTTGAATCAAGCCAGCAATCACTCATTTAGAACTTAATTAGAAGTTTACAACTATTAAATATGATGCAAAAATGGGACAAACTAATGATCCAGAGTTAGAAGACTGTCTGAGTTTTCAGAAGCTTATTGGAAAACTACTTTACCTTACCATCACAAAACCTGATATTTGCTTTGTAGTTCAGGTGCTCAGTCAATTCATGCAATGTACAAAGCAATCCTATAAGGAAGGTGCCTTGAGAGTGGTTCGATATTTGAAGTGGAATCCAGGTTTAGGACTTTTGTTCAAGCCAGGACCTATCCAAAGCCCAATTGCTTACCGTGACTCAGATTGGTTGCCTATCCAAACATAAGAAGGTCAGTGACAGGATATATCATGAAGCTAGGAGGCTCTTTAATTTCACGGAAGTCAAAAAAGCAACACATTGTGAGTAGAAGTTCAACAGAGACAAAATATAAAAGTATGAAAGTTGCAACTACAAAAATTATTTGGCTCACAGGATTGTTAAAAGAACTTGGAGTTGTTTTGACCTTACCTGTGACATTGTTTTGTGATAATAGGGCAGCTCTACAGATTGCTGCCTATCCCATTTTTCATGAAAGGACCAAATATTTTGAAATTGATTACTACTTTGTTAGAGATAGGATCGAGTCTAGCCTTCTACAACTTGTCCACATCTCTTATAGTCTTCAACTTGCTGATATAATGACCAAGGGTCTTCCAAGTACTCAACATCATTTCCTACTTTCCAAGCTTGGAGTGTTTGATGTGTATCACCCTCCAGCTTGAGGGGGAGTATTCTAAACTGCTATGTGCATTGTGTTGGTTATGGTAGTTAATATGTCAAATTAGTGAGGGCATTTAGGTCAATCTAGCTAAAGGTTGTTACAAGTCGGTTGTAGCCTTATATAAGGCATTCGATGTGCATTTGCTGGAGTTAGTTGAATTGTGAATTTGTGACAGATCATTCCCAATTCTTCTACACACAAAGCAGCTCTACATGCATGTGTGATTACAGATTAGATACGTAATAGTTCATCTAAGATTGATATGTCTTTACTTATTATTTAATAATTTTATTTTATCATTTATCCTACTTTTATAGTAATTCTATCCTATATCCTACTTTTCTTATAGGTTTATCCTTCAAATTGTTAATATATGATATTATATAATGACGAAAAATAATATAATCCATTCAAATTTTATATTTATTAAAACAATAAAGTACGATACAATATATTACAATACATAACAATCATTCTGTCAATGTGTAGATTGTAAATTAGGTAAAGAGACTATTATTAGCGTACCATTAATAATTGAGGATATGGTTGAGTTTTATATCTCCTATAGAATTGGCACTTTCAATCATATGGAGACCAAACACTTGTTCATCAGGCAGCCATTACACTATAGCTGCCCTACCCTTCAACTTTAGCTTTATTTGTGTGACTATACAACAAGCTATGAAAAACTCAATCACTAATTTTATTATCTTGTAAACCGACATTATATTATATATTCCACCCAATTTCTAGTAACCTATGATATTAGTAATCTCTTCCTCCATTTGTTTTTACTTATTTATTATATTAAAAATAAATTTTTATTTTTATTTATTTATTTTAATATATTAAAAAAAAGATTTTTTAAATAAAATTTTACTCTTATTATTAATTGTTAGTTCTTTAAATCATTTTTAAAATTTTTTTAAAATGCTACTAGTCATGAGTATTATAGTAAATATGTACTGTATTTATTATTTTATTTTAAAAAATGCATATAGAAATTATTATGAATAAATAAAAATGAACGAAGAGAATTATAATTATATAATTATAATAAGAATTTTCTTATTATATCTAATTGAGATTGTATGATAAAATATCATTTAAAATAATGATCCAGAATAGGGAAACAATATTAATTTAAACGGAAAAGGTTATATTGAGTTTTTCTCGTCGGTTAAGAAATAGGAAATTTGATTGATCTATTTATAACTTGAGTAATCCTCAATTCTTAAGTTAGTTTTTTAATTTGAATTAGGTAAGATTTAATATTCATATTTTTAATCAAGTTAAAAATTGTGCATATAGTTTGCTAAAAGGTCTAACTTTGTCTTTCGTTTATAATTTGAGTCAACCTTGCCTCACGGTTAATAAATACACATTTCTCTTATTTTCCAATAAATCTAACAGAATTATTTTTAAAAGATAAAATATATAAAAAGGGTTTAAAAGTATTTTTGTAGTTTGCGAAATAATTACTTTTGCCTTCCGTTGAATAATCTGGCCTAATATTATCCTTTTTCACTAATATCTCCATTGTGCACCTTAATTGGTGCCTATTAAAACTATTAAATGCCGCTTGGCAATTAATTAGACTCACTCTTAATATTTTAATAATAGTTTTATGAACAATTTTTTACGGAATTGGTGTTTTTTTTATTTTTTATAATGAAGGTATTGAGAAATGTACATTAAAAGTTAACTACACTCAGTAGATAAAATAGTCTTTAAGCAAATGTCACGATTCAATCGGACGTGACTGACATCCATACTAAACTCCGGTGGGCGAATCATCATTTCCCAACTAACTCATTCATTCAATGCATTCATTCTCACACAATAACATAGACATGAAATAAATAGCGGATCGGATCTGAAGTTGAGGAAAATTTCAGTGAAACTATCTATCACATTCTCCAAAATTCGAAAGTCATTGTACAGGACTCTAAACGAAAACATCTAAGAATTGTAAAATAACAAAATATAACCAAATGTTCTGGAAACACATAAAAAAGGGACATATTTCTACGTTGTTGCACCGCAGAAAAAACATCTCTCTGTCTATTTAAAGATTCAAGATGGCTAGTTAAGTTGGTTCGCTTACATTTTTTCTTGTGGCAAATTTATCTTTTTATTAAGAATAACATGTACAAAACTGAGGAAGGCCTCCCTGTACCTACTTAATATGGAACTAGTTCCATACTATGAAACAAGTAGGATTTCTGGTATGCCCACAAAATAGGCATCAAAAGATGTTTAATCTCTATTACCAATAGAGATCCTCTAGGAACAACAAAAGAGTAACTCCTATACAAATTTCTATTAATATAAAACGAGTTTTTGATATGCTTCTTTCGAAAAGAGGGATACTTCATTCTATTCATATTTAAAGCTCCCCCGACTTCCCTTGATAAAAGTCATCCAGACTCATAAATCCATTGAATATCACTGAACTGTATCCCCCAGTACAAAGTAAGGTGACAATTGGTTAAAATACTTTTAGATAAGAATAACCACCAACTTCCTAATAATTAAAAATAAAAAGAATTGCTTTTAGTGCTATTGAAGGAAGACTTATTTCGTTATGACATTCATTTTTTTTTATTTTGTCCTAACTCTTTTTTTATATATTTTTAATATTTTACTCGTTTTGAAGTAAATAAATTTAAATAAAATAAAATAATTTTTTAAAAACTATATCATCAATAGATCTTCGATCCTACTTCAAATCCTAACGAATTTTTCTGTATTCCTCTCAAATATTATCGTAACGCCTTATAATTGAAGGGATATCAAGTCTATGAAGAAAAGTTGAAAGTATCCAATCAAATGATAAAGAATAGACAAAGAGCAAAATCTTTTAATTAAAGTGCATATTAATTTGCCTAGCTATAGCTCCCTTTGTCATGTTCCCATCCACACCTTGTTTTAAGTTTATCTTTATCATGACTAGTTTGCGTCAACCTTGTCATGAAAATCTATGAGAAATATATAGTACTACTGCACAAACACAACTTTTTTTTATTATGACAATAATATCACCACCTACCTACTTTTACTTACGTTATAAATATATGTTATCTTAATTTGTTAATGCCATCGATCTCATCATTTACCTAATAATGTTTGTTAAAATCATGATGAAATTGGTGATAAAAAGTTGTTTTAATCTACAACTGAGAGATAATCATGATGTTTTTCTTATGCAACTTGTCTTGTTGCTACTCGATGGACTAGCTAGCCAGAGATTAATTAATGGTTTGTTCGGTATGAAAAAAATATTCTCTATAAAAAATATTTTTCAAGAAGACATTTACTAGGAAAAGAAGTTATTTCTTTCTTATTTTGTGTATGCAAATAAAGAATATTTTATATATATATATATATAAAAGAAAAAACTATGAGATGAAGATGAGGTGAAGTAGGGTGATGGGTATTGTGCATGGGCGAGTGGGGTGAGAGGGGAGATGAGACAATATGACTTATTTTTTCTATTTTTATTAAGAAAGTTATTTTTCTTATTTATAAGAAATTTATCTTCCTAAGAAAATAAATTTTTTTTAGCGGACACCCCCCTTAATTTAAAATTTAAAATTAGCCCATGATTTGGTCCTTTAATGTAACTAATTATTCGTTGCTTATGATAATTATTGACTCGAAACTATATATGTTCAACAAGTGTCCTAGTGGAATGCTTCCTTATTTGGTAATGAATGTCCTTTAACACTAAGGTAAAAATTAAAGTAAATATGGGGCAACGTTGTCATGGCGCATTAGCCAGATATTCAGGAATTGTTTTTTCCAAATGATGGTACGATGAGACACCATTAATGATAAAAATTAAATGGAAGGAAGATCTTCCTGAAGGTGATCATTTCTATTCGGGCACGAGCAAAAACATTAACTAAAAATATAAATATATGTACATGGTGTATCAATGTATTTGAAAAACACTTCGATTCAATTTGATGGGTTGCCACAAAAAAAGGAAAGAGTTTATCATACATAAATGATCATCATATGATGAGACACCATTCATGAAAAAGAATGACATGAGAATCTTTTATCAAAGGTGATCATTTTCTATCCAGACACAAGGCAAAAACACACAAATAAAAATTAAAGAATTTAACATAAGTAGCAATATATTCTAAAAATATGTAATCCTATTTTGATGAGTTGTTTGTAGAAAGAAAAGAGTTTAACATTTATAAATGATCATACAATAAGACACCGTTGATGATAGAAAAACAAATGGAAAGAAGATTTTCTTGAAGGTGATCATTTTTATTGAGGCACCAGCAAAAAATATAAAAAAAACATATATACATGTCGTACAATGTATATATAAATAGGTTGTACACAAAAAAAGGAAAGAGTTTACCATATATAAATGGTCATTATATGATGAGACATCATTGATGAAAAAGAATGAAATGAAAATCTTCGTAAAGGTGATCATTCTCCATTTAGGCACGAGCAACAGCACACACAAAAAAAAATAATTGAACATAAGTACATGGCACAATAATATATTTAAAAATATGTAATTTAATTTAATTTGATGGACTGTTCGCTGAAAGAAAAGAGTTTATAATATATGATTCTTCATTTCTCATTAATTCAGTTCCTGCTAACTCCCTCTTCCCAAAAAGGATTAAACTTATTGATTGCAGAGAAATGATATATAGAGCAAGATCAAATAATCATTAAATAAAAAGTTGTTTAATTTGTTTTTAATTAACTTCCAAAGCTTTATATGCCTAACAGCTTTGATTATGATGAACTCCCCATGTGAAAGGTTATAAAACCTAAAGAAAGGAGGCACTACCCAAAAATTAATGATGGTTCCGTGTAAAAACATTTTCGCACTCATATTAGATTCTTTTAAAAATTAATTATTTTCGAAGAATTCGATACGTACCCTGCCGACATGTCATTTAATAGTCGTTTGATCATGAGTTTATAGCTTAAAATTTAAAAGAAAATTCTATCTCGTCTTTCTTTAAAATAATTGATATACGACTTCACAACTTACTTATATGAGAAAAGAAAGTTTTTTTTTGTTCTAGCTTTAAAAAAGATCATAATTAAGCCATAGAAAGAAATTAAATTTTTTTTTTTTTTTTAAACAAAAGGAAGAGCATGATTCTTTATTTATGATATAGGAGTAAATTGAAGTGTACTTTTATATTCCTTTGGATTGGAAGAGAGGAAAAAAAGAAAAGAGGAATTAGCTAAGTGGGGTGATGTGGAGAAGAATGACATATATGCAAGCAATACAAAGCTTATTATAGAAGAACCCACAAACCCACGCGTGACCCATGTGTTTTGATTCTTTGCTTAGTTGTATTCCCACTTAGCTTCAACTCTTAAGAATAATTAATACAAAAAAAAAAAAAAATGTCCCAAGATAAGAATGAGAGAGGGTGTAGTATTTGATTGAAATACTAGTTAGGAGAATTACTGGAAGCGATTTCAACAATTAAGACTTGTGTCATCCATTATCAGAAGTTTTTACGAGATGGATGAATTTTCTTTGTTCAAAGATATGATCTTTAGAAAATGCAAAGTGTTTTCTCTTTTGGATAGCTAATTCTAACTGTTATATTATAGTGAATTGGATAAAATATATATTTTTCAACACTCATAGTGATATATTTATACGTTGAGGGTTACGATTTAGAAGGAAGACAAATTAATGATCGACCACAGATTAACTCTCTTTATGAATGAATTCGACCTAATTATAGCTATTTTCAATGGAGGATTTTAGAAAAAAATAACAAAAAGAGAGGAGAAGGATAATATTTAATTGATCACTTGTTTAAACTTTAAATGATGTCTTTAGAAGCTATAATTATACAAAAAGGTTCACATAAATGTATTTTAGTTTAATTCTTTTTTTTTAAAATGGAGGTAGACCGAGAAAGAAAAAATAGGGTGGAGAATCAAATTCTTCCTAAAAATATAAAATTTTAAATAGTTAATTAATTATGTTATTAAACATTTTCCGATTCATGTAAATATAAATACATATTGTAAAGATTCATAATATGATCTTAATATATATCGACAAGTCATTTTAGCTAATGCCATGCGCAAAATTTTCAAGTTAAGGTTTGAACCTCCACCAACCTCTATGAGCAAAATTAGACACTTAACCAACTGGCTCAAGAAGCACTTTTTGTTAAGTGGTGTTATTTTTTTTTTTTATTTATTATAACTTTTGCATAATATTAATATATAATATTTAGTTAAATTTCTCTACGAGGTGATATCGCATGACATTATAATATCTCTTTGTTCAACGTGCATCCGCCTTTGATTTCAGCAAGACTCACATATTATTATTTTTTTTCGTAGATTGTTATCAATTTAAATATATGTGATTTCATGAGATATAAATTCTTAACATCGTACAAATTTTGAGCCGATCACATAATCACTGGTTAGCTAACACATGTATAATTGTAAAATAACAATGAATGATATATAATTCATGAAATACCAATGACCTTTATTGCTAAATGAAAATGTAATCGATTTATATTAATATTATTTCCATATCGAGTATATAAAGGAAAAAGAAAAGGATTGATAAAGATCTTAATAAGTTACTTTCCCCTTATTTTAATTGAATGATCTTCAATGATTAGCTTAAGACATTAGGAAATGTGTAATGATAGTTTAGATGTTAAAATTTTAGTTATAATGATAATAATTTGCTATGAGAAGAAAACAGAAGGGGGAAAAAGGGGCATAAAGTAAATTAATTAAGCTAGTTGCAAGTGGAAGAAAATATGATACTCCTAGCTACTTTGGTATCATTGTGTGTGTTTAGGAAATATATTTAATTCTGTCTTATGCTTATAAAGCACGCATATAAAAATTGTGATTCTGATTAATTTAAATTTATATCGCGATGTAAGATGTATTTAAGAAAGAAGCATTTTTTAGTAAAAAATTTTCATACTCGATATTTAAATTTGAAGTCTCTAGTTAAGGATGGAGGGTCTTGTCCATCATACCGCAACTCTTATATACTCGATATGGAAATAATATTAATATAAATCGATTACATTTTCATTTAGCAATAAAGGTCATTGGTATTTCATGAATTATATATATATATATATATATATATATATATATATATATATATATATATATATATAAAGGAGACTTAGAGGCATACTGATGTGGCATGCCTTTAAAGTCTCCATTCCCATTTTTTTTTTTTGTAGTTTTTCTAAAAAAAATTTAAAAAATTATTTTATTATTTTATTTATTTAATTGTTGTTGTCATTTAATGTTATCACAATGTATAGAGAGCGTTAAATATAACATATTTAACATAATTAAGAAAAAAATATAATTAAGAGAGTTAAAAGAATAACTTTAAATTATTTTTTTAATATAACACATCTAAATCTCTCTCTCTCTCTCTCTCTCTCTCTCTCTCTCTCTCTATATATATATATATATATATATATATATATATATATATATATATATATATATGTGTGTGTGTGTGTAAAATATAAAATCTAAAGTTAAGCATTAGAAAAGTGATGTGACACCTCTGTTTGGGCAAGGATTCTATTTATCATTTTGCTCATTTTTTTGATAATTTTCCTCACATTTCTATTTACTCGTTATTATATAAAAATAAATGTATCAATTACTACTCACTCTATTTATTGTAAAAAATTAAATATTTCAAAATTTACTATTCCACTTATTTTTATTCTTTATTATAATATTTAAAAATTTAAATATTTGCTACTGCAATATTTCATTTCCTCTATAAAGAATAAAAATATGTAAAATGAAGTGTGTGTGTGTGTGTGCGTGTGTCTCACGCCCCGCCTTAGGGGGTATGAATGGCACCTAGTGCCCTATTAGGATCTGAACTGCTAGACTATTGAGCCTGAGCACATCTGGTGCCTGGCTGACTCTAACTCTGATTCACGGAAACAACAGGCTATATAACGGCTGTAAATACAGTCTCCGGCCGACTAGGCCTATAGCCACCTGTACTATAACATCAGCTAACCAGAATCACATTCATATAGGGGAACCTATGCGGGCCGACAAGGCCACCATGCTGTCTAGTTAACTCTAAATCAATATAACAAATGCTGAACAACTACGTGACTGGCAAGGTCACCACTATTGACTGGATAAGGCCTCACACGGCCAACATAAAGAACTACACATACGCATGGCCCCACACAACTGGCACAATTAACCACAGGGAAATATATACAGACTGCAAGCCTCTAAGAATACTGATAAGATGGTCGGGACAAGGCTCCGGCCTACCCATACTGTATAACAAAAGAAAAGGGATTAACCTCTAGCTATCTAGCTCCGGATGACTGGAGCTGATGACTCTGTGAGCTGGCTGGAATCACGAGGTATCGGCTCCTCGTCTATGAGTACCTGTAGGCAAGTAATGCAGCGCCCCCAACGGGCGTCAGTACCGCTGGTACGGATTATGTAAAGCAACAACTGAAACTATCTGAAAACAAGAATACAACTGATGGAACTGAGATAGAAGGAAAACAGACTAATCTGACTGAAAATATAAAGTTAAGCCTATCCTCAACTATGCTGGAAGGAGTAGGAGTCATACCTAGAAATGTATCCCTTTACTGTCGATCTACTCGTATCTAGCGTAACATGGCATAGCATAACACAACATAACATAGCATCGCATAGCACACACAAACCTTACCCGGCCCCCATAAGCCGGGAGGTACAATCAGCACGCAATCTATACCCCTACCCAGTCGTCCCATCTCATATATTAACTATAAGCATCCTACCAATCCCCTGGGTATGTACTTGGGCTCACTGAGCCCCTAACTATAACAGTACCTGAGTCCGGAGGACTCCTGAATCAACACCCCGGGCGTACCCACTCGACGGGGGTGTATAAAGGCCGACCAAGACACAATATGGGAAAACCGGCATCCCATCTTCGTCCCCTGTGGGACGGCATGCCACTCCGTAGAGTGATGCATCCTCGCCCTCTGGCGGACGATTCGATATAGCTATTAACCCTGGGGCGGTCATGAATGCTAGGTAATCCAACCCCAAGGCAATACAATGGTCTCAACTAGTAATACTAACTGCGTATACCACATGCTGAAGCTAGTGATGATAATGTATCTATACATACTATATGCTGAACTAGTGATAGTGATATGTATGTATTTAATACATGCTGAGACTGATAATGGTATATATATATATATAATTTTCTGTCATACTGTGCTGAGTCTAATGTTGAACAGGATATAGTTTTTCTGCTGGGAATCATGTTGTACAATTGAGTTCCATAGTAACATGCTTTACTATTTCTAACATGCTTTCTAAACTTCATTTTAGTCTACCATCCTATTTCTGAAATACCTTACAAAGACTTATATTGTTTTACTAAGTTTCAACTGAACACAATAATATCCTAACATACTTTACTAAATCACATACTGGGCATGTTGTACAATTCCTAACACTTTGTATTAGAATTTATATCGTGCTAGCAAGTTTCACGCTATACATAACATGATGCTTCCAATATCGTACTAATATTCATAATAAACATAACACACGACTTCTGAAACATTCTACTGACCTTTGAACTATTTTTCTATACCGAGACTACTAACTTGCCGAGGAAACTAGCTTTACATACCTTCGCTTGATTTCCCGACTAACTGACGTAGCTTGGTCAGTATTTTCGCTATTTCTCCCAACTGCATCCATATATATGTCAATTAGGACTAAATACACTAATATTCTGGAAGAAGATAACACTTTTAATATATATAGCCAAAACTTGACTTATCGGAAAAATGGTCGAAAACTCGCTATTTCTCGAAAGTCCAGAAGGGAGAAATACTCACTTTAGGGCTAGGAGTATATTGACACTAATTTGGAGCAATTCCACTTACCTTAGCTCGGTAGCACGACGATTCGCTGGCCAAATTTCACGAAACTAAATTCGTAGAAATGCTCCTTGCTGCTCAATACCTCGGTATCTAGAGTTAATTTGAGTTTGGACCGCATTTGGTGGCGTAATCGGATGAGAAATGATAGGATTGTTCGTTCCTCCTCCTCTCTAGTTTACTCTCTGTTTTACTGGAAATTATAAGTTAATTAAAGCAAAAACCGAAGTTTGGAGGCTTTTATATTTGGGGCTGCACCTCACCTCCGTGACACGCTGTGTATCGCGGAGCGTAGCCTCCGTGACACGCTGTGTATCGCGGAGCGTAGCCTCCGTGACACGCTGTGTATCGCGGAGGTGAGCCTCCGTGACACTCTGGCCAACGCGGAGGGGGTCTGCCAGCCTTTTCTTGTGATGGTTCGACGTGTCACTTATCCGGTCTTTTTCCGAGCCTTTTCCTAGAATGTATGACATTCAAAAACTCTTACCAACATGCGAGTGACCATCTACATGTCGAGAATTTGGGTGTAACAGTGTGTGTGTGTGTGTGAATATCATATTACTATATAAGTGAGAAGCCCCTTAGTTGAAAAGTTGAATTACCAAAATGTCCATTAAATAATAAACGATCATTTTACTCTTTACTTAAACACTGCTCCTATTAATAATTTTGTATAAAAAAATAAATTTAACTTTTAATAAATGTAAATATATATATAAAAAACCCAAAGTATAAAATTAAAAGACCAGAATAACCATCATAAGTTAAATGACGTTTTTGCCCTTTAATCAAACACCAATTCTATAATATTTTTGTGTAGAATTGTAAATAAACATTCCAAATTAATTATATTTTATTATTTTTTCTCTTGATCCCCTCATTTATTACTTGAATTTAGTATTATTTTAGTTTGAAGCCGGTGGAATTTGAGAAGACAATATCTAAAACAAAATCTAGAATATCTATAATTATGATATGATGTTAGAGTTTCTTTCAAATCTTCTTATACGAATATGAAATTTGAATGACTTCGTTCTTCTATAAACTTAATTACAATTGTTGCCAATATATATTTATACTATATTAAAAGTGTGAAGGTTTTTAGAAATGTTGATTGAACATTTTGCCCTTCATTAAAAGATATTACAGTAGACAAAATTGTCTTTTACTATTTTTACAAATTATTATTTAAAATTATTATTTTTAATTATTTTATTACATTAATTTATCATATTTGATTTTTTATTTGTAGAATAACTCTATTTATAGTATAAACCTTTAAAAAAAACTAAAAAAAATTCATCAATTTTTTTTTCCTTTTTTGATACTCACGAACTTTCTACCTTATTTTGTTATATTAAATTTTTTACTTGTGGCATAACTCTATTTATAATATAAAGCTTTAAAAAAAATTGAAAAAACCTACCACCGAAATTATTCTTTCCTTTTTGATTTGGGTTTTTGTTTTTCCTTTTTATAAAAGTTCTTTTTTTTTCCTACCACCGTTCCTTTTTGATTTTTTTTCCTTTATATAGAAAGTTCTTTTTTTTATTTTTTTAAATCTTTTTGATAATTTTTTTCTCTTTTTGATATTAATGTCCTAATATTCTTATACTTGCTTTTTGATTTATAAATCCTCTCACTTCTATAAAAGGATTTATAATTGCATAATTTAACATCAATTGTTCTACATCTATACTTTTGATTCAATCTCCAACCTTTTATGTTTTCGTGTTAATCTATCTTTTTAAACATTTTCAATACCGATAGCAGCTCCGGCTAAAGTAATTGTAGCAGCTCCTGCACCCATTGATTTTGCACCTTCTAACATCTCGAGTTTCTTTTCATGTTATGAATTTTTTTTACGTTGTGTATTTGAAAAAAGACAATAGTAATTGTTATGCCAACTCAAGTTATTTATATTCAAAATAATTTAATTTAGATTGTCTTCTTTAATTATGTCTAATATTGATATTATGGTATCTTCCTTAATTGAGTCTTATATTGATATTGTTGAAACTCTGCAATTAGTAAAGATGTAGAAGCTAAAATGTGGCTTCCATTGAAGAGAAAAGCACCTTCAAGATGTACAACAACTTTTACATATTTCAGATTTGAAAAATTGAGAAAAAACTACCTCTTACTTCACTTATATAGAGAAACACATAACCAACTAATGATGCTAACTACTAAACTAACCCTCTAACTAACTCTTAACTAACTCTCAACTAACTATAACTAACTCCAACTAACAAATAACTAACTTCCCAATCTCAATACTCCCCCTCAAGTTGGAGGTGGCAACAACTTGCCAAATATATTTGAATGATTTGGGCCAGTCAATGCTTTGGTTAAAATGTTTGCTAGTTGGCCAGTGGTAAGGATGCGGTGAAGTGCGACTGTCGCGCCCCATTTTTTCCCTCGCGGGTAAAGAGTGGGATTCGACATCGAGGACTCTTAAGGGTGGAAAATAAGAGAGTCGCCACCTAACGGATTAAGGTGCGTTAGGGCACCGTTCTAAGCTAATATTATTTGCTAGGTTACCAGAGTTTGGGTAAGGGCTTTGATTACCTCGAAAGGAAGGTGTTAGGCACCTTTCGAGGTCCACAAATGTGGTTCCCGGCCGTACTCATTGAATGGGGGATTTTAACTAAGTGATCACATAAAGTCGATGAATTATTAAACATAAATAAAATACTAACATAAATACTAAATTAGCAAATCAAGAAGTTAACCTAAAAATGGGATCAGGTTTTGACAAGCTGAAAACGGGCCCAATTCGATACCACTCCCATCTATTCTATTTTTTAAAAATCAAGATAGTTTGAAGAAAATAATTTATATATGTGTGTAGATCACGTATATATATATATATATATATATATATATATATATGTATGTATATTTAAAAAAAATTTCTTTTGTAATAAAATATATATCAATATTTCAACATAATGAAAGAAATTTTAAAATCTTTGAAAGCGTCTTTTAAAAATAAAATTAGAAAAAATGGGAGTAGTAGATTGCTTTGTATTTACAAAGCTGATGTGCGCTTCATTCGAGAAGTCAGCAATAGCCTGTCTGTTTCATCATCTCCCGTCTACCCACCTAATTGTTTTAATTATTATTAAGCCTACGTAATCTAAATGGAAAAGACTAACGCCCTAACAAGTGCCTACCCGTCCCAATCCTAATGCACAAGAGGCGATGGACTACTAAAAGGGATTTTAGGCTCTAAAAAAAATCTTAGGCTGTTATTAAAATGATTAACGCCAAATAGTCAAACAAACAGGTAATATTTAAACAGATAGAAAATAAGGGTTTCGAATATGCTTCAACCTTATAAACATGATTACTATACATGTGTAAATAAATCCTATTGACATGATTTCTAATGCAAAAAAAATGATCAAATTTAAATATTCAACACATAATAACAGTTTTGGACGAAAATACAATTTAAACAGATCAATAGACAATACAATATACATGATATCTAGATTGCAATTAGGAACATCTTATATGAGCATAATATTTAACACTTATTCATATCTTTTTTTTTTAAATTAGCAAACTGATTTAGAAAGTAAAGTGAGATTTAAGAGGGGTGACCTAGTGGCAAATTTACAAATAACATAAGATCTAAAGCCGTATTGTTTTTTTTTTTGTTCCTAGTAAGAATATTGTCTAGTAAAAATAATTATCACAGTTAAATAAATTTAATACTATTAGGCAAGTTAAAGAATCTGTATTTGATCCTATAGACGTGATTTCTAGTAAAATAAATAACTTGTATTACTTGAATTATTTAAGACCTAAAGGCATGATTTCTATGTGTATCAAATCACATTATTTTAACTCCTATAGGCATGATTTCTAATAAAAAATAAGACGACAAAAATAAATGTCCCGCCCCCACAGCCCTTTCACTATTATTATAGTTTTATTACAAACATTACAAAAAATGAGAATAGAATGAATAAGTACGACATATTAAAATAACAATAGAATAATTCCGGTATTCTTCTTTTGTCCCGGCGACTCTCCGATGAATGAATAAACAAGATGATACCTGTTAATGAGTCAACAAACTAGAGCAATAACCAGTAACTCAGAAGGGCTTCACTAAAACTTGAGACAGAAAAAATAATAACTTCTCTTTTTTTTTATAACAAAGGAGCAATATTTTTGAAATCAGATATTTTTTATTTTTTATCACTCTCCTTTCTCCTTCTAAAGAAGATGAGAAATGTCTGTTTATATAATTCCCCCCGTAAGAGCCGTTAAAGGCAAAGGAGAATTTAAATTAACCAGATTCTTTTACTTTTTAATTTAAAAGGCGGATTCATCAAAAAGTAAAGTTAATCAAAAGTGAAACATAATGATGAAAGTAAATAATGATTAAAGTAAAGTAAAGAATCTTTTCTTTTTCTTTTTTAAAAGTAGACATGACAATTAATTTAAAATGTTTATACCATTAATCAAGACAAATAAAAATGAAACTCTCAACAGACAGAAAATTAATTAGCATATAAAAATTAATACATGATAATTTTGCAAAAACAAATTATTAATCAGAGCAATCATACAATTAAGAATCAACGAGAACATAATCATGCTCCATATTTAAAACATTCAAATATTTATTTAGCTAGGTAAAAAATGCAAAACTTAATGAACAAACCACATAAAAATATATAGCGATCTGAAATTTTCTCATAAAAATACAAACGTAAGAGACCTAAAATTAACACACATTAATATATAAAATTAGATATTGGTTAATTTATAACAATATTGTAATTAAAATTCATGTTTTTCAAGTATAACAATCTAGATGTAATTTCAAACAATAATCTATGTAATTGCATGAACTTAAGATTTGGAAATATAAATTATTAATTAGCATTGCAAATGAGAAAAGGTTAGCAATTATGAGTAGATAGGATTAAAAATCATTATGTGTAATAACACATGGAACAATAAAGAAATAATGGACATATTCATACTTACATGTATCCCAACTTTGGGTCGGCGGTGATCAATAGCTTCACCGGCCGGACATGGCGGATGAAGTGGTTTCGACCGGAGCAACGACGAGAGGAGAGTAAATGCGGAGCCGGCCTTTTGTGGTTTTCCGGCGGTGAAGATGAGAAGAGAAGAGGGGAGAAGAGGCGAAGGGGTTGATGAAGTTTTCCGGACGTTGTTGTCTTCCGGCGTTAATGGAGGTGTCGGGTTTCGCTGAAAAAAATGGAGAGAAGGGAGAGGGGGAGGTCGGCGGCGCGGTGTGGTTCGCCGGAGATGGCCGGAAAAAATGGAGAAAAGGGGAAGAGGATGGCGAGAAAGTGGAGGCGACTGGTGGTGGTGTTTTCTCCGGACATGGTGGCCGGAAAAAATGGTGAGATGGGAGATGAAGGAGATGGAGAGAAGAGGGAAGAATGGGAATGGGGAAAACTTAGAGAGAGAGAGAGAAAAGTGGAAGAATGAAAATGATTTAGGGTTTTGGGGTTAGGTTGATAAATAAGGAAAAAGAATTAGAATTGATTAGGGTCGTAGGATCAAGTGAGATGAGCGGCTAGGATTTAATTAGTATGTTTGGGTCGGGTTGATGGGTTATGGAGCGGGTCGCGGGTCGGTCAATTGGGTAGATTCAATTAGCATTGGATTTAAATAATGGCCAAATGAATTAAAAGTGGCTGGAATTGAAATGAATTTAATGGAAAGTGGCTAGATTTGAAATGAATTGAATAAAGTTGATGGCTAGAATTTAAATGAATTGATTGAAATTGGATTTAGCTGCTATTAAATTAATAAATATACTACACTTGAAAATAATTTAATAAGTAGATATAAAATAATTTAAATTGTAAGAAAATTATATAAATATTATTATTAATAAATAAAATTCTAAATTTAAATATACTTATGTAAATATCATATAATTAAATTATTATATTTACGAAAAAATTAATGACTAAAATATAAAGTCAAGTTATCAAATATCATAAAAATCATATTATTAATGTAAATAATTTATAAATTCAAGTAATTTTATTATTCAAATAAATTTATAAAATTTAGCAAAACTAGGTAAATAATTTATTAAATAAAGAATATATTTCAAAATAAGGGCGCATATTGATACGAAATATATTATATACATCGTAATTATTTAATATCAAAACTTAAAATTAATATAGGTCATATATATATAATTTAAAATGATTTTCGCAATATTATGATAATAAATTATTTTATAAATACAAAAATAAGCCGAATTTTTGCGTTAAATAAATAAATAAATATATACATATATAAGCAGCATATTAAAGTGCAGGTCAGTCAAAATTGGGTGTCAACAGCGACGAGTCCTTCTTGAAGTTTATCATATACAAAATGACAATCCACTTCTATATGCTTGGTGCGCTCATGAAACACTGGATTTCTTGCAATGTGGATAGCTGCTTGACTGTCGCAAAACACATCAATTGGCAGGGAGCAAACACCAGTCAATTCGACCAGCAACCTATTCATCCAAACTAACTCTCCAACCACTAATCTTATTGCCCTGTACTCTGCCTCTGCTGAGGACAATGAAACTGTGGTTTGCTTCTTAGATTTCCAGGCAATTGGATTGTCCCCTAAGAACACAATGTATCCACTTACAGATCTCCTGGAATCTGAGCAGGCTGCCCAATCTGAATCACAGTATGTTGTGATGTTGCAGTCAGGTCTGTTGGACAAGAATATGCCATGATCCAAGCTCCCTTTGAGGTATCTAAGCGTATCTATGGCTGTCTTTAGATATGTGTATCTAGGAGCTTGTAAAAATTGACTCAGATGTTGTACACTATAGGCAAACAATCCTTGTATTTGTGAGAAAATTCAATTTTCCTATCAATTTTCTGTAATATGTTGGATCTTCAAGTAGCTGGCCTTCAGCAGACTTCAGCTTAACAGTTGGATCAAGTGGTGAAGTTGTTGGACTGTAAGTAGAACAATCAAAGTCCCTCACTAAGTCAGCAACAAATTTCTTCTGTGAAATGAGTACTCCACTGGTTTTGTAACTGATTTCCATTCCCAGAAAGTAATGAAGTTTGCCTAAGTCCTTGATCTTGAACTGGTTATGCAAAAAAGACTTCAAAGACTCAATTTCTACCTAATCAGTTCCTGTCACAATGATATCATCAACATATACTGCTACAAAAATCAGTGAAACATCAACTTTCCTGAAAAATAAAGAATAGTCTCCAGTAGAGTGTGAATAGCCTCTAGAAGACAGTGATGTTGCCAGCTTTTCATACCATTGTCTACTTGCTTGTTTCAACCCATACGTTGATTTGTTTAGCTTGCAAACTACTCTGCTATCTGTTACCATCAGTCCTTAAGGCAAAGCCATATATACCTCTTCATGCAAATCTCCATGGAGAAAAGCATTATTTACATCCAGCTGGTATAAATGCCACCCCTTCATGACTACTAATCCAACCAAAGTCCTTATGGTAGTCATTTTTACAATTGGTGAAAAAGACTCATTATAATCAATTCCAGTTTGTTGTGTGTATCCTTTCATAACAATTCTGGCCTTATACCTTTCCACAGTCTCATCTGTCTTGTGTTTTATCTTATATACCCACTTGCAGCCTGTGATTTTCTTTCCAGGTGGGAGAACAACTAAATCCCAAGTGTTATTTGGATATAAAGCCTGGAACTCAAGATCCATGGTTGCTTGCCATTCAGGGTACAAAGCAGCTTCCTCATATGAAAAAGGCTCATGATCATGTAAGTGTGTTTGCTGCTGAACATTAGGAGTGAAAGATGAAAGAGAAGTATGTTGTGCAACAGGTGTAGTAGAAGCTGTAGAGGGTGACTGAAGAGACTGAAGAGTAGGCAGTGTGTATGTGTAATCTTTCAAGTAGGTTGGTATGATATATGTTCTACTGGATCTTCTAAGGTTCTGGTTAGAGCAGTTGAAGGGAGTAGAATTATCAGGTGAAGCAGGGATAACAATGTGTGTTTCAGCGGAAATAGATGGTGCATTTAGTGTGTTTCTAGGTGTATTATCATAGAAGTGTTCTGTGATGTTGGTATGATGAGTGACTGAGTTGTGTACATTGTCATCCAGACTATAACTAATACTAGAAGTACTATTGGTAAAGTTCAACAGATCGAAAGAGGGATCAAGCTTCTTCAAAACAGAACTAAAATCAGAAGCGGGGAATGTCAAACTAAAAGGATACACATTCTCATAAAACAAAACATCTCTGCAAATATGAATTCTTTTAGTACTCAAGTCTAGCACCTTGTAACCTTTTGTATTGAAAGGATATCCTACAAACACATAGGGAGTGGATCTTGGGGCAAACTTATCTTTGTGAGGCTTAACATTTGTGGGAAAGCAAAAGCATCCAAAAGACCTTACATGGGAGTATGTAGGTTGTTTCTAGTATAGTTTTTCAAAGGGAGTACTGCCATGTGTTAAAGTTGAAGGCAGTCTATTTATCAAGTAGGCGACAGTTAGGATACATTCACCCCAATATTGTATTGGAAGTTTGGAGTGATATAACAGTGACCTTGCAGTTTCAAGTAGGTGTTTGTGCTTCCTCTCTACTACTCTATTTTGTTGTGGTGTGTAAGGACAGGTTTTCTGGTGTAAAATTCCTCCGCATTGCAGAAAATCAGATGTTTCATTATTAATGAACTCTAAACCATTATCAGTTCTAACACATTTCACTTTTGTGTTGAACTAATTTTCCAACAAAGAAACCTGACCTTTAATGGCTGGTAGTGCATTGCTCTTGCAGCTGAGTAAGTGAGTCCAAGTTGATCTGTTGAAGTCATCCACAACAGTGAGAAAATATAGATGGTTTTCATGTGTTGATGTGTGGTAAGGTTCCCATATATCAATGTGAAGTAAATCTAGTATTTTTGTAGACTGAGAAGTGGTTTCTGAAGGAAAAGACAATCTGGTTTGTCTGGTCATTGGGCAAATGGTGCATGCAAAAGGTTGTCTAGGGGCAAAAATAATTGGTATAGCAGTAATAAGCTTCATTTTACCAAAAGGTACATGGCCTAGTCTTGTGTGCCACAAGTAATCCACATTTTCATGAGCATGGGAATTAACAGTAGACATTGCAGATTTAGAAGGTAAGAGATTATTCATCCAACAAGCTTTTTTATTACTTGAATGATTGGATCTTACAAATGACATAGATGATGGAGTACAAGCTTGATTATTTGCAATAGGAAAAGAAGAAAAAGAAAAACAATTAGGCAGAGATTTGTGTGTGGGCCTAACACAGTCAGGTGTTGTGCTTTGAAGACCTGAAGAATTATGGCATTTTGGACAGATGAAGTACAGTCCATTCCTTGCTCTACCAATTTTCAGAGGGCTCTTCAGTGAAGGGCCCTGCATAAGACAAGCAAGACTATTAAACTGACAACACCTTTAAGTTGTGTGGCTAAATAATAAACTGAAATTAAGTTAAACTTGAAGTTAGGTACAAATAACACTCTTTGTAAAATTAAGTATGGACTCAAATGAACTTCTCCAACTTCAGCCACTTTAACTTTGTAACCATTAGGTAGTGTGACTAGGAAGGGATATGACAGTGTTCTGGTTTTGGCTAAGAGGGTCCTATTGAATGTCATGTGATTTGTGACTCCTGAATCTATGATCCATGATTCAGCAGACAGAGTTACACATTTACAAGACAAATTACCAATTTCAGTTATGGAAGAATGGCATGCTAATATACCTGCAAGACTTGCCACAACTTGTCCATTGAACATATTATCTCCATGATTTCTGATGTCATTTGTTGTGTTATCCCCCTTTATATGCACATTACCTAAAAACCTCATCAACTTGTCATATTGGTCCCTTGTTAAACTAAGCTCAGAGCTGCTACTCTTGTCACAGATCTTAGTTAATGCTCCTTCAGTGTTGCTGAGCACATTTGTTGTTGCAGTTGCTGTTGTGCCTGATTGTCTTCCTTTTGTAAATTTGAAATCTTGTGGGAATCCATATAGTCTATAGCATTTGTCTTCAGTGTGCCCTATCCTCTTGCAATAATCACAGAATAAACTAGACTTGTTGTTGTTGTGTTGACTGCCAAATCTGTAGTTATTCTTTCCACCATTTCTCTGAGTGTAGTTTGTTTTGAAATTACCTGCATTTGGCTTCATCATTTATGGCCTTTAGCTGCTACTAGTACCTGCATTTGAATTCCTAACCACATTGATGTTTCCTATATTTGCAGCAGTTAGTGAAGTAGATTCCAAATGGATCTTGTTATGTGGCTTACCTCTCTTTGCATCTCCTCCTGCGCTAGGATGGAGAAGGCTTGAGCCATGGTTGGCAGGGGATTCATCATTAAGATATTCCCTCTAACCACTGTGTAGACATCATTTAGTCCCATTAGAAATTGTATGAGCATTCTGTCTTGTTCAGCCTTGTGCATCTTGTTTTTGCCACCACAGGTACACACACACACACATTGCACATTAGCATCTAAAATGCTTAGCTCTTCCCAGAGCTTTCTTATGGTGGTGTAGTATCCAGTGATATCCATATTCCCTTGCGTTTGATCACTAATTTCCTACTGGAGTTGGTACAATTTTACACCATTCGTTTGATCATATCTCTCTTCTAATTCATCCCATAGCTCTTTTGCATTGTTCACATACTGCAAGCTGTCACTTAAGTCCTTCGCCAGAGAATTCAAAATCCAGCATGTCACCATGTCATCACATCTCTCCCATTGTGCAAAAATTGGTGAATCCACAGCTGGCTTTGTGATTTTTCCATTGATGAAGCCTGTTTTGTTCTTCACAGACAGATCTCTCAGGACACTTCTTCTCCATGATCTATAGCCAGATCCGTCAAATACAGTGGGAGTTATGGATGATCCAGCATTTTCTGATGGATGCACATACAATGCACTGTTAGCATCTGTTGCTTCAGGTCGATTTCCATCTAGATTGTACTCCATGATCGAAGCAGAAATAGGAGCAAAAATGAATGAAAAACAGAAAGGAAAATATGATGAAGTGATCAAATATCACAACTGAAACAGAACAAAAAAAATGAAGATGTATGTAATGAGGATAAGAAGGTGCAGATGAGAGATCGAGAAACAACACTCAAACAGATCGAAAAAATGAAGATGTATGAAATGAGGAGAAGAAGATGCAGCTGAGAGATTGAGAAACAACACTCAAACAGATCGAAAGCATATCAAAATTCAGCAGATTTCCAGAAAAAAAAATTGCAGATGAATCAGTAGGTTGAAAACAACAATCAAATAGATCGAAAACAGGTCAAAATGAGCAGATCTTCAGATTGAAAATTGTAGATGAATCAGTCAATCATATCGGCTAGAAATTGCAGACGAATCAGTCAATTTTGCTGGTGATTCTCAGTCGATCATCTTGATGTTTTAACATCGCTCTGATACCATGTTAAAACTCTGCAATTAGTAAAGATGTAGAAGCTAAAATATGGTTCCATTGAAGAGAAAAGCACCTTGAAGATGTGTAACAACTTTTACATATTTCAGATTTGAAAAATTGAGAAAAAACTATCTCTTACTCCAACTTATACAGAGAAACATATAACCAACTAATGATGCTAATTACTAAACTAACCCTCTAACTAACTCTTAACTAACTCTCAACTAACTATAACTAACAAATAACTAATTTCTCAATCTCAACAGATATTATTTGATTTAGAATTTGTATTATTTGTATCTAACATTCTTCATCTACTCATACATATACAGATAAAGTAATCTCTTCATCTCATAAAATAAATTTTTCTTATAAAATTATAAATTATTATGATTATAACTCGTGTGTACAATTTGTTTTAGATAATCTTGCAATGGAATTTAAAAAGGATTTTGTGAATGAATTGTGCCAATTAACAGTTGACAAAGATGTAATAATTATTTTTCATATTATATTTTATATTTTTACATATATATTTGAGTTTATATATATATATATATATATATATATATATCATTTTATATATTCTATATTTTTATATATATGTTATTTGACCATTAAAGTTTAATTTTTTGCAGAGTACAAAAGTTCTTGCTATACTTTTCAATAATTATATTGAAAAGTGAAAAAAATATTCAAATGGACACGTTAATAATGTTAATCCTAATTTTGTATTAGTAAACGAGATTAAGGTTGAATTCAATGACAACACTGTAGTTTAGGAATGCAAAAGCCATTTTTCAAGTGTTGCTTTTTCAAACAATTTTATTTCATTTGAAGATACAAAATATAATTTTTCAATGGAATAATCATTGATAGTTTCTTTAGATTTCATCAACTAATCTAACATTCAATATATGCATAATATGTTACTCTTATTTATTTAATAAGGTATTCTTTGTAGATATAAGCACAAAGGTCCTTAATAATGTTGATTGAATTTTTTTTTCTTCATTAAAAGATTCTACAATAGACAAAATTATCATTTACGAGTTTTCTAAATTAGTTGTTATTTAATTATTATAGATATTTACTAATTTTTAAAACGTAAAATTTTTAATATTTAGTATTTTAAAATTGACTAAAATTTTGCTTATTAAATCTTTCCTTAGTTGAACTATATTAAAAGTCCTAACATTTAAGACTTTAAAATCAAATTACAATTCATATCAATCATTTATTTATTAAACGAACTAATTATTCATCATAATATTTCAATACAAAAAAAATTAAAGAGTTAATTTTATCATGTATTAATACATGAATTCCTTTTTTTTTTCTTCTTCTAAAAAAATTATATAATCGAAAAAAATAATATAGAAATACAACATACTTTAAGTTTTTTCAATTAATTAAGTGCTTTTATTCACTTTCTTTAGTTAAATCTACACTATTTTTTTCGTTTCAAATTTACGTGAGGTTCAATTCATGTGAAGTGTTTTACTAAATACATAAATTAAGATAAAGAAAAAAGGTTTAGTTGAAATCATCTCATAAAGGGTAAAATTAAAAGTCTAAAATTAAGTTATTACTAAAATTTTAAGGTATGATGTCTTGTAAAAAAAAATTATTCACTTTTTTACCCTTTTAAAAATAGAGTTCAGAAGACAAAATAATTATTT
The DNA here is from genome assembly GCA_035772735.1 of Datura wrightii. Taxonomy (NCBI): domain Eukaryota; kingdom Viridiplantae; phylum Streptophyta; class Magnoliopsida; order Solanales; family Solanaceae; genus Datura; species Datura wrightii. The sequence continues at coordinate 12,964,052 of JASDFA010000006.1, read as the reverse complement.
TTTATTTTTCTAATATTTAGAATTTTGGAATTAACTAAATTTTATGTATTAAATTCTTCCTTATTTGAAATTTATAAAAAGTATTAATATTTATATATACATATAATGCATGCATTTAACTACTCATGTAAAAGCGAAGAAATTTTTTACCTTTAAATCAAATGTTATTTCTATGACGTTTTTGTTCATTGAAACAAGTATTAGAACAAACTGAAGAAAGAACTACTAGATTGGATCAAACTCTTAAACATAATAATTTATCAATTTGAAATTCATAATTTTCTTTTGAAATTCTTATATTATTACACAAATACATCTTTAAAATGTTATTTATATTATTTTTATCAATTTATTTTTATTAATATGAGGGACACGCGCGAGACGCGTACGCTTAAACTAGTATATATATATATATATAATATAATATAAAGTTAGGCATTAGAGTACTGATGTGACACCTCTCTTTGGACAAAGATTCTATTTATCATTTTTCTCATTTTTTTTGATAATTTTCTCATATTTCTATTTACTTATTATTATACAAAAATAAATGTGTCAATTACTACTCACTCTATTTATTTTTATTTTATTATAACAAATTAAATGTTTCAAAATTTACTACTCCACTTATTTTTATTCTTTAATGCAATATTTAAAAATCTAAATATTTATTACTGCAACCTTTTATTTTCTCTATAAAGAATAAAAATATGTTAAAATGAAGTGTGTGTGTGTGTTGTGGTGTGTAAATATCGTATTACTATAAAAGTGAGAGGCCCCTTAATTGAAAAATTGAATTACTAAAATGTCTATTAAATAATAAACGACCATTTTATCCTTTATTTAAACACCACTTTTGTTAATAATTTTGTACAAAAAAGTAAATTTAACTTTTAATAAATGTAAATATATATAAAAGACCCAAAGTATAAAATAAAAAGACCAAAATAACCATCATAAGTTAAATGATGTTTTTGCCCTTCAATCAAACACCAATTCTATAATATTTTTGTGTAGAATTGTAAATAAACATCCCAAATTAATTATCTTTTTCTATTTCTTCCCTTGACCCCTCATTTATTATTTGAATTTTGTATTATTTTAATTTGAAGCCAGTGAAATTTGAGAAGACAATGTCTAATATAAAATCTAAAATATTTACAATTATGTTATGATGTTGGAGTTTCTTTCAAATCTTCCGATACGAATATGAAACTTGAATGACTTTGTTCTTCTATTAACTTAATTATAATTATTGTTGAAACATAACACATAATACATATGGTACTAATTAGAATTTTTGAACGTTTCATCTATATATTATACAATTCTGATCTTAGGACCAGTGACGTGGCATACTTCTAAGATCAGGAAACTATATTTTTCTCAACTTTTAGATGATTTCCTATTTTCTTAACTCTTAGTTTTTTTGGTCATTGATTATGAATATAAATACCATTTTTTTCCTAAATAATAGCAAATAGGTTTGCATTAAAACCCAATTAGAGATTAGATCATTTGTACTTATAATAGTTTTAATGTGTATTAATCTCTAAATAATTATATGTTAATTTAATTCTTGAGCCTCTTCATATTATTTTTTTGGTGTTAATACTTGTACCTGTTCATTACATTTGGATTCATCCTTTTTAGTCTTTTTCTCCACTTTCTACTTTTTAATATTTTAATCTTGTGACATTTTTTTACCATTTATTTTGTGTAAAAAACTCAAAAATCCCTCTTTAACTCACTTAATTATGATGAGAAACTCTTTTTTAGAGCCTTTTCTCTTTCCCCAAAAATAATTGTTAAATCCAATTAATTCATCACCTATAACTTAAATATAATTGTAGCATTGACAACACTATAAATAATAGGCCTATAAATATTAAACAAGTAGCTATTAATTTTTTTCTCCTCTGTATTCCTCATTGCACTCATCGTCTTCTCCAGATCACTTTCTATTTATTTTCATCAAATTTTGTTTGAGCATGTAGAATTGTTATATATATAAATGTAATAAATAATTTTGTAAGTGGCAATATTTTTATTTTTTTTTAGTTTTGCAGATAGAAGGTACGTGCATGATGATGTTATAAGACTTGTTGATGCTGAGAATTTGATGGATTGTTCTTTTGTTCAAGTGAGTGTTACTCTCAACTACTCTTTTTTTATACCAATTAAGCTTTTGAATTATCTTAAATATAAAGTTTAATATCATATCCCTCAGTTATTAATTAGAGATTTTAGATTAAACTTTGAGAACAAAATCATTTTTAAAAATAAAATAATTTATCTAAAGTAGAATTACCCTACATGAACTCACAAACTCCATTAGTCCCTCCAAATTAATATAACTACCAATATAAAATAAAAAAAATAATCGCTATTTAATACCAATTTTTGGGATAATGCTGGAAAGATGAGGAGCTGATGATTTGAAGAAAAATATGAAAGTATAAATTATGAGAAGGTGACAAGTGATTTGAAAGAGACAGAAGAAACTAAAAATGATTTAAAATAAAAAGAAGAAAGAAGCGAAACACATAAAATAATTAGAAAAAATTGATAAAATTTTAAAAGAGAAGAAGATAATTAAGTTTTATAAAAAATCTTCTTTAATAAAGTGTATATATTTCTAATGATAAAAGGTAGAGAAAAATATTCTTAAGTTTTTTTTTAAAGAAGAATCTTGAAGTAGAACAAAAAATTAGCGCGGAGATTGTGGTGTCATGACTTTTTCTTTTTATTTTTCTTTAAGATTATGTTTGACTTTAAAATTTTAGTTTCGATTTTATTGTTAGAAGGATAGTTCGATGGACAAAACAATCAGAGTTTAAATATAAATTTATGAAATACTTCTGAGTTGAAATTATATATTTTAACTTTAGATTCTCCTATTATAATATAAATTTAAGATGTTTTCAATCGTTGCAAACTTATATTTTCGATTTTTTTAAAAAAATTTCGTAAGTGTTTTGCTGCCTAAATTTCAATATTATCTGATTGTAAGATAGAATTCAAGATTCTTTTTTCAAAATTTTTGTACACTTAAATTTTCAATTTTTATTTTTAAAATATTTTCATAAATTAAGTAATTTTTTTACAATCCCGTGAAACGCAAAAAAATTTACTAATATTATTATAAAAAATGATGATATATAGACAAGTCTGACAATATGTTATATATTTCTAAATATATGCAATTTACATATTGTATATTACAACATATAATAATATAATTCAATTATTTTTACAAGTTTCATATTTCTAATATATAGAAGCGCCTTGGAAAGCAGCTCACTGTAATCTTGTTCAGCTTGCTAATCAAGAGCTTTATCCGTATTTCACAGTTTTTATATTTTAAAGCTATGATAGTTAATGCTGTTGTAAATATTTTTTTTTATAAATTAACAAAAAGATCCAAGTTTTTTTTTTTTCAATTTAAAAAAAGCAGTCTTAATTTTTTTTCTGAGGTGCCTTTTTGTTCCTCCTTCTGTGTCTTACTACGGGTGGGGTGTAGCCTGTAGGTGAGAGGGGTGGGAATGTGAAGCTGCACACATTCATGTTTATGCTTTAGGCCCAAATCACTTGTTTTAAGTTTCAAGGGTCTCTATTTAAGATTAATATTATCAGTATTATAAATATTTATTGGTTAATATCAATAATTATCTATTTTATCAGATATTAAAATTTCTTCCATTTCCTTCCTTTCTTTTTTAGCCTAATTAAATCTTAATAGATTATGTTCGGGGTGATACCTACGTATCTTTTCAGGTTTGAAATTATAATCCAACATTATTAATTTCTTTCATTTTTCCTTTTTCTTCAAGAAGAGTATATATGAAAGTGTTTTGTATTTCTATGATATATATATATATATATATATTGAAGAGTTACCTATATAAGTATATATCAAGTGTGTATTTTGTATTATTGTTGTATTTTTTATGTTGTATTTATATATATATATATGAAGGTAAATATGCTTCATATACAATATTAATAGCTATGATTTTGTATTTACACTGTATGATCTATCTTTTTTATTTTATATATTCTTTGTTTGTTTATTGTATATCATGTTAATTGATTAATTTATTTGTTGTATTTTTATGTTATAGTTACTAAAAGAAGTTTCTTACTCAATTTTTGGAGAATATATCAAGTGTATATTTGTATCACTACTGTAACTTTTATATGTAATAGGTAAATAAATTTTATATAACAATATATATATATATATATATATATATATATATATATATATATATATATATAAGTGTTTATATTTTTATACATATTTTTTTTTGTATATATTGAAGAGCCTGTATGAAGTACGTTTGTGGAAACAGGAGTTTGTTATGATATAAAAAATTATGAATAAATAAAGATAAAGTAGTAATTAAATCCTTAAAATTTATGCATTAATTAAGAGATTCTCTTAACAATATGTTTGTATAACAAGCGTATTTATCATGTTTTATCTCCCTCCATTTCTTTTTACTTGCTAGGATAAGGTTTACACACCTCTTTAAGAAAAATATTAATAGGAGTTATAATTTGACTATTATAATTCTATTAATTGATACGTACTTTTTGAAAATATATAATAATTATTTTTTTCACATTCTAAAGTGACTTAAGTATTAAGGATAGAGCTGGAAAAAAAGACCAATTATTTCTCGGATTTTAAAACTAGCAACTATTTTAGAATAATTATTTTTAGTATATCTAATAATTAACAAGGAAAGGAGGGAATATAATTTTGATATAGAAAATATAGTTATTTTGATAAACATAAAATTAATAATATTATAGTAGGTAATTAATTGATAATATCATGTGTTCATGTAATTTTCCCTTATTTAAAACTCTAGGTACCCAATTAATTGCTTTGACCCAATTTACCAAGAAGCCCAAACCAAAATGGGTTACGGCTCATGTTGATGTTTTGGGACCCGACGGTTGGCTTTAAGCCCACAATCATTTCTACTCTGTTAACTCTTTTATTCCACCGTTAGGAAGAGGAAGAGATCTGTAACTCCGATCAGTTCACTTGAGGAGCTTCACATATACATACGAATTCATATTATCTATAGATTATCACCGGTAGAGGAAATAGACGGTTGCCGGCGATGGCATTGGCACCGGGGCTATCTCGGAAGCTGAAGAAAGTGTTGGAAACTCGAACAGACACGCCGGATCTACTCGCGTCGCTGAATACTCTCTCCGCATTCTACACCGAAAACACACCTCATTCTCGCCGGAACCTCCGATCCACTATTGAGAAGCGTTCTCTATCTATCAATGAAGAGTTCCTCCTTTCCTCCACAGCTGCTCAGAAGGTACTGTTTGTTGTTGAATTTTGAGTTTTTCCTTTGTCCGTTTCATTTCCGTTTCTATAGAATTTTTCGTCTAGTATTAATCAGGTGAATTAACATTTTTTTAAATGTATTTTGTTAGTCGTTGGATCGAGTTGAAGAAGAAGTCAATGAGATCGTTGAATGTTGTGACAAGTAAGGAATTACTACCCTTTTTTGGGGTCTTCCAATTAATATATATGGATGAAGTTTAACTTCTACATGCGTCAGTTAATCTTTAAACTATCTGGTCACCCATGATAAGTAAAACTAGTTGGAAAATTTGGAATGCAACATGCTACAACTGGTTAAATTACTAGGATAGCTTAAAATTTGTTGTGACAAGTAAGGAATTACTACCCTTTTTTGGGGTCTTCCGATTAATATATATGGATGAAGTTGAACTTCTACAGGTGTATGCTAATTTTTAAACTATCTGGTCACCCATGATAAGTAAACCTTGTTGGAAAATTAGGAATGCGACATGCTACAACTGGTTAAATTACTAGGATAGCTTAAAATTTGTTGTGACAAGTAAGGAATTACCACTCTTTTTTGGGGTCTTCCGATTAATATATATGGATGAAGTTGAACGTCTACAGGTGTAAGCTAATTTTTAAACTATCTGGTCACCCATGATAAGTAAACCTTGTTGGAAAATTAGGAATGCAACATGCTACAACTGGTTAAATTACTAGGATAGCTTAAAATTTGCTTGCGTTGTTGGCGTATATAAGTTAAATCCATTTGAATTTTATTGGCTTGAGAATGTTACTTACAGGTTTGTAGTTTTGACATGTGTTGATAGGAAGTTAACTAGTTATATTCTAAGGAATTAAAATTTTCATTTTCCTTCTTTCATTTTGTATTTTGGAATTGTTGCGAATGAAATGTGTTATTTTTTTCTTTTCTTTTGCTGTAAATAGTGCATATGATGTATGGAAGAAGTGGAGGGATTGTGATGCTCTTAGGAGAGGAAAATTTGGTGCTCAACATTTCATGTTTTTTCTCTGTAGAAGATTTGATAATTTAGGCATGTGTTATTAAAAAAAAGGCGACATTTATGAGGATAGGAATCCTTGTTTATCAAATGTTGGACCTTTAATTGGACATATATCAGTTGTGTATGGAAGTGATCCCCAAGAAACCATTCGTCACAAAAGTACATGTTATCCTACGCAATGATATTTTGTTTTTAGCCATGTTGACTATTTCAACTGAAGGAATGTTTGGACTTAGATTTTGACTTGCTGGTGGTTAAGGGATTTGAGATGTGAGGTATCTACCAAAAAAGAAAATAATTTGTAGTAAGCCACTTACACAACTGGGGCAGTTGAGTCTTTTAGGTGGTGGAAAGATTGAATGATCTCCCTGGAATAGTTGCCTGGATAGTTGGTAACAAGTTGAAATATGGAGTTCATAGACTCCTCATCTAGAATAAGATATTGTACAGAGTATCATGGTCTGGTGAAACTATGATTAGCTGGATGAATAGGAAATAGTCAAATGGACAATAAAGGTATACCACTTCCGAACTTTCCATAGGGAACTTGGTCTGAAACTAATCTGATCACGTTGATTAAGATAATTAACTTCATAACATGGAGATTTTTGCACTAGTGAAGAAAAAAGTTATTTTAATGAACTTATTCATTGGAAGTTACTTGTGACGATGAAATCCTAAATTCATCTCTTAGAAAGCCACCTGGGAATTGAATTTGAGTATAATTGGGTGTGATATACAGTTTGGCCGAGTAATTACATGGTTAGTAGGGAATTGAGTGTAATTGGGACTGAGTAATTACACTCTCCAATTTCGAGGAGGGGTTGAGAATTGCAGGTAAATTACATGGTGTAATTACGAGGTCACTTTTTAATTTTTTCATTTTTGTTTTTATTTTAATTTATTTTTTAATTTATCTTTTATTTCTATTATTTTAAAATATTTTTTGTTTTAAATTATTTATTTTTCATTTTCTTTCTTCTCATTTCCAACCTTTACTTCTTGTGATTCCATGTAATTGCTCATATTTTTTTATTGTTTTATTTTCTTGATTTAACGTAAATGCATTATTATTCTAGTTTTTGAATTAAAGTAGAATTTCATTGTTAAATGATGTTATAGACTTATATTTTCCTTTTCTTTTGAATTATATTTACTTAAGTTATGTTGGAATTTGCAATAAGAGTATTATGTTAGCTTCTTTTTTTTTAAAAAAAAATTGAATTTATGTTATATTTTCGGTTATAATTTATTTTCTTTAGTAGTATTAACTTGTTATTTCACATTGCATGCCATTCATTTTTCAGTTACTATTGATAGATTATTTTTTGTCAAACATTTGAAATAATTTTATGACATTGTATTTATAATATTAATATTTTTGTCAAACATGCATCCCATGATGTTCTTAAAAAATTGTGACTTTTTAGTTTTTATAATTAATTTAATTAAAATATTATTAATTTTAAAATATACATCAATTATTTTTTATAATATTAGTTAAGAATATATATTTTTAATTAATATATTTTTCAAACACAATATGTATCTGAGTATCTAATTCAATATCATTTATAAAGACACATATTTGTCAAATACTAAGTTTTGACCGAAGGGTGTGGCGTCAATGAAGTGAGTGAGAACCATGAGATCTCAGGTTCAAACCTAAAACACTAGGTGATTTCTTCTCATCTGTCCTTGTCATGGTAGACTGAGTTACCTGATACTTGTTGCTGGTGGGAGGTGGCAAGTATCCCGTGGAATTAGTCGAGGTGTATGCAAGCTGGCCCGAACACCACAATTATAAAAAAATATAATTTTTGAGAATTAACTTTTTATTTTAAAAATTTAATCTAATTGTGTAATTACACTTGTGCAACCAAACAGTACGCTTGTCATTACATTATGACAAACAAACAGGTCAACGTAATTACTGTACTGTGTAATTACTAGGATAGTAATTACTAGGATAGTAATTACACCAATTTCAATTAGCAGGTGGCTTTCCAAACACACTCCAAGTGAATTTTTCCCTTAGAAGAGTGCTTGCGAAGGTGAAATCCTATTATTGGAAGTTTGCCTTGATGGTCTTTGTTTTTAAGTTTGCCAATACTTTTGCACACTATAATCAAATGGATGGAGCGGAGAGGGATACCTTTAGATGGTTCGTGCTAATTGCCTAATTGGATGAGTAAAAGTTAATGTTGATTGAAAACGATCCTACTAAGTTCTAACTGTGTGCTCTGTAGTTAGCAATATAGCCGAAAAGAATCCTCCATTTTTCGACCTCATCTTCTTGAGCATGTTTTCCTTACAAACATGTCTACCTATCTTGCTAGAGGGGAAGCTTCCCAAATACCAATTATATGATAAATGCAATCAATAATTCATGTATTGTGTTTCCCCTCTTTCCAGCTAATTACTTGTCAGTTGTCCCAGTATCTTGTATTTTTCTCCTACCTGGCTATTATCTCCCATAGTTGGTATAAGGACTAATTCTATATTACATTCCCTTGCTGTTACATCAATTAAAGAGAAGTTGTGCTGACATATCTTCTTGTAATGCCTGCATTTTTTAGAATTGCAATGGCTTTAAGCAGTTGCAATGCCACAACAGGCGATATTATCAGTACCACAGAACGGCTGAAACAGGAATTTGAAGTTACTACACAGAGGCAAGAAATTGTGTCATGCTTTCTTCGTGATTATCAGCTATCCCCGGAAGAGGTTTTAGTCATTCCTTTTGAGTTGAAGCCTATATCACTCATATACTTGTCTTCTTTGTGTTTTGAACATACTGCTTTACAAATTTTTTGTTGTTGTAGATTAATGCCCTAAGGGAAGAAGACCTGGATGAGAATTTTTTTAAGGCACTTGCTCATGTTCAAGAAATCCATGCCAACTGCAAAGTGCTTCTCAGGACACACCACCAAGTAAACTTCTCTCTTTGTCTCTATATAGAGTGTGACATGATCTGATTCAGACTTCATGTAGTTTGATCCGGCTTTTGGTATGGTAAATGAAGGAACCGCATCTTGATTGATGAATTAAGAATCGGTTATTTACTCATGGAGTAACGGGACTCGACGCAGGATGTATATTGGGATTCATTTTGGTTTTCTAATCCCACTAATTATAACAGATTGACCAATTGCAACAACAACAGCTATTCCTCAGTTTGAAAGAAGTTGGGTTGGTTATATGAATCCTCACTAACCATGTTTGACAATTTAAATTCTTCTCAGGCCAGATTAATCAATTACACTGATATATAACCACTTTGTGGGATTCTACTGTGTATGTTGTTGTTGTTGTATATACCAAAAACAGGAACATATTAACCAATTGCTCCTGCAATATCGGCTCATCTGTTCTAGAAACTTTTTATTATCTTATGTCATGCTTTTCTAATCACTTAAAAGTCGTGTCCATCTAAAGGTGTGTTAGTTTATAGAAGTAAGTCCAACTTAGATATATGTGATTACTTTTTTTGCAAAAAATTAGGTATGAAAATTTTGCTGACAAAAAAGGGCACTTTGTACAAGAGCTACAGATCATTGAGATCTGAAAGTCAAAATTTTTATTAACAAATCACTGCCAATTGTCTATACAAGTTGAACTACATGAGTGACCCAAGGATATATGGGAAACTTCACAATTAAGTGAACTGGAGAAAGTGCATTTTTTTTCCTTCAAGAGCCCTTACATGGTAGGTAAATGAAAATAATTCATTCATCTAGTTTCAGTTATATTTTCCTAATGATAGCCTAGCTTTTTCCAAATGTTAGTATTATATACAAGGCAAGGATAAATGTGATTTCTTTATTTTTGCTTAATTGACTCGAATACTCTCGGCAGCGTGCTGGTTTGGAGCTCATGGATATGATGGCCATGTATCAAGAAGGAGCATATGAACGCCTTTGCAGGTTACTCTTCTGTCTCAGTGGACTCTTGAACTTGGGACATTTCCTATATATTCCTGTCATAGTATACTCTTGTTTAAGTGCCTATAAAAAATGTAACTTTCTGTGCTGATCAGCTGATGTCTGGAACGTAAAACACTATAGCTATCTGGTAAAATTCAGATAGTGTGGCAGGGTATTCAGACACCCATTTTGAACAATTTGTTTCTCGTATGAACTACCTTTATTGATCTCTCCTTGTGAATGGAACATCTACTCTAGGCCTCTTGCAACAATACCAATCAATGGTTACAAGCACAGTCTACAATTAGATCTCTCTTTGTTTATGTGTACAACTGTTTTGTCTCAGTGGACTGATGTCTGGGTTATTGTGATTTAGTTCAGATTGGTGCTGTCTACTATTAGTAAGGCATATGATTTGTCTAATTTCTTATATGGATAGTTAAAAGTGATTAGTGGTGCAGTGGTCATCTGAGCCTTCCGCAACGTTTGATGTTATGCTGGTTTTTTCTTTCTAGGTGGGTTCAGACTGAGTGTAGGAGACTTGGTGACATTGATAACCCTGAAGTTGGCGAACTTCTGAGAACAGCAGTCAGGTGTCTCAAAGAAAGACCAGTGCTTTTTAAATATTGTGCTGAAGAGGTAACTTATCTTAACTAAAAGCCAGAATAATAAATTAACAAACTTTGCAATGATATATGCATTTCATATTCATGCAATCTGAAATATTAGGTGGCAAACATGAGGCACAATGCATTGTTTAGAAGATTTATAAGTGCTCTTACACGTGGAGGACCTGGTGGGCTTCCCAGGCCAATTGAAGTGCATGCTCACGATCCTTTAAGATATGTAGGTGACATGCTGGGATGGTTGCATCAGGTGATTGATTTAATGTAGTGTTTAAGTTATTCGTCCTGTGAAGTAAAAAAGGGTTTTGCGCATTGACTTTCTGCATCTGATTTTATACATGTTTTTGCTTTATGACAGGCATTGGCATCTGAAAGAGAGCTTGTCCTTGCGTTGCTTGACCCCGATGCATCAGATACTAGACCAACTAGTCCTAACTACTCCAAAGGCATAGATAGCGAGTCTGGGAAGACAGAATCTGACTTGACTTTTGTTCTAGACAGGATTTTTGAAGGAGTTTGCCGCCCTTTTAAAGTTAGAGTGGAACAAGTTTTGCATTCCCAACCTAATCTTATAATTTCTTACAAGCTTAGCAATACACTGGAGTTCTATTTCTACACAGTGAGTTGTAATCTGCTGCTACTGAAACCCAGTCTTCTTGCACCCCCCATTTTTAAGTTGTCCTTGCCCTCAACTGTTTTCCAATGCAGATATCGGATTTGCTGGGGATAGAAACATCTCTATGTAATACCTTATTGGTTCTCAAGGAAGCAGCCCAGAAAACATTTTTTGACATACTAAAGAGTCGAGGCGAGAAGCTTTTGAGGTATCCTCCATTGGTAGCTGTTGATCTTTCTCCACCACCAGCTTTAAGGGAAGGAGTTTCAGTGCTGCTTGAAATCATACAAACACATGATAGCATGATGTTCCCTGCATCAGGAAAGAAGCCTGACTTTGATCCAGTTATATCTGCTTTGCTGGACCCTATTATTCTGGTTAGTGTCCATCAAATTACTTATAATAAACGATTACTTGAAAAAAATCAAAATAAATGATTTCTAGTTTACTACTTATGTATTAGTTCCTGTTTTTTTGTGTTAAATAACTAAAAAATACATGATCTCCATAATTCAGTTGGTCTATTTAATAGGAAAGACACGTGAGGATTCTGCTTCCAGATTCACACTTTAGCCCTTATGTGAAGTTCCTATGTGCTTTCTTTTAAGTGTTACATGCTATTAGGATTTTCCATACTATGTAGAATGCCAGAGACAACTTGTGTCAGGAAATGCTTGGTCCATTCGAAAAGAAAATAATATATTGTTTTTACATGTAGATGATACATCTATGTTCGATCCAGCATTTTAAGCAGTTTTGTAATGGAAGACCTTGAGTTATATAGGCCAACTGTTCTGACCTAAGTGGATTTCTGGAGTACTGGAGAATCAGCTTTGCTTGAAGTTGGTAGCGTTAGTTTGCGGTTACTCTCGTTTCTGGTATCTGAGTAGATTAGCCAAAACATGGTTGGAGCAGAGAATCCATGAAAAAGATTCATAAATATCTAGATAGAGGAAAACAATAAAAAAAAAAAAGAGGAAATCTAGATACAGGAATTTCACGCTAATAGTCAGTTGTTAATTAATAGTATTGATCATAAATATTCTATTTTGTTTTTTGAAAAAAAGAAGAATAAACAACATCTAGATTCTATTAGTTTAACCCTAATAATGCAGGACTAGTTTATTGCAAGATGACATTCAGATGTCCTATGATAGCCATAGATATCTGTGAAATGTAGGTCATCCGTGACAGTGACTATGATGCGATTTCTAGAAATTGACACCGTCTTTTTAAGATTCTCTTTTTTTCTGGGAGGATATTCATTTTAAAAAAAAAGCATAATTAAGAATTGCACCAAAGGGTGTGGTCTAATAGTCAATGAAGTGGGTTGAGAACCATGAGGTCTCAGGTTCAAATCCCATCTTGGCAAAAAACACAAGGTGATTTCTATTTCTATTTGTCCAATCCTTGGTGAACAAAGTTACCCGGTGCGTGTGCGACACCACAGTTTTAAAAAAAGTTGCTCACAAGAATTTAGAGAAACAGAGATAACTTATTCACATTTGATGACTTGCCTTTCCATTAAAGTAAGACCAGATATTAAATCATGTTAAGTACACCTCAACCGAGGTTGATGTTGATCACAAGAATGAATATGTTCTCTGCTGAATTCTTAGCACTATTCTTTGTTTCTCATGTGTAGCAAAGAAGAATATGTTGGGGAGAGTTAATTAGGTAGTTTATTTGAAGAACTGAAGTGCATCAGCTATACACATCGGAAAAACCAGAGTGCACTATTGATTTCATTCTCCTGTTCGAGTGACATTTCAGAATTTAAGATAGTTTGATTTGGGGTTCTTGACATGTGGCAGACCGTAAATGCATCACTGCTGATTTTACTGCAGTATTGCCACCTCAGGTTTATCATGCTTTTCTATGTTTACTATTTATCTTCCATGCAGATGTGTGAGCAAGCAGCAGAGGCGCACAAGTCAAAAGGTTCCATACACTCCTCAAGAAGGAACAAAATTAATTCTGATCCAAGTCAACACCGCAGGACATCTGTGGATGCTCTTTTGGATGGCAACAGTTCAGCACCTTTACTACAGGTATTTTTTCTTGTTTCCCTTGAATGTCAAAGTCCAATTAGGCCTCTTCTGTTGTAATCTTGGCTGGTGAAATTTCATTCTCCTTCCCTCTCCTTCATTTAAAGACAAGAAACAAAACAGAAAGGAAAAACAAGAGACCATGGAGTCATAAGTTACCTTTGTCATCCTACCATCTGACACATTCCAAGCTGTGTTTGGGACATTTTACTCTAACAATACTATTTTCTCAAGTGTGATTTGCTGGACCACTTTATATTAGGTGCATAGATCACTATGGATCTATGTACTAGACGATGGACTGAAATCTTGATTTTGCATTTATTCCATGTCTGCGACCATGAGTAAACTGTCAATTCATAATGGTGGTATAACATAGTACTATCAGATTGTTGCATTATGCCTGCTATCCTAGTGATGACCTTCTGTTTTGTTTTATGCAGACCAGTGAAACTCCGGCCAAAATTTTCCTAATCAACTGCTTATGTGCCATCCAACAACCACTTTTAGGACATGAAGTTGCAAGCGGCTATGTGAAGAAGCTAGGTGTGATGATAGACAATCACATAAATGCTCTCGTGGAAAAAGAAGTTGAGGCTATTCTAAGAAGATGTGGTTTATTAAATAAGATGTCACATTTCCGCAAGTCATTAGAAATAAATGAATCTGGCAACTCCATAGCTAGGACACCATTAGCAGAAGAAGAGGATACATCTCCGGTTTCTGTTGCCGAGAGTTTGAAGACTTTATTTGGGCTCATTTTGGGCAGTGAAACTGCTATTCCTGAATTTGAGCAGATGCAAGTTCCAAGATTGCGATCAGAAACTAGTGTTCAGGTAGCTAGGTCGCTTGCTGAAGCCTATGAGCTAATTTACAGGGCTATCATGGATCCTGAGAATGGCTACCCAGATCCAAAGTCATTGGCTAGACATCCACCTGATCAGATAAGAACAATTTTGGGAATTTGATAACGAGTTATACGTGTAATTTGTAGTACATTATTCATGTGTCCAATGTATGTCTCATATTTGTATTTTTCACTTTTCTAATTTTTTTTTCAAGTTTTGTTTCATATTTTCTTCCTCCTTTTCGGCGTTAAACTTTTTATACTTGTATTGTAGTGTATGCGTCAGAAAAATAAAAATGCAACCATGTGAGTTTGGTGAACTCTTAACTGATTTTAAGCCAGATAAACAAGGCTTGTGCACTATAAAAGATAATCAACCTATGGCGAGTCTTCTAAATTGATTAATGTAAGCGATTACTTCTTTTTTTTTTCCACTAATCGTGGTGTTTGGGTCAATTTGCGCGCACCTTGATTAATTTCACGAAATATCTATCGTCTCCCACCAGCAATAGACACCAGGTAATTCTGTCCAGGATCGGTTTATGGGAGGGAACGTTTGGCGATCTGCATTATTTCTTACTTCTTACCGTCCCAACATACAACGTGACCCTTAATCCTTGCTCTTTGTTGACAAAAAGAGTTCGTCAACACTCACTGTTATTTTATTTCTTTAACTTGTGAAGGGATGCATTATTTCCTTGCTCAAAATAGTAAGGGAGTTGAGGAAAACTCTCTTATTATACAATTTATTGCATACTTTTCATTTCTTGTTTAAAAATTAGTGTTATAGTCATAATAATTGACGGTCAATTTTGACATTTAGAAACTTTTAAATGGTCATTGAATTAAAGTCAGTGAAGTTTTCCCATAGTCTCATCCATTCAAAATGTGAACGAGGTATTATCTTCCAAACGGAAAGGTTAATGAATTAAGTGAAATTTACTTTTCATTTTGTATAATTTTTTACTCCATTTTGTAGAAGATAATAATTTCAAGAAAATATAGTCACATTTCTTCTTTTTTATTTTTTACTCAAATGTATGATTCATCTCTTATAATCAACAACAATATCCATTCAGTGTAATTCCACAAAGTGAGTTATAGGGAGGGTAAAATGTACGCAGACCATACATCCTAACGAGGTAGTGAGACTATTTCCGATAGACTCTCGACTTATAAAATTACAAACAGAGTAATAACTATACTAATAATGATCATATAAAATAAGAATCACAAAGATCATTCCTTATAATCATCTTAATTAAATTTGAATTTCTCATTTAACTTTGA